>OZ007591.1:120568439-121901036 GCA_963931845.1 Maratus michaelseni | reverse complement strand
GCTTTTATTTCAATACAAACCAAAATAAAAGTAAACAAAGTAAACCCACCAGTACATAGGCCGTTCGCACATTTTTCAGACGAGTTTCATAAATAATTTAAAACATAGAATTGTTTTGAGGAATAAGTTCTGGAAACAACTTATTTGTAACTTATTTGTAATTCCTATTATGGTCTGATACTTTTTTATTTATTCTACTGTCAAGATGGCGCATGCAAACAAGCTGTGAATTCGAGGATTGTTTTCCGAAGAGAAATGTTCTTATTCTGAAGTTTAAAATGATTGAGGCGCCTAATTATAAATGTTGAAGTGCAAAATAAACGTCAGTGTTAATCTGAAAAGGCTATTCCGAAAATCAGTACTTATATACGTAGTAAAAAGACTGTAAAAGGAAAAACAACATGAAATGAAAAAACTGCATTTCAAGGCTGAAAACGTAGATTTTATGACTGTCGCAAATTTCTCTTACAATGAAAAAAAAAGAAGATTGGACAAAAATGTTACAATCAATTCATCATACTATTAAGAGAGTGTGTTACGTCCGATATTTAGAGAAAATAATTCTATTTTTTTTTTCAACGACTTTCAAAGAGTGAAATTGCACCAAAGCAAAGTCACCGTTTATACTTCAAAAACTATCATTGTATTCACCGAATAAATAAAAACCCACACAGGTATTGCATTTATAGATAGACTCTGGAAAGTTTTTAAAGAGGCATAGGATGTAATACACCTGTAAATTTTACAAAAAAAACTTCTATCATAGAAAGCAGGACGCAGAATTAGACTCTGGGAAGTTTTTAAAGAGTTCAAGAGTGAAACTGCACCAAAGCAAAGCTTCCGCCTATACTTCAAAAACTACCATTGTAATCATCAAAGAAATAAAAACCCACACAGGTATTGCATTTATACCTTTCAACATATGGTTAAGAAGTTACCTGATGTTTCACTTATGGTTTATCGTGAATTTGGTGTGCTGAAAAGAGCTCTTTCAAAACGCAAAACAACCACGTATGATAGACTCTGGAAAGTTTTTAAAGAGGCATAGGATGTAATACACCTGTAAATTTTACAAAAGAAACTTCTATCATGGAAAGCAGGACGCAGAATTAGAATCTAGAAACAAAATTACCAGACAGGTCATTTAAAAAAAATCACATTTTAAACAATAAAAAACAACCCCGGAATCGTCTAAATTATATGTGAAAACCCTCTGCATTCCTGCTTATCAAGAGGTATCAAAATCAAGATAGGGACTTCATTTAGCTGTTATAAAGAAACATCTCCACGCAAAACTATTCACAGCGCAGTGAGATTGCACTACAGAAACTGCTGATGTAATTGGGACGTTAGCTCGTATCGTACATCTATCTTTCGAACCAAACCCATCTGCTTGTCTAGTAGTTAGGGCGCTGGTTACAAGAAGAAAAAGGTGACGGGTTCGAATTCCAATTCAGGCATGGATGTTTGTAGTGGGTAGGATGCCACGTTAAGTCGAGTTCTCGGTCTGTTTAACCTCGTGTGCAAAAAATGACCATAGAGCCCGCAACCAACTAATCAACGATCTTTCAAACCAACCTTTCCAACGATAACTTGAAATATGCTTAAATTTGAAAGAGAAGTTTTAAGGTTGAAATTTAAACATTTCTGTTTTAATAGGAGAATTAATTACAGAAATTAACTTATCTATAACATATTCCTTTATTATAGCATACTGATTTATTCAGTCGTTGTATATACAGAGAGAGCGATACAGAATAGAAAAATTTCAGATGAGAAATGAATAAATAGAAAGTTTATATATATTTATATATATATATATATATATATATGTGTGTGTGTGTGTGTGTGTGTGTGTGTGTGTGTTTATAGATTAAGAAGAAAGAACAACGCTTGTATGTCAATAATTGTTAACATTATAATAGACATTGAAAAAATGCACCGTTTTCTTTCATTTAAATAAATTGCGGATTTTTTTCAAAGATTTCCTTTATAATCGAAACAAGTTGGAAATAATCCAGAGAGAACAACTTCTTTTATCTTATTGATTTAGATTATTTTTGTTAGCAAGAGCTACAGACTATACTTGTAGAACCTTTATTGAATTACCTGATGAATTTTTATTCATTTCTCATTAAAGTTCAACGAAATGAATAAATTCAATAAAAAAAATCAAGAAGACTCAATGCAAATTTACATTAACGTTTACAAATTTACACTGCCTTTAACGCATTCAGAAGGTTCATATACTGAGAGATTTATTTTTATATAAAACAGATAATAAAGTTTGAATTTTTTGCATAAAAGATCGTTATTACGTGAAAGTTATAATTATGTATTTTGAAAATACCCACGTTAAATATTTTATGTATGTACCTTTTAGCGAATTTTTTTTTAATTAATGAAAAAACTATGATTTGAATATTAATATTAAAATATGTTCTTTTTAAAAAAAATTAATATTTAATAATCCGTTTTACTTTCTTCTATCTTTACAAGAAGAAAGTATTGGATTCATGAAAGTTTTCGACTTCCGGTTTTAAACGGTTTTATTCGTTTTAGAAGGTCCTGAACACGATTGGACTGTTTTTAGAAAATGTCTGTCTGTGACTCAGTCTGTCTGTCTGTATGTATGTGTCAAAAATTTTGTAGGCACTCTATCTCAAGAACTAATGCATGAAATTTAATAAAACTTTATATTCAGTTAGTCCCGGATATAAATTGGTGCTGATTAGTTTTTGAAAAACAGCTAATTGCATGTCACTGCTATGCTGCATTTTTCGCGATTTCCGCAATAGCTCCATCTCAAGAACTATTGCACTTATTTTCATAAAACTACAGATTCATTTAGACCTTGACATAAAAAGACGCTGATTACGATTTGGAGTAGATATCCCAACAGGTGGCGCTTCTATGGCACTTTATTCATGCTTTTTACGATAGTTATATTTCAAGAACTAATGCACGGAATTATATGAAATTTCAGATTCTGTTAGATCTTGACATAAATAGATGCTGCTTGCGTTTTGGTGTAAACAGCCCAACAGGTGGCGATGCTATGCTGCTTTTTAGGGTTTCGTACATCTCACGAAACCCTATTACTCCGGCTCCGTTGTCTGTCCGTCACAGAGCTATTCTCAGAAACTATGTAACTTACAGAGTTGAAACTTTGTGTACATAGTTGAATACCAGCTATAAAGAGCTCAAAATATTAAAATTCGAAAAATTCGTATTATTTTAATAAATAGACATAAGAAAACCAAAATTCTAACAGCCTTTTCTTATTAAATTTAAACATTTTTTGTTAAAGTAGTTGCCAAAAATTAAAAATCCACGATGAAATTCTTTCTACAATAATTAATTTTTTATCAGACGATTTCCACGTGACAAATGAAAATGAAATAAAAAGTTTCACCAATTGAAAAAAAGATTAATATGAAATAAAAATGATTGACGTCATAGTGGTAAATAAACGGAAATTTTCAAAGATTTCTCAATAATACAAGGAGTATGAGTATGTGTATGTACACAAAGCAGATTAATACCACGTCATTAGAGCATTAAAAAGAAAATCTGACGTCCTATTGGAAGTTTAACGAATTTTTCACATGTTTGAGAATAATACAAAGCGAGTATCAATATGAGTAATAGAGAATAGTAAATATATGAGTTTGAGAAACATATTGAATCACGATAAAAACTCCGATTATGGAAATAGTCGCATATTTTAACATTTTGAAGGTGTACAACATATTTAATTTTGAATTTTTTTTTTTATATCGCATTTAGTATGCGTGATATATATTATTATGACAGAATATAATAGCCGGCTTCGCCCGCTATCGGGTTGGTTTGGATACTCGAAAAAACGAAAAAATAGACCGGTAAATTTTTACTTTATAAAAAACAAAAAACATGAGTTTTCTTTTTGGGTTGCTAAATGAAATTTATTTGGATTTATTAAAGAAAGGATAAAGTGTTTTGAAAGGAATATTAAACGAAACTCTTTGAGCGATCTTCGATCACACTTACCCACTTGTTTCCTTATTTTCATGGTAACTATATCTCAAGAACTAATGCGCGGATTTTCATCCAACTTCAGATTCAGTTAAAAGTTGACATAAGTTGTTGTTGATTAGGTTTTGGTCTAAATCTCCCAACAGGTGGCGCTGCTACGCTGCATTTTGCAGGATTTACACGATTTTAGAAATAGTCATATCTCAAGAACTAATGCACGAAATTTAATAAAACTTTAGATTCAGCTAGACCTTGATATAAATTAGTGCCGATTTTTTTTAGTGTATCTGAGATAGAAGAAAGTTTTGGGATTGGCACATCCGACTAATACTTTCATTTTTATTTTAGGGAGCAATGTAACATTTTAGTGCATCATTGTAGAACAATAAATAAGAACAAAAATTCATGCACAATTCATAGATTATCAAACACTTTCCAATGCTAACAGAATATTATTAAGTAATATATTTTTTCTTATTTATAAGGAAATACCTAAATAAGAAATTTAAATAAAATGCATCGCAAACGCTTTTCCCCATAAATCATATGTTTACGTAATTCTTTTGTGTTTCCCTGTAAACGTACTGTTAATGCTACACACTTCATTTACAATAACGAACATACCATTGTGGACATTATTAACATATAAAATCCATTTTGCAAAATATTTCACCCAGTTTTTGAAAATTTGAAAATTTTATTTTTAAACTATGCTGTCCTAAACGCATCTTGTAAAATAAACTGAAATATTTGATATTTTTCAAAAATGTGATGAATATATTAAAATTGTTGAGAAAAATCAGAGTTTTCATTTGACAGTTCTTGTTTTTATTCTTCGGAAATGTCTGTAATATCACGTTTTATAACTTTAAGATTTACATTTGGTTCGCTTTTTAATCGGCAAATAATCTTTATGATTACAACTGTTTACGAGGTACAAACACAGTAGAGTTAAGAACGCGCGAAACCACTCTCGCCAAAATACGATAACCGGCTGTGAAACTGTCACAACAAAATATTTTAAACATTAAAATTTGAAAATATTTATAAAAAAATAAACAGTGTAATTTTTTAAAATTACTTTTTTATTTTTCATATAAAATTGTGTTTTGGTGTTGCTAGTGGTCGAAATAAAATCTAAATAAAATATGTATATAATTAAATATAAAAAATCTACAGATTTAAATGCTTAAGTGATAAAAGTTGAACACAAAAAGGCTTATAAAAACATTTTAATATAGTGGATCAATAGAAATCTACATGCGTAACGAGAACTTGTGCAATGAACCAGCATCTTTTGAACTGCCTAAAATCTGGCACGTTGTTCAATTAAAAAAATTAAATAAGGAAATATTAATTTTCACGTTTACAGTTGACTATTATTAAGCACCTGCTTTTATTACAGATATGATCTTATTATTTATGTTTTCAAGTTTATTTTCAAAACATTTTGCGAGAATAGTTTGTTTATCATGTAGATCTTGATAATAGCGCCATTTGTGCGTTCGAAACATGTCAATCATTATATTAAAAATTTTATATAAGCTTTTTTGTGTTTTACTTTTATCACTTAAATATTTAAATCTGTATTTTAATGATAATTAGTAATTTTATTATACGTTTATATAAAATATCTGTTGCAGTTTTCTATTAAAAATTGTTTTCACATACGTTCTGCAGGATTAGGAGTTTATTCTGTTAGAAGCCCGGGTCGGATCGTCTAGTATTATGTTAATTGCATATACATATTAATTTAAGCATAGAATTACAATTAAATACAAATTAAAAATTGATTTTTTTTGTTATTTGTATGTTTAAAATCTTTAACAACTTGAACCTTGAACCAACATATGTACAAAAGAAATTTTAACTTAGTGCACACATAAATGTTAAAAGTACTCACAGAAACTCAGATCAACAGTATAAATAATCTTGTCAATCTTAAAATTGTATGCCCATATTTTTCCGCTAGTGTTTCCACTCTAAATTTATCGTTAAAATGTTTCACTTCGGATACTTTTTGTAAAAGTTTTATCATATCTTTGCTCCAATCAACTTTCTTCACCGATAACCATTTTTGAATAGAAATTTTTGCCCAAGATTTTGTTCGAATTTTTTCCACTTTCACAGAACGGTAGGGAGCATTCACCTTTACAATTATACTATCTGGCTTTAATTTGGGAAGGACATTTTCAAACCATTTTTCAAAATGATTGCCTTTTATTTCTTCATGATAATCACTACGTTTTTTCCCGACAAAAATTTCTGGCCAATCACAAAAGAAGCCTTCGTTGCTTCCAATATTAATAATAATGAGTCTCCTTTTTTCGCCTTTTGCTGTCGTCAAATCTACTGTTAAATTTGAAGAGCTGTTCATAGCCGCTTTTAATTGTTGTGTCTTGCCATACTCGACTCTGAGTATGCCCTTTATTCACCCATGTTTCATCAAGATAATAAATCGGCGCACTTTTTTTCTTATATTCTGTAATTTTTCTCAGATAATTTCTGCATCACAAAATAGTATCTTGCCTCTCAAGAATAGCAGTCTCTTTTTACCGTTTTTCAAAAGAAAATTCTAATTCTTTTAGTATTCTGTGCAATGTAGTCCGGCAAATATTTTTCGAAAAAATTCTTCATCGTCGTTTACAACTTCTAAAATTTTATCTAATGTTGATATCTCATTTCTACGGAAAAAGCCGTGGTCTTTACGTCGAATTCAAGAAAACGTGAATTTGTCATATTTTTCCAGTCTTTTTTGTTTACTCACTGCACCAAGACGTTTAATTCCGGGTGCTTAAAGGGATGCCGTTTTCTCTTTTTTTTCAAACGAAAAACTGTCCTTTTCTCAACACCTGTAAGTTGGGGAAATTTCTTTTATGATTTCATTTATTGAATTTTGGGGATTTTCTTGACGAAGTCATAAATGAACATTTAATATATTTCTGCGAGTTCCACTTTTGATCGACGTTTCCCGCCTTAAAGGTGTGTAAAACGTGGATGAAGATAATATTTTATCAGACATTTTATAATTCAAATAAGATTGGTGATGCACATAAATATTAAATTATATAAATAATTTTACAATAAATTTAACAAATTCATAGTAAAATAGAAAATATGAACACGTTAAAAAGTAAAGTAAAAACGAGGCAAGCAAGTGTGATAACTATTCATAAGAACAATGACAGAATGAATGCGCGGACAGCACGCTAGAATTGGCACAGAAGCTTAAAAAACGCGCCAAACATTTTAGCCTTGAAGATCCGTTCCTCGCCAAAGAAAAGTTCTTTACTTCAAAATTATTTTTTTATGCTTTCGCTTTAGATACAATTTTAATTAAATATTTTTGACATATGAATTATCTTAAATATCTGCTTCAAAATCATGAATTCTATAATTTATAAATATTATTTTATAAATTTCTATGCATTTTAGCCATTTAAGATTAAAATATAACCGAGAACTATTTTTTTATTCGGAATGTTGCTGTTTCACAATGCTGCCAACGTGATGTGAAACAGAGTTTACATTCTGGGTGTCAAATCAAGATATCTAATTCTCTATATAAGACGATTAGAAGAAATGACAGTTAACAATGTGACTTTTTTAAGTAATCTGACTTTTTTCCAAGACGTGCGTCTTCTTTGCTGTTTGACTTTAATTCGGGCTAAATTTTAAGCCTCCGTTATTGTCAATCATATTCCATCGTAATTTTAAAGTATAAAAATTCTCGCTCCATCACATCACCTTCATCAGTAAACAAAGTAATTTTTCAGAAAAATAGGACCTAACTGCACCGTTAATTCTTATCTTCAGATGTGAGGTAACATATCTGCAATTCATTACAATGATGAAATAAGTAAAATCGATAAATTTACAAACTTAAATAGTCCCCTAAAATCATCGGCACAAACTGCCGTTCAAGGATTATAAATTTATGGGTAAAATATTGATACGCCTATAAAAATGTAGAAAATCGCTGTGTTAAAAAAAGAAATGGTAATTAGATGTAATTAAATAAATTGTTAAGTTTGCCATCTATCCGTAACTCTTCTAATGGAATGGAATTACGCCTTTTATTATAGGATGCTTTATACTTAGTTTATATGGGAACTGTGAAAATTTGTTGTTGCCTATTACAACAAAGTTAATACAAGATAATTTAGTGTTGAATTATAAGCGAGGTTTGCAGAATCATGTAATGTCTCTAAACTTTTAGTTTATTTGAGATCAGAAATCGAAACTGGAGTCTGTACAATTTCGTTTCATAGAAAATAAACTGTTGCCAACACGAGATTTGAAACCAGTTGTGTTAATAAAACAGAATTATTTGAAAAAAATTGTCTGAGTAGAAAATAATTTAAGCACAAAATGCCTACAGCGACTACTTTGAACACAAATAATTAAAATAAATGCATGTTCTGTTCTGAGAATCATAATATAAAATTATGTTCCACAACTATAGACGAAAAGGATCACATTTTAAAGAGACTAGCGAGATGTTTCGTATGTTTTAAAATAATTGACCTAGTTAAACATTTTAAGCATGGAATTATATGTAAAATTTGTTCCCGTAGGCATACTCAGTGGATTTGTGAAGAAAGCGGGGATAAAGGGAAAATATTAGTTGCGTTAGTTTTATCTGTTCAATATGAAAACGTAACACCAGATATTTATTTGCAAACTACTACTGCATTATTTATCGGTAAAGAACATGAACCGAAATTACATCTCTTATTTGACATTGAGTCACAGCGATCGTTCGTATTAAGTAATATTGCAAACATTGGGCTTGAAAGTAGGTGAAAATAAAATATTACGTTTCACGTTATTTGTTCTAAAACCGTGCTTAATCAGAAAGGTAGGCAGTACCGGAATGTGTTGAAAAATCCCAAAATGATGAATAAAGATACTACGAATGAAGTGTTATAGACGTCTGAAATAATCTATCAATGAAGCTTTACTTGCTGCACCCAAGAAAAGTAATAGAAATTCTTTATAGAGAAATAAACTGAAATTGTATGATAGAACATATGGAAATTCTAAATATTTTTGCTTGTCTATTTGCATAGGCAGTAATTAATTTCGGAAAATGATAACAGGAAAATGCTGCAGGATTTCAGGTGATCTTGTATTTTTTTATACTGGGTGAACTGTAATTGGTTACATATGTTAAGTGGTCATGGCCTATAGATACTAATATTTTACAAACTTCGATTAGTGTTATATGCTTCAGAGCAGGTTAAATTTGAGAGGAATAACGATGTGAATGCTACTTTAAACACGTTTTGGGATTTAGAAACTATAGAAATAAAACCAGAAAATGAACAAACTGAAATAGAACATACACTTTTGGAACAATATGTATGAAGTGCGATTTCTCTTTACGGAAACAGCTATTGAATTAAGGGATAATCGCGACCTAACAAGAAAACAGCTATATAATTTGAATAAGAAATGTGAGAAATACCCAGAATTTTATGAAAACCATTCTAGTATAATACATAATTATTTAGAGGAGAGAATGGTAGCAGTTGTTAATTCTGAGCCAAATTCAGTATATTTGTATATCACCCACCCCAAGAGCTACTACAGTTAGAGAAGTTTTCTATGCGTTATTTCGTTCTTTAGAACATATTAAGTCGAATAAATAGTTGCACGGCTGTATAAAATATTATTTTTATATACTTAGTGCTTTATTCCGGTTTCAATAAAATAAAATTACAATCATTCGAGATATTGAACAGGCATTTATCCAAATCAGTCTAAATGTAGCAAACAGAGATGCTGTTAGATTTTTATGGATTGAAAAATATACCAATCTAGGGTCAGAGATGGAATTGAAATATTATGAACGAATCCTAGTTCATTTCTGTTATCTGCAACGATAAAAGGTCACATCAAAAAATACAAATCCATATCTCCAAAAATATTTGAGCAAATTAATGAACGTATGCATATGGTGAAAGAAAAATTTCATGATTTAAACCCATATGCTGTTGCAAATAGCATTTTGAAAGATGCTAATTTTATTATGCGCAAGTCGACTAAGAATTCTGAAAGACTTCAATAGCAGTTTGAGCTAAAAGAAGAAACTATGATAAAAAATCTGCTTATAACTAAATTCCAGTTTATAATACGAATGTACAAGAAGATTTTTGAAACTTAAGTCGCAAATAGTACGATAAGCATAATAGGATGAAATAGGACGATAAGCATAATAGGACGAAATAGGACGATAAGCATAATAGTGCAACCAAAAGCGAAGTTTTAAAGATGATAGCAAAATCGTATGATCCTATAGGAGTTTTAAACCGTTTTACATTATCTGTAGAAATTCTTATGCAAAAATTGGAAAATGACACTAAATTGAGAAGATGGATTGAATGAAGATATGTTCGACTAATTGGTGCAAACAACTAAGTTCCATTAAAACCCTAAAGCAGTGATTCTTAACCTTGTTGAAAGTACCGAACCCCACAAGTTTCATACATGCATTCGTCGAACCCTTCATATTTGGAAAAATATTTTATTTTCAAATTCAAAACAAAAAATACTCGTTTTTATTTTATTAGTGCAGAAAATGAACGATACATCAGTTGCACATAGAATCAGTGTTCAAAGAACAAAGCATGAATGTCATACAAAAATCTTCCATAACTGAAGGATTATTTACTGCAAATCAATGTGACTTTTGCTGTTGTCTTGTAGTCAAAGTTCAGAAATGCGTGGCTTCACCTTGGAAAGTGCCACACTCATATCATATTCGTAACAAACTATTTTCCTTTTTTCAAAGTATTTTCCATACTCGAAAAGGATTTCTCGAAAAGATATGCTGGAACAAACGGTATGAGTGTCTCAACGGCTTTCTTAGCAATATGAGAGAAAGGTATGATTTGAGGACACCAAAACATTGAGAACGTTGTTGCTCTGAAGAGTAGCTTTTGAACCTGACTTTGCTGAAATTCAATAATTTCGTTGAGGTACTCAACATTTATATCTGCTGTCGCGACAGTAAACGTAAACGGCTGTCTTACCCATGCTGGATATGGCTCTCTGATGAGGAAATATCCATCTCTGGTGAGGAAGTATCCATCCCTAGTGAGAAAGTTCCATCAAGGTAGCTTTATATGTAAAACTTTCAAGTTTTCTTTGGTTTCGATTTATGTTGACTCCACCCATGAGCATTTGTTGATTGAGATGGTTGAGAGCATTGAAGATATCTGATATGTGCACCAAAATGAGAATGAACTCAGAATTTTCGAAGCAATCGGCATGACAATGTTGCTGCTCTCACAAAAACATGGCTAATTCCACACGCAGGGCAAAAACACGATTCAAATACAGTATTCTAAATAAATTCTTTTGTGTGTCCTTCTAAACGAATGATAAATGCTATTAAAACCATATTATATAGTAAGCATTTTATGGTGAATCTTTATGACGTATATCAATTTCAATATATTTGGAATAGTGTAATATCATTGAAATATGCTGCAAACAATTTTTTTTACCATAATACAACGGAATTCTTTTGAGTGCCCCTGTTGTTTAAATATTAATTCCACACACTTTATTTTCGATACCACACTTACCATGGTAAATCTTAATAACATATATAAATTGCATGGCAATCCGAGTATATTTACGTGAGTTGGAGCTCGGGTACACAGAGAAACGGAGAGATAATCCGGTATCATAAACACTTTTCAACTTTGTTGTAAAGTGTTAATTAAAAAAATAATAGATTTAATTTTATACATTTGTACCTTTTATTTTTATCTTATCTTATCTATTATGTTATCTAAAAGTAGCTTAAAGGTTATTGGTAAGTCACAATATTGAGACAACTCGTTTTTGCAGAAGAAAAAATGTATATAAAGTTATGTTTTATACCAGCTTAAGAATATCTAAACTTCATTAGTACAGGATTTTGGCTTCGTTCCATGTTTAAGTGTGTTGAGTTAATGTATGATCGATCAGCGATCTTATATAAAGCATCGTAAGATGAAACAGAAGGAACTGACAGATATCAGATTGAAATGATAGAGCAATTTTGAATTATACTCAATATTTCCTCTTTTTTATTTACTGCGATTTTTTTTTTGCTTAAAGCATTAAATACTACACCTAGTTTTATACTTAACTTTATTTAACATTTATTTAACATTGCAGAATTTAAATATTGATTAGTTTTATTAAAAAAATATTTTATTAACATCTCAAAATATAAATCATTTAAAATTTATAGTATTTAAATAGTGATTAGTCTTATAAATTTGAATTAATTTTTGTTTTGAAATATTAATAAAATATTTTTTGGCATTTTATATTCATTTTTATAGATTAGTGTTTATTGAATAAATTTTATAAAAAATAAATTTTAAATGCTGTTTTTGACATAATTTAAACAACATATTTATCGGAATTTATAAGTTTTTCTTTATTTCGTATTAATTTCCTATTACTTAATAAGAACACATTGAGAAAACTTTAGAAATATGTTCTATAAATATAAATAAGTTACAAAAAGTCTTAACGCATTTGTAAAGTGTTAGATTGGTGCGGAGCGTCTCTTCATGTTCTTGACATCATTTCCGATTTAAAATTACGATACATGATGTTTATGTGTCTTATTTTCTGTATTACTTTTAATATATTATATGTACTTTCAATTTTATACCCATGCAGGACTGTCTTGCATGCTTTTCGTTACTTGCTTGTTTGTTTCCTTTTTTAACAGTGTATGTTTGTGTCCTTTTTTTAACAGTATGAATTTATGTGGTACTTTTTAATTCTACCATTTGATTTGCTCATTTTCATTATTTGAATTTGTACCATTATTTAAATAATTAATTTTTGAATCTAATTCTCATTATTTGAATTCGTACCATTAGTACAGAACCACTCCATCTAATCAATGATGTACATTTGTTATAATGTAAGATTTTAATACATTGTTGGTACATGTACATTGTAGGTTAGATGGCTGTGTAGTGAGTCATTCATTTTTGAGAATCACTGATAAAAATAAAAAATAAAAAATAACTTCTACGGTTGCAGAGAAAAGAAAAATAATGAAACATTTTTAGACACGTGTCTATTTGGACGTGTTTTATTTGCCAGATAAATTTATTCACGTGTAATGCATTTTTATAAGCAAATAAAAATTCATATGTATTGCCACGTTACAATAATATTACCCATTGGGTTTATAATATCTTTATGCTTATTGATGCCATATTTTTTTTCATTATTATTAAATAGAAAAAATATTTTTATTTGAATACATGTTGGTTAAGCATAAAAGTAGATACATAAAGTACGAATGAAAAGTTTACGCCGGTGAAAATGACATTGCGCTTAGCTTGAAATCTATTTTTATAACTTATTTTATATTGAAAAAAATAAAGAGAAAAATTAATATGATTGTGTCGACATGGCAAAATTTTCAGATTTTTCATTTTTAATTTGTGAAGATTGTGTATTTGAATGGAAGCCTTTATTGATTACTTCATCTTGATTGTATACCTTGATTACATGTTACCGATAGTTTAAAAAAATAAATTATAGGTTAGATGAATTAATTTTTTAGTAAAGAATTCAGAAAAGTAAAGGATTTCAGGAATATCATAATTATTGAAAGTGTTGTTATGGTAAAAAAAAATGCTTGAAATAATACTTGTTTTTGGAAGTCCATTTTATTATTTTTAAAGGATCCATCGGATATGCTACTTTATAACTGGGACGGGATCTCCAATTATGGAAAAGGAACAGCCATCTTGGAAATGGAAAGAAGAATCCAAACAAAGAAATTATCAGCTCAAAACTTTAAAACTCTGTCTCATCTGTAAATTGTATATTATTATTGTAAAATAATTGCCCCATTTTTGCATAAAAATTGATTTTCAAATGTTTTGTTAAATCCCCTGAGGCTCTTGCATTAATCAGAGTCTGAGCTGTAGGTCATACCCCATTTCAGGCCAGTTTTCCTTATTGTCGATGAATAGTATAGGAATATTTGTAACAAATACTTCAAATTTTGATTGAAAACCACGATTTCTATCTACCGTCTTAGAACGGGCATAACACTAGTTTAAATAATTAAAGTTAGCATCTCATTTTCATTTTTTGTCATTGATAAATACTGTTATTGTCAAATATATGTTCTCATCAATCTCGCTCAGACCCTTTAATGGAAGTCCCAGTTACTTTTTGTTATTACACAAGTATACATAAAGTAAAGTCACAAGAAGAATAATATTTTTAAAGCACGAATAAAATTGAATGGTAAGTACCATTGCGTAAAAAGAATAGATTGTAAGGACAAAAAATTATTTTACTTGACCTTACCTCGAGTGACATCAGCAGTAAAAAGAGCAAGATTAGGTTTTTAAGCTAAAACTGTAGCGTCATTTAACAACCAATTGTCGTTTTCCGATTTTTTGGCATATGCATTATAGGAAGACTTCAAGTGGCAATGCTGCGTTGATATCTAAAGCAGTTCAGTTTGTTGGTCATAGATGGAGTTTGTAAATAGTCTAAAGCAGGGCGGTTAAATCTGGGGCCCTTTAACAGTGTACTTGGCACATTATGAAATGTATCATGCTAATAGCATTTTAAAAATAATAATACATTTTCAAAGGTATTTCATTTTTTAAATAATTTAAGTTCGCGTATTTAAAAAAAAATAGCATACAGGTTTTTGGCTACTTCTCCAGCAACAGTTTTTGCGATCTACCTGCTCCCAGAGAAATATAATTCTATATTTACAAAAAATTATGTTTTCCTGCACACTGTTAAAAATTTTCGTTTATTGACAGGTTGTCTTCCATGAATTTTGATAAGAAAGTTTCCGTTTTGTTTGAAAAATGGAATCTATCCCGTATATCTCTTGCTACCCAGCTAGAAAAAGTTTGCCAAAAAAGTGCACAAAATCTGAGCGTATTTGGCACCTCAACTTATGCATAAAAACTGCAAACTCAATTGTGCACAAAAAGTGCATAAACTGTATCCCTAAATTGTACCTTTTTAGACTTTAAGATTACAGATTTTCAAATACGGAATTATATTCAAATACGGAATGTAAAAATCTATCATCCAATGGGATTGCAGTATTTTTGATTGCTACACCTGCGCTTAAACTCCTTCGGGTCTGTATCGTGCCATTTATGGACTACAAAGACGGAACATTCCTCAAAAAACAGAAACATTAAGGCAACTCTGCTGCCAGTCCTTTTTCTGTAAATTGACCGGAATTTTTTTTACAGTATACTGTTAAAAATAATCTGAAATTCACGGGTATTTTTTTCTTGAATTTCACAGAAAAAGTTTTCATGACAAAAAAGCATTTTCAGTTAAAAACAGAAAATTTCCTCATATAAGAAAGCAGCCAACGGAGATATTCCGTTATCTGCTGCATGTTTATTTTCAATGTTTCAAAAACTGACATGTTGTTGCACAGAAAAACTAAAAATTCTATAAATTAAAATTTCAAGTTTATTTAAAACAACAACAAGAAAATAGTGCTTTCGAATTTAAAAAAGCAAAAATTAATTTTTTCCATTCTTTTAATATTATTTGCAATTCATTTTTTAAAGTTATAAAAAAGTATTCGCACTTAAAATATATTCTAAACAAACAGATTAATATATATATATAAGATAGCTAAATTAAGTGAAAAAAAAATCGATTTTATGTAAAAAAGCAACAAACAAAAAAAATGCTTTCGAATTAAACTCATTCCTTTAAAATTATTCGCAATTTATTTTTTAAACTTATGAAAAACACTCACACTGAAAATATATTCTAAACGAACACGTTTAAAAAATACATAATAGTTGATTAAAAATCGATTTTCGCAAAAAAGCAAAAAAAAAAAAAATTATCGAATTTAATTCAAAATATAATATTTATATTTTACATCTAACAATCAAATTAAGAATATATATAATTCATGTTTTTATCCTCTATTAATACTATAGTTTTCAACCATCATCTCATTACGAAATATCCCCGAAATTAACTTCAAAATTATTAGTTTTCTAAACCCAAAATTGTTTAAGTCCCAAGCTGCGATTTGAAGAAATCCCCTATCATCGTTTCCTACTCTTACTCTACCAAGGACCGCTGGTCTTACGGTAAAGCACTCATCTCAAACCACTAACGTTCCCAGTTCGAGCCTCAGGACGGGCAGAAAATGTTCTTGCATTATATCAAATATTAAATTAAATTCTCCCGTAATAATCAACAGATGGCACCACAAATAGAGATGACATTTTTTCAAACCGAGTTTATTTATAACAGAAACTTACCGATTCTTCAAACGGAGTTTTCCCTTCCTTTATCTTTCAAAACGGAAAATGTACTAACGAAATGGAAAAAGTCCGGCAACTTTACTGCCAGTAGTTTTACCGTGAATTGACGGATTTATTTTTAACAGTGCAGCGGAGATATTCCGTTATCTGCAGCATGTTTATTTTCAATGTTTCAAAAACTGACATGTTGCTGCACAGAAAAACTAAAAATTCAATAAATTAAAATTTCAATTTTATTTAAAACAACAAGAAAATAGTGCTTTCGAATTTAAAAAAGCAAAAATTAATTTTTCCATTCTTTTAATATTATTTGCAATTCATTTTTTTAAAGTTATAAAAAAGTATTCGTACTTAAAATATATTCTAAACAAACATATTAATATATATATAAAATAGCTAAATTAAGTGAAAAAAATTATTCTATTTAAAAAATTAACAAACAAAAATAATGCTTTTGAATTAAACTCATTCCTTTTAAATTAATCGCAATTTATTTTTTAAAGTTATAAAAAACACTCACACTGAAAATATATTCTAAACGAACACATTTAAAAAACGCTAGGTGAATAAAAATCGATTTTCGCAAAAAAGCAAAAAAAATTATCGAATTTAATTCAAAATATAATATTCATATTTTACATCTAACAATCAAATTAAGAATATATATAATTCAGGTTTTTATCCTCTATTAATACTATGGTTTTCAACCATCATCTCATTACGAAATATCCCCGGAATTAACTTCGAAATTACCAGTTTTCTAAACCCCAAATTGCTTAAGTCCCAAGCTGCGATTTGAAGACATCCCGTATCATCGTTTCCTACCGTTACTCCAGCAAGGACCCGCTGGTCTTACGGTAAAGCACTCGGCTCAAGCCACTAACATCCCCAGTTCAATCCTCAAGTCTGGCAGAAAATGTTCTTGCATTATATCAAATATTAAATAATCCCGTAATAATCAATAGATGGCATCACAAATAGAGATGACATTTTTTAAAACCGAGTTTATTTATAACGGAAACTTACCGATTCTTCAAACGGTGTTTTCCCTTCCTTTATCTTTCAAAACGGAAAATGTACTAACGGAACGGAAAAAGTCCGACAACTTTGCTGCCAGTAGTTTTACCGTGAATTAACGGATTTATTTTTAACAGTGCACTTTCCTTTTACACGGAACTCTTGCATCTTAAGGACCTTATTACTACAGTGAAAGGCGTATAAATGTCGGTAATCTGCACGTGAAACTGTCCATAGTGCCTCTACGTTTGAAGAGACAAAACGCTGCGCTCGCGGCAATAGAAGGCTCTGAGAAGGCTCTGATTGCGACGAATGTTGGCGATATCAGCGAAACGTCATAGTTGGCTGTGAGAAAGCGTGGAAGCACGGTGACGGTTACGTTACATATCATGGATATTTCCAAACATTCTCAGCGCCACCTGCTGAATAAACTGAAAACAACAATTGAGAATCGTCGACAAGACATGCTATCCAAAGGGATTATTTTTCTGCATGATAACTCCTGCCCTCATGCAGCCACCACGTGTAAAGATCCTGGAACAAACCACATATAGCTGTGACTTCCTACCGTACGTTTACCATCATGTCTTTGGAGAACTCAAAGAAAGTCTGGATGGGAGGAAATTCGCAAAAAATAGCGATGTCCGTTGAAGAATGGTTTTACATCCCGCGACGGAGGTTAATTTCTCAAAGTTTTCACATTCTCGAGGATCACTGGGACACCTGTTTGTGTTTAAACCCTCACATAAACTATATCTAGACTAGACATCCTTTTTCGTATATATCGATCTTTGTTCTGCATACATATTTCACTGATACAATTAACATATTTGTAGAACTGACAGTAGTCTCACTTTCACTTGAGCAACCAATATATTACATCTATGGGATAGACGTTCCTGTCTGTACATCACAGAATAGCATGGTGAAATTATATTATTTTATATATATATTTTATGTACACTGCTCAAAACAATTAAAGGATATTTGAAGTTTTATATAAAATAAAGATATAAACGAAATTTTTTTTGCCGAAAATAGAAGAAGAGAATCACAAATACAAATTTTTCTGGTTTTCAAACTGTGGAGTATGCAAATTTTGAGTTCGACGTCAAAAACGTCGCTTCAGCGGCAGCGAATGAAATTTGACTTTCAACTGGATAAAAGAGAATGAAGACAAGGATGATCGGCATTCAGTGATTGCTTTGTTTCGATGAGTACGATGTCTCAGCGAAGTCATTTGACAGATTCAGAAGCTTGGAGAATTGTTGATAGGTTAGAAGGGGGCCAAACTCAAGCCGAAGTAGCGCAAGCCATTGGAGTGTCACAAAATGTCATTTCCAGGATCTGGAACCGTTTTTTGGAGAGTGGATTTGCAGGCCGAAGACTAGGGCAAGGTCGTAGACGGACAACAACGCCC
Source organism: Maratus michaelseni (assembly GCA_963931845.1). Taxonomy (NCBI): domain Eukaryota; kingdom Metazoa; phylum Arthropoda; class Arachnida; order Araneae; family Salticidae; genus Maratus; species Maratus michaelseni. Next base: position 121,882,265 of record OZ007591.1, on the reverse strand, counting down.
AATGAAGATCGGTATTTAGCGTTAACAGCTCGGAGACACCGAAACATGAACGCTACTCTTCTCCAACAACACCTTCGCTCGGCTACACGCACCACGATTTCAACTCAGACTGTCCGAAACCAGCTCCATGCTGTAGGTCTGTATGCTCGCCGACCGATGGTATGTGTTAGATTAACATAAAGGCATCGTCGCGACCGCAGGGAGTGGGCAACCGAGCATGTCAACTGGTGGAGAAATGAATGGAGCAAAATTCTGTTTTCTGACGAGTCCCGTTTTTCTGTGCATCCGGATAATAGGCGTATTTTCATCTGGAGGGACCGTGGCAGTAGGAATAATCCTGCGTTCGTGCACGAAAGTGTCAGATTTGGCGGTGGAGGAGTGTTGGTGTATGGTGGCATCTCCATTGAAGGGCGCACTGACCTCTACATCATTCGAGATGGAGCTCTGACTGGTCGCCGATATAGGGATGAGATCCTCAGACCTATTGTAGTCCCTTACGCTGCAGCAATCGGAGATAACTTCATTTTAATGGACCATAACTGCAGGCCACATCGTGCAAACCTGGTGGAGGATTTCCTTTTCGAGGAAGGAACCGTTCGAATGGAATGGCCAGCGTGTTCTCCAGACAGGAATCCAATCGAGCACGTTTGGGACGCTCTAGGAAGACGAGTTTCTGGCCGCCAACAACCCCCACAAACTCTCCAAGAACTGGAAAGAGCTCTTCTGGAAGAGTGGGGCAGAATACCCCAACTCGTCATTAATAGCCTCATTGAGTCCATGCCTCAAAGGTGTTCAACGTTGCTGGCCGCCCGTGGATACCATACCCCCTACTGAAAATGATTTTCTTTGAAGAAAACACCTTTTCTTATTCTTTTTTTCTCATATGCACAATTTGTGTTTTTTTCCTTTTGTACACAAATGCGCAATAAAATGCATTTTTTCTGCCAAACATGTGTAATTTATTCTCATATAACCTACTATGCCTGTCGACCATGTATCAATCAGCTAAAAAGTTTCCCAGATACAAAATCCACCTAAAACTGCAATATCCTTTAATTGTTTTGTGCAGTGTATAATGTATTTGACGCTAAGTTTTCTGACCACATTAGTGTCAATTTTGTTTTTTCCTCAAAAATGACTTGTTTATAAATAGAAGCACTAATTGACTAATTAATAAATAAAAAAAATTCTATGGAATATATAAGTCTAATAATTCTTCAGTTTATTAACTTTCTATTCAATAAAATTACTTCCTTAAAATACACCTTCTTAGAAATGGTACATGTGTAACTCACAAGTCTTTCCATTTACAGAAAAGTAAAACTTCTTCTCTAGACTGTTTATTTATGATTCTATTCAATTCCACAAATCCAGAGAAAAAACAATAATCGTATTTACTGATACAAAACCCTAGGTATCTTAAAATTATGCGCAGAAAATATACCTAAAAGCTGAAACAATGCACTCAGAAAAAGAAACTGATTAAAACTACAAAACATATTTTTGGAGTACATTTTGTTGTTTTAGCAAAATTGGAGTAAAATTGAACCATTTTACTTCAATTAACAAAACATTTTTGCTGACGATACAAAAATGTTTTTTGGAATTGCAAAAAAAAAAAAAAATTGTTGATTCAAACGAAATTTTTATTGACACATATTTAAACAAAACTTTTGTTTATATATAGGTCAATGGAAATTTTGTTTGAATCAACAAAAACAATTTTTTTGTTGAAAACCACTTTTTTTTTGCAATTCCAAAAAAAAAATTTGTATCGTCAGCAAAAATGTTTTGTTAATTGAAGTAAAATGGTTCAATTTTACTCCAATTTTGCTAAAACAACCAAAATGTACTCAACAAAAATGTTTTTTAGTTTTAATCAATTCCGTTTTCTGAGTGTGTATTTTTTGTTTAAATGCACAGTGTTTGAACACTGTGTAACATTTTTTATCAATTGATATAATACTTTTTACGCATTATTATTTCATCTACAACGATAAAATATCTTAACACAACAAAATATTTTCATATCTGATCCTAAGGTTGTACACTAAAGAGTCATGTTTCTAAAGAATGAAAGGATTTAAGTGTACATGTAATTGCTATTAAAGAAATTTTGGTGCATGATGATAATTCTTTGAAGTATCTTTTATCAGTGTTACGCAGCTCCATATATATATTAACAAAATGCTTTATAGAGATGCCCCAGTACTTTTTCCTGTGAACTGTAAGTGCAAAGCTAGAGTCACACATTTTAATCTATTATATATATACTAGCAGACTACCCCCGCTGCGCTGGTTGGTTTCTCCAAAAGAATCTTGAATCAAACGAAATATATCGGTGAATTTAACTTTGTATTTTAAAGTAATCTGTACCTTTATTTTGAATATCCTAAAATAACATAAAAATGGATACTTATTTCACTAAGTTATGTTTTTTCTTATACGGTTTATGATTACGTTTACAATTTATTACTTACCGTTTTCCATTGATTCATATGTTTTCTAGCTATATTTTTTAATAACGAGAATTAACCTATATTATTCACAACTAAAAAGAAATGGCGCATCTAGTACTTGTCGAGAATTAAATAAAAATCATGCACTCGTGACATCATAATTAACTTTTATATTTTAACAGATTAATACGGTTACTATAATTTGTGACTCGTGCTGACACATTATTATTATTTTTTTACGCGTGAAGTTTTCGCTATAGCTATGGTACTCCATTGTGAAATTTGGTAACTTTTGAAATTCAATATTTGAAAAACGGCCTAATCATTAGATTTGAAATTTATATCAAGAAAAATACAATTTTTTACCTTCCTAACGCAGTTTGTCTAACAAGTTTCTGATAAATACTTTTCGAGCAATTAATTTTTTCAGATACTTCAAATGTTTCATTTTCCGAGATTAATCTGTGGCAACGATTAGCGAAAATCCCAGTCGTCAGCAACGCATACCTTTTTATTAAAGAGGATACATATATTATGCAATGAAAATAGTGCTTCATCATCAAGGATTTTTAAGCATTACAGGTTGATCCTGAATTAATGGTACAAACTTTAAGGATTGGTACAAGACACTCTAACAAACAATTTTTGTATAGGAAACCTGGGTCGGAAATCCATTTATATAGTAAACTAGTCGGATATGTCAATCCTAAAACTTTCTTCTATCTCACAGAGGTTTCGCATACACTAAAAAGAATCAGCATCAATTTATATCAAGGTCTAACTGAATCTAAAGTTTTATTAAATTCCGTGCATTAGTTCTTGAGATATGACTATCGCGATTTTTACCAAAAACTAATCAGCACCAATTTATATCAGAGACTAACTGAATATAAAGTTTTATTAAATTCCGAGCATTAGTTCTTGAGATATGACTATCGCGATTTTTACCAAAAACTAATCAGCACCAATTTATATCAGAGACTAACTGATAATAAAGTTTTATTAAATTCCGAGCATTAGTTCTTGTGATATGACTATCGCGATTTTTACCAAAAACTAATCAGCACCAATTTATATCAGATTATTATCAATTACTGAATATAAAGTTTTATTAAAATCCGTGCATTAGTTCTTGAGATATGACTATCGCGATTTTTACCAAAAACTAATCAGCACCAATTTATATCAGAGACTAACTGATAATAAAGTTTTATTAAATTCCGAGCATTAGTTCTTGTGATATGACTATCGCGATTTTTACCAAAAACTAATCAGCACCAATTTATATCAGATTATTATCAATTACTGAATATAAAGTTTTATTAAAATCCGTGCATTAGTTCTTGAGATATGACTATCGCGATTTTTATCAAAAACTAATCAGCACCAATTTATATCAGAGACTAACTGAATATAAAGTTTTATTAAATTCCGAGCATTAGTTCTTGAGATATGGCTATATCGATTTTTACCAAAAACTAACCAGCACCAATTTATATCAGAGACTAACTGAATATAAAGTTTTATTAAATTCCGTGCATTAATTCTTGAGATATGACTATCGCGATTTTTACCAAAAACTAATCAGCACCAATTTATATCAGAGACTAACTGAATATAAAGTTTTATTAAATTCCGTGCATTAGTTCTTGAGATATGACTATCGCGATTTTTACCAAAAACTAATCAGCACCATTTTATATCAGAGACTAACTGAATGTAAAGTTTTATTAAATTCCAAGCATTAGTTCTTGAGATAGATCTATTGCAGAAATCGCTAAAAATGCTGCATAGCAGTGCCACCTGCTGGGTGATTTTTACCAAATACTAATCAGCACGAATTTATGTCAGAGACTAACTGAATATAAAGTTTTATTAAATTCCGAGCATTAGTTCTTGAGATAGAGCTATTGAGGAAATAGCGAAAAATGCTGCATAGCAGCGCCACCTGCTGTGCGATTTTTACCAAAAACTAATGAGCACCAATTTATATCAGAGACTAACTGAATATAAAGTTTTATTATATTCCGAGCATTAGTTCTTGAGATAGAGCTATTGCGGAAATCGTGAAAAAGGCCGCATAGCAGTGCCACCTGCTGGGCGATTTTTACCAAAAACGAATCAGCACTAATTTATATCAGGCACTAACTAAATATAAAGTTTTATTAAATTCCGAGCATTAGTTCTTGAGATAGAACGCCCACAAAATTTTTGTCACATACATACAGACAGACAGACAGACAGAGTCACAGACAGACATTTTCTAAAAACAGTCCAATCGTGTTCAGGATCTTTTAAAACGTATAAATCCGTCAAAAACCGGAAGTCGAAAATTTTCATGAATCCAAAACTTTCTTCTTGTAAAGATAGAAGAAAGTAAAAATACAGGGCATCTCACTTCAATCCGAAATCCCGTTTTCGTTCATAACTTTAACAGTAGGGAATATATTTTAACGAAATCTTTTCAATATGAATTCATACAAAGATGAATCTGGTGTGAATTTTGTTAAAATATCTTTACTACTGTTAAAGTTATGAACGTAAACGCGACATGGGATTGGAGTGAGACGCCCTGTAATTTTGACTATATAAATGGATTTCCGACCATAGCTTCCTATATAAAACTTGTTTGTTACAGTGTCTTGTACCAACCCCCTTAAAGTTTGTACCATAAATTCCGGATCATCCTGTATACATGTACAAAATCTTATTCAAGATACAAACACACCCAATTTTAAACAAAGAATAATAAGATACCTTTATGATGTCAACTGTTGGTACATTAATATTCGTAATGTTTATTCACGACAAAGGCTAAGTGCATCTAGTGTCTTTTTTTTAAATCTAAGATATCATTGTTTTTTTTTTCTTCGTCATCAAATACTGTTGTTGGTCCGCAAAAAGCACCGGAGGCTTCCATTTGCCTTATAACTCCATTTTAAGAATGTGTTCGCAATTCAAAAACATTTTACGACCCATTATTAAGTTTAGGGGTATATTTTTAAGGTACTTAACCCAACAGAGGTAATATGGAATTTCCCAGAGGGTGGTAAGTGAACGTAATGCATTTTCAAAAAGCAATAAGTACGCGTTGAACATAAATAAGGATGTGAATTCTTTTATGTATTATGTGCTTAGGAATACGAATTACACCCAAACACATTGTTATTTAAAAATAAGGGACTGGAAAATTCTTTTTGCGTTCGAAATTTATGAAAGGGAAGATTAATAATAAGAAGAATATTTAATAAATATCTACGCACCATGCTAAGGCTAAGGAATTTTTCAAATAATATATGACACCATTAATATTTAGAACATGTAAAATTAAACATGTTTGTCTTTAAGACTGGGAAGTAACTGGTTCAAACTACTTTTATGTTATGACATTATTTTACGGAAAACGAATTCGAACATAGCTACGCTAGTTCATGTTTCTCGTGATAAAGAAAATTCTAATGTAATATTTATTGATAGATTTAATGGATTTTACAAATTTCCTATTTCACAAAACACCACAAAGAACACAATGTTTTTTTTTTTGTTTTTGTTTTTGTTTTAATTTTTAAATTAATCTAAGCATTTTTGCATGACCTAAGAAGTTTATATAATGCAGTATGAATAAGACTTATTTCTGTATTATTTCAAGAATATTGGAAGCCCATTTTTAATATTTTTGTAATAAATTATGAAAGAGGAAAATGTGCAGAGAGACACTGATAACATAAAGCAAGCCCAATAAAATGCATTATCGCATTTTTTTTTTTAAAATTCCGTTTCTATTTTTATAAACTACTTTCGCATTAAGCTGTGATTTTTAGAATATTCGTAATTGAATTTATGGATTTTTTAAAATGTTTTTTGCAGAAAGTTTGAATAACAACTGCAAATCTAAATTATTTTTAAAAACGGCAAAATATCGTGGCTTTTCTAAAACAAATTACTGTAAGTTTAGTTATTGAACTGCTATTAAACCTTGTTAAAAATCAGTATTCCTATTATGTCACATATTTCTCTCGGCGGGTAGGCAAATAATTTTAGTATTTTAATATTAAACAATGACTTATTTCTTTATACAAATGTCATAATTACTGCAATGACATATATGTAAATGTATTTAAGAAGCTTAATATTAGTCCTTTAAACTTCCAAAAAATCTATTTTCAGATTTTGTTTTTTTCTGAATATTTAAACATTTCTCAACAATATGCAAATCCCTGCCTTAAAAAATCGGAATTATTTCTTGAGTTATAATCATTTATATATGGCTTTGCATAATTACTTTAAGTAGATATTGAAACATAAGATGTTTGTGCGCACTGTTACTTTTAAACTATATAATTTAAAGTTTTAAATATTTAATTGCATGTGCGTTACTTTATTACTTTATTACTTTCTTCATTCTAAAACAAACAAAAAATAACATAAATTATATTTCACTTGAAAAATATGAAAAAAAAAACTTTGACATTTTTTTTAAATTTTGTGTTAAAATAAAATTTTAAACAATACTTTTTGATTTCCATTACTTAATGATTTCCATTCACGTGTTAGTGATATGAATTTTTAAAATTTAAATTAAAATATTATTTTTGAATATATAACATTTTTTTTTCGGTATAATATACTAAGAAGATACTGTAAGAGCCTATACTATATAAGAATGCATATATTAGGCAGAAAGAAAAATATATATCAATTACATATTATGTGTGAGTTTTCATAATTTGAAAATGGTGATTTTTTTATGGTTTCGACACACTCAAAGATAAGTTATTCGTTAATCAACTCTTCGCTTCTTTAAACGTTTCTTCATTCTCACTTTTATTAATAAATAAAACCATTTTAAAATACCGCTATTATTTATTTCAGATATGTTTAACTTTTATTTACCTGTAAGTATCTAACAAATTATTTCTTGACTTTTTACCACACTTTTCGAAATTTCAAAGTTTTACACAGAAACTGTTTATACTTTTACTAACTTATTCTGTTAAAAAAAAATTAAACAATAATTGACAATCTTTAATTTTAGAAGTTTGGTATTCCTATTCATTGACAGTTTAATGCAAAATATTGACACTGTATCATTAAAGTGTTTAAACTGAATTTCTTTTAATTTTACTAAAATCTTTTCTTCTGATGAAAAGAATATTAGCGTTATTGTAATTAAAAAAATACCGTATATAAAATTGTATTTTAATGTTTAATATTCATGTTAGGAACTATATTTAATATATTTTTAAATGAACCCATACACAATTAGCATATAAGATTATACTTACTAAATAAAAAAATTCAACTATATTGATTAATTAACTTATATGTTTTATTGTAATATTATAATAAATTTAATTTCTTAAAAAGCCAATGTTCGTTTAAAAAGCCAACGTTTTAGATATTTATGATAGGGAAAAAAGTCTTCTGGCGTGTACTGGGAGGAAAAGGTAGCTTATCCTTTCCTTGGTTTTATTATTTTACCTGATTTCGATTGAAAATACGAAGCTAAAATATGTGGAACCCGATTACAAATCACTTCCAATTTTGACTAATAGTGAATTTGAATAGGAATTTCGCTAAATTAGTCAACTATCGCCAAGTTAGCTTAATTTAAAGCGACACACATTGTTTGACATATTTGGCGAAAATTCGCCAAGTATCGCCAGTACTTGCAAGAATTTGATGCTGGAGGACACTGTACATATGTACGCGTATACGTGCGTACGTATGTGTGTATGTATGCAAATATCTTTATATCAAGGTCTAACACTTAAGAAAAAAAACTCGATTTCTAATTTTTTTTTTTTTTTTTTTTTTGTGATTTTACGTTTTGTCACAAAAAAAATACAAATTTAAATAATATGCATTTATATTGAACACACATTATTGTTTTTAATACTTATCATTAATAGAACATAATTTACACATATATGGAATTAAAACCGAATTACGATTATTATTATAATTATCATTATTATTTATTATTTTTATTACTACTGAACAATTAGATTAGGGCAGCTTTTTTTAATCAAAAGAATGGTCCCATACAAAATAACTGTATAAAATATTAGAGGAAAAACAAATAACTGTTTTCTTTAATGTGAACAAAAATGCGAGAGTTTATTACATTATCGAAAATAAATGTCACTTATGTAAAGCATGAATTAAAACATTATCTTGCGTTTTAAATCCTAATGATGTCATTATTATAAATACCTCTGTGGAACTGGAAATGAACAATGAATAGAGTGAAGATGGACACTACATCATTACATCCTCATATATTATCTGTATGTGCAGCAGATTAGTCAAATGCTTTACAGAGGATGTTCATAAATAAACTGAATTCACATATACAAAAACAATTACAATTAATGTACACAAAAGTTACACGTTCTAATAAAAAATATTTATAATTTTCCAACACTAGGCAAATTATGTGCATTTCTATTCAACTAAAATATCCTTATATTAACTTATTACTCATTCAACTTTAAATCTTATATATATGAAATATTATAGCTCAGTAACGATTATTAATTCATTTGTAAATTTAAAATATTAAGAATAGGAGGTTTATTTATTTATTTATTTTATGGAAAAGAACTTTAGATAATACAAAAAAATATAAATTAGTATTTTTCGTAATGAGAACGAAATAAAGAGAATGTCGTTATCGAAATGGAATGTAATTTCGTATACTGCATGAATTCAAACACTATCTTGTTTTATAAATCTTGGTGCATTGCAAAACTAGTCGTTGGGGGCCACCGTAATACTTACCCATCATGGATATGCATAATATAAAATATGAAAATAAAACATGTGTAAACTGTTAGGGGAACCGTCGGTAGCATGATTAATTTTCTATCTTAATAAATTGTTATATCAGTCTTCATATTTTAATATACATTTTCATCTTTCGATAATGGTAAAGAATATTGTTTCGGCTTACCTGAGATTTTCCTTTAGCGCACAGAATATCCACAGTGTATCCAAATATTTATCCCTTTGAATGATCGTCGTGTCACTGTATTTGAATAGTAAGAAACATTATTATTAGAAAATAACATTGTGTGAAATAAGAAGTAGATCCATTTTCCTTTGAATATAATATTATAATTCTTGGCTAGGTATGTACCTTTTTATCGCGTTTTGGAGACTGCATATAGGTGCTCCAATTTTACATTATATTTGAGATATATTTACATCATATATATACAAGAGCGTCTTAACTGCTCGGATACATTTTGGAAACTGAGGGAGAATTGTTATTAAGTTCAGTGCACGCGCGCGGGATATCAGCTGTAGGTTGAAGTAGGGAGGTCTGCAGAATTTCACAGTTAATTGGTTTCGACAGTCTCTGGTTTTATTCACTATGTTTTGCATCTGAGGTTATCACTTAAAGTACTTATAGTTAATTGGGGTCTGGTTTTTAACATGTTCTTTCGATCGTTCACTGCACGTGGAGATTATTAACTGCATAAAAAAGGTTTCTCCGTCATAAACTATTTATAAAATGCATTGCAATTTGAATAAAATCGTGGCTTGATGACGTCAAAAACTTTAAATGCTCTATTACTGCATTGCGTAAAAGAAACATCCTTATAACTCCAAAATTTATAATCATATTAACCAAGAGTTTACTGCGTCGGATTAAGCGTTTCATTTCCAATTAAAATATATCTTTGAATGGAAATTTGAATGAAATACAGGGTCATTCAAAATCGAAGAGTTAGAAAATATGATTACAAATATCTCGGCAACTAATTACTCGATCGACTTCACTTTTTATGCAAAATTTATGGTCTTTTATTGTCTTTTATATTCACTCCTTAAAATAAACAATTTCAAAAAAAATTATGTACCTTTTATCAGATTATTATTTCGAGATTCGGAAAAAAAAGTTCCGGATAATCTAGGTTAATGAAATTCAATATGCTTCTTCTCATCATTGCATACTAAGTACATACAAAATTTCAAGGCTATATCTCAATTTGTTCGGGAGATAGAGCGTTTACAGAAACACACATTGACAGACGGACGGCATTTTTTTCCAGTTAAAAATGTTTTTTGGAATCTCCAGCGTCTGAAACGTGTAAATCCGTCAATTTTTTTTTCGATTTGTAAAACGATTACATGACTTACCCTATACTACGTGTGATGGGTAAATGAAAGAGACGGGTGTTAATAAATCGATAAAAATATAATATAACCACGAAAGAAAATATACAATAACCTCTTCCGAGTTACTAACGATTCTGAAAAGCTTTCTTTATCTTTAGAAACCTCAGAAACTGGTATATTTTCTTGATAAAAAAAAAAATCATTTATAAGTTTATTTTGTTGCTATTGATTTCCGAGTAGATTTTATGATGTTTTAAATATAGTAATTAGTTTCTAAAACTCGAATTATTGCTCTTCACATGCCGTAAATTCTCAAGTAAACATTTTTATATCCAACAATAATGTTTTTCAGAAAAACATGATAAATTAACAGCAATAACATTGACATTAAAATTAATATTATTTTATTACTCTTGTATGTATAAATTCAATTAACGAAGCTGAAATTGTTTAATTGCGAAGTGATAGCATCATAAAAACCGATATTCCGGTTGAGAAAACTAATTAATACAGAATAAAAACTGCTCGGAAACGTTTACGAAAATCGGTGGCATCAAAAGAAACATTCTTTTTATAAACGATTTTGTATATCTCGCTATTGTTTGGTTTCGGAGGATAAAATATGCTTTTGTAAATCATGAGTAACTCTGAAGATGTTATTGTATATTTTCGTTCATGGTTATATTATATTTTAGTAAGATTAAGCAACATTTGCCCTTTTTTACAGTCTTTTGTCAGTATCATAATCGGATCCCTTTGAATTGAAAATTAGCAATGGATAGATCGAAGATGAACACTACATCGTCACAGCTTCAGATATTATATGTATGTGTTGCAAATTAGTCAAATGTTTTACATCGGATGCAGATAAATAAATGTAATTCTCAAATATATTTTAACTATACTTGTAAGTTACACATTATCTTGTAAAATTATCCGTTTCCAATGTTATGTGCATTTCTATTTAACTAAAATACCTTATTACACACTTTTATCAATTCTTAACCCACTACCTGATATGCTAGAATTTTAAAAATTACATTCACAAGTGCGTTTTCGATGACCAAAAAAAAAAAAAAATAGAACTTAATTGTAAATTAAAACATTATTTTTAAGGGATTTTTCCGTTATCCCATTTGGATGGGATAAATCGCCAAATATTCACTCTAACTCGTATATAATTGTATAGGAATTGAAACAACAATGGATTTAATTATGCATCAATAAATGCTGGCCAAAGTAACACATGGGCTGATAAGTTCCCGGTCTAATAAAGAAAACACAACTTTTTAAAAAATCTTTATAACTTTATGACTTTATAACTTTATAACTTTATAACTTTAATAAATAACATAACATTAATAATAAATAATAATAATTTAATAATAATAAAAATAACTTAATAATAATAATTTAATAAATAAATAATAATAATAATTTAATAAATAAAAAATAATAATAATTTAATAATAAATAACATGATTTTATAACGAAAAAGCTCCAAACAGTACTCAGAATCATCGACTCGTTGTTCTTTTTTTGGTCAAAAGTCAACACGCGCGGCAGCCACTTTGACAACAGCTTTTTCATAGACAAATGTTCATTCAAAATTAAACTTACACGTTGCTTGGATATCTTCAGAGTCTAAGCTATCTCCTACAACTTCACTTTACGGTTCCCCAATACGATTTTTTGGACTTTTTTTATGTTTTTCGGAGTAACCACCTCTTTTGCGTGGTGCATCACTGGTGTCGATACGACCACGTTTAAATTCAGCAAAGCAGTCAATAATGGTTGATTTACCTAGTGCAGTGTCCGTATAACGCTTATCAAGCCAAGCTTTTGTTTGAACGGTGTTTTTTTCCCATCAAATAACAATTCTTGAAATTCTTGTTTATCCATTTTTTTGTTGTTCAAATAAAGCCACTGTAACGTTTTATCCACACGGTGAATCGTCATGACCATTTTTCTGCTACCTTTTAAAGGTTAGTATTTACTAAAAAAAGCATCGGTTCGGCGATTGCAACGCCATCAGTGTGCCAGACTGGGAACTTATCAGCCCATTATGCCAAATGGCTCTGAAACTACAACAATAAAACAATTTAAAGACTAAAAAGTAGAAAAAAAATAATAGATAAAAAAATGAAGAGAGTGTAATATTAAAAAAATGTATACGCTTTCATCAATTAATAGTTTAATATTAATTAATTTACGGTCATACATTGATGAATCAATTTAGAAATCCGAAAAAAGATGCTTCAATTTTTTTCTCTGTTGCCTTAACTTAGAAAAGAAACGGAGCAAATGTTATACATTTAATAAATTCACTTTCTTGCGCTTTTTATCAATTGTAAAAACCATTCTTAATTTTTCATAATCGAGTTTAATGCCTATGCCAAAATGTATTCTAACTGAAACGTTTGGGGAAAACAAGACCTGCAGTCGAAAAATTAGGCGCAATTTTCAGGATAAACATTGAATGCTTATAAAAGAGTTTTTTTTAATGCTTATTTCTGTTGATTAAATTTTAAAATACCAGGGGGTTCTAACCCCTGCTCGCTACGCTCACCAACCACCGTTCTGATCTCACAGCCTCTTAAAACCTGGTAATGTATCCTGTTTTAAAAAGATGATGATGATGATATCACGAACGGCGATTATCTTCTGTAATCAGGTTATAATGCTCTTTCATTTAACTGGTTATAATGCTTTTTCATTTAATTCATCTTTTTTATTTTTAATATTCATGTGTAAACACAATTTTTATGACGTAATTTTCTTTATTTCCTGCTTTCAACACGTGATCATTTAATTAATATTTTAAACTTTCATTATTGTTTTTAATAGTCTCGCGCAAATACATTTTTTATTTGAGATAAAACATAATCATTTGCTCTTATTTAGAAATTGGCAACAATATAAAAAAGTGACTTTTTCAATAAAAGATTTTTTAATCGTTTTTTAAGAATTTTTTGAGTTTTTATTCTCCGACCGTGATAATTTTTTGAATTTCTAAAAGCTTGTTATATTTCGCGTCTGGTGGTATGATTTTCGAATCCGTAGGATGGCTAGAAAAAAAATAATAGCTTCTCAAAACAGTCCCTAGTAAAAAAGCGATGAGAATAACCCGGAATAACTACGCTTGGTCCATTTGATTGGTCCATTTCTAAATCGTTTTTGGCTCAGTTCCAGATTACTTTTTTTTTTAATATAGAAGGATTAAATTTGGTATATATCAAGCATTAATCCTCAATTATAATTATGAATTCGTTTGTAAATTTAATTGAATAAGAGTAAGATTTGTTTTTCTAAAAAAAAAGGTTTAAATAAAAAATAAATTTGGGAAATATAAAAAATAAAGATCTTCCTTAATGAGAACAAAAATAAGACATTTATTACATTATCGAAAAGGAATGTTATCCTGTGTAATGCATGAATTCAAATGTTATCTGCGTTCTAAATCCTAATGATGTCATTATTATAAATGCCTCCGTTGAACTGGAAATGAGCAATGGATAGTTGGAAGAAGATTACTGCATCATTACAGCATCAGATAGAATCTATACGCATAACAATTTAGACAAATGTATTTCAGAGGATACACATGGATAAACTAATTTCAATCAACTAATCTTTAAAATCGTTTTACACGTAAATTATTCTACAAGATCTACATATTTTCGGAAATTAAATTTAGTAAATTTTAAATTAAATAGGGTAATTTTCATTTAAATAAAGGAACTCCATTCAATAAAATCTAGAATTAATTTTGCGTATCATAAATATATTAATATTTTGAACTGATTTATTTACTTAGGCTATTTTGTAATTTCTTCATTAAAATTGATATCTTAAATATGGAATTAAAAAAATGGATATCATTATATCATAAATAAGGTATCTACTGGTAATAGGACTACCCTAAGGTTAGAAAATATTAGTACTAACATATTTAAGAAGTACTAACATATTTAAGTAATAATGACAAAGCAGACCATTTTTAGCACTTGAAATTTTTTTTAATTTAAATTAATTGAAATTTCTACTTGTAGCAGTTTTATTTAAAAATATGCGAGTTGATAAACGTAATATGAACATATGCGAGTAATATGTCCATAGATGAAATAAAATTAAAATATTTATCATTAACGCATAATAAACAACATGTATTACAAAAACAAATTTATTTTTTGAATTTTGTCTTTGTTTTACTGTATATGAAATAATGTTTAGAGCACAAAACATTCCCCATATAGTTTATACAGGTTTCGGTAGCATTCAGCTTACATCATCAGTGATATATTAAAAGTGTCTGTACATCAGCGGCGTTAATCTCAAATCGGCGGACCAGATTATGAAGCCAATAGTCGTATAAAGGAGCACTGTTAAAACAAGGCTTTTTCTTGTGCATTTAATTGTATCTTTAATGATTATCTTTGACACCAGCCTCAGCTGTAGATCCGATTGCGGCATATCAGTCAACAATTTACACACTTTGCTTGAAAGCTACTGAAGATTATACTTTAACTGCAGGAAAATCAACAAGTTAAAATAAATTATTGAATTAAAGCAGGAGTGTCCAACATTTTGACTTCTTATGATCACTTGCGAGGGTAAAATTTTTCTCGAGCCAACACTTCATGGAAAAGAATTTGGAAGTGAGAACGTTTTATATGAACTGATTTCATACTCCATGGGTACTTTAATTTGACTTTTTGACGTCCTATTAATCTGAGTACCGGTAGAATAAAAAGTTTAAAAAATGACGAGAGTTAGGTGATATTACCACATTAATCGAAATTGCGCTAATCAAACATTACATTGGAAGGTGGAAAAACTGTAATTGATCCCCAGACAACTTTTTAAAATACCCAATATACAAAAATAGACAATGTAATGATGCACTAGGGTGGTTTTTATGATATATTGTAGTTAGAAAGAATATATTAAAGCTTAATTTGAAACTTTTAAAAAGTTTGTCCATTTTTTATGAATTTTCATTAACATAAACGTGTGAGCTAACTTAGTAAGTTACAATCAAGAAACATTAAAAAGCTAGTTTTAATTTTAATTTACTTTATTAAAATTATTTGGGTTATTTATGTTAACCTACTGACCATTACGTTATTTTTTTAAGTACATACCTTCACTTAAAACTTATTGTAATACAATTTGATTATTTCAAACTTATATGCATTTTAACTCATTTAAGCGAAAACTTAGTTGTCAGTTGCAAAGTTTGTTTTCTTCTTTTTGGAATGCATCTTGGGGTAACACAAAATTTGATTTTCTAAAATTCGATTCACTTGCCTACTCCTACTAATGTCTGTGTAAAGGTATCAAATCTTGTTTGAGGAATTTTAATTTTTTAAAAGCTTCTTTGAAGTCTTTTAATTTTGTTTCTTTTTTCAGAATTTTCAGCAAATTTTATTATTAAAAATTCGACGCTTTCTTGCTGAAAAATAAATTATTACTCATTTTATGTTTTGAGTGTCAATCGAAATTTTCCCGACACTAATCGGCGAAGCATCTAAAAAAATTTTACTCATCTAACTGAAATTCCCACTAACTGAAACCACACTAAGCAAGGGTATCCTCTAATGTCATTTTCACAAGATGAAGCATTTCGGTTGTTTCCGAGATCAAGGTACCTAACCACAGAATAATAGAATGGTTTGACCAATGAAAATTATAATATAAACATACAGTTTTATTCATATAAGTGAAGAAAACATAAAATGATCTAATTTGTTACATACGTTTTATTTTGGTAGAATTGATTTAAGGTTCTGTGACCTCAAACAGCACCAGAGAATTGAAATTTTTTTGAAAATCATTTTAACACAACTTGAAATTAAATGAAATACGTGTTTTCCCTTAAACAGGACGTCATTTGTATCAAAAGAAAATTATCTTTCGAAAAAGCACCTCAACTTAAATTTAAAGTCGAAAAAAAACGAGTGATATCAGATATAGACATGATTTTAAATATCCCATTGAATTGAAAATCTAAATGTTTTTTTGTTAGGATTGTAACCAAAAATGCATTGATTGCTGTATTGTAGAGAAAAAAAGCTGTTTTTTTTTTTTTAAATAAATAACAGTAAACAATTAAATTGTGCATCTGTAGTATGATTTATTAAATCTGATTATTTAATTCTCTTCAAGACTTATTTCTAGAGAAGAGCTTT
Source organism: Maratus michaelseni (assembly GCA_963931845.1). NCBI lineage: Eukaryota > Metazoa > Arthropoda > Arachnida > Araneae > Salticidae > Maratus > Maratus michaelseni. Next base: position 121,865,488 of record OZ007591.1, on the reverse strand, counting down.
TTAAAAAAATTGAGAGTAGTTGAGGAATGGATTGTACCATTAGAATGACTATTGTTTTCTGGCAGGTCTGTGTGCAGTAGAAAAATAACGTGTTATAATAATAAATAAATATAACTGAAATTATGTTTTATATTTTAAAGCGAAGTAAAACATATATTTTTTAGTTTCTCTTTATATTTTTGAGGGGTATTTTTTTCATTTTGCATGTTTTAATTTCAAAATCGTTATTTGATTATACAATATAAATACAATACAATACAATAATTTTAATATGTTACGTGTTTTAGAACTTTTATTATATTAAACACCTAAAATGTAACTTATATATTACAAATTCTATTGCATGTTATTTATCATACAAAATGAGAGTTTTCTTGTAAGCATAATTTCAGAAAACTATTTTTCAAAAAACATAAAAAATGGAATAGCCTTTAATATGAATATTCAAATCGTGATATATTGATATTAATATTCAAGCCATGCCTAGCTCATAATTTAAAAACTTTTCGCTGAAAGAAATATTAAGGAAATAACCAACGTTCTTTGTGCATACATAATCACAAATTTAATAACATTATTAGAGTATAAATGAAGGTTTTAGAATATCAATATCCTACAATAATAAAAATTCAGAAAATAGCTCATTACGTGGTTTTCAATATTTTTTTCTAAAAATGTTACATCAAAGAGATTAAGAAGAAATAAATAAAATTGATCTGTCAGCTAACTAAATAAATATATTTCAACAGTTAGCAATTTTTGCGAAAAGAATTGACTAGAATGTTTAATAAACAGAAGAAACACTTGGCTCCGAAACAAGTTTAAATTGTTTCGCTAGAACAGGAAATCTTTACAAAAATCTATATTTCTATATAAACATTATAAAACAGCATCTATATTTTCTTCCATTGTATATTTTCCCGTTTATAATATTGTTGTTGGTTATTGACTTATAAGAAATATAATTGTATTTCTTTGATGAAAAATATATGTTTTAAATTTGAATTCTCATGTTTCATTTTTATGTATTTTAATCATATAAACTTCAAATGGTACTTCGGATACACACATTGAGACAGCGTGGGAGTGTGTAAAAATACTAATAGTCTTAATAATTATTTATTTTACTAGAGACCTAAGAGACTGCACCGATCAGTCCCGTAATAAATTTGCTATAAAATGCTCTCGGTAATGCCGAAAAGTTAAGTAAGTATATTTATCTTATCTTAATTTTCCAGCCAGACCCGGTAGACATCGAAGTATCCATTTTGGGCGTGCGCTGACGGGGTTAATCCATCCATTGATATAGCTAGAATATTTAATGTTTGCACTAGTACGTACTGTTCACTGTGCAGAGAATACTATTTTATATTAGTTAAAAGTTAAATAATTCTTTTCACTCATCTTGCCCTGAATTAACTTTAATTTTACATTTAACAATTATAAAATACATTTAATTTAGGTTTACCAGGCTATATGAATTTCTTTAAGTTTAACATTGTGATGAGCGTACATATTTGCTCCTCTCCGCGAAAACGTAATGTTGATAGATAGGTATTATATTAATAAACAGTTAATCAAAGTTCCTACCTAATGGAGGTGTCTTCGATTTAACATATTGCGTCTTTGGAGAGAAACGTTGAATTTTCTCTCATCAGAATCAATTTATGAGTTCATGTTCTTTCGCTGTGAATTAACTATTTAAAAGAGATTAGATGTGTTTTTGTAACAGATAGATATATAGATCGATAAATGCCGTATTTTCTGGCGCAAACGCGCTCCGGTGAGTAACGTGAAACCAAAATTTGAGGCTACATTTTTCTATTTTTTAGATGTACTTCATATTACGAGCACATCCTTCTTTAACTTCCTGAAAACTTTAAGTTAAGGAGACCTGGGCATATGGTTAAACGTGATCTACCCCTTTTTTTCAAATAAACTTTCAGGACATATGCAGAGTAAAAATACAATAAAAATCTTTAAAATCATAAAAATGAGTATGAACATAACGCAAAAGATCGGCAAATGCAACGCTCGAAGAAACGATATTGCAAAGCTTAATCTATCCCCTACTATCAATATGAATTTGCACATAGCATTAGAAATAATACTCTGTGTTTAATGAACTAATCATGTCTGCTTTTCTCATTCATTAATATAGATTTTCCATTATTATAAATATATATTGAAAATTTTTAATCTTTAATTTTTATACGTGGCGTAATACGCAACTGTAAATATGGATGAATTTTCTTGTTTCAAAAGTGCGCATTATACGCAGGGATATACGTTAATGATTGATATATCATTTTTAGCAAACATTTAATTAGAATGATTTAGAAGTTTTTGATACAACGTAAAGAAAATCAGTAAAAAATTGCATTGATAATCAAATTGACAGTACAGTTACCGTACATTCCCGATTTTCTTTTCCGATAGAATGATGGAAGGGATTTCATAAATATTTCAGAAATTTTCGAACGTATATTTGAGAAAAATCTTAATAGATAACGAAACAAAAAGTCTAGTTAAATTGGCATTTGCACAAAGCAAGGCAACTCTGAAAAATGCGGAATTTGTTCTGCCAATCAAGCCACTAGTACAATTACGGTATGTTAATAAAATATTTTGACAGTGTTAAAAATTTGCAGCAAACTGTCCAGTCATTCGACCGTTTTTATAGAAAACAGTTACATAACTGTAATTAAACTTTATTACGACCATATTCTTGCTCATAATATGGTCAGAAAATAGTTAAATTATGGTTATGCAACCGTTTTCTATAAAAACGGTCGAATGACTGGACAGTTTGCTTCAAATTTTTAACAGTGTACAGTGTGACAAAATAACTTTAGAAAAAAATGAAAGCGAATACAACCCAAAAAAATTGGGCAAATACAATGCATATTCTGCTGCGTTGTTATGGTATTTGTACGAAACGTTTCATAGAACATACAATTGAGATTGTGTAAGCTCGATAAAACATATCAGCAATAGTTAAATGTAGACGTATTATAATCACTGTAGCATAATAAAACAATTTGATGACACTCATTAAGAGATTACAGTTTTTAAATAGACACAACAGGAAAATACAATATTGAATCATATTGGGGAAAGTAGGACAAAATCATACACCTTATTATTAGTTGCTTTTTGAAGTCAGAATTTCCAACAGAATTTAATTCGTACATACCCTGCACTTAACCTTGCACCATAATACCCTTAAATTTAAAATTAGCTTATCACAGTTTTGTTAATAATACTTTTCTAGAAAATGCCAAATAATCCGGTCTTAAACCACTGGTGGGGAAAAAACTACATAGAAATGTTAAAATTACATGAAAAAAGAATTTTAGTCTTTCTTTTGAAAGAAACACAATTTTTCATTTTGCAACTTTAAGTAAGGAAATTAACTAGCAATATTTTTTTTAAGTCTAATGATTTAATATTTATAGTGAAAATTATAATTATTTTAAAAAATTATAATTATTTTAAAAAAATTTCATAATCGAAGTTTAAAAGAGTTAGAAAAATAATCACCCCTTTAAAAGTGTTAGAAATTATAATCACCCATTTAAAAGTGTTAGAAAAATAATAATCACTCTTGTAATTTTGAATAATATTTTTCAAACTTTTTTGCGGCTTTCCAACCATTGCTTTCCAATATAATTTTGTATACCACGCAGGGTATTTGGTCTGACCCAAAGATACTTCTGATTTGAAAGAAAACTTTACAAATATTTCTTTAAATGATAGAAACAAATTCCCTGTGGGAAATAAATCCTGATTAAATATGCTACACATAATAATGTAAAAATTTTCAATAATTGTAATATAATGATTAATAATATAATCTATAATATTCATATTTAAGAATTTTCAAAACTGGCAAACATTAAAACAACAAGTGATACAAAAAATTTACTAACACAGAAGCTACACACTTGTTGCGCATGGAGCTACCGTAATGTCCGTTTTTTCGTAGAGATAGTTATTTTAACAATTACCTGCTAGAGGGCTGCTCAAATCGAGTAAAAATTGAGATACCTGATTTCATCCGAATATACGATTTTACCCTACTTTCCCCTACATAAATAAAATTCTAAACATTGTGTGAATAATGAACATACATTTATATATATTTGTGAAAATATTTAAAACGCACGTAATTGTTCAAATACAGAAAAAAGACCTTACAAATAATAAAGAAAGGTTTCCTAATAAATATAAATGTGAACATTAAGAACAATAAAAATTCTTAATATTTTGGAAATAAACGAGAACAAGTTGAAAATTTAAGTGTATGAAGTAAATAATTTATAGACACGGACATGCAGATATAGATGTGCAGCAAATAAAATAGTGTTAAATTATCTTTAATTTTACATATGTATAATTGTGTGCTTAATTATATTTTTAGATGTCGATTGAAGAACACACATTAAGAAGTAGTCGAAATATTCGGATTGCCTATTGCTTTCAACAACTCGATACATCAGTATATTTTCTTTTATAAGACAAATAATATTTTCAAAATAAATTTATTTTATTTAAAAAAATTACATATATGTGCAAGCTCACAATATTTTTAGAGAAATCGCCTGATGCACAGTTAGCCACAATCCACGAAGGCCCTGAGGTACTAATGGCCAAATGAAATGATTTGCAAGGCAAGGAACCTCCAGTCAGTGTTTTCTCCCATACTGTTATTCCATGTTTTAATGTATTCTGAGATACCAAGTTACATATCCTTTTCTATTAACAGTTTTTTAATTTAAAAATGCAAAATTTTGATACACTAATCTTAATGTATTAATTAAATATATAGTTATTCATATTTTCAAAAATATTAATAATATCCTACTGATTTTTTGCACCTGACAATACTGTATAAACCCAATCGCAAATATCTCCGCATTGCAATTTCCTCATTTTTATTTTACAAAAAATAAAATGAATATTGTAGAAAATAAGGTTATAATTATGTATCATAACCTGCAAATATTTTAAACACAATGAATTTTTATCGAACATTAATATGCATGTACGAAATTGCAACAAACTCCGCCTCACAATTCAACCTCACCCAATTTCGCCTATGCTTATAGAAACAATCAGCGCCATAGTTCGAAGGTATATAGTCAAAGAAACAATGATTGATTTCTAAATATTATTAATAAATGTAGCAACTATCTCAGTTATATAAAATTAATCATATATATTATTTCTCCTGTCAACATCCCTTTTTCGCAGAAAATACGAAACGCAGAACGACGAATGAGATGGCATATGAAAGGATTTTGAACACCCTTCTGACATAGCCCACTTAACGTTTCGTTAAAACATGTTTTTGATTAAAATTTGCTGAAAATTAAAAATTAAATCGGCATTGTTTTCATAAAAGAAATGAAAGGTTTTCCTGAAATTATTGTTGCCCAAAAAATAAAATACCACATTATATGATGCTCATAGCAATTATTATAAAAACACCGCACGGGTTTATTTTATACTTATGATTAAAAAGCGAAATTGAAATTGAAATGTTTAGATTTATATTAGTCCCATGGTTTTCCCGAAGCGGATGACGTCATCCTCTAATGCAGTTTTTCGCGCGTGCCTTTAGCAATCTTGGATCAGTTTTTAGTCTTAGCTTTGATGGAATAAATTAGATGATATTCTGGCTTGACTAACAACTAAATGTTGTTTGCAGATATTTTTATCCTTGCTTTTTCTTTAGAAGTTTAAACCTGCATCAAATAAATATTACATATTGATAAAACATGATACTTCTCTATTATCCCGTCGACCACTTTTCATAACAAAAAACTATCGCGAAATAAACGGGAAAACGTTGCCATTGGAATATCAATAAATAAATAAATAAATAAAATATAAGAATTTAAGGACACAATTTACTAAATCAGTAAAACATAATGAAAAATTCACGCAAATATCGAATTAAAACCACTAGATGACGTAACAAACACGCATAATGATTCTGACATCACTAAAAGGGACTGTATTTTTGGAGGTAGTTTTTTGTTATGAAAAGTGTTCGACGGGATAATAGAGAAGTACCTAAAAAATATTAGATTTCAGTGCGAAATCTTCGCATGGGCCCTCTGGTATTTTATATAACTGAAATTATAAAGGAGAAATGATTTATTGGGTATTTTCCTACAATATTACATATTTCCTGTTTTAAAAAAATGTATAAAATGTGTACTTAAAATATGAACATTAATGTAAAATATTTCAATATTGAGACTGTCCCAGTATTAACTAAATTTTAAATAATGAATATTTTCAGAACTTACCATAGAAAAGCCGTTAAATTTCGTATTTACGCAAATTTGTATAGACACATCAATATTTGAGAGTACAAAATAAAAGTAGATATTTCTTCTATTTAACAATTACTAGTTTCAGTTCCGCACTATTATTTCTGACAGAATGGTTAGAAGGTATTTTTTTTTCTTTTTATCACAAATGTACCTCTGATATAATGCACAGGCAAATATAGCAATACGCTGGCTATGACGTGTCTGCTAAGCGCAATGCTCCGGGCGTTTTGGGATGTTCCGGTAAAGGACTGCAAATCTGCTTTCTGTAGTGTAAGCAGACTTGCTTCGCTATTGCTTCATTTCACTCAGATTGCATGTCTTTAGACTATATATTGATAGTTAAAGAGAAAGAGATTAGTTGCCAAAGTAATTAGTTTTATAGATAACTATGATGTCAAATCATATATTAATTACTGCTTCATTTATTCCCCTCCTATTTAACTTCATTGTTTGAAATTTTGCTCTTTCTGTCATTTTTTTATGATCAAAATCAATTTTTATCAGAACAAGAACGAAAAATCATGCGTCGAGCATAGATTATGTAACACTTTCCAACGCTTCCAAAATAATTTTAAAAATCATTACCGTTTAATAAGCTGAAAGAAAACATCTAAGTAAACAATTTGGGAAACGCCTAACATATTTAAAAACGTAATTTCAGGAATTTCCAACATATATTTCCAACATATACAATATTCGGAAAAAATATCCGAATACTTTTATCGGCCTGTATATGATCTATAGGTTTATATATATATATTACATAGGATGCTAAATTTTAGTTTAGTTAGGAAACGCGTAGCACAGTTTAAAATTCTTCTTCTGGAGATCCTGTCCATAAACGGAAATGTGTTCGCGAACTTTTGTGTTGCCCTATATATGATGTACATAATTTATACACACCAAGTAATAGACAAAAAGTGAGTTAAATTTAAAATCGCGTTCAGCAACTTAAAACGCACTTCCAGGAATTATTGTTAACAGACAGTAGAGAATTCTTTTGTGTGTCCCTGTAAATGAACGATGACTGCTATACACAAATATTCTGTAGTAAGCCTCTTGTAATGCACCTTAGTGATATATATAAATTTCAATACGTTTAAAATAGTGAAACATTATTTAATTAAACCGCAAACGATTTTTCTCCATAGACGTAATGTAACGGAATTCTTTTGACTGTCCCTGTAAAGTAACTATAAGTGCTATGCACACCATATTCCATTTTAAGGTTCTTGTAATGCACCTTAGTGATTTATATCAATTACAATGTGTTTGAAATTGTGTAACATCATTAAAATAAACCGCAAATGATTTTTCCCCATAGACCGTAATGTAACGAAATTCTTTTGAGTGTCCCTGTACAAAAACTATAAGTGCTACAAACTTCAGTTGAAATAGGGAACATGCTATAGATGACGACAATGACATATAAAAATTGCAGGTAAATCCGAGCGTATTTACGGGAGTTAGAGCACGGACAGACGATAGACGGCAGACGGCCAGACATACCGAAGTCAGAAACACTTTTCAAGTAGGTTGGAAAGTGTTAAAAAATGACAAAATTTGAAACAATAAAGTGAAATAAGAGAGGAATTAATGAAGGCATAATTAATATATGATTTGACATCATAATAACAATGCACTGATATAATAGCTGAAGAATACAAAAAAAAAATCCATTTTCAAAACTTGTCTTATAATACAAATCTTATTTCTTTAGAAGTACGGGTCTTTCATGATGAAAGTTAATGAGTATACATGAATTGTGTACGTGAATTGTGTACCCCCATATTGTGTACATTTATATAAGTTGTTATCAGATACTAGACAGTTATAGATTAAAAATCTTATAAGTTCTGTATCAAATGTATTTTTAGAATTTTAATTCAGATTACGTCAAGAAATATAGAAAAGCTATAAATGTTGACCAATATAAAAATTTATCATGGAAACTTTCTAAAGGTTTTCATTGGAAGTCTTTTTTTTTAATGAAACGACATTTTTATATACAAAGGACGACATTATTATCAATCAAGATATAAATAATTGATAAATATTTAGGACGATAAATGGTTTTGAGAATTAAAGCAACAATCTCCCACTCGACCTCCTCCTTTTATTTCAGCAAAGGTACACATTTTGCACCGTATTCGCGCCAAGTTAAAAAATAATAATTCACGTATATATATATTTTTTTAGAATATTTTTATATATGCATATGATTTTGTGATAATGGTCATCTATCTAATACAATTTAGACTACTGCTTAAACATTAAAAGTCAATACCATAATGTTATCGTATTTTGAAATTCAACTCGTAAAAAAACATATAACATTTTCATCAGTATACATGAGCAGTATACATGAGATAGGAAATTTTTTTCCAATAGTGACAAAAAATGGAAAATTTTCTATAACATTAATAACTTCCATATTAAGAATTGTACTTGTCACTTCAAATCATATGATGTATACACAGTGGTGATTTGCAACATTCCTTTATCATAATCATTCTTTAGTCAGATATAAACTACTGACGATAATTTTTACTGTTGTCGGTAATAATTATAAGAATATATTTTTTGCATTTGAAATGACCATCAATAATATCACAAAACTTATTCATTTTTTTTAAATACAATAAATGAAACACTAAATTACTATAAAATTTGATGATGAACTGTTGGTATTACTAAACAGAAAATTCTGGAAAATAATTCTGTAAGCATTTTTACGCAGGGAAACGCATTTTAGTGGAGATTCTTAAGGAAGAAAATGAGAAAATATACTGAGGATACACGCAATATAAACAATTATAAAATTCGTAGTATTTCCAAAACTTTAGAACATTAATTAATAAAAAGTCCTTCCGGCCTCTACCGGGAGGAAAAGGTAGCTTTCCTATATCTTCGTTTTAAAATTTTAGCTAATGTTACTCGAAAACAGCAAGCTAAACGCAAAGAAACCGTTTACAAAAGATTCGTTAATACTGAATTTGAATAAGAAATTCGCCTAATTATTAAGCTATAGCCAAATTGGCTTCATTTATGAAAACTTATTTTGGTCGCCAAATTTGGCTATATTTTGCCAAATATCGCCAAGTTTGGCGAGAATTTGGTAGAAACGGATATGAATATATAGTTTTATGCGTATGATTGTTAAAATGATTACAACAATGAAAGAAAATAATTTGCGAGAAATCGCGTTCACTGAAACTCATAAATTAATCGTTGGTTTTTTGTAATGTGCTGTCTTGTTTCAAAATGTCAGCCACCCTAGAATTTCAAACTGCTCTATCTCAGCCATTTTTTAAGATAGAGGTAAAACAAAAAATGCTCTGGAATCCTTATATCAAAGCCTAACACTTAATTCAAAAATAAATTTGAATTTTTAAATTTTTTGTATATTTATTTTTATTTTAAAATTTTTAGTGGCCGCCATCTTGAAACAAGATAGCGGACCAACCAGGCCAACGAACTTGGTCGAGGCATTGGTGAGCTCAATACACACATTTGGTTTCATCTAAATTAATTTATAAATACGAGCGTTATCGTATGGCATAGATCAGATATATATATATGTATATGAATATATCTATATGTATAAATCAACATTTGAACGGAGGGTGGTTTTGGGGTCTGGGAGTCCTGATCGGTGAAAATATATCAAAATTTTCCGGAATTGCTTTCCTCCAAACGGCTGCAATAGGTAGCTTTATACTTTTTTGTATTGAAAGCTACCTAAAATAAGTCCTGTGTTGAACATAAAATTGTTGGCTTTTTTACACTACTTTATACATAAATTCTGTGACAATAGAAAATGTGTTTCAATTAAAAAAAATTAAATTAAACTCTCAATTTTATTCAACTACAATCAACTAAAAACTAGATTTTTGTTTTTCCAACAGTGACAAAAATGGAAAATTTTCGATAACATTAATGAATTTTATATTAAGAATTGTATTTGTCACTTTAAATCATATGTAGTATACACAGTGGTGATTAACAAAAAAATCCTTATCATAATAACTTTATGATGATAAGGGGTTCTTGGTAATTAGCTGAAAGGAAATGATTACGGGGACCTAGCGGTAAAAAATATGTCACTATTAAGAATGATTTAATTGCGCAGACACGAAACTATTGATAACATGTTGAAAAATAAAGTTAGATGACTACTCGCATTAATATCACAATAACTATATCTAGGGACGTTTTGAAAACGAATTTGCAACCAAACGAATTTATGCAAATTTAATTTCATTGTTGAATTGTTTTTTTAACACTAGTTTAACATAGTTTAAAATTATTTATGAATTCGGTTTGTATGTCTGTCTGCTCGTACTCTAACTCACATAACTATACTCAGGCTGACATGTAACTGATATCTGATATTGAGGTTTTATCTATGGCATGTTCGGTATTGAAAATTAAGTGTGTACCACCTAGAGTTCCTTTACAGGGACACTCAAAAGAATTCCGTTACATTACGGTCTATGGGGAAAATTCATTTGTGGTTTACTTTATTGATGTTAAACTATTTCAAACATATTGAAATTGATAAATTGATATATTTTATTGACGTGTACTACAAGAAAAATACTATATAATATTGCGCGTATAGTCTTCATAGTTAATTTACAGGGATACACAAAACTATTCGGTTAAAGTACTGTCTGTTAATAACAATTTCTGGAAGTGCGTTTTCAGTTGTGGTACGCGTTTTTAAATTTAACTATTTTTGTCTATTGCTTGGTGTGTTTAAATTCTATAGATCATATACAGGGCAGCACAAAACATCTGCAGTAGATTTGCGTTTATGGACGGAAATTGTTGAAGGGGAATTTTCAACTGTGCTATGCGTTACCTAACTTAACTAAATTTTAGCATTCTATGTAGTATATATACAAATCTAGAGATCATATATAGGGATTCACAAAAGGATTCGGACACTTGACGTGCCACAAACATTTTTAATAATCATATGCTTTATTACATACTAAAATAACACTCTATTATAGATAACACTGATGGGCATTAAAATCCTCCCTGTACAAATAATGGTTGCTTCTAACAGATTTAAAGATCAAATATGTCATTAAAATTGCTCCATCATGTAACAATGTTTCTGGTGTGTTTGTGAGGGAGGGGTGTCATCTTTATAAATAAAATAGTTTTCCCTTGCTAAAAGATTACCGCTAAACGCGTTCTATCCTTTTATTTTTGTCAACGAACTGAATTAGATCTTTGATATTCAATCTCAAATTACACTCTCTATTTTACTCACAGAGGGAATTTGCCTAGTGTTCATCGTTGAAAGAAACACGAATAGTGTATTATTTAACATAATAATGAACTAACTAGCATTTCTAACTGAGTTACAACAAAGTTTCACAAAATTCTATTATTTTTTATGTGAATGGGACAGTCGAGCAAGATATAAGCACTTCTGAGAGAAAATAGGGTCACTGCGGAATAAAAATATGCCTGGTGTAAAAAAATGTACACACGGTATTAGTTGACAAGACAAAAATATATTTACCCCCTCTTCATATAAAATATGGGCTTATTAAGAAATTTGTTTCAGCTATGTATAAGGACTGTAAATGATTTGAATATTTGATACACGAATACTGAATGCTGTCCAGAAAGTAACAGGTAATGCTTTTTCCCCTTGCTAAAACATTAGCACTAAATGCCTTCTATTCTTGTATTTTTCTATTCTCCTGAGTTTTTTTTTTTTTTCAATTACTCTTTAAAAAATTTACGCTCACTTCTGAAAGTCACTGATCTAAATTCACGCATATTCAGTCTCAAATGACACTCCATATTTTACTCACTGGGGGAATTCGCATAAAGTTAACGTTGAGAGAAACACGCATAGTGTATTGTTTAATTTAATAACGAACAAACTAGCATTGCTAACTAAGCTACAACTAAGCTTTACAAAATACTGTAAAAAACTACATGCACTACATACTGTTTAAAAAGTATGTAAAAATTGGTTGGGAAACAGGAAGTCTTAAAATTGAAAAAAGATAAAAAAAAAATTAAGAGAATTTACTCGTGGAGAATCTGTACTTTCTACATTCGCAAATGACCTTTTCCGGATTATATGGGAGCTGTTTCTCATGAACATCAAGAAATGTTCAGAAGGATGTAGCTGAATTGTAACAGAGATACAGCGGAAAATGGTATGAAATATATTAGCAGATTAATCATGGAATTATTACAGTTTAATCGGAGACCCCCCCCCCACACACACACACAAAAATTACACCAGAAAAATGTCAACAAAATAAATTTATCGTGATATATATTATGCATGACTTAACTAATGAAATGAAAATAATCCAAATAATAAAATTTGTAAAGAATCAGCTTCCTTTGAATTACCTAAAATTTGGCACACGTCGCTTTACAAATTATAAAAGCAATAAAAATAAAAATAAAATAATAATTTTTACGTTTTACAGTTTGACCAATTTAAGCACCTGCTTACATTGGAAATGTGCTCTCGTGATTTATGTTTATCATTTCAAAAACTTTGGGAGAATATTTTTTATCCTTTTTATCTGAAGATTGAGCAAAGGAAACATATGTAATTCGTTTGAGATAAGGCTTCGTTTGAGCAAAGGAAACATATGTCATCTATATTAAAAGCATTTGTGAAACTTTTGTGTTTTACTTTTCACCACTTTAAGCAATAATTACACTTTAATTGAAAATAATCCATTTTCATGCTTTTATTGTTTTATAGCATGTTCAATAAATGCATTAATTTGTCGTTTGATACTGCAATTTTTACTAATTTTAAACTGTGTCTGTTAAAAATGGTATGTGATGGAGGAAGTTCAATGACATATTTGGAATCAGGAATGTCAAATTCTTAAAGTTCACCATTGTCATTTTTTAGAGAGACTTTTTTTTAATTAATCAGATTTAAATTACAAAACTAATAAATTAATATCAACAACTGTTTAAACTAAATCATGCATACATGATGAAACAATTTCCGACACTGAATACTGTATAACTGAACCGTTTAAAAACGTGAAAGGAGATACTTAAGTAAAAATTTTTGAAAACACATAATACATTTAAAAACCAGATTTCAACAATTATCGTCCATAGACGGAAGGTACTCTAATTTTTAGCACCCCTGTGTATGATCTATAGATGTGTACATACTGTACATAGAGTGCTAAAATTAAGTTAGTTACATAACGCATAATGCAATCGAAAATCCACCTTCTTCAAGTTATACAAATATGCACTGGAAAAACTTTGTACAGCCCTGTATATTTTCTACAGATTTAAATGCGCACTTTGAGAAATTACCATTCATAGACGTCATTGTATCCAGTTCTTTTCATTTCCTGGGTATATTTATTTTCTAGAAACATTTCTCAGTATACTAAATATAGAAAATACATAACACAATTAAAAAACACACTTAAGTAATTCAAGCTCTTGCTCAGCAATACTTATGAATTCTTTTGTGCAGGTTTTTGAATGATCTACAGAATTTATACAAACCATGTAGTACGCAAACATTTATTTAAACTTAAAAACACATAACACAACTGAAAACGCACTTTGTACTGTAAGACAGTACTGCAACCGAAAACTTTCGTTTGTCGCTGGAAATTAACTATAAAAAGTGTACACTCCGTTTTCAATAGCTGACAGCCATAGGAAGCCTAAATATCCTATATAATTATATATCAATCCGAGTATATTTATGAGAGTTACAGTACGGACAGATGGACAGACGGAAGACAGACAAACCGAAGTCATAAAAAATTTCATCTTTGTTGGAAAGTGTTAATAAACGATTCATGTAGAAATATCTATTCTTCTTTTAGCCTCAACTTACATAAATTGAGAAAATATAACACCCTTTTTAGCAACCTTTTTTTAAAGAAAGTTTTTGGAAAATAGGCAAACGTATATAACATTTTGACAATATTTATAAAACTTCTCATATAAAATTCCATTTACAGAGAGAAGCTTCTACATAATATATTAGAAAACAACGTAAAATACATTTTAACAGAAAGAAGGTGAATTTTATGCTCGTCTTAAAACTCTTTTTGTGTAAGTAAATTATGATTATGAAGCTGAACTTTTACTTACCTCATACTGCAGTTTCTGAGATGAAAATAAGTAAACATGTGGCTTTAGAGGATAAGAAAGTGAAAATACTGCAGTTTACTTTTACGAAGCAGAAAAATGTCGGTGTGGAAAAAATGTTTTAAAGGAACTTAGTTTAAAAATTAAATAATTTTTAATATAGATATGTAATAATAAAGGTATTTTTAAGAAACTATTTCATATGCAATAATTTTCGTGAGTGAACTTACATAAACTTCCTTAAAAAGACATCTGCGTTGTTTTATCTATAAAGAAAATGCTTCTTTCTTCCATGAAACTGAAAAATTAAAATACTTGTTATACCAATTTTCTCGTTTAAAATTTAAAGTTATGAAGTCAAATATTTGTGACTTGTAGCGAGCAATTTCAAGCATTAGAAAAAAAGGGAATCAATATCGCTTTGAAAAACAAGGAAATTACATATGCTGTACAATTCTGAAAGATTCATCAATCGAGCAACTAAAAAACTGTCTCCTAGTTGCATAAATACAAAATGAATAAAGTCTAAGCGCATAGTGTTGAAATTTCATTTGATGCTCCAAAACTTCACCCTAAGAAATGCAAAACGGCTTTTGTTTACACCAACGAAGCAAAACAATCAAATGATAATTTTGGAATTGATTAGGAATAATTTGATGTTTACATTTTTCATCTTCTTTTTTCTTAAAATGGATAAAAGGAATATATTTTAAAAACTTAGATTCATATATATGATATCAATCTTTTGAAGATATACGTAATTAAATATCAAAGTTTTTTTTTAAATCTAAATTATGTATATCTGATAAATAAAACTGGAATATAAAGCTTCATATTGAAATAGTATTAATATAAAATATATTTTCTTAATTAAAAAAAAAAGAAATGCAATGAAATGTTTTATATGTTTTTTTTGGTGCACTATCTATTTGGTGAATATCTATATATATTATATAGAATATCTAGAATATCTATATATATAGTATATTTAATATAACAGAGATACAATATGCAGTATAAATATACTGATTAAAATTCTGGAATTGAGATTTACAGCAGAGAAATAATATAGCTGAACCATAAAATTTATTTTGGTCAACGGATTATATTTTGAACATCAGATTTAATAGACAACCTGCCAAAATTGCACTAAACAGCCGAAACGCTATGACCACTAATCTATACCTCGTTTGTCATTATTAAGTTTACACGACTGCTTCAAAACTAGTGAACATGGACTCTACGAGCTTCTGCTTGTGTCTGCGGGAAATACGTACTAATAGTACAGAACTCGTCACTTTACATAAATTAGGCGGTGGTGGCAGCAAGTGGCAAAATCGGATGCATCGTTACATGGCGCTCCCAGATGGTCAATTGGGTTAAACTCTGAGGAATTATGCGACCACGATGGTAAATGAAACTCGAAATCATGCTCTAGAAATCATATGGACACAATTTGGGCCTTGCGATGGGGGCTTTGTACTGATGGCACAGTCCACTGTCGTTTGAGAAAAATAGCGCCAGGGTTGAATGAAACTGATCCGCATTGACTTTCATGCTTTCCACAGTTTACATCGACTTTTTGATGATACCACATGGTATAACGATAACCACAGGATCCGCCACCAACTTGTGATACAACAATAATACACTGATCCAGCAACAGTTTCTCAACAAATCAGCAAATTCTGTTCCTGCCAACACATTTATTCAAAAGAAAATAGGATTTATATGACACTGCAACACGTGTCTATTATTTAAGGGTCTATTTACAATGCTCACGAGTCACTGCAAGACGATGGCGTGGTGTCAGAATGAAACATTTGCATGTCGGTGGTAACGAAGACCATTAACTAAAAAGCGTCCTCTGAACTGTATGATCGAAAATAGTGAAGTTTTTTTCGAGTACATATCTAATCACTTCAATAATTATCTGTCAGATAACAACATTGAAAGACCTGTTATCATGTATGTTGATGGTCATCGTTCCCCCTACTCCTGAAATAAGTCACTTTTGTTCCGAACAACAAATAATTTTGATTTCATTATACCCTAACAGTAGTAAAACTCTTCAACCAGCAGATGTCAGGGTTTTTAAGCCGCTGAAATCTGGCTGGAGAGCGGTAAAAAGGAAATGGCAGTTTGAATATTATATATTGATTTAATATATTGATAATTTTCCTAATGACATCACAAGAAAAACATTTGTCCCACTTTTGAAAGAGGTGTTTGAAAAAAATGTAACAAGTGATATAATAAAAAATGGATTCAAAGTCTGTGGGCTTTTTCCATTTTATCCAAATAACATTAATTTTGGTAAATGCATAAATGATAGAGAAACTGAAAATCCTTTTAAATGAGAAAATGCCAGCGATGCAAGAAACATGATTGAAAAAATTTCTCAACACAAACTTCTCACTATGCTTGAGACCCAGATTGATCGATTTATTTTAGAGCAATTTAAAAGCACACCTAATGATAAAGAATGGACTCGTAAAGAAGCAGAAAAGTATCTGTTTCATCTTTGGGGGAAAAGCAAAATGGGAGACTCAGTGGAAAAAAGCACGTCCAACAAAACTTGCGTTTTACCAGACCCTTTAAAGAACGAAACAATCGTCATTACTAATACACCCCAAAAAGAAGAACGGTCAACTTCAAAAAGCAACCACCTGAATTTTTTAACTTCTCCTAAAATAAACATACAAATAGCTTTATCAATGATTTCAAGAAAATATGCTAAGCTTGCCAGTCCTTTTAAAGAATGTTTATTATGGCCCAAATCACCCGAAAAAAGACAAGTCATATAAAGTTATTTTTCAAACTGTTGTGTCTCCGAAAAGTGGAAAGAGCTTTACAAAGCTAAAGAGAATGAAAAAAAACAATAAAAAAATAATTGTAAAACAGAAATAGATTATCGAAGAAGATGAAGATTGGATTTGTCATAAATGCAAACATAGTTTCAATGATGAAAAGCAAAGAAAGGTGTCAAAGAAGTGGGTGGAATGTGACAAGTGCAAGAACGTGTATCATTTTAAATGTATTCCAAAATCGTATATTGAATCCTTTGTCAGAAAGTGATAAGGAAATTGAAGATTTCACAATTGAATGCCTTTATTGTACAGCACATTATTCGGACGATAATATGAGTGAAGATTGGGGTAATCTTTTATTGCCTTATTTTATCTTAATTATTATAAAACTAAATCTTTACATTATAAATCCTTTAATGTAATAAATTTCTATCTTAAATTTCAATATTTTGTTTTATCAATATGCTTTCATTAAATTCTGAACCAAAATATTTTCATAAAAACAACTACCTAATTTTTTTGTAGGGTGTCTTTTACTTGTCCCATTACTGGAAAAGAGGATGTACATTACTGGAATTTTAGGTGTTTTGATACAATTCTGTTATTTACAATTCAATTTTGATTCACATTGGGAAATGCGACTATGAGATTGATTAAATAATGTTTATAGGTTAATTAAATATTAGAAAAGTGTAATATAATAATTATAACTAATAATTAAAAAATAATTTGTAAAGAAATTCCTTAAGGATGACCATTACTGGCACATCTACCCTATATTCTAAATTTTACTTCTTAATAAATTAAAACATAAAATATGCAAATAAACTACAATTTAAGAAACAAATAGTGGGTAAAATGACCTAATTTCCTAATGCAAGAATTTTAGTATAACTTGTATAGTGTAATGTCAGAATCTCAATATTTGAACAAAATATTACTCAACTTATGATGTTTATGCTGGAAGAATCACCCACGATGACTTCTTTTATCGAAAAAAATTAAAGCAAGGTTTAAGCTATAAGATATATTAACATTTATTTTAAAATATAAAGTATGAAAACATTCATGTTTAAAAATGTATTACTTATTTTTTTTATTTTAACTCATTCATAATTTTTTTAGATTCTAATGATTAAAATATGCTTCTAGCGACTTTAAAAATGTCCTTGTCTTAACACATAAAATGTTTTATTATTTGTTTTTTAACATCCCTGATTGCTGATGTTGTTGCGAATGAAGAAATTACTAAAATTGAATTGAAAGAACGTATTGGACTAACAGTTAATTTGACTTTATACAGAAACATTTTTATTCATATTTTATTCAGAGGATTGAAACTGAAATATACTAACAAATTCTAACATAATTATATTTACATAATTATGTTTTGAGAATATTTCTTGTAGAATCCTTCTAATATGTAATGCATTTAGTTTCCACTTATCCTTCACCTTTATTCATATTTTGTTCAGAGGATTGAAACTGAAATACACTAACAAGTTCTAACATAATTATATTTACATAATTATGCCTTGAAGATATTTCTTGTAAAATCCTTCTAATATGTAATGCATTTAGTTTCCACTTATCTTTCCTTTAAGAAACACCTTTATTCATATTTTGTTCAGAGGATTGAAACTGAAATATACTAAGAAATTGTAACATAATTATATTTACATAATTATGCTTTGAGAATATTTCTTGTAGAATCCTTCTAATATGTAATGCATTTAGTTTCCACTTATCCTTCCTTTAAGAAACACCTTTATTCATATTTTGTTCAGAGGATTGAAACTGAAATACACTAACAAGTTCTAACATAATTATATTTACATAATTATGCTTTGAGGTTATTTCTTGTAAAATCCTTCTAATATGTAATGCATTTAGTTTCCACTTATCTTTCCTTTAAGAAACACCTTTATTCATATTTTGTTCAGAGGATTGAAACTGAAATACACTAACAAGTTCTAACATAATTATATTTACATAATTATGCTTTGAGGATATTTCTTGTAAAATCCTTTTAATATGTAATGCATTTAGTTTTCACTTCTCCTTCCACAATTAAACATGACGTGTAACCCATTCTCGATTAAAGCCTGTCTTTAGAATGCTAACTATGTTCAGCAGTATGTTCTCTACAAACAGAGCATTCTCTCATATTAGTATCAACAGCGGAGACAAATATACGAAGACATGTGCAGATTTGGATTGTTGCATTGTGAAACATATCTTAGATATACGAACATATGATTATTGGAACAGAAATCGAAATATATTTTGTGAAAGAAATATAATTACTATTTCAGAATAATGAGAATTTTCACAGTTATGGATTAACTGTGGGATTATATAGATAAAGACGCATACATATGTGTGCGTACATACAGACACGGGCGTATACATGCGTGTATGTTTGTATATACACATACTATGTGTATAAAATGTTCAAAATGTTCAAAAATTCATATTCATTTAATAAATTGTTCGTATGAAAATACGTTTAACACCGGAAGACTAGTCAGAAAATGGATCGTTCACATTTCATATAGTTTTAAAATATTAAAGAAATTGTATTATCGGAATGCGATTTACACCATAATTTTTGGGAAATAGCCAGACATTTAAACCAAAAAAAGAATATAATGAAACTTTGAAGGTTTTTTTTTTTTTTTTTTTTTTTTTTTTTGACACATTGTTTGGAGTAAACCACAATGAGACAAAACAATTTGTTAAATTTTAATAATTGTTTTAAAATCTCAATTTACATTTGGGTATCTTTGATATATCATTTAATATTGCCACAAAAATCGAATTTTTTGACAAGTCTTCTGGTGCAAACCGCACGATTTGTTAATTTTTTTAATGAATTTTTTAAGTGCAAAAGGTCTTGTGGGACACCTCTTATATTCGATATTCCCAATTTCATAAATGTAAAAAAATGTACATGTCTATTTCTCACAGCTACACATTTTTTAAAACAACCTTCTTTTAGATAGTAGGGGATTGTTAAGTAGAATCTGAGTAAAAGTAAAAATAACGTTCCTACATATTGGAGCGATGTATCGTTAAATTGTATTTTATCACAACCGAAAGCTATTTTTGTAAATAAAGTAGAATGTGGAGAAATAATAAGGAAAAAGCATCCTTATACGATATTTAGTGCTTCATTCCTCTCTCTTAGGAATTTTAATAAAACTCATTAGAAGAAAACATTCTGTGAATTGGCATAATTAAAACGCTTTACAAGATTATGAAAAATACATGACGTATACCATATCTGACTACAGATGTCACTCACAAGAAAGTTTAGTCGAAACCGATTTAAAACACTATTTCCCATTACTTTAAGTTAGAAGCGTTATATTATGTTTGGGTGAACAAAAGTGGTACAATCAGACATTTAACATAAACATTAAAAACACTTTAGTTTCTAACTTATTTAGTTTCGTACTTTATTAAAAATAGACGGAATTTAATTTATAACATTTATATTTTTCTTATTACCCTTTTTCTTTTATTGCGCAAGCTGGACTGTTTATCCCTCGTGTGCAAAAGATGAACGTAGCGTCCCCGACTAACCAACCCACCAAACTTTATTGTGCAATCAGATAATAATGATAAAGAATAACTAAAAGAAAATGAACTGTGATTTCATGGTATACACTGTGAAAAACCAACCAACCAACCCTACCAAAGTTTATTGTGCAATCAGATAATAATAATAATATTGAATAATTTTAAAGGAAAAAAAAATGTCATGTAAAAAAAAAAAAATCTTCAACTTTCTCACGTTTGATTAATATTTTTTCCTTCAGATAGAAACATATATGACTTCTATTAAGTTAATATGTATTTTTATAACTTTTAAAATGACTTAACCCATTTAGGCGCCACTATACATATTAACCAACTTTTCTATATGGAACAGTTGTTTTTTATTTATGAATACAAAGTCTTTAAAGTATTTCTGAAAACAAAAATTAAAAAATTCGAATATTTCGGAGAAACAGCATGTTTTTAAAATGGGAATAATGACGCCGAATGAGTGTGAATTTTTATTTAATTTATTTTTTTCTATGCCTCCGTGAATTTATGGTAGTTATTTCTCAGTTTTTTTGCTATAAAAGGAATAATATCATTCTGAAATTCATATTTTACGAAGAATTCACATAATTTAGTCCAATATCTACATTTATAATAAAAACATAAAATAAAATTTCTGATTCCATTAGCATTTTCATTATACATATCTTTATTTTTCATCATCAAATCATTTTTGTCCAACTATTTTACATGAAAATGATTGAAAAAAAAAATTATTTAATTTTTTTCTCTTTCTGAAATTGTTTTTTTAACTATTTATTTTTGTTTTTGCACTTTGTTTAGTTTTTTCCAAAATGCATTTTGAAGATTCGTCTAAAACTTTCGTCTAAAATATCAAATCTGCGTTTAATACTTTAAACACTAAATTACATATTTCTTGATTATCTGTTGGTTTAGAATTTATGGAAAGTTCTACTTTAGTAGATATAACATGGATGAAATCCTCGCATTATTATTTTCTATTACATCTTCCTCATCTTTTACAATACTGGGATCAGGTAGAAAACAAACGATTTCTAAAATATCTGAAAAATCATCCAAATCTAAAATCAAATCTGTTCAATTATCTTCCATGTGAAATAGTCAGAAAAAAATGAGGTACTGATAAAAAATAAAGAGATGGTTAATGAAAATGGTTATGGCAAAGGTAATTTCACTTTGATTTATTAATATAAATGTAGAAGTTGCACTAATGTATATGCAGTCTTCGTAAAATATCAGTTTCAGAATAATATTATCCCTTTTATTGGTAACAAATTTAAAAATAACTACCATAAAACGGAGGCATATGTACAAGTTTTAAATCAAATTAAGTTCATTCGGCGCCATTGCTCCCATCTTGAGAACAACTTGTGCTTCTGAATGCTTGTGCAACTTGTGCTTCGGTAATTCTGATTGATCTATTATACATATTAAATGCGCATTGGTGTTGTTTTATATAATAGACAGTTATAAACATATTTTAACTAAAAAATATAATTTTTATTATAAAGTTTTTTTAAAATATTTCTTTCGAATGCGGCCAAAATTTTAAATTTCTCCTTTTTAATACATTTAAAAAATAGAAAATTCAAATGAAACTTTAAAAAAAAAATTACAGAAGTCATCTTATATAAGCAAAATGCAAATAACATGAATGTTTTAACAATATATAAAATAATCACTTTAGAATAAAATACCAAAGCAATGTTCCCAAAATGGGAGCAATGGCGCCTAATGGGTTTGTAATTCTGTGGTACTCTGCATATGTTTTTCACGAGATTTTTCGCCTATAGTATTAGAAGTATGATTTTCCATTTAACATACATTTACTGTTTAACTGGCATACTTTAAGCCTACAATAACAGCCAAAATTATACAATCTCTTAAATCGCGTTTTAAAGTAAACTTTTACAATAACTTAAAGTAACAACTATCTAACAAATGCATGATTGTATATTCTCACTAAATTACTGCCAGATAATATCACTGAAAATTACAGAAAATAAAACTAAAAGAATTTTTTTTAATTAAAAAGAAGCATTGTTAAATTAAGGATTTTAAGATCTAATAACTTGAAAATCTTAAACATATGTCAGGTGTTTTTAAATATGTTTCTATATTTAACGATCATATGAAATTGTTATTAAACCAAACATATTACGCTTTTCCTTTAAGATCTTGATTGCTTAGAAATTTGTGTAAAATATCGAAAGATTGCAGCCAATCCCATCATTCTTAAAAGAAAATTGAATTTTGAACACTATATGATGCATTTAGTACAGGAGAAAAGGATTTCTATTAACATATACGTCGGCAATATGGTGACCTATTTAATAAATTTTTTTAAATAAGTACTTGAAATTTGATATCACACTTTTTTTTACGCAAATGCTTTATAAAACATATTATTAATAATAAACATTATTATTGATAATGAAGTGATGGCAGTACGAATAATTTCTGATCATACTCATGAATGCCGCCAGGCAGGTTTTCTTAAAATTAATCCCTGAAAACGTCCCACCATTGAAAATCATTTGCCCAATTTCAACACCTTTCCACGATTGCACTATTTGTCTTTTTCGAAATTAATCATATAAATTAATGATTCATAAATTAATGATTCTGCAATAGAATAGTTTAAGTTAAGTTTAGAAGACGGTAGAAATTGCTATTGAGAATTGGCTCTGTGAACAAAAAAAATTTCATTTTTAATCGATTTCTCGCTCGCTTACGCAAGAACATCCATTCACATACATAAGGATGGTATAAGCGATTATTATTTTTATTTTATTAGAACAACTTTAAAAAAGAAATAATAGTTGTTTTGAATTTCTACAACGGTTGGCTGAGAAAACAACTACAAATAATACTTTTTTTGCAGATAATAGTATGAATGGAACAAAAAAATCAGTTTCACTTTTTCCTATCTTTAAAGAAGAACGTATTGGATTCGTGAAAAAACTCGAATTTGGGTTTTCGATGGATTATACGTTTCAGAAGATCTTAAACACGAATTGACTGCTTTTAGAAAATGTCTGTCTGTGAGTTGTGAGTCTGTCTGTCTCTCTATGTGTCTCGGTGTGTGTTCTGTGTGTCTGTATGTGACAAAAATTTCGTGGGAGCTCTATCTCAAGAACTAATGTACGGGATTTAATAAAAATTTAGATTCGGATAGACGTTGATATAAATTCGTGCTGATTACTTTTTGATGTAAATCGCTGCATTTTTCACGATTTCCGCAATAGCCATATCTTAAGAACCAATGCACGGATTTTCATCAAACTTTAGATTCAGTTAGGCGTTTCCATAAGTTGTTACTTATTAGTTTTTGGTGTAAATCTCCCAAAAAGTGGCGCAGCTGTGCAAGATTTTTCATGATTTCCGCAAAAGCTCTATCTTAATTCACGGAATTTCTTAAAACTTCATATTATGTTAAACCTTGATATAAATTGGTGCTGATTAGTTTTCGGTGTAAATAGCCCAACAGGTGGCACTGCTATGCTGCATTTTTCACGATTTTTGAAATAGCTATGAATAAAAGCAGGTGCTTGATAATTACGTTTACAGCTGCCCAGTTTAAGCATCTGCTTTTATTAGACATATGATCGTGTGGATTTGTTTATCAAATTTATTTTCAAAACTTTTGCGAGAAGAGTTTATTTATCATTTTTATCTTAAAAATTGTGCCGTTTGCGCATTCGAAATATACCGATCTTTATATTAAAGGGCTTTATATAAGCCTTTCTGTGTTCTGTTTTATCATTTTAATCATATATTCCTCAGTTTAATGATAATGTGTGATTTTTTTATATACTTTTACATTTTTAATTTAATTTTCTTCTCTTCGGTTGAAGATTAATTTTGAAACACTATTAATTTTTTTTTTCAATTTGTGAGTCTGTATCTCGATGACAAACTGAAATATACCTAACAATTACGAATTTTAAATAATATTAGGTGTAAAATATGACTTCATTCTTTTGACACTTTTTTGTTCTTTAAATGGAATAAATATTTATTTATTTTCAGAAGCCACAACATTCGTCCATATGTGCATCAACAAAGTAAAGGAGTCTAATTGTTTTAAAGCCATCCATCGATCAAACTAATTTTTCCATTTTTGTATGAGAAATGAATCGCTTTGCTTTCAATGAGTTGAGGGTGCAACGTCTGGTGATTTTGGTGAGACAATACATGTGGGAAGTTCTTCGAGCACTTCCTTAACCGTTTCTGCAATATGCAGGTAACCACTGTCATGTTTTTGCTTCAATGCTTCGTTGGAATGGATTAACTGTTGCTTGTAAGATTCTCCATTCATTGTTTGAAACGTATACAACAATTCATAATTTTTTGTCTCTGGGTTTTTGTTCCTCCAGATGCACAAAATGCTGTGCATATTTAATTTCGGCATCCACATAACTGGTTCATCTAGACGCACCCATGCCTTCAGTAATTTGGAATTGTTGTAATGAATCTATTTTTTTTTTAGCTACCGTAAGCATTCGATGCAAACAACGTTTTTTTTTCTTTGAAATAGCAGTTCACATATGTTTCTTCGACGTTACGTGAACCTTTCCTTTGAGTTTGAAGCATCAGTTCACATATGGTTTTTCGACGTTGTATGGCCATTTCGTTCTATTAATATAGTACACAATTCTCTGGCTTTTGAACCATTCTGATTTCATGTAAACGTTACAGAATGCCTGGTTGGAAACATTTATTTTAACAGCGAATTTTAATTATGTTTGGAAAAGATGTAATAATCTGAACTCCAATTTATGAAAGTCCCAACTTTGTAACATTATGTGACATTTTGCTTTTATGTAATTATTTTATTTTAAATTAATCAAAGTTATTAAACTGCGCATTCAAAAACTTCTGAAGAACACGGCATACATTACTTTTTTTCATGGTTCGTTGTTTGTTCGCCATTATTTATTTAGGGACATTTTCAAACATCAATACTTTACTTTATTGACGTGTTAGAACGTAATGAAAAATATGTGAGTCTCACCAACAGTAATGATTGTAGAAATAATGTGGTACCCACAATCATTAAGTGATTTCATGGTCTCTTTCCTGATTCTCACACGCTCCTATTTTTGGGCGTTTTCTTAAATTATGCTGAATCTAACCACAAACAAATTTTTCATATGCAGTTTTTCATGAATAATTTTTATTATAGCTGCGGATCTAATGTTACGTTTCTTCTGTATCGTTTTGTAGGTACAGCGACTATCATATATAAACATTTTTCGTACGCTCGACACATTTTCTGGTACAACAGATCGAAAAGGTTTTCCTGTGTGTTGTTCATCCAAGATAGAATTTAGACCTCTTCTAAATTCTGTAAACCACCTGAATACAGTGGTACAAGACGGAACTTCATTTCCCTATGCTAATTGTAGACGTTGAAGATATTCTTCTTGATTTAGTCCTACTTTAAATTCATAGAAAATTATACTTCGATAATGCCCTGGCGTCAACTCCATTTTCTATTTTAAAATTTATTCTACGATAGCTAAATTATAATCGATGCCACAAATTATCTGCGGACATAAAAGAGTTGAAATTTTAACGTTCGCTCAATAACTTATTTTGAGCGTATCCTTTTCCTTTTTTTAAAAACATACAGTGTTACGCTCGTAATAAATGTTTTGTTGCTGTGGTTATTTATATCCCCATGTACAACAACTATCGTACCTTCATAAAATACAAAAAATTACGATTAATTCTAACGAATTACATTAAAGAGCTTAGCCTACCATTGTTCACAATTTGATTCATGCAACACGTTAATACCCGCAATACAGTTTAGAAGGAAATTTTCAAAGAACTTAAGCCCAAGAGTGTAATAACAAACTACTTGAAAGGAAGAAAGCTTAATACATTTTCAAAGGGCAATACGTTCTGAAAGTATATAAAGATGTGCATTTTAATAAATTTTATAGTAAGAATTACAAACATTTTATATAGAAAAAGATCTTTTTTGATTATTTTATTACCTATCCATACATAATAATGATTTAATCGATATTATAAATCACCATTGAGAACCAGCGTATATATTGTTAAAACCTTGTGCTGTTAAATGTTTTAATAAAAATGTTATAAGATTATATGTTTTTTATACAACCTTTGCAAAAGCAATTATAAAATTGACATTTCTTTAAGATCTGAATTTATGTGAATTATGCTCCTAATTTTTTATTTTTTTTAAATACAAGATGTTTTACAAACCTAAAGGGTTTGTAGAATACACCAGAACAAACAGTTTTCGTACATTGTACAAAACCAGGTTCACAATTTATCTATGCTGTCATAAATACAGCGTGTGTTCTTACAAACCGAATTTCGATTTTTTTTTTCAAAAAATAATAATTTAATGAAAATGGAAACAGGCTGACCTTTTTTGGTGTGAAATTTAACTATGTTAACTATATTTCATTTATATTAAAATCGTTAACATTACAGACATTACATTACACTTTCATAAAACATTAAAAACATATTAAAATTGGACGTTTCGGATTTACATGAAAATCTCTCTTCAACAAACATTTTTCATAACATAAGTCACAGTTCAAAAATATCAACAAATGTAAAATGCAACGTATCAAAATGTCGAGGCCAAAGTTACAGTTGTAATAACACGGAGTATTCATTTGGGATTGCACCTGCTTCATTAAGAGGTAAATCTGTAATTTTCGTATACCATGCTTCTAATAAAGGGATTTTCATGTAAATCTGAAACGTCCAATTTTAATATGTTTTTAATGTTTTATGAAAGTGTAATGTAATGTCTGTAATTTTAATGATTTTAATATAAATATAAATATGTTCAGACGTAATATTTTTGTTTACTTCTAGTCATTTCATGTTTCCGGGTGTAACTGAAGTCAAAAGGTTTTTACTTTTCGTAATATTGAATTCTTCCCATTCTTCCTTATAATTACATTCACACAAAACAAGGTAAGTCTGTTGAAAAGTACTTTAAAATATCATTATTTGTGTTAAAGTTATGAACAATACTTATGTTTGTATTTGAGTCAGGCACGCTGTATGTTTGAATGAATAAATGTAATACGACTCTGGTTTTATATACAAGTATTGTTTGTTGTAGTGTATTCTGCAACAATAAAATTTTGTAAGTAGAATTTTTAATTACCCTGGATGTATTTATAATATTACTGCACCGACATTATAACAATGAAAATTTCTAAATTTTTCATCAATGACAGAAAAAGAATGCTTTACATCCTAATTAAATTTTCAACAGAACAGAAACTACGGCTGGAAATTAATGACTATACCAAAGGATGTGATTTTTTTTCACTTTGGTACAAAGCGTACAACCAACTTTGTTTAAAATGTCCAAACCAGGGAGCGAACCCAGATACCTTGGTATAGCGCACCAAGTGCTTTACTATTTAAGCCACCAGGACGACATCCAGTCTGGCATTTTTATACTTATAGGTTAATACTCTGGTTGTATGATGGTTGTACACTGTGTAGCAAAGTGAAAAAAAAATCCAATCCTTTGTTATTAGTCATTAAATTCCAGACGTAGTTTCAGTTATGCGAAAATTCGATTAAGATGTAAAAATATATATTAACCGATACTGGGAACTTGTTCGTCTCATGTATGCCACTGAAATCGTGTGTTCATGTATGGCTTTCCATCTTGCGCTGCAGGTTGGCGGTCTTGCCAGCGTATAAGAGCGAAAATGCCAGACTGGATGTCGTCCTGGGCCCTTCAAATGGTAAAGCGCTTAGTGCGCTATACCAAGGTATCCGGGTTCGATCTCCGGTCTGGACATTTTTCAATAAGTTGGTTGTACGCTGTGTAGCAAAGGGAAAAAAATAGTCACATCCCCCTTTGTTATAGTTAAAAAAAATAATGATTTACGAATTTAGTGATAACATCTTTTCTAAATAGTACATTGTAGATTTTCTTGTAATTATTCATATCAAATTTTGGTACATCTTGTTATTGCGGCTTCTACAACTACAATTATCAAACTTATATATGCATCATATACACGCATATATATATACTACAAACACTCATATATGCGCCATATACGTCAATATATACGTAATATTTACGTCTCATATGTCATACATACATAATATGCTTATGTCATTTATATGCTTTATATATATGCATATATATACGCCAAACTCTCATATATGCGTAATATTCGGCATTGTATCCGTAATATTTGAGTCTTATAGGTCATATATACGTAATATACACATGTCATATACATGTATGTCACGAGGCTAACGAAAAAGAAAGGCTACAGTGGTGCTTTATGCGTATCTTTTTTTACAGACCACGGGAGTCACGTGATGCTCGATTCCACCAATGCAGGTGTACGAAAAGAGCATCACTTCACACTAGCGGTCTGTAAAAAAACATAAGTGGAATGCACCACGGTAGCCTGTCTTTTTCGTTAACCTCGCTATGTCATATATGCCCCATATATTAGAATAACTTGGTGATATACGTTATGAAATGTCATATACATTATATGATTATAATGTCAAACATGTCTTATAATTGGGAGATACATCTCGTTCGCTTGGTGATTCATTCTTGGAGGAAGCTATAACAAAGAAGTACCCAAATGTTTATATATATATATATATATATTAAAAAATCAAAGTTATATTTGTAGAGAAGAGGGTTTTTTTTGTTCTTATAAAAAAACTAACAAATAAAATTCTGTTACAGATAATTGGTGAGATTTTTTTTTTATTTTTCGCCATTACAAGCAAATGCTTCTTAATGAATTAAGTAAGAAAAGAGGCACATTAATCACATCCGTTTATCGCAGCGAACAGTTTTATTTTCTCTTGAAACAGCTGGCGCAAAAAAAAAATATATTAATTTTCTTTGTAAGTATATTTTAGCAAATAGTATCAAGTTTAAGAAAGAAAAATTTAACGCACATCAAATAGAGAGACATAATTTGTCTGGAAAATACTTTAGATTAAAATAAAAAGAACGCGCTGTAGTTATGGATGTTCATTTTTTTTTTTTTTTACAGTTTTAATTTTTCAAAGCACGAAGTGTTCCAGAATTTAAATTAATTTTTCCTCTTGCAAAAAAGTAATTAACATTCTGTTACAGAGACTCAACAAGAATGAAAAATTTTCTTTCACTACAAACAGATGCTGCTTAATGAATTTAGTGACGAAGGAGTCACATTAATCAGATCCCTTTATCGTGGACGATACTCTTTTTTCCATTTAAAGAATCTAGTGCTAAAAAAAACATCACTCACACACACACACATATGGCGTATATATATATATACGCCAAATGCGCCATAAATTCGTAAAAACTCTTTAAAAATTCATTAAAAAGAGCAAATGATTGTTAAAAATTGAAGTTCGCACGAATGGCATTGGAGGAAGATCGGACTTTCTTAAATAATAAAATAAGTTGTGGTTCAAAAAATTACCTTTCCAACTTGCTAGCATCCAGAATATGAATCAGATGTATGCAAATTAGTTTCTTCGAAGCGTCAGACAAGCTTCGCTATCCCAGCACATGAAATTGGACCTTTTCTCGTCTTGATGCCTTTTTCTATGCGCTGGTTGCTGAATAATCGCCCTTGGAAAAGATCTTAACCAACAACGTTTGATCTGTTAAGGATAGCATACTCCTGGTATGTAATGAATAATATATGCACAACGACGTGTTAGATAAATGGACGTGTTTCATTAACGACGTGACAACGTGTTTCATTGACAGCCGGATTTGCTTAAATCTGCTTCATATTATACATATCAGCGCCATCTATTAGTAATTTTTTAACCAAAACTTTTTTTGTTATTAAAAAAAGTTTGATCTCCTTCTAATCCCATTCGGGAAAAATGCAATTTTTTTGCATCATTTATTCCTTTTTAATGAATTTTTAAAAGTTTTAACGAATTTGTGATGCATTTGGTATATATATATATATATATATATATATATATATATATATATATATATATATATATATATATATATATATATATATAATTGTAAAACTACAAATAGTTGCAAAGTGCTCAGGTCAGGTTCAGCTAAGCGGTGTGGCCTACCAATTGGCTAAAGCTTTACAAGCCCCGCTCAGCAGGGATATCTCCTATCCAAGGATCTTAACGAAGAGGCAGGGTCCGGCCAACCTCCCTAAGAAAGCCGGCTCATCTTTGAACTAGTTATACAAATATGAACAAATACAAAATCGAAACAAAATCAAAATATCAAATTAGTTACAATATAAGTCTAAATTAAAATATCTTTAAATTAAAAACTTGTTTTAAAGTTGAGCATTCTAATGAAGTAGTAAACATTCTTCTATTATAGTCAATAAAATCCCATGTCACCAATATCACAGAGTCTCACAAAAGTCAGTAAGCTTCTACAGAAGCAGCATCTTTTGTATTTTGAAATAATAGCTGGTTATTTTCTAACACTTTCACATAGTATATTATATTATGAAGGAGATTGGTTCGCATTATAACGTAATGGAACCAATTGGACACGGGAATTGTAGCAGGCTTTCTAATATGATATGTTGTCGTTAGAGTGCAGTTCAGCATATAATGTAATGATGTTCCACGATGTCCACTTACACATAATGTTGAAGGAGATTTGTCGAAAAGATGTAGGTACGAAGGAAAGGAGTCATGATTTGACGCGAAGATGTAGATGTTTCTGTGATGTAGTAAAAAATTCTCAGAGACCGACGGTAAGAGTTGGAAAGTGTTTTATTTTAAATATTTTTATGAAAAAAAGGTTAAAATCATCAGAATCTGCGGCAGTTATCCTGTTTATTTTTGCTGTTTAAATTTAAAATGGTGTTTATTATATCTCTAAATTAATACTGGTTTTTTTAAATATAGGGTTAGAATAAATGAATGACATAATTTAAAAAAAATTATCTTTACAAAACTATTACATCTATTATAATAAGTGATATATGAAAATGAAGAAACACATTCCAAGTTTTTTCAGTTACATTCGAAGCGTTAACCTTTCATAAAACGACAAACATATATTCTGTAATCAAGTTCGTTCCACATATTTTGCAGTTTTTCACTGTTAACGGTTCTTAATGCATCACTAATGCGTTTTCTAAGTTCTTTGAGTGTTTTTGGCAACAACAAGATCTTTGAGGTAACCTCACAAAAAGAAAATACAGGGCGTGAGAGCCTCCGGGTATCTTGGTGGTCATAGGAATAAAAATAATTATAGTTACATGCACGTTCAATCCAGTATTGAACGACGGTAAAAAAGCTTAGAATGTTTTAATTTATTTTCATATATCACTTATAATAATACATGTACTACGCATCATGTGTACTAGTACATTTTTCATCAATGGCAAAAAAATACAATAATGGTTAACGAATTTAGTGTTAATATCAATTCTAAATAGTATATTGTACAATTTGTTGTAATTATTCATATGAAATATTTATAGCTATAAATGTTAAAAAAAATCAAAGTTATATTCATAGATAACACTTTTTTTGTTTTTTATGGAAAAAGTTATAAATAAAATTCTATTACAGATAAACTGAGTGAAATTTATTTTAGATTTTTCCTATTACAAGCAAATGCTTCTTAACGAATTCAGTGAGGAAAAGAGGCACATTAATCACATCCGTTTGTAGCAGCGAACAATTTTATTTTCTTTTGAAACAGCTTGCGCAAAAAGAATATTAATATTCTTTGTAAATATATTGTAGCAAATAGTATCAAGTTTAAGAAAGGAAAATTTAATGCGCGTCCAGTAGAGAGATACAATTTGTCTGGAAAATATTAAAAAATATAATAAAAAAGAACGAACAGTAGTTATGGGTGTTGCTTTATTTTTTTTTTACTGTTTTAAATTTTCAAAGCATAGAGTGTTCATTAATTTAAATAATTTTGCTCTTGCAAAACAAAAATTAACATTCTGTTACAGAGAATCAACGAGAAGTTTTTTTTTTCTTTCACTACAAACAGATGCTGCTTAATGAATTTAGAGAGAAAGGAGTCGCATTAATCAGATCATTTTATCGTGGACGACACTTTTTTCTTCATTTAAAGAAGCTAGCGCTAAATGTTATATATATATATATATATATATATACTGGGTGTGCTACAAATTCATTAAAATATTAAAAATTCATTAATAGAAACAAATGATCAAATGATGCTAAAAGACTGTGGTTGCCACGAATTGGATTAGAGAGAGGTCAGTCTTTTCTTTAACAACAAAAGTGTCGTTGTTACAAAAATGACCGATAGGTAGCACTGGCATGCATAATGTTAAGCAGATGTATGATAGTTTGACTGATATTATAAGACCTGTGTCTTCGAATCGCCCGACAAGCTTCTGCATCCAGAGCATTCTAACGCATGAAAGGGCCATTTTCTCGTCTGGAGTCCTTTTGCGCGCTGAATTTTCGCAATGCGCCAGTAGTGAATCCACGTTCTTCTAAAAGAGCTTAACCAACAACGCTGATCTGGTAACGATAGCATACTGCGGACATGAAATGAAGAATCTATTTCCATCAAGTCATTTTATTGACCGCCTGATTTGCATACATTTGCTTCATATTATGCATGTCAGAGCCACATATTGGTAAATTTTTGAACTATAATTTTTTTGTTATTAAAAAAATACGATCTTTATCTGATCTCATTCGGGGAAAACGCAATTTTTTTTGCATAATTTGTTCATTTTAAATGAATTTTAAAAGTTTTAACGAATTTATGGTGAACCCGTTATATATATATATATATATAGCAATGTTTTGGCTAGAATGATGATATGATGAAACTATGGCTAATATTGTGAAACCACTCATTTCATTTTATTTGTGGTATTTAGGCATTTGGGACTTGAAAATTCTGTCTAAATTCCACAAATTTCATTTCATTCATTCAATTCCATTTATTCAATTTTTAATTTAATTTCTTATTCTTTTAAATACGTTTTTGGTATCCATATTCAATGTGTTGGGGAATACTTTCATTGACAACTAATTATTACATACTTAATCATTATTTCATAATTTAAGTTGGTGCTATGGTAATGTTTCATTTATGGTTATATATATATATATAATATTCAGAATTTATGTAGTTATCCTGTTTATGTTTGCTGTTTCAAATCTAAAATGGTGTTCATTAATTCTCTAAATTAACATTTATTTTATCCTTTAAAAATACGTGTAATTGAAATTCCCTCACGAAGACAAATAATAATAATAATAATAATAATAATATTTTATCACCACAAACAATTATAGTAGCCGGATGAAATCAGTTATAAAACAATCACATTAATCAGGACATTTCTTTGGTAAAGAGGCATTTATTTACTCTTGAAAACGCTGGCGCAAAAAGTTTTTAAATTATTTCTTAATCATTTTTAATATGTGCCACATAAAATAAGTGAGATTGTTTGTAATCTAAACAGAAAATATACTTATATTTTTCTACTTTTTTAAATTAAAATATACTGATTAAAAACAGAAATATTTTGATTAGATTTATCAGCTTAGCTTTAGATTAAAATATAGATTTTTTTTGGTATATTTCCACCATAGAATCCTTGGCGTGTTTTTAGGTCTTGGCACAATTCGGTGTTCAGAAAGTGAGTGTTGCTAAATGATATAACCAGCTTTGAAAACAAACTTAATGAACTTTTAAGCATGTTTGTGTATGTATTGATATTTATACATTTATGAGAAATATAATGTACATGATACAGACATTGATCAATTTGCTAATCTGTTTAATTTTGTCGTCTATGAAAACTACAATTTTGAGGTAAATAAAGTTTATAAACAGATTAGAGGATAGTTGTAGCTCCAAATTGGCGGACATTTATCTATTTTTGTATGAAGACGGATTGCAGTTAAATAAGGATTTATATTTCTACAGATATATATATTATATTTTATATGTTAAAAGAAATAATATTCAAAACGATTGCGTTTTTGATTTTTATCCTAATTCATTGATTTTAAAATATACATATAATAGGTAAGCAAAAAGTGAGTTATTTAGACGCTTTTTTGGAAAATGTTGGAGAGGGTCTAGTTACAGGTGTATATGATAAAGGAATAATTTTAATTTTGAAACTTTGAAAATATTGAATTTTCAACGTATCAAATAGTTTATAGATATTCAAAAGTTTAAATATCCAATCCTAAAAAATGTAAACAAATTAACTGGATATATAAAATATCAAAATAACGGGAAAATTATTTTACCTCTAACTGAAATGATTTCCTACTGCTTTCTTTTACCTTACAATAGAATTACCATGTTACTATTAATTTGGTGTTAAAATTATATGGATTTTGTCATCGGTAATTTTTTACATTGTTCTTTAAGCTTACAAAAATAAACGTTGAAAACTAATTATGGTTTTTATGTCAACAAGAAAGTGGAAATTAAAATTTAATTAAATGTGTCTTTCACGAAAACAAAGAAGTTCCGCGTGAAAAGGAAAAAAGTGAAAAATATTTTACGTCTGAACTTAAAAGTAGGAAAAGAAGATGAACATTTTTGATACAGTGTAACATAAAATTATCAAAAAGAAAGAAATGTTTCAAATACACATTAACGCTAATGATGTAAAACTGTTTTAAAGAAATTTAAAAATCAAGACAAATGTGAGTAGGACTTTGAGGGTTTAGTACCGTTAAGTTATACTATTACCGCTACAAAACATTCCGTCACAATGCGTTAATTTGGTGTTAGTACCGATTATGGAAATTCATGAATTTGTAGTGTAATAAATGGACATAGATTTATAAATTAATGATTTTCGGATTTTATTCTTTGCATATTCTATAGGTACTCCATAAGTTTTACACTGGAAACGTATAGGGTGTTTCTAGAACCTTGAAATTTGCACGAATTAAAGTCTTATAGCACATGTAAAGAATAAAATCCGAAAATCATTAATTTATAATTTGCTGTATATATATATATATATATATAAACTTTATTCTTTATTCCCGATTATGGGGATTCATACGTTTGTCACGTAATAAGTCTATATAGAAGTATAAATTAAGGATTTGCGGATTTTTTCTTTTACATGTCCTATAAGACTTTAATTCGTGCCAAATTTCAAGGTTATGGATCAACCGAAAGTACCCTATAGGTTTTACTCGCAAAATTTATTTGGTACTTCCGGTTGATCTATAGCCTTGAAATTTGGAGCGAAAGTTGTTCTTATAGCACATGCAATGGAAAAAAAAATCCGAAAATCATTAATTTACAAAAAAATGCACTTTTTTTATAAGTAAGTATTATTATTAAGTTATATGAAGATAATGATTTTTCCGTTTCTACTATAATATAGTGCAATTAGCTGAATAGAGTACTAAATAATGTTTACCCGATCGTCTAACATTAATATTTGTAAAAATTTATTGAAAAGAAATCACTGAAAATTCAGGATTTGTATATGATTTTTAGTGCACTTACTTTTAAAGAAATTAAGATCCCGCTTTCTTTCCTTAATAGTTAAATATTCATTCAGTTTGTGATCAACTTTCCATTGCACCCTTCCAATCCACAACCTCAAACGAAAGTCTCTGAAAAATAAATTCCGTAAAAGAAATCAGCTAAAGACTACCCGCACCCTTTTGGCTCATAAGCCAGACTCGGGCCGATATTCTTTCATTACACTCGAGCTCTCAGCTTCGTTTATTATTACTTTCTGGAGACTCAGGATAGGAGAGTCTGTATATCATCCATTCCGGACAGGATCAGGCCTGAACTTTATTCATTCCAGGAGTGTACTGACAGAAAATTTGACGGAGCCTCTGAATGAGTGTTTTTTTAGCTCACAGGCTATCAAAGCCTGAGAGCTAATGTGCACGCCCGTTCTGTATGTACGTATGTATGTATGTACGTAATGCGATAACTCTTGATAGAAATAACCGTTTTCCTTCAAATTTTGTTTGTAGGTTCATTGTGATAAGGCACATCCCTGATTAGCTTTGCGGGTTTATTGGTTAAGTATAAAGGGGAAAACGGGGGCTACCCCCCCTCTCAATTTAGATAAATGGGGTTTTCATGCAGAATGATCCGATTTTCTTCAAATTTTGTATTTAGGTTCATTGTGATAAGGCGCTTCCCTAAATAGTTTGGGGGGTTCACTGGTTAAGTATAAAGGGGGGGGGGAAACTGGAGGGTAACCCCCCCTTAATTTAGATAAATGTGTTTTTCATGCAGAAGTTTCCGATTTCCTGTAAATTTTGTATATAGGGCCATTGTGGTAAGGAGCTTTTCTGATAAGTTTTGTGGGCCCATGGTTAAATATAAAGAGGAGGAAACGGGGGGATAACACCCCTTAAATCAGATAAATGGGTTTTTCATGCAGAATTACCTGATTTTCTTCAAATTTTGTATTTATGTTCATTGTGGTAAGGCACATCCCTGATTAGTTTTGGGCATGCATTGGTTAAGTATAAAGAGGGATACGGGGGTCTAATCTCCCCTTAATTTAGATAAATGGTTTTTTCATGGAGAATTCTTCGATTTGCTTCAAATTTTGTATATATGTTCATTGTAATAAGACGCTTCCCTGAATAGTTTTGGGTGTTCATTGGTTAATTATAAGGGGGTTGATCCCCCTTAATATATTGTCGATTTCTTTATTTTTCGAGGGGCTTATTTCAAATAGAGTATAATAGAGTATTTTCTTTAAAATAAGAGTATAATATACAATTAGTGTGAATAGCCTGTGAGCTCAATGCTCTCAGTTTAACTGGGCAGTTTTCTTTTTATTTGTTTTATTGTTACAATAATAGTGATAGTGTACATTTGTTTAAAGGAATCTTGAAAAGTTTAAGTTGATTTAGTAAGTTATAGAGACATATTATTTAAATATATATATTTTTTTATAGTGCTTTAAAATTATTATTTTCTTTAGTCTCCTTTTTCTTTATTTTAAATTAAGGTAAAGCTAGGAGAGTCTGCGAATAATTCAAAAGAATAACAATAAAAAATATAAATATAAATTTTTTGCTAAACTATCAATGAATAATTTTTGCTTCATTTGTTTTTTATGCATTTCCATTGCTATTTTGTTGTTATGTTGTAATTTAATACAATAGTTGTAATAAAACCAAGAAGGGTATCTCTTGCGCAATCTGTACTTACAAGGTTGGTGCAATTGCGCTCATGGGTAGGAGCGATTGTTACTAATAATAACTACAATTAAAATGTTAACAATAATAATTTTACACTTAAATGACATTGTTGTAAGGTTTTTGTGAACAAATATTATTGTATTAGGAGTGAATATTTCAGCTTAATGATTAAAGAATCAGAAAAAGCAAATAATTTTAAAAACGATTAAAAAAATTTAATTAAAGGAAAAAAATTAAAGAATCAGAAAAAGCAAGTCCAGATAAGATTACAAAATAACATTAAGTTACTTGATAACAAGTTTAACTTAAAATTAGTCTATTTTAATTTTTAATTTTTTTATGCAAATTTACCAATAAGCTGCGTAATCTCTCCTAGCATGTAAACTAATGGGAACAAAGCGCCATTCTCCTAAGTAGCAGATGCGCAAACTCTCTCGGTAGGAGAGATTGCGCAGCCTTTTATATAAACATGGCCGCTACTAAAACGAACCGTTGATGTTCACACTGTTAGTCTAGATTAGTAGCTTAGGAGAAATCGTTTAAGTTAAAAATATTTTGTACTACTGACATTGTATAGAAATTCTGACGAATAGCTATGAAAATTCTAGCACTTACTTTGGGAAAACAAAACAAAATAGCAATGCTTTATCTTAGACGCTCAAAACAATCAACGTGCACTTTCAAGTAGACACCCCACTGTTGCTGTTGTACAACTACCTGGAGTCGCTGTGTGCTCACTCTACTACTTCTCCCCGAACCTCTATGTGCGTAATCTCTCCGACCGCGCCATCTCTCCTGGCTTTACCTTACATTAAGTTTTTAAATCACTCTTTCTATTCATAATTTTCGAACTGATCTTCTCTGGTGTTATATTTTAATATTATAAATTTAGTAAATTCAATGTGCCTTATCACAAAACCTTCCACAAAAATAAAAAACATTGTATGTAGAAAAATAAATCAAATAGAGCCTGATCAACTTACCGGTGTTTATGAAATCCCATTCACCAGAGCAGATGAAACATTACAATACTATATAGGAATGACAAACATAAACTTTAAAAAGAGGTTAAAAGAACATATGGCAGCCATCAAATATGACAGAACTATAGGTTTGGCTACACTGCATAGAATAGATCCTTTTCAGATGGATTTCAAGAATAGTAAGATAATTTTTAGACCAAGAGTTAATTTCCCATTCATTATCTGTGAATCAATAGAAATATATTTGCGAAACGAGAACATATGCAATGAATCTGCTTCTTTTGAATTACCTAAAATTTGACTCGTGATGATTTACAAATTAAAAAAATAAATAAAATAATAATTTTCACGTTCCAGTTTGACCAATTTAAGCCCCGGCTTAAGGAAAAGCCAGGAGAGATGGCGCGGTCGGAGAGATTGCGCACATAGAGGTTCGGGAGGAAGGAATAGAGTGAGCGCGCAGCGACTCCAGGTAGTTGTACAACAGCAGTACTGGAGTGTCTAGTTCAAAGTGCACGTTGATTGTTTTGAGAGTCTAAGATAAACCATTGTTATTTTTTTGTTTTGCTTTCCCAAAGTAAGTGTTGAATTTTCATAGCTATTCGTCAGAATTTCTATGCAATGTCAGCAGTGCAATATATTTTAAATTTAGACGATTTCTCATAAGCTACTAATCTAGACTAACAATGTGATCATCAACGGTTCGTTTTAGTAGCGGTCATATTTAAATAAAAGGCCTCGCAATCTCTCCTACCGAAATTGGAGAGTTTGCGCATCTGCTACTTAGGAGAGATTGCGCATTCTTCCTATTAGTTTCCATGCTAGGAGAGATTACGCAGATTATTGGTAAATTTGCATAAAAATATGAAAAATGAAAATGGACTAATTTTAAGTTAAACATGTTTTCAAGTAGCTTAATGTTATTTTGTAATCTTATCTAGACTTGCTTTTTTCATTTTTTCATTTTTTTCCCCTTTAATTAAATTTTTTTAATCGTTTTTAAAATTATTACCTTTTTCTGATCTTTAATCATTAGGTTGAAACATTCACTCTTAATATAATAATATTTGTTCACAAAAACCTTACAACAATGTCATTTAAGTGTAATTATTATTGTTAACAAATATATTGTTGTTATTATTAGTAACAATCTCTCCTACCCATGTGCGCAATCATACCAACCCTGTAAGGACAGATTGCGCAAAATAACTTTCTTGGTTTTATTACAACCGTTCTATTAAATTGCAACATAACAACAAAATAGCAATGAAAATGCATAAAAAACAAATGAAGTAAAAATTATTTATGGATAGTTTAGCAAAAAATTAATATTTAGATTTTTTATTGTTATTCTTTTGAATTGTGCGCAGACTCTCCTTGCTTTACCTTACATTCTACATGTGATCTCGTGATTTGTGTTTATCATTTTCAAAACTTTTCGAAAATAGCTTATTTATCATTTTGATCTTGAAGAAGTCGTCGTTAGAGCGCATATCATATATATATTTAAAAGGTAATTTTAACATAAAGATAATAATTTCTTTATGTGTCATCTTTATATCAAAAGATATTTTTAAGCCTTCCGTGTAATGGTTTTATCACTTTAAGCACTAATTACATCTTTAATTGGAAAATTGTTTTTTTTTTTTTTTTTGAATATTCAAATATTTCGAATAACTATCTGAAAATACTGTACCGAACTTTAGATCGAGAAAAAGCTTAACTGTACTTTGAAAAAAAAAAAACAGCGAATTCCATAATATTTTTATTTAGAAATATCTTTTATTTGAAACCTATTCATAAATATTACAAAAAGCTGGAAAGTTGTTTTCACTTTGCATGAAAATATAGCTTTAAAATAATGTTACCTACGCAATTTATTTATTCATCGATGTAATTCTAAAAGTCCCTCAAAGAAAAGGATAATCGCATTTTCGATACAAAGCTTGAATAGATTGAAATCAATTGTTTAAAATATGCCAATAAGAGTATGAAATACGCATTTTCTTAAAGTTATGGAAGGCAGAGTTTTACTGAACTTCGTGTAAACATACGAAATTAAATAAAAAGAAAAGGAAATATGAACAATGCACAATGAAACATATATGAAGCTAATAACCAGAGAAATCTAATACAATGCTGAAAAGTGAAAAGGAAGTTGAAAACTGTATCATCTGACATTCTAATCTATTTAAAATAGTATTTCATTCATGAATACATGTGTTTAACTTTTTGAAAAGAAAGAAAAATAGCATTGTATGGAAGAATAAAATGTTGCTAAAGGATAAAGATCTATTTGTAAAATAGTTGCGGTATATGAATAAGTGGTTATATGTGTGATAATAAGAGATATGCACCTGATCAATCAGTTGCTGCCAGCATTTAGAATTTGTTTTATTTTTTATATTGCTTGTAGGAAAAGCTATAATTAAACGTCGTGTATTTATAAGTTAGTAGATGCTTTACT
Organism: Maratus michaelseni; assembly: GCA_963931845.1. Classification (NCBI taxonomy): domain Eukaryota; kingdom Metazoa; phylum Arthropoda; class Arachnida; order Araneae; family Salticidae; genus Maratus; species Maratus michaelseni. The sequence continues at coordinate 121,823,973 of OZ007591.1, read as the reverse complement.
ATACGACACAAATAATTGACCAGCACAATCCTGAATTATAAAATCAATTTCTGACACTAAATTAATGTCATTAATTGGTGTACAAAAAAGGGTCTAGCTGTTTTCAAAAGATAACAATATCTCAAAGAGAGCTACGCGTACACTCAGAAAAAGAAACTGATTAAAACTACAAAACATATTTTTTGAGTACATTTTATTGTTTTAGCAAAATTGGAGTAAAATTGAACCATTTTACTTCAATTAACAAAACATTTTTCTGACGATACAAAATTTTTTTTTGGAATTGCAAAATAATTTTTTTTTTGTTGATTCAAACAAAATTTTTATTGACCCATATTTAAACAAAAATTTTGTTTAAATATAGGTCAATGGAAATTTTGTTTGAATCAACAAAAAATTTTTTTTGTTGAAAACCACTTTTTTTTGCAATTCCAAAAAAATTTTTTGTATCGTCAGCAAAAATGTTTTGTTAATTGAAGTAAAATGGTTCAATTTTACTCCAATTTTGCTAAAACAACCAAAATGTACACAACAAAAATGTTTTGTAGTTTTAATCAATTCCTTTTTCTGAGTGTATGTGTTCTTGTAGAAATGAAAATAACTGATCGTACTCTATAAACCGACTATTTGAGAAATATATTAAGTTTGAATATAATATAAAATTTACTAACGTGGTACTAATGTATATGGTGGGATCAGTAGGACGTGCTGTTTTACTCGTTTTTCAAACCAGCACAAACTGACGGACGTTACGTTTTTCATTAAAATCGCTTGGAAAAAAAAATCTTGCATTCGATAAATACTGGGCATGAGCGTTGACTATTGGTATTACAGCACGACTATGCTGGCGCACATAGAATTTCCTTGACCCACAAATCCATAAGCGATCTATAATGGGAAATTCAAACCACATTCTTCTTAACATAACGAGACATTATACCATACTATTATTAACTTTTTTTCTCGTTACAAGCAAATTAGAAAAGCAGAAATTTCAAATTGGCGATGAGGTGCGAAAAACAGTCGATCAACTGATATCATCAAAAGATTACTTTTATTCTGTTATGGAAACTGAGCATTCGCAACGGATATCGAATTTTTTTTTTTGTTGTTCATGGTATTTGCACACGAAATATCATAATTATTGCATAAAATGATGAAAATGATTTTCTTGAAATATCCATAAAACATTTGTCAGTACTTTATTACCTTCTAAATATACTACTGAAATTTTTCGAATATGTCTCTCAAAAGACTGTGAAGGACATTCATTTTGACAGATTGATTAATCCTCTTGCCAAACATTGTTTGGAATTTATGCATAAATATTATAGAAAAGCTGAAAATTAGATTTTCTTCTTTCAGAAAAATATAACTGTAGAATAATGCTGACTTTTCTCTGAACAGTTTATTTATTTACAGCTGCAACTGTAGAAATCCCGTAAATAAAAGGACAATCGCATATCGTATGCAAAAGCTCGGTAGCTTATATAAAAATTTATAAAGCATGTTCAAGAAACTGTGCAATATGCAATATATTAAAAGTATGAATTGTAAGATTGAATAAACATCCGAAAGTAAAAAAATAAATAAATAAAAGTAAAAAAAAAGAAATAGGAGAAATTAAAAACGTTTTGTGAATAATCAAAGAAATCCAGTACAATGCTGAAAATAAATTTTAAAACTGATGTAAACTGATATTTGATATCTGATATATCATCGGTCCTTCTAATGCATTTAAATTAGGTCTTCGTTCATTAATGCATATAAAAAATTACTTGTAGCGAAAGGAGTAATAGTATTTGTGAAGAAAAATATGAGTGAAGAAAAAGAAAGCGATGATGGAACAAATGTAAGATATGAATTAGTGGACAGACATGTGATAACAGTTTTAGAAACGAACAACCGAAAAAGGAAAAGAAGAATTGTGTCATTCACATTGACGGCGAAAGGTTGATCTTCTCTTGAAACCTTTCTGCAGCATTAAATACTTTACTAACTTATAAAACATTCTTTTTAAGCATTCACTATCAGAAATATATCATATTATTCAACACTCTATCAGCATTAAAACAAAGAAATCTCGTTGTAGAATTATTCGTTTTTCACACTTCTTGCAGGAAAAGGATTACCGAAATATCTTATACTCGTATTAATCATCTACCTCAACTGTGAGTTAAGCGCGAAACCTCCATCAAATGTTCAAATGAAATTCACGATTAACCTGATTGAACTGATCGCGGCCGAAGGATGAATACCATTTGAGCGTTCGACCGATGTTTTCTCACTTAAACGAAAATTGCGGTAAATAGTGAATACTAGCATTAGAGTTTTAATTTACTTGATGCTTCATCATTCTACAATTGGTTTTTAAATACAGTTTTGTAATTTTTTGAAAAAGTATCCCAAAACTTTTTTCTATAAAAATATACACTGGTGTTGAAAAGTTAAGAAACAAACACAAAATGCTAATAAAGTTAAGAGTGAGCACTAAAAAGAAAGTTATATATAAATATAAATTATTATATATATTATATATTATTATATAGTTACAAATAAATATATGAATATAAATATCAATTATCGCAAGTAGTAACTATCTCTTTGGCACAGACACTCGATGTGACGTCATTTTGGCGTCAAAAATAGCCTTAAATATCACTTTCGCCAGGACGAACCAAAATGTAATATTTTTCTTCCGACTCATTATTACTCTCAAGTGCTTTGTGATGAATCACCAGGTGACTTTACAATGGTGATTTTACTTTGCGATTTTCATGTGACAGTCATATGGAATGCATATCATTGTGCTGTAATAATGAGCGATGAAGTCTGATAAGTCGCTGACAAAGGTCATCTTGTTGTCACATGGCAACTCGCAGATGACCAACATTTAGAAATTCCACTGTGAAGTCAAAACGAGCGCTCTTTTGTTAAAATGACTTCATTTTGCTCTTACTTGGGGACTCGTCATAAAACAATTATCATGGTGACTTTACAATGCAGACCCAAATACCAAGCGATGATCAGATGAGAATCACAAGGTGAATCCATTTTTAAATCACTTGGTGATTCTTCAGAAAGCAGCAGTCATGGTGACATCTCACTGAAGGGACCAGATGATGGTGAAATGTGAGTAATAATAAGACGAATGAAATATATCACATTTCCATTCTGTGTAATGATTCTGAAACTTGTGACTATTTCGGAGATGTCATATCTATTGGAACTGTTACGGTAGTACCTATTTACTACACCTGTTGTTTACATCATTTTCTTTTGAATACTAACAAAATCGAAAATTGGAATTTTGTGTTTGTTATTTAACTTTTGGACATCAGCGTAATTCCTTCAAAACTCATCTATAAGTATCACAGAAAGGCAGAAAATTTATTTTTTCTTCGCAAGAAACAATATCTTTAAAATACTGCTCTGTAATGTATACACAATTTTTTTATTCATCGATTTGACGCTATAAATTCACAAAATAAAAGTTTAATCTCATTTTCTAAACAGAATCTGTGTATATTAAAGTAAATCAAAGTAAATCCAATAAAGACATTATTGTTTAAAAGACTATGAAATACTATTATAATAACATGATGTTACTATAAAGGCATAGTACTGAAAGTTTAAGTGAACTTTGAGTAAATATCCGTAATTTAATCCTAATAAAAAAATATGAACAATGTATCATGCGAATTATCAAAGTTACAATGCTAAAAAGGAAGGTGTAAAATGGTATTACTTTTTTGCTTGATAAACGCATTGTATCAGTTGACATTTTGATTCACTTCAATTAGTATTTCACATAGCCTACGATGATCCGCGACGCTCCGCTGTGGCCGCTTATAGCGCCGCGCATCATCGTAGGCTACGGTATTTCATTTATAAATGCATTAAAAATTTGCTTAAAAATAACAATTATTCTGATTATAGTATAGAAAATTAGCATTATGGGAGGGGGATTCTATTAGATGGGAAAAAAAGACAATCAAAGAAAAGCACGATGTAAAGCAAAATGACAAATGTGTATTGATATACAAAGGATCAGATATTTTTTCACCTTATAGAGAAATGTAACATTAAAATAATGTCCACTATTTCCTAGACTATCTATTTATTGATGCAACCTTACAAATCCCTGAAAAGGATAATCACATTTCCGAAACCGAAACGAGGGTTGGGGGTTGGGGCTGTAGCTTAAAGTAAAACCTATAAAATATTCCCAATAATATGAAATATATGCATTATGTTAATGGTATGAAATTGAAAGTTTCATTGAATATTGTGTAAACATGCGAAATTGAATGAAAACAAAATGAAATATTAACAATCAAATATAACAGACGAATAATCAAAGAAATCGTATTCATGAAAATGAAGGTGAAAAAAAAATGTCATCACTGTTGTATGATACCGGATATTTAATTGACATTCTAAATTAATAAATTTCTTCCTCATTCGTATATACATGTAAAAAACACTTTTTGAAAAGCACAGGAAATTAGCATTATGAGAGAGAAAATCGACATTAATTTACTAAAAAATGTGATGATTAAAATTCGGATTATCAAGACGATTCTAATAGTCCGGAAAAAAATTTCTGTCTATAACTGTCATGCGGACAAAACTTGAAAATAATAAAACCAAGTATCTAATTATCATAGTATTTTTTTTTCTATTTTGTATAGATTATGTTGTATTATTTATGAGTATACTTTTTAGAAATAAATAGTTCATTTGTATTCTGTTGGTTTTATGCATTTACATATTGGTCCATTGGACCAGATTAGTAATTCTTGTTTGTTCTTTCAGTCTGTGGGCGAAGCGTTCAACAGATAGATGTAGGAGGTGAAGCAAATTATATAAATGTGCTAAGAAATGTATATTAATCAAATGTTCGGAGCATGACAACAAAAGAATGGGACACTTAATTTTAAAATGTAACTCATTACTTTCATAAAATATTTTAGCTAAATGACGTAGAAGCTACGAATCAGATGCTTGATTATCGGAATAGACGGCTAACTAACACAATCCTAATTTATAAACATAATTTAAACACAGACAACAGATCTGATGATCATAAATCTGATTCATGTTCAAAGGAATGCATAAATGTTAAAGAAAATACTTTATTTGTACTTATACTAACGATATAATACATGTGTTATTGCAAAATTTCCTTTGAATTTGTTTAATATTTGTTTCGATTTTTCTTACAATATAATACCATGACTAAAGTACACAATATTTATTTGAATTAGTACACATTTAATCTATTTTTAGTAGTTTTGCTTGCAGTTTAACATTTTTAAACTAACAAAGCCCCAAACCGATATTCTTTCCATTATCTGATAATTTTAGTTATCTGACGCAGAGCAAAATTACACAATGTTGAGTGTTCCTGCGTGGTCCCGAAGATAAAAACACATTCTAAAGAAGTATTGCCTAAATACAATGTTTTGATGTGTAAATATTTATATGAAGTTATACTACAATTCCTCATACATTTTACAAATAGACATCGTTAAAAAGGGATACTTTTTGTTTGAATAACAAGTCATAACTTCTTATCTTTCACTAGAAATGATTATCCAAAAATATGTTTTCCGTATTATCTGATGAGTTTCGTTATCAGACGTAATCCTATTCCAGGGAACATCCACAATCGGCATGACCTGCGTGGATGCACAGATAGCAAGAATTATCAAGATGCATTGCATAAAAGCTATATTGGAATTTCAGTGTTAATATGGGACATTGCTGGATTCTTCATATACTGTAAAAACAATCATTGTTGACATCAGTGATGGCCATATCGCCATTTCGGGGCTATGTCTATCCCTTTTTTCCGTTTATTTTTTAAAGAAAATCTTTCAGCCTTTAGCCCAAAAGCTAGTCCTGAACCGAGGCTAACGAAAAAGAAAGGCTACCGCGGTGCTTTAAGCGTATCTTTTTTTACAGACCGCGGGAGTCACGTGATGCTCGAATGCACCAATGCAGGTGTACGAAAAGAGCATCACGTCACTGTAGCGGTCTGTAAAAAAAAAAGATAATTTAAATGCACCGCGGTATCCTGTTTTTTTCGTTAGCCTCGTCTGAACGGTTAATGTGTTCAACTACACGAATGTAATGTTATAAACAGCTATAGGAATGCAATGCTGAAGGAAATTGCATTCCATGTAAAACATATCCTAATAAAATAAATACTACAATAAATAATATTAAAATTAGTAACAATTGTTAGAGCTCTTTTCCATTTGCCGCTACGACACCCATAAATAATGCACGATTGTCGTTATTCGAACACAGCACTTTTCCATCAATCAGTTCTATGAAGATTTTGTCGTCATAGTGTATATTAAGGATACTACAATCTGGACTGTATCACACCGCCATTTAATTGCCCTTAGGAGAAGAATGATTGGCCACGCCTCGTGGGCAACAATCGCTGATTGGTCTAAGTGGGAACAAAATGTTTGTCTGATTCAATCTGTATTATAGTAGCCCTAATATATATGAATGGTTTTGCATGTAATCGATGTCGGATAACGACAATCGTGTACGATTTATCGGCATGGTGTCGCCGCTCTTATTATATGTGTCCAGAATATGTTTTATTATTTTTAGAACTTTTTTAACATTTTCCGTGTATATTTAACTCTTTTTAGCTCTTTTTTTTCTTGATCGGTTAACATCACTAGTTGAAGTAATTTTTATTATATTTAATTATTTTTTTTTACAAATCGTCATATAATATTTTATGTTATGTGAGTCTATGAAATAATTAGATCATTACATATGTTTTATTTATAAGCTGCAAAATCTTCATTATTTATTGCTGTTAATGAAATGATGACAGCTCAAATAATTTATTTTTGCTTCAGTAATTACAGCCAGTTTGCTTAGTCCCTCGAGGCAATCCACCAATAAATATATTTAGCCGACTCCACACTTTTCGTTGTTTGTTTTATTTCTTTGGTTTCTGGTTATTGGAGCGAATGTTTCCACTGTGTATGTAAAATGCATCTAAATAGAAGAGTAGTAAACTAAAATAATGATTTTTATGAAACGAATGTATTTTTTTCTTTTTGTTTTTGTTTTAGTCAGGGCGTAAGAGATTTTGTTACTTCAGGGAAGAGAAATCTTCTGCGATATTTTTGAAAACAATCACATGTATTAGAAAATTATGGCGCAATATTTTGTTGTAAATAAACAACATAATATTGATTTAACTTAAATGAGAATATTTTACCTACAGCTTTCAATCATGGTTATTGTTGGACAGCCGTTTTAAATATCAACAGTTTATCAAATTTGATTAAAACATTTCTCTCTCTCTCTCTCTCTCTCTCTCTATGTGTATATATATATATATATATATATATATATATTATTATTATTTTAGTTTTAAGTATAGATTCTAGGAATGCTATCTATGGCGAATGTGACTTCCCCAGAAAAAGTAAAACTATACATTCAAAAATATTTCATTAAGCGAAGTAAATCACGTAAAAAATATATGGATTACCTTCTCCTTCAAATACATCCAAGGTGCTTCCAATCGTTAAAGTTTCACTAGTGCCTAGGATATTTTTTACAATCATTATCCTCTCTTCGTTACATTAATGTTCTAACTATTTCATTTTTATGCTTTAAGGCTAACTTAAATGTAGGTTTTATTTAATATAGCCTATGAATCTAATGACTCGTTTTCAAATAAATTTGGCCTTACGTTTTCAGATATGTCTCTATTACATAAAATACAAACAATAATGGTTTATGGGTACGAACGCAACTTTTTCCCCAATCTCTATCTCTTCCTTCGAATGATCTGTTAGCGGTATCTTAACCATTATCCCCGTATCCCATTTTTCCTTTCTGTTGTGTTTTTACTAACTAGGAAAAGTCCACAACTGCCAGATCGGGATTTTGTCAAGAGTAGTGTCGTTGGAAAGCTCTTACCATGGGGATAAAAAATGTATACAACTATCCGTCCGAATGCAACTAGTGAAGACTTATAGGCTCATGTATTTCTGTCATTTATTGATTTCTACAGGTCACTAGCTATGCAGGAAAGACACTCTGCCTGGTCGAAAAGAGAGTTGACCGATTACAGAGATTACAAAGAACACAGTTTATGCTTTATGAAAAAGTAACTTCATGGATGGTAGTGCATTTCTGAATGGAAATGGCTAAAGCACGAGTGTTTCCAACACCAGGTAAACACAATGAAAGGGTGTTTCGCAGTTGTCACAGGTGTTATTAGTTAAGTGAAAACATGCCTGTTTAAATGATGGAAAGATGGTATCCGTGTCTCTAATTAAAGCCTTTTGAAAGGCATACCGACACATGTCACTGAAGGCGGGCGAGAATAATTTGTTATAGGCCAAGTTATGCAATTTTATTATGCTTTCTCTTGTGGTCATGTCGACATCTCCACAAACACTCTGATGATTTTTTTGAATATTCCACTATTCTTTTTATCACTGTTGAAAGAAAAAACGTCTAACAGCTGAAGAAATTTTGCCGTGCCCAATGAGAAAAAAACAGGCTCCAAATTGAATCTATATTTCTCATTGCATAAACGTTGATCCGTTTGGCCACTCCAACTATCCGGAACCATGATTGTTTCCTGATCACCAATCGATTCTTTTATTTTATTGAAGTATGCCGCAGTTATTTGTTTTGTGCTCTTTCCTTACTTGGAACATGTAATGAGCAAATTTTAGAATGATATTTATTGCACATTTTCCATATCTTTTGGAACAAATTCCCCTTGACATTCCTGTGTTACAAGTAGTAAAGGACCCATAAATTTTCCAGCGGTATTAATACACATTTTCACGGTATAGGAATGGGTCGTTTTGTTTTTACTGATTACCAATGCACCCACGTCTTTAGATCCCTTTATATCGAGAGTTCTGTTAGATACAATCTCGTATTGTAAGCCACTTTGATCAGTTTTCAGAACGTTGAACAGTGGACACTTTCGCTGCTCAATCATCTTTTTCACGTTTTCCCGTAATTCATCGAACTTAGATTGCAAAGACACTTCCAGAAACAAATCTCATTTTGTTATGATTTGTGTCACCTTTCGACTTGTTATTTTATGTCCCTGTTTGAAATTTTTGATTTAGTGTGAGTTTGCTGTGAATCCGGGAATTCCAAGCTCCAATGGTTTATCAATGGCTCACATTTCGAAGTCCCTGTCATGAACGGTGGCATATAAGTCTGCGATGATGATAAAATTGTGACAACACGTGTTTGGAAATTAATCTTATTTTGCTCTGCATGTTCCCACCTTTCCCTATGTATTGTACCCTCCGTTAAATCATCTTGTAATCTTTTACCTGTCTACATATATGTTGAACAGCCTTTCGTTTATTTTTCTTTGCCTTCTTATACGTTTCTAATGCTTTTGCCATTATTTCTACGGATACTCTTTTACTTCCTGTCCTCTTTTTTTCGCAGATTCTTCATATTCGAAAGTGGAGTCCGTATTTATTTCCAAATTACTTGTCAGTTCATTTTCGTCGATGCTACTTTCATACAGAATATCGAGCGACCAGAAAAATTCGTTTTCGATCATCACTGTCTTGAATAGTCGCTGACTAATGGCCTTCTCTTCAGTCGTTGGCTCCTTTTCCTCGGATTCGCCAAAATATTCTAGCAGTTGCAAACTGAGGAGTTTTGCAATCTTCGCTTTGTCGGCGATAGCACTACAGCCTGAAGACTCGCCGACAACATCTTTAGAACTGGGTCCGAATTCGCATGTCACAGGGGTGCGTGCCACCTCCCTTAAACCAGCACGCCTGGAACGCGAGACACAGGTACTGCTAAAATTTTGGACAGGCCCTGGCTGGACAGGCTAGACAGGCCCTGCCCATGCCCTCGTTTCATTCCGTAGGGTCAGGTGAGGAGTTATTACCTGATATTCTCTAAAGCATACTCCAAGTCATACAGTCCAATTAGTTACATATGATAGCAAAAATATGGTCACAATCTGTGCGCTCCCGAAGTTTGCTTAATAGATCAGCGCCACCTAGCTGATAAATTGTAAAACCGTCAGTTGAGCTTCGTTCTCAAAACGAGCAACATCTCATGTCACGAGTGCCCTTGCGCTCAAACCAGAAGTTAAACAAAACTTCACTTGCCCCTTGGCAATTAATTAAATAAATAATTAAAAACTTACTACAGTCCACTCTCTTACTGCTCCCGACATATGGTCCGTCGAGCCGGAGCACAGTGTAAATGAGTAATTTAACAGCTTTAAATCGCCAACGCGGCGTGTTAAAAACAAAGCTTAACAAAATAACAAAATTCGTTAGTGAATACGTTCTCTCAGAAGAAAAAGATCAACAACAAAAGAAAGAGCATCAGTTACGATTGGAAGCTAAACAAATTTCAATCTCAGAGCTCAAAACTTCACTACGTGAACTAACATACGCCTATACAGAGCTTCCAGAAGAGGTGGAATTAAAGGATTCTTTGGATATAACGTCTCAGCTCGAAGATGAACTGGAAGAATCTGAGGTAAAGCTTAATATATTTATATCTAAATTAGATTGTTCTAATGTTATAAAAGATAATCTGACTGTCACGACTAACTTTAAAATACCTGACTTACCTCTACCTAGTTTATCAGGAAAATATGATGAGTTTCAAAATTTTAAAACTCAATTTATGTCAATTATAGGCAATAATAAAAATCTAAATTCAACTCAGCAGCTATGCTATTTAAAGGGCTGTCTAAAGGGTGAAGCCAAAAGGCTCGAGTCAGCACAAGATACTTATGAATCTCTTTGGTCTTCTTTAGAAGAAAGATACGAAAACAAACGGGCAGTTATTGATTGTCATATTATTAAATTATTAAATTTATCGAAGGTACCAGACTCTCCTAACCATTTAATGCAATTAATTGATAATACTAAATGTAATTTGCGTGCATTAAAATTACTCGAGTTTGAATCAAACGAGCTGTCAGATGCTTTAATAATGCATATACTGTTTCAAAAACTGGATCCTGAAATAAAAAAATGTTTCGAAATGAAATTAATTAAAAATGAAATTCCTAAACTAGATAACTTTTTAAGTTTTTTGGAAGAAAGAGCTAGAATTCTTCAAAATACTTTTCTGCCTAAAGAAAATAGAAAGATTCCGTACAGTTGGAAAACTGGCGCTAAGCCAAATAATGAAAAATCATTTTTAACTAAAGCAAAACATGGAAAAAGCTGCGTGCTAGGATGTGCGGATAAACACTCGTTATATAAATGCGAGAAATTCAAACTAATGGATGTGACAAAAAGAACAGAAATTGTAAAAAATAACAACTTATGTTTTTCATGTTTAAATAATCATTTACCTAATCCCTGTGTATCAAAGTACAGCTGTTTTGCTTGTAATAGCAAACAACACAGCACTCTATTACATCCAATTAATCAAAATAACAAAACAAATCGACCTTTTGAGGAGGAAGACGGACGCCAAAATTCTTCCCCCCCCCTCTCTTGATAATCAAACATTTTTCGCGAAGGAAAATAAAACAGATAAATCTTGTGTGATTTTAAATACAGCTGTAATATATTTGAAGGATTGTTCTGGGGAATTTAAACCATTAATTGCAGCATTAGACAGTTGTTCTAGCTCACATTTAATAAGTGCATATGCTGCAAACGTGTTGGGATTGCGTAAACAAAAAACTCATATTCCGATCTCCGGACTTAACGATTTATGCTTAAACGCTAAATCATTTATTAGTACAGAATTAACGAATGAAAGCAAAACTAAATCTTATCAGTTAGATATGGTAGTTGTCCCGAAAATTGCCGAACTTCCCCCTTCATATGTGAATGCGTCGAAATTAAAATTGCCGGCGAATATAATTTTAGCGGATAATAACTGGAACAAACCGAAACGTGTACACGCGATTATTGGAGCAGAGTTATTTTATGAATTAATAGGATCAAATAAAATTAAAATTGATGATTCTCAATTAATGTTAGTAGAAACATTTTTTGGACATGTTATATCAGGTGCTGTTTACAATTCGATCTCGAATTTAAAGGAATCTTCTGATTCTTGTTTCTTGATAACAGAATCTAAGAAATTAGAAAAAGAAATAAGCTCCTTTTGGGAATTAGATCAGGTAAGTGAATTAAAACCCTTAGTTAGTGAGGAGTTAAATTACTGTAATGAACATTTTTTAAAAACTCATTACCGAAAACCGGACGGTAGGTACGTAGTTGAATTACCCTTTAAATCTCAAATGTTAGATAATTCTTTGGGAGATTCAAAACAAATTGCCACTAAAAGATTAAATCAGTTATGGAAACGTTTAGAACGAGATCCCAAATTAAGGGAATTATACATAGAATTTCTAAGAGAATACGCTACATTGGGACACATGGAGGAAATGTCTGATGACACAAATCCTGATGCAGGATATTTTTTCCCTCATCACGGTGTTTTGCGACCGTCAAGTACCACAACTAAATTAAGAGTTGTTTTTGATGGGAGTTGTAAAACTAGTAATGGAAAGTCTCTAAACGATTTATTGTTTAAAGGAGGATTAATACAGGATGATCATTTTGCGATTATGATCCGTTTTAGGAAAAATATTTTCGCATTTACTGTTGATGTAAATAAAATGTTTCGACAAATAGAAGTAAATCCGTTGCATACTAGATATCAAAAAATATTGTGGAGAGAGGGGAGGGAAAAACCGGACAGAATCTATACCCTGAAAACAGTTACGTATGGCTGTGCAAGTAGTCCATTCCTCGCCACTAGAGTTCTCCAGCAGTTAGCAACAGATGAAGCAACCAATTTTCCATTAGCAGCTAAGGTCGTAATGAGCGATATGTACAGGGATGATTGCCTTTCTGGGTCTTCAGACATTGCGGAATTTAACGAAATTAAAGGACAATTGACAGATCTCTTCAAAAGAGGCCAGATGTCTTTACATAAATGGCAATCTAATGTTGTTGAAGAAATAACCCCTGATTCTCAAATTTTTCCGTTTAACCAAAATTCTGAAAATACTTCATCTAAAACTCTCGGAATACTTTGGGACTGCAGTAGTGACACTTTTAAATTTACGGTGATTGTCAACAGAAGTGCTAACTATACAAAACGCGAAGTTTTAAGTCAAATTGCCAGACTCTTCGACCCTTTAGGGTTACTAGGGCCGGTAATTTGCCGTGCTAAAATCTTTATGCAAAAACTGTGGTTACTAAAGTGTGACTGGAATGATAACATTCCACTTCCTGTTGCTCAAGCATGGGACAAGTTCCTTAATTCACTTGTTTTGATAGAATCATTCAATATACCTAGATGCATTCTCATTAAAGATGTATCAACTATAATATTGCACGGCTTTGCTGATGCTAGTGAAAAGGCTTACGGAGCGTCTCTTTATCTCCAATCAGTATCGAACTCTTGTTCTCCTGCTTCTCATCTCATTTGCAGCAAAAGCAGAGCTGCCCCAATTAAAACTCTCAGCATCCCGCGACTCGAACTGTCAGCGTGTTTGTTATTGTGCCAACTTACTCAAAGAGTAGTAAACGCACTAAAGCTTAATTTTGACAAGGTCATACTTTGGTCAGACTCCACCATTTCCTTAGCCTGGATAGAAACTTCACCTCATCTCCTTAAAACCTTTGTGGGCAATCGAGTCTCTCAGATTCAAGAACTGTCAAAAAACTATGAGTGGAGATACGTTCCTTCAAAACTTAATCCATCTGATGCCTTATCCAGAGGTCAAGATGCTACGTCCCTTTCAACCAACAAACTGTGGTGGGAAGGCCCCGATTTCCTGAAAAAGGACATTAGTGAACTTTTTCCTCAAAATGACTTTCACAAAAATGATGAACTCTTTTTAAAGGAACTAAAGTCAGTTCCGGTCTTAACTTCAGTTATAAAAAATGACTTTATTAACTCTTTTCTTAATATTTCAAACAGTTATGTGAAATTAATAAGAGTATTAGCGTTTATTTTCAGGTTTTTTAACAACTGCAAGAATAATGTTAAACTTAAAAATCACTTAATGTTGGAGGAAATAAAATTTGCCAGAAATGTATTGCTGAAAAAGATTCAAGGTGAGTATTTCTCAACAGAAATTTCGGCATTGAAAAAGGGCATGTCTGTCCCTATAAAAAGTAAGTTAAGGTTCTTAAATCCATTTCTAGATCAAGATGATCTATTAAGAGTAGGTGGTCGTTTAGCCAACTCAAATTTAAGCTATGACCGATCTCACCAAATTATTTTACCCCCAGGTAGTAAATTAACAGAAATCATCTTTATTTACTATCATAAAAGAGACTTACATGTTGGTCCTCAAGGACTATTGAATACTGTAAGACAATTATTTTGGCCTATTAACGGAAGAAACATTGCTCGTCAAGTTGTTCACGATTGTGTTCAATGTTTCAAAATAAAACCTACAATTGTCAATCAAATCATGGGTAATTTACCCCCTGAGAGAGTAATCCAACGTCCAACCTTTTCTAATGCAGGACTTGATCTATGTGGTCCATTTTTGATTAAATATCGCAACCAAAGAAAGGGAATGTTTAATAAGGTTTATGTAGCAATTTTCATATGCATGGTGACAAAAGCAGTGCATTTAGAGTTGCTTTCTGATTTAACTTCTAATGCATTAATTGCAACTCTAAAAAGATTCTTTGCTCGCAGAGGCAAAAGTAGTACAATCTCATGTGACAATGCATCCAACTTTGTTGGAGCATCTAGAGAATTGAAAAAATTATTAAATTCTATAGATAAGAATAATGATGATGTATCAAAATTCCTGTCATCCGAGCAAGTTCTCTGGAAATTTCTACCCCCTCGTTCACCAAATTTTGGAGGTCTCTGGGAGAGAGGTGTCGGACAGTTCAAATATCACCTAAAAAGATCTATTGGTGTTATGAAATTAACTTTAGAAGAATTTTTGACAATTACTACCCAAGTTGAAGGTATTCTTAATTCTCGCCCTCTTTCCCCACTGTCCTCTGATCTAGAAGACTATGAAGTTTTGACCCCAGGTCATTTCCTTATTGGAAGACCAATCAGTGCTCTACCTGAGCCAAATTTAATAAATGAAAAGGAAAACTTGCTCGACCGATGGCAGAAAACTCAAAAAATCGTGCAACTCATATGGAAAAATTGAACCAATTCCTATTTAAGCCATTTACAGCAGAGGTCCAAATGGCTCTTTAAAAAAGAAAACGTTGCACCAGGTATGATGGTTCTTGTAAAGGATGGTGACCTACCAGTTTGTAAATGGATAATAGGTCGAATTTCAGAAATAATAAAAGGAAATGATGATAATGTCAGAGTTGTAGTAGTTCGTACTCCATCTGGACTTTACAAAAGAAGTATTTCTAACATATGTATTTTACCTATTGTAGATAACGATAATATCAATTAATCTTAGCAGTTATCTATTGAATTTATTATTTCTTATCATTGTATTATATATTAGTGCATAATGTGTAGCCATTAATTAATAATTCATTGTATGTTATTGTATATTCATTTGTTGTATCTCATTGAACTATTAGAATACTTCAATGGGGGCCGGTATGTGCGCTCCCGAAGTTTGCTTAATAGATCAGCGCCACCTAGCTGATAAATTGTAAAACCGTCAGTTGAGCTTCGTTCTCAAAACGAGCAACATCTCATGTCACGAGTGCCCTTGCGCTCAAACCAGAAGTTAAACAAAACTTCACTTGCCCCTTGGCAATTAATTAAATAAATAATTAAAAACTTACTACAGTCCACTCTCTTACTGCTCCCGACACAATCTTCTCTTTCTTACTAGAGGGAATATGGAACCTTCACCCACTTCACACTGGCAACAACAAGTTACATAACTGTATTGTAAACTGTTCTTTCTACCACGCAGAGTGTCTTTCCTGCATAGCTAGCGACTTAGAGAAATCAAAACATGACAGAAAATGATATCTGCTTGACACATAATACTCATGGAAAATAATTAAAACATTAATTTTTTATAGCTGTTATCGAAGAAAATGTATGCCTAAAGTTAAGATATTTTTCAAAATCTTTATACTGATACCTACCAGGAAAAGTTAACATATTCGGATGTTCTCTTTAATGTAAGTCTAAAACAGTGTTTCTCGAAGTTTTATGTCTTACATACCTCTTGAAGAATTACGCGTACCTGCGTACCTGCGTACCTTGCGTTTTGATTTTTTAAAACTATTTTCGTTTTAATACTTTCCGACATAGTCGAAAAGTGTATAAGATTTCGGTTTTTCTGTCCGTCTACCTGTCTGTCTGTAAGTGCTGTATCTCAAGTACATATGTTCGTATTCCCATATAATTTTTATACGGTATTGAGGTTTACCATATATGTTCGGTATTGAAAATTAAGTGTGTACGATTTATGGTTAGCTTACAGAGACACTGAAAGTTATTTCGTTACGTTACGGTCAATGGGAAAAACAGTGCGTTTTAATGATGCAGTGCATTTTAATGATGTAGTGCATTTTAATGATGCAGAGCATTTTAATGGTGCAGTGCATTTTAATGATGTAGTACATTTTAATGATGTTAGACTATTTCAAAGATAATGGAATTAATATTCATCAATGAGGTAGACGATAAAACGTGACTTCTATAAAGTATGGAATAAATAGCAATTATAGTTCACTTACAGGGACAATCAAAACTATTCTGTTACATTTCGGTCAGTGTGTGAAAATCGTTTTCGGTGCATTTTAATGATATTACACTATTTCAAATATAAAACAATTAATATGCATCACTGAGGTGGATAGCCACATGCTTTCTACACAGTATAGAGTAAGTAACGTACTTCGTTTTCAGGGGATACACAAAATAATACCATTTCATCATGATCTATAGGGTAAAATCGTTTGCAGTGTGCTTTAATGATGTTGCACTATTTAAATGAAATTTATATGCATTAATGAGGCAGCATGTTTTCTACTACAGCATCTTTGCTATAGATTATTGAGCCCGTATAATCTGCCATTCATTTACACAGACACTCAAAATAATTCGGTTACAAAACTATGAGCCATAACTGCTGTTTGTGGGTTTTCAGCTGTAATATGCATTTTAAAACCTAACTAATTGTAATAACCATTTTATTACGACGTATATTTAGATAACTGCTGCACAAAAATTTCACACATATTACCAGCTATGGACAGCAATTGCTGAAAATGAACTTTTACTGCCTTGTGTGTTTTCTTTTAAGTTTTTAAACAATACATTATCCTCGAAATTTTTAATATAGGTATTCTAAAATTATTTGTTTTAATTCTAACGGTAAAAGGAATTAAATTGTCAAATAGTCTTGCTTCCTTAATATTATTCTAAAAAATAAGACTAGTCTAAAATCCTTTAAGGGGACGGTGGACGTTAAAATTGAATTATTTTATTTTTCATCATAGATATATGAAATTTTGTCCATATATAGATTTCACCATAATTATATAGAATACCTTAAGGAAATTTCCTAATCTTAATATAATTTTAAGATTTTTTTAAAAAATTTAAATTCATAAACCAAATTTTAAAATTCTCCTTGCATCTTAATTTTTAAGATATTTCCCCGATTTAGCATTTGGATCACTTAAAACTATATTACAAACAAATCTGCGTATCAGTTTTTTAATCCCCCGAATGGGTTAATTTTTGAGAGATTTTTTCTAAATTCCATTCCGATTTTCATCAAAATTTAGCATTTTAATAAGTTATAAATCAAATTTAATTATCTTAACGAAGTCTAATTATAAAATGATTACACAATTTCTTTGTAAACAGTATCAGGATTCGTCCTTATCAATTTCACGAATTTTGAACCAAAATTAAGACGCATGGAGCATTTCAAAAACTTAAAGAACGTGTAAAATCTGTATTGAAAAAAAAAAAAACATGTATAAAGTTTACTAAAGCATCGAAAAATTCATTGTGTACATAATTCAAACGCTTGTAACTATGCGAAAAATTATCGCAGCTGCATGAAGTTTTTCTCGAATGGTTCAGTACAAACTGAAGAATAATAATACACATAAAATAAATTTAGATTTTTGGGGCAATTTTTTTATCAAATAAAGGTCCACGGTCCCCTTAACGAATAAATGTTTAAATAAACAATATAATGCGTGTTTTAATCTTCACCTTCCTCATTAAATCTCCTACTGAATCTATACTGCAAAAAACCTTGACCTTCCGCTACTTTGATTGTTCTCTAGTACGTATTTTCAATCCTTATACATTGTTTTTCCCGCTCATTCTGCAACTTGCTTGCTATTTTAGAATACATAAATACAATAACAGGCAAATATAAGATAACAGAAGAATAAAATAATTGTAAAGAATAAAATTAAATGTTTTTTTAACAAATAATGTTTAGAGGAAAATTACTAAAATATTATATATATATCATTTTGAGTCAAACGTTTGTAATGTAAATAAAGAAAAGTATTTTAATAAACCATTATATTTTTAACATTAAAAAATACATTTTCTAAAAATCTTTAGTTTGATTGTAACTGATATATAAAAGAAATTGTTATCATTAAACCTCCTACTGAAGCATGGAAAAAACTTTGACCTTCTGCTACTTTGATTGTTTTCTAGTAAGTATTTTCAATGCTTACACATTGTTTTTCCCGTTCATTCTGCAACTTGCCTGCTATTTTAGAACACATAAATACAATAACAGGAAAATATAAGATAACAGAAGAATAAAGTAATTGTAAAGAATAAAATTAAATGTTCTTCCACGTTTAGAGGAAAGTTACTAAAATATTATATATAATTTTGCATCAAACGTTTGTAATGTAAATAAAGAAAAGTATTTTAATAAACCATTTTTTTAAACATTAAAAAATACATTTTCTAAAAATCTTTAGTTTGATTGTAACAGTTATATAAAATAAACTGTTATCATTAAACCTCCTACTGAAGCATGCAAAAAACTTTGACCTTCTGCTACTTTCATTGTTCTCTAGTAAGTATTTTCAATCCTTACACATTGTTTTTCCCATTCATTTTGCAACTTGCCTGCTATTTTAGAACACATAAATACAATAACATGCAAATATAAGATAACAGAAGAATAAAATAATTGTAAAGAATAAAATTAAATGTTTTTTAACAAATAATGTTTAGAGGAAAATTACTAAAATATCATTTATATATAATTTTACATCAAACATTTGTAATGTAAATAAAGAAAAGTATTTTAATAAACCACTATATTTTTAACATTAAAAATACATTTTCTAAAAATCTTTTGTTTGATTGTAACAGTTATATAAAATAAATTGTTATCTTTTATATGTTTAATGTTACTATAAAACAAAAAGCTAGCGTAAAACCAGTTGATGAGTAAATGTCTAATTTATAATTGGATATGTGCATCATCTTTCTTATCAAACCTCCAACCGCGACTTGCAGCAAAGGAACTCAGATTGTTCCTCTTGAAATCTTTCATGACTATAACTTACAGTTGTTCATTCTGCGACTTACCTAACATTTTAGAAACCACGTTGAAGCATGGAAGTGATATTCTACATTTTTAAATTTTTACCTTTTTATACGACTTTTAGAAAATCTTATAATATAATACTATTCTTTAACTCCATCACTTTCTTATTACAAACTGTGCTCATGGGAAAGTATTTACAGGGTTCATACGGATCAAGGAATTTTCCAGGAGTGTTACCAGTATTTTTTCTATATAAAAATAAATCTAGGTTAAACTCGAGAAACTTCGCCTTACTTTAATTAGAGATTTTTGAAAGAAAATACTGGTACCGAAGAACTTCTTGGTGGCAAAATTCCAGGAGGCGTACGAACCCTGTATTTATATACTTTTACAATTAACACTTGGCAAGTATCTGAAGAATAAGCATATTTTGTACTACAAAATATCTTTTCAAAACTACAATCGTTTTTCAGTCGGTTCTCTTTTTAACTTAAGGAAAAGAAAAATAATTCTGATCTTTATGTGTTTTTAATGCTAATCAATAAACAAGGCCGCGCATAATTTCTATCACGGCTTAATGATCAGGTTGCAACAGACACGTGCTATCAATCCTCATCTTCTTCATCTAACTTACTACCGTGACTTGCGGGAGATATTGTCCTCCTGGGGTTCTGATTGTTTCTCATTCAACCTTCTCAAGACCAAACCCACCATTGTTCGTGCTACGACTTGCCTGGCACGCCAGAAACCATATTAAAGCACAGAAAAGAAATTTCGGGGTCATTTTCCCAATGGAGAAATAATAAAATTATTACTATCACCTGTTAAATAGAAAATGAAAGTATGGAAGAAGGGTTGTTATGAGGCTTTTCCTTGTGTCATCTTTTCATATTTGGAATTGTTGATTTAGTTAGGGTGTAACTTTTATAGTATAGTATCTTCTAAAGGTAAATCATTATGAGAACAAACAAGAAAGTAGATTCATTTATGTATTGTTTGCAAAGTATATAAACCGCGCCCAATCTCATTCTATTGGAAAATCATATAAATGTTTAATTTGCTTGTATAAATTAATGAATGTGATAATAATAAACTTGTTTTCCCGACGTAAAATTATTAGAAAATAATAAAGCTTAGAAACAGTTTATAAACAGGGTTCAAACGGATCAGGGAATTTTCGAGGAGTTTCAGCAGTACTTTCTTTATAGAAAAAGAAATCTAGGTTAAACTCGCGAAACTTCACCTTCTTTTTAAGGAGAGATTTTCTGTAAGAAAATACTGGTACCGAAGAATTTGTTGGTCGCAAAATTGCAGGAGCCGTACGAATCCTGTATAAAGTTATGTTGAAGCATGGAGCTTTGCTGCCAACATTCCTGTTTTTTAAAGTGAAATAAACATTTCTCAGACAAAACAAGTATTTAATAAAATGTATCTTTCTTCTATGCAGTAATTATGTGATTTTATTAATTAATCCATTTAGGTAAGTTGACGAGTGGGACTCGTCATGCAATGCAGGAAACAAAAGTTACCGATATCGGATTAAAGCTGATGCAAATAATATGGAAGATAGTATGATACAACAATAAACTCGGAAACATCCAATCTGTCTAATAAATATCCGTTAAATTTTATTTTTGTTTCTTAGATAATTATCTAACTACTTAAACTTAAAAGAAAATCAATCTCCCTAAGAAATTATTACCGGAAACGATTAAATATAGCTTCTGTTTAACAATATGCTTAACTGGCGTGAAATAATTCAGACGTTTGACTTCTAAGATAGCGTGTATTTTGAGAGGTTAATATATTTTTTATAGTAATTTTAATTTAATGTTGTTTAAATTGGTCACTTCAACAGATATTTCTCTGAATATGAATTCTTGTAACATTTTTATTATTAACAAGAACGAAAAATCGTCTATCAAGCATAAATTATGTAACACTTTCCATAATAATAAGAAATAATTTTAGAAATGTTTTCCGTTTAATAAGGTGAAATATGATATCTAAATAAACAAACTCAAATTCAAACCGGCCGCGAAGTCCTACCTTTCGGCTTAAGCTCAATATCTAAGTAAACAATTTGTAAAAAGCATAGGATCTCCTAAAAACAAAATTTCAGGAATTACGAACAGTATTCCGAAAAATATCCGAATTATTTTGTGCAGTCCTGTATATGATCTATAGATTTGTATATATACTACATAGAATACTGAATTTTAGTTCAGTTAGGAAACGCGTAGCACAGTTTTAAATTCCCCTTCTGGAATTTCCGTCAATAAACGGAAATGTACTCGAGAAATTTTGTATTGCCCTGTGTATGATCTATAGAATTTACACACACCAAGTAATAGACAAAAAATGAGTTAAATTTAAATACACATTCAGCAACTGAAAATGCACTTACAGAAAATACTGTTAACAGAGAGTACGGAATTCTTTTGTGTGTCCCTGTAAATGAACGATGGATATTATGCACACAATATTCTATAGTAAGCCTCTTATAATGCAGTTTAGTATTATATATCAATTTGAATATGTTTTAAATGGTGAAATATTATTAAAATAAACCGCAAACGATTTTTCTCCATAGACAGTAATGTAACGGAATTCTTTTGTGTGTCCCTGTAAATGAACGATGGATATTATGCACACAATATTCTATAGTAAGCCTCTTATAATGCAGTTTAGTATTATATATCAATTTGAATATGTTTTAAATGGTGAAACATTATTAAAATAAACCGTAATTCTCCATAGACAGTAATTTTACGGATTTTTTTAATGTTCCCTGTAAAGGAACTATAAGTGATATGCACACCATAATGTATAGTAATCCTCTTGTAGTGCATATCAGTGATATATATAAATTTCAATATGTTTGAAATTGTGTAACTTTATTAACATAAACCGCAAATGATTATTTCCCATTGACCGTAATGTAACGGGATTATTTTGGGTGCTCCTGTAAAAAAAAAACCCTAAGTGCTACACACTTCATTTTCAATACCGAACATGCCACAGTAATCCTCACTAACATATATCAATTGCATGTCAATCCAAATATATTTACGTGGGTTAGGGCACGGACAGACAGAAAGACGGCAGACGGCAGACAGACAGACAAGACGAATCTTTAAACACTTTTCAAATATGTTGGAAAGTTTAAAAAAAAAAGAACGTGGTGCATTTGTTCGTTTCGTTATAATTTGCTACGATAACTATATAGATGACATTATCATTTAACATTTCAATTTAATAAAGAAATTATGGAATTGTTAATGGGTTACTTTAAGCCAACAAATGGTATATTACTCATTCTTTTCTCAATTTTTTAAACATTACCTTTATGCAAATAAAATAAAATAAATTTTACATTTACATTTGTTTAAAAATACGAATTTTAAAACACGATTGTTTTCAAGAAATATTTTAATGGATTCAAATATTTCATTACATTTTAGTTAATATTTTCTTTATAATAAAGATATTCAGATATTGTTACAATGGGTTACATTTTTTGTATATCGAAAAAACAACATTTTCAGGTGATGCGGGACACAACAGTTTTTTTTTACTGATTTGTTTTTTGTTTTTCTATTTTTTAAATGTATTTCTGTATAATTTATATATGAATTCATTCCTTCTCAATGTCAATTCTGTTTAAAAAATGTAAGTTATGAATATTGTAAAAAAAATGTGATAGTTTAGACGTGTTTAAAATTAGATACTATCCAGAAAAAATTACTTTTTGCATACATTTCTTCATTTTTGAGGTCACAAAAGAGTAAATAGTAATTTGTTTTCTGGAGATTTACGAAAGTATTTATTAAAAATTAAATTAAGGGAAAAAAAGTTGGAATATTTTATAATTTTAAAGCTTTTCTCTGTAAGCAAAAAAGTTTAAAATAATTTAAAGAATATATAAAGGAAAAAGTCTGTATAAAGTTTCATAACTTTACTCTTTTAAGGAGTTTAGATATATCAATTTCAATATGGCAAATCTTTAAAAAATATATTCTGAGATGAGGATTTAAATACGCACAGAGAAACAGTAACTGCAGTAGTGTTTAGTAATTTGAGATTAATTCGGTGGTATACATCAAAAGTAGTAGGTATTTATATAAAATTATTATATGTACATGGAGATAGTGTCACCTTTTTTGAAGAACTCTAGAGTATATTTTAAACGAAAAGAAATAGAAAAGTTACTTTTTACTATATTTTTGTTTACCGGACCACCTTAATCAAATTGTGAAAAACATAAAAATACCGTTAAATCTGAATTACACAAGTTTTGTAACTTGGTTGAAAATAAAAGGAAATATACCTTTTCTAAAGTAACAACTAGTCTAGGGAATTCTAGAAACTACCTTATACTACCTCACTGATCTTAATATACTTCACCTCTTTTTCGTT
Source organism: Maratus michaelseni (assembly GCA_963931845.1). NCBI lineage: Eukaryota > Metazoa > Arthropoda > Arachnida > Araneae > Salticidae > Maratus > Maratus michaelseni. The sequence goes on along the minus strand of OZ007591.1, from coordinate 121,800,056 downwards.
TTCAATTATTTAAAGACATTTGTTGCCGTGAAAAGAAAAAATAACTAGCCACGAAATAAAATGTATCTGGAAATTCTACTTGATTTCAAAAATTGAGAATCTATTTGCTTTTAAGTAGCACTTTGTTAGTGAATTAGTGTAGGATATATATATATATATATATATGTTAAATATTGCGATCCTGACTTGAATATTTAGGATGGTGTGTTAAATAAACAGGAGTATGGCTACAATTTCAGGTTTACTTAATGCAAGAATTAAAAAAAAGTAGCATTTTAATTGTTTTAAAGTTCTATATAATTATATGTGATTTATTTTATCATAAAGTATCGTCTACAGCCCTGGACAAAATTATAAACTCAGAAAATTTTCAATTTGTTTAAATCATAATATAAATAAGCTTAGACATCTAAATATAATATAACTCATAAATAAAATGGAGCAAATAATTTAAATAAGAAAATACATAAGAATTAAAAGATCTTCTTAATACACCATCAAAAACTTATAAATGCCTTTCGAAAGATCTGAGTCTTTCTTCGACAGGCACAAAAAAGTGGTGCTTCTACTATGAAAGCAGCAGCAAGACTCTGCTGCTGCTTTCATAGTCTTGCCGCTGCTTTCATAGTAGAAGCACGTCTTTTTTTGCGCCTGACGAAGGAAGACTCAGATATTTCAAAAGACCTGGCGCAATTAAAAGTTTTGGATCGTGTTTTAAGGAGATCTTTTATTTTTTATTGATTCACACCAGTTTCAACTTATTTTCTTTGAAAATACATAACTTTAAAAAAAAAACATTATGTGAGACCTAGACAAAATTATAAACTCAAAGTTATGAATTTCTATATTCTGGTATTTTTTATCTGAATAACTGCATTGTATAATAAGAAACTAATAAATGGAGTCATTAGGGATGAATACATTTCATACATCAATGCATTTTTTTTTAAAAAAATTCAAAAAGATGTATAATTTTTTTAATATAGCACATGACTAATCCGATAACAGTAAATTACTGAGTTTAAGAAATGAACATAATTTGAATCCTTGGGCTGAGTATTAATGCATACATTCAAAAGTGAGTTAGACCGCCAGTTTTGTGAATTACTTAGAATATGCGGCTCAGCATAGATTGAACAAGTTTTTCCAACAGCTCCATTTACAACTTGTTCCGTGCTGAAAATATAGCCATTTTAACTCATTTGTGTTTTGATATTGATGGCCATCCTGATAGACTATTCGAACGATAGCAACCCAACAATTTTCAACGGGGTTTAGATCAGGGCTGCGGGCTGGCCATTTCATGTCATTCACATGCCAGCGCTGAAGCCATTCTTTTCTAGCCAAATTGTAAAAGCAAAATGTAAGCTCTTGAACTGTTAGACGAGTTCTTCAACGAGCCTCGAACATGAAATGGAAGAAAATGAAAGTTAAGCCACAACTTGAGCCACATCATCTGAAAGCCAGACTTCCCATCACAGCAGCGCATGCCATGGACAACGGAGTGGAGCACAGTCATCAAGTCAGAAAAGAAGTTTAATTTACACCCAGAAAAAGGAATTGATTAAAACTACAAAACATGTTTTGTTGAGTACATTTTGGTTGTTTTAGCAAAATTCAAGTAAAATTGAACCATTTTACTTCAATTAACAAAACATTTTTTTGCTGACGATACAAATTTTTTTTTTTTTTGGAATTGCAAAAAAAAAAAAAAAAAATTGTTGATTCAAACAAAATTTCCATTGATCTATATTTATACAAAAATTTGTTTAAATATAGGTCAATAAAAATTTTGTTTAAATCAACAAAAAAAAATTTTTTAAATGTTGTATCCTCAGCAAAAAATGTTTTGTTAATTGAAGTAAAATGGTTCAATTTTACTTGAATTTTGCTAAAACAACAAAATGTACTCAACAAATCATGTTTTGTAGTTTTAATCAATTCCTTTTTCTGAGTGTAGACGGCCCAGATGGCTTAAGATACACTCATGTCCAAAATTCAGGTCACAAACATAAAATCCGCGAAAACTGATGAACTAATCACTGTGTTGCCACGAAATTTGGCACAGAGGTATATTATAACAGGAGAAAGAATATAGCAACATAACAATATGGAAAATATTTTAATTGAGAATTAAGAAACAGGGTATATCAAAAAGTGTTAAATCCTGAATCAGATATAAAGCATTTATCTCGGGAAAAGTCTATCTAATATGGAGTGTGACTACCGTGCACTGCTATAGAAGCCACACAACGAGCTCTCATACTGTTTAAGAAGGTGTCGATATATGTTTGTGGCGACAAAGCCTATTCTTCCAAAAGCAATTTTTCAACTCCTGGCTGGTCCTGGGAGGGAGGTTATGCTGCGCAATGGCTCTTCCAAACAATCCCAAACATGTTCACTAGGATTGAGGTCCGGAGACCTCGAAGGCCAATTCATACGGCGAATATCCTCTTCTTCAAGAAAATCATCAACAATGTGTGCTCTGTGTGGCTTCGCATTATCGTCCATAAACATGAAGTCCGGATCTACAGCAGCCTACGGTAGTCACACACCATATTAGATAGACTTTTCCCGAGATAAATGCTTTATATCTGATTCAGGATTTAACACTTTTTGATATACCCTGTTTCTTAATTAAAACCTTTTCCATATTGTTATGTTGCTATATTCTTTCTCCTGTTGTAATATACCTCTGTGCCAAATTTCGTAGCAACAGATTGAATAGTTCATCGGTTTTCGCAGATTTTATGTTTGTGACCTTAATTTTGGACATGAGTGTACTACTGGAACGATATTAGGCATGAAGAATGGCATATTTTTACTCGAAACTTTGGTGGAAGTTCCGTGATGGTGTGGGCTAGTTTTTCTCAGAATGGTCACACTGCTCTGGCTTTCCTTAATAAAAAAACATAAATCAGAAGACTACCAGTTAATGTTGTAAGATAATCTATTGCCTTATGCACCATTGATTGCTGGAGTAAACTCGGTTTTTCAGCAAGATAATGCAGCAATACACTCTGCAAAAAGTACAAAAGAGTGGCTTGAGCGCTGGCATGTGAATGTCATGAAATGGCCAGCCCACAGCCCTGATCTTAACCCCATTGAAAATTGTTGGTTTGCTATCGTTCGAATAGTCTATCATGATGGCCGTCAATATCAAAACACAAATAATTTAAATATGGTTATACTTTCAGCATAGAACCAGTTGTCAATGGAGCAGTAGGAAAAACTTGCTTAATCTATGCCGAGCCTCATATTCGAAGTAATTCAGGAAAATGGCGGTCCAACTCATTTTTGAATGTGTTCATTAATACTTAGCATCAGGATTTAAATTATGTTCCTTTTTTAAACTCTGTAGTTTACTGCTTTCGGTTCAGTCATGTGTTATATTAAAATTACATATATGTTTGAGAAAAATTTAAAAAAGTGCATTGATGTATTGAAATGTATTGATCCCTAATGACTTCATTTATTAGTTTCTTATCCTAAAAGACATTTATTCAGATCAAAAATACTTAATATAGAAATTCATAACCTTGAGTTTATAATTTTGTCCAGGTCTCACATAATGTTGTTTTCTTTAAATTATGCATTTTCTTATTTAAATTATTTGCTCCATTTTATTTATAAGTTATATTAAATTTAGATGTATTTTTATAAATGTTCATCTTTATTTTATTGATGTAAAGTTAAGCTTACTTATATTATGATTTAAACAAATTGAAAATTTTCTGAGTTTATAATTTTGTTCAGGGCTGTATACATTCAAATTTGTACAAACTTAAATTTTCAAACAGTAACGCCCATTTTTGATACTTTATTTGAGACCCTTGGATCAAATCAGTCTTTAAAGATAAACAGTTTTTGCTTTTTGTTTTAAATCTTAATATTATTATAAAAGAGAATGTGTAAGAGATTTATTTATCCATAAATTTAGAAAAATGAAATTTAAATATTTCGGCGAAATGTACCAGGTATTTTGTTTTAGTTAGTAACCTGAAATATTTCATAAAAACCTAAGTATAATGAAAACTAACTATCTAAAAAATATATACAAATTTTCCGATTGATGTTTACTTTTGTTTTCTTTCAATGCAAACGATACAGAAGACGGCACCCTTATATTGTCTAAAAGTAAATTTTCGCAACATAGTGAAAATCAATTATAGAAACGAATTGTAAATATACACAGCCATATTTTTGACGAATCTGTTTCATTATGTAAAAAGTAATTTCGATCATAATTCATAAAACTTTTATCATGAATTTATTAATATTTTTCATAGATTAAATGTGTTTTTCTGTTTAAAAATTCCATTATGTTTGCATCCATTGAATGTATCCTTCTCATAAAAAAGATAATACAATAAGATTATTTTTGGAAATATGTAAATTAAACTTTGTCATGTGGCACCATCAAATTTTTAACCTTTCTAATTCTGTGAAGTTTAAAAGATGCGTAAATTAAATACAGTGTGGCCATAAGTAAAGTGTACATGTTTGAAGTGCTCTAAAAATTAAACTATTTGGAATATTTTTAAAAGCTTAGCTATTTATACTGTTTAAAGTATGCGAAAACGAGTTATGCAATACAAATGATTAGTTTGAATTGTTACTGATAAATGGCGCTTAAATGTTATAGATGTTTTATTAGCAAATATTACTAAAATTATTCATTTTAAATCAATAACTTCGGAACGACGATATTCTTTCATAGCAGCGTTTTAATTACTTCAATTTTGATAAAAACACTTGATTAATAGAGGGTGTATTATTATTATTATTATTATTATTATTATTATGATAAAATTTTATAATTTGTAAGGCTATTTATAACTAAAATATTAATCTAAACTCATGCGAAATTTGCAATAAAAAAAGTTTTAAAATTTAGATGGAAGAAAATTCTTTATTTTATTTATATATATATTTTAATTTTAATGATGTACAGCGCCATCTGTCGGAATATTTTAAAATTATTTCCTTATTGCAAAACATTTTCCCGCATATTCAAACATTATAATTACCAAATTTTTTTTAAATATTCCAAAAAGTTTAGCTTGCAAAGCAATCCAAACAAATGCACTTTAATTATGACCATCTGGTACTTTAGCTTATTTGATTTTAGGAACTCAAAAATGTGTCAAAAGTATGTGTTCTCATTTGCACATTCTAATTTAGTGCAATTTTCATATATAGACGATTCCCAAAGCACAATTTATATATACCATTAATTAGCATATATTATTACCATTTGATTATTTTTCACAGATTTAGTAGGGAGTTAATACTTTTTCCCAGGATTGTACATTTACTGAAGTGACAACTTTTCTGAAAAATGGAACAAACATCCATTTTTATGATCTTACAACATAAGCAGATCGGAAAATAATCTAGCTCTAGCTCTAATTTTTTCTACAAATCCAATTTTAAGTCAAAGTAATAAAAAATTTTATGATGTAGTTTTATTGAAATATCAAACTGTAAAAAAAGTAATTACTGCGATACATTCTCCTGAGAAAACCAAATAAATCCAAAAATAAAAGAGTAACTTTTGAACATAAAGAGACTGGTATGAACCATAAAGTTTTGACCAAGAGAAATGTGACGTTACTCTCATTATTTAAAAGAAACTGTGTATTAGGTATTATATTTTTAAAACTTTTTGTGTAGATTGTAATTTTTTTTTCTTTCAATGTGAATTTCTTTCATTTACTTCTTTTCTAAAATAAGGGTTTTATGGATTCTAAACTAAATATCCTTAACTACTTTTTTGATTTTTGCTACGGAAATTTAGAATTCAATGTAAAAAAAACAGACAAATATTTCTTAATCTTGGAAACTATAATATAACCATGAATAAAAACCTCTTCCGCGTAACCTGCGATTTTGACACTTATTCTTTATATTTAGAAACCTCAGAAACCAATATTGTGCTAGATTTAAAGGTACGATTAAAAAAATGATGTTTCTTTTGTTGCCACTGATTTTCGGAAACGTTTCCGAAAATCAAATAAAGTTTTTTGAAGATTTTCTTTCGACATGTATTTCAATATTGTAAAATTGTCTTTAATTTAATTTTTTTTATATTTAAAAGGTAATATGATTGATTACACTTTTAAAAGATGTTTTTTATCTAAACGTTTTATATAAGTATTTATAAAATTCTTCTGGTTGCTAATAATCTAATTAAAGTGCGTTTCCCTATTTTGTGTATAATCTTTTAAAAACATAATTATAACGAATGAATTGAAAAATTATATGTATATATCTATATATTATATATTATATATTATATTAATATATATATATATATAATATAATAGATTATATTAATATATATATATATATATATATATATATAATATATTATATTAATATATATATATATATATATATATGAAGTTTTAAAAGATTTGTTGAGACAAACTTTTTTTAATTAACTTTCAACATAAGTAAATAATAATAAAAAAACCCGGCCTATCTGTAATTTGTTATACAAATCTAGTTTTAAGTTAAAATTATTAAAGCTTTTTTGATATATTTTACTATAATTTGAAAGTCGAAAAAGAGTGAATGTTATGATATTTTATTAATAAGTCGCAAAAAATAGAGTAAATTTCGGCTATAAAAAGACTTGCATGAGTCGTAAAATCTTCAGGAATGGCAAACTGCTTTTTCTGTTCTAAACGAAACAGTAGCAAATTATATTTTAGAAACTTTTTCTTAACCCCTGAACAGTTTCGTTTTTTCGACACAATAAACTGTAAATAAGAACAAAACTCCACTTCTTTCTGCACTAAAATATTTGCCTTATATAATCGAAAAGTGATTAATTAAATTAAATTTAAATTTATTAAATTAATAAAAAGAAGATTACCGTTAAAAATTAGTGGTATCCAAAAGCTTTTAATAACGAAACAAGCACATTCTTTCTGCACGAGCGGCGCTCTGGCAAAACTGTTAAGCGATATGTTGTAATTTTATCCTACAGTGAAATTTTCTGTCATTTCGCTCTTTTATAACTACAAAATTGTTAAGGATTATAAACAAAATGTACCAGATTTCTTTTTCTTCGTAATATTAGAATTGTTTATTGACTTACAAAATCAACTAAATATTTTTGTTGCGGATCGGCTCGGTGTGGCGCTAAATATTTTTTTTTTTTTTTTTTTTTTTTTTTTTTTTTTTTTTTTTTTGCGTACCGACCCGGGTTGGCTTGATTCTAATTGGTTTTGGGTTCAGTTTTGATTCATGAATGTCGGGTTAGGGTTCTCTCGAGTTTTCGAAAGGAAAAACGGAATATTGATTTAAATAATGTTTGAAAATTAATGAGCCTATACAAGTTCGTTTTATTAAACAGAAGACAAAATTGATATTACAGATATGATTATGGAGTATTTTTACATAATTTTATTAAACTATAGTGAAACTTTTTTTTAAATGTAGTATTTTTTGTCGGGTTTGCGTTGGAATACTTCAAATTGGTACCAGGTTGTTTCGTCGTTTTCCGGTTGAATGTCTCGGTCGACGAAACATTTCGTCGGGTTTGGGTCGCGTTGCGGGTTAGCTCCAAATAGAATTTTTGGGTGTGAGTCGGAAATAACCCTGCCCGCGCATAACTCTACTTACTATTCCCCCAATCTTTCTCAATTCTCAGAGTTGAAAAACAAATGTTATATATATACTTTAAAATGTGGTAGCCATAAATTAAAACAATTATGATATTTTGAATGAAATTCTCAAACCATTTCATAATTCTGTATTACAATAAGATAGTTGATACAGAAATGTCTACCGCAAAACTTCTATCAAGGTATGAATGATTCTTTACAAAGCTAAGTAAACAAATCGAATTAATATTTTCAATTATTTTCAGGGAAATACCATTTAAATGCATGCTTTTTAATGATTGCTACTGATTTGTGTTTAGAGTTAATATAAATTTTGATTTCGAAACAAAAAATAATCGTAGTATCAAAGAAAAACTGATTTTGAGTGAACAGAATAATAATAATAAAAAAATACTGATGACTATGCATTTTTCTACCTGGTGTAGGTTTTTGAACTGTGGTTAAAAATTAATTAACTATTTTTAATACCTGCTAGATCGTGTTGATTTTAAGAGATTAAACATTTTTGACTGCATTTTTCAGGCTGTGACGTTAGGAAATAAATCCTGTAAACACAAGCTTAAACATTTCTCCGATGATAAATATTTTGAAATCAACGCTCTTTATAGTTAGTTTAAAATTGTAGATCACAAAGTTCCGTTTTTTTCAGTAAAAGCTTCTCTCTCAATATTAATTTTATTATTTCATTATGCTAACCTCAAATAAAGCATTTCGATTATCGTTTCTTATTTTACATTTTCTGATCCAATAGTAAATCAGAACACGTAGGGTAAAATTCCAATGAATATAAAGTGGATTAATACAACACTGGGGGTTACGAGAAAATATCTATTTAAAAAAGAAATGCTAACACGCCCTTTTCTTGTGCTAAGTTTTCTTTCTTTTTTTTTTATTAATATATTTTCAATATGATACTGAAAATTTCCGATTTTGTGCGTATGTGCTTGCATTTATATCGCATAGTTTTTTATGGTATCCACGCACGTTATACAGTCAAATTTTGTAAAAAAAAAGACGCTTTTGATTTTTTGAAGTATAAAGTGTTTTGTCTATATCATTTATTTAAATACGTACCAGAAATTTGTGCTTTCGTTTAAAAAAAAAACCAAGATATATTTTTTAATATAAATTCGAGATACCTCATATATTAATTTGAACTGCAAAAGTACTTTATTTAACTGGAAAAAATATGTCTTAAATATTTTTCTTTGTAAATCTATACATTTCGCTGAGACGGAAATTTCTGCAATAGGCATTAAAGCATTAAAAATAATCAGCAACCTATATCATATACAGAGGCAGAACATATTTTTGGACAGCAATACCCTACTAAAATTCATATTGAAAATTAGTCGTTATAAATAAACATTTTAATTTAAATTCACAAAAATATATAATGGAGTAAGAGTGTTTAGATGAGGTATTTTAGTTTTCACCTGTGGTTTAAATACTTTTTTTAAATGCTGCGTTTTATATATTTGATAATATTTTCTTTTTACGTGATGTACATAATTCTATTTCTATTTATTTACGTATGTGAAAATGTTTGCACATGCATAGTTTTAGATGAGTGAAACTATTGTATATCTGTCTGTTTCCCTAAAGGTACCTTGTCTAGATCAAGTACCTTATCCAATCTTTTAATTAACTGTTGTGCATGTTTAATTAGACATTACGCTAAATGTCAGAAAAATATTTTGCTGTCTGTTAAAAGAACACATAGATGTAGGGGAAAAAATATTTCTTAGACTGAATAAATGAATTTGTACTAGTGCTCCCGACGCGATATGTATTTCAGTTATACGTTTAACCGATTTACGTATATACGTATAATACGTATATTTGAAATACGTATACATAAAATTATACGTTTAAACGTATCTGTGTACGTATAAGCGTATACCGGCGTATGTATAAGCGTAATTCAAGTATACGTATGTTTCAAATATACGCATTTACTTTTAATGCGAATGATGTCATCAGTCTTATGTCACTAAGGGAGGAAAATCTGGAAATCGTGGCATTACCGTAGCAATCTGCATAGTATGCTTCATACACAGGGTCTTGTTATTTTTCCCTACAAATATTTTAATTAATTTATGTTACTTCTAATTTTTATTGAATTAGGTGATAAAATGTTATATAAATTTGCTAGAGCAAATTAAATTCTTTTATATTTCTTAAATTTGCCACTATGGTTGATATATGCCATTGTGAATGAAGGTCTCTGGAGGGTGTTTCTCAATGTCTCTGATCCGCAGACCAGCAGGAGAAAAATCATCTTTTTTTCACGCAATGAAAAAAAACTGTTTAAACGTTTATACGTTTAACCACTGGGGTAAGATCCGCATATACGTTGTACCGTATACACTGTTTCGTATAATACGTAAAACCGCCTTGGCCGTATCATACGTATCCAAAATGAATACCCCGTATAATACGCATTATACGTATACTCGTATAAACGTATATACTCGTATAGGGAGCACTAATTTGTACAATATAGCGTACAAACTTCGGGTTTTATGGATTACATTTACATATATTTACAATTGGGGCAATACAATATCCCGATACTGTTTAAAACACTAAAACCGAATACAATCACTAACTTCAACTATCTGCGAAAAGCTGGTTATATACAAAAAACATTTTACGAAATTTCGTCACGTTCAAACAAATAATAATATGAATAAACGTATTTTGAGGGTATTGTGAGACAGTCAGGAAATATATGGAATAGTGGGTTAAAGAGGAAGAAAATGAACAACATTTGGCAAAAAAATAGATTTAATGGTATCAAGAGAGCATGATCAAAATACAGTGTCTTAGTAGTCAGCCAATGTACTCCAGTTCATACTTCAGATTTGTACAAATCACAAATATAAAAATCTGTTTTTTGCGCCGCCATAATCATGTGGTATCGTGAGATATTGGTATTCCATATAATCCAATACACCGGTTTCAGAAAAAAATAGTCTATCTTTATTGGTGTGAATCGCGAGCTAAAAAACGAGTATTACATCATAAACTGTCAGTATTTCAGTGTACATTATGCTTAATTTCAATGTATAAATATTACTTGTAATAATGAATAAAAAATATTGAAAAATCATCTCCCGAAACTTTCCAAAGATGAAAAATAAATGTTTATTCACACAACGTGCTCTGACGCCGATTGACGAAACTGTGCGGTCTGGGGGACATTCTGGGAGCGTTTTTAAATAGTTTATAATATTGCCGCTTTGTGGCAGCACTTTACCAAACAGAAACTTTGGAATTCCTTATTACTCGAAGTTCCTCTATATATGTAAAGTTATACACAGTATTTGCTGAGATCTACATAATTCCTGGTAATATTGTGGCTGGTGCATTATAAACGATGTGGGCTGGTAATTATGAACTCGTGAGCCGAGATCGTATGAGTAAAAACGATGACAATCCAGCCTCATTATGTTGGAGAAAAATATGCTAGCATGCAGTCGAACTCGAGTGTTACCAGGATGGCAAGAAGACGACAACCGCAAATATGTTTCCCACTGAAATAAACAGTCACAGGTTAAACACTGTTTATAGTTAGACTTTTGACAGTAAAAGTACTTTTATTGTCAAAAGTCTATTTCGTAGTTTCGATAGAGGCAATTCCAATCATTCCATCTTACTCCTCATTAATTAATGGTCACAATTGTTATTCGAACCTAATAACAAATTATACGCAAAAAAGGTATTAAGCTATTAAAACTATCCAACTAGTAAAACTAGTAAAATGATTTAAAAAAGTTAAAACTCCATGAAGTGCAACAGAAAATATTCACTGATACCGTAGGTTTTATTTAGAAAATGAAAGACACTAACGAACTAGCAACTGAGCTCGCGAACACGCATACATTGGTCGAGAACAAGTAAAAGATTTTCTGAAAAAGCTTGCGACAATAGCTCTGAACCAGTCATTGCGGGTTTCTTTACTAGTGTATTAAAAAACTGATGCGCTTCGGTTTTGCTTTCGGAGGGTAAATCTTCGAACGCGTCTCTCTTCAGCAATAAAAAAAGCTGATAGCTTAAAATTGATTCAATTTTTATACTGTAAAGAAGAGTTACATGGCGTAAAAACAATTGGAATTTGAGAGAGGGAAATGAAAAAAAAAACATATTTTAAGGTAAAAAGTTGTAAATTAAGTGAGGGCCCCTCCCAACAAAAAGGCCATAAGAGATTTGGAGACCCTAAGGCCTGTAAATTCAAGAAAAATCCAGTAGCTCAGATTTCATTTTTGTCACATAATACTGAAAATTACTGTATGGTAGCATACTTCTTACTTATACTTTAGACTGTTGCTTAAATTTAGTATTATAATTAATTTTCCAAAAGGACTGAAGAATGAACGAAGAGTCTTCCAAAATTGAAAATACAATAAATACTTACATAATGACTATAGAAGAAAAATTATCACATAAAAAATAACAATAATAAATAATAAAAACAATAATGCAATAACTCATTACATTCAAAAGAAAAGTCCATTTTAAATCCATCATGACTTTATTACCCATTTAGTTTTAATATTTATTTATTTTTTAATTTGTCACCAAGTTAATTTTGAGAGGTGGACCAAAATATCACATTCGAAACCCCAATATTTATGTCTACTCCAAAAAAAGTGGCGAATGTAGCATACAATGTGTTGTCATATATACAGGGTGTTTAAAAAATGACCGGTATATTTGAAAAATCAATAAAAACTAAAGGGGCAGCGATAGAAATACACCGTTTGTTGCAATATGCTTGGGACAACAGTAAATTTTCAGGCAGACAAACTTTCGAAATTAGTTACAATTTTCAACAACAGATGGCGCTGCAGTCTGGAAAAATCTAAACCACGATATTTTCCCCATATCCACCATGCGCAGCAATAACATGGCGTAGTCGCTGAACGAAATCACCAGAAACCTTTGTAAACGTGTCAGGCGGGATGGCTTCACATGCAGAATAGATGTACTGCTTCAGTTGTTCAATTGTTTCTGGATTGTGGCGGTACACCTGGTCGTTCTAGTGTCCCCACAGAAAGAAGTCACAGGTTTACAAAGGTTTCTGGTAATTTCGTTCAGAGACTGTGCCATATTATTGCTGCGCATGGTGGATACGTGGAAATTATCGTGGTTTAGATTTTTCCAGATTGCAGCGCCATCTGTTGTTGAAAATTGTAACTAATTTCAAAAGTTTGTCTGCCTGAAAATTTACTGTTGTCCCAAGCATATTGCAACAAACGGTGTATTTCTATCGCTGCCCATTTAGTTTTTATTGATTTTTCAAATATACCGGTCATTTTTTAAACACCCTGTATATATACGCATATGCATACCATGACCTAAAAACATAAAATATGTTACTTTTTTCGCAATAATAAGTCTCATTTATTTATTGATGGTTGTATAAAGTCTACAATAGCAAGATCTGGCAATATTACCATATGTGCGTATATGTGCACTGTAATTACTAGCAGTATATATGCAAGACCACCTGATAATGTGGTTTGGCTGCCTTAAAATTGCAATAATAAATAAGCAAAATTGATAAAAAGTATGCAGAAAAGTTTGAAAAATGAATGTAGTATTAAGAAAAGTTGGAAATTGTACGTCAAACGTGACAAATGAGGTGCGTTCGTACTATAGCTAGTTATATAAATATTCAGATCTTGATTTTTAATTCTGTGAAATGAATTATATCGTCTGCAGATTAATTTCTTTCATAAAATAAGTATCTCGGTCGCTTGACGATTAAACCTCGGAAGCTCCTACAAGAAAGCACCATTGTTTTGTTTTAATTCAAATTTCTTAATAAATGTTTTTATTAATATCTTCTAAAGTTTTGATTCGATTTTTATAAAATTTGAAATGTCTCGACAAAATTCTGCAAAGATAATATATCTAAAATTTCAAACCATTCGGTTGTGTAGTTTTTGCGTTGTTATATGCGGACGGACGGACAGACGGGCGTACCAAGCGACGACAATAGGTGCTACGTATTTATATAATTACGAACGCACCTAAAAATGGCTTCTAATCCATATACCACTCAGTAATCAGTACCTGCGTGGTTGCCCTATTGACCTAAAAACACAATAAAAACATGCTTTATCCATTTTCTATTATTAAGTTCTGGTATACTCTTAAAATATCGCACTGTTCGGTATTGATATACGTACAACAGATAGTCTGAAAGCCTCTCATGAAACCATATTCTATGTGAGTCAGATCTTACACACACAAACTTCAAATTATAGGACATGTTATTATTATTTATGCATTATCGAATCTGTATTTGTATCCCTTAGTGGGACGATTCCCGTTGTGATTTCCCGTATGAATGTTGTTCATATTCTTTACCTACACTAAAACTGCTGAAGGATTGAGGTACCCCGTTTAATGTCAATGGATTAGTATATGTATTATCTGTAAGTATTATTAATTATTTGTAAGTTTCTTATAATTTTTCTTTTATAATTTTCAAAATGACAGATGTTTTCATATATCATCATAATTTGCGGTTAATATAGTGTCAATGGATTTTTATTCATTTATATTTTTCTCTGTTATTGGATATATTGCATACGGTTATTTGTATTTAAACTCAAACTTTTCTTAATAAACATTTAATTAGAAAAATGTAAGTTAAACACATATGTTTTCATAGTCCATCGAAATCAGATCACAAACCATAAAAAAGAATTATTTTTTGCAATCTAACCATAAAAATAAAATACAACGAATAAGAAATTTTTATTTTAAAAACAAAATATCCTTTGTAAAAAAGGTTTTTTTCCCTCTTAAACTTGCTGAAACGAAAACTAACTGAAATGCATTTCTATATTTCACTGGCCCATTTTATGATCGACAAATTGAAAAAAAGAAATAAAAAAACACACAGGGTGTAACTTCAGTTCCCTTCTATCCGACAAATAATTCTTGGATAGAGGAATAGTAAATGCTGCTTTTTTTTATTTATAAAGGAAAGCTTTCACTATAGTTTATTTCTGTCAGTTATATTTCAAATATATTTCTTCTAAATATTTAAATCTGGGTGATAAAGTTTTATGAGAAAATTATTCTGGATACAACTTTATACATTTATCGTTTAGTAATATAAAACAATTCAAAAGGAAACTATTGAATAAATTTCGTTTTTAAAACAATTAGTAAAATAAGTAAATTGCCAATTTAAAATTTGAAATAAAATTAAGTATCAAGAAGATAATTTGGTTTTTCTATTCCTACTTTAAAGTAGCTATTGCACTGGACAGTTGAGTTTCGACTTCAAAATAGTTCAATATTTATTGTCTGTAAAATATTTATTATAATAAAATTTAAGCTATTAAATACAAACATTGAGGTTTTCATTCAACATTATTTTCGCTTTTTTTTAATTTATAAAAATGGTATTTACACTTCTTACAAGAACTATTAATAAAACAAAAACGAAAGAAAGAAAGAAAAAAAGACATACGTATCCTGTTGCCAAATGTTGGCGACGTCTATTAGTTACCATGAAATAATCTGAAGTGTGCCGCGGACATCAGTCACATTCTATTAAACTTTTACAAAGTAATAGAAGCATGATTTTTTAATGCAACATACTTCAATATCGCCATTTACTTTGTGATCAGATTAATGTAACAAAAAAGGGTTTTGTGTAGATTTAATTACGACTCTGAATGATTTTAACGCTTTTTAGGTGCGTTCGTAATTATATAAATACGTAGCACCTATTGTCGTCGCTTGGTCCGTCCGTCTGTCCGTCCGTCTGTCTGTCCGTCTGTCTGTCCGTCCGTCCGTCCGTCCGTCCGTCCGTCCGTCCGCATATAACAACGCAAAAACTACCCAACCGAATGGTTTAAAATTTAATATATATTATCTTTGCAGAATTTTGTCGAGATATTTCAAATTTTATTAAAATCGAATCAAAACTTTAGGAGATATTAATAAAAATATTTATTAAGAAATTTGAATTCTTTTTTTTAAATCGGTGCTTTTTTGTTATAGGAGCTTCGGAAGTTTCATCGTCAAGCGACCGAGATACTTATTTTATGACAGAAATTAATCTGAAGACGATATAATTCATTTCACAGAATTAAAAATCATCTAGGTCTGAATATTTATATAACTAGCTATAGTACAAACGCACCTCGTATGTCACGTTTGACGTACAATTTCCAACTTGTTGAGAAAAATTATCGCTGTAAAATAAATATAATTAGAAATACATTAAAAATAATTATTTTGTTCAGCATAAATTAGATAAAAAACTTTTTGAACAAATTTCAGAAATTTTAGATCTATTGACAGTCAATGACTTGTACTGCTTAAAGCCTTTTTGGAAGGGCTTTAGAATGATGCTAAACGTCCAATTGTGTGGCAACGGACATGGAACGAAATTGGATTGATTGTTGGATATTGGATTTTGAATTGTTTTGTGGCTATGTGGTTCAGGTTTGGGTCCAACATGATACTTTTTTTTCTACTAGATTTTCTGTTTTACATGTATCTGTTTTAATTCAGCTGTTTATTGGGACTGTGATTTACTGGTTAATATGGCGTAGAGTCCGGTGGGGGAGTGTTTGCAATATGCTTTCAAATTTGATTTGATTTATGCATTGCGACACTCTGGCCGAAACCCACTGCCACTTTTTACACTTTTTTACACTGAATAATTTTTGTTCCATAACATACCTGTAGTTTTTTAGGGTTTCGTTCATCTCACGAAACCCTATTACTCCCGCTCATTTGTCTGTCCGTCACAGAGTCATTCTCAAAAACTATATAACTTATAGAGTTGAAACTTTGTGTATGTAGATGAATATCAACTGTAAAGAGCTCAAAATATTAAAATTTGAAAAATTCGTATTATTTTAATAAATAAAGATAAAAAAAAATTCTAGCAGCCTTTTCCTATTAAATTTAAACATTTTTCGTTATAGCAGATGCAAAGATTTAAAATCCACGATAAAATTCTTTCTACAATAATTAATTTTCTATCAGACGATTTCCACGTGAAAAATGAAAATGAAATAAAAAGTTTCACCAATTCGAAAAAAGATAAATATGAAATAAAATTGATTGACGTCATAGTGGTAATAAAAGGAAAATGTCTAAGATTTCTCAATAATACAAGGAGTATGTGTATGTGTATGTATACAAAGCAGATTAATTACACGTCATTAGAGAATTAAAAAGAAAATCTGACGTCCTATTGGAAGTTTAACGAATTTTTCAAATGTTTGAGAATAATACAAAGCGAGTATCAATATGAGTAATAGAGAATAGTAAATATATGAGTTTGAGAAACATATTGAATCGTGATAAAAATCCGATTATGGAAATATTCGCATATTTTAACATTTTGAAAGTGTACAATTTGTTTAATTTTGAAATTATTTTTTTAAATATTGCATTTAGTCCGTATGACGGATATTATTATGACAGAATATAATAGCGGACCTCACCCGCTATCCGGCTGGTTTAGATATTCGGAAAAACGAAAAAATAGACCGGTAAATTTTTACTTTATAAAAAACGTGACTTTTTTTTGTTGTTGTTGCTAAATGATATTTATTTGAATTTATTAAAGAAAGGATAAAGTGTTTTGAAAGGAATATTAAACAAAACCCTCTGAGCGATCTTTGATCACACTTACCCACTTGCTTTATATTATACCCACTGCCGATGAGAGGCCACAGCCTTTTTTTGTTTCATTAGTCTGTTCTGGTTTGAATTGTTTAATTTTGATATTTTGAAGTTTTTATTCCACTTGTTAATTAATGTTTAAATATTGCTTGGAATTCTGGTTCTGGTAAAAATACTATCATATTACAAAAAGAGTCTATATGTAATTTGTGTGGTTAATGGCGGCTGTAGCGCTTATCGCATAAAAGCTATTGTTTTGTAATTTTATTTGGCTTATACACACACACACACATATATATATATATATATATATATATATATATATATATATATATATATATATATATATATATATATATATATATATATATATATATATAATTTTAAAACTAGTTAATTGTTATTTAGAATACTGTTTACGTGAAAAAAACGTGTTTTTGTTTTGGTTGTGATAGTGCATTTTGTTCGTGTTTCTAACTAAACTAAAAAAATTCATATTCATTCCATACTTTTTATCATGATGCGCAAAAATATAGTTATGAAATTAGATAAAAAAGTTGAGAAATTATCGTCTATAAGAATTACAAAAAATCAGATCACCAGCTTTGATTACATTTAACCTTAGTAGCAACTTCCCACGCTTGTATGATCTCCTAATGTAAACGTTTTTGATATTCATCATTTAATGCATTTTAATTATAATTGAAATACTATTAAACAGAAAAGTAAAGATATTTTGAAATAATATGTTTTTATCAGTATTGAATTCAGAGATTTTCTTCAGGTGGAATTTATGAACTTAGCATAGATATTATGAAGTTCCAGATAAATAGAATTTTCACTTCTATGAGTAAACGTTTTATCATGGACATTTCGATATTCTGGGCTGGTAAATGTCTCTCCCAAGTCATTCCTTGAATTCATCACTGGTTACAATATTTTGCTACTCCATTGATAACACGTTTACAAATATTAAGATCTTTCTTCCCTCCTTCCTAAAATGTTGGCCATAACTATACGCAATTCACAATAAGCGGTTTTGCTTACGCACTCTAGGCAATCACAAAATGTTCGTCCTTAAAAAAAAATACTTGTTAAAACTTTCAGGGGCAAAATACTTCTGTTGCGAAAATATTGAAATGGTTGAACGAATCCAGAATTTACGAACAAATTTACTTGAAAATAAGAGCGAGATTTTCTTCACATACATGGTAAATACGAAATAATCTTTCAAAATTTCGATGCGATTGTGCCATTTAAGTATTAAAATTAAGTAGTATATATAACCTGCCACCGCCCTTCCAAGGGTTATCTGAGCATTGATTAAAAAAGAAAAGAAAACAAGAAATATTTATTTTTGCTTGAGGATCTTTTGACAAATATACTGAACATTTGATTAATGTTTGTTCTCTATTTTCATGAAATTCATTATTAAATGTAATTTTATGTACGAAAATAGCAAAGTTAGCTTTTTGGATATTCTGAAGATTTTTCACTTGTAGTGTTTGACGATGAGATCAGTCATTAGTGTAATTTAATGGTTTATCAGTACGCCGTCGGAAAAGATTGAATTTTGTAGCTCAGCCTTTAATATGTACATCACATTAATTCGGTGACCAAACTTTAATTTTAAATAAAGTTTATACACAAAATAGGCATTACAGGCATTTATCTTTAACCCGGTAAAGTAAACTTTTTGAAGTTAAAAACACTTTATCATAAATATAATTTTTTTCTTATAATTATTAACATATTGCGCGCGATATTTGTTTTTAAGAAATGTGCTTAGATAACAACATTAAAACATCATGACAGCTTTTATTTAGTTCGTTTAGTTAATGTTTTAGTCGTACTTATTGTGTGCCGTATAATCATAGTATTTCTGACATGTTATGACATGTGTAACTTTAAAGTATTGCATAATAACTGATTTATATGTAGAAAGTAAGAAAGAATAGGAATAAAATAAAATTAGTTAATGTTATGAGAACACCGTGCATTATTCATTATTTTTTAGTATGTACCTCATAAACAGCCACTTTCATCTTTTCAATAAAAGTATTTTCGTGGAAAAAATGTCGGTGTGCGTCAGAAAAATTGCTATATATGACATTTCTTCTTTTCTGCAATTTCTCTAAATGAAATTCCTTCGTCCATAACCGTATCTCAAGCGAATTTTTTCAAGCATACTTAACACGACACGGCGTTATCGTCAATAGAGTTATCTTAAATTTTTTAACGATTACATATTTTCTGTCTACCGATATTTTCACTTCCTTCTACTAAATATTGTAAAGATTCCCCCCACCTCCCGTCCTAACAAAATCAAACCAGTCATTGGGGAGCCACAGTAATACTTACTCATCATGGATATGCATAATATAAAATATGAAACTAAAACATGCGTAAACTATTTATAAAATGCATTGAAATTCGAAGAAAATCCTGGCTTGATGACGTTATAAACTTTAAATGCTCTATTACTGAATTGCGCAAAAGAAACATCCTTATAGCTCATAAATTATTAATCATATTAACTAACGGTTTACTGCGTCGGATTAAGCGTCTCATTTCAGATTAAAACATATCTTTTAATTGAAATTTGAATGAAATACAGGGTCAGGAAAAATCGAAGAGTGTGGCAAATAGTATTACAAATATCTCAGCAACTAATTATCCGATCGACTTCATTCTTTATGCAAAATTTATGTTTTTTTATTGTCTTTTATATTTACTCTTTAAACAATTTCGAAAAAATTTATATACCTTTTATCAGAACGAATATTTCGAGAGTCCGAAAGAATAGTTCCGGATAATCGAGGTTACTAAAATTCAATAGGCTTCTTCCCATTATTACATACTAAGTACATACCAAATTTCAAGACTTTATCTCAATTTGTTCGGAAGATAGTATTGTAAACCTTCTTCTCCCAAACGCGTAATCCCAGCTATCACTCAGAAAGAAATAATCAAACCGAAAAACAGACTGCACTTAAGAAACCATATGGCTCGTGACGTTAAAACCAAATGCGTGAACTCCAGTAAACCCTTGAACTGTGAAAACCCTGAAATGGACCTCATGCAATCATAGACACTAAATACCATATAGACTGCTTCAATTTCTGTGTAACATGACTTTTCTGAACTAAGTGGACGTTCTTCATGATCGCTCCTAAAGCGTATAAAATATTCTATCTTTAAATATGTAACCTTAATATATGTAAATAATAACATTAAAAATCTACTTAACTTGCAAAGTTACGAATCCTATCTAATTTCTAATAATGATTTTCTTCCTTTACATAAGCAACAGAATTAAGTGAAAAAAGGAAAGAAATAAGTGAAATGAATCCGATTCATAAATAAATGACAGAATACAAATGGATACACCGAATCAGAATCCTGAAAACAGAAGGTAAGAAGAATTTACCTATTTAATATGATTTTCAACTATTTAATAAATAACGACAGGAAATTATAAATATACTGATAAAATTACCCCTACTTATATAATCTGAAAACAGTTATATATATATATATATATATATATATATATATATATATATATATATATATATATATATATATATATATATATATATATTTAGAGTGGCTACTAACTGTACGTTAAAAAGCCCCATAGTAAACCATTTTTAATACAATAAGTAGATTTCGAGACTGAATGTCTGAATCTGCTTTAAAATTAAAATTAAAACAAAAAGTAGGGTATAAAAATAAAAAAGAAATAAAAAAAAGAAAACTTAATAATGGCGTCATTCAGAGATACTCAAATGATAGACAAATTGAACGCCACAAACTACGCTAACTGGCGATTTAAGATCGAAATGATACTAACCAAAGAAGACTTAATCGAAACTATAACGGAGCAAGCTCCAGCTAGCACGAGTGCGACATTTTCCGCTTGGAACAAAAAGGATAAGAAGGCGCGTGCTCTGATAAATTTGAGCATCGAAGACGCGCAAATAGTACATATAAAGAATCACGAAACTGCTCGCCAAACGTGGGACAAATTGAAAGAAATCCACGAACGCGAATCACTATCAAGCAAACTTTTCCTTCTTAGGAAACTATATAACACCAAATTAAGTGAGAACGAAAATATGCAAATGCATATAACAAATATTCTGGAGCTAATAGATAAACTAGCCGCGACTGGTGAATGCATAAGCGATTCACATATTTCTGCTATAATGTTATGCTCATTACCAAGGTCTTATGACGTCTTGATCACCGCACTTGAATCGCACCCCGAGTCCGACCTGACAACTAATTTCCTAAGAACGAAGCTAATCGACGAATACACGAGAAGAGTAGAAAATACAGATGTTCCTCAAAACACATCAAAAGCGTATAAAATACAAAAGAATTCTGCATACGCAAACAACAACAAAAGAGAGAATAGATACTGCACACACTGCAAAATGCGAAACCACAATACTGCCCAATGCTGGTTCGTAAAACGACAGAACCAAAACAACTACACTCAGCAAACATCTAACCACCATCCGCAACCAAACAGACTTTATAAACAAAAGCAATACTCATTATCACTATGCTTCGAAAAGACAGACCCGAATCCTAAAATTGAGGAACACGAAACCAAGAATGATAAAATAAATAACGTAGCATTTTTAGCGGACAAAGCTCAAACAAATACATGGATAATAGATAGTGGCAGCTCAAATCATATAACCAACGACAAAACATTACTTTCAAACTTCAACGAAGACGCCAAAACAGAAATAACAGTCGCAGACGGAAACAAATTAATATCATACGGTTCCGGAGAAATAAAAATTCAAACGGAAAACAAAATAGCAGAAATTACACTCAAAAACGTCATATACATACCAAAAATAGAAACAAATCTACTTTCCGTAAGCAAGGCGACCCAAAACGGTTGTGAAGTAACCTTCGAAAAGGAAATGTGTAGCATAATAAATGACGGTAAAACAATATTAGAAGGAAAGTTGAAAAATAATCTATATGAAATAAATTTAACGAACGATATCAGAGAACCAAATTATGTAAACATGACCTACAGCTGTCAAAATCCCAACTGCGTGGAATTATGGCACCGCAAAATGGGACAGCGTAGTTATCAAACCATTATAGAAATGCTAACAAATCAACTAGTTACAGGAATAACAATAAATAACTGCAGACATGAAAACAAATGTGAGGTATGCATGAGAGCGAAAACAACAGCAGCACCGTACCCCAAACAAGCGTTATACAGGGCCACACGAAAAATCGAGTTGATACACAGCGACGTATGCGTTCCTTTGCAGACCCCTACAATCGGTGGAAAAACATACTTCGTAATTTTCATCGACGACAAAACAAGATTTTGTGTAATCTATTTAATGTCCAGAAAAAGCGAAGTATTCGACAAATTCAAAGACTACATATCTCTAGTACACAATAAATTCGGGAGATACCCAAACAGTATAAGATCAGACAATGCTGGCGAATACACTAGTATCGAAATGGAAGAATACTTAAGCGTAAAAGGCATAGAACACCAACTCACTGTGCCACAATAACCCAGCCAGAATGGAATTGCGGAGAGAAACAATAGATATTTACTAGAAATGACCCGCAGTATGTTAATAGAAGCGCAATTACCGCAAGAACTATGGGGAGAGGCAATAAGCACTGCCAACCATATTCAAAACCGCTTACCAACAAGATCAAACGATAAAACCTCATACGAAATGTGGACAAATAGGAAGCCCAATATCTATTACTTAAAAGTATTCGGATGCTTAGCCTATTCACATATAAATAAATCAAAACGCGGAAAATTAGACGAAACCGCACAACAGGGAAAATTTGTCGGTTACGATAACAGAAGTAAAGGATATCGAATCTACACAAACGACGGAAGAGTCACACTTTCAAGATCCGTCAAATTCCTTGAAAATAAATTTCCTTACACTCAAAATAATAGTAACCCGGAAGAGAAAAAACAAAAACCAGTAGAAAATGAACAATTAGTTGAAAATAACTCAAAGGAAATACTGATAGACTTTACAACTGGAGAATGCGAACCACCCGCCCCCAAACAATCCACAAGTGAACCGCGAGGATCAGAGAGGACAAATAGGGGAGTACCACCCGATCGCTTCGCATATACAGTGAAAACAAACACAAATAATGAACCCAAAGACTGGTTAGAAATGATAAACACTAAAAATCCCATAGAAAAACAAAATTGGATAAACGTCCCGCAAGAAGAAATAAATTCGCTAAAGGAGAACAAAACCTGGGAACTAGTCGAACCTCCACAGGAAAAGAAAATTATAGGAAGTAAATGGACCTTTAAAGTCAAATATGACAATACGAGAAACGTAAAGACAA
Organism: Maratus michaelseni; assembly: GCA_963931845.1. NCBI lineage: Eukaryota > Metazoa > Arthropoda > Arachnida > Araneae > Salticidae > Maratus > Maratus michaelseni. Next base: position 121,776,360 of record OZ007591.1, on the reverse strand, counting down.
GGCCCGCCTTGTCGCAAAAGGCTTTCCTCAAAAATATGGTGAAAATTACGACGAGACTTTTGCCCCGGTGGTGTCTCACACAACAATCCGCACTTTCCTAGCAGCAGCTGCGTACCACGAATTTAACGTGCACCACATAGACATCAAAACAGCTTTTCTACATGGAGAACTAGACGAAGACATATACATGACACAATCCGAAGGTCATGAGAAAACAGACCAAATAAATAAAGTATGCAAATTAACGAAGGCTATTTATGGTCTGAAACAGGCCGCGAGAGCCTGGAACACGAAAATCAGCGAAACATTAAAAGAAATGAAATTTGTGCAAAGTACTACAGACACTTGTTTATTTATGCGCAAAGAGAAAAACAAGGAAGACACAATCTACATAATTGTCTACGTAGATGATCTGCTAGTAGCAGGAAACAAAGAAGACATTGAAAAATTCGTAGAAAAATTAAAACTTAAATTCAAACTTAGCGATCTAGGAGAAGTAACGAATTACCTAGGAATAAGCATAAAGAAATCAGACAACGGCTACGCTCTAAACCAAACAACGAAAATTAATGAAATAATAAATAAATTCAATCTTGAAGAAAGTAAACCATATAGCACACGCATGGACACAGGTTACCTAAAAATAAACAAGAACGTTAACCTACTTCCAAATAACCACAAGTATAGATAAGGCATAGGAGCGTTATTATACTTAGCGACCGTAACTAGACCTGATATACAAACGTCTGTAAACATTCTAAGCTGGAAAAATGAAAAACCAACCGAAATAGACTGGAAAGCTCTGAAGCGTGTAATGAGATACCTAAATGCCACAAAGAAATTAAATCTAGTTATAAACACCGAACATGAACCAATCTTAGAAGCATATTCAGATGCAAATTGGGCACAAGATCCCGAAACGCGAAAATCTACTACAGGAAATGTTTTTATGATAGGCAAGCATCCAATCTACTGGATATCTAAACGACAGTCCTGCATCGCTCAAACATCCGCCGAAGCGGAATATGTAGCAGCAGCAAGCGCAGCTGATGAAATCGTTTGGCTCATAAAACTTCTAGATTATCTAGATTTACCGCAAAATTGCCCAATTACACTATATGAGGACAATCTCTCAGCGATAAAGATGACAGAATCCGAAAAACTTTCCATCAGGACCAAACATGTCGAAGTGAAGTACCACGTCATCAAACACCTAACAGAAGCAAAGACAATCGCACTAATTTACTGTAACAGCAAATCCATGATCGCAGATCTGTTGACCAAGCCCACTCCCAAGCCTGAACATCTGAGAAACCTTGAAAGACTGAAACTGCAAGAACTTCCTTCAACCTGGGATTAAGGGGAGTGTATTGCAAACCTTCTTCTCCCAAACGCGTAATCCCAGCTATCACTCAGAAAGAAATAATCAAATCGAAAAACAGACTGAACTTAAGAAATCATATGGCTCGTGACGTTAAAGCCATGTGCGTGAACTCCAGTAAACCCTTGAATACCCTGAAATGGGCTTCATGCAATCATAGACACTAAATACCAAATAGACTGCTTCAATTTCAGTGTAACATGACGTTTCTGAACTAAGTGGACGTACTTCATGATCGCTCCTAAAGCGTATAAAATATTCTCTTTTTAAATATGTAACCTTAATATATGTAAATAATAACATTAAAAATCTTCTTAACTTACAAAGATACGAATCCTATCTAATTTCTAATATTCACATTTCTAATAATGATTTTCTTCCTTTACATAAGCAACAGAATTAAGTGAAAAAAGGAAAGAAGTAAGTGAAGTGAATCCGAGTCATAAATAAATGACAGAATACAAATGGATACACCGAATCAGAATACTGAAAACAGAAGGTAAGAAGAATTTACCTATTTAATATGATTTTCAACTATTTACTAAATAACGATAGGAAATTATAAATATACTGATAAAATTACCCCTACTTATACAATCTGAAAACAGTTTTATATATATATATATATATATATATATATATATATATATATATATTTAGAGTGGCTACTAACTGTACGTTAAAAAGCCCCATAGTAAACCATTTTTACTACAGATAGAGCGTTTACAGACACACAGACAGACGGACGGCAATTTTTTTTTCTAAAAATATATTTTTCGGAATCTTTAGTGTCTGAAACGTGTAAATCCGTCAATTTTTTTTTCGATTTTCAAAACGATTACAAGATTTACCCTATACTACGTATGATGGGTAAGTAAAAGGAGTATGACACCGGTTCTATTAAATTAAAAAATAAACTAAAATTACAGTTTTACATCACATGAAGTTACGTACACTCTCACAAAAAAAATCGTCTAAAAACGGAAAATTGCTAGCAACACCAATGCCGGAAAACCTCTGTGATTTGAGAATAATTGTCGTTATGGAAAGTTTTGTGTTTAAAACAAATTTTTCCACGTCTCTTCCCCGTTTCTCCGCAATGGAAATTTTCGTTGTCAGAACGGATATTTTCCGTTTTCAAAATAAATAATTAAATAAATAAAAATAAAATGAGAGAGTGTTTTTAAAATGTTTGAAAAATTGTATGTTTTGTGTTTTGAAATTTTTAAAATAACGAAAATGGATCAAAAGTTATGAAATAAAAGCTGAAAATTACCATGGAATAATAATCTACCTCTCGCTTACTCTGTCATTTATTTATTTACTTGTATGGTAATCTTCAGCTTTAATTTCATAATTTCTGACTCCATTGAGATCCCACTCTAAAAATTTCAGGATTTTAAACTTATAATATTACAATAAACATACAAATTTTTCAAAACTTTTAAAAAACACTAGCTCAAATTCTTTAAATAAATATATACAGGGTGTCCGAAAAGTCTGTAGACGGTCAAATAACTCGAGAAATTTGAAAAACGGGAAAATGCATGTTCGATAGTTTTGAAAAATCTATTTAGGGATATCAAAGTTGCCATTTTTTTAAAATACTAAACACGTATTTTTCCTTTTTGCAATCTGATGTATATTTCTCGAGTTATTGGAGCGTTTGCAGACATTGCAATGGTAACGATTCTCACAGCATTGCACTCGATTACAGCGCCATCTACAATGTTTCGAAGAAAATGTTCAATACAAAAATTACGTATTTTTTCCCGTAGAACCCGAATCTGTAATAAAAAATGGGGTCATCATTAAGGATTTCAAAGTTATCCCCCTTCCCCCCCAGGGGGGTCAAAGTTGGGGGGGGGCAACTTTCATATCCCTAAATAGATTTTTCAAAAATATTGAACATGCATTTTGCCGTTTTTCAATCCGATGTATATTTCTCGAGTTATTTGACCGTTTCCAGACTTTTCGGACACCCTCTATATAATACATATATATATATATATATATATATATATATTTAACTGAGAATAGTCAACTTGTATATCAAATTAAACCTTATGAAATTCTCTTTAAAATGAGAGTTGAGTCAAACAATTCTCTACACCTGATAGTACTTGAAAAATTCAAAATTTAAAACACATATAGGGGAGACCGGGGCAAGAGGAAGAGTGGGGCAAGATGACGAATGTCTTAATTTTTCCGTTTTCCGCTAGGTGGCAGCATCAACCGGACACTACTGGCTCTCCTATCGGCCGTTCGTTAAACAATACTATAGAGACGCTGAAATCACCATTTTTGTGTCAGTTGTGAAGCTTTGATTGTTTTCCGCTGCCACGTTATAACTTTTATGCATGTGTAAATAAGCTCTGCTACAGATACAGGTAAGATATATCGTTTCTCTTTATTATTTATGAGTAACTTAGTTTAAATACTACCTATTACCATGAATAGATGTCAATTAATCGCCTTCCTTCATGGCAATGAAAACGAATGTTTTTAAACAGGCAGTCCGGGGCAAGATGACGAGCTCGTCATCTGGCCCTGTGTTTCGGAATTTATTAAACTAACTATGTTGTTCATTCTATTTAAATCCTGTAAACGCTTGTTTGTCTGTGTGTTTGTTCGCACGACCTTGCGCTTCTATCTCCTCTGGGGCTACGGGGCGCATGGGATCGGGGGAGGTGTCGTTCGAAAGGGGGCGACCAGAGGAAGACATTTTTGCCATCCGCTGAGCCCCCCCCCCCCCCCAGCCTCCCGAAAGAAAAATCCTATCGGGGTCCGTCTCTCCACTTCCAAGCTTCCAATCGGTACGAGCAGAGTACCGTTCGACGGGGTCAAGACCTCCCCCCTCCCCCGCTGGTCCCCCTCCTCCCAAAAAATTCAAAAAGCGTTTAAGGCCAACTTCCGGCATTGTGACCCACCAACAGAATAATGGATCCAGTGATGTAAATGCCAAGAGTGGTGGCATGAGGAATGTTCCAATTATGAAAATGGCATTTTTATTTGTGACTATTGTTAGCTGCACAACTAAACACTTCAAAATTACGTTACAATCAATGCATTATGCTTAGTTTGATACTTTGTAAGATGTAAAAACACAGTTATCATTTGTTAAACCATGTAACATATTCAAAAGATAAAATATGTTCAATCTTTTTCAGTGTTGTCATCTTGCCCCAAGGCCAAAGTCATCTTGCCCCTGTACTGGGGCAAGATGACGATTTGTTAATGTTATGAAAAAATAAAATTATCCTTTATTTTATTTTTATTTTTGAAAAATTAAATGGTAATGTATTTAATACTACAAAGGTATACTCTATCAGTTCATGTAAAATTAATTTTACTATTACTTCAAAATAAATTAATAAACAACAAAAATTGTTAACATAGTCATCTTGCCCCGGTCTCCCCTACAAGCCAAAAACTGATAATTTTTCTAAATTAAAAAAAATTAAATTTTATAAAAATCTGATGAGATAAAAAATATACATATATATAAATATTTTCTCATTTAAAATGTAAAATAAAACAGATGAAATGACATAAAAATATATAATTTTTAGGAAATAGCACTCGACTTGGAAGTACTTATTTATTTATTTATTTTATTTATTTATTTATTAAATATCAATTGATGTTCTGTAAACAGAATTTAACCCGTCAGCACACGCGCCTCTTTCCATTACGTTATTACACGCGTGGGATAAATTTTACCCCAATGGGTTTTCTTGTGTCAATTTCCCCCCCCCCCCCCTATCCCCCCGCTTAGATTATAAACAAAAATTTATATTTTGAAATAAACTGTAAATCAATAAAGGACATAATTTAACTTAAAATAAAAAGTTCTTTTATATTTAAAGCAAAAAAAAATATATAAAATCTCGCACTCAGATTTTTTTTCTGCATATCATTACATACAAAGCTTTTACAATCCAAATTTAGCCAGGAAAATGCAAAAAAAAAAAAAAAAACATAAAACTTGTACATAGAAACTGTATGTGCAAGAGTTGTTAACGTTTGAAAGAAAAATTATATTATTATTTGCTCATTATATTTTTTACATAAATATTTGCATTAATATTTTCCTGTCATTAAGGGTTACGTTATAACACGCGTGGGGTAAATTTCTTCCCACGTGACATTTTTATAACAAAAGAATGGAAAATACACAACTGGAGGTAAATTCTTTTTGGCCACATCTTGATATCATTCAGCTTGAAAGGTACTATAAAGATCAGAAAGATCACGAACTATTTTTGCACATTTTTAAGTAATAGTTGTAAGCTGGGGTAGATTTTATCACAGCGCGTGTGCTTACGGTTTAAAGAAATGTTTTCTTATTATAATTATCGGAGCACAGCGATAACAGAAGAAAAAAACTGAAGTCAGCTTTACAATAACTGTACAGTCAGCATCAGTAATACGTATGACCTTTATCTGAGCAAAGTGGAGAGAAATAGTCATAATAATAATTAGATCATGAGTTTTCTTGCAGATAGAATGATGGGAAATATAAGTTTGGTTTTGATTTTTGGAAATTAAAGGAAAAAAAGGAGAGTGCAAGGCAAAGAAAGTAGAAAAAGAAATCTTAAAATATTTTACTAATGTGCTTAAGTAACTAAGAAAGTTGAAAAAGAATTCTTAAAATATTTTACTAATGTGCTTAAGTAACTAAGAAAGTAGAAAAAGAAATCTTAAAATATTTTACTAATGTGTTTAAGTAACTAAGAAAGCAGAAACAGAAATCTTAAAATATTTTAATAATGTGCTTAAGTAGTTTTAAGTTAAAACTTGCAGATTAGTAAACATGATCGGGAAAGATTGCAACTAAACAGTTTCAAGTAGGCGTAAAATAAAAGGCGAATAAATAGTGGAAATAAATTATGAATTTTCAAAATTTAATGCGGACAGTAAGTATATCTTAAAAATTTATAATGAACTAGAATTAAAATCCTGATTTCTTCTTAGATAAGTACTTAAGGATGTATTCGCATTGAAAGTTGTTACTTTCTGACGCATTTTCACGAGGTTATTTTTGCGGACAGAATTCAGACTCACAAAATTAGCAAGTTCGCTTAGTCAGAAACTACATAATCGAATAGCATTTCCACGTGTCCATAAAAAGAAACAATATTTTAGAAAATGCTGTCAAAAAACATAGGTTGTATGACGATGTATTATTTCCCATTAAGTTAGGACCATTCTTGTAGGTTATTAAGGTTTTGGTTTGTGACGAAATTTAGCTTAAATGTATTTTATTTAATTATTTTTTTTTGTATTATTGCTTTTCTCATACGATCTCGATATTAAATATTGCGCCAACTTTGATTTTTCAAATGATCTCACCCACTTTTGTCATCATATTTAAGTTCTTTGGATTACGAATTCTAGCGTTAAATTCAGGTAACATTCATTTATAACTTCCCAAAAAAATCCTCCAATTGAATGTTTTTTTTAATACTGAATACTGTGAATAGACCCAAACATATTCCAGGCATTTTTTTTTATTCAAGAAAATATTTTTAACTAATTATGTAACTTATGAATAAATTCATATTATAAAAAAATACTGTAATTTTTCCATAAACAAGCCACAATCGTTTTTGACGATTGTGGCTTGTTTATGGAAAAATGTTTGTGTAAGTTTTCAGTTCATTTCAATAATTAGTTTTCGTGATGTAAGGGAATTTCACTTTTCGGCAGTTTGTAAGAATCCTGTTACCAAATAAAACAGAAAATGTTAGATAATAACCAGAAAACAATATATATATATATATATATATATATATATATATATAATCATAACGATGACTTTAACGCCAATTGTAATTAAAGCAAAAATAAACGAAAAGTACTATTTTAATTCGCGTGAGGTTCTTTATAATCATATTTGGCTTATTTTGTTATAAGTGGATGTCTATATATAATTTCAAAAAGCTCTTAAAATAAAAAGTACCGGATACACAAAACAAGTAACCAGAAAATGTATTCAGTGTTTTATTTTAAAAAACAACTCACATTATATATATATATATATATATATATATATATGTGTGTGTGTGTGTTATTTTTTTAAATAAAACACTGAATAAATTGTCTGGTTACTTGTTTTGTGTATCCAGTACTTTTTATTTTAAAAGATTTTTGAAATTTATGAATAAACTCTTAGCGCAATTTATTTTACTCATATAACTCTATGGAAATTTAAGAAAAAAGCATATAAACTATGCTTTTTTTCCAAGTTGCGTTGTTCCAATAATGTGAAATATGGTGTAAAAAGTGGGTATTACAATCAAAGTTGGTGCAATCTAATATATAGACATCCACTTATAACAAAATAAGCCACATATGATTATAGAGAACCTCACGCGAATTAAAATACTACTTTTCGTTTATTTTTGCTTTAATTACAATTGGCGTTAAAGTCATCGTAATGATTTTTTTTTCTGAAGTATTGTATGTGTTGTCTATGCTTGGTGACTTCGGAGAATAAGAAGAATGGAGCTCATTATATGCGTATATCTCTGGTACTCCTACATATTGAACAAACGTGCTCGCGGACAATTCGTTTGCTTGGCTTCCAATGAAAAACGAGTGAAAACAAGGTACATATATGGTTTTGTTGTCTGTATTTTCTAACGTGTAATACCGGTTTAAGTATCTCCATGAAAACGAATGTATAAAACGTCATATGCAAGAAACGATTTTCAGGCTTACTACATACAAATGTTTCATATATTTTAATGCAGATTCTTACTTTTCCGTGAATTAGATTATTGTAAAATTCAAACATAAAAGTTAGGCCTAGATTTATAGTAACCAAATCTGTTAAATGCACTAAGTATTTTTTTTATATGAACTGTAAATCAAATTGTAAGTTATACGTGAATTATAAAGAGTTGTCTAATATATCGTATAACAAAAATTTGACAAATCTTTTTTTCATTCGTTTTGTATTATTTTAAAATGCTTATTGAATTAAAGTTACACATAATTATCCTCTTACATTTTTTTTTTGCCCTTTCGTTCTGCAGATTGACTTTAACTGTTTTATTTTTCCTGTTTATCTTAACTTTTACAGGGTGGCTACTAAATACTGTTACAAATATTCAGTCATTTTATTTTAGAAATATAAAATATAAAATGATAAATACATTAATATGATTAACATCAGAGACGAACGTTTACCTGGAAATAATTTTATTCGAATCGACTGCCATCTTTATCGATTGTCAAAGATAATCTTTTACGCCATTGTCCGACTGCGGTACGAATCATTTTAAGAGGTAATCCGTCCCATCCATGCAATATGAAAGCTTTGAGAGAGTCCAAACCTGTGTTGTTTGCTATTTACTTTAGCCTGTAAAATCTCCCAGACGCAATACTCTAAAGGATTTAGATCCGGTGAAGAAGTTGGCCAATCTTCTTGTGTGATAAAGTTCGGATAATTGACATGGAGCCAAGTCTGCGTTGATTTTGCTCGTTGCGAAGGTGCAGATTCTTGCTGAAATATACAATTCTTTGTGGGATACAACCTGTTAGCATGTGGCAATAAATGTGTAGCCAATATGTCCTGTTTGTAATATTTCGCATTGATTTTTATCCCTTTATCGATGAATTTTAAAGGCAATTTTCCATTGTTTGACGCTGAACTAACAGAATTTTTGTTCTGAATGCGTTTTTCAGTAAGAAGGTTTTCAGTTCAAAGGTTGCTGAATATACAACATCATATTTAACATTATACCACTGTTCAATGCAAAATACCTTCTCATCAAAAAATATTATCCTGTGAACACTTTTCCTACCATGCCGCTTCAGTAATTTCTTGCATCTTTGTAATATTTTTATTCTTTGTGCAGCAGTCAAACCTTGAGCTTTTCTTTTGCGATAAGGACACAAACCCAGGTCTTCATTTATAATAACTTGCATAGTTCTGTGACTCACGTTTTCTTCTGCAGCCATTTCATTTGCAGAACGTTGTGGATTTCTTCGTATCTTTTCACGAATTCTTTTGATGTGCTCTTTTGCGCGAACTGCGCGTGGACAACCGGACCTAGTTCAATCTTACAGCTATTACAGGTAGGTCTTACAAGGCATTTTAATTGCTTAAAAATTTTATCTGCATCAAAGAGCTGTTTAATCATCATTCTTTCGGATTCCATCTTTAAAATAATTTTAAATATTTGCTTTATACTAAAATCGTCTGCACTAATAGAAAATTGCCAAACGCTAAAATAGAGAAATAAATTGTTTTATCAAACGATTAAAATTAATTCCTTTTTTTTTTTTTTTGGAGTGTAACAGTATTTAGTAGCATTCCTGTATTTATTTATCTTTTAACATTTGAGTTTAAGCTCCGAAATATTTTTAATGTAGTTTAATATATGTCATCTTTTTTTTTTTTTTTTTTTTTTTTTTTTTTTTTTACAGTGTTTGATAGATTTAAATATCTATATGTAACTTTAAGGCATGAATGATTTTTTTTCTGTATAAAAAAACTTGTACTGAAAAAATTTTGCCGCTTTATTCTAAATGGTATTTATCGTTTCAGAACAAATTAAATCTTATTTTTCCGCTACATTTTTGCAAAATCATTTTCTAGAATAACTTTATTTACATTGCCATGTAATTAGAATTTATTACATTACCATATATTAAAAATAAGTTTATTGCCGATTAATGTGTATATTGTATATATATTTTTTATGATAACAAAACTCATATATGATAATAAAAATTCCTTTTTATGATGAATCATAATTTAGGTAGCTTGGAGCATTTTGATTGTTATTAATTTATTTTATTTTTCGTGTGATAAGAACGCAATATGTGTTTAATGAAACAGTGGCCGTAATAATATATTTGTTTTATCTTAACAGAAAATTTTTATTTATTAGTGATATTTTCGTACTAAACGCAAATTATGATTTATGTACAAATTCGAAGAGTATATTTTTTAAATACTCTCCATAAAATATGTATATATTCATAATTGTATATAGTTTTTTAAAGCAAGGGTGTTGTAAATTTTAATATTAATCATTGTAGTTTGTCTCTTATGTGCTTGTCGTTGTTAAACAGAAATCTTGTAGCTATCAAATGTCTAGAATACATTTTTAAAATATTCACCATAAAAAATAAAATATTCATTATTTTAAGTGGTTTTTTAAAGCAAAGTTGTTGTAAATTTCAATATTAATCAATATAGTTTTTCTGTTCTATACTTATCGTTGTTACACAGGTATCGTGTAGCTATCAAATGTTGAAGAGACTTTCTGAGTATAAATGTAGCCTTTTTAAACTTTAAAAATCGGTATTACAATATAACTATTGCACTATAGATTTTTCTTTTATAGAATACAGTAAACAACTTTAAAAACATTTTTGAGAAATTTGTAACCATCATAAAAATTATACAAAAAAAAAAAAAAAGAAATTCTAACCCACTTCGGGTTAAAATTGTAAGATACGATACGCCTTTGAATTGAAATATACTTACATATTATTAGACACATTTCCATTTTTTATTTTTAAGTATCAGTTTCCTTCTATAGTAAAAAAAAGTAATCTGGAACTGAGCCAAAAACGATTTAGAAATGGACCAATTAAATTCTGCGTAGATATTCCGGGTTATTCTAATCGCTTTTTACTAGGGACTTTTTTGAGGAGCCATTACTTTTTTATAAGCATCCTACGGATTCGAAAATCATACCACCAGACGCAAAATATAACAAAGCTTTGAGAAATTAAAAAAAAATTATCACGGTCGGACAATAAAAACTCAAAAAATTCTTAAAAATCGAGAAAAAATCTTTTATTGGAAAAGTCATTTTTTTATATTGTTGCCAACTTCTAAATAAGCGCAAAGGATTATGTTTTATCTGAAATAAAAAATGTATTTGCGCGACACTATTAAAAACAATCATGAAAGTTTACAATAATAACTAAATGATCACGTGTTGAAAGCAGGAAATAAAGAATTACGTCATAAAAATTGTGTTTACACATGAATATTAAAAATAAAAAAGATGAATTAAATGAAAAAGCATTATAACGAGTTAAATGAAAAAAACATTATAACCTGATTACAGAAGATAGTCGCCGTTCGTGATATCATCATCATCATCTTTTTAAAACAAGATACATTACCAAGTTTTAAGAGGCTGTGAAATCAGAACGGGGGTTGGTGAGCGTAGCGAGCAGGGGGCAGAGCCCCCTAGTATTTTATAAAATAAAATTCCGAATAATTTTTCTGTTTTATTGTTTTGTGTATAATAAAATGTATTATAGAAAATGTCACAGACTTGTTTACGGTTCGTTTTCATAATGAAATTGTACCAAACAGTAGATTTAAAACGAACACCGGATTTGGACATCAAATTTGTTTTTTCGGCAAATTTTCCTTAGGATGGCTAACGGGAAGTTATTCGGTCAAGTAGTTTAGTAGTTATAAAGACTTAAAGTTTAGAAGTCATTATATTAAATTAATTTGTAATTGTTTCAAAATAGATTGCAATGCGGTTAGTTTTTTAAGCATGACGAAAAAACTACTTTACAGAATGAACAGTAATTTTGGATTCTCATATTTGAAGCTGCTAGAAATCGATTTCTGATTTTAAAAATGTATACGATAGGATTTCGAAAATTTCTCACATAACCTTCAGGGCTGTCCACTTAAAAGAAGTCATGACACAGATCTTAACGAAAACACAACAATTTTTATAAAACGATAAACAGGGTGATTGGGAGTATAGAGAGCAGATCTAATGTAGCCTGATCGAAATTAAACTCAGTTTTACTAAGACTGAGAGGGGAAAATCCCATTCCCCAAAAGATCTTTTAAATTCAAAGCATTTAACTAGAATCTAAAATATCTTCATTGTCTGTTCTGCGAGAACCTAACAAAGTCACATAAATATCAATATAGAATATCACTATAGTCACGTAATATCACTCTAAAATGGAACACCGTGGATTCCAACAATTCTTTATTCTTAAATACGAAACGTAACGTCTTATCTCGATGGTGAAACTCACAGTCGTAGACTCTATACAAAATCAACTACTGGGAAACTCTAACTGCTATCAGCGCGTGGAGAACTCGACATTTACAATTCGGAACTAGATTACCACGTGACGATATGGAATCAAAATCCATCGAACCCAACTCCTATCTCATGATATTTATCAACTACACAACCAGAGATACCCAATTGTCATATCATGCGCAAAATAATCATGAGAAATCAGATTACCGGAGACTGAGCCATACTTTGAGAAACTTAAAGAAATGACGTAATACGTAGCTCATTCATGTACAAATATTAGAATTCAGGAGTCCACGATCACAAGATAAATCTCAAAACTCACTCGATCACCGGACTACTTTCATAAAAGAGTTGCTAGGCACTACGCTACATTTTAATTTCGAGAAATAAATATCTTTAAATATATTTACGAAAGAAATATGAATTGATTAGCATTAATTGTTCATATATAGGGTCATACAAATATTTCAATTGCTTTACTCTCTATAGGCTGGCTTCTGTCTATATCCTTTATTTACAAAAATATAGGGTATTCTAAGTTTTCTATTAAAATACGGTATGATCGGTATTTTGGGGATGAAATTGAAGAAGCGTAATAAAAAAAACTAATTTTGCACAAAAGCCTGGAGAATTGTTGCTCTCCTAGAAAAGGGCCAAACATAATCAATGGTAGCAAACACCCCAGGAGTACCACAAAATGGGCTTTGCGGGATCTGGAATCGTGTTTTAAAGACTGGAAATGCATTCTGGAAATCACATCATGTCGTACACGAACAACAAAGACAGATGAGAATTGGTATTTAACGCTGGTGGCCAAGAGAAACCGATAACACATCTGCTCGGCCAATAGTTCGAGATTTTCGGCTCTAGAACTCCACTTTATAGGTCCTAATACTAGAGGACCTATTGTATGTATAACACCAGGTCACACTAGTGCCCGCAGAGAGTAAATGAACAATATGTCAATTGGGGAAGCAATGAATGTAGCAACATTCTCTTTCCAAAAGTTCCGTTTACAGTTTATTCTGATAATAGTTGAATTTTAATGCCGGAGAAACGTAAGACTCGAAATAATTCTACATTTGTACAAAATTGTCAAACTTAGAAAAGTCAAATTGCAGTCAACAATCAGAGCAAATAGCAATCAGAGATGAATTCATTTTAATTGACAATAATTCCAGACTAGGTTGTACTCTGCTGGACAAGGAAGTCATTAACAAAAAATAAACTATACGAATCACTTTGCCACTATGTTCTTCGGGGATTAACCAAGCAGAACATGTTTGACGTACGCATGCTAGGTAGTCGAGTTGCTGCCCTTCCATTTTAATCGCAAATGGGTTGACAGCTGGGAAGAACTATTAGTAACTTGTTAGACTTCATTCTTCCTTCGCGTTCAATGATGCTATCTGAACTAGGAAATTATGTTTTAATCAGAATTGATTTTCTGTCAAGAAATGGCAGTTGAGAAGACAGTTTGAATGATAGAATGTTTCTCTCAGAAACACAAACACTGTATCTTTCGTATTTTCCCTAAAATACATTTTGTCCCATTATGCATGTGAGGCGTAATTTCTGATTGCTTATCACGTCCGTGAATAATGTATCACCGATCTAATCTATCTGCCAAGCTATCCAAAATTTTATTACTCTTAAATTTTCTAGTCAGTGCAGAAACATGAAAATTTGCTGAAAATGATGCAATTTTCAGAAGAATAAAAATCTCGCTTTCTAACAAAAAATTTAAAAAAATCAAGAAAATGATTAAAAAAAAAGTGAAATGGAAAAAAAAAAAAAAAGATGATTCTGGTTGTAGCCTAGAAATATTTTTGCTAATGGAACAGAACATGAGCTAGAAGAGAAAATAATAAGTTATGTAAAATTTTATTTATTTTTGAAAAACTATTCTATAAATTGTACTCTAAATCTAGTTTTGTATTAGTTTAAGTTGAAAGATCACTTTCTAGCTATGTAAAAAATAATGATTGTTAGATAAAAAATTGTTTTTTATAAAAATATATTATTCTTGATAAATTGCATAGCTCAATATCTTAGACATCTGTGCAACTTAAAAATATGTGAAAATTTATGGAAATGAAAGGAAAATGAAAATATATTAGTGCATATTCATTGTGAATATTAATTGTGCATATTTCAAATTACTTAAAATTTTATATTTGCATGCATATTTTGCGATTTTTATAATAAATATAATCTGTATCCTAGTTATTTTGAATGTTCCGATGATTAGATTGGCTGCATATATCTATACATAATACAACAGCAAAAATCGCCATTTATCAAGAAGTAACAGTTATTTTTCATACAGTTTGTATAATAATAATAATAAAACCTTATGTTTAGAAAATCAGCTTACATTTCCATCATAAACAAATTTTTCTAATTCCAGGTTAGGGGTAGACATTTGTACCTTTTCAACTTACATTGGTTATTAGAAACATTTTTTATTTCTAGCATAAGAAAGGCCTCTATGCGTGATTCTTAAATCTGTGATTGTAATGATAAATACGCACATGTTTGTACTTATTAGCAGATTATGATATTATACTTAAACAATTTCATTAGAAACAATAGTATAATTGAATTTGAAAATGAATTCGAAATTGAATTTCAAATTGAATTTCTTGTCATATAAGAACTTTCATGCCGTTTTTATGTTTGGTACCTTTTCTAATTTTAAATTCATGTCTCTGTAAAAGTCAAGGAGTATTTTCTCCTCTTGAAAAAAAATCTTTTAGCAATCTCTGATTGTTTTATTATTTTTAATACTGCATTTTGGATTTTTTTAGTAAAAGTCTTCTTTAACGTTATGTAGTATGTGATTATGTAGTATCTTGTTTTTACTTAAACTATATTTTTTTGTCTGCGAAATAATGCATATTATTAGATGCATATGTAACGGATTTTAATGCCAAGTTCCATGCATAAAAAAGGCCTCTATGCATGATTCTTATATCTGTTATTGTAATGATAAATACGCACATGTTTGTACTTATTACCAGATTATGATATTATACTTAAACAATTTCATTAGAAACAATAGTATAGTTGAATTTGACTTCGAATTTGAAAATGAATTCGAAATTGAATTTCAAATTGAATTTCTTGTCATATAAGAACTTTCATGCCTTTTTTATGTTTGGTAATTTTTCTAATTTTAAATTCACGTCTCTATAAAAGTCAAGGAGTATTTTCTCCTCTTGAAAAAAAAAATCTTTTAGCAATCTCTGATTTTTTTATTATTTTTAAGAATGCATTTTGGATTTTTTTAGTAAAAGTCTTCTTTAACGTTATGTAGTATGTGATTATGTAATGTAGTATCTTGTTTTTACTTAAACTATCTTTTTTTGTCTGCGAAATAATGCATATTATTAGATGCATATGTAACGGACTTTAATACCAAGTTCTATTTTATGTAGTTTTATTAAAATTGTTTTTCAATAAAATATAATATGTAATGGTTTAACAATTTCTTGATAGTTTCTGTGTTATTCTTGAGTTACAAGAAAATTAAACAAAAATAATAATTGAAAAAAAATCCCTGCTTTTAGTTATTACAAAAGAGCCAAAATAATAGAAACACAGCTACGTTCTGCCACTTTTAAATTGTTATTCTTCTTTCTTGTCAGTTAAAGGAAATCTTAAATAGAAAATATATTTAACCCTAATTTTTTTTTAAATCTGTATCTTAAATTAAACTAAGGGCGAATTAAAGATTTTTTTCTATTTTCTTATATATAACGTAGATAAAGAACTTCTTCCTCAATTCGACTTTAAAAAACGCTGCTATTTAAGAAAAAGGATTATGTAATGTTAGAAATCAAGAAAACGGTAGAAAAGTTAATTTCTTCAAACGAAATTTATTTTTAAGAATTAACATTTCACGTTTGTTGTTGGTTAAAATTATTTTTATAAAATGCTTATCCACTGTTTTTGAAATAGGAACAGGATTTCGTTAAAATTAGTTTTTGTCTTAAGGATTTAAAAAAAAAAAAAATAGGTGAAATAGTAGTGAGACAATTTCTAATAATTTTAAAATTTCGAGCAATTAAAATAAATGATACTTCTTTAATTAGATCAGAAGAGTTAATTTAAATGGATAAATTTAGAGAATAACTAAATTGATATAGTTTTATTTGCATTGTTTTATAAAGATCAAATACAAATAAAATGTAATGGAGAAAAATACAACAACTATTATAAATAAAAATGTCCATGAGAAAATATCTCTTACAGGATTTTTTAAGGTATTATCTATCGCACTTTGAAAAATTGCAACAGTCAAATTCATAACCTGTAATTCTAATTATTCATATTCCTAGATACCAAAACATTCGCGGGCTGAACTAATAATATCTTGAAAGTGTTTTGGACTTGAGAAAATTAGAATACCATAACTAACTATTTATTTTACTTTTCTGATAATTTTTATTATGTTTTTTGTATTACAAAGCAATAAATAAAATACCGATATAATAAACCTAACTCTTCGTTTATTTACTTTTATGGTCCATAGGGAAAAATATTTCCCATGAAATTACAGGAAACCTATACACCCTGCTATGTTTTTCTGGTGATATTCTCTTACTTTACACCCACAATAGCTAAAATATTGTGTTGTATTGGAATATTTAGTCTTGGACATCTTATGGTCCTGTAAGGGTTAAGAGCTATTGAAGACATCGCTAATGAAATGGCTGATGGTGATGGAGATGATGATAATGAAGAAGTTGATGCAAAAGTTTCTCCAAAACATACGAAAGCGTTAGAAGTTTTGGACACTATTCGGGACTATTTGCAATTTAATTCAGCTGCTGAAACTCCCTTTTCTTATTTGGATGAACTTGAAAAAACTGTTTAACAAATTCATCGGAAAAAACAAAAACAAACATCTATTAGGGATTATTTTGAAAAGAAATAAATTATTATTAGGTATGTTACACTTTCTGTTTTATTATGTATTATTATTATTTTTTTATTGTTTACTTATTTTATTTTATTTTGTATACTTACAGTAATTACCAAATCATTATAAATATCAACATATAATCTTTAGAAACATTCTTATTCATGCACTTATTGCAATTTATGCTGCGTTTTAGAATTTGATTAGAACCTTTTTCATTTATGCGTCTCTCTCACTTATGCGATTTTTTCTGTTGGTCACTTGGGCCGGCGCATAAGTGAGATTTCACTGTGCATCTAACATTGGTAACAAGTATAAGAACATTACTGATGAACGAAAATATATGCAACGTAATTTGTCTTAAATACGTATAAATGAGAAGTCTATGCAAGGGGTACGTGAGAGAAAAAAGGTTCAGAACCGCTGTTGCAGTTTATACATGTTAATACTTCAAAATTTTCTATCACAGCGATGATAAAACTAGTCGTTGTGGTCCACCGTAATACTTACTCATAATGGGTATGCATAATATAAAATATGAAAATAAAACATTTGTAAACTACTTATAAAATGCATTGCAATTCGAATAAAATCGTGACTTGATGACGTCATAAACTTTAAATGTTCTTTTACTGAATTGTGGTAGAAACATCCTTATAACTCCAAAAATGTTAATCATATTAACTAACGGTGAATTGGGTCGGGTTAAGCGTCTCATTTCCATTTAAAATATATCTTTGAATTGAAATTTGGAGGAAATACAAGGTCATGAAAAATCGAAGACTGTTGAAAATATGATTACAAATATGTCGGCAATTAATTATCCAATCAACTTCATTCTTTATGCAAAATTGATGTTTTTTTATTGTCTTTTATATTCACTTCTTAAAATAAACAATTTCGAAAATTTTTATATACGTTTTATCAGTACGAATATGTTGAGAGTCCGAAAAAAATAGTTACGGATAATCGAGGTTACTTAAATTCAATAACCTTCTTCCTATTAATACATACTAAGTACCAAAATACCAAATTTCAAGTCTCTATCTCCATTTGTTCAGGAGATAGAGTGTTTAAAGTCAGACACACAGACAGACGAACGGCAAAAAAATTTTTCTAAAAATATGTTTTTCGGAATCTCCAGTGTCTGAAACGTGTAAATCCGTCAATTTTTTTTTTTTTTCGATTTTCAAATCGATTACAAGACTTACCCTATATTACGTATGATTGGTAAGTAATCAATGTTTTTCCTGCACGAGCAAACGATGTAAAACACAACTATGAAAATCGCATAAAAAATCTCGAGGAAAATTGCACAGAAAACACTATTACAGCGCACCCTTCCGGCGAAATATCCCTACATCAAACTGTGACCTGCTGATCATAGCCAAAAACATATATATGAAATTTGCCCAATTCTCTGCATAACTTCACGCACTTTTTCAGGATACAATATTGAAAATGAAACAAACATTGCTTTTACAGTGCACTTTTCCAGTGGAAATTCCCAAATTCAACTGGGACCTGTTGGTCATAGCCAGAAACATATTTAGGAAATTTGGTTCAATTCTATGCATAATTTCATACACGTCTCGATGATACGAAGAGGACACACAACTACAGACAGATAGACATTTTTCAAAAACATGTTTTTCGGGATGTATGACACCTAAAACGCGTAAATCCGTTAGAAACAGCTAAAAAAAATTTCTATTACAATACTTTATAGATAAAAGAAATTAAAAAATTGTTGTTCAAGTATGCCCTATCACTTGATAAATTCAGCTGTTAATGCTAAATCACACTGTATAGATGCATTAATATATAAATGATAGGTCGATATCTAATGAAATTAGCCACACAGAGCAGATGGGTTGTATTATAGTTTACGTCAGTTTGAACTGACACGAGGTTTGAAAGAATTAAGGAATATTTAATGTCTCGTTCATAAGCTTTATTCGATAAGTTATGATTTTTTAATTTATTATTATTTATTATTATATTTTATAGAGCGTTTTTCAAAATAATTAATTTTCAATTAAATTAAAGGCTTTTTTTAAACGTATTTGCTTATTTAAACATATCAACATTACAGACTTTAATAATAAAGGTTTAAATTCAAGAACATTTAAACAGAAAAATAATATTTTTTCAGCAATAGGGTGCTTAAAATAATTTAGAAATAGTAATAGAGTATATATGTATAATAATAATAATAGTAATAGTAATAATAGTAATAGTAATAATAATATAATAGTAATATAAGTAGGATGAACTTTCTTTAAAATCGTTCAGTTGGGTGAAAACCGGATAACCCCATTTTGACTCCATTTGATCTGCCTTGTAACGACTAATATTTGAAATACTTAAATCTTGGCATGAAAAAAGAAGCAGTTATTGCGGTATCTCCATACGCATTTGTGTCGTTTCTGTTTTGAAAAGTTAATTTCATAATTTTTTTTTATTTAATGTTTGTTAGTTTTGAAAAATTTTAATTATGAATATATTTAAAATAATTAAAACTTTTTATTTTATTATATGTAACATATTCAATAAGGTTTTACTTCTCACAATAAAACTGTTGCTGTAATTAATGGGTGCGATTTCATGACTAGCTTAGAGATCTTCATGCTCTTGGAGTAAAACTGGATATCCCACGTGACATTAAAAAAATAACATTGAGAAACAATACACTATAAAATAAAAAACCGCGTTAAATACGAAAATTGTACTAGCAATCAGGATGTCACTACTATTTACGTATTTTAATGGGGGGGGGAATCCGTAAATTCCGGGAAATTTTCCGTGATTCCTGAAATATCATATTTTAAATTCCGTTTTATAACATATATATCCCGTATTTATTAGAAATTTTGTTAAAATAACTTTTAGAAAACTTTTAGAACCTCATAACGCATATGAAAAGATTGGCGTTTTTTTTTTCGTTTTTTAATGATTTTTGAAATGTTTGTTCTTAAATTTCCATTTTATAACATACATCTTCATTTTTTTCTTTTATTAAATTGACCTTTATAGGACCAAAAAACACGAAAAAAAAGTTACTTCTCAGTTACAACCTCACACATGTGAAAATATTGCTGTTTTTTACTATGTTTTTAGTAAACAATCAACACTTCTTGCGAGGGCATTCGAATTCGAGGGCTTTCCATTTACTAGGTGGTCTTGTTGACCACAGAGTTGCGGTTAAACAAGCAGCTTTCTCAAATGTTGTTACTTATTTTAGTTTCTTTTTATGATGCAAAAACTTGAAGGTTTCATCCGTAGATAAATTTTCTCCAGCCGAATTCCTATGTTTTCATATTTTCTTTCCATAAATTTTAAATATATTGCTTTATTATTTGATGCTTTATAAAAGATAAATTTTAACTTTTTATATATTGCATGCGTTAAACATTGTATTAACAGTAAAGATTACTCATTTTTGCAATATATGCGCCATAAATTCGTTTAAATTTTATAAATTCATTAAAATGGAAGAAATTATGCTAAAAAATTGCGGTTTGCACGAATGGGATTAAAGGGAGATTGGATTTTTTTAATAAGAAAAAAGTTGTGGTTAAAAAAATACCGATAGATGTCTCTGTCATGCATAATATGAAGCAAAAATATGCAAATTAAGCTCGTTTTTCAGAAAAGTCTGACAAGCTTCAGTATCCCAGCACATAAGACAGGTAGGTCCTTTTCTCGTTTTGAATCCATTTGCCGTGCGGAATTTTTTCATTGCACCAGTTGCTTATTCTACGTTTTTGGAAAGGAGCCCAACCTACAACGCTTGATCTAGTATCGATAGCATATTTCTGGCATCCAATGAAGAGCCTTGTGCATTGAGATGTTTTAACCCTCTGAGCGTTTTGAAAAAGGGTAAAATTGTAATGTTTTTTTTTCTGGGGTTTGTGTTAAATTGTAAAAAAATATGATTCTTTCAGCATTATAAATAAAACTTAATTATAAATATGAATGTAACCCTTGATACTATTAATCAATCTTCAATGTTTTGAAAATTCATTAAATCTATAGAATTATATTATCTTAAACATTGCATATATTGCAGTGAAACCTGGAGCTTAGTGAACGGAATATTACGTTCTACACGCTTAGAGGGTTAATAACAGCCAGATTTTCATAAATTTGATTCCTATTATGCATGGCAGGGCCATCTATCGGTAATCTTTAGAATCACATTTTTCATTTTTATTAAAAATAATCTTATATCCCTCTAACCCCATTCGTGCAAACTATGATATTTTAGCATCATTTGCTCCTTTTAAATGAAATGTTAAAGTTTTAACGAATTAATGTCGCACCCGGTATATATTAAGAGTACCAATATTTTCTTTTTCCGAACATATTGTTTTTCAAATTTAGCCCTACTTATCAACTCCAATAAACAAGTAGACGTATTTATTACATGCTATTAGAAAATACTCCTTATTGCTTATTTAAAAAAATTATGCAAATAGTAATAATAAATATATATCTATAATAAAGCAAATTATTATATATGAGCTATGCCGAGAATTTTTGTGTACGGTTTTGTTAAACTGAATAGTTTTTAAAATATTAAACCGAAAAATAAATTTTGAGAGACAAATTTAGAATTAATGACCTTGTGATAGGTAAGTTTAAATTTGGACCTATTAATTTAAGTTTAAATTAATTTAGATTATTTTATAAAATTATAAACTAAAGAAATAAATTGTAAACTTTATAAAATTATAAACTTTAATTTTATAAAAGTAAAGAAACATTTATTTAATTATTTTTATAAATTTAAAGAAAAAATTATAAGCTTTGTAAATAACAATTTATAAAATAATAAAGTTTAGTTTAATTCATAAATTTATAGGTCAAATCAGTTTAGTTTAATAGCAATTTACATACCAAAAATTTGCAGAGTTAAAAAATTTTAAATAAGTTAATATTGCCTCACGCTAAAAAAAAATTAAATAATCTTTTAAAAAGTCAATAGAAAAAAAACATAAATTTGTAGCACTATAACGAAAACAAATGTAGTTTAAAAAAAATAAATTTCTGTAATTTATCAAAACAAGATTTCATTAAAATATATAAATTTTGGTGTTTTTTCCCCAAAAAATTATCGTCCAGACACGGTCCCGGTTAGAATGAGCGCCAGGCTCGGCCCGTGTCTAATGACAGAGGGCTAGGCCTGGGTCCGTTCAGAACTCTAGTATGTCTAACAATCTTAATTCGCACTTGAAACAAAGATATTTCTGTAAGTAAAACTTTAAACGTCATTTACGAAATTGCACTGTTTTGAAATAAATAAAGATGTTGTACTGTTTTGAAAGAAATACGGAAATATTCCATTAAATTTACGGAAAACTTTCTGCCTTTGTACGTATTTGTATTCTCTAAATGTCAATTATGGAAATTATACTGTTTTTCAGAAAAATGAGACTATTCCGTAAAATTTTATTTTTCGATATTTTTTTTAGTACAGTTAAAGAGTACGTAAGCAATGTTTGGAGAAAAGACAGTAAACAATACACGCACAAAAGTGATCACGATTTTTATCAATCTTATAAAGTGTTGAACTAATTTGCTTCTTTCCCAGAACTTTTAATGAAAATAATTTTTCTTTTGTTTTTAAGTATTAAATCGTTACCCTTATGAATAAAGTATTATCAATTTAGCTCCCTTGTCAAATTTGTAAAGTAAACTCTATTGTTCCCTCTAAAAACAAAGGTTTAGACTTTTTTCATTATCTGTAAAATGAACATATCCATACCGTTTCAGCCCACTGGACGAGTAAAACTGGTTGTTTTGACCTTTTAAAAATATTCATTTATTACTAAAAATGTGATGAACTAACCATATACTTAAAATAATAATATAGTACAAAGATACGTGCAGAGCATGTACGTAAAATTACACTAAATTCTATTGTAAATTCTGGCTTCAAAAAACAACTAATAATAAGGTATGCTGTTTTATTCTTCTTTCCCCTATGCTTATTTCAAGATTCCTTGAAATAATTTAGTTGCAAATATTACGTTAATATTGAAACTTATTGAGACTGATATATAGTGTGTAAGTATAGGTCGCCATAATTCAGTATTTCAAAGTAAATACAAATTTTCTGATTAAAGTAAATTTACTTCTTTTTTTTTTGTTGTTAAAAGGTTATGAATTATTGATATCAGTGCAAACATGTATCATTATTTAAATTTTTTAGCTATTTAATTGTTAGCAAATTATTTCAAATTATGGGTTTTTAAATAATTTAAATAATACTTCAACATTAAAGACGACGTATACGGTATTTGGTCTATTTTGGATTATCTAATTTCCAGAATTATGAATATTGAATTTTCAAATTTAAAACTTGAGTTTACTTTATTCCAATAAGCTCAATAAAATTTTAATATTCCAGTGAATGCCTTTCATATTATAATGAAGAAGAAAATTGTTCTACCATTTGTAATAAATAATTACAACCATTATCATGATCATTGTGTATGTGTCATCCATATCTAATGGAAAATTCGAAAATTGGGATTAAAAATATTATGAATGAATAGATTCTTATCGTCAACAACAATGTAATAAACAAATCGTGCAAAATTCTTTCCTTGGAATCAAATTGATGCGTTAAATGAATTTTATAACAATTTTTTATGGCAATTTAAGGTACCGTCTTCGGGTCAAAAAGAATTTAAAAAAAAAGAAAGAATGAAAGAAAATGAGATTTGATGGGAAAACCTATTTTCGAAAATCTACTACAAAGCCAGGTAGATTAAAATAAAATGTATAAAATATACGCATTTTGCTAAAGATATGAAATTAAGAGGTTTATTGAACTTCGTGTAAAGATACAAAATTTAATAAAAATAAAATTAATTACAAACAATGATATATACCAATAAGCAAAAGAAATCCAATAAATGTTAAAATGAAAGTTAAAAAATCATATTAGCACTACTGATTGATAACGGATGCATCATCTGATAAAATTAGTCTAATCTGTTGAAATTAGTATTTCATTCATAAATGCATGTGAAATGACTTTTTGAATTAAAAAAAATAGCATTATCTGAAACAAAAAAGTATGTTGCTCAAGGACAAAGAGCGATAATCAAATAAATGTAGAATGTAAATGAGTGATTATATTTGTTATAACATTACGAGGCGTGCACCTAATTAATCAATTGTTACCAAGATTAAAACATTTTTTTTTTTATTTCATATTACTTTCAGGAAATGTTTCAATTAAATGTCATCTATTTCATATTACTGGATGCTTTATTACACGGTACAGTTAGGTAACCGACACAATCCTGATTTGTAAACATTAATTATGACAGTAATGAATTTAATAGATTTAAAAAAATCTCCTATCTGTTTTCAATATAATATAGATATATCGCAGAGAGGCACGTAGATTACTAATTATTGTACAAGTTAACACAACTGATCGTACTCTATAAATCGATTACATTTGAAAGATATTACGTTTAAACATAAAAAAGAGTAATGGTCTGTATTTCTTGAGATGAATAGGACATGCGTTATTACCAGCTCCTCAAAACAGCGAAACTGTTACTGGAGAACTCTTCGCTTTTCTCGTAAATTGTTTGGAAGTAATCTAACAAATCAAGAAAAGATACCTTATACTGCACATGGACATCAACTACCAGTCATATTGAAACGTGACAACGCCTGCCATAACCGATCCGCAATGGGAAAATTTAACCTCATCTAGCTTACTCTCCAGACAACCTTTTTTACTCGTTACAAAACTGATTAGCAAAGCAGCAATTTTAGAGTGAAGATGAGGTGCAACAAACAATCAATGAATACATAACAAAAAAAAAACGGAGTCTTTTTCCTCTATATCATCCATCAGCTGCTTGAGCATAAGCAATGTGTGGTAAAGGGTTTATTTTATTTGATCTTTATTAATTTACAAAAGTACAATAAATGTTTCAAAACTTTCTGTACACCTAATATCATGATATTTCTACACCAAATATCTTGATTACTGCATAAAATGATCGCACGATTTTAGGAAAATATCAGTTAATCTTTTTCTATACAATAGTATTTTACTGTTGTTTAAATGTAGTACTGATACTTTTCTAATAAGTATCTGAAAATACGGCGTAAGAATTTTTTTCCGACATCCATCAACTGCTTGAGCATTGGAAATGTGTGGAATAGGGTTTATTTTATTTGATCTTTATTAATTAACAAAAGTACAATAAATGATTCAAAACTTTCTGTACACCTAATGCCATGATATTTTTTACACCAAATTACTTGATTATTGCATAAAATGATGCGCATGATTTTAGGAAAATATCAATTAATATTTTTCTATACAATGGTATTTATTATAAAAACTATATTGTCATTCAAATGTAGTATTGATAGTTTTCTAATAAGTATCTGAAAATACTGTGTAAGAATTTTTATTTTGACATCCATCAACTGCTTGAGCATTGGCACGTGGTGGTAAAAGATTTATTTTATTTGAACTTTATTAATTAACAAAAGTACAATAAATGGTTCAAAACTTTCTGTACACCCAATATCATGATATTTGTACACCAAATATCTTTATTATTGCATAAAATTATGCGCATGATTTTAGGAAAATATCATTTAATATTTTTCTATACAATGGTATTTATTATAAAAACTGTTATTGTCATTGAAATGTAGAACTGATAGTTTTCTAATAAGTTTTTGAAAACACTGTATAAATATTTTTATTCCCACAGATCGGTTAATCCAGTTGGCAAAGCTGCAAAATCCAAAATAGTTCTCTTTCAAAATATCTTTTCTTTGAAATGTATTCATGAAATCATAGAAAAGCTGAAAATTTGTTTTCTTTTTTGCAGAAAAATATAACTTTCAAATATTCCTCAGTTTTCTCTACACAATTTATTTATTCATCAATTCAACTTTACAGATCCGGGAAACAATAGGATAATCGCATTTCCAAAACAAAAACTGGCTAGCTTAAAGTAAACCTATAAAGTAAGCTTCAGAGACTATGAAATATGCATTATCTGGAATGTATGGAACTGAGAATTTCAATAAACTTTGTGCTAACATCAGAAATTTATTTAAAAAAAATGAAATATGAACAACGAAATGCATCATGCAAATAATCAAAGATATTTAACACAATACTGAAAAGAAAGTTGAAAAATATTGGTATAGGATGTATCATCTGTCATTCTAATCCATTCAAATTAGTCCTCTATTCATAAATTCATGTGAAATAGCTTTTCGGAAAGTTCAGGAGAATAGTATTATGTGAGAGAAAACAATGATTCTAAAGATTACAGAGCGATAATAAAATATATGTAGAACTTAAATGAGTTGACTATATATAATATTAACATCACAAATGTGTCTATTATTTAATCTTTGCCAGAACTAGAACAAAGAAAATTGGTTGCAGAAATTTTATTTTTTTCAGATTGATTGTTAGTAAAGCATTAACTATATATCGTAGGTTTCTCAGTTACTTAACAGCTGATTATCTTTCACAGATATTTAACTGACATATCTTAATTTTAAAACTTTAATTATGACAGTAAGTAAAATATTTAACATAATAATTATTCATAAAGTAGTGGGAAAATATAACTTTAAAATAAGGTTTCATCTTTTCTACAAGGTTTTTGTTTCATTGAATCTACTCAACAAATCCCGGAAACAAAAGTGTAATCCTATTTTCAAAACAAAACTGAATATCTTAAAGTAAATCATATAAAGCATGCAAAAAAGACTATAAAATATGCATTGTTCGAAAGGCATGGAACTAAGAGTTTTGCTGAACTTCGTGTAAACAAGGAAAAATTTAATAAAAAGAAAATGAAATATCAACAATGAAATACCATCATGCAAATAAACCTGGAAATCCAATATAATGCTTAAAAGGAAGTTGTAAAATGATGTTATCATTGTTTATTGATATCGAATGTATCATATGATATTCTAGTCCATTTAAATTACAGTTTCATTCATAAATATATGTGAAATAGCTTTTCAGACAGACAGGAAAATAGCATTTTGTGGCAATAAAGTAATTTTAATAAAAGAAAAAGAGCGGTAAGCTTTTGCACCCAGAAAAAGGAATTGATTAAAACAACAAAACCCGTTTTGTTGAGTACATTTTGGTTGTTTTAGTCAAATTTTTAGTTCAAGTAAAAAAATTGGTTTTGTTGCTTGGACAAAAAAATATTGTTAACACTCGTACAAAATTTTAACAAAATTTCACCAATTTTACTTGAACTAACAAAATTTGTTTCTTTTAATTTTACAATATTTTTGTAATTCCAGCAAAATTTTGTTATTTTTGAAAAATTTAAATTCTTGTGTAGTAGCCATATCTCTCTTACGCAACTTGATTTATTTGACTTATATAGCTATATAATTACATGATTAACATAATTTTGGGGTAATTAAAACTTTTTTTTCACTGGGACGGACAAAGGTAGTTTTAAAAATCCCCCTGTCCCATTTATTACCGTCTTCTATCTTTGCAAGAAGAAAGAATTGGATTCATGAAAATTTTCGATTTCCGGTTGTCCTGAACGCGATTTCGAAGTTTTTATCTCTAATGCACGGAATTTAATAAAACCTTTTATTCAGTTACTTTCTGATATAAATTGTTGCTGATTACTTTTTACTTTAAATCGCGCAACAGGTGGCGCTGCTATGTTGCATTTTTCGTGATTTCTGCAATAGCTCTATCTCATTTTCAGCAGTCAAATACGCCTGTAATCTTTGAATAATAACAAGGAAATTTTTATCCTGCTTTTTACAGGCGTAATTCACTGCTGAAAATGAATAAAAAATTAACTATGTGTTGCCGTATGCTGTGCTTTGTACTGTCGTCTCATGTTTGCCGCAGAAATTTGCGTGCTCCTCATGACATTCCATCTTGTGCTGCGATTGCAGCCGTTCAGACATATATAATAGTGAGAAATGCCGAACTCAGATATCGTTTCTGGGAGCGCAGTGGTAAAGCGCCAGGCTGCTGTTCTGAGGACCCGGGATCGACTCCCGGCATGGGCAATTTTCATTCTCTCGGTTTGCGCTTGAAAAAAAGCCCGATAAAATTCACTCGTTATTGTTCAAGGTTTACAAGCGTAATTCACTGTTGAAAATGAATTAAAAAATAGTTAAAATTGCATATGTAGATTGGTTCATTTAACAAATGTTTTTGTAGTATAAACAAAACAAGTTCGTAATATAACATATTTTATTGATTAAACAAACAAAATATAGTTTATTGAAAAAAGAAAATAGATTGTTAAAATAATACATAGCATATATCTATGTAACAAAAATAATTTTGTTAATTCAAGTAAAATTGAACCATTTTACTTGAATTAACAAAACATTTTTTTGCTGACGATACAATTTTTTTTTTTTGGAATTGCAAAAAAAATCAACAATATTTTTTTTGTTGATTCAAACGAAATTTCCATTGACCCATATTTAAACAAAAAGTTTCGTTGGGGCAAACAAATTTTTGTTGATTCAACAAAACTTTTTTCTGTGTGTGGAAAAATATGTTATACAGTTTTTTTTACATGAATACTATGCAGCTGACGTTAAATTCATTATCTATTAAACATAAGTTTTTAAAGTTTTAATTCTGATAGCACTTGTTAGAACAAAAAAATATTCACTATTTTTCGCAATAAAAAAATAAATGAATTTTCTATAACACATCAGGCATTTCCACAGTGACATATAAAACAAAGATATTAAAAAATTCCGACGTAATAAAGAAACATGGTAAAATTTTGTTATATCCAGTTTGTTATACTCGAGTTAGCTTGAAGTGCCAAGTAAATTCATGCATCGGGTAGGGTAACCCGATTATACCAGAACCCGAGCCGACAAATTTTAGATCGGGTCGGTGAGAGCTAAATTATCTTCGTTGCGGGTCGGCATTGGGTCGGGTTGACTATAATTGTTTTCGGTTCAGATTGAGGTTTGATACTTACTTGTCGGGTTCAGGTGAAACCAATATTTCAAAAGAAAGTGTAGAATATTGTCACACATGAAAATCTATATATTTTAATATGAATGTGCCTTTACATGTTTTTTTTCTACATAAAAAATAAAACTGATATTAGAGATATGATTGTAGACTACCTATTATTCCGTAATTCTATTAAATTATAGAAAATATTTCTTTGATTTCAAATTTAAAGTCAAGATCAGGTTGAAGTATTCCGGTTTGGTTCGACAAAAATATTTTTAACAGGTTTGGGTAAACAAAACTTTTTTGACTGTTTCAGGTAGGGTTTCGAGTTGACATTAATCAGCATTTACATGTTCGGATCCAATACAACCCGACCCTATAAGGACATGTTCTGAGTTTCCTGCTGATCGGAATAATTTTGTTTTTGAAGGTATTCTGTCTTTTAAGGGTTTTTATTTATGAAAGTTTGAAGTTTGGAATTTCTAATGTTAAATAGCTTTTAAAAAATGCAAAAAATATTGCACTGTATGTTGTTTCTAAAGCACAATACAAAACTTACTACGCGGAATGAGCTGTAATTTTGGATTCGAATAGTTAAAGCTTCTAGAACTATATTTCGTTTAAAAGCTGATTACAATTTTTTTTTTCAAAAAGATGCATTTTTTTATTAATTTTTAAAAAATATGAATAGTAACGTATGAATTCTTTAACAGAAATCGATTTTTAGAAGCTTTAAATGTGCAAAATCCAAATTACAGTTCATTCCACCAAGTAGTTTTCGATTTATGCAATAAAAAAATTACCGCATTGTAATCTGTTTTGTAATGATTAAAAAAGAATCTAGCATGAAGAAAGCCAAATTTTAAACATGCATAATTCCTGATCTACTTGACCGAATGAGTTCCCGTTTGCTTGTAATGGCCATTGCTGTCAGTAAAAGTGAACCAGGCCGTTCAGACTTAAAGGAGAGCACAAGAGGTAAAGTTAAAAAAGTTTATTGAAACTTACTCGGGTTGGGATTTGAGAAAGGACACTACTAAATTATCCTTACACAAAAAATAATTCAACATTCCCGAAACTCTGCTCAGTAAAATAAAATATTAAATATAAAGATTTAAAACAAATTCACAACTTTGAATATAACCACAAGTCGGGATGCCTTCAGTAAGAATCCAACTCCACGCTGTAGACTAGGCGAACACTGATCTCAAGATGTCCGTCCAGACTAATGCAACTTATTATACGCTATTCAGCTTCGGATTGAAGATTCAGTAGTAGGATCTAACGTGCTCTCATAGAGGCAGGACTCGACCCAAGTTCCGACCTCCAAACATATTTTCGAAGCTTATATACCCAAACATCGATTGATCAGTTATAATAAATTGCATAAATATCGATGAAAGCCGAAACTCCCAAGTTCCGAGATTTTCACAGTCATCCGTCGAAAGTTAAAGAAAGATAGCCTTGATCAACTTTTACGCACATGGACAATTAGTGGACAAAATCTACGTTCTCATTCAAAACATCGCCTATTTACATGATCAGAGTAGTCAATCCATC
The DNA here is from genome assembly GCA_963931845.1 of Maratus michaelseni. Classification (NCBI taxonomy): domain Eukaryota; kingdom Metazoa; phylum Arthropoda; class Arachnida; order Araneae; family Salticidae; genus Maratus; species Maratus michaelseni. The sequence goes on along the minus strand of OZ007591.1, from coordinate 121,745,437 downwards.
ACATGGTATCCGAAAGAAAAATGTACTAAAACATTCAAATGTGCTGTCAATAATTGTTGTTCGTATTGAAAATTTGAGAGTTCGGTACGATATCAGTATGTAAAATGCCCGCTATGCTCATTTTATATATATATCTATACTAATATTATAAAGGAGTAAAGATTGTTTGTTTGTTTGTAGGGGGTAATCTCTGGAACTACCGAACCGATTTCAAAAGTGATGGTGGCAAATTGATGGTGACAACCCCTGCTCCAACAAAGGCTATATTTTATGTCGGTGCCACTAACCCCAGGGGGGTGCAGAAGCGAAAAACGTTCTAAAATTGCGATCTTTTCTATACTGAAGCAGCTAGAAATTTGAAATTTGGCGTTGTAGTTACTTATAAGATGTAAATGCTCTCTAAGAACAAAATAAAAAAAATTCGAAATTTAAAAGGGTGAAATGAGCGAAGAGCGTTCTAAAAACATTCTAAATTACAATTTCTATGGAATCTCCAGAACTACCGAACCGATTTGAAATTTGGCGTTGTAGTTACTTATAAGATGTAAATGCTCTCTAAGAAAAAAAAATCAAAATTTAAAAGGGTGAAATGAGCAAAAAGCGTTCTAAAAACATTCTAAATTACAATTTCTATGGAATCTCTAGAACTACCGAACCGATTTGAAATTTGGCGTTGTAGTTACTTATAAGATGTAAATGCTCTCTAAAAACAAAATAAAAAAAAATTCGAAATTTAAAAGGGTGAAATGAGCGAAAAGCGTTCTAAAAACATTCTAAATTACAATTTCTATGGAATCTCTAGAACTACCGAACCGATTTGAAATTTGGCGTTGTAGTTACTTATAAGATGTAAATGCTCTCTAAGAACAAAAAAAAAAAAAATCGAAATTTAAAAGGGTGAAATGAGCAAAAAGCGTTCTAAAAACATTCTAAATTACAATTTCTATGGAATCTCTAGAACTACCCAACCGATTTGAAATTTGGCGTTGTAGTTACTTATAAGATGTAAATGCTCTCTAAGAACAAAATAAAAAAAAATTCGAAATTTAACAGGGTGAAATGAGCGAAAAGCGTTCTAAAAACATTCTAAATTACAATTTCTATGGAATCTCTAGAACTACCGAACCGATTTGAAATTTGGCGTTGTAGTTACTTATAAGATGTAAATGCTCTCTAAGAACAAAAAAAAAAAATCGAAATTTAAAAGGGTGAAATGAGCAAAAAGCGTTCTAAAAACATTCTAAATTACAATTTCTATGGAATCTCTAGAACTACCGAACCGATTTGAAATTTGGCGTTGTAGTTACTTATAAGATGTAAATGCTCTCTAAGAACAAAATAAAAAAAAATTCGAAATTTAACAGGGTGAAATGAGCGAAAAGCGTTCTAAAAACATTCTAAATTACAATTTCTATGGAATCTCTAGAACTACCGAACCGATTTGAAATTTGGCGTTGTAGTTACTTATAAGATGTAAATGCTCTCTAAGAACAAAATAAAAAAAATTTCGAAATTTAAAAGTGTGAAATGAGCTAAAAGCGTTCTAAAAACATTCTAAATTACAATTTCAATGGAATCTCTAGTACTACCGAACCGATTTGAAATTTGGCGTTGTAGTTACTTATAAGATGTAAATGCTCTCTAAGAACAAAATAAAAAAAAATTCGAAATTTAAAAGGGTGAAATGAGCGAAAAGCGTTCTAAAAACATTCTAAATTACAATTTCTATGGAATCTCTAGAACTACCGAACCGATTTGAAATTTGGCGTTGTAGTTACTTATAAGATGTAAATGCTCTCTAAGAACAAAATAAAAAAAAATTCGAAATTTAAAAGTGTGAAATGAGCTAAAAGCGTTCTAAAAACATTCTAAATTACAATTTCAATGGAATCTCTAGTACTACCGAACCGATTTGAAATTTGGCGTTGTAGTTACTTATAAGATGTAAATGCTCTCTAAGAACAAAATAAAAAAAAAATCGAAATTTAAAAGGGTGAAATGAGCGAAAAGCGTTCTAAAAACATTCTAAATTACAATTTCTATGGAATCTCTAGAACTACCGAACCGATTTGAAATTTGGCGTTGTAGTTACTTATAAGATGTAAATGCTCTCTAAGAACAAAATAAAAAAAAATTCGAAATTTAAAAGGGTGAAATGAGCGAAAAGCGTTCTAAAAACATTCTAAATTACAATTTCTATGGAATCTCTAGAACTACCGAACCGATTTGAAATTTGGCGTTGTAGTTACTTATAAGATGTAAATGCTCTCTAAGAACAAAATAAAAAAAAACTTCGAAATTTAAAAGGGTGAAATGAGCGAAAAGCGTTCTAAAAACTTTCTAAATTACAATTTCTATGGAATCTCTAGAACTACCGAACCGATTTGAAATTTGGCGTTGTAGTTACTTATAAGATATAAATGCTCTCTAAGAACAAAAAAAAAAAAAAATCGAAATTTAAAAAGGTGAAATGAGCAAAAAGCGTTCTAAAAACATTCTAAATTACAATTTCTATGGAATCTCTAGAACTACCGAACCGATTTGAAATTTGGCGTTGTAGTTACTTATAAGATGTAAATGCTCTCTAAGAACAAAATAAAAAAAAATCCGAAATTTAAAAAGGTTGAAATGAGCGAAAAGCGTTCTAAAAACATTCTAAATTACAATTTCTATGGAATCTCTAGAACTACCGAACCGATTTGAAATTTGGCGTTGTAGTTACTTATAAGATGTAAATGCTCTCTAAGAACAAAATAAAAAAAAATCGAAATTTAAAAGGGTGAAATGAGCGAAAAGCGTTCTAAAAACATTCTAAATTACAATTTCTATGGAATCTCTAGAACTACCGAACCGATTTGAAATTTGGCGTTGTAGTTACTTATAAGATGTAAATGTTCTCTAAGAACAAAATAAAAAAAATCGAAATTTAAAAGGGTGAAATGGGCGAAAAGCGTTCTAAAAACATTCTAAATTACAATTTCTATGGAATCTCTGGAACTACCGAACCGATTTCAAAAGTGATGGTGGCAAATTGATGGTGACAACAGCTGCTTCAACATAGGCTATATTTTATGTCGGTGTCACTAACCCAGGAGGGGGGGGTGCAGGAGCGAAAACGTTCTAAAATTGCGATTTTTTTTATACTGAAGGAGCTAGAATTATGAAATTTGGCATTGTAGTTACTTACAAGATGTAAATGCTCTCTAAAAACAAAATAAAAAAAAATCGAAATTTAAAAGGGTGAAATGAGCGCAAAAGCGTTCTGAAAACATTCTAAATTACAATTTCTATGGAATCTCTAGAACTACCGAACCGATTTCAAAAGTGATGGTGGCAAATTCTTGGTGACAGTCCCTGCTGCAACAGCCTCTTTAATAAAAAACTATGCGTTTCTGATGACTGGGGTTTTCGCTAATTGTTGCCACAGATTAATCTCGGAAAATGAAACATTTGAAGTTACTGAAAAAAATAGTAGCTCGAAAAGTATTTGGCAGAAAAATGTTAGGCAAACTGCGTTTGAAAGGTAAAAAATTGTATTTTTGTTGATATAAATTTCAAATCTAATGATTATGCCATTTTTCAAATATTGAAATTGAAAAATTACCAAATTTTACAATGGAGTACCATAGCGAAACCTTCATGCGTAAAAAGATAATGATAAGGGCGACGTGTCCTGGCGTGTATATTGGCTATAGCACGAGTCACAAATTATAGTAGCCTTATTATTCTTTTAAAATATAAAAGTGAATTATGAAATGCCAATATTTTGTTGGATTAAAAGTTCGTTATAAGAAATTGACTAGCATAGCGGGCGTAGCTTGCTAGTATATATATAAATTGAAAGAGGACATAATTTCTAATACAAGAGGTATTTTCGTTTTTCTCTTCAAGAATTTGGCGAGTGTTACGATTTCTTACACCGACTGTACCTTTCCTGTTATTTGATAAACAAATCCGCGCTTAATTTTTATCACTGTTTTATGTCCAAATTACAATAGAGTGCGTGCCATCATTTCCCACCTTCTTCAACAAACCTCCTACCGCGCGTCGTGTGAAATATTGTCCATCTTGGAATTCGATTGTTCGTGATTATGTTTCAAGACCAAACCCACCACTGTTCAGTGTTCATGCTGGGACTTTCCTAATAGTTTAGAAGATATTTGAGCATAGAAGTGATATTATGCTTTTAAATTTAAATCGATTTACTATACGACTTCAGATGTTAGAAAATTTTATATTATTTTATATTACTTAATATTATATCGCAGCACGTATTTCTACAAATAATACCCATTAGAAAGTTACTGTTATTTAAATCGCTTTACTATACGACTTCAGCTGTTAGAAAATTTTATATTATTTTATATTACTTAATTTTATATCGCAGCACGTATTTCTACAAATAATACCCATTAGAAAGTTACTGAAATTTTTATGTATTTTTTTATTTAATATTTATAAAGTAACTGAAAACAAAATTACACAATGAAATATTGTTATAAAATTGCAATAATTTATCTATTTTTGATACTAAAGTACAGTATTATCAATTTGAGGAATTTTGTTATTTAAATATCTATAGAATTTTCGAATAGCAATATTTGCCTTATTTAATCTGTAAATAAATAAAGACACAATTACTATCCGAAAAGTCTGTTAATATATGAATAAAAAAATTCCCAATTTGACAACCGTGCAAAAGGGAATAGAAAAAAGAAACTTTATATACCTGTAATGTTAGCCAAAAAACAAGTTCGCGCCTAAATTCTATCATTGTCTAATGTAAGAATATAATGAGTCGGGAGCATGCTACTAACCCTCATCTTCCTCATCTAATTTCCTACTGTGACTTGACGGAGATATTGGAGGCTGTGATTGAACCTCGTTAACCATTTTCAAGCCCAAACTTACCATTGTTCTATTTGCGACTTGCCTAACATTTTAGAAGGAATATAAGAAGCATAGCTTCCATGCTTCCGTTTTTATTTCAAATCAATAAACATAACAGAAAATTTATAACAAAAATATTTAATAATATGTCTTGTTTTGCTGTGGTGCAAGAAGTCTTGTTTTACTGTGATCATCTTAGAAGCAATATCAGAAACATAGCTTCCATGATTACGGGGTTATTTTTCAAGTCAAAAAACATAGCAGAAAATTTATAGCAAAAATATGTAATAATATGTCTTGATTTTCAGTAGTATTTGTTTATTCATTAATTAATATTTCTTATTCAAAGTACGTTTGTTTGATTTAAAAAAATCAAGTTGAAAATTGTACGTCGAACGTGACAAATGAGGTGCGTTCGTACTATAGCTACTTATTTAAATATTCAGATCTTGATGATTTTTAATTCTGTGAAATGAATTATATCGTCTGCAGATTAATTTCTGTCATAAAATAAGTATCTCGGTCGCTTGACGATTAAACCTCGGAAGCTTCTAAAACAAAATGCACTGTATTTTTAAAAAATATTCAAATTTCTTAATAAATGTTTTTATTAATATTTTCTAAAGTTTTGATTCGATTCTTATAAAATTTGAAATGTGTCGACAAAATTCTCCAAAGATAATATATTTTAAATTTCAAACCATTCGGTTGGGTAGTTTTTGCGTTGTTATATGCGGGCTGGCGGACGGACAGACAGACGGACGGACCAGACGACGACAATAGGTAGTACGTATTTATATAATTACGAACGCACCTAAAAAACGGAGAGTTATGTGGACAATAGAGTGAAAATTTGCATGTTTAAATTTTAATACTTCTGTACGAATCGTCTTTAAACAAAATTAAACTTGAACAAAATTAATTGTACCAACGTTTCTCGACAAATAATGCTCATTAAAAAGTTATTAAAGCGTTTTCTATGTACTTTAGCGTTTAAAATGCATTAAATAACTGAAAAAAATATTTAATTAAAAATAATATTTTTAACAATGTAGTAAATTATCTTTTTTGTTTTCTTTTTATCCTAAAGGCGCAGAAAACAAATCGTGATATTTTTATACCTTTAATATTATACAATAAATAAGTCCATGGATAATTTCTATCGCTGTTTAATGTCTAGGTTACCACAGGGAGTGTGCTATCAATCCTCATCTTCCTCGTTTAACTTCCTACCGTGACTTGCGGGAGATATTGTCCTCCTGGGGCTCTGATTGTTCCTCATTAAACGTTCTCAAGACCAACCCACCATTGTTCGTTCTGCGACTTTCCCGGTGTTCCAGAAACCATACTAAAGCACAAAGAAATTTCACGGTTTTTTCCCCAATGAGGAAAGTATGAAATTATTACTATCACCTGTTAAATAGAAAATGTTAATGTGGAAGAAGAATTGTTATGGGGCTCCATTGTGTCAGTTTTTCATATCTGTGGCTGTTGAGTTATGTAAGGTGTAATTTTTAGGGGATCGCATCTTGAAAAGGCTGATTGTTTTCAGAACAAATAACGATGTATATTAATTAATGTATTGTTTGTAAAAGATGTACACCGCACCCAATTTCACTCTATTGTAAAATAGAATTAAGGTTTAATTTTCTTGTAGATTATAATGAATAGGAATTTGTCTTTTTTTGCGAAGAATTATTAAAAATAATAATAAATATTAGGAACAATTTATAAATATATATTGAACCTTAGTGCATAGTAGAAAATAATGTTAGAAGTCCAACTTTTATTGGTCCAGAAAACTTATTTAAAACAATTTATCTTGTTTTTATGTGTGGAACTTGTGTGAATTCTTTTATTAATCGATTTCGGCAACTAGACGACTGGTTCTCGTCATGTGACTGGAAACAACAACCTTACTGACAATGGATTAAAACTGACCCAAATAGTGTTAAAGTGAGTGTGCCCCAAAAAAGAATTTGGATATTTCCAGTCTATGTATAGTAGGGTGGGTCGAAAAAACCGAAATTTATATAATCGAAACGTAACAGTACGGGAAAGTTGCCATTGGCAATAAGGAATAAATTCGCAAAATATTACACCAAATGGTTAATATCTTTTACCGCCGCAAGGGGGGCAAAGTTTCGAAAAATCGCAAAAAATTGTTTTTTTTTTCAAAAAAAGAAAAAAATTAAGTTATCGAACCATACCAATACAATTTCAATAGAATGCAACAGCTACACCAAGATGTTAGTAATGCTCCAGTAAAATTTCATTATGGTGAAATCATTTCTATTACCGCCACAGAGGCGGTCAAAATTTTGATAAAAACGGCAAAAATTTCAATTTTCCGTTTTTTCTAAATTTTTCATTTTTTATTATATGTCTACAACAAAATTAATTTACATTATAGGTAGTAATAACTTATAAATGTCCAGTAATTTTGATTATGAGCATTGCTAACCAACGGTGAGAGGAGCCCCCCCCCCCTAAATTTGAGAGTAAGGGGCTTTTTGAATGGATTTTGGGGATTTTCCGGAATTTTTTAGAGATTTTTTTGTAGGGGGGGGGGCGCAAAATTGAAAAATGAAGGGTAATTTATGTAAAAGGCCCCCCCCTACCAAAAAATTCCCCAAAATTTACCGGAAAATCCCCAAAATTTCTTCAAAAAGCCCCTTTTTATCAAATCTAGGAGGGGCGGGCCCCTCTCGCCCTTGGTTGGCAATCCCCATGATCAAAATTACTAGACATTTATAAGTTATTACTAGATATAATGTAAATTTTTTTAATAGTAGACACATAATAAAAATTGGAAAAATTGTAAAAAAAGGAAAATTTAAATTTTTGTCGTTCTTCTCAAAATTTTGGCCGCCCCTGCGTCGGTAATAGAAATGATTTCACCATAATGAAATTTTATTGGAACATTACTAACATCTTGATGTAGCTGTTGCATTCTATTTGAAATTGTATTGGTATGGTTGGATAATTAATTTTTTTTTTTGAAAAAAAACAATTTTTTTGCGATTTTTCGAAACTTTGGCACCCTTGCGGCGGCGGTAAAAGATATTAACCCTTTGGTGTAATATTTTGCCAATTTATTCATTATTACCAATGGCAACTTTCCCACACTATTGTGTTTCGATTATATAAATTTCGTTTTTTTCGACCCACCGTAATGTATAGCATTTATGTTTAATTTTTGATTTTTAGACAATTTTTTTAACTGCGTAGTCGTAAAACCAAATCACCCTTTCTAAACATATCTTACTGGAAACAGTTAATTTCAATTATTGCAACAAAACGTGTGCTTTTGCTTAAAAAATCAGAAGGTTGGAAACTATGGTAGTGTGTATTTTGATGGATTGTGAAATTTTTTATGCGATAGTGCCCAGCAATTTGAATATAATGCGTTGGTATAATTGGTCACCCCAACTCATATTTGTACGAAACAGAGTTTTGCAAATGTTGATATAAAGAAATTTGTTGCAGAAGTTTTCATATGAAAAATAGACATGGATTGGATGATCACTGCGTTATAAAAGTTTCTGGGATAAAGATATAAATGACAGTCTCATTTATTATTTCAATTTATACATACATAAATATATGATATGATAATTTTAAATTAGTATATCTTAAGATAAAAACTAGCATAATCTCTTTACTTTTATCACTTAAACTTTTCTAAGAATACTTATAAATAAATTAAATAAAACAAATTTTACATTTACATTTATTAAGATAATGATTTTTTTAATCTAACTGCAGAAAAGAACTGTAATGTATTTGACAGTGTATAATATAGAATTCTTTATTAACTGTTAACATGGGAAGATGGATTTTAATCCTTTCGCCCCGTATTATAAAGGTCTGGCAACAACTGGCGACTATTTTAATCTTCTATACGTATCACTATTCAAAAAGGTAAAATCTGTGGTAGATTTCTTTTGCATATGTCATCAAAGAATATGTTAAAAAATTTTATTTATAGGAAGTGGTATAAGTCGAATAAAAAAAAGTTCTTCCGGAGTGTACCAGAAAGAAAAGGTAACTTTCATAGTCCATGTTTTTAAAAATTCCACTCAATTTACTCAAACATCCGAGGCTAAAATGTTTGAAACCTGATTATAGAAGATTTAATTCCGATTTTTGTTAATACTGAATTTGAATGCGAATTTCTGCATGAGAGTTACCGAATAACAAAAATAAGATTGTTTAAAAATATCAGCTACCCTAAAATTTAAACTGCCATATCTCAGCCATTTTTAAGATAAAGCCAAAACAAAAAATGTTCCGTAATACTTGTACCATGATCTAACACTTAATGGAAACAACTTTTTCAATTTATGAATTTTTATACATCTATTTGAATTTTTAAAAAAAATTAAAAATTTAACTGGCCGCCATTTTGAAAGAAGATGGCGCATGAAGCTGGACAATGAACTCGGTTGAGACCTTGGTATGTTCTGTATACATGCTCAGTCACATTCGTATCGGTTCATAAATACGAGAGTTACAGCATAACAAAAATCAGATTGTTTCAAAATCTCAGCCACTCTAGAATTTCAAACTGACATATCTCAGCCATTTTTTAAGATATAACCAAAACAAAAATTGTTCCAGAATCCTTCTATCACTTTATAACAGTTAACAAAAACAATTTGCTCAATTTATAATTTTTTGTACATGTTTTTGAATTTTAAAAAAATTTAAATTTTTTAACTGACCTCTGTTTTGAAACAAGAGGGCGGCTGAAGCTGGCCAACGAACTCAGTCGAGAGCTTGGTATGTTCTATACACATACTCAGTCATATCCAAATCGGTTCATAAATAAGAGAGTTACAGCGTGACAAAATTTCAGTTATATATATATATATATATATATAAATCAACATTTGAACTGAGGGTGGTTTTGGGGTCTGGGTGTCATGATCGGTGAAAATATACCAAAATTTTTGGAACTGCTTTCCTCCGAACGGCTGCAATAGGTAACTTTTTGTAATGAAATCTACGTAATAGTCGCCAGTGGCAAATTGTTTCTGTGAGATATTCGTCCATTCTAGGAGGAACGGGTGATAAATCTGGTATCAAACCTTTTGACTTAGTCACCCCCCACCTATCCCTGAATGTGATATGATATAGTTATATAGCCTAATGTAACGATATGTTGCCATTAAAATGGCATTCGTCGATGTGCTTCTAAATTGTTATTTTGTTGAAATGTATATACTAAGTTATGAAAATTTAATATTATTCATCGCCAATCATACTATAATGTTAAGAAATAAAGAGTAAACAAATTAAAGAGAAAAAAATGAAACATGAAATGCTACTGCTGTAAAAATTAAAATAATTGTATTACATCACAATAAGGAAGAAAAAGCATGCGTCAAGCATAATTATGATACGCTTTCCAATACATCCAGAAAACTGTAATGAAATTTCACTCTTAAATAAGGTGAAAGAAGATATGTAAGTAAACAGTTTCGAAACATATATCTCATTTAAAAATTCAGTTTTAGCAAATGCATTTCCATACTCAAAAACTAGTCGAATTATTTTTAACAGCTTTGTATATGATCTATGGATTTCCATATATACTACATAGAGTACTAAAATTTACTTCAGTTAGAAAATTGACTTTTAGCAATTTTCGCCAATAGATGGAAATGAGCTCGAATTCTTTTGTACAGCCTCATATATTTTCTAAAGGTACACACCACATATTAAGTTAAAATTGTATCCAGGTCAAAAACGTATAACACAAATAAAAAAACGTGTCCAGCAATTACCATTTCTTTGTCTATGTCCTGTATATGTATTTATTCATATTCCACAAACCACTAGTATACTAAATATAGTTCAGCAGGAAAATACATTGCCCAATTAAAAACTATCTTTAAAACATTCACTCCCATAGACAGGAATACTTAAGAAGCCCTTTGTGAATCCCTGTATAAGATCAACAGAATTGAGGGAGTCGGGGCGAGATAGTGCTAAGCCACATTTGTAAACTTCTGAGACATATCAATTTGAAAGTTAGATCACATACTCAAATCAACATATAAAACATAATTTTTTTGGCTAACTTTTTGGTAGCATTTAAGATATTCTGAATAGAAAAATGGCATTACTTTAATGATATTACTATTACCTCCTTTATAAATTAGCCGGTAAAAAAAGTTCTAAAGAAGTATGTGGCAAAAACGAAACCTGGGACATATGTTGTGACTTACTAATATTAGAAACAAATAATATGTAGGATATTATAATTTATAATAATAAGCAACAAAATACAGTGTCATATTTATTTCACCAAAAATGCGACTTGGCACTTTGTTGCCCCGACTCCCTCAATTTATACACACCAAACTTTTCACTGTGTAAAAATTTAGTTAAACTTAAAAATGCAAAACAGAGTTGAAAACGCATTTCCAGCAATTATCGCTCATATACGCAATACTTTAACAGAATTCGCTTTTGTGTCCATTTAAATGAACCATAAATGCAATGCACGCTATACTTTTCAGAAAGCAACTTATTATAGTACTCCCCAGTAATTGATATACATATTTAATTAGGCTTGAAATAGTCTAACAACATTAAAATATACTTCAAGCGATATTTTATATAGATCATTATGAAACAGAATTCTGTTGTGCGACCCTGTAAATTAATTCAAAAAATTATTTTACCCCCCATATTCTACAGAAAGAATGTTTTAGAGCCCTTCATACATCCATATTCATTATGTTTGAAAGGGTGTAACATCATCAAAATTCACTTTAAACAATATTTTTTCATTGATCGTAATGAAACTTTACAATTTTGATTGTTCCTGTAAACGAACTATTAATGCTTCATACTTCGATTTAAAAAATGATCGTGCTATAGTAAACGTCAATAATATATAATAAAAAAAACTGCCCATTTAAACTCAGGGCATTGAGCTCACAGACTATTCACACTAATTGTATATTATACTCTTATTTCAAAGAATTTGAAATAAGCCCGTCGAAAAATAAAGAAATAGACAATATATTAAGGGGGGATCATCCCCCGTCCCCCCTTATAAGGGTGAAAATGTCTAAGCCGGGAATCGAACACGGACCCTTGGAATAACTCTGCAATGCTCTACCACTGAGCTACGAGGACGATACCCAGCTTTGCATCTCTCACCCACATATGTCAGCAAGACTGCAATCGCAGAACAGGATAGAAATCTTTCTTGTTGACTTTATGTGTCGTCTCATGCTTGCCTTAGGATTTGTGCGCTCATGATGACTTTTTCATCTTGTTCTGCGATTGCAGCCTTGCCGACATATGTGGGTGAGAAATGCCAAATTGGGTATCGTCCTCGTAGATCAGTGGTAGATAATTAGAGCGTTATTCCAAGAGTCCAGGTTCGATTACCGGCTTGGACATTCTTCACTTTGCCGGTATAACGCTTAGATAACAATGTTAAAATTCTCATGCTTATTGCCTATGAAGATGTTTAAAAAAATCATAAACTATATACATATTCTAGTGGATGTGATCAAAGGAGCTCAAAAATGTGTCAAAGCTGGTGAAGGTTCTTATAATATTTCAATTTGTAAAAATTTTAATATGTTGATTACCTTCTGAATCATAACTTGTGTATAGCATTAATTATGACATTATTCCCAAACGATAGGTACTAAATCTTTTTATATGATTCATTTCCACAGAATTAGTAATTGACTGATCCCCTATTTTCCAGGATTCTATATTTCCTCGTTCGACAACTTAAGTGAAAAACGTCCATTATTTAACAATAAGTAGACAGGAAAATATCTTGTTTCTAATTTTTTTGTACAAATCCAATTTTAACTCAAAAGAATAAAAGTTTTTATGATGTAGTCTTATTAAAATATTAAAGTCTAACAAAGTAATTTCTGAGATACATTCTCTTGTGAAAACAAAATAAGATACAAAGAAAAAAGTAACTTTTAAACATAAAAAGACTTATAACAGCCATAAAGTTTTGACCAAGAGAAATGTGATTCTACTTTTAATGTTCAAAAGAAACGGTGTAGAAATTATTACTTTTATAAGACTTTTGGCCTAGAATGAAATTGTTTACTACAGTGCAATTTTCCTTCTTCTACTTCTTATTCAAAATAAGATTTTATAGATTCTAAACTAAATATTGCAGAATACATTTTTAATTTTTTGTTACATAAATTTAGTATACTATTAGTTGACTGAGATATAAAATCAATATAAAATAGGCAAAAATGGATGCGGTTCAAAATGCATATTGAAATTATATTTTCTCAGAATTTTTTGTTGAAAATGTATTGTGAGACAGTCTTTATGTCTATCTTTTATCATACAGAAAGCCAATTTAATTACATTTTTAAAGATTGTGATATTACATTGACAGAGTTTATTACATTGTCTTAATTAATTTTATATACACATGCTTACAGGTTGCTTATAATATAATTAAAGTACTTATCGACATGTTTTGTATCTTCTTTTAAAAACATAATTATAAAGAATGTATTGAAACATTTGAATATTTTTTTTTCTTCACTATGAAGGTTTTGAAGGATTTTGCAGATGCGTTAGTTTTCATTTTACATTAACTTGTAATACAAACAAACAGATGAAAAATTATTCGTTTCAAATTTGTTTAAAGTGGAATTCAGTTTTTTAATTTAAAATTATTAAAGCATTTGTGTTTCTTTATTATAGTCTGAAACTGTTAAAAGAGTAAATGTTAAGATATATTCTTGTGAAAAAACTAATATGCCGCAAGAAATAGATATATTTATTTTAAATAAAAATATTATCATTAGCCACAAACTTTTGTCTAAGAAAAAAGCCAAACTGATTTTATTGTTCTAAAGAAACAGTGTGTAGCAGGCATGTCGAACCCATTTACCACCATGGTCTAAATTAAGTATTGCAAACAAAGGCGCGGACTACATTACGAGAGAAAAGAAAAAGGAAAGACATCTTATTATCATCACTATCGCATAGCAATTGCTCATTCAATATACAATCATATTAAAGAAATATGCACGCAAATTTCCAAAGTAATTATTATTCACAGTTTACTTTATATTTTTACGAAAAATCTTGACAGTACTTTTCATCAACTAAATCTACAAACTGCTATCGAATTTGATAATTTGTAATTATTTAAAAATATATTGTAAATGATGGAATGATAATTTACTAAGGTGATTTCTAAATCACCTGAAAATTCTAAGTAGTTTATGCATTGAAAATCATTTAACGATACGTATTCACATTTTTAAAGAAATAGTGTTTTTGTTTTATGGTTAAAACGTTATGAATGAAAAGCCATCAAATTTCTATGTAATAAAATAGATTTGTTTATCTTCACTATGCATGTTTCCAAAATATTTACAAGATTGACGTACGTACGAACGGATGTAATTCACAATTTCAGATCGGTTTTAAGGTGATATCTGCCAATTAGAAATTTAAAGCCCAATCAAAATGTAACAAACCTGTACTGCTCTATCTCTGCATTTTTAATTTTGCAAGGTATCCTTATTGTGACATCAGTGACGCCAAGAACACTTATTTGCAATGTAAAATGGAACGACAAATGGACAGTCAGTCAAAACTTTCAAAAGTGTAGCACGCGTACAGTTTTACCACAATGTTTAATAGAAATTATCGCTTTATTTAATCGTAGAAAAGTATCACAAATTCAACGATTAAACGTACAGGATTTGTATAAAAAGTAATGAGACAAAATTCGGGAAAAATTATGTATTGAAGATATTGCTACAAACAATTACTTTTTTTTTCAAAATAAGACGTTAGGCGTCTACACACTTCTGTCAACGAGTTGTAACATCCCTGAAAGTCTTTTTTCCGGAACGTCTTCAAGCAGCGCGTCGAAGCCGCTTTGACCTCTGCTACTGTCGTAGTTGTAGTGCCCTTTGAGGGATGTCTGTACTCTGGGGTACAGGAAAAAGTCCGCCATGGCCAGATCGGGACTTCAGGGGAGGTAGGAGCAGGGGAAGTGTTGCAATAACGTTTTAGTCCAGGTAGTCGTTGATTGCGAAGCAGGTGTGGCTTGATGCATTGTCATGATCCAGCTTCCAAAAGCAGCTTGCAATGCGGCTTTAAAACCTGGTCTCACTCGATTGACTCTTCCATTCAATCTTTACAGCATGTCCAGGTAGAAAATAGACGTGATGGGCCCCCTCCCCCCCCACACACACTCCTCAATCAAGCCCATGGATAGAGGTCTACTAAAACCACGATACAAACCGCACTTGAACCTCGTAGGTGACTGACGCTCAGCGCGTGTTGATGTTGACTTGCGCCTCGATCAAACTCGCCTGGATCATGTGCGCTGAAAAAAATAGGTCTCATTGCTTTGTATATCAACCCAGTAGTGATTGAGAAACATGCGATTTATTTATAAATATAAATTTTCCAATCCAGTGATGCGAGATTCCTTGAACATTCGAAGGAATGTACGCGCCTTGTAAGTAAATCAAAAATATCAGCTACTACTGTTTTACATATCATAGGAATAATTTTCCCAAGCTTCGCGCTCATTCCCTGCGTATGAATTATAACGTAATAGACATCATATAAAGAAATTGATTTTAGTTGATTTCTGAAATTCCCAGCTTAAAATTAAAATATTTTTAATTTCCTGTAACTAAACTAGAAATCATTTCTTCCACTTCTTAACGAAGGATTTCAACTCGCGTTTTGTTGAATATAACAAAGCCGATTTAGGTAGTCCTGGGGTCAAACTTTTCAAACAAAAAATGCATATTTATATTTCTGGCTAATAAAATTCTATAAAGTCAAATAAATAACGCAAAAATTATTTCTACGATGACTACATTGCAGCAGATATAACAACTTTTGTGTTATACTATCAGTTCTGTCAGGACTCTGTTAAAACATAGAGTCCATTTATCTCAGAACGGAATGTTTCAACATTTTTCGTGTTTAAAAGGCTATATCTAAACTTTCTTGCAAGATATGAGTAGAAAAATGTGTACACAGCTTTTATATTAAATCAATAAATTGTCTTCATAGATTTTTAATTTTATGTGAAAATTCTGAAAATTTATTCCTCGAAGTAAAACTTGCTCTCAGAAATCATCGTTGTTTACTTTTAAATTTGTTAAAAATTTTGTAAGCAATTTTTTTTAAATACTGAACCCTTTTTTTGGACACAATAGTGAAAACTAGTCGTTAGGGGCCACCGTAATACTTACCCATCATGAATATGCATAATGTAAAATATTAAAATATAAATGCGTAAACTACTTATAAAATGCATTGCAATTCAAATAAAATCGTGGCTTGATGACGTCATAAACTTTAAAGGCCCGATTACTGAATTGCTTGAAAGAAACATCCTTAGAACTCCAAAAATAATAATCCTATTAACTAGGGGTTTATTGCATCTGATTAAGCGTCAAATTGCCAATTAAAATATATCTTTGAAGTGAAATTTGAATGAAATACAGGGTCATGAAAAATCGAAGAATGTGGTAAATAGTATTCCAAATATCTCAGCAACTCATTATCCGATCGACTTCATGTTTTATGCAAAAAATTTTTTTTATTGTCTTTTATATTCATTTCTTAAAATAAACAACTTCGAAAATTTTTATATACCTTTTATCAGAACGAATATTTCGAGAGTCCGAAAAAAATTATTCCGGTTAATCGAGGTTATTGAAATTAAATAGGCTTCTTCCCATTATTACATACTAAGTACATACCAAATTGCAAGTCTCTATCTCAATTTTTTCGGGAGATAGAGCGTTTACAGACACACAGACGGACGGCAAACATTTTTTTTTCTAAAAATATGTTTTTCGGAATCTCCAGTGTCTGAAACGTGAAAGTAATGAAAGTAATGAAGTAAAAGTAATGAAATTGGCCCAATGATACGTGAGTTATATCAAAAATTAAATAATTTTTAAAAAATACTTAATTTAAAAAATTTTACGTAAAAATTTTCTTATTTTTTTTAAAAATCGACAATTTCAAAACTTTTTATCTGAAAAGTAATCTTAATAGAAAGACACATTTCACGGAAAAATGTCATTAAAAAATTACTGTAAATAAAGAAAAAATATTTTGAGCCCCGCACACACTTAACTCTTTTCCAAAGCAAGCTGAATCATCTTGAATGTGATTGGTAAATACACTTTCTTTTTTTATGAAGTACGTTACAAATATAACTGTTTGTGTTTCCGAATTTCGGCCTGACATTTTCGAATTTTAACACTTTACAACATAGTTGAAAACTGTTAATGAATTCGGTTTGCCTGTGTGTCTGGCCGTGCTCTAACTCTTGTAATTATACTCTATAATTTTTATATGTTTTTGAGGTTTTACTGTAGAATGTTTGGTATTGAAAATGTAGTGTGTAGCACCAAGCACAGGGTTCGTACGGTTCAAGGAATTTTCCAGGAGTTCACCAGTATTTTCTTTATAGAAAAAGAATACTGGGTTAAACTCGCGAAACTTCCCATTCTATTAAGGAAAAAATTTCTGTAAGAAAATACTGGTACGGAAGAATTTCCTGATCGCAAAATTCCAGGAACCGTACGAACCCTGCAAGCAGTATGTTCTGTAAACCAAAAAGACCGGAGTTGGATCATCTGGTGTAAATAATCCAACATTTGCTTGTTTCCGTGTAATATTCTATAACTAAATTGCAAAATAAAATTACAACTTCACAAATAAATAAATAAAACAAAAATAAATTTAACAGATTTGCAATCGAAATAAGTACTAAAGCACTAAAATTGTCAGAACTAAAAAGATTGTTATAAATAGTTAAATCTTTAGTGATTAACCGCTGACATGCGGTTAATACGAAAGTACCAAAAATGCTGTTTGGTTTTGCTCCTTTGAATATATGAAAATAATTAGGCATATCTCTTTTATTATTCATTGAACAGTAGCTATGCAATGTAGGAATATATAGATTCGCATTTAAATACCTTACTTGTATTTGTATCTTATAATGGGGTGAAGTTTGACATACATTTTACATTTTTGACACATCAGCTTTTTGATTCGTTAATTCCATGACGGATAAAGACGGGATCAACGCTCATAGGGTTAAAAGCGCTTTTCATTTACCTTCTGTACACCAGGCAGTATAATGGTTATCTTTATGAGATATTAATTGTTAATGGAACTTAATGTTTGGTGGATATTAATGGTTATCGTAATGGTTAAGCGGGGTAACGTGAGTTGGATCTCCGAGTTACAATAAAAATAAATATATATTATCAATTTGGAAAAAATGGTGTTAGAGACCATCAACATGTCAACAGGTTTCGTACGGATCAGGGAATTTTCCAGGAGTTTCACCAGTATTTTCTTTATAGAAAAAGAAATCTAGATTAAAATCGCAAAAGTTCGCCTTCTTTTAAATCAGATTTTCTGTAAGAAAATACTGGTACCGAAGAATTACCTGGTCGCAAAATTCCAGGAGGCGTACGGACACTGTGTCAAAGACCTTAAAAGTGAACTGACATTATTTAGCAAAGAACAGATAAATTTAAAAAGGTGAAACTGCAGCAATTTCATATAATTGAGTCAAAATGACATAATTTTCACAGATTTATCATTCCTCCACCTCTGAAGTAAGATGCCAAATTTTCAATGGAAGATGGTGCTTTCGCCGGTTAAAATGACATCATTTAAAAAAATTCGACTAATAATGCGCACTGAAAAAATCGGAACCGAAAAGGTTGCTATACATAGTTAAATCTTTAGTGATTCACCGCTGACATGCGGCTAATACGAAAGTACCAAAAATGATGTTTGGTGTTGTTCCTTTGAATATATGGAAATGATTAGGCATATCGCTTTTATTATTCATTATACAGTAGCTATGCAATGTAGAAATATATAGATTCGCATTTAAATGCGTTATGTGTGTTTGTAAGCAAAGATTAGATCCATTTGATACCATGAAACTGCAGCAATTTCCAATAAATGCGTCAAAATGACTATTTTCACAGATTTTTCATTGCTCCATTTCTCAAATAAGATGACAAATTTTGATTGAAAAGTGACTTCGCCCGTTAAAATGACATCATTTTAGAACATTCGACTGATAATGCCATTCCATTCAGAAAATGAAAACGTTTTATTACGATTGTGTCCAAGTCATGTAATTTACATTGGGTTTTCATTCATCCTGTACCAACATTGAACCCAAAAGGTAACCTTTACTGACACTACAAAGATTCGTAAGCGCAGGAAGCAATATGTTTCTATCAACATCACCCCCTGAATCTAGCGCTGACAGAAAAATGGTGGCTGTCGTAGGTGGATATTTATAAGCGTTTGTACAGTTCCCTGAATTTACACACTAGTAAATTCTAAAAGCTTTCTTTGACTTATTTGATCTGAGAAAAATAAAACGCAGAAAACTTTTAGAAACTATCGGTGGTAAAATTCGAGGGACCGTACAAACGATGAGAAAATCCGGTGCTATCAGTAAAAATGACATCATGTTTAAGAGAAAACATACATACTTTCTTTCATAAAACTGTTACATTTCAATCGTCGTTACATTTGAGTATACTTGTGTCGAAATGATTTTCAACAATTTTTCATTCCACTGGTATTGATATTTTCTACTGAGATCTTTAACCCTTTACTGGCAAATGAAAAGTAAGCGAAAAATTACATTTGGACTCGATAATAGCAATTGTCTATTTCTATGTCATTTCAGATTGGAAGAAGTGTTCCGTAGTTCTGCATTTAACCCAATAACCGTCGCGTAATGTTCGAAAAATTCTTTTAAAAATCGTCGATTTTTTTTATTGCCCATTTTATTATTCATAAAATTCTGATTAATTAGTGAAATAAACATGTACTTTTTTTTCAAATTTAAATCATTCAGGATAAATAAAAATTTTAAAAATCACAATTTCACTTACCTTATGTTTGGCTTTTTTTTTCATTTTTTGGTACACAACCTACTTTTTTAATTCAGGTCGCTTGATTGCCACCAATTTTTTGAAGTAGAAGTATTCGCCTTATTTAATAACAGATTAAATACTGCGAGAATAAGGCTAATTACACTATTTTCAAAAAACTTGTGGGAATCAAACAATTTGAGTTTTTAAAAAGTAGCTTACACTGCCCGTCAGGTTCATGGATGCGGCAACATTTGTTTTCAAAAGAATGTCCATGAAGGTATCGGGCGCATCGTGCGCGACGATTAGGGGTTTTAAAATAATCTCGTGAGTGACAAAATAAATGAATAAATCAAAATATCACGCCTGTCACTGGCAACGATTTTTCTAATCTATTGGCACCACTATTCTTAAATACAAATTTTGTATTATAATTTTCGTGCGAGTGCATTTAATGTGATTTAAAAGATTTTAATTTTAGAAAGTGATGCGGGAGAGAATTAAAATTGTGAGAAGTACAGCCCGTTAGGGCACGGGCGCGACAAGATTTGTTCGCAAATTTTACCCGTGAATGTATTGGACACGACGATTAAGTGGTTAAATGCTTTTCATATAAGAAAGGTCCAAAATGCTACAGTGTGTAAAAATGTCATCTAATTTAACAAGAATGTACATTTTGTTTATCTTGTTGCAGAAACAAGGAATAAATCTAGAATATTCGTACGCAATATTCACATAAAATAATGTACAGGGTTGGTTGGGTTGATTATTGACAGCCAATTATCTACACTAGGGATATAGGCCCGGGGGGATTGCCCTTCGTGGGGGTCTAAGGGAACCTAATCCGTATTTACGCATGGATAAATCCATGGCTCGAATAAAACCACGAAAACTCCGAACGATTAGGTCGACGGGCGCGATTGGGATCGAACCCAACACCTCCCGTCTACCAGCTTCGAAAGCACAACCTCTCAGCCACTGGTGGGGCTAAAATAATGTACAAATACGATGAATACTTTCATGGAACTTTCCTTCCTACAACGTGTACGCCAGTGTCACTTACCGGACAACTTTGGATCAGCACTTCAAATTTTGGCCAGGGAATTAAAGCCACTTCGGGAGTTTGACAGACAAAGTAGGGCATACATTGTTCATCAGACTTTGGCCATGAATCTCGGATATTTTGCTAAATAGCCAACCAATTCGGGAACTGCCCAAACTTCAGGTTTTGGTCATAACATTATACATGCACAAATATGTATATCTTTATGTCTTTAATAAAACTGTTTTGGAATTGATGGTTTATTTTATAGTGAAAACAGAGTCAGTATGAATTTTTTCCATACTCAATTTAACTTGTGTTGCAGTTTTAAAAGGGGTTGCCAGTTTAGCCAATTTGTTTATTTACAAATTCCGATTAATTCCGAAATTGGAGAAAGAAGAATTTTTGCTTTATATAATCACGAAATGTCTGACATTAAATAAAAGCAAAAATTAATAATAGTTATTTCTGAATAAAATACAAGGCCAAACTGGCAACCCTGGTTTTAATAGAAATAAATAAACTTGTATTTTATATTTGCATTGCCAGTTACATTTCATTCAACTTAATTGCAATAGCATTTAAAACAGTTTTACAGTTATTGCATCGGGAACAATGGTTTTCTTTTAATAGAATACTAAGCTGTACAAATAGAACAGCTTTTACGCGAACTCGAAACAGACTACAAGAAGTTACCTGAAGCGATATCAATTAAAAGTAATTATATAATAATATTGTTGTTTACTTTTTCTGGTACCAAACAATTAAATATATTTTCAAAAATGATTTTTTTAAATTTCAGATTCTATGAGAAATTTTCACGTGAAAAGTTTCTGCATATATTGGGTTGCCAGGAAAGTTTGTACCGTTTGGGAAAATCACTTCGTACCGGATAATTCAGCCCGTTAATCGTTAGACATTAGATATCGGAATCCTTGTCTAATAATTAAATGATAGAATCTTTCGGTACGAATTGATTTTCCCAACTGGTACGAACTTCCTGGACAACCTAATAGATATAGAACTAACAGGAAATACTATTAGTTTGCTTTATACAAAATATGACCATTTTACTATATTGAAAATCATCAATGGGATCCATTGTGAAATATGCTATCAGACTATCTTTTTCTTTAGTTTAGACAAGGGATGCACCGAATAGTGATTTTGGCCGAATACCGAATATTCGGCAATATATATTTGAAGGAATTCTGTCTTTTGAGGGGTTTTATTTATGAAAGTTTGAAGTTTGGAACTCCTAATGTTAAACCGCTTTTAAAAAATGCAAAAAATATTGCACTGTGGGCTGTTTCTAAAGCATAACACAAAACTTACTACGCAGAATGAGCTGTAATTTTGGATTCGCATATTTAAAGCTTCTAGAACTATATTTCGTTTAAAAACTTATTACAATTCATTTTTTTCAAAAATATTCATTTTTTAATTGATTCTTTAAAAATTAGTCTAGTAACGTCTGAATTTTTTAACAGAAATCGATTTCAAGAGGCTTTAAATGTGCAACATCCAAAATTACAGCTTATTCCACCAAGTAGTTTTCGATTTATGCAATAAAAAATTTCCGCATTGTAATCTGTTTTGTAATGATTAAAAAAGAATCTAGCATGAAGAAAGCCAAATTTTAAACATGCATAATTCCTGAGCTACTTGACCGAATGAGTTCCCGTTTGGCTGTGACGGCCATTGCTGTCAGTAAGAGTGAACCAGGCCGTTCAGACTTAAAGGAGAGCACAAGAGGTAAAGTTAAAAAAGTTTATTGAAACTTAAACGGGCTGGGATTTGAGAAAGGTCACTACTAAATTTTCCTTACACCAAAAATAATTCAACGTTCCCGAAACTATACTCAGTAAAATAAAATATTAAATATAAAGATTTAAAACGAATTCACAACTTTGAATGTAACCACAAGTCGGGATGCCTTCAGTAAGAATCCAACTCCATGCTGTAGACTAGGCGAACACTGATCTCAAGATGTCCGTCCAGACTAATGCAACTGATTATACGCTATTCAGCTGCGAATTGAAGACTCATTTGCAGGATCTCACAGTACTCTCGTAGAGACAGGACTCGACCCAAGTTCCGACTTCCAAACGTATTTTCGAAGCTTCAAGAAGCCTTGTTTTTATGCGGTCATTTTAGAAGCAATATCCTTCCATGCTTCTGGGGTAATTTGTCAAGTCAAAAAACATAACAGAAAATTTAGAGCAAATGTTTAATAATATGTCTTGTTTTTCTGTGGTATGTATTAGATTTCATTGATTAATTAATATTTCTAGTTCAAAGTACGTTTGTTTGATTTTAAAAGACCGGAGTGTTGGTAAGTATATAGACAATAGAGTGGAACTTTGCATGTTTAATTTTTAAATAATTATGTGAGAGTTAAAAGAAATTATACTTAAAAAGAATTAATTGAATCAACGTTTCTCGACAAGTAATGCACATTAGAAAGTTATAAAAGCGTTTTTATATACTTTTGCGTATTACGTCAAACAACTGAAAAAAAAATTAATTAAAAACTTTATTTTTAACAATGTAGTAAATTATCTTTCTTTTTTTTATCCTAAAGACGCAAAAAACAAATCGTGAAAATTTTATACATTTAATGTTATACAATAAATAAGTCCATGGATAATTTCTATCGCTGTTTAATGTCCAGGTTACCACAGGGAGCGTGCTATCAATCCTCATCTTCTTCGTTTAACTTCCTACCGTGACTTGCGGGAGATATTGTCCTCCTGGGGCTCTGATTGTTCCTTATTAAACGTTCTCAAGACCAACCCACCATTGTTCGTTCTACAACTTTCCCGGTGTTCCAGAAACCATACTAAAGCACAAAGAAATTTCATGTTTTTTTTTTTTTTTCCTCAATGAGGGAAGTAATGAAATTATTACTATCACCTGTTAAATAGAAAATGTTAATGTGGAAGAAGGATTATTATGGGGCTCCCTTGTGTCAGCTTTTCATATGTGTGGTTGTTGAGTTATGTAAGGTGTAATTTTTAGCGTATAGCATTTTGAAAAGGCTAATTGTTCTCAGAATAAATAAGGATGTATATTCATTTATGTATTGTTTGTAAAACATGTACACCGCACCCAATTTTACTCTATTGCAAAATAGAATTAATGTTTAATTTGTTCCTAGATTATAATGAATGGGAATTTATCTTTTTCGGCGAAGAATTATTAAAAAATAATAAATATTGGGAACAATTTAAAAATATACATTGAGCCTTAGTGCATAGTAGAAAATAATGTTAGAAGTCAAACTTTTATCGGACCAGAAAATATATTTAAAAAAAATTATCTTCTTTCTATGAGGAACTTGTGTGAATTCTTTTATTAATTCACCAGTGGGACCCGTGCGAGGATTTCGCACTGCAATCGAAATTTTTTAGCATTGTAGTATATTTTTTTTATAGATTTAAACTTCTAAAGAAACACTAAGAATAAAAATACATGTAAACTACATTGATACACATGTCGCAAACGCACCGGGGTTTCTTTTTGGCGCCAAAATGGCGATTTTTTGCCTGGAGGGGTAACATGGTGATTTCTGCTTTGTTTGGCAACTTGGTATTTTATAATAAAATGAAATGTGTATGTAAATAAATTAAAAATAAAATAATATAAAAATAATTAATAAATAAAATTAAAATATGTGTAATAAAAATAATGTGTGTGTTAAATAAAACTGTGTATAATAATAAAATTAAATATGTGTATTGTAAAGTAAAATTATAACACAATTTTATTATAAAATAAAACTGACATGTTTTAGCAAGTTAGGCCTAACAGGTATTCGAAAATGGGGTTTTCTCGCCAAAATAGCACCAAAACAAAATTGTGCCAACCCCGTTGAGTCTGCTATATCTGTTCCCTAACATTAATTAGTCAAGCCAGAATATCAGCTCATTTATTCCATCAAACTTACAAAAAGGCACGCGCACGAAAAAAAAAAATTAACAATCGTATTTTAACTGTATAAAAAAAACATGGGACAATCCATGGTGTCTTTTTCTCCTAAACAATGCAATTTCAATTTTGCTTTTTAATCATAAATATAGACTAAACACGTGCAGGGGTGTCATACTTTTTTTTTGTGCTATTTATTTTTTATAATCATTGTTGAGCATGATATAATCCGGAATTTTATTTTTGTGCAACACTAATTTGAAGAAAACCTTTCATTTCATTTATGAAAACAATACCGATTTAATTTTTAATTATCAGCAAATTTTAATCAAAAAACATGTTTTCGGACAATGTAAGTGTATTATGTCAGAAGCCTGTTCAAAATCCTTTCATATGATATCTCATCCGTCGTTCTACGTTTCGTATTTTCTTAAAAAAGGGGATGTTGACAGGAGAAATAATATATATGATTTCGGCAATTAGACGACTGGTTCTCGTCATGTGACTGAAAACAGCAAAATTACTGAAAATGGATTAAAACGGCCACAATAGTGTTAAAGTGAATGTGCCCCAAAAAGAAATTTGAATACTTCCAGTCTATGTATAGCATATATATTTGATTTTTGATTTTTAGACAATTTTTTAAACTACATAGTCGTAAAACAAAATCAGCCTTTCCAAACATATCTTCCTGGAAACGGTTAATTACAACTATTGTATCAAAACATGTTTTTTTCCTTAAAAAAATAAGAAAGTTGAAAACTATGGTAGTGTGTATTTTGATGGATTTTTAAATTTTTTTGCGATAGTGCCCACTAATTTGAATATAATGCGTTGTTATAATTGGTCACACCGACTGATATTTGTACGAAACAAAGTTTTGCAAATGTTGATATAAAGATATTTGTTGCAGAAGTTTTAATATGAAAAATAGACATGGATTTGATGATCACTGAGTTATAAAAGTTTGTGGGACAAAGACATAAATGACATTCTCATTTGTTATTCCAATTTAATACATACATATATGATATGATAATTTTAAATTAGTATATTTTCACATACAAACTGGTATATTCTTTTTACTTTTATCACTTAAACTTTTCTAAGATTACTTTTAAATAAATTAAATAAAACAAATTGTATATTTACATTTTTTAAGATAACGATTATTTTTTAATCTAACTGCTCACAGAAAAGATGTGTAATGTATTTGACCGTGTATAATATAATATTCATTATTAGCTGATAACATGGGAATGGGTAGATGAATAAGCCCCGAATTATAAAAGCATGCCAGCAACTGGCGATTATTTTTATCTTCTATACGTACCACTATTTTCAAAAGGTAAAGTTTGTGGCAGATTTCTTTTGCATATTTCATAAAACAATATGTAAAAAAAATTATTTATAGGAAGTGCCTTACGTCGAATAAAAAATTTGTCGCCAGTGGCAAATTGTTGCTGTGAAATAAGAAGAAAGGGTTGATACATGTGGTACCAAACATTCTGACTTTGTCACCCCAACCCACGCCACCCTAAATGGGATATGATATAGTTATATAGCCTAAAATAACTATATGTTGCCCGTAAAACGGCATTTGTCGATGTGCTTCTAAATTGTTGTTATGTTAAAAAGTATATATTGAAGTAATGAAAATTTAATAATTATTCATCGCCAATCATAATACAATGTTAAGAAATAAAGAGTAAACAAATTAAAGAAAAAAAATATAGAATGGTACTGTTGTAAAAATAAAAATAATTGGATTACATCATAATAAGAATAAAATCATGTATCATAATAAGAATGAAAAATCATACGTTAAGTATAATTATGATACGCTTTCCAACACATTCAGAAAACTCTAATGAAACTTCACTGTTAAATAAGGTGAAAGAAGATATGTAAGTAAACAGTTTAAGAAACATGTAACTCATTAAAAAATCCAGTTTTAGCAAATACATTTCCATACTCAAAAAAGTAGTTGAATTATTTTGTACAGCTTTGTATACGATCTACGGATTTCCATATATACATAGAATACTAAAATTTACTTCAGTTAGAAAATTTACATTTAGCAATTTTCGCCAATACATGGAAATGCACTCGAACTCTTTTGTACAGCTCTATATATTTTCTAAAGGCTTTTGTACACGCCACATATTAAGTTAAAATTTTTTTCAGGTCAAAACTCATAAAACAATTTAAAACGCATGTCCAGCAATTACCATTTATTTGTATATATCCTGTATATGAATTTATTCGTATTCCACAAACTATTAGTATACTAAGTATAGTTCATCAGGAAAATGACTTTCAGAATTAAAACCTACCTTTAAAAAAATTCACTCCCAAAGACAGGAATACTTAAGAAGTCCTTTGTGAATCCCTGTATATGATCAACATAATGGAGGGGGGTCGGGGCAAGAGAATGCTAAGCCCCATTTATAAACTTCTGAGATATATCAATTTGAAAGCTAGATCACATACTCAAAACAACATATAACACATATTTTTTTTAGCTAATTTTTTAGTAGCATTTAAGATAATCAGAATAGGAAAATGGCATTCCTTTAATGATATTATTACTATTACCTCCTTTATAAATTAGCCGGTAAAAAAGTTCTAAGAAAGTCTGGGACAAAAACGAAACCTAGGACATATGTTGTCACCTACTAAGATTAGAAACAAATAATATGTAGGATATTATAATTTACAATATTAGACAACGGAACACAGGGTCAGATTTATTTCACCAAAAATGTGGCTTGGCACTTTGTTGTACCGACTTATACACACCAAACTTTGCACTGTGTAAAAGTTTAGTTAAACTTAAAAATGCAAACCAGAGTTGAAAACGCATTTCCAGTACAATTATCGCTCATACACAATACTTTAACAGAATTCTCTTTTGTGTCCATGTAAATGAACAATAAATGCAATGCAGGCTATACTTTTCAGAAAGCAACTTATTACAGTACTCCCCAGTAATTGATATACATATTTAATTATGCTTGAAATAGTCTAACACCGTTAAAATATACTTCAAGCGATATTTTATGTAGATCATTATGAAACAGAATTCTGTTGTGCGACCCTGTAAATGAATTCAAAAAATTATTTTACCCCCATATTCCACAGAAAGAATGTTTTAGCATCCTTCATATATTCATATTCATTATGTTTGAAAGGGTGTAACATCATCAAAATTCACTTTAAACGATATTTTAAACGATATTCATGGACCGTAATGAAACTTTATAATTTTGATTGTTACTGTAAGCGAACTATTAATGCTAAATACTTCGATTTAAAAAATGATCGTGCTATAGTAAACGTCAATAATATATAATAAAAAAAACTTCCCAGTTAAACTCAGGGCATTGAGCTCACAAGCTATTCACACTAATTGTATATTATACTCTTATTGCAAAGAATTTGAAATAAGCCCGTCGAAAAATAAAGAAATCGACAATATATTAAGAGGGGGATCCTCCCCCGTCCCTCCTTATAATTAACCAATGAGCTCCAAAACTAATCAGGGAAGTGTCTTATTACAATGAAAATATATAGAAAATACAAAGGAAATCGGATAATTCTGCATGAAAATTCATTTATCTAAATTAAGGGGGAATTAGCCCTTTGTATCCCCCTTTATACTTAACCAATTAACCCCTAAAACTAATCAGGAAAGCGCTTTACCACAATGGATCTATAAACAAAATCTGAAGCAAAACTGTTATTTCTATCAAGAGTTATCGCGTTACGTACATACGTACATACATACGTGCACACAGAATCGACGAGCACATTAGCTCTCAGGCTTTGATAGCCTGTGAACTAAAAATTACACGGCAATCCAAGTACATTTACGAGAGTTAGAGCACGGACAGATGACCAAACGGACAGACACGCCGAAGTTATAACCACTTTTCAAATATGTTGAAATGTGTTATGGGTTTATCCATAAATTTAGAAGAGTATAATTGAAATCTTACGCGGAAAAGCAACACGTTTTTTCAATTACTAACCAAGAAAATTTCATAAACATAATCTATATATAAAGTAATAAAATTGTTTTTAATGAGAAACTGTATACAATATTCTGAACTACTGTCTAAGAGTTTTTTTCTTTGGGTGCAGATAATAACATAAGACGGCCTCATTATACTGTCGAAAGGTAAAAAACTATATCTTAAAAACTATTGATTGAAATCAACTACAAATTTACACAGCGATGTTTTTGACCATGCTGTATCTGTTCCGTGTAAAATTTAATACAGGTCTCAATTCACAATTTTTTTAATGTTAATTTATTGATATTTTTATAGATAAAATTTGCTTTTGATTTAAACAATGTCATTATGTTTGGGTCCATAGACTGTATTTCATTGCGCAATGCAATCGGTTATTATTTGAGGTGGTATAAGTTATATTTTGTCATAGGATTTAACACGTTAGCATCTTAAAATAAGACCTCTTCCAAATCTATGAAGATACAAGTAATTTTAATTAATTTTTTCAA
Organism: Maratus michaelseni; assembly: GCA_963931845.1. Taxonomy (NCBI): domain Eukaryota; kingdom Metazoa; phylum Arthropoda; class Arachnida; order Araneae; family Salticidae; genus Maratus; species Maratus michaelseni. The sequence continues at coordinate 121,716,111 of OZ007591.1, read as the reverse complement.
TCCGTTTTCAGCAGTAAAATTCGCTTAAAATTACTGAATAATAAACATGTGAATTTTAACAGCATAATATCGACAGGGAGAAAAATGTCCAAGCCGGAAATCAAATCCGAACCCTTGGAATAACGCTGCAATGCTCTACTACTGAGCTACGAGGACGATACCCAGCTTTGCATCTTTCACCCACATATGTCAGCAAGGCTGCAATCGCAGAACAGAATAGAATTATTTCTTGTTGACTTTATGTGTCATCTCATGCTTGCCACAGGATTTGTGCGCTCATGATGACATTTCCACCTTGTTCTGCGATTGCAGCATTACCGACATATGTGGGTGACAGATTCTAAACTAGGTATCTTCCTCGCAGCTCAGTAGTAGAGCATTGGAGCGTTATTTCAAGGGTCCGGGTTCGATTCTCGCCTTGGACATTTTTCACTCTGCCGGTAGTATGCTTAGATAGCAATGTTAAAATCCTCATATTTATTATCTATGAAGAGGTTTAAAAAATGCCTAAACTAAATAGATATTCTAGCGGATGTGATCACAGGAGCTCAAAAAATTTGTCAAAGCTGGTGAAAAGTTTCTTACAAAATCTCAATTAGTAAAAATTTTAATTTGTTGACTACCTTCTCAATCATAATTCGTGTATAGCATTCATTAGAACTCATTATCCCCAAACGATAGGTACCTAAATATTTTTATATGATTAATTTCCAAAGAATTAGTAATAGACTGATCCATTATTTTCCAAGGTTGTATATTTCCTCGTTCGACAACTTAACCCTTTCCGGCGCGGAGTAAGTCTGTTTGTAAAATGATGAAATAATGGACTGACACCAGAATTTTCAAACGAATTCATTCGAAAATAAAAACTTACTTACTTTCCAGTACTTAATAAAAGGAAAATTTTAATTAAATATTCTTAGTGATGTTTGTCAGTTTTGGAATTAAAATTAAGTGTCCTTTTTTGTGGATACCGCCCGTTAAAAGTTTAAGTGAAAAACGTCCATTATTTAACAATAAGTAGACAGGAAGATATCTTGTTTCTAATTTTTTGTACAAATCCAATTTTAACTCAAAATAATAAAAGTTTTTATGATGTAGTCTTATTAAAATATTAAAGTCTAAACAAAGTAATTTCTGCGATATATTCTCTTGTGAAAACAAAATAAGATACAAAGAAAAAAGTAACTTTTAAACATAAAAAGACTTGTAACAGCCATAAAGTTTTGACCAAGAGAAATGTGATTCTACTTTTAATGTTCAAAAGAAACGGTGTAGAAATTATTACTTTTATAAGACTTTTGGCCTAGAATGAAATTGTTTACTACAGTGCAATTTTCTTTCTTCTACTTCTTATCCAAAATAAGATTTTATGGATTCTAAACTAAATATTGAAGAATATATTTTTAATTTTTGTTACATAAATTTAGTATACTATTAGTTTACTGCAATGTAAAATCAGTATAAAATAGGCAAAAATGGATGCAGGTCAAAATGCATATTGAAGTTATATCTTCTGAGAATTTTTTGTTCAAAAGGTGTTGTGAGACAGTCTTTATGTCTATATTTTATCATACAGAAAGCCAATTTAATTACATTTTTAAAGATGGTAATATTACATTGGCAGAGTTTATTAAATTGTCTTACTTAATTTTACATACACATGCTTACAGGTTGCTTATAATCTAATTAAAGTACTTATTGACATGTTCTGTATCTTCTTTTAAAAACATAATTATAAAGAATGTATTGAAACATTTGAATATTTGTTTTGCTTCGCACTATGAAGGTTTTGAAGGATTTTGCAGATGCGTTAGTTTTCATTTTACATTAACTTGTAATACAAACAAATAGAAGAAAAATTATTCGTTTCAAATTTGTTTAAAGTGGAATTCAGTTTTTTAATTTAAAATTATTAAAGCATTTGTGTTTCTTTATTATAGTCTGAAACTCTTAAAAGAGTAAATGTTAAGATATATTCTTGTAAAAAAACTAATATGCCGCAAGAAATAGATATATTTATTTTAAATAAAAATATTTTCATTAGCCACAAACTTTTGACTAAGAAAAAAGCCAAACTGCTTTTATTGTTATAAAGAAACAGTGTGTAGCAGGCATGTCGAACCCATTTACCACCGTGGTCTAAATTAAGTATTACAAACAAAGGCGTGGACTACATTACGAGAGAAAAGAAAAAGGAAAGACATATTATTACCATCACTATCGCACAGCAATTGTTCATTCAATATACAATCATATTAAAGATATATGCATGCAAATTTCCAAAGTAATTATTATTCACAGTTTACTTTATATTTTTACGAAAAATCTTGACAGTACTTTTCATCAACTAAATCTATAAACTACTATCGAATTTGATAATTTGTAATTATTTAAAAATATATTGCAAATGATGGAATGATAATTTACTAAGGTGATTTGTAATATCAACTGAAAATTCCAAGTAGTTTATCCATTGGAAATCTTTTAACGATACGTATTCACATTTTTAAAGAAATAGTGTTTTTGTTTTATGGTTAAAACGTTATGAATGAAAAGCCATCAAATTTCTGTGTAATAAAATAGATTTGTTTATCTTCACTATGCATGTTTCCAAAATATTTACAAGATTGACGTACGTACGAACAGATGTAATTCACAATTTCAGATCGGTTTTAAGGTGATATCTGCTAATTAAAAATCAATTTGTCCAATCAAAATGTAACAAACCTGTACTGCTCTATCTTTGATTTTTAATTTTGCAAGGTATCCTTATTGTGACATCAGTGATGCCAAGAACGCTTGTTTGCAATGTAAAATGGAACGACAAATGGACAGTCAGTCAAAACTTTGAAAAGTGTAGCACGCGCACAGTTTTACCAAAATGTTTAATAGAAATTTTTGCTTTATTTAATCGTAGAAAAGTATTAAAAATTCAACGTACAGGATTTGTATAAAAAGTAATGAGACAAAATTTGTGAAAAAATATTGAAGATATCATACAAACAATTATTATTTTTTTAAAATAAGACTTTTAGGCGTCTACACACTTCTGTCAACGACTTGTAACCACCCTGAGAGTCTTTTTTTCCGGACCGTCTTCAAGCAGCGCGTCGAAGCCGCTTTGACCTCTGCTACTATCGTAGTTGTAGTGTCCTTTGAGGAATGTCTGTACTCTGGGGTTCAGGAAAAAGTCCGCTATGGCCAGATAGGGACTTCAAGGGAAGGGGGGGGGGGGCAGGGGAAGTGTTGCAATGACGTTTTAGTCCAGGTAGTCGTTGATTGCGAAGCAGGTGTGGCTTGGTGCATTGTCATGATGCAGCTTCCACATGCAGCTTGCAATGCGGCTTTTAATACCTGGTCTAACTCGATTGACTATTACATTCAAACTTCCCAGCATGTCCAGGTAGAAAGCAGATGTGATGCCCCCCTCCCCCCCACACACTCCTCAATCAAGCCCATGGACAGAGGTATACTAAAATCACGATACAAACCGTACTGAACCTCGTAGGTGACTGACGCTCAGCGCGTTTTGCAGTTGATTTACGTCTCGATCGAACTTGCCTGGATCATGTAGGCTGAAAAAAATAGGTCTCATTGCTTTTATATCAACTCAGTAGTGATTGAGAAACCTGCGATTTAATTATAAATAGAAATTTTCCAATCCAGTGATGCGAGATTCCTTGGAAATTCGAAGGAATATACGCACCTTGAAAGTAAATCAAAAATATCAGCTAATGTTGTTTTACAAATCATAGGAATAATTTCCCCAAGCTTCTCGATCATTCCCTGCGTATGAATTATCACGTAATAGACATCATATATAGAAATAGATTTCAGTTGATTTATGAAATTCACAGCTTAAACTTAAAATATTTTTAATTTCCTGTAACTAAACTAGACATCATTTCTTCCACTTCTTAACAAAGGATTTCAACTCGCGTTTAGTTGAATATAACAAAGCCGATTTAGGGAGATCCTGGGGTCAAACTTTTCAAAAGAAAAATGCATATTTATATTTCTGGTTAATAAAATTCTACAAAGTCAAATAAATAACACAAAAAGTATTTCTACGATGACTACATCGCATCAGATATAAAAACTTTTGTGTTATACTATCAGTTCTGCCAGGACTCTGTTAAAACATAGAATCCATTTATCTCAGAACGGATTTTTTCAACATTTCTCGTGTTTAAAAGGGTATATCTAAACTTTCTTGCAAGATATGAGTAGGAAAATGTGTACACAGCTTTTATATTAAATCAATAAATTGTCTTCATGGATTTTTAATTTCATGTGAAAATTCTGAAAATTTATTCCTCGAAGTAAAACTCGCTCTCAAAACTCATCGTTGTTTACTTTTAAATTTGTTATAAATTTTGTAAGCATTTTTTTTTAAATACTGAAACCATTTTTTGCACACAATAGTGAAAAAAAGTAATGAAATTGGGCAAATGATACGTGAGTTATATCAAAAATTAAATATAATTTTTAAAAATTACTTAATTTTAAAAATTTTACGTAAAAATTTTCTTAATTTTTAAAAAAATCAACAAATTTAAAACTTTTTATCTGAAAAGTAATCTTAATAAAAAGACACATTTCAGGGAATAAAGTCATTAAAAAATTACTGTAAATAAAAAAAAATCCCTGACGGTTCGGCCTACAGGCACAGGTAGATTTCGAAGACGCAGAACGTGGGGCGCCTGTTTGTCAGGAATTGCGGAAGAAATGACTTTTTGCGATGATGCTGCAGTTGGAACCGCCTACTTCGAAACCAAACTTGTTTGCAGGCGGAGCCAGCAAGGATTTTTTTTTTTTTTTTGCTATAAGAGTTGGTCCTATAAAAAACATGTCAATATAAAAATTTTAGATAATATTAAGGGGATTTATAATAAATTTAAGCGGATTTGAAATCTTGGGAATTGACGAAGTTATGAATTTTTTTCTTCTAAAACCCCCGTTCCCCCCCTTAAGGCAATTTTTAATTATATCAAAAATCTGTCAGACATAAATTTTCGGCCCTTCTCCTAGAAGTAATAATAACTTCAAACGGATTCGATACGTATCATAATTAAGAAATTATGGTTTTTTTCTGTTTTCACAAAAAGTCCCCCCATCCCCCCCCCCTTGGTTCGATTTTGCCCATTAACGAACTTGACCGAGATTTTATGCCACTTGATTTTATGTATCAGTTTCGAAAAGATGCGGGAGTTGGAACCGCCTACTTCGAAAAATAACTTGTTTGCAGGCAGAGCCGGCAGGGATTTGTTTTGTTTTTAATTTTTTTTTGCTATAACGGCTGGTCCTATAAAAGACTTGTCAATATAAAAGTTTTAGATAATACTAAGAGGATTAATAATAAATTCACGCGGATTTGATATCTTGTAAATTGACGAAGCTATGATTTTTTTTCTTCTAAAACCCCCCCTTTTTCCCCCCCTTGGGGCCATTTTTAATTATATCAAAAATCTGTCCTACATAACTTTTCGGCCCTTTTCCTAGAAGTAATAATAACTTCAAACAGATTCGATACGTATAATAATAAAGAAATTATGAGGATTTTTCTGTTTTCACAAAAAGCCCCCCATTTCCCCCCCCCTTGGTTCGATTTTGCCCATTAACGAACTTGACCGAGATTTTATGACCCTTGATTTTATGTATCAGTTTGGAAGAGATTTATGCAGAATTTTCCCAGTTATCGTGGTCAGAAAAAAGTGACATAGATAGATAGATAGATAGATAGATAGATATAAACTTTTGAACTGGGAGTGTTTTTGGGTTCTGGGAGTCATGATCGGCGTAAATCTGCAAAAATTTTTCAAAATTTCCAATTTAGGTGAGAATGTAATAGGTAGTATTTTTACGAAATCTACCTAAAAATAAAATTTTGAGCCCCACACACACTTAACTCTTTTCTAAAGCAAGCTAAATTATCTAGAATTTGTTGGTAAATACACTTTCTTTTTTTATGAAGTATGTTACAAATATAACTGTTTGTGTTTTCGAATTTTGACGAGACATTTTCGAATTTTAACACTTTACAATATAGTTGAAAAGTGTATATGAATTCGGTTTGCCTGTGTGTCTGGCCGTGCTCTAACTCTCGTAATTATACTCAATAATTTTTATATGTTTTTGAAGTTTTACTGCAGAATGCTCGGTATTGAAAATGAAGTGTGTAGCACAAGCAGTAATGTTCTGTAAACCAAAAAGACCGGAGTTGGATCATCTGGTGTAAATAATCCAACATTTGCTTGTTTCCGTGTAATAGTCCATAACTAAGTTGAGAAATAAAATTACAACTTCACAAATAAATAAATAAAACAAACAGAAATTTAACAGATCTGCAATCGAAATAAGCACTTAAGAACTAAAATAGTCAGAACCAAAAAGATTGCTATAACTAGTTTAATCTTTATTGATTAACCGCTGACATGCGGCTAATACGAAAGTACCAAAAAATGCTGTTTGGTGTTGCTCCTTTGAATATATAAAAATAATTAGGCATATCTCTTTTATTATTCATTGGACAGTAGCTATGTAATGTAGGAATATATAGATTCGCATTTAAATACATTACTTGTATTTGTATCTTATAATGGGGTGAAGTTCGACATACATTTTACATTTTTAACACATCAGCTTTTTGATTCGTTAATTCCATGACGGATAAAGACGGGATCAACGCTCATAGGGTTAAAAGCTCTTTTCATTTACCTTCTGTACACCAGGCAGTATAATGGTTATCTTTATGAGATATTAATTGTTAATGGACCTTAATGTTTGGTGGATATTAATGGTTATCTTAATGGTTAAGCGGGGTAACGCGAGTTGGATCTCCTAGTTACAATAAAAATAAAACTATATTATCAATTTGGAAAAATGGTGTTAGAGACCATCAACATGTCAACAGGGTTCGTACGGATCAGGGAATTTTCCAAGAGTTTCAACAGTATTTTCTTCATAGAAAAAGAAATCTAGATTAAAATCGCAAAAGTTCGCCTTCTTTTAAAACAGATTTTCTGTAAGAAAATATTGGTACCGAAGAATTCCCCGGTCGCAAAATTCCAGGAGGCGTACGAACCCTATGTCAAAGACCTTAAAAATGAACTGACATTATTTAGTAAAGAACAGTTAAATTTAAAATGGTGTAACTGCAGCAATTTCATATAATTGAGTCAAAATGACATAATTTTCACAGATTTATCATTCCTCCACCTCTGAAGTAAGATGCCAAATTTTCAACGGAAGATGATGCTTTCGCCCGTCAAAATGACATCATTTTAAAAAATTCGACTGATAATGCGCACTGAAATAATCAGAACCGAAAAGGTTGCTATACATAGTTAAATCGTTAGTGATTCACCGCTGACATGCGGCTAATACGAAAGTACCAAAAAAGATGTTTGGTGTTGTTCCTTTGAATATATGAAAATGATTAGGCATATTGCTTTTATTCTTCATTGAACAGTAGCTATGCAATGTGGAAATATACAAATTCGCATTTACATGCCTTAAGCTTATTTGTAAGCAAAGAATATATCCATTTGAAAACATGAAACTGTATCAATTTTCTGTAAATGCGTCAAAATGACATTATTTTTACAGATTCTTCATTTCTCCATCTCTGAAATAAGATGAGAAATTTTCAATGGAAGAAAGTGCTTTCGCCCGTTAAAATGACATCATTTTAAAACATTCGACTGATAATGCGACTGATAATGCCATTCCATTCAGAAAATGGAAACGTTTTATTACGATTGTATCCAAATCACGTAATTTGCATTGGGTTTTCATTCCTCCTGTACCAACATTGAACCCAAAAGACAACTCCTACTACACACAATACAAAGATTCGTAATCGCAGAAAGTAATATGTTCCTATCAGCACCGCCCCCTGAATCTAGACCTGAGCGCTGACAGAAAAATGGTGGCTGTCGTAGGAGGATATTTATAAGCGTTTGTACATTTCCCTGAAATTACACACAAGTAAATTCTAAAAGTTTTCTTTGATTTATTTGATCTCATAAAAATAAAACGAAGAAAACTTTTAGAAATTATCGGTGGTGAAATTTGAGGGTCCGTACAAACGCTGAGAAAATCCGGTGCTATCAGTAAAAATGACATCATGTTCAAGAAAAAACACACAATCTTTCTTTCATGAAACTGTCACATTTCAATTATCGTTACATTTCAGTATACTTGTGTCGAAATGATTTTAAACAATTTTTCATTCCACTGGTATTGATTTTTTCTACTGAGATCTTTAACCCTTTACTGGCAAATGAAAAGTAAGCGAAAAATTACATTTGGACTTGATAATAGCAATTGTCTATTTCTATGTCATTTCAGATTGGAAGAAGTGTTCCGTAGTTCTGCATTTAACCCCATAACCGTCGCGTAATGTACGAAAAATTCTTTTAAAAATCGTCGATTTTTTTATTGCCCATTTTATTATTCATAAAATTCTTATTAATTAGTGAAATAAACATGTATTTTTTTTTTCAAATTTAAAACATTCAGGATAAATAAAAAATTTTAAAATTACAATTTCACTTACCTTATATTTGGCTTTTTTTTCTTTTTTTGTTACACAAGCTAATTTTTTTATTCAGATCGCTAGATTACCACCAATTTTTTGAAGTAGAAGTATTCGCCTTATTTAATAACAGATTAAATACTGCTCGAATAAAGCTAATTACACTATTTTTAAAAACTTATGGGAATCAAACAATCAGAGTTTTAAAAATGTAGCCTACACTGCCCGTCAGGTTCATGGGTGCGACAAAATTTGTTTTCAGAAGAATGTCCATGAAGGTATCGGGCGCATCGTGCGCGACGATTAGGGGTTTTAAAATAATGTCGGGAGTGACAAAATAAATGAATAAATCAAAATATCACGCCTGTCACTGGCAACAATTTTTCTAATCTAATTGCACCATTATTCTTAAATAAAAATTTTGCATTATATTTTTCTTGCAAGTGCAGTCAAAGTGTTTTAAAAGATTTTTGTTTTAAAATAGTGGTGCGACATAGAATTAAAATTATGAGGAGTTCAGCCCATGAGGGCCCGAGAGCGACAAAAATTTTTCACAAATTTTGCCCGTGAATGCATCGGGCACGACGATTAAGGGGTTAAAGGCTTTTCATATAGAAAGGTCCAAAATGCTACAATGTGTAAAAATGTCAAAAAAATTAACAAGAATGTATATTTTGTTAATCTTGCTTCAGAAACAAGAAATAAATCTAGAATAGTCGTATTCACATAAAATACTATACAAATACAAAGGATACTTTCATGGAACTTTCCTTCATACAACGTGTAAGTCAATGTCATCTACCGGACAACTTTGAATCAGCACTTCAAATTTTGGGCAGGGAATTCCAGCCACTTCGGAAGTTTGCCGGACAAAGTAGGGTATACATTGCTCATTTCTTGTTCATCAGACTTTGGACATGAATCTCGGATATTTTGCTAATTAGCCAGCCAATTCGGGAACTGCCCAAACTTCAGGCTTTGGTCATACTATTACATATGCACAAATAGGTATATCTCTATGTCTTTCATAAAACTGTTTTGGAATTGACGGTTTATTTATATTGAAAACAGAATCAGTATGAATTTTTTCCATAAAATATAACTCAATTTAATTTTGTTGCAGTTTTAAAAAGGGATACCAGTTTGGCGAACTAGTTTATTTAGAAATTCCGATTCATTCCGAAAATGACGAAAGAAGAATTTTTTATGATAATCGTTATTTCTGAATATCGTTATTTCTGTGTATACGTGGCCGAACTGGCCACGCTGGTTTTAATCGAAATAAATAAACTTGTCTTTTATATTTGCATTGCTAGTTACATTTCATTCAACTTAATTGCATTAGCATTTAAAACAGTTTCACAGTTATTGTATCGGGAACAATGATTTTCTTTTTATACTAAGCTGTACAAATAGCACAGCTTTTACGCGAACTTGAAGCATATTACAAAAATTTTCCTGATATAGTGTCAATTAAAAGTAATTATATTATAATATTGCTGTTTATTTTTTCTGGTGTCAAAAAATTAAATATAAAATATTTAAATATAAATATTTTTCAAAAACGATTTTTTAAATTTCAGATTCTATGAGAAAATTTCACGTGAAAAGTTTCTGCATATATTGGGTTGTCGGGAAAGTTCGTTTGCAAAAATGAATTCGTACCGGAAAATTCCGCCCATTAATCATTAGACATTAGATATCGGAATCAATGTCTAATAATTAAATGGTAGAATTTTTCGGTACGAATTGATTTTCCCAACTAGTATGAACTTTCCGGACAACCCAATAGATATAGCACTAACAGGAAATACTACTAGTTTGTTTTATACAAAATATGACCATTTTACTATTTTGAAAACCATCAATGGGATCCAGTGTGAAATATGCTATCAGACTATCTTTTTCTTTAATTAGACAATATATTTTTTAATATATTGGTATTTTTTACAGTACAAAATTAATTCTACTGACGAAATTTTGGTTTCTCTATAAAAAAAAAAAAAAAATACATTTTTCTAAACACAATATATTCTAGAAAAACTAATTACATTCTAATTGAATACTCATTATCATGATCTATCTGCAATTACAAAATGAAATAAAAATTCAAAGATGACTCAACACCTCAAAAAGTTTCATTATCATTCTAAAAATGTTTTGTTAAATATTGCTGAATATTTGTAAATGAATGCTAAAAAATTGTGATTTCTTTTGAACAAATTTCAACTAGTTATCCCCTACTCCTAATTTTCAAATATTTAAAAATTTTGAAATACAACTCTTGTACGTTTTACATTACATTGATTCATCTTTTCTATGTAGTCAGAAGAAATAGAGTAAACAAATTTAAGGATCTAATTTTGTTTAATGATATATTTTTGTAAATAAAACAAACCAAAGTACAACCCTATTTTTAAATACAGTAAAAACCAAGCATTATCAAACATTTAAGCTTGTTTTTATTATTATTACTATTATTATTTTTACAAAACGCTGTAAATATTATCTCATATTCCTTATACAAAAGTTAATTTTTAAGTTGAAAAATTTTCAAAAAATTTCATAAATATCCAATATGTAATGAACACTTGACGACACGCAAGCACAAATACACACACGCACAAACACACACCTACCTATACATATGTATAAGTATGTGTGTATTTATTTATTTATTCAAACATATTGTATGCAAATAATAAATATTTAATTATTTTTATGTATACATTTATACATGCGTTCCCACAACCTTTGGTTTTCTAAGCAAATGTATGTCTATTTACTGAATTATTCCTATATGATTATTTCCTCTTTTTCGTAATCCTTATTTGCTAAATAGTATTCTTCAGCTTATTTAACCGTAGAACTCAGAGTGCCCCAAACAATTTGAAACGTGCTTTAATTTTTAACCCGATAGATAAAAGCCGCGGTAATGTAAATTGCAAAAGTGTTTAAATTAGGATAGGAAGTATGCTTAGGCCTTTACATAGACCTCTCAATAATTTTCAAACAGTTATACTTTTAAAATTTTACACGACCCCTACCACTTAAAGATGCGACACTCTCTGAATGACCCCTCTCATTCTTTTCCATATCAATATCTCACAGATTTACATTTTATGTTTGATATATGGTCCCCATTGAAATGGTCAATTTTTATAAAGTATAAGTCATTTAATGTTAAAGCTATAAATGTGCAAGTTGTTTTTGTGATTTTTTAATTTTCTTAAATACAAAAAAAGTTTAAACACACATGTTAAAAGTACAAAGTATTCGTACCCAGACAATCTAAATAAGAGACTTTTTTATAGTTAGTCCATAAAAGAAAGTGTTATCATTTGAAATTGAACCATAAATATAAAATAAGAAAAAAAAACAGAAAACTTGATCTTAAAAAAAAAAAACATTGGTCAACAAAAATGTTTTTTTTTCTCAGTTTTAGCGACACGAAAATGGATTTATATATTTCATGGGCACATTTTATGATAAAAAATCTAAAAAAAAAAGAGAAAGAAAGAAAGAAAAAGAAAAAGAAAGAAAAATATGTAACTTCAGTTACTTTCTACGCGACAAATTATTCTTGAGGAGCGGGATAGTAAAAACACTTTTTATATAAATGAAAGCTTTGACTATGAGTGCACTTTTGGCAGTATTATTTCAGATACTATATTTATTCAAAAAATTCAAACCTACATGATAAAATTTTCTACTGGAATTCAGGATAGCCGTTTTAAACCTCTATTCTTCAGTTACAGAAAATAATTCAATATGAGTTTTTTTGAAATAAATTATTTTAAGTAATTAGTAAAATGAGTTAAGTATTGGGTTTCTTTTTTATTGCATAGTTAATTATTATTTTTTCTAATTTGTGATCATTAAAAAGGAATTTCGATTTAAGAAAAAATAGCATTTTCGACATCTGTTGCAATTTGCTTTCAAACTGGTCGGGAAGTAATTAGTAAAATACGTTAAGTATTGAGTTGAAGAATAAGTTATTGTAGCTTACAATTGTTTTATACTTTCTTTTTTATTGCATAGTTAAATTTTTTTTTCTTTGATATTATTAAAAAAGGATGCCGATTTAAGAAAAAGTAGCATTTTCGATATCTGTTGCAATTCGCTTTCAAACCGGTCGGGTAAACAGCGAACGCCTGCACATGGCAAAAACTAAATACGGTATATCATTCTGTACGGTATATCATTCAAGGCTATATAAAAAGGTACTTAGGCCATCGAAAACGTAGACGCTTGCGTATAACGTTGCTCACAGTTGCCCCAAAAGACGCAGTTTCCCGTTTGTTCCAATTCCTGCTTCAGCTTTCTTTGAAGATAGTTGTTGTGCTGTCACGTTTCTGTTGCAGTAAATATTTTGAAAATAACAAGTGACAATAGAGAACACAGTCAAATGTGAAAGCCGCAGTTTCGTTCGGTTTCTGAATGCGTAAATTGTTCAGCTTATTGTGTTTTTAAACACTGTAAAAAAGACAAATGTTTCTCAGTCAAGGAAAATATATTATAAGCAATAACGGCACTATACAAAAACCTCTTTCAACAAATCTATTTTCGAGATTTAGAGAAACAATTTTAAATACAACATTTCTTTTGTTGCCACTGATTTTCAGAAACCCTTTTGAGTAGTTTTTATACTGTATTAACAAAATTTTCTGAGTAATCCCAAACGTAATATCGGTTTTTAGAATGCTATTAAATATTGATTAAATATTTTCAGCTGCATAATTGAATTTAGCAAGAAATTATCATGCAATGGTAACAAAATAAAATTAATTTTAACGTTAATGTTAATTCTGCTATTTTTTCATGTTTGTCTGTAAAATATGATTTTTGAACATAAAAATGTTTACTTGAAAATTGGTAACTTCCGAAAAATCTACATGTCTTTTTGATAAAACTGTTTAATACACTACAAAAACAACTTGGAAACGTTTCCACAAATCAGTGGCAGCAAGAGAAACACTGTTTTTATAAAGGCATCTTGAAAACTTTAAAATACATTAGTTTTGAGATTTCTAAAAATTAAAAAAAGAAATACTCTTCGGAATCGCTGTTAACGTGAAGAAGTTATTGTATATTTTTGTTCATCGTTTTATATATTTTGCTAGATGAAGAAATATTTGTTTTTTTTTTTACAGTGTAGGCAAATCAAGCAAGTGTATATGTTAAGATCAATGCATGAGATATTTTTGAGAGAATAGTTTACATCAGATCAAGTAGTTTACATTAAATCAAATAGTTTACCTTAGATCAAATTCTTGGACCTTGCGGAAGAAATTACAACTAATATAAAATAGTTTACGATATTTTATGAAAAAAGAACAATTGTGCTCGCGGAAACTCGTAATGGTTGACCATCACTCATTAGATCGACGTAAAAAAAAATGAGCAAAAAGATCTCGAGAACATATACTTCACGTTGGACACGTTACTTGACTCTTCCCAGAAATTTCGAATTTCTTCTTAAATGAGCATCATTAACCCCTTGAGGACGAGCGACACGTATACGTAACGCATAAGATGCTCAGAATCCTCGATTATTCCCACCAGTTATTTTTTATTGTAAGATTTGCCTTATTAAATCTTAGCATTTCTGAGATTCAATTAGGCGAAAATTTCTGTTTTGAAAAACCTGTGGCAAAAGATTAAAAATTCTGTAAAGGACGTTTGTCGCGAAAGGGTTAAACAAGTGGGTAAGTGTGAACGAAGATCACTCAAAGGGTTTCGTTTAATATGTCCACTTTATCATTTCTTTAATAGACCCAAATAAATTTCATTTAGTAACCAAAAAAAAAAAAGGTCATGTTTTTTATAGAGTAAAAAATTACCGGTCTATTTTTCTCGTTTTTTCGAATATCTAAACCAGCCGGTAAACGGGCTAAGCCCGCTATTATATTCTGTCATAATAATATCTATCATGTGGAAGAAATGCGATATTTAAAAAAAATAATTTCAAAATTTAACGTGTTGTACACCTTCAAAATGTTAAAATATGCGAGTATTTCCATAATCGGGTTTTTATCATTATTCAATACGTTCCTCAAACTCATATATTTACTATTCTCTATTACTCATATTGATACTCGCTTTGTATTATTCTGAAACATTTGAAAAATCCGTTAAACTTCCGATATGACGTCAGATTTTCTTTTTAATTCTCTAATGACGTGATATTAATCTGTTTTGCGTACATACACATACTCATACTCCTTGTATTATTGAGAAATCCTTGAAATTTTCCATTTTATTACCACTATGACGTCAATCAATTTTATTTTATATTTATCTTTTTTCAATTGGAGAAACTTTTTATTTCATTTTCATTTTTCACGTGGAAATCGTTCAATAGAAAATTAATTATTGTAGAAAGAATTTCATTGTGGATTTTTAATTTTTGGCAATTGCTATAACAAAAAAATATTAAAAATTTAATAGGAAAAGGCTGTTAGTATTTTGATTTTTTATCCTTATTTATTAAAATAATACCATTTTTTAAAATTTTAATATTTTGATCTTCATAGCTGGTATTCAGCTATATAAACACAAAGTTTCAAGTTATATAGTTTCTGAGAATGACTCTGTGACGAACAGACAACGGAGCGGGAGTAATAGGGTTTCGTGAGATGAACGAAACCCTAAAAAGCAGTAACTTCATGTCGGCTGCCATTGCCGGGAGAGGAATACAATAACAGCATTGAGAAACTTGTACCCATTTATGTCGAAAAGTATTTAGGAATAGACCAAGTGTATTGTAAATAAAATTTCGTCTGGATATTGTTTCTATTGAGTTACACATAAACGTTCTTTGGTTTCTGGAAGACCTGCGTACGTTTTCGTTAATGTGAAGCATAGAAATATATATCCCGTTCCCCAAAACAAGTAACAAGCAAAACAACAACTTCATACTTGGAATTTGCTCTTGCGGAGGAACAGAGAGTGGGTATTCGTATATGTCTTTCGAACAACAATACGATCAATATACCACTAATCGAAAATATAAATCTGTATGTTCCAGAAAAGTATCAATTCAACGCAGATTTAGAAAAATATATGAACACCATTATGCGTCTTTCTGTGGCACAACAACGTTAATCCTCACATAGAATGTACGACAAAAATCACCATCCAAACACTCGATTTGGAAGTTAAGCTCGATCATTAATGTTCTACGGTTATTTTATACTTCATAGAATTACCATAATTTCTGAATTTCATCCAACAATGTGCTCACTGTGTCTTGAAATTTGTATGTGAAGTTGATAACTGGGCAAATTCTTTGCGTCGAGACCAGAAATATACACAGTTTTGTTTTTTATCACTAGGGCATCAAAATACTTTTTGAATGTTGGAAGAAGTCATATATAACAGCAGGAAGCAAATTATTGATTAACTTGATTATCAATATTGTTTTTTACATTAGTTAAAAAATTATATTTCGCAACTATTACCATTTTAAAAACCTAATCAAAAGAAAAAAATGAAAAAATGAAACATAAATCAATTACACAATTAAAAATAACTAGCTGCAAAACTAAACGGCAATGACTTTTTCCTCCACCCAATACATTTCTGACGTAAAGCTTGAAAGAAAGTTATGTATAAAAAAGTAAATAAATTATATTTTATTGTTCATAGTTAAAGTAATAATTGCACTGGATTGTTTAATTTTAACTTCAAATCAGCATTATCCTTCTAAAACATATATTCTTATAAAATTTAGGATATAAAACACAAAAATTGTGCATAGATTCCATGGATTCTTTCAGATTTGTTGAAAACGGCAATAATAGTCTCTGCATAAAGCGGAATCGATTGGCCCGAGAATGTCTACAAGATAATTGTACTTTGAGCATGTAGACTAACTTTTTGCCCACAGTAGATTGAGCATCCGATGCCTGAATATTGATTTTAGAATTTAAATTTAATGAACATGTTTTTTTTTTGTTCAAAACTACAAATTGTCCTGATTTTGAATGTAACACTTTGTGACTCAAGAACTCCGATTTAAAAAAAATATTTATTCAGATGTTAGAATACAACATTTTAAGCAAGTAAAAAATAATTAAAAAGTTTTAGAATATAAAAATAAAAAATTCTTGTCTTAGAAATTATGTTTTTCATGGCTGCAATAAACAGAAAATTTCATAATTCTCATAAGTATTGTCCATTTTCTAATACAAAAAATCATAAATTATATGAACTAACCTTTGCAAAAAATCTATTTTTTGACATCTCTAGACTAATTAATTTTACAAACATTTACGATATTTATTTTAAAAGCTAAAAGGTGTAAATTAACAACATAATATAAATTAAAATAAATTTTATTAGGTTGTTTTACATGTTTCAACTCACCCCGAGTCATTTTCAAAAACAAAATGAGAATATTCTAGAATTGCACGGGCTTTGAAGTTATTATTTTCATGTACTTTTCTAAAAATTACTCACGTTATCTTCTATTTTTACTTGGTTGTTTATTTTCATATCTGTGAACATGGAGTAACTCGAGCCACAGTTTCGGTATATTAAAAGATGCCGCATCGTTACATATTGTATTTTTGCGCGTTAGTATCTCTATGGTTTCTCGTATTATGGATGGATAGTATAGACTGGAGGGAAATATTATTTTACTTTCATTGAAATTTATTTGGATGGTTTCTTCTTGATATAATCTTTCCAGGGCTGCAGTTTTTTTTATACTTAATATCAGCTATATGCTCTTTTTTCTGCAATTAAATTTGCTGCTGGTCTTTTTAGAAAATTTTTAGAAAAGTACATGAAAATAATAACTTCAAAGCCCGAATATTCTCATTTGTTTTGGAAAATGACTCGGGGTGAGTTGAAATATGTAAAATAACCTAATAAAAGTTATTTTAATTTATATTATGTTGACAATTTACACCTTTTAGCATTTAAAATAAATATAGTATTACAAGGTGTTATAATTTATTATAACATTTACGATGTTCATTTTAGGAATAACGATGTGAAACTGCTCAAATGATAAATAAAACTTTGGTATGAAAATTAACTCAGTATCGCCGTCTGTTGAAAATTCCATGAACAGTTTATATTAGCTGTTGTATTAGAAGATGGTAGCAATAAAAAATCGTCTTTACAAGCCCATTGTATAAGTTAACATAGGCTTTTGGGTATGTTGCAGACATGAAACACGGTGATACAAAGGGTTAAGAAGGAAACTGAAAAATCCTAACAACGTAAGAAGTTACTAACACTTTTTTAATTACCTAAACATTTTTTACCATGGTATATTTGTATGTCAAAGACAAGAAAATTGAACCGTTAACTGTAAAAAAAAAAAAAAAAAAAAAAAAAAAAAAAAAAGTTACCAAATCTAGGAAAATATACTATAACCACAAACGAAAATATACAATAACAAGCGGCCCGTCCCGGCTTCGTGCATTTGGACAATGTGTCGACTACAATGTATTTTTCTTTTAAAAATGTCTTATGCAAAATAATAAAAAAACAGCAATAGTTGTCTTATTTGTCTAATCTTCCATAATCGGCTTCATATCCGATGTTTAAACCCAATTGGTGAATTTTTAAAACAGCTGAAATAGGTGTTTAAATATTTTTTTGGTAGATTTGTTATCCTGAATTTCATGCTCCTACCTAAAACTGCTGCTGAAATACGGCGACATGTCCTAAAACGTTCGACCTCCCATTTAACCCCCTTAGTGGTGAATTTTTAAATTCGCTGAAATACGTGTTTAACTATATTTTTAGTAGATTCCTTATTCTAAATTTCAGTCTCCTACCTAAAAATGTTGCTGTGATATGGCAAATAACTTAAAACGTTCAACCCCCCACCCCCACCTTTAAACTTCATTCGGGGGACAATTTTGACAAACCCTTTCTTATTGCTTGCCTAGATCATGACATCAATCTGCTGTCCAAATTTCTTGATCCTAACTTTCGTCGTTTCAGCTGGGCGTTGATGAGTCACCCAGTCAGTCGGTCAGGCGTTCTCTCTTTATATAACAGTATAGATCTCTTCCGAGTTACTAACGATTCCTAAAAGCGCTTTTTATTTTCCGAAAATTTCTAAAACCAACATATTTTCGGGATTTAAAAAGCATTTATAAAAAAATAAGGTTTGTTTTGCTGCCATTGATTTTCAGAAACACTTCCGAAAAGTTTTTGTACTGTGTTAATCAGTTTCGTAAACCGGAATATTAGTTTTTGAGATAATATCGATTTTCAGTTAAACATTTTCAGCTGCGTAATTGAATTTGTACATGCAAAATTACATTAATTTTAATTTTAATGTTTCTCAACATGGAATATAGGTTTTTCGGATGCTATTAATTCTCAAGTATACATTATCATATTTACTCACAAACATGATAAATTAACTGCATTGCATTAACATGTTTATTATTTTACTACTCTTGCGTGTATAATATTAATTACGCAACTGAAAACGATTAATTGATAGAATCCCAAATACTGATATTCCGATTTGAAAAAAACTGATGAATATACTATAAAAGGTACTCGGAACAGTTTTCGAAAATCAGTAGCTGCAAAATAAACTTTGTTTATATAGTTGCTCTTATATATATCAAAAATATTTTGGTTTATCAGGTTTCTAAAGAGAAGTAACCCTTTTCGTTAACATGGGTAACTCGGTAGATGAGTTGGATATTTTTGTCTGTGGTTATTTTATACTTTCCTAGATTAAGAAAGATTTATCTTTTCTATAGTGTGCAGGTTTTTACGCTTTTCCTTTATAAATAAATTTAGCACATTTTATAGCTTAAACCATACCGAGTTAAACATATTTTTAAAGTTGATTTATTTGTTGCCATTTACACTTTAGTACAATCCTAGCTAATCCGCCTGGCGTTGCTAAGTCCCGTCAAAAATAGTACGAAACGCGGGAAACTTTCTAAAAATCACTGCACGAAACTGTTCCTCTGGTAACCCTTTCGTTTGTTGGAAAATAAATAGAGAGACGGACCGCGAAGCGGAAGTAAATTCAATACGATTCTCTCAGATGTCTGGGTCATTTGATTCAAAGCGGGTCAGTTTTTGGTCAAAAATAAGTTACCGTCCGATTTTTACAAAATTTGCATTTTCCGAATCAGAAAAATAAATTACGTATATACTGTGAGTTTCGAATTGTTTTCTCCAATAGTTTTCTTAATATTCGAGGATGAGTGAAAATGACAATATTTTGCTGTCTGGTATTATCGAATCAGTAATTTTCTTTTGCGGTTTCGATAAAAATACCTCTTTTTGGGGCACGAGCAGGAAAATCTAGTTCCACTGTCAGGGGGCGCATTCTATTCTAAACAAACTTCTTTCAGAACGAAACTAAGGCACGTGTTCCCGCTGCCTAGGGCATCGTATAACAGGCGTACTGCACACGTGCGGCAAAATCGTTTAGTTCTAATCTCCACCGCCAGGGGACACCAAATCTACATCTTAATTAGTTATTTATATCTTATTAGTTCATGTTAAATTGAATGAACCTATTCGCGTTGAAATCTGGCGCAACGACAAAAATAGGCATTTTCGGCACACGCGCAGGAAATTTTTTTATATTCACCGCCAGGGGGCGCATTCTGGTGTAAACGAACCTCTCACACGCTTCGAGGTTGCCTACGGTGCCGTATAGTAGGCGTACTGCTTACCCACTGCATTTAGTTCCACTTTCTACCACCAGCGGATGCATGCGGTTCTAAACAAACCCTTTCCAAACGAAACTCCGTCACCTGTCCCCGCTGCCTACGGCACCATATAACAGGTGTGCTACGAACGCGCTGCAGTATTTTTTTAGTTCCAATTTCACCCTCCAGAAGGCGCCAAATCTACATCTTAATTAAATTATGTTAAGTTGAATGAACCAATTCCCGTTGAAATAGGTTCCACAGAACACGGGAAAATACCCCCCCCCCCCCTGGAGATTAATATTCATACATAGCGGGCAACAAGGGCTGAAACAAATATATGCTGAAGTATATTTAGGACTTGTGGGACTTTAGGATAATGTTAGAAAGATTTCGTTTGAATCGGACCAATATTAAAAAAGTTCTGATTTGAGAAGTACCGGAGAAGGGGGGAGTTTTTATCAGAGCATTAACGCGATGTTTAAATTACGACCAGACACCCCCCTCCATGAAAATTAAACCAAGGATCTTTAACATTAAAAATTATCGTTAACTTTTGAAACAGAAACAAAATGGGGCTTTTTTTTGGTTTGTTATTGTAGCCAATTTCCGAAATCAAATACATAAATGACGTCACGTACATGAAAAATCTCTAAAAATCGCTAGTCGAATTCGGAATAGTTTTTATTGAAAAGTGGATAAAATTTACTATATTGGATTCATTTTAATAAATAAAAAAAAGCGCCACAAAAGTGAAAAAAAGTTAAAAAACGCATACAAAATTAAATTTAATACATAGATGAGGCTCCTCGTTTCCAAATTTTGTAACTCTGCGTGCAGCGGTCTCCCCAGAACACAGTCGACAGACAAACAAACGGATTACACACACAAAGTTTTTCCCTTATGATTATAGATTCAGTTATTCAGAACCATTGCATACATTTTTCATACACAATAGTCTCCATTTAACAAGAATGAACAGTTATTCTTCATGAAATTTTGCATAGTTATTAATAGCGTCTGGATTATATGCGATTGCATGTGAGGAATGGATTTTTCATGTTTTGGCTATATTTTCTACAAACTCATACAAACAAAAATTTGAAAATTTATTAAAATGCATATTTCCATAACTATTCATAAACATATATCTATAAATGTACATTTCAGTACTGATGTAAAATATCATCAGAAAAAATGAGAGAAAACAAATGTTTGTTTAGTATATTTCTGTGTTATTTTTATAAAATTTAAAATAAAAACCAGCTAAGAACTTTAAATTTGAATAATTCAGATTTGTAAATCAATAATCTGTCATTCATGATGTAACATAGGTTAAGCAATTATGCACGTATGCCCACCCTTTTTTAAGTTAGGCTGATATTATAAAATTTAAAATGAATTATAAAATATAAGATAAAATATCATTAACTAACTTTCAGTCGTTTGATTACTTAGTTTAAACATATATATTACCCACTGACAAAATAATAATTTTTCATGTAAACAGAGAAAACAAATTTTTGTTTTGTAGACTTCAGTATTATTTTTATAAGATTTAAAATAAATGATCACGGAAAGTATATAATAGTACATGCATTTGAAAAAAAAAAAATCTTCATAGAGACAAAATGGATCAAATTTTTACTATTGTTTTGTACGCAGAATATTTTATGTTAAAAAATAAGAATTGAAAATTGACAAATAAAAATATTATGATATTTTATAATATTTAATAAACTTTTATTAAGGAATCTGTTCTAGTAAATGTGGAAGCAAATTTTGTTCTGTGAATAATTCTCATATTATGGTTAATTTGTATGCAAAGCAGTGGCGTAGCTTTAGCAGATGCTGCGCCACTTTACTAATATTTAAATGAAAAGTGACAATATTTCAGTGTTAAACAAAACAAGTGGGTAAATGTGATCAAAGATCGCTCAAAGGGTTAATATTCCTTTCAAACACTTTATCCTTTCTTTAATAAATTCAAACAAATTTCATTTAGCAACAACAAAAAAAAGTCATGTTTTTTATAAAGTAAAAATTTACCGGTCTATTTTTTCGTTTTTTCGAATATCTAAAGCAGCCGGATAGCGGGCCAAGCCCGCTATTATATTCTGTCATAATAATATCCGTCATACGGACTAAATGCAATATTTAAAAAAATAATTTCAAAATTAAACAAATTGATGTATACCTTCAAAATGTTAAAATATGCGAATATTTCTATAATCGGATTTTTATCGCGATTCAATATGTTTCTCAAACTCATATATTTACCATTCTCTATTATTTATATTGATACTCGCTTTGTATTATTCTGAAACATCTGAAAAATTAGTTAAACTTCCCATATGACGTCAGATTTTCTTTTTAATTCTCTAATGACGTGACATTAATCTGCTTTGTTTACTTACTCATACTCATACTCCTTGTATTATTGAGAAATCTTAGACATTTTCCGTTTTTTACGACTATGACGTCAATCAATTTTATTTCATATTTATCTTTTTTTCAATTGGTGAAACTTTTTATTTCATTTTCATTTTTCACGTGGAAATCGTCTGATAGAAAATTAATTATTGTGGAAAGATTTTCATCGTGGATTTTTAATTTTTGGCATCTGCTATAATGAAAAGTGGTTAAATTTAAAAGGAAAAGTCTGTTAGAATTTTGGTTTTTTTTCTCTATTTATTAAAATAACGGAGCGGGAGCAATAGGGTTTCGTTCATCTCACGAAACTCTAAAAATGGTATTTAAAATTTTTAATTAATAACTTATTCGCATATATTCCTAGTCTATCGTGTAATAATGGTACATTATAAATCAAACCGTTTTTAAAAACTAGTGACAAAAGTAAAAAAAAAAGTGACACAAAAGTGACAAAAAAAAAGAAAGAAAAAGAAACAACCAGAAGATGTTCTCATGGGTAATTAAGATGTTTCGTGACCACAAAACTGAAATCTTCAAAACAAGAAAGAAATTTTTGTCACGAAGCGGAGAGCTATTGACAAGTTTCTTGCCTTAATAGTTAAGAACAAAATATATTTGTCGCTCATATACAGACAATTTCACGTAACTTTAAGTGAAATCTTTGTAAAATTCTTATTTCAAGTTATTTTGTTAAGTGTATAATCAATAAAAATACAAACGGATAAATAATACTTAATATAAACACATGTTTGTAACATTTTTGCATTGTATTTTTACTCAAGGCATGTGTAAAATTTAACAATAATTAATTTGAAAAATATGAGAAGAGAAATAAAGAAAACGAAGACTATTAAGACAATTTTTGGCCCCTTCACTCATGTTATTAAAATAGAAATTTTCTTGATAAATGATAAAATACTCCTAAACAAATATGAAATGAAAATATTTGAATAGCGAAATGTAATGTTATATTTTTATAAAATATTTGTGCATTTATTTATAATATAAAAATTTTATTTTTAACATTAATTTGTAGGAAGTTTTAAATTAAGAAATAACAAACAAGACTGGGAACAATCTGATTAGAAAACAAAGTTAAAATCATTCAAAAATCGGTGGTGAATGTATTACAAATGAGTGCGGGGTCTTTTTCGAAGCTCTATCCCAAAAACTTTTGTGTCATCAGAGTCCGAGACCAAAACTGAATTGTTAATAAATATTTTTAAATTGTTTCGGGATTAATTTTCTCATTTATAAATTTCTTTTTGCATAGAAATAAGTATTAACCCTAAATACGTCCTCATGATAATGTTTCGTGATGTTCATGTCACTCAAAATCTGTATAATTATTATTTTATTTATGGCGAAACAATTTGCAGAAATCTGCAAAAGTCACAGTTTTGATTACGTTAAAATGCCACTGTACAACTAAGATAGAAAGACATGAGTTCTGTTTTCGAGTGATTGTGGAGAAGGATTTGGAACAGAAAGCCAGGTTAGACAAGGGATATCTCACGCCTTCTGTATGTTACTAATACCGACTGTTCAAAAGCTTCAGAATCAGGTTGAATATTCTTCTTACATCCATCCTATCCATCATAATTCAATTCCCTTTGGAACTCAGTTTTAGAGGATTGTGACTCACTGTAATAAACATATTACATTCCTGTTTCTCAAATAACAATTTTTATTTCCTTTTTCAATTTGTGGCTAAATAAAATATTCCCTTTGAGCCCGAGCGCGGAAACTGGTATATAAATTGACCCGGCCTCCGACAGAGTCCGTCTCATCTCTATAATGTATGGGTATGAAGCGGAGTTGACTAAACTGAATTAACCCGCTCCCGGTACGACTCGGTTTGAACTAAATTGTTTCGTTGGTGGTCAGATTGACGCTAATTGTTTCGCTTTTGGATACACTTCGGCTTGAATTTTGATTCTTGCTAAACGGGTTCGGATTAACCTGATTTTTCCAGAGATCCGCTTTTGGATAGACTTCAACTTGAATTTTGATTCTTGCTAAACGGGTTCGGATTAACCTGATTTTTCCAAAGATCCGCTTTTGGATAGACTTCAACTTGAATTTTGATTCTTGCTAAACGGGTTCGGATAAACCCGATTTTTCCAAAGATATTGTTGATGATGATAAATTATTTATTTGAAAATGAATAATTTTTACAGATTAAAATTTTGCCATAAACGACAAATTTGATTTTAGAGAGACTTTTATAGATTATTTTCTCCAAATTACACTAACCAATAAACGTCCTATGTTATAAGATAGGGAGTTCAACTTTTTTACTGAAAGTGGTTTGCTATCACCGAAAGGTAATATTCTCTTTATTAAACAGTAAAGTTTCTATCATTAAAAAAGCATTTTTTTTAATTCTAAATTAGTGATAACAAGATAGATAATTTAACGCTGCATCAACGCAACATCAGCGAGTAATAGATTAAAAAGTGGATTAATTTTCATTGATTGCGGGTTATGGTCCGAGTTCTTATTGGAGAATTTCGGAAGTGGGTAGATGGTTGGTGAAATGTATTTGTCGTGTGCGGGTGGGGTTCCCGGTTGTATTTAATAGGATTTACGGGCTCGGGTCGTGTGTAACCCGGCCAGTGCAGGACCTGGTATAAAGTATGTTTTTTTCGGGTTATTTCCATTGTTTCTATTTTATTTAGTAAAAATTCGACTACATGATTGCATTGCTTGAAAAACCTCAATTTAACTCGTGAAAAAATAGATTATCCATGTTAATTGCTTTCTCAAGATGACGTTTAGGACAGTATCATTTGTACAGTTGGTAATACTTGAGGAAGATTGAAATAGTGTCAAAATTCTTATAAAGTATCATTTCTTAATGCCACAATAGCTAGTTTAAAATAATCAATTTTAAAGGTATAGTTCCACTTGCAAAATGTTTCAAATATCGTTCTTTATTATCCTAGAAGTCAGACAAATTAAAACATATACTGTTGCAAAAGTTACGAAATTTGTTTTTTTAAACATATCCTAAGTACTATATTATGATTATTTGAAATTTTGAAATTTTCAGTATTCTCTGATACTAAAAATGAATTTGTATATTTTCATTGCCAACCAATGCTAAAATTTCAGAAAAATTAAAAGTATCGTGTGTCAGTAAACTTTCTTAAGAAAGCAATCAATATTCAAAAAATCCCTGACGGCTCGGCCTACAGGCACAGGTAGATTTCGAAGACGCAGACTGTGAGGCGCCTGTTTGTTGGGAATTTTGGAAAAAATTACCTTTTTGCCATGATGCCGCAGTTGGGTTATATAAGGGACCGCCCACTTCGAAATCCTACTTGTTCGCAGGCGGAGCCGGTAGGGATTTTTTTTTTTTTTTTTTTTTTTTTTTTTTTTTTTGCTATAAGGGTAGGTCCTATAAAAAACCTGTCAATATAAAAGTTTTAGATAATATTAAGAGAATTTATAATAAATTTAAGCGAATTTGATATCTTGAAAATTGACGAACTTATGAATTTTTTTCTTGCATAACCCCCCTCCCCCCCCTTGGGGTCATTTTTAATGATATCAAAAATCAGTTATACATAAATTGTCGGGCCTTTTCCAAGAAGTAATAATAACTTTAAACGGATTCGATACGTATCATAATTAAGACGTTATGGGTTTTTTTTTTCACAAAAAGCCCCCCCCCCCCTTGTTTCGATTTTGCCCATTAACGAATTTGTCCGAGATTTTATGCCCCTTGATTTTATGTAGCAGTTTGGAAGAGATTTGTGAAGAATTATTCGAATTATCGTATCCATAAATAAGAAAAGAAAACTGCCCAGTTAAACTGAGGGCATTGAGCTCACAGGCTATTCACACTAACTGTATATTATACTCGTATTTCAAAGAATTTGAAATAAGCTCCTCAAAAAATAAAGAAATCGACAATATATTCAGGGGGGGTTATCCCCCCGTTACCCCCTCATAGTTGACTAATGATCCCCTTAAACTAATCAGGGAAGCCTCTTATTACAATGAATATATATATACAAAATTTGAATAAAATTGGATAATGCTGCATGAAAAACCCATTTATCTAAATTAAGGGGGGATTAGCCCCCCCTTCCCCCTTTATACTTAACCAATGAACCCCCAAAACTGTTCAGAGAAGCGCATTATCACAATGAACCTATATACAAAATTTGAAGAAAATCGTATAATTCTGCTTGAAAAAACCATTTATATAAATTAAAGGGGGATTAGCCCCCCCGTTCCCCCCCTTAATACTTAACCAATCAATCCCGAAAACTAATCAGGGAAGCGTCTTAACCCAATGAACCGATAAACAAATTTTGAAGCAAATGGGATAATTCTGCATGAAAAACCTATTTATATAAATTAAAGGGGGATTAGCCCCCCCCCGTTCCCCCTCTTTATACTTAACCAATCAATCCCGAAAACTAATCAGGGAAGCGTTTTAACCCAATGAACCTATAAACAAATTTTGAAGCAAATGGGATAATTCTGCATGAAAAACTCATTTATATAAATTAAGGGGGGGATTAGACCCCCCTCCCGTTCCCCAGATTTATACTTAACCAATCAATCCCGAAAACTAATCAGGATAGCGCCTTAACACAGTGAACCTATAAAAAAAATTTGAAGGAAAACGGAATAATTCTGCATGAAAAACCCATTTATCTAAATTAAGGGGGGATTACCCCCCCGTTCCCCCCCCCTTTATACTTAACCAATCAATCCCGAAAACTAATCAGGGTAGCTCCTGAACACAGTGAACCTATAAACAAAATTTGAAGGAAAACGGAATAATTCTGCATGAAAAACCCATTTATATAAATTAAGGGGGGGGGGATTAGCCCCCCCCCCGTTCCTCCCGTTTATACTTAACCAATCAATCCCGAAAACTAATCAGGGAAGCGCCTTAACACAGTGAACCTATAAACAAAATTTGTAGGAAAACGGAATAATTCTGCATGAAAAACCCATTTATATAAATTAAGGGGGGATTAGCCCCCCGTTCCCCCCTTTATACTTAACCAATCAATACCGAAAACTAATCAGGGAAGCGCCTTAACACAGTGAACCTATAAACAAAATTTGAAGGAAAAAGGATATTTCTATGAAGCGTTATCGCGTTACGTACATACATACGTACATACATACATACAGAACCGGCGGGCACATAAGCTCTCAGGCTTTGATAGCCTGTGAGCTAAAAAGTGACATAGATAGATAGATAGATAGATAAAGTTTTGAACTGAGGGTGGTTTTGGGTTCTGGGAGTCATGTTTGGCGTAGATCTGCAAATGTTTTTCAAAAATTCCAACTTAGGGGAGAATGTAATAGGTAGTATTTCTTACGAAATCTACCTAAAATGTTTCTGTTAGATAAATTTCTTTTGGATAAATTTCTTCATGGATAAATTTCTGTTCAGTATAACTTACAGGTGCTAGGGACTATTTCGAAAATTAAATTTAGTAGATTTTACAAAAATAAGTTCATTGACATGATAGGCTTTACACATGGCTACGAATAACATTTAAAACGTTTTGCAATTGGAACTATACTGCTAAAACTAACAGTTTAGGAGTTACCTTTTGGTCAACGATAAGAAAGATCACGCGGTATACATGCATATATACCTACACCTTTGTATGCTATATCGGTACAAAAACCCTTAACGGGTTAAAAGTTGTGACGCAGCACTTTGTTTTGGCTCTATAAATTTTAAATATGGGTCTTAAAAGTAATGATATCAAATTTAAGTGACGCTATGTTAATAATTTTTTTTTTAATCATAATTTTCTTTTTAGTTTTATTTATATTCACAGGTGCAATTATTATCTTAATATGAAAAAAATATATAGAACTTATTCGCTGATGCTTTTTCATTCACATCTCTCATGAATTCAAAATATGGGTTTTAAAAGAAATGATATCAAAATTTGAGTGACACCTTGACGTGAATTTAATAGGACTCTTTTAAAATTCAATTTAAATTATTTTTGGTTTGTCTTCTAAAGTATATTTACACATACAAACAATACTTTTAATTTTTCAATACACTTTTAAATATATTACTTTCACTGAGCCTATATTATGTATTGAAATGTATTTATTTCAATAAATTGATTTATCTTCTGTGCCACGCTATCCAAAATCATAAGTAAAATTTATGTAAATGATTATTTTGCGTCATATTATCCACTTGCATACATTTCCCTTTGTTTGGATACTATGACGCAAAATAATCATTTACATAAATTTTACTTATGATTTTGGATAGCGTGGCACAGAAGATAAATCAATTTATTGAAATAAATACATTTCAATACATAATATAGGCTCAGTGAAAGTAATATATTTAAAAGTGTATTGAAAAATTAAAAGTATTGTTTGTATGTGTAAATATACTTTAGAAGACAAACCAAAAATAATTTAAATTGAATTTTAAAAGTCCTATTAAATTCACGTCAAGGTGTCACTCAAATTTTGATATCATTTCTTTTAAAACCCATATTTTGAATTCATGAGAGATGTGAATGAAAAAGCATCAGCGAATAAGTTCTATATATTTTTTTCATATTAAGATAATAATTGCACCTGTGAATATAAATAAAACTAAAAAGAAAATTATGATTAAAAAAAAATTATTAACATAGCGTCACTTAAATTTGATATCATTACTTTTAAGACCCATATTTAAAATTTATAGAGCCAAAACAAAGTGCTGCGTCACAACTTTTAACCCGTTAAGGTTTTTTGTACTGATATCATTACTTTTTTAAGGTTATTGATGAAAATGTCAATTAGTCAAAATTAAGCATAGGGTATAAATTAATCATTAGAATAAAATTTTAAAGAAATGCTAAAAAAGACCCCTTGGACCCCAATAAAAATATGAGGGTGGTGGCCCAGGGAGAGGAATCCAAGACTCAACTTTTAAATTATACAGCAAGAGAGTAACACAATTAGAAGTATGAAAATGCATGGCAAAACCCGATTGTTCCATCTTCCACCGCCAGGGGGGACACTCTGTTCTATACAAACATAGCTGAAATCTTTGAGGCTGTCGATTTGGAGTCGAATGAGCCATACCTCGTCGTGATCGGTCCCATAGAACCCGATAGGAAAGCGCCCCCTGGTGGTGAAACTTGGAACTAAAATCGATATATCCTGTCGATGTCGAGTCGATGAATCAAACTACATTGTGATGGGACCTATAGAAATAGAGTTAGCTACAAAATCTGTTATTTCCACC
This sequence comes from Maratus michaelseni, assembly GCA_963931845.1. NCBI lineage: Eukaryota > Metazoa > Arthropoda > Arachnida > Araneae > Salticidae > Maratus > Maratus michaelseni. Next base: position 121,686,227 of record OZ007591.1, on the reverse strand, counting down.
TTCCACCACTAGAGGGCGCACTCTGTTCTATACAAACATAGCTCAAATGTTTGAGGCTGTCGATTTCAAGTCGAATAAGCCATACCTCGTCGTGATCGGGCCCATAGAATCCGAGATAGGAAAGCGCCCCCTGGTGGTGAAATTTGAAATTAAAATCGATATATCCTGTCGATGCCGAGTCGAATAAATTAAACTGTATTGTGATGGGGCACATAGCTACAAAATCCGTTAGTTCCATCTTCCACCGCCAGGGGGCGCACTCTGTTCTATACAAACATAGCTGAAATCTTTGAGGCTGTCGATTTGGAGTCGAATGAGCCATACCTCGTCGTGATCGGTCCCATAGAACCCGATAGGAAAGCGCCCCCTGGTGGTGAAACTTGGAACTAAAATCGATATATCCTGTCGATGAAACAAACTACATTGTGATGGGACCTATAGAAATAGAATTAGCTACAAAATCTGTTAGTTCCACCTTCCACCACTAGAGGGCGCACTCTGTTCTATACAAACATAGCTCAAATGTTTGAGGCTGTCGATTTCGAGTCGAATAAGACATACCTCGTCGTGATCGGGCCCATAGAACCCGAGATAGGAAAGCGCCCCCTGGTAGTGAAACTTGGAATTAAAATCTATATATCCTGTCGATGCTGAGTCGAACCAAACTGCATTGTGATCGGACCCATAGAACTCGAGTTAGCTGCAAAATCCGTTAGTTTCATCTTCCACCATCAGGGGGCGCACTCTGTACTATGCAGACATAGCTGAAATCTTTGAGACTGTGGATTTCAAGTCGAATAAGCCATACTGCGTGGTGATTGGGCACATAGAACCCGAGAGAGGAAAGCAGCCCCTGGTGGTGAATTTTGAAACTAAAATCAATATATCCTGTCGATGTCGAGTCGAATAAATTAAACTGTATTAGATACCAATTAATCTCGGAAAAAATTGCAAATTTTGTCATTTGGCAGCGTAAAAATCATGAATTTCATCGATCGGCACAGAAAAAACATGTATTTTGTCGATAGGGGGAGAAAAGATCATAAATTTCGTCGAACAGGCGGATAAAAATCATGAATTTCATTTATTAGCGCATGAAAAACACAAATTTCATCAAACACTCGCATAAAAATTAAAAAATTCGTTGATCGGGCATGAAAAAACATTAATTTCGTCAAGTTTGCACGTAAAAATCACAAATTTCATCAAACGGTAGCATAAAAATCAAGAATTTTGGCAATCGGGTGATAAAATTTTTTTTTGTCAATCCGGCCTGTAAAAAGTATGAATTTTGTCGATGAGGTGCGTAAAAATTGTCGAGTCGAATGAATTAAACTGCATTAGATACCAATTAGTCTCTGAAAAAATTGCAAATTTCATTATTTTGCAGCATAAAAATCAGGAATTTCATTGATCAATGTGCAAAAATCATGAATTTCATCGATCGGCACAAAAAAAACATGAATTTTCTCTATAGGGGGAGAAAAGATTATAAATTTCGTCGAACAGGCGGGTAAAAATCATGAATTTCATTTATTAGCACATGAAAATCACAAAATTCATCAAACGGTCGTTAAGAAAATCAAAAAATTCTATGATCGGGTATGAAAAAGTCATTAATTTCGTGAAGTTTGCACGTAAAAATCACAAATTTCATCAAACGGGTGCATAAAAATCAAGAATTTTGGATATCGAGTGATACATTTTTTTTTTCAATCCGGCCCGTAAAAAGTATGAATTTTGTCGATGAGGTGTGTAAAAATTGTCAAGTCGAATGAATTAAACTGCATTAGATACCAATTAGTCTCTGAAAAAATTGCAAATTTCATTATTTTGCAGCATAAAAATCATGAATTTTGTTGATCAATGTGCAAAAATCATGAATTTCATCGATCGGCACAGAAAAAACATGAATTTTCTCGATAGGGGGAGAAAATATTATAAATTTCATCAAACAGGCGGGTAAAAATCATTAATTTCATTTATTAGCGCATGAAAAAACATTAATTTCATCAAGTTTGCACGTAAAAATCACTTTCATCAAATGGGTGCATAAAAATCAAGAATTTTGGAAATCGGGTGATAAAAAATTTTTTTGTCAATCCGGCACGTAAAAAGTATGAATTTTGTCCATGAAGCGCGTAAAAATTGTCGAGTCGAATGAATTAAACTGCATTAGATACCAATTAGTCTCTGAAAAAATTGCAAATTTCATTATTTTGCAGCATAAAAATCAGGAATTTTGTTGATCAATGTGCAAAAATCATGAATTTCATCGATCAGCACAGAAAAAACATGAATTTTCTCGATAGGGGGAGAAAAGATCATAAATTTCGTCGAACAAGCAGGTAAAAATCATGAATTTCATTTATAAGCACATGAAAATCGCAAATTTCATCAAACGGTCGCATGAAAATCAAAAAATTCTTTGATCGGGTATGAAAAAATCATTAATTCCGTAAAGTTTGCACGTAAATATCACAAATTTTTTCAAACGGGTGCATAAAAATTAAGAATTTTGGCAATCGGGTGATATAATTTTTTTTGTCAATCCGGCCCGTAAAAAGTATGAATTTTGTCGATGAGGTGCATAAAAATTGTCGAGTCGAATGAATTAAACTGCATTAGATACCAATTAGTCTGAAAAAATTGCAAATTTCATCATTTTGCAGCATAAAAATCAGGAATTTCGTAGATCAACGTGCAAAAATCATGAATTTCATCGATCGGCACAGAAAAAACATGAATTTTCTCGATAGGGGGAGAAAATATTATAAATTTCATCAAACAGGCCGGTAAAAATCATGAATTTCATTTATTAGCAAATGAAAAACGCAAATTTCATCAAACGCTTGCATAAAAAAAAAATTCATTGATCGGGCATGAAAAAACATTAATTTCGTTAAGTTTGCACGTAAAAAACCCAAATTTCATCAAACGGGTGCATAAAAATCAAGAATTTTGTCTATCGGGCGATAAAAAAATGTATTGTCAATCCGGTACATAAAAAGTATTAATTTTGTCGATGAGGTTAAAAATAAAGGTAATATGAGTCAAGGGGTCTAACCTTATGAGTCTCCTTATTTTCTTTCTTGTTCGGATGCAAACAATTCATATTTTTAATCTGCATTTGGTCGAAAAATGAATTATCTTTAATTTTAAAAACGAGAAATTCGTAATTACATGTATAAAATTCGATTGGTATTTATTATTGGTATTTATGATTTCAAAATTTTTAATAAGAAATTGTTTTTTTTTGCTAGTATACAGTGGGCAAAGTCTCTAGCCATGCCAACCAACCAATCGGTTGCTTATGGATCTGCTTATGCTTATATCACTTATTCATATAGTTTAGCTTTGGCTTGCCTCTTATTAGTTTGTCTTGACTGCTAAATTTTTATATTTCACATTTCATAATTTTTATTGCAATACTTCAGGTAAGAATGCTTTTTAACTTGATTATTTCCTGTATTTATAATAATTTTTTGTTACTAACATTCTTATGTTTTAATGGGTGCAAAATTTAAGATTGGCAAAAAAGCTACTAAAAGGTTCTTTATTTCAATAAATTGTTTTATCTTTTGTGCCATGCTGTCGAAAATTGAAAGAAAAATTTATGTAAAGGTTTATTTTGCATCATAGTATCCAAACTAAGTGAAATGTATGCAAATGGATAGTATGATGCAAAAAAAAACATTTACATAAATTTTTCTTTGAATTTTCGACAGCATGGCACAAAAGATAAATCAATTTATTGAAATAAATACATTTCAATGCATAATACAGGCTTATTGCAAGTGATATATTTAATGATGATTGTACTGAATTTTGTATTGAAAATGGAACATTTTAGTACATATTAATGGTTTAGCATAAAAAATAATTTATGTAGGTCATTCTAAAATTCTTATATAACAAAATCTGTAAAAATGAAGCTCTGTTTTGTCAGAATTCTGCAATTGTTAATTTGTTTTAAAACTAAATAAGCGCTCCTTAGGTATTTTTAACTGTTTTTATTATTGGAAATGGTGCGGAAAAACAGAACAAAACAAACTTTAGTAAAATATTTTATGTAGTAATAGGGTGGGTTTTTTTAGGAAACATTTAGTTAACTGCGTTTATTATTTTTTTTTTTTAAGAGGACCGCCAAGGGTCGATGCATGCTTTACACTCACGCTAAAAAAAAAAAAAATTAATCGGTTAAAAAAAAGAAAAAAGTCTCCAAACTTTGGGGACTGTTTTTTCTTTTATGGCAACCTGGCTATTAAGCTTGTATTTAGTAGCTTGGCGCAGTCTTGGAAATCGTGCCATCCAAACAGTCACTGTTTTTTCTTTTATGGCAACCTGGCTATTAAGCTTGTATTTAGTAGCTTGGCGCAGTCTTGGAAATCGTGCCATCCAAACAGTCGCCAATCTTTTGTTTACATTTTAGCGTGAGTGTAACACATCTGTTCAGTTATTTTTCTTGGGGCCCATTTTGTGAAAAGTAAAGGTTACTTTTGTGAAATTTATTATATTTTAGTGAAAAATAACATTTTGTAACAAAAGTTGAAATTCAGTTACTCAAATTAGAACAAAGTACTTATTAACAAAAACTTTTTACATTTACAATCACTTTGCTGAAATTTTCCTCTCAAGTGAACTTGTTTGTTTACAAATTACACATTTTAAAACATCACAAAATAATAAATATTTAATAAATAGTAAGTTTTTATGGAATAGAATTTTGTGAAAGGAACTATTTTAGTAAAAAGAATTTTGTGGAGAGGCCCATTTTATCAAATTGATTTTTGTGAAGAGGTCCGTTTTATTAAATTGATTTTTCCCCAAATTTTACCTGGATCGACCCTTGACAGAGCAAAATATAAATATGTAAACTTTATTCTTAATAAAACAAACAAATAAACTGATATTTTTTTTATGTATATCAATATTTATTTACATCAAACTATCAATTATTTATTTTTTTAATAATAGAAACTATTTCATTAGTTAGGCTATTTTATTTTTATATTGAAATAAAAAAAATCCACGTGCTATTATTGCATGCTATTTGTAACTAATATTAAAAAAAAGTTTTCGCCGGCGGAGGAAAAAAATCGCACCAACGTGGTGCGTATATATATGACATCTGTGCGGTATTATTGATCTACAAAAACAACTTTTCAAAAGTAAAAAAAGGCCAAGCGTAAAAAAAAAAAAAAAGTTGTGGCTAAAAAATGGTGTGATATCAAATTTCCAAGCTATTATATTGCTTATTTAACTTTTTTCCATTAAATAAGTTATCATATATATAAGTCGAGTGCCTACGTATATGTTAATAGAAATCGTTTTCTCCTGTACTAAATACATCCTAACGAGTTTCTGAAAATTCAATTTTTTTCAAATTATGCATGATGGGCTTGGCGGCCATCTTTGCATATTATTCACAAAATTCTAACCACCCAAATCCGTAGTTAAAATCCGAAGTTCAAAATTGTTATTTAAGCAAATATTTAAGAGTTTCATTTATAGACTTGTATGCTCTGAAAATTGTGTCTTAAGATAATGATGACTTATCTTAAAGATTCATCTTATGATTTATTTTTTAGAGTAATTATTAATTTCAAACTAGTAAAAATCAATTTATCAAAATATCAGTCTTATCTAATTTATCTGTCCGTAGTTAGAATCTGAAGTTCGAAATTTTTATAAATATATTACATTGCAAACATATTACGCTTTTACTTTAGAAATTTGGGTGCTTAGAAATATGGAAAGATGGCCGCCAAGCCCATCATGCATAATTTGAAAAAAATTGAATTTTCAGAAACTCGTTAGGATGTATTTAGTACAGGAGAAAACGATTTCTATTAACATATACGTAGGCACTCGACTTATACATATGATAACTTATTTAATAGAAAAAAGTTAAATAAGCAATATAATAGCTTGGAAATTTGATATCACACCATTTTTTAGCCACAACTTTTTTTTTTTTTTTACGCTTGGCCTTTTTTTACTTTTGAAAAGTTGTTTTTGTAGATATCATTTCTTTTTTTTAAATATATTGAACATAATTTAAATAATCTAAACATGAGAAATAATTTAAAATTACATTTTACTTTCAGTCATTGTTTAAAGGGTTAACTAGAAATAGCAGTAGATTTTTCAATTAAATTAATTACACTCTTAAAAACAACATACTAAATGTGGCTTGTTATAATACTTGTTACCCTCCGTTAAAAAATATCACTGACTAATCCATTAAATGAATAAAAATGGAATACGTACATAGCGTGTCAGCGCTGCATTTGAAATCAAACATGTTATCACGCACTTTTATTATTAGCACTAGCTGGCTTCGCCCGCTAGCGGGACCCTAATTTGCACCGGGGCCTCAATCCTTTTAAAACCTCGAATAAGATAAACCACGAACCTCCGACCTGGTTCCACGCTGCTTTCGGCACCGGATAATCCCTTAATTTGCACATCGAATTGTATAAACATCTAAACAAACGAACTTCCGACACGGGTCCCGGCTGCCTTCGGCACCGTATAGCAGTCGTGCTGCGCACGCTCAAGTTCTATATTCCACCACCAGGTAGCGCAATCTGTTCTATACAAACCTCGGGCACTGAAATCGTTAAGGCTATAGATGTCGAGTCGAATGAGCTATACCCCGTCGTGATCTAGCCCATAGAACCAGAGATAGGAAAGTGCCCCTTGGTGGTGAAAAAACGAACTAAAATCGGAAAGCTCTATAGATGTCGAGTCGAATGAGCCATACCCCGTCGTGATCCGACCCATAGAAACAGAGATAGGAAAGCGCCCACTGGTGGTGAAAGCTAATCGCGTTTGGGGAGCAAAGTGGGGGATGAACACCGGAGATGCGTAATAAGATTAGGCGGTCACAGACTTTTCCAACGATGTATCACATGAGGGATATGTGCAAAATTCAGAAAATACCCCCCCCCCCAACCTGCATAATTTGATTAAGCATTCACAGACCTTTCCAACGATATATCACATGAGAGGTGCCAGCAAAATTTAGAAAAGTGCCCCCTTTGGGGGGGGGTGAAAGTGGGAGGATGGACCCCGAAGATACATTATATGAATAAGCGGTCACAGGCCTTTCGAACAATATATCACATGATTAGTGTCGGGGGGGCGCAAAATGTGGGGGTTTCACCTGTGGTGCATAACATGAATAAGTGGTCACAGTCCTTTGTAACGATATGTGACATGACGGATATCGTTAAAATTTAGAAAAGTGTCACCCCCCCTTGTGTAGGCAAAACGCGCTCCGCCCCTCCCCATAATTTTTGACGCAGCTTTATTTTTAAAATTTATGTTATGTGTTATAAAATATCGTAAAGTTTCAAACAGATAGCCTTATTATACTTCCTAATTTTGTTCACGCTCCTCCCCATCCTCTCCCCGAACTGTGACGCGCCATTCTTTTTTATAAATTTTGTATCATGTGTTATAAACTATCTTAAAGTTTAAAACAGATCGCATTGGAATTTAATATATTTTCTGAAATTACTATTATATGTAGAATAATTTAAAAATAAACCATCCTTTAGATTGTAATTGAGATATATGAACAATTTTTAGAATTTATGAAAGCTGATTTTTATTTATTTATTTATTTATTTATCTATTTATTTATTTTTTGTTTATTTATTTATTTATTTATTTATTTGCATTGCCCTGTGCATGTTTGGAATTTCTCAGCAATTTCTTAGATTTACATTATTTTATTCAATTAAACATTGTACTGTTACAATAAATTTAAATGGAAATTTCACTTCTAAAACAAAAATAATTTAACAACTGGATTTCATTAATTTATAGAAAAATGACGTGAAAGGTATTCCTGCGAACAAAATGCCTGTCCTTTACTGTGTTTTTTTTTTTTTTTTTTTTTTTTTTTTTTTTTTTTAGAAATAAATGAATCACATTTAATTCATTTCAAAAATTTTGTTTACGTTTGGAAAGAAATTTTAAATACCGATAACTCTTAATGTATACATTTTAGAAGGTACATCTTCCCTCAAAAACTAATTTATTTTTAAAGATCTTTCAAAAACGTATATTATATATTTAAAATATTTTTTAAAGCATAAACACTACGTCTGATTACTTTATTTTACAATATTTTAAGAACACGCATTTTATCAGACAATTAAATGCACTAAACAAACACGAGTGAAAAATTGACCTGGGACAGGACTCGAACCTGGGACCTTACGCATACCGTGCCGACTCTCTGCGACTGAGCCACCCAGATCGATACGCTTTACGGGAATTTCTCATACTTATTCTTGTTGGAAACAGTCATCTGCCACAGTTTGCAGTCATATTTAATTGTTTGATAAAATGTGTGTTCTTATAATTATGAAGTTTTATTATTTTTTTAAATATCTTCAGAAGAAAATGGCTGACTTGCAGATGAAATTTGATGTTGTTATAACTTGTAACTGATTTGTGCTATTATAATACAGACTAGCCGCCACTGGCGACCAGTTTGGTCTCCCTTAAATGTATGTTAAGCACTGTAACACGTTACTTTTATTCATAATTTATTTTTTTCCGTAATCCTTCGCCAAACCGGAAGATTCTAATAGACAAATCAGAAACTTTTGCGATCATGGTAGCATTTCGCATATTTTTTGTTGTTATGTATTTCGTCTTTCTTGACAAAAACCGCTTAACCAACTTAAGCGTTTATGCTTCATATCCGCTTGCTTATCAGTCGCAATATGTTTGCTAATGAGGAGATTCTTAAACATATTAAGTAGTTTTCCGTAATTGGATCCATTGCCAAATTGCGTATTTTAGTTAATACGATTTGGTGCATTGAAGTCTATTTTGTGAAAGTCTTTAATGATATCCACATTTACACTGAACCATATTGTTGCCAATATTCTTTTGTTTGTTTGTTTGTTTCTCGCTAACTTTGGCTGTAGACTTGATTACGGAAGATTAGAAAATCTATCATTATTCTCATTTAAAACGTCTTGAATAATGTGACATAATCGGGGTGCATATTATAACACGTAATTTTCGAGTATGGTTTGGTGAAACATTGAACTTTTGGAAGCCAGTTTTGATAATCACATTCCTTTTAAACCATATTTGCTATCAGCACTTTTGACCCGTGGCGTAGAATCTGATTAAAATTCACGAACTTCCTTCTAGATGCCGGTCTCTGTTCGACTCTGTTTTTCCCTGCTCTCCTATTTTGATATAGTTCAGGAGTTTTCATAACTGCATAATTCCCTTATTTTGGCATTTCTGCTTAATGTCTACTGACTATTAAGATCCGTAACTTGTAAATACGCCACGCCAACATTACCGCCTATAATTCTAATTACAGCAACCCGTTTTTTCTCTCTATATTGCAACTCTATAGTTAATATAGTGCCTCGGTGCGTCTACGACAGCTGTTCCATCAGAACATTTGATTTCAAAACAAAGTATCGTTTCTAATTTGCACACGCGAAAAATAAAAGCTGGTATTGGCGATTTTAAATATGCTATTGGCGAGATTTGCGCCCAAATAACACAAAAGTACTTAATGATGTTATGTATTTTGTAAATGTATATTAAATTACTGTTTTGAAAGCGATTGGTCATTAATAATGGTAAATATGATTGGTGATTAACAATCATTTTCAGTGGTCTCTCTTCCTTGCACGTATAATACATAAATACCAAATTAACTGACAATTTGCTTCGAAATTTGATTCATTAAATATCATTACAGGAGTTGTATTTGTTTACATTCAGCTTACATCAAGAAAAGATAAAGAATGAAGTTGAGTTGTATAGCACATAATTATGGTAAACTTTGATTGTGTCACTGGTACGAATTATTTTTTTGAAACCAGGCAGCGCTCCAAAAAATTTTTCACGGAAAACTTACTTTACGAACGATTATCTCCATGGTTTAATGGTTTAATGTTTTAAACCTTCACGACGAATGAATCTTTTTTTTTTTTTTTTTTTTTTTGTTTTTGTTTTTGTTTACTTTCATGGATAGAGAATTTGAACTGCGAGGCTAATTTCAACTGAAGTTATTGAAGAATATATACATAATTGAACGTAAGTCATCTCTCAAATATTAATTTATTTTGAACGATCTTTCTAAAAATGTAACATTTATTAAGTTTTATTCGAAAAAATAATTTTGAATAAAAATGGCCGCCTGGCATATGAAAAAGTGAAGCGGGCATTCCGGAATTGTTGATGACAGTCACATGACTTACGGTTTTATTATAGAGACTAGCCGCCACTGGCGACCAGTTTGGTCGCCCTTAAATGTATGTTAAGCATTGTAACAAATTATTTTTATTCATAATTTATTTTTTTCCTTAATCCCTCGCATAACTGGAAAAATCTAATAGATAAATCTAGAACTTTTGCGATCGCGGTAGCATTTCGCATATTTTTTGTTGTTATGTATTTCATCTTTCTTGACAAAAACCGCTTAACCCACTTAAGAATTTATGCTTCATGTCCGTTTGCTTATCACTTGCAATATATTCGCTAATGCGGAGATTCTTAAACATATTTGGCGCAAAACAAAAATCGCGCCAGCCCCGGTGCGTCCGTGACAGCTGTTTCAATTTAAAATACATGACGTTCACATTTTTCATTTAAAATAGAAAATAGAAAAATAATAATTATCATAAATCAAAACATTTGATTTCAAATTAAAGTATCGTTTCTAATTTGCACGCGCAAAAAATAAAAGCTGACAATTATTTTCGAAATTTGATCCATTAAATATTATTACATGAGTTCAACTTACGTCAAAAAAGATCCGGAAGTTGAGTTGTATGGAACAGAATTAAGGTAAACTTTGACTGTCTCACTGGTGCGGATTATTTTTTTTACGCCAGGCAGCGATCCAGGCCAGCGATTCCTGGTTTAATATTTTAAATATTCACAACGAATGAATCTTTTTTCTTTGTTTATTTTCATATATAGAGAATTTTAACTGCGAACCTAATTTAAACTGAAGTTATTGCAGAATGTATACATAATTGAACGTAAGTCATCTCTCAAATAATAATTTATTTTGAACGATCTTTCTAAAAACATTACGAAGTTGATTCCTGTAAATAAGCAGTAGCGGTCTAGTTCAGTTCTTGGCGTTGTTTGTGTGGCGTTTTTTTTTAAGCTTGGCTTGGCAGAGCGACCGCCCTGCTTGATTAATACTATATTAATAAAATAGATTAGCAGTTTCACACAGCTTTTTCGCCAATCTTAAATTTTGCACGCATTAAAACATAAGAATGTTAGTAACAAAAAATTATTATAAATACAGGAAATAATCAAGTTAAAAAGCATTTTTACCTGAAGTATTGATATAAAAATTATAAAATGTGAAATTTTAGCTGTCGAGACAAACTAATAAATAAGAGCCAAGCCAAAGACAAACTAGTAATAAGTAATAACAGCTAAGCTAAAGCTAAACTACTGTGGCTAAACTATCAGTCAGATAATCAACCGATTGGTTGGTTGGCATGGCTAGAGACTTTGCCCACTGTATACTAGCAAAAAAACAATTTCTTATTAAAAATTTTGAAATCATAAATACCAATAATAAATACAATCTAATTTTATACATGTAATTACGAATTTCTCGTTTTTAAAATTAAAGATAATTCATTTTTCTACCAAATGCAGATTAAAAATATGAATTATTTGCATCCGAACAAGAAAGAAAAAAAATTTAACCATAATTTAATTTAATAGATATTTTGGAATGTATAATAAACTGTTTTCATATTTAAAAAAAAAATCTAAATAGTTCTTCAGCCACATATGATTGCGAAATCGCCTTTAACTATAACCGTGATACCCATGAACATCCTGACCCCGCAGGAATAAAAAAGGGTGAAAAGGCCGAAAATCTTTAATGTTAGTCTAACAGAAAAAGCATAAGAAAAGAGTCCGATTTTGAAGCTGGATTATATAAAAAACAAGAGTTTTCCTACGTTAGCTCAAAATCTTACTCTCTTCATCTAAAAGCGATTAATATAATATATTAATTTTAAAAAAATCGTTCGATCCATTTTCGAGATAACACCTCTGTGCCCATTACACCATTACATTTTCCATTTTCGCTTAAAAATTGGTTTCCAGATCTCAAAATCTACTGCATGTAGAAATCTATAAATTTCAGGATAGAGTTAGGCCATAGATATAAGACTAATGTGAAAAAATCGAAACGGTATGCCTCATATTTACTGAGATATTAAATGTCGGCGTTTCGATTTTCCTTTGATGTCCTGCTAGCTGTATATATGAGAGTGACGGAATCTTCGGTTTTGGGCTTACAGTTTTCGGTTTTTCGCTGCGTCACTCAAGAGACTACCGTCTCTTATGATAACAATGTTGTGAAATTAACAATTACGTTAATGAAAATAGGACCGGTCTAAGTTTTAATAGCAATAAATAAATCTCTATTGAGTATCTTCATTTTTAGCTGCATTAAATTAATCTTATCTACTGTCTTGGTTTTCAAAATTGTGCGTTTACGGGGCAGCATTATAGAGAACGTTATTTGAGAGATTCTCCGATAAGTGGATAATTTGTATCCTTCGTAGTTGTATTTTGTCATTTATACAGATTGTTTTAGCATAGGATGTATTTTGCAATGCCTTTCAACAATTTCAAAAGGTATTTTCAGGAAAATGACTGGAAATTTTACTCCAATAGCATTTTAAATAGTCAAATTGTCACGTCTGTCCATTGTCCTCACCTCATGCAATCATCTTCTGGAGCAATTTGAAATGTAATGACTACCTATTTTTACCATTTTTACCACCCCCAAAAAAATCTGTATTTTAAAGTACATAATAAAGAATTTTTATTTTAAATTAAAAATATTTTTAAATGTATTCTGGCCAGAGTAACGTTGTCCCCTAGTTTTTTTGTCACTATTGTCAAAACTGTTCATGTCACCAAGAGGGCACCGGAAATTTGGGGGACAGCTGTTTTTAGTAGAAACAGCAATCTGGAATGCTGAGAAAATCACAGGGTTTAATTTTCTGGACATTAAATGAAGCTACAAGCAACAATATGGATAGAAAGATAAGAATATGTTTATTACTTGTCACTACTGCCCCCTACTTTAATTTTCCTTATTATAATTTTTATTTATTTATGACTTTTTCGCAATATAAATTACTTTTGCTTAGCTCAAAATGTCATATTACAGTCCTACAGAGACTAACGCACTAATTTTGTCACCATTGTTCCTGTCACTACTGTGTCCATTCAATGAAATTACGTCAGCTAACTTGGAATAAATTTGAAATTGGTAAATTTGAACTTCGTTACTTAAGCTATTTAACAATTGACAATGTGAAACAGCTTTAATGTTCTCTTTAAAAATATTATTTTATACAGGGGAGTTAAACAAGGTGATTTTTTTTAATTGTGAAAGTAAAACCTTTTAACAAAAGAACCACTGATCCAAATGACCTGAAATTTCACCAGTATGCTCCCAAAGCAATGGGAATTTTTTAGGCGTGATTAAAAATTAAACTTAAAATTGCACCGACAGATGGCGCTGTAAGTTAACAAAAACAAAGAATATCATCAGTGGGAGGAAAACAATGGACGGTACTTTTAGAAAAAGAGAACTTTATTACGCATATCAAAAACATACAGAATGCAGTAATTGCGAAAAGGAACTGCGAACGCTTTCGCAGAAACAGAACGAAATAAAAATTTGGGGTAAGACATTCATACAAAACTGCGCAACTAACGCATAAGATTTTCAATGAGCTGTCCATCATTTTCAGCTGCGAGTTGGAAACGTGAAACCGCATGTTCCATAACAGAGCAAAGAGTATCCACTGTGCGTCTGTCACGCGCACGCTTGTCTCCCGACTTTACTGTATATACAGCGTCATCTGTCGGTGTGATTTAAAGTTGTTTTTTTTAAATCACGTTTAAAAAACACCCATTGCTTTGGGAGCATACTGGTGAAATTTCAGGTCATTTGGATCAGTGCTTCTTTTGTTATAGGGTTTTACTTTCACAACTTAAAAAAAATCACCCTGTAGATCAGGGAAAAATACAGTAAAAAATGGTAACAGCAGTATTTTATTATGAAAATATTCTTATTGTTTAATTGGGCGATTAATAAGTCCAATTTCTTTATAAGAAAATACTGGTTTATACCCTTTTTTTCGACTGCGTATTTTCCTAATTTGTAGTTCACCTTGTATAAAATAATGTTTTAAAAGAAACATATAGTTTTAAATTTATGTCGAAGTATTGTACATTTCTCAGCAGCCTATGCTTTATATTTTTATAATGAAAAATTGTTTAAAACGGAACTTTTATTTTGCACTAAATCACTGAGGGTAATAACCCACTTATTAATGAATCGACCATTTGTTTTTCTTTACTAAACTGTCCTCATAGACGACTTTAACATGAATAAAAATCGAATTATCAAACATTTAACCAATGAAACAACGCAGATTTCATGAATTGCCTACGTAAGTCGCAAAGCTTACGTTTACATTACTTAGATGTTGATGGTATCGAATGTTCTTGGTGTGTAGCTGGATTTAGTGGGTTTTTGGAATTTGACAAGCAGATTCCGGAGCACTAGGAATTCAAACATTACGTAGTACAACAAGTAAAAGTTTTCATATAATAATTTTGCTAATAATTTTTCTGGTACAGATTCATCATTCAATATGATTTGAAAAAAAATTTCTTTTTACATTTCTGATTCCAGCACAAAATTTCATATGTAAAGTTTATTCATATTGCAATAACAGAAAATACTGCTTATATAAACATATAAATCTAAGGGTTTAAGAATTAGCTGTTGAGAACTCCGGATATTATGACTCTAATTTGACTAGAAACATTTGATATCAAATATAAAGAGCTGAAGAGGAAAGAAAAGATGGAAATTCTATATACTGCCTACTGCCAATATTATATTTAAAAATTGTTTATTGAATCATTCTTAAGAATGATCGAAAACGGTGAAGAAACAACGAGACAGTAATATATATTTTTTAAAGTATGCTTCATATAATTGTTGATACTTTTGTTATAAACGTATGGTACAATCTTTAAAAATTTTAAATAAGGGCCACTTCTGTGAAACAATAACCTATAATAAAGAAGGAAAAGAGTACTAGAAATTTGTGATGCATATTTAGTAAAGATGTACTAATAATGCAACATGTTCCAAAGCTTTCAAAAACTTTTCCCTAGGATACTGCCATATTAATAGTGCACAAAAGAACTACTAACTTATTGGTTAGATTTCAGTAAATCTTAATTTCTAACATTTGAATAGTTATCTTGAATTGTTATCTTGAATAGTTATCTTTATTATTTTACACTACAAAAAGGTATTACCATAATTGAACAAAATCGGAAACGAATAGAATACGTAACTATTTATTAATCTTTTGAAGTTTTAATTGTGTACAGATCTAAAAAATGGTTTTTAAGTACCTTTAAAGAAGAATATAAAAAATGAGTTAGAATAATTTTAACCTAACGTTCAAAATTTAAATGACAACTTTTGATATAAACTAATTTTCTTGAACATTAATTCATATTGCTTGTTAAAAATTGTATTTTTTGCAGGTTTTTGCAATAGTATTAATTATGTTCAAGATATAAAACTTGATTTAATAGAAAATGCATTAAGTAGATCTCTAAATATCTTCGATAAAAATAAATGTTTGAAAGAAAAAACTGGAAACATTTACTCAGTATTTTCTGTCATAATGATAAATAATGGTATGATAAATATCAAATATAAATAATGATAAATCATTGATATAAAGATAAATAATATGATAAATATAACGATAAATATTATGTTATTCATTATTTAAAAACAGTCTATCTTGAAACTTTTGAATTTCACAAGAAAGATCAAATGCATAAGAATGATGTACATGAGAGAAACAGTGTAGTGAACAATGAAATTATGTATCCATTGCAAACATTTTTGTCTTTTCATGAATAATGTAAATCATTTTGTAGACATTGGAGTAGGGTATTCAAATCAAATTTACAATTGCAAAGGCTTATAATGATATATATATATATATATATATATATATATATATATATATATATGTTATATAAAAAATTTATTTCCTTCGCATATCCTTCGCATTTATTTCGCATTAGTCCTTTAAATTAATCTAACTTCTGACATAGTCAGTATTTCCTTAATTCTTAATAATATTTATTCCTATTTAATGTCCTTTTAAAAGTAATAAACCGTATATTAATAATTATCTTATTCCAAATCTTAATCAAAATTTTAAGTTCATTCGTAACTTTTATCAATTCCCCAATCTATAAAATTCTGAGAGACGCTTTTGTCATTTCGAATGTTTTTAAAAGCCATTAAAAAAAATTATTTCATGCTTTGCTTCGCGCGCTGGGTATTTTTCACTACAAAATCAATGCGCCGTTGTGTTGGGGATTCTTTCGTGTTAAATCTTCTCCCTCGCGCCTCATTCGCTTGACTTGAACTCGCCTCTCACTCATTGGTTTGCGCGCTCGTGACATCGTATTCAGTAACTCTACGCGTCGTGAACAAAACTCGCTTGCAAGATTTGGAGGGCAGATTTTTGTCGTGTTTGGGAGTACAAACCAAATGGTTATGTGGTGTTGAAGTCACTTAGAATTTTCATACAGCTCTTTAACATCTATTAAACGATGTAGTGAGCCATCGTCAAGCCTGAGGGCTATAAGGGCTGAGGGCAGTGGGAACTGTTCCTGGCATCGCTCCTGTTTATTAATAAACGATTTATCTGGAAATCGGCTGCTCTTTATTGACGAAACTCTTGTTGTGTGTCATCATTGCCTCACCTCTTTGCCATAATTCTTGATATCAGCTGCAATCATTCACCATCTTGAACAAACTGTCATTTTTCGTGGAAAAAAAATCATCTTCGTAAAAACTCCACACACACACATATATATATATATATATATATATATATCTTGTAATTGGGATATTATCTATATTATAGTTTCTGAGTATTATTTTCAAACATACATGCTTATGTTTTTATTCAGTAAGTATAACTATGTTGAGATATTTTTACAAGTATAATGATACTATGTGCTGTTCAGTTAAATTGTAACCGTTTCAAAATATTTTTGATATGCATTATTACTTTTTTTATTGTTGAACCTTAATTATCTTCAATGGCATAGTTAAGTATAATTATGTTGAGATATTTTTAAAAGGTTAATGGTGATAAGTACCGTTGAATTAGATTGTACGTATTCCGAAATATATTTGATATGCATTTTTTTTTATATATATTGCAGAACTTTTAATTCCCTTCAGTGGCCATGCAAAAAAGAAAAAAGGACTTGGAGATTTCTTTTGTAATTTTCGCAGTAATATTAATCCTATTCAAGATATAAACACTGAATACATATATACATGCATACATTACTGAGTAGAATACTTATTATCTGCATCTCAAAAGCATTTCACAATAGAAAAAATGCTCGAAAGACAATAATAAGAACACTTATCCAATAATGATAAATATGTATGCCGTTGATTATTCAAAGAAATAAGAAGTCTAGACGATTGCCTCGCAGCAGAAAGATTAAATGCATATAAATGAGGTCAATGGGAGTAACAATGTAATGAACAAAAATGAAAAGGGTTATACATTGCAAATATTTTTTCGCGCTTCATGAAATACTGTCTGGATTTTTTAAACGCTGGAATGATATATTCCAGGGAAGATATTTATAAAAGTGCATGAAGATAATTTTGTTTTAAATCAAACAAAAAAGACTTCCGATCTGTATATTACAAGTATTATTGTTTCAGAGTGTTAGTTTCAAACACACTTGCTTATCCTATAAGGACACGGACGGTTTGTAGTAACATAAAGACATAGTGGCGTAGCACCCTATGATCCATCGGCTTTTGAAGCCTAAATAACAATTTTTAATGATATTATTATTTAATGTAATATCCCGTAGTAGTATAAAGGTTGTTGTTAACAATAACAGATTTAACTAGAATTAATATAACACAAACAGTTTGTAGTAACATAAAGACACGGGCAGCAAACTCACGGGCGCCAACGTCTTTTAAAGTCTAAATATCAACTTTTGATGCTAAAAAAGCATAGTGTCTAATATCTAGTAATAGTTTAAAAGCAACAAACATCCCTTTTGTATATAAAAAGTATAAATTAGAAAGAAAATAGAATAAATTACACAAATATACGGTCGGCGTATTGCATACCCATAAAAATAATGTGAAAGAGAAAAAAATTGCGAACTTCAACTTTAAACATTGGTTAAAGATGGAAGAGTATTTTAGAAGTGTGTAAATGAAGCGCAGATGTTAATCAAGTAATTAGTTTAGAATTCTCAGCGGTTTTTTTCACGGTGTGGCGCACTCAGTACTCCCTGCTCGTTAATGATTAATCTAATAAGATTAATTGTCTTGAGATTTTTTGAGAAGTTAAAGGTAATAAGTGTCTTTAAAGTATAATTTAAGTATTCCAATATATATATGATAGGAATTAAATGTATAGAAATGAGGTGCATGGAAGAACAATATAAGGAATTATAAAATTAGATGCTATATTTTATAATTTTTTGTCGCTTTCCGTGAAGTAATGAGAGGATTACTTTAGACACTAACATTATACATTGGAGATAAATGTACATTTTAAATAATGCATGAAAAGCAAGCATTTATTTATTTAATTATTTATTATTATTATCTTTTTTTATAAAATGTCTTATATCGATCAAAATATTCAATGATCTTGAAAGCACAATATCAAGGTTCTTGGAATTGTGCTGCTTGCAGAATTATTATTTCAGAATTGTAGTTTCATATAAGGTAAAGCTAGGAGAGTGCGCACAATTCAAAAGAATAACAATAAAAAATCTAAATATTATTTTTTTGCTAAACTCTCCATGAATAATTTTTACTTCATTTGTTTTTTATGCATTTCCATTGCTATTTTGTTGTTATGTTGTAATTTAATAGAACCGTTGTGATAAAACCAAGAAAGTTATTTTGCGCAATTTGTCCTTACAGGGTTGGTGAGATTGCGCACATGGGTAGGAGAGATTGTTACTAATAATAACTACAATTAAATTGTTAACAATAATATTTACACTTAAATAACATTGTTGTAAGGTTTTTGTGAACAAATATTATTGTATTAGGAGTGAATATTTCAACCTAATGATTAAAGAATCAGGAAAAGGAAATAATTTTAAAAACGATTAAAAAATTTTAGTTAAAGGGAAAAAAATGAAAGAATCAGAAAAAGCAAGTCCAGATAAGATTAAAAAATAACTTTAAGTTACTTGAAAACACGTTTAACTTAAAATTAGTCCATTTTAATTTTTCAGTTTTTTAATGCAAATTTACCAATAAGCTGCGTAATTTCTCCTAGCAGTGAAACTATTATTATTATTATTATCACCCAACCGGAGAGCCAACCTTATCGGTTTACGGCTTTCTTACCTCTGGCGGAAAACACCCCAACGCACCAACCAACGCACCACCTCCAGGGTACAGGCCTGAAACAGCAGACAAATATTTCAAATCAGAATACACAGATCTTATGTACAGACTGTCATACGCAGATGACATGAACCCCGCATTTCGGGGTAAACTTAAAGTTAACTACAAACAAGCAAGGCCTATACAAAAGAGGTATAATATTATACATACCAATAAACACCTAGGCACAAAAATTAAACATAAGATAACAATTTTACAGTAACAAAATTTTGCTGAACAGCACGGCCGGAAATAGCACAAACAACCAGTTTAAGTCAATAATTAATAAAATTGTCCTAAGTTTATCTTGTCCGCTGCAGTCTATGATATTCCCTGCTCACAGTAGTTAGAAATAACTGTCCAAGACACTGTACTAGATATGAAAATGTTGAAGCCCAGCATAAATAACTGAAAATGTAATCATGCCTTAGTTGACTGTTAATTTCGAAGAAGTTATTTAAAATTTATATTTGATAAAAGAAAAATGTTCGTTCAATGCATTGTAATTTTCACAGAGCCTCCTGTAATTACTTCTCACCAACAAAACGTTTCGCATATTCCACCTTAATGTCCTTTCTCTGACAAAAGTAAATCTATTGGGCATCAGAGGACAAGAACCGAATATGAAGTGCATTGGATCCCCCTTTTCACCACAAACGCAGAGGTCATTTGGTCGCTTTTTAATCCTGTACAAAAAAGTAGGAAAAGAGCCATGTCCTGACATAAAATATTGAATGACTTGGGACTGGCACAAAAAATCTTCCTTAACCTTATTGATAATTGAATACGTGTGACGACCGTTTTCAGAATTTTGCCAGTACTCCTGCCAATCTTGAATTTTTTCTTTCTTTAGATGAGAATTCAGAAATGATAAAGGATAATTTAATTTCACCTCTTCATCATAACTTTTCTCTTCAATGACCGACTTTGCAAGAGTATGAGCTTTCTCATTTCCGGTAATTCCGCAATGCGCTTTGATCCAGCCCAAACCAACTATTTTATTAGTCATACTCTTTATCAATTCGAATATATCCTCTGCAATTTCGTTATTAGGAAAAAATCTCCTTAAAGTCATGACTGACGACATACTATCAGTATAAATATCTATTCTACTGTTATTAGTATTTTTAAACCACTGAATAGTTGATCTAATTGCATAAAGTTCTACCTGATAAATGGAATTCTCAGTTCGCAATTTGATTCTATGTTCTTTTATATATTGATTTCCCGATTGCACTACAAATGCACAAGCTGTGCCATCCAACATTTTTGATCCATCTGTATATGCTGTTAAATGCTTGACCTTAGGGACCTCTTTCTTCATAGATTCCAAAAACATTAAATTGCTTAAATTTCCTGTCGCTTTGCACTTAAATGATAAGATCTTTGTCATCATTTCTTCCCTTGAAATTTTATAATTTTCTTTAAGAAGGTCTGACATCCCATTGATAATTGCGTACTTTTTTGCCGAAATTCTTAATGATATCTGGATTGGCGGGATACCTGCTAAAACGCATAAGGCATCTGTTGAGATAGACCGATACGCACGTATTATAGATAGCAAACCTACCCTTTGACATGAACTCAATCTTTTTAGACCATGGGTTCCAAGGTCACCATACCAAATTTCATGGCCGTAGGATATCCTTGGCTCTAATACAACTTTATACCAAACCTTTAAGTGATGTTGTCCAATACCTTTATCACGACGTCCTGTCTTTCGGATTTTATTTGTGAAACTGTACAAACTGTTCCTTATTTTATCTAAATGGTCCATCCAATTAAACCTTGCATCCAGTGTAAATCCAAGATATTCAATATTATTTCGCACCGGGACAGTCACTCCTCGAAGCTTAAAAATTGGGTGTCTGTTTTCCATAGTAAATCTACCGAAGAGCATAGCTACCGATTTATCAGCACTTAACTCCAAGTGTAATTCTTGACAGACTTCATAAAAGCATTGAATATTTCTGTTCATTCTTACCTCCAATTCATGCCTGGTATCTGCTCCGTCCACAATTACTGTGTCGTCAGCATATGACAATATCTGCCCTTCTCTTGCCCTATAGCTCTTCAGAAGTTTGTCTGCAGCCAGTACCCAGTATAAAGGACCCAGACAAGATCCTTGCGGACAACCTCTATAACAAGTAAACCATCTGACACCCGATGAGAACCTAAAGCCAATCAGTCTGTCTGAAATATAGTTTCTTAGAGTAAGCTTCAGGTAATCCTCCAATGGGAGATTATCAATAATATCTGAAATCGTTTTCCAGTTCAAGACATCAAACGCTCCTTGTATGTCCAAGGACACCATGGCACAGTATTTATTGCTTGCTAATGTTGTGTTTATCTGGTTTTTTAATTCTTTCAAGGCAGTAACTGTAGAGCGACCTTCTCTGAAACCATGCTGTCCCTGATCCAAAAAATTGCTTTTTTCCAAAATATTTACTACTCTAATTTTTATAATTCTTTCGAATGCTTTTCCTATGATTGGCAGGAGCGTTAAACTAATAAAAACAATGCGCCATCTCTCCTAAGTAGCAGATGCGCAAACTCTCCAATTTTGGTAGGAAAGATTGCGCGACTTTTTATTGGCCGCTACTAAAACGAACCCACATTGTTCACATATGTTCACATTGTTAGTCTAGATTAGTAGCTTATGAGAAATCGTTTAAAGTTAAAATATTTTATACTACTGACATTGTATAGAATTTCTGATGAATAGTTATGTAAATTCAAGCACTTACTTTGGGAAAACAAAAAAAAGCAATGTTTTACCTTAGACGATCAAAACAATCAATGTGCACTTTCAAGTAGACACTCTACTACTGCTGTTGTACAACTACCAGGAGACTCTGCACGCTCACTGCACTCCATCCCTCCGAACCTCTATGTGCTCAATCTCTCCGACCGCGCCATCTCTCCTGGCTTTACCTAATGCTTAATCCATAAGGATAGCTGTTTTGAATTTTTTTCGAAATCTTAGTTCCAAATGTATTTATAAATGTACAGCAAACGAATAATAAACAAGTGAATTTTGCATTGCTAAACAGATTGTAAAACCGACAAAGTGAAACATTTTCTAGGCCGGGAATCGAACCCGGGTCCTTGGAATAACGCTGCAAGGCTCTACCACTGAGCTACGAGGACGATATTCCACTTGGCATATCTCACTCACATATGTCGGACAGGCTGCAACCGCAGCAGAAGATGGAAATGTCATTATGAGCACACAAACCGTAGAGCAAATTTGAGACGACATATAAATCCACACAAATATGGCAGGTTGGGTGTCGTCCTCTTAGCTCAGTGGTATAGCCTTGGAGCGTTATTCCAAGAGCCCGAGTTTGATTCCCGGTTTGGACATTTTTCACTCTGTCGGTATTAGGCTTAGATAGCAATGTTAAAATTCTCATATTTATTTTCTATGAATATGTTTAAAATATGCATGAACTATATACATATTCTAGCGGATGTGATCAAGGGAGCTTAAAAATGTGTCAAAGCTGGTGAAGTTTCTTACAAAATCTCAATTTGTAAAAATTTTAATTTGTTGACTACCTTCTGAATCATAACACATGGGCTGATAAGTTCCCGGTCTAATAAAGAAAACACAACATTTTAACATAACTTTATAACTTTATAACTTTATATCTTTATAACTTTAATAAATAACATAACTTTAATAATGTATAATAATAATTTAATAATAATAATAATATTTTAATAATAATAATTTAATAATAATAATTTAATAAATAAATAATAACAATAATTTAATAATAATAATTTAATAAATAAATAAATAATAATAATTTAATAATAATAATAATTTAATAAATAAATAATAATAATAATTTAATAAATAAATAACAATAATAATTTAATAAATAAATAATAATAATAATTTAATAATAAATAACGTAATTTTATAACGAAAAAGCTCCAAACAGTGCTCAGAATCATCGACTCGTTGTTGTTTTTGTACAAAAGTCAACACGCGCGGCACCCACTTTGACAACAGCAGTTTCATAGACAAATGTTCATTCAAAATAAAATCTACACGTTCCTTGGATATTGTCAGAGTCTGAGCTATCTCCTACAACCTCACTTTACGGTTCCCCAAAACGATTTTGTGGACATTTTCTTTATGTTTTCCGGAGTAACCACCTCTTTTACGTGGTGCATCACTGGTGTCCGTACGACCACATTTAAATTCAGCAAACCAGTCAATAATGGCTGATTTACCTGGTGCAGTGTTCGGATAACGCTTATCAAGCCAAGCTTTTGTTTGAACGGTGTTTTTTCCCATAAAATAACCATTCTTGAAATTCTTGTTTATCCATTTTTTTGTTTATCAACAATGTCGTTCAACTAAAACCTCTCTAACGTTTTATCCACACGGCAAATCGTCATGACATTTTTTTCTGCTACCTTTTAAAGGTTAGTATTTACTAAAAAAAGCATCGGTTCGGCAATTGCAACGACATCTGTATGCCAGACCGGGAACTTATCAGCCGATGTGTTAATTTGTGTATAACATTCATTAGAACATATTATCCCCAAACGATAGGTACCTAAATCTTTTATATGATTAATTTCCACAGAATTAGTAATATACTGAACCTTTATTTTCCAGGATTGTATATTTCCCCGTTCGAAAACTTAAATGAGAAACGTCCATTATTTAACAATATGTAGACAGGAAAATGTTTCTAATTTCTTGTACAAATCCAATTTTAACTCAAAATAATAAAAGTTTTTATGATGTAGTCTTCTTAAAATATTAAAGTCTAAACAAAGTAATTTCTGCGATACATTCTCTTGTGAAAACAAAATAAGATACAAAAAAAAGTAACTTTTAAACATAAAAAGACCTGTAACAGCCATAAAGTTTTGACCAAGAGAAATGTGATTATACTTTTAATGTTCAAAAGAGCATTACTTATTCTTAACTTATTACATTTATAAGACTTTATGCCTAGAATGTAAAATTCACTTGTTTATTATTCGTTATTTTCGGGCGAATTTCAATCGTGAAAATTATGAAAAAGTTAATTGTAATTTACTTATATACAGCAAACGTTCCAAAATATATATGATATCCAATAATTTTCTTTCATCTTGAAATTTAATTCTCTACAGTGACATACTACACAATAAATATTGAGCTTTCTTTGTTATCTTTTGCGATAATATTAACAGTTAACTAGGTATAAAACATTACTAAGTAGAAAAAAATAATAATAACCTCTGAAATCTTTTGAAATAGAAAACGGTTAACACGTTCATTGCGCGTATAGTGCCTATACTATGCTAGCCGCACGACACGTAATAGTACCAGTACTACGCCGTGTTATTCCCTTTCTCGCCGCCTGTACTGGACTACCCCACTACGTAGCAACTCACCGATAGGCTCGTTGGATTCCGCAATGAAAAAGCATTCACAGGGTGGCTAATGATCAGGGGAAAATAGAGTAAAAAAAAGTGATAAACACCAGTATATTCTTATAGAAAAATTTATGTTGATTATTCGATCAAATAAATCAATTTGAATTTTTCTATAAGAATATACTGGTAATTATCATTTTTTTTACTGTATTTTCCCTGATCACTAGCCACCCTGATTCAAACGTGTCTTTGTGACGAAATCTTATTTGTGTTCCCTTTAAATAAAAGTTCATTTGATTTTCTTCGGTCTGTTGAAGTAAAACTGTAAATGGTGAAAAAAAAGGCTATTTTGCTTTTTTCTGTAAAATAAAAGTTATCTGATAAATAAAATACAAAAAAAGAAATCCGCCAAGGGGAAATAGCTTGGATAATTAGTAAGCGTAATGCAAGTGTTAAAAGAGAACTAATGAAAGCTCATTAATACAATTATGATGAATATAACGCCAAAGATTATTCAAAGAAATAAGTAATGTTATACTTAAGCTTTTTGCGTTTCAGAAAAAATACCACATGCAATTAATGGGAGGAACAGTGTAATAAACAACTATAAAAAAAAGAGATACATATTGCAGATTTTTAATACTTTTTATGAAAACATCTAAGGAATATTTTTTAAGCAGTGGAGTTATGTATTCAAGAAAAATTTACATTTTTTAAAGCACATAAAGCACAGACTGTTTTTTTTTGTTTGTTTTTTTACTTTACGTTATTTTATTTAATCTAGTTCAAATAAGAAAAAGGGTTTGCGATTTGGATATTAAGAGTATTATTGTTTCAGAGTGTTTGTTAAAAACGTACATGATTAATCCATAACGTTGATTATGTTCAGATTTAAAGTATTAAAATGTATTTAAACTAGAATATATGCGTCCCAAAATAGATTTCATATGCATTAATTTTTTTTCTTGTTGAATTTTAATTCTCTTCAATGATATACTAAAAAATGCATTTTGTGCTTTCTTTCACTTACTTGTATAATAATATTAATCATACTGAAGATTATTAACTGAATCTGTTAGAAAGAAAAACGTTTGAAAGAACATACTGACAGAACACTTACATAAGAATGATAAATATTAATGGCAATGATTATTCAAAGAAATAACAAGTTTTATCTTTAAGGTATTGCGTTTAAGAAGAAACAAACAAATGAATATAAATCAGAAGAATTGGAGAAACAATGTAATAAAAAGCAATAAAAAGAATAATACGTTGCAGAATTTTTTTTCCTCTCTGCATAGAAAATATGAATGGAATATCTTTTCAAGCAATGAACAGGTTATATGCCATGGAAATTTAAATTTTCAAACATATATAAGGAGGCATTTTTTAATTTATATATTTTTTTAATTTCTGCATTTAAATTATATAAGAAATAAATCAAAACCTGTTTGCGATGTGGATATTGATGGTATTAATGTTTCAAAGTGTTTGTTTCAATCATACATGCTGAATATATAATTGTGTTGAGATATTGTTTTTGTAATTTTAAGTTCGATAGCTCCTTCTAAAGTAGAGTGCAAGTGTTTCAAAATACAGGGTGTCACAAAAATCCTTGTCATACTTTAAAATTCAATGAAAGATAAAGCAATTGGCGTACAAGAATGCGGTTTGGACGAAAATGCTTCTTGTTTAAGTAAATAAAAAAAAAAATTAGTTCCAACATTTTCTCATAGATGGCGCTGCCTCTAGAAAGTAATCGAATAGGTAGAATACCTTTATACATAACAATGGCGAAAGACGCACAATGCGCATTACAGTGTTTGTCCAAACTATGGCAACTCACAGTCCAGAACTTAACAATATTCGCCCTCCTGAGTTCGGTTAGATCAGTGAGGATGGATAGACCAGTATTGTTAATTTCTGGAATGTGCTTTCTCTCGTACGTCTATCTCTACGCACTCTCGTACGTCTATTAAATGATCCTTTACTGAATTTTAAGATGTGTCAAGGACTTTTGGGACAACCTATATATTTGATATGCATTAATTTTATTAATTTTTAACACTTTCCAACCTAGTTGAAAAGTGTTTATGACTTCGGTTTGTCTGGCCATCTGCCGTCTGCCGTTTGGCCGTCTGGCCGTCTGGCCGTCTGCCGTCTGCCGTCTGGCCGTCTGCCGTCTGTCCGTGCTCTAACTCCCGTAAATATGCTCGGATTGCCTTGCAATTTTTATATGTTATTGTCGTTATCTATAGCACGTTCCCTATTTCAACTGAAGTGTGTAGCACTTATAGTTTTTTTTACAGGGACACTCAAAAGAATTCCGTTACATTACGGTCTATGGGGAAAAATCATTTGCGGTTTATTTTAATGATGTTACACAATTGCAAACACATTGTAATTGATAAATATCACTAAGGTGTATTACAAGAAGCTTAATATGGAATTGGGTGGGCATAGCATTTATAGTTAATTACGTACAGGGACAGTCAAAAGAATTCCGTTGCATTACGTCTATGGAGAAAAATCGTCTGCGGTTTATTTAAATAATCTTTCACTATTTTAAACACATTGAAATTTATATATATATCACTAAGGTGCATTACAAGATGCTTACCACAGAATATTGTGTGTATAGCAGTCATCGTTCATTTACAGGGACACACAAAAGAATTCTCTAATGTATGTTAACAATAATTCCTGGAAGTGCGTTTTAAATTACTGAACGCGATTTTAAATTTAACTCACTTTTTGTTTATTACGTGGTGTGTATAAATTCTGTAGATTCTATACAGGGAAGCACAAAAGTTCGCGAACACATTTCAGTTTATTGACAGAAACTCCAGAAGGAGAATTTTAAACTGTGCTGCGCGTTTCTTAACTGAACTAAAATTTAGCATCCTATGTAGTATATATACAAATCTATAGATCATAAACAGGGCTGAATAAAAGTATTCGGATATTTTTCCGAATATTGTATACGTTGGAAATTCCTGAAATTATGTTTTTAAATATGTTATGTGTTTTCCAAATTGTTTACTTAGATGTTATCTTTCAGCTTATTAAACGGTATGATTTGTAAAATTATTTTGGAAGCGTTGGAAAGTGTTACATAATCTATGCTTGACGCATGATTTTTCGTTCTTGTTGAACTTTAATTTTCTTCAATGACATTCTAAAATATGGATTTTTTCCATAACTTTTGCAATAACATAAATCTTGCTCATGGTATAAAATATTACTGAGTAGGAGCATCATTAACTCTATCTGAAAACATTTCGAGACAGCAAAATGTTTGAAAGGAAATACAGGAAGAACATTTAGATGCATATAAATGAAGTAGAAGGAATATTGTAACGAATAACAATGAAATAGGTATATATTACAGATGCAAATGAATAAGTATACATTGCAGATTTTTTTCCTCTTTTCGTGACATAAAGTAAGTAAATTTTTTAGACACTATAGAGTTGTAGTGTAGACTGTGGGATGGTGTAACATGTTTTACAATCCATACTGTACACTGTATAAAAATAGATTTTTTTTTCTTAATTTACGAAAATATAGGGTGTCCGAGAATTATTGGACACATTACGAAATTATGGGGGGAGAAAAAGCTAAGAACAGTAATGATTTTTCGATGTTTTTATTAATAACATGTTTCCGAATTTTTTTATTTTTTTTTCGCAGCAATGTTATTCCTAGAATTTACTCCAGAGGATAGATTGATCGTGGTGGTCCGATTCCTTGATCTTCAGATTTAACCCCGCTGGAGTTTTTCACGTGGGATTATGTGAAGGATTGTGTGTATCAGACGCCTTCACTGTAAAAAAAATTCCGGCAGGTTCCGGAAAAAAGTTGTGGCATTAAGATGCCACGGCGTTTTGCTGTTACGTTTCACACCAAAGTAGTGAAACATTCCAATTTTCAATAATCAATATACTTTTTTTATTCAGTGTCATATTTAAGCAATTAAATGTTTAAGTTTCGTATTACAGACAAAATAAAAATTCAAATAATGAAGCATAAAAAGATTTAAATTAGCTACTTACTTTATCGGTTGATATCCAAACAAAGAATGGCATTTGTTCAGATTGCATTCAGATTTTGTCTCTAAGTACCTAAGCAGCGTCTTTTATTCTTCAAAATGGCCAATGGAACATAAAACATGAAGCACGATGCACAGAATGTAGTTTACGGAAAAGTTGAAACCTCTCAAAAATATTACACGAATTATTGCCATAATTGACGTGGGACATAAAGAAATTCAAAATTCCGGTAAAATATGCGAAATGTTTCAGGATAATTTCCTGAAACGTTCCGAAAATTTTTTACAGTGTTGTACTAATTTATTGGAACTGAAGCAGCGTATCACAGCTGTTTTCCATCCATAACTTATCTGATGCTTTCAATCAAATGGAATGACATCGAGTATCACTTGCATATACTTACTACACGTAAGCAAGGGATCTCACATCGAGATGTACGAACTTTTGTATTTCTATTGTAAGCTAGTAAACACATTTTGTTTCTATACTATCTAGTTTTTGTTTTACAAAATTTTGAAATGTGCCCAAAATTTTTCGGACGTACTGCATAATATAATTATGAAAGAAAATATACATTAGCGACTTCCGAGTTATCCATTATTCTGAAAAGCGTTCTTTATTATTAGAAACCCAAAAAAACAATATATTTTCGATATTTAAAGAAACGGTTGTATAAAAAAATTCTTTTGTTTTTACTGCTTTTCGGAAACGTTTCCGAGTAGTTTTTATAATGTATTAATGAATTTTCCCAAATCGGAATATCGGTTTTTAGGACGCTGTTTATTTTTAACTAAACGTTTTCAGATGCTTAACTGAATACATGCAAGAGTGACAAAATAATATTAATTTTAATGTTAGTGTTAATGCTGTTAATTTATCATGTCTTTCTGTAAAAAATGTTTGTTGAACATGAAAATGTTTAATTTGCTTAACTGAATACATGCAAGAGTGACAAAATAATATTAATTTTAATGTTAGTGTTAATGCTGTTAATTTATTATGTATTTCTGTAAAAAATGTTTGTTGAACATGAAAATGTTTAATTTGCTTAACTGAATACATGCAAGAGTGACAAAATAATATTAATTTTAATGTTAGTGTTAATGCTGTTAATTTATTATGTATTTCTGTAAAAAATGTTTGTTGAACATGAAAATGTTTAATTGCTTAACTGAATACATGCAAGAGTGACAAAATAATATTAATTTTAATGTCAGTGTTAATGCTGTTAATTTATCATGTCTTTCTGTAAAAAATGTTTGTTGAACATGAAAATGTTTAATTGCTTAACTGAATACATGCAAGAGTGACAAATTAATATTAATTTTAATGTCAGTGTTAATGCTGTTAATTTATCATGTCTTTCTGTAAAAAATGTTTGTTGAACATGAAAATGTTTAATTGCTTAACTGAATACATGCAAGAGTGACAAAATAATATTAATTTTAATGTCAGTGTTAATGCTGTTAATTTATCATGTCTTTCTGTAAAAAATGTTTGTTGAACATGAAAATGTTTAATTTGCTTAACTGAATACATGCAAGAGTGACAAAATAATATTAATTTTAATGTTAGTGTTAATGCTGTTAATTTATTATGTATTTCTGTAAAAAATGTTTGTTGAACATGAAAATGTTTAATTGCTTAACGGAATAGGGAAGTTGCAATCAACTGATCAACCATGGTACTTCAACTGGAGGTCAGGGTAGTTCCACCAATCAGAACTGCCTATTTGTAATGTGTGATCTCCATTAACAAGTCAATTGCAACTGCTCTATATATGCTAGAGTGGCTAAATGATATTAACTTTAATGTTAGTGTTAATACTGTTAATTTACCATGTCTTTCTGTAAAACATGTTTGTTGAACAGGAAAATTACTTGAGCATTGATAACATCCAGAAAAACTACAGGGAAATTTTTCTGAAAATTAGTAGCAGCAAAAGGAACTTTGTTTTTATAAATGCTTCTTTAAATCTCGAAAATATATGGGTTTCTGAGGTTTTCAGTGATAAAGAACACTTTTCGGAATCATTGTAATTCGAAAGAGGTTGTTGCATAATTTGATTCGTGGTTATATTATATTTTCCTAGATTCAGAATCTTCTGTCTTTTTTATAGTGTAGAAAGTGTATTTTATAAAATTGTCAGATTTTCTTTTCGACAGACAATTCCTTTACACATTTTTCTATTAATAATGAAAATAGGTTAAACATAGCTTAATTAGTAAAGTAGAAATAGCATTAATTTGTGAAATGAAAATTTGTTCCATTATTTCCCTGACTCCAGGATTTAATGGGGACTTGCCATGTTTCTAATAGAACACATGAATTAAACATAAAAGTCAAGAGTTATATCAGAATTATTATAAATTATATGAACAAAATCCAGATGTTAATAAGATCAGGATGAGTTAATATGATCAGGATAAGATCAAGATGTTAATCAAGATGTCTATTTTAAAAATAATATGCTCTTTCTATTTTTGTAAAACTTACTAAATGAAAATTGATTGTTTTTTTTATTACCTTATCATGTATTCTTCGAGCTATGATAAAGCAAGAGAGGGTTGGAGAAACCTGACTGAAGGCCTAAAACCATGCTCCGTTTTGGGTGTCCGGCTCTAATGCCGTTGGGGGTCTCCGGTTCGTCCCCAAGTGTAATTGTGGTGGTTTCCAAAGAAGATGGACCCCACCGCAAGTCTCATCAACCTATGTCGTCAATCAATTGGGAAAATGGGGGTAGTCAGCAGGTGGCGACGCCCCACTGGCCATAGAATATACAGGAACTCCCCTGGCCGTGCTCGGTAACAGATATCTAGAACGTGGGAATGGCGGTTTACGTGCCTGACGGGCGACTGGCGGCGCAGCTCAGATTTACCGTGTCATGTTTTATTGAAAATTATTTTAGTAAAATGCTATTAATTTTAACGAATATAAAGGAAAAAGGCACAACAAGAATTTGCCCACAAAATCTATCATTTAACATAAATTTTAGGAATAATGTTTATATATAATCAGTTTGGGGATCCACCAGTCTAAAAGGTCCCATTAGTCCCTATGCTATTTTGAACTGCATTTAAGCTTTTTGTAAAATAACTATTTATCACTATCACAAAACGAAGATTTCAAATTAATAGCAGTGATTAAAAGCTTCACCATCATGTGTAGTATTATTAAATAAAAACAGTTAATACTTAATCGAAAGAAGTCTCTATTAAACATAAAAAAAAAATCCCCATTAAAATCCTTATGACTGTTTTTCTTCGTATTTTGTAACTAGCTCAAGGGGAAAAAATCAATAAATGTTCTTGTATAAATGCTATTAGTGCTAATAATTGACAAAAACCTGAATATGTAAGATTTATTTTAACTCTGTCATCCATTTTAAATCGAGAAAATTTACTTGTTCCATTAGCCCGGTGTCCCATTAGATCATAGTCTTCGCCCTTATTTAAGAGAAATTTACATTTGTAAAGGTGCATAAAGAGCAAACATTCATTTTTTACTATCATTTGTATCATATTCTAAATCAAATGAGAATTATTAACTTCAACAGAATAAATTTCCGATAGAAAAAGGTTTCATAGCAAATACTGTGAGAGAACACTTACAGAATAATAAATCTTAATACCACTAATTAACAAGACAAACAAATTGAACCGCGCCATTTCTGAAAACAGCTGGAATGCGTAGAAATGAGGTGAATGGTGGGGGGGGGATAATAATGGGGTATTTGAATAACAATGTGCATATTTTAATTAAGATGTATATACTGCAGTTTGTTCTCGCTTTGTGTAAAATAATGTTAAGAAATTCTTTGGACATTAAACTGATATTTTCATTAGAAAATTACATTTTGATATGTTCTGTATGTTATTTTACTAAATTTCCTGTCATGTTAAAAAATTAAACGCAAAGTTCTTCCTATATGTAAATTACCAATATTATTGTTTTAAAGTGTCAACTTTAAACGAAAATGTACAAGTTGTACAGTTAATAGATATACTACATAAATTTATTTGTATTTTTATTAAAATCAACGTTTTTAAAATAATCTAGTTATAAATAAGTAAATAATTTAGGTTTTTAACCATGTTTAATATATGTTTCCTTAGAACTTTGAAATAAGAGACAGAATTACATTTAGTCCATGAAATAACGAGACACTGCTTGAAATTTAATTATATAAATAAAATAAAATAAATCAGAAAACTTTACCTTAAAATAATAAGTCTCAGCACAAACAACATTTTTTTCTTTTCAACTTAACGTACCATACACGGAAATGGGTATGTATATTTCACAGGTCCATTTTATAATCCAGAAAATTTTGATAAATTTAAAAAAAAGCAGATGGTGTAACTTCAGCTACCTTCTATGTAAAAAATCTTTCTTGGAGAGGGATGTAGTAAAAGCAGATTTTTTATGAAAAGGAAATATTTCTGTATATTAAACTTTTAGCTGTTGTATCACAAATGTATTTCTTCTAAAAATTCAAATCTATCTGATAAAACTTTACGAGCTAAATCTAAATCGTAAATTTATGTTTTTATCCTGCAGTTATACAAACTAATTCAATAGGTTTTTTTTCTACAAAAATGATTTGTAAAAGCAGTTGATGAAACTGTTATGTAAGAAATAAAGTTAGGTATGAATGTTAGGTATGTGTGAATTAGAAGGTGTGACATGATAAATAAAAAATGCCTTTCATAAAAGAAAAGAAAACTATAAACGATTATTATTGCTAGGCCAAATTTCAATGTATAGTCACGTGACATATTATGGTGATTCCATTACAGGTTTGCACGCCTGGAAAATAATGGCCACCAGTACAATAATTTCTCCATCATATTGCATTAGTTTTGTTCTTTTCAAAAAGTATATATTTTAGTTCTGAGGTTTTTTAATTAGAAGATGAGATAGATAGAAGTAAAAAATACCATACGTGGAAGAAAAACACAAATCTAAACCATTATTTAGTGAGTCCAAAATACAATCTATAATCTCGCGACATATATTATGACGGTACCCTAATAGATTTGAACCTCGAGAAATCAATGCCCTCTAGTACTATATTTATCCTTTCAAATTGCCTTACATTTGTTCTTATAATAGAGGATATATGTGATTTTGAGGCTTGTAGACAACAGCGAACAGGTAAAAAATAAAATGCATGAATGTAAAGACAAATCTAAAAGATTATTTTAAGACCAAAAATAATCTATACTAAATATTATAGTGACTCCATTACATCAGATTGCCTTAGTTTTGTTCCTTTGAAAGATGATATAGGTGGTTCTGATTTTTGTAAATTAGATGGTGAAAGAAAAAAACTGAGAACAAAGAATGGCAAGACAAAACTACAGTAATACCGTTTTGAACCATATGATTCCGATGTGATAAGGAATTAGAGCTACAAATTCTAATAAACCGTCACTTAAAAAATATAAGACCCTCTTAACCCCATGGGGACGAGCGACACGAATACGTGACGCATAAGATGCTTAGAATCCTCGATTATTCCTAGGAGTTATTTTTTTTTGTAAAGTTTTCCTTATCTAATCATAGCATTTTTGCGATTCAATTAGGTGAAAATTTCTCATTTGAAAAACCGGTGGTAACAGATTAAAAATTCTGTAAAAGACGCTTGTCGCGAAGGGGTTAAACAGCTGCTTTTTACTTACTATTTCACTTTTTTGTCTACAAACGATTGCTGCAAAATGATTGTAGAAATAAAAATTTATGATAAGGGCTTAGGTGAGATTGTGAATAAATGTGGTAAATTATGTAACTAAACAGAGCTGTTTTAAATTTTCTTTTTAAAAAATAGACAAGCTAATTTCGTCATGTTAATAATATTTAAGGTAATGTTTACCTTATTTCCTAAATTCTATATCGTAATGTAAAGAAGGTCGTTCGCACTTATGAAAACGATTTTTAAACTTAATTTCTACGCATAAATGACATACTATTTGCAACAAATTGACTTTGCTGGATAGCCTTGACTTTTGGCTAAAGCTCTGGTTTGAAATTTCTGTGATAATAGAATTTTCTTGTTACAGTCATGTCAGTTTTTCCCGATACCTCTTCTAAAAACTTTCCAAAGTCTTTTCAATGTACGTGAATTCATTTAAATAATAAAAATGCAGAAAATGGCCATTTATGAAGGGGAGGGGGGTGTCAAGTGATTTTACATGCATTTCATCAATTAATACACAATTTAGTTCCGCTTGGGATTATTTTTTTTGCTAAATATGAGTCAGTTGAGTTATGGCAAAACGGCTGGGAGATGTCTTTTTTATATAAAGCTGGAATTTCTTCTTCCAAAATGGGTTCTAAAATATTTTACTGATAATAAAGTTAAATCATCTTAGCTTTACTGCATTTGTTTTCCTTTTATTTAATTTCATAACAGAATCCAGCAGCAATCATGAATTCTTTTGGAAATTTTTCTTTATATTCACAAACCCATTTCTTTCTTTTTTTCTATTGATAAAAATTGCTCTTTTTTTTATACACTCACTTAAATAAAGTCATATTTCATCCAGTGTTATGATGAATTTTTATTTATCACCACATGTGTGTTTCTTAAAAGTGCGTTAGAAAGTGCTATCCACGACACATTGGAAGGCTTTTATTCCTAAGAGGTTTGGGATAAAATTGATATGATTGTACTAAGAGAAATACAGACTATGATGAAAATTTCGATCCAGTGTTGTAATCAAGAGTCAGGGCTATACAGTAGAGTAAAATTGTTGCAAAGATTATGGCATATATGTTCAGAAATTAATTGTGAAAATCGTTTCCTGAAAGTGCGAACTATCTTTTGTACTTTGATAACTGTTAAATTTTTAAAAATAACAATTTTGCAATGCTGATTTTTAGATGATTCTTTTTTTGTTGATGTTTGTTTTCATATTAGGAATATTGCAGAAAAATACCCGTAATGTAAAACAAACTGTTGTTAAAGCTCATAAATGTGTTTGATTATCATATTCATTAAAAATGAATGTATGTACATGTAATATATAACCAATTTAATTACAATAAATATAATGATTCACTTGTGCCGTTCCCCTCTTAAAGAGTAAAATAGTGGGGTCCCAAGAGGTGATGGTTTAACGGAGTAAATGTATTGCAATAAAAAGAATCCTAACATAAAGTAAACTGATGTTAAAACGATGTGTATAAATGTATTTCACTATTATATGCATTAAAAATGAATGTACACAAATGTATATGTAATGAAATCACATGTGTGAAAAACAAAGGAAGAGATATTATAAAAAGCAATGGAAAAGGTATATATATAACCAATATACGTACAATAAATAAAGTAATTCGCTTACACCGCCATACACTTTAATGAGTCACAACAGTCGGCTATCAAGAGGTGGCGGTTTAACATGGTGTCACTCTATTTCGTTGATGGAACACATGAGATTTCTAAAAGGTTTTTACAACTCAGGAAAAAGTTTTTAACATTGCGTAACACATACTAGACAAAGCACAGGCAAACTAATAAATTAAAATTACGGTTGTAACTTTAGAAATTTAAAGCAAGGCGTCATGTTGAAAATCTTAAACAGGAAATTTACAGGTATATGAAAGTAATTTGAACATCTAATTTGTAGTAGCATAATTAAATATATACAGTTTCAATAAGAATAAGACGCATAATGAATTACTGACAAATAGAAAACTGTAAATTACATTGTCTTATGAAATTTGGAAATCCATTAATCAACATAAATTCTTGGTTATTATGATTTTCAAGCAGAGTTGCAAAGGCTAGAAAAAACCCGGTTTAAACTTGGGAATAAACTTGGAGAATAAACTTTTTTAGAATAAACTTGGTTTCTTGGGAATAAACCAGGTCTTTTGGGAATAAACCTGGGAATAAACCTGGGAATAAACCGGGTCTATTGGAAATAAACCTGGGAATAAACCGGATTTTTGCAACTCTATTTTCAAGTGAGGAATTCTTTAATATTTCTCCAGGCAAATTGTAATAGTTACATCCAACAATTAAAACAAAATCTACCATAAGTTTCTATCATTTACTTATATAAAATGGGAAAACATAAGATTTAAATAAACTTTAAAATATATTGATCAATTAGTTTAAAAAAAATGAGATTTTTAATAACAGAAAGGGAAATAATTTTGACATCGGGATATATATGGTGGAAACCTTTTGCATTTAATATTCTAAATCAGGAGTCAAATCTGCTTCCAAGAAGTTTTTCGGAATCTTGAACCTATAATTAGTACAGGGAATTTTAGAAATATTTCTATAAATACACAAAATAAATTATTTAATGAAATATTTGTTGTTTTAAAATGTTATTTTTCATCTCGATTAATTGTCATTTTTCCAATTTCAAAACTACGTTTCTGAGAGATCAAAAGAAATAAAAGAATGGGACTTACACATATTACAGATTTCCTGTAGCTTACAAACTGAAAAGAATTCTCATTTTTGAAATATTTAAAATTGAAATAGCTATAATTAAGCAAGGAAACGAAATAAGACGCTGATTTTTTCCAGAAACATGTTTGGAAGTAGTAACAAAACATATAAGAAATGCTCACTATTTGGAATATTATATGATATATATATATATATATATATATATATTTCATATTGTATATATAGTATCATATTGTTATATATGATACATATGTAACAAAATTTAAAATTTATCGCGATCTGCTAAATTATTTTTATCCCATCCTATTCTAAATTACTCTATAATATTTATTTCCTCCGTTTATTAATGTATTTTAACTCTATTTATTCCAAAAACCTCATATCTAAATTCAATATTTTAATTTCTACTAGTTAGCTCAATAAATGGCGTCTTTATCTTAAAATTATAAAAACTTCCTAATATTCATCCCTTAAAAAATCCTTTTTATGTTTTTAAATTCCGAAAAAGACTGTATTTATTTTAATAATTTCATATATTAAAAGTAACTCTCAAAATCATAAAATCTTTTTCTTATATTAGAATGAAAAGCATTTTATTTTAATTCCAGTCTAGCTTTGATCCAAGTTCGATAAACCATTTTTTTATTTTCTTTTTTTTTTCCTTTTCATGAACGTAAAAATCATTCCATACTCTGAGACCAGTAAATAACGACAATCAGTTAGCTTAAAACTGTCTGGGTCACAGCTAATTGATCGAACATCATAGAATAATCTCGATGCTTATTTGGCGCCTTTTGTTTACGGAAACCACTTTGCCTCAAAATTCTGGCGCTTTTAGAAAAGAATCCCGGTTCTCGATTGGCGCATAAGCCGTCACGTGACCCCTGTATTCATACTTTTTTCTGAAATGATATATCGCTGCTACTTGCTTCGGGAAGTTAGTCGAAAAGAGAGGTGCTGAGACTGTGTTCGGCGTTTGAGCTAAAAATAAATTAGTGGTGAAAATGATCAGATATTTCTTTCTGTGACTGCTTATCGACATATACTTGAGGCTAATAACGACTACAGCTATCATGCGCGTTTTTTATTGACTATCTGTCATAACTGAAACGAGAAATAAGGTAAAAGAGATCTCCGCCTAATTTATTAACCTTCAAAATAAAAACACGTTGGTGATTCGATGGAGTGTTTTCTTCTACTCACATAATACCGGCTGTGCATATTTCGACTGTAATGAAAACCCCTAGTGAGGGAAACGCCTCGGCTAAATCTCGAAAAAGAAGCTCCAGTATTCGAGAAACCACTTATAAAATATGGAACTGCCAATGCAAGCAAAATCTATCGTCTTCAAATCGTCCCATATATATATATATATATATAATTTTTAAAATACTCATTAAAGAAATATATTAATAAATCCACAGTAATTACATGAACTAAGACAAACACATAATATGTAGATTTTAGATCTTTTGGAATCTTTTGGATATTTGTTTTAATTTTTTAAAAAAAGGCAATATTTTTAAAAATTCATACAAAATTGCAGTTTTTGATCTCCCCTCTATTTTTGAAAGTGGATTTTAACTCATTTTCTATATAGTTTTTAGCATATAAAATTTGGGAAAAATTAAAAATGGCGCGAAAACCAAAATAAATAAATAAAAAATAAATAAAATATCGTTTTTCAAAATTCTGTGGAATAGCCCATCATTTATTCAAATCATAACTAATAAAATTCATAACAATTGCTTCCTCGTAGTTGTAGAAATTAAATCTTCACAAAATTTTACATTAAATTTTATTCAATATTAATTTTTAATGGAAAAGTAGTTTTCGAAAGCTTTTATTTAAACATTTTTGTGTTTACGGAATATAAAAATGTATACAATTTAGAAGAAGGATATGAAATATACAATACCGTAAAAGACAACATAAAAGTTTAAAGTACAAGAGCAACATATTTGTAAGAAAACGGAAAATAAGTTCTTATTAAAGGACATATAACTAATTTTTAAAACTTTTATTTAATAACCTATTCAAAATTCTGTTCTAGTTTATCTTTTAATAGTGCAATATAAAGCAAATCGCTTTCAAAATGTGGTGACCAAAGAAAAGGAAGGAAACCACGGGAAGATTCTCTCTCAGGTAATTAAGAATTTTCGTGACCAGAAAAATAAATGTTCAAAACGAAAAGTACATTTTGTCACTTAGAAGTGAACTATTGACAAGTTACTTACCGTAATAGTTTTAGAACAAATTTATATATTTTTCTTCCATACATAAAAAACGTTATGGAACATTAATGAAATGTATAAAAATTACTGTCAAAAGTAAATAAAGCATAATAAAGCATAAGCAAAAAAGCATATAAATTTCAAAAAATAATATAAAGCAACAAATAATTACACGGAAGTGCGGTTTTGCACAAAAAGCAATGTCAACATGCGGGATTTTTTTTAAAGTAAAATATGTTGTAATTCAAAAGTTTGCAGATGTAAAGTGCTAACGCGAATTCATCTACTGTACTTATTCAAGTGAAGATGATTATAAAATAACTAAGTACAAAAAACAAAACAAAAAAAAACTGGACAACCTGCAGAAATTTTGTATTTATTAAAGACCTTCCCGCTCTTTAATTGCTTTACTGAGATCAAATTTTACGTAATGATACTGCAGCATATTACTTGTTACTGTAATAAAACTTCTGTAATAAATGTCTGTTATTCTATATTTTACCTTTCTAGAAAAGAGAGATATTAAGTAAACTTTTAAGTGTTTTTTTTTTTTTTTTTTTTTTTTTTTTTTTTTTTGTATATATAGGATAATAGTACGTGGCGAAAAGTAATTGCTTTAAAATTATTCCAATATTTAGAAAGAAAGAGAAAGTCGCAACATTCATTTAAATAATAAAAAAAAGTCATCCAATATTTAAGAAATACCTTTTTTCTATATTAGAATGATATTTCAGAAATGAACTAATTTGTATATATTTTTAATAAAATAGGAAGTAAGATCTTCTTTCCACAATTAATCCAGTATTTCAAGAAAGACTGAATTTTTAATGCACTGCCTACTACTTAGCCGTTGACAAAGTTTAGACGCATTAAAAAAAAATACAAACTCCAAATGTACTTTAAGAAATGCAATATTTTCATTGCAAAATACTCGGCAGTTCTCGGAGATTTGTTAGACGCAGCTGTTTCGGAATCTTACCTTCAAACTATGCGAGTGGCAAATACGCGTTAAAAGTAATCGTAGTTGTATTCAAACTTTTTCAACGGCTCTGTATATATGCCACACATTATTGGAAAAAGCATTTTTTCACATCGTGAACTGGCAGTCAGTGTTGCGAACTTAACCGCTTTTTCTAAAAAATATCCATCATCCTTACAGAATTTCTCTATAGTAATTTTTGTTTTACTCAATCACGGAATATCTGTCATTTAATAAAGCAAAAATTGTTATACAGAAGATCTGCAAGGATATGTTTTTTTAATAAATAAAGAAAAGAGTATTTAAAAATGTATACGTTACATTTTTACTTTTGTCTATCTTTAATAGAACAAAGTATTGTAATCGAAATTTTTTTTTCTACTTCCGTCGCCGGTTTTACACGTTTTAGGCGTCAGAGATTCCGAAAAACATGTCTTTACAAAATGTTCGTGTTTTCGTGTGTCCGTGTGTATATTCTATTTGTATCATCGAAAAGTATATGAAGTTATGACTCAAAATGAACCAAACTTCATTTATAGGTTTTCGGTTGTGGCCAGCTGGTGTGGTCCCACTTGAAATGTGGAATATTTTAACGAAAGGGGACGCTCCTCGAGTTACCTGGATGAGGGCAGCCGATGTATTATACTAGAACTACGAAAAGTCCTTCTGGCCTGTACCGTCAAGAAAAGAAAGCCTCCCTATTGCTTGGTTTTAAGATTTTAGCTAATTTTACTGAAAATATACGATGCTAAAATGCGTGGAAACCCGATAACAGAAAAGTCATTCCCATTTCTCATCAATATTGAATGTGAATATGTATATCACCAAATTAGACAGACATAGACAAGATGGCTTCATATATGACAACTTATTTTTTCGCCAAATTTGGCGATATTTCGCTAATTATCGCCAATTTTGGCCAGCATTTGGCGTTGGGAATATAAATACATAGTAATAAGCAGTTGAAACTATGGTTACAACAATTAATGAAAATGTGTCGAAACCAAGTTCACTAAAACTCATAAATTAAACCCGTTTATGGAGAAACCCTGCTGCATTGTTTCAAAATGTCAGCCACCCTAAAAATTCAAACTGCTATATCTCAGCCATTTTTTAAGATATAGGCAAAACGATAAGATAGAGGTTGTTATGTACCCAAACCATACACAGCTTTACTACTTGCTCCACATGCTTAAAAATTTTCGAACTCCCTTTTACAAGACATTTGAGTACTTGTCTGATTCTGATTCAGATAATGAAGCTGATGATGAATGTCTGTGTAATATAGACAATGATGCCCTTTAACTATTCAGTCAATTTGCAATTTCTGATTTAATCAGAGATTTGGATTGTCTAAGGCATCTATTGGAATAAGACTAAGCTGCATGGCTGATAAAAAATTTGATTAGATGTTAAAACATCTACTACTGTTTATACAGTAACAGAACTGGGGTTTATTTATCACTTCCTGCTGGATAGAGCCTACGTTTACTGAAAAGATATTAACACATTGATGCACAGATATGGCTTTAATTTAAAACCAAGGAATGGAGACATTTTATTGTCAATGTTAGAACAAATATTAAAACTGTTCTTTTACATAACGGGAAAAAACATGTCTCTCTACCAATTGAACTACGATCAGCGGAATGTGGAATGTATATTTGCTGATTACCTCTCGATATTTAATCTTGAAAATGCAGAATCATTACATAACAGAAAATCCAAAAATCGTAGCTTTACTATAAAAAAGGTAGAATAAGACGTTTGACTAAGAAAAACAAATTAATTAAAATCTATTTTAATGCATTCTATAAATATATACGTAATCTGTGTATAAATTTTTTGTATAATTTGTTCTATTTTGTTTAATCACCATCACGTTCAACAGCTATGTACATTAATGCAATTCATGGTGACAAAGGTTGTAAAGAAAAACTGTATATGATAGAAAAAAGGTAATTATTGTAGTAAGTATCGCTTAAATATGTAGAATCAGTAGAAATTTTTAAAAAAGTGTTTTGAAAACATAAATTTTGCAGAACTCTAGAATCTAACATATTCTAAGCATATAAACACATAATGTTTGAGAAGGTTGTAATTTACTACTA
The DNA here is from genome assembly GCA_963931845.1 of Maratus michaelseni. NCBI lineage: Eukaryota > Metazoa > Arthropoda > Arachnida > Araneae > Salticidae > Maratus > Maratus michaelseni. The sequence continues at coordinate 121,643,456 of OZ007591.1, read as the reverse complement.
AGTAACTACTTAGAAATCCTTTGATATTTTAAATGAATTAAAATCTAAAACATATTTTCAAAAGGTTAAAAGTGGTACGTATTTTCAAAGAAGGATATTAAAAAAAATGAATAATGAAGCACGTTCTAAAATTTAATAGGTATTTAAGTGTTATGCATAATTTCTCTTTGTTTCTAAACTCTAATTCCCTTTTACAACATACTAAAAAATGGCTTTTTAGACTTCTTTCATCGCTTTTATAATAATATTAAACTTTTTCACGATATAAAACATTAACAACTACTACATAAAAAAAATCACTATAAAAAGTATTTCAAAGAAAACATTGAAAGATCACTTAGATGATCATGATAAATATTAATGCCATTGATTATTCAAAGTAAAATAAGTCTTATCTTTTAGCTCTTGCGACTCAAAAGAATGATTAAATGCATATAAATGAGATGAACGGAAGGAGCAGTGTAATGAATAACAATAAGTATAGGTATATATTGGAGTTTTTTTGCTTTTCGTGACAATAATTTAAGACATTTTTTAGATACTGGAGTATTCAAAAGCAATTTACGCTTGTGATAGTATATAAAGACCAGTGGGCCCGTGCGAGGATTTCGCACTACAATCTAATATTTTTTATTAATTTGTATTATTTATTAGATGCAGCTTTAAACTTCTAAAGAAAAAGTGAGGATAAAAATATCTGAAAACAACATTTAGTTTTTAGTCAAGCCAGAATATCATCTAATTTCTTCCATTAAAGTTCGAGTAAAAACAGGTCCAAAATTGCAAAAGGCACGCACAAAAAAAATAACAAAAAAAAAAAAAGAGAAAAAAAATAACAATCGTATTTTAACTGCATTAGAGGATGACGTCACCCGCATCGGGGAAAACATGTGACATAGAAATATAAATCTAAACGTTTCAATTTCAACTTTGCTTTTTAATCATAAATATAAAATAAACCTTTGCGGTGTTTTTTATAATCATTGCTGAGCATCATATAATGTGGTATTTTATTTTTGTGGCAACAGTAATTGGAGGAAAACCTTTTATTTCTTTCATGAAATCAATGCCGATTTAATTTTTAATTATCAGCAAATTTTAATCAAAAACATGTTTTAACGAAATGTTAAGTGTGCTATGTCAGAAGCCTGTTCAAAATCTTTTCATATGCTATCTCATTCGTCGTTCTGCGTTTCATATTTTCTCAGAAAAAGGGATGGTGACAGGATAAATAATATATATGATCAACACTTTACTGTGCTTTCATTGTGTCACAGTTTAAATCAAACAGCAGGAACTAAGTTCTTGAGATTGGGAGCCCGTGTTTTTGTTTCAGAGTATTAGTTTCAAACATAAATACTTAATCTCTAAGGATTGTGTAAAGAATGTTTTAAATATTAAAGGTGATAACTACCTTTATTGAAGAATGTAAGAGTTTTAAACTAAATATGAAAAGTCAGGGAAAACAATGATAGTCAAAGATAATTCCGTGATACTTACAATTATTTTTTATTTTTTTACAAGCGACGAGACGACATTCATCATTCTTCCCATTTATACCAACGTTCAAGTGTGTTTTTTAAAGAAATCTAATCGTCTTTCTAAAGCTATACATATCTTCAACTGTCTTTTTCAAATATAAATGCTTAATCTACAAGGCAAATTGTGTTAAGATTTTTTTTTAAAGGTTAAAGTTGATAAATGTTTTTAAAGCGAAGTGTAAGAATCACTAAATAAATATAAAAAGTCAGGGAGGGGGGAAAGATGATAGTCTCCAAATAAATAGATGATAGGTATTCATTGTTTTTCTTTCTTACGAGCGCCAATTTTAAATATTCTTCCCCTTTATATCGACGTGTAAACGTGTTTTTTAAAAGAGCTTAATCGTCTTCCCAATATTACATTCACTCTCAACTGTATTTTTCAAAGGTTTAAACTTCGTTTTAGTCTCAATCGAAAAATATCAAATTATTGTATGCCTCACTAGCTAATAGATGGTACTATCAATTCAAGTTTCACAAAAAGTTTATCATCAGTTTATCATCGTTTTCAACACTTTCCAACACAGTTGAAAAGTGTTTATGAATTCGGTTTGTCTGAACGACTGTCGGTGGTCTATCTCGCGTAAATATACTCGGATTGCTATGTAATTGATATATGTTATTAATGTTTAGTGTGCATTTAAAATGAAGTGTGTAGCATGTATACTTTGTTTACAGGGGCACTCAAAATAATATTGTTATATTGTGGTCTATGGGGTAAAATAGTTTGCAGTGTATTTTAATGATATCAAACTATTTCAAGCATATTGTAATTTATATACATCGCTGAGGTGTACTACAAGATTATTTCTATAGAATAGGGTGTGAATAAAATTTATCATTCATTTACACTTTAAGGGACACACAAAATAACAAGTGCGTTTTCAATTGTGGTATGAAATTTTAAATTTAACTAATTTTCCCATATTATATGGTATCTATAAGTTCTGTAGAGCGTATACAAGTCTGCACAAATGGAATTGAGTTACATTTCTGCTTATTGACGGAAATTGCTCAATGGGAATTTTCAAACGTGTTATACAATTTCATTTGTGTGTATTTCAAGTGTGTAAACTTCAGTACGTTTCGTAACTGAGCTAAATTTCGGGAATACTACGAGTATATATGTAGTATATATACAAATCTATAGAAAATATACGGAATTTTACATAATTTAGATTTTTTTTTCCGACTGTGCACTTAAAAAAAATGTTGATTTTACAGTATAGTACTGGCATTCCAACTGCCACTAATATACCGTAAAATTAACAGTAATAAACAGTAAAACAAGCAGTAATACACTGTCGCGCATGTTTGCCGCAATTGTTTTTGCAATGTCTGAAATTGGGTTTTGAAATGTGTTATGCGTTTTCCACATTCTTCACTTAAGCATCGTCTTTCACCGTATTAAATGGTTAAGCATAGTTTCAGTACGCAGAATGCATTGAAAAGTTTTCCAAATCTGTTCTTGACGCATGGTTTTCTTTCTTGTTTCCCTTGAACCTTGTTTATATGCGTTATTATATTATTTTCTTTTTCTTGAGCTTAAATCTTCCAAAACATACTACGAAATAGAAATTAAGATTTCTTTTATAACTTTTGCAATAATATTATTCCTGTTCAAGATATAAAGCATTATGGAGTAGCGCCTTATAAACTGCATATGAAAAAAAAATACACGATATAAAAAATAAAGTTTAGAAAAAATACTGAGAGCAAGCCTCTTATTCATTAATGTTTAATTCCATTCATTATTCGAAAAAATAACAATTCTCTTTTGTAAACTTTTGCGTCTCTGAACAAAGATTAAGTTCATATAAATGAAGTGAATTGGCGGAACACTCCAATAAATAACACAAATAATATGTATATAACAAAGTTTTTTTGTTTGGTTTGTTTGGTTCTTCGTGAAATAATGCAAGACATTTTCTAGACATTGTATTCAAGAGAAATTTACTTTTTTATATTGATTTGTAAAGTTATATAAAGAGTAATTGTTTACTTAATTTTTAAGAAAAAAAAAATTCATATGATTTGGATGTTACACAGAATTACTGTCTCATAGTGTTAGTCTTTAGAACATACACTATACGGCCAATGATGGCCGGTCACTTGCGATTTTAGACGTTTTGTTCAATATCTAGAAAAATGCAGAAGGAATTATCCTGAAACTTCAGTCATGTAAACAGCATAGTAGACGTCATATATTTCTGTGAAGAGTTTTTCCCGAAACCCCGCATAGGAGACCGTCAACAAATTGAAGATAAACGAATATCTTTTGGATAACCATGTAAAAACTAACGTTGATCCGGCGATTTTCAGTGGACTGTATTATTACGTTAGTGATTTTCGTTAATAAAACTTCATGTTAAAACACACAATTTATTTACAAAATAAAGATGAAATGACAGGCAGCGGTGGGTTCGCTGCGCTTACGTCCAAGGCTGATCACAGAACTGGCGGGATATCTCCCGCTCATCATTACAGTTCTTCTGCGCTCTGTCGCGCCCTCTATTAAACTAATTTCTAGACATGGAGGAAACACTCCCCCGGCGATTGAAATCCAACTTTCAATATAAAGTCAATATATAAATTTGCAAAAATTATCACACAAAGGAAAATTATAAAGTTACACACAAAATAGATACAACATTAAATGCACTATCACACTAGATTAAATACTGAATTATTGTGCCGTACAGTTATACTTAAAGGAAGAAAGGAAATTTGTTACTCAACTGGTAAAATGCATACGTCTCTGACATTTCGCTTCAAAATTCGTCCGTCTGGCAGACGTAAATTTACAATTCTGATTATTTTATCCCTTCCTTTAAAAACCTCAATTATTCTACCAACCAACCATTTGGTAGAAGGTAAATTTTCCTGCCTCAACAGTACCAAAGTTCCTTTCTGTACATCATCTTTTTTGAATTTCCATTTACTCCTCTCTTGGAGATTATTCAAATAATCTCGTTTCCAGAGTTTCCAAATTCTCTGACTAAATTTTTGTATTTTCTGCCATTTACCTAGTCTGTTCTCATTGATATTATCTAATTGGGGTTCTGCGATCGAAGTGATAGCTCTTCCAATCAGAAAATGAGAAGGGGTTAAAGTCTCGAAATTTTCAAATTCTGAGGATAACGGGGTGAGTGGCAGCGAGTTTAAAACACCTTCAATTTCGGCTAGTATCGTCAAGAATTCCTCTAAAGTTAAATTTTGATTCCCTATTACCCGTTTCAAATGAAACTTGAAGGATTTTACACCCGCTTCCCATATTCCGCCAAAGTTTGGGGATTTTGGGGGAATACACTCCCACTCGATTCCTTCATGGGTTAAAAAATTATACAATTCCTCATCTGGAGAGCTAATCAATTTTTGTAATTTTTTCAATTCAATGTCTGCTCCAATGAATGTTTTTGCAATAAATGGCACTGAAATTCTCTGTCATTTTTATCATGCAATGTCCCAGCTACAATCCATCCAAAACAAGAATTCAGTAAAATGACGGAACTATCCGGTAATTTTATCTGACCGGACAATAGTAATTCATAAAATATATCTACTCCTAATAAGATGTCAACTCTATGAGGTTAAAAGAATTTCGGGTTCGCATATGCTATATTCTCAGGCAAATGGAGACTAGAAATTTCGATCAGACTTGAAGGGGTTAAATCAGTAATTTTGGGAACGACAAACATATTCACTGATTTCTGAAAATCTTTGTTTTTATTAGATATTTCCGTTTTTATTCCATTTTTAATTTTACAGATTGATCCATTTAAGCCGCTAATTAAAGAATTTACATTACATTTTTTCAATCCCAAAATCTCTAAAGCTTAATAAGTAGCTAACAAAATTGTGCTTGCTGAATCTAAAATAGCTAGGAACGGAAAAAAATAATCATTATTTCCCTTAATATAAACTATCGCAGTCGATAATAACCCATTATAAAAAACACCAGATGGAAAATACGCTTCGCCTTTTTTCTGACAGTTCAGTGTTAAAGAAGTTGACCTAGTTTCTCCACAAGTTGAAAGTTCCGAATTTACGCGTCTTTCGTTTTTTTCTGATTGAGTTTGGCTTTTATTCGACGGATTAATTTGATTACTGTCATTTTGTTTATATTTCGAAAAATTAGCTCCACATAATGTAGTATGATGATTCAAAAAACATGACTTGCATTTATTATTTAATTTCGGGCAACGAGAAACTACATGTTTATTTAAACAATTAAAACAAAGCATTAATTTCCGCACAAAATTTAATCTATCCTGAACCGATAAATCTTGGTAATCTTTACATTTGAAAATTAAATGAGATTGATTACACATGGGACATACAATTCGATCATTTTGCAAAACGAAACTTTTTTGTTTATGAACGAATTCCGTTTTGGGCCTTGAAGCTGAGACATTTCTCTGTATATTTTCTAACGCTTGAATTCTTTTTAGTAGAAAATCAATGAAAACAATCCATTGTGGCAATTCGTTACAGTTTAAAGTCATTTCAAAAGCCTTTCTGGACTCGTCATCAATGCGTTGCAACACAAAATGCATTAAAATTGCTTCAGACAAATTATTTTTTTCTAATCCTAATTGCTTAAGTGCTGTTAAATGACTAAGTAAATTGTCTACCAAATTACGGATTTCTTTAGAGTTTTCAATTTTTATTTTGTTCATATTTAGCAGTGCTGCTACATGTCCGTTAACAATCAATCTTTTGTTTTCAAACCTTTTCTTTAAGGCTTCGAATAAGGACTCACAAGAATCATCGATATTCTGAAGAAGTTTCACTGGGCCTGTCAAGGCTGACTGCAGGTAATAAAATTTTTGTGAATCATTTAACTGGTCGTTATTGTCAATTAGAGTGGTGAACTGTGACTTAAAATTCATCCACTCTGTATAACGACCTGAAAATTGTGGTAGAGTTATTTGTGGCAATTTTATATTTGAATCACTAGATATTATTCTATCGTGAGTAGCATTTTGAACAATATTAGAACTACAGGGTTTTATTAGATCGAGAAGACTCACCTCTATAGATTCCAGTTGCCCATCAATATCCGTTAAAGAATTTTCGAATTCTTCCAACTGATCTTCAGGTATTATGGCGTACACTTCGTTTCTCAGCTCATCGTTTTTTTTCTTTAAATTCTGTATTGAATTCATCTTGATTTCCAGTTCTTTTTCGCTCATTTTTGATTTCAACGCATTAGCGATTCTTGTTATTTGTCCTCGAATGTTTCCTCGTTTTCTGTTTAGCACCACAGCTCCAGAAATTGTAGTTGCCATTTTTAGCTACGTGAGTAGGTATCACGCTTCTTTTTTGTATCCAAAAGCCCTGATTCGAACAATGTTCAATTAAATATGTGCACTGCGGCTCCTCGTACCATAATGATCCGGCGATTTTCAGTGGACTGTATTATTACGTTAGTGATTTTTGTTAATAAAACTTCATGTTAAAACACACAATTTATTTACAAAATAAAGATGAAATGACAGGCAGCGGCGGGCTCGCTGCGCTTACGTCCAAAGCTGATCACAGAACTGGCGGGATATCTCCCGCTCATCATTACAGTTCTTCTGCGCTCTGTCGCGCCCTCTATTAAACTAATTTCTAGACATGGAGGAAACAAATGTCTCAAAAGCTTTGAAACCTTACCACATGATTAGGAGGCTTCCTGTAATAAACTGTGTTCATTTCTTATGAGGATATCACGTACACTCGTACACTCGTAAGATTTTTTTAAAAACAATCCCAAATTTCTCCAAGTGTTCTGCTTATAATTTGCAGAGTTCTTAATATAAAGGAATGTTCTTTTCAGTTACCATGACAAGCAATATTGTAGATAACACCCTGCAATCAGAATTAAAAAATAATAAATATTGGATGAAAAATAAGCAGATTCACTAAATAATATTCCACTGCGCATGCGCGAATGCAATCAAAATACAATGTGCATAATATATTAGCTAAATGTACAGAGCAACTTTTGTGAAAATCTCAAAAACATAGCTTGGAAATTCTGAAAGTGATCGTCGATAGAATAAGCTCGAAATCTGTTGATTGAACAATGTTGAGGAAATCATAAAAACGCAGTTAAGGATAATGATAAATATAATTGGCATTGATTATTTAAAGAAAATACAGGTATTTTCTTGTGTCTTAGAAGAAAGATTAAATGCATATAAATGAGGCGAGTGGAGGAATAGTGTAATGAACAACAATAAAAATAGGCAAATATATTTTTCTTAGGTGTTTTTTTTTCAAATTTATAATGTAAGAATATTTTTAGACACTCTAGCGATGTATTTAAAAAACATTTTTATTTGAAAATATTTTTATTAAAGAGAAATTTTTTGCTTTAACTTTTTTTGTTTCGCGTTTTTTTTTCTTTTAATGAAGAAGTTCTTCCGATTGCCATATTGTTAGCATCATTGCCTCAGAGTGTAAGTGTAAAAGCATACTTCCTTAATTAAACAGGAAATAAGTCTACTTGCGGCGAGATTTTTTTTATGTAAGGTGTGATAAGAGATTTTAAAGTAGAATATTTGTGTCAAAAAATAAATTTGATATGTGTAAAAAAATAGATGTTATAGGTATTAATTTTCTTTGTTGTTGAATTTAATTTATCTTAAATTATTTGCCGCAACTTGGAGTTATTTGGACACAGGAGAAGTTTATTTGGACACAGGAGAAGGTTATTTTGAGCAAAAGAAAAATTAAAATAGTCCAGGAAAGTGAAGAGCTACTAGTTAGTGCTGTTGCCTGTAGAATACTAGTAAATCGCATCAAGATTCTAAGCACAGTAGATCCAGAATTCATTTAAAACGCTTTAGGTCGAAGTAAATCCAACTTATTAAACAATGTATATTAGTATTTCTTTAAAGACATTTACTATAAAATAATCATGTTCAAGATATAAAATATTACTAAATAAGAACACCGCTAAGTGAATCTGAAAAAAAAAAAAATCATGATAGTATAATACTAAGACAATACCGAAAGAACATTTGCACAATAATGATAAATATTAATGCCATTGATTAGAAAGAACAAATCTAATCTTTAAGATGAAAGAAAAAAGAAAGGTTACACGCATATGAATGCACATGAATGGTAGTAACAATGTAATGAATAACAATAAAAGCAGGCCTGTATTGCTGATTTCTTTGTATTTTTTATGAAATAATATGATGATTTTTTTAGAACTGGAGAGATATATTCAAAAGAAATTTATGTTTGTAAAGATACATAAAGAGTAAACATACATTTTTTATTATATTTTATATCACATTCTAAATCAAACGAAAAGTTTTAACTGTCTGGTCAATAAAAATATTATTGTTTCAATCTGTGTTGAGTGTTTGAAAAAAAAAACAATTCTTGAACAAATCATCTTCCAGTAATGATTTTAACAGATCAATAAATTAATAGCGTTTAATATTGTACTTCTGTATGTAATTTTAATGTTACATAATGCAAAGATAGGTACTTATTGACTTACATCTAATGAACTATGTCATTAATGTCAACAGAGAACATAAGTAGCCGAAAATGAGTTACATGAAATTCAGTTCTGGAAATGTGCTATGATCGTATGACATGCATGTAAAATTATAACTCAGAGAGTCACGTGATTGTCCTTTCTTGTCCAACTGTAATATAATTTATACTGCAACTACTCCAAATTGTCACTCATTAAAATAAACCAGTACTTAAAAAAACTTTCTTAATGTTCATTTCAATAAGATCAGTATGTTAATAATAAAAGTGAAGAGGCTGCTGAATAGAAAGTAGAGAAATGTGAACAGCCTGTCAACTGTCAAACTATGATAACAAAATTAATAGGAAATTAAGGGACGAATAATTATTACTTGAAACTTGGTTGTGGGGTAATTGTTTAATCGGGTAGTATATCTTCATCATTTCATCATCATAATTAATTTCTTTCGACATTCTGTTATATTGCAGAGCATAAAATACATTTACAAAAATAGAAAAAAAATAGTTAGCAATTTGTAAAATATTGCGAATTAATCACAACGTTACAAAATTATTTTGATTAAAAAATTTTGATGGTGAGCGATATTTTCATGCGATATTTTTATTTTTGAATAAAAATGTTAGCTTTTGATTTAGGTAAAAGAGGAATTTTGATATAATTGCAAAATGTTATAAGGTTAATATTTGGAAAAAGCGCGTTTGAAATTTTGCACGAATAAAAGCATAAAGCAAATATACATTGCAAAAAAAATTGTTGATTTCACAGTATAATACTGGCACTCCAGCTGCCAGTATTATACCTTAAAATTAACAGTAATAAACAGTAAAATAAGCAGTAATACACTACCGCGCACGCGCGGTAGTGTATTACACACTGTGTAAGGAAAGCTTTGTAATCTAATTTATTTATATGTGTGTAAATTAACGTGATATTTTCCAAACGGTACTTCCCATTGAGGTGAATATGTTATAGACCACTGTCGCATTTGTGACCGGTTCGTAAACTTATGATGTTTAATCAATTTTAAACCATTTTCAACACATTTTGTGACCGATTATATGTAGTGAAAATAATCTAGTAACTGTGAAAGAGTATTAAATTTTGCGACAGATAATAAATAAATGCGTGGTAGCGTATTACTGCTTATTTTATTGTTTATTACAGGTTAATTTACGGTATAATTCTAGCAGCTGGGATGCCAGTATTATACGGTAAAATCGACACTTTTTTTTTGCAGTGTACACACATACACACAAAATATTGGCGTACTCATATTATTTGTGGAAGGATCGATAGGCAAATTTTTTATGGTATTTTGTTACTAGATATAACTTTGCTCTCTGATAAATTTTATTCATAACAAAAGGTAAAATCTTTTTGATTCGAAGGTATATAAAAAAGTTTATAAATTTTAAAATAAAGAAACAAATGCAGATAATTAATTTCTTTCGACGCTTTTTTATATTGCAGAGTATGAAATACATTTATAAAAATAGAAAAAAAAATATTTAGCAATTTGTAAAATATTGCGAGTTAATCACAATGTTACAAAATTATTTCACAATGTTACAAACACAAATCAACTATACTCAACATATAATTTTTGCGATTAAGAAAATACACATACTTAAAATAAATTGTTAACAAGAATCCTTTTGCGTGTGTGAGAAAATACAGATAAATAGTATATTGTTAAAAAGTATATTTATTGTGTCATAAATTAGTACGTGAAACATATTTTATTAATTTAACAGTATATTTTTTCATTATTTGATTAATTTATTTTTGTAAACAAATTAAAAATCATCTTTGCATTTTTTATCATTGTAACATTTTCATACAGAAAAGAAAGATATGAACTCTCTATCAAAACACTTTAAATATTAAATGAAAATTTGGATTATAAGAATTTATAAGAATAATAAATTACTGATAAATAGTTATGCATTATTAACAACTCATTTTTGCAACTCGTTTATAATGAAAGTAAATGAGCTGCATGCAGTAATTTTGTTTCTAAATAAAATAAGCTACATCATCACGTGACAGTATATCCTTAATTTTCACCTTAATTAAATCTAGGAGAAATTTTTAAAGTTTTATTACTTCCTCCAAAAGCTTGATATCGTGCAAAATAATATAAATGATCGTAATGACGTATTCATGACTATCAGCTGCTTTCTATTAAAATAAGAAAAGGGTCATTTTCCTGAGATGAAAACACTCATGAATAATCAAAAAGTTCTCCACATATTAAATCAAAAACATACTGTCAAAATATAAAGAAGAAAGAGCTAAATGCAATATTGCCACCTATGATAGTAATGGATTTTTTAAAACTGACCCAGAAATAGAATATAAATAGATAAATGGATAATCAACCCCGCAGGGAAAAGCTTTAGGGCTTTATATCTTTAGTGCAAGCTCGGGGGGACACACGTATTGCAATTTAATTACATTCAATTGTACATAAAATTTTACATCTAATTTGACATTCAATGGTTATATTTTAAGATATTTTCACAGCATTGTAGCATTGAAATTTTGTTGTAGCATTGAAATTACCCTGCTCCAAAATGTTATTAATATTGCATCCTTATAGGCAAGAAATATTTTGCCAATTCATTGCCAAATTTTTAAATAAATCCAATATTTCAGTACTATTGACATTTTATTGAAAATGTTTCTGCTTTAAAGCCAATATTTAGCAAATTTTGGTGTTTCATTTGAGGTATTCCTAGTGAATGCAATATAATGGCGCAATATTAGGACCATAGTTACTAAATATTGATTCGTTACTACTGCAATCTTAAATGATAAACTTTCGTAATTTCCAAAATAATTGCTAATGTAATGGCCAAATCTATTACGCATAACTAATTCCAACTAACCATATGTTGTAAACAATGATGAAGAACATATAAAACATTGCTTTGTGCCTGAAAATTAATATATGAAATTCGGTAAGAGAAAATTTATGTTATGAGATAACATATTCAAAATCTTTTATGTATAAAATCAAGCAATGATCTTCTTAAAATATAAATGACAGTTTATCACCAAGAAAACAAAAGCGGGATTGATCATTTGTCATAAATTAAAAATATTATAAGGTACCGCTCAGTAAAATAAAACATTTCTTGAACAAATCCTTCCACAGTAAATATTTGTAAAATATTAAAAAGTTCATGACATATGAAAATGTATTTCTGAATGCAATTTTAAAGTTACATAAGCACATATAGATAATTATCAACTTACACCTTATGAAGTGTGTAACTAAGGTCGGCAAAAAAATTAAGTAGCCAAAAATTAATGCAGGAAATTAAATTCTGGAAATGTGATATGATTGTATAGCATGTAAAATTATAATTTAGAGCATCACGTGATTGCCATTTCCTGTCCAACTGTAATATAACTTATACTACGACTGTTCCAAATTGTCATCATTAAAATAAAACGGTACTTAAAGAAAAAAATCTTTCTAAGTACTACACATTTCGATATCAGATTAGCATGTTAATAACATAAGAAAAATGACTTCCGAATATAAATTTAAAGCAAAATAGAGTAATGGGAACAGACAGTCAACTTTCAAATTATGAAGCAAAATTAATAAAAACATAAGGGAGGAATATTTATTTCTTGGAATTTAGTTGCGGGAAAATAGTTTAATCGGGTAGTATATCTTAAAATTTTTATGCTGAGAATCATGCGATATGTTTATTTCTAAATAAAAATATTAGCTTTCCTTTTATGTAAGAGAGGAATTTGTTATAATTTTAAAATGTTATAAGGTTCATATTTGGCAACAACGCGTTTGATTTTTGGACGTATAAACGCATAAAACAAAAATATAAACTCATTTTTTACTATTAAAACAAATAATGTAAGGAAAACATGGTGATCATGATCTGTATGTGTGTATGTGAGTGAACCCAATAATTTACACACGGTACTTTCGATTGATCTGCCATTTGGCTAATATATTATTGATCAATCTCGCAATAATTGTATAGATTTGCTTAAAATTGGGCCAAAGGATTAGGTGATTAATCCATTAATTGAAATTGAAATTGATCTATTGAAATTGTTTAGAAGTTTAAACAAAATTGTAGTAAAGGTGAAATTTATTGGTCAGGTGTTGTCATCGTAAATATGCTATCATCGTTGCACAAAGGAATGTTGTTACTTTACAATATAGATTTTGAAGAATATAGCCATATACCGACATTTGGCACAACCTGTCCAAAAATTCAAATTTGCAAAGAAAACAGTCCATTTTTTTAAAGGTATAGATTTAGTTTCAAAATAATTAGATTCAAAATAAATGTTAATGTATATATATTAGAAAGTTTTTAGGAATTTTAACGTTCATTTATTACAAAATATAGTAAATTGTTTAGCTCTTTTATAGCTCACATGCAGTATTTTGTTTGTGTTAGTAAACAAACTAAAAACGACATATTCCTTTCATACGTTTTTCGACACCTTATGTTTAACCCTCTGACCGCACAATTTTTTTTTTCAAAATCCTCTCTACCAATATTTAATCGACCAGTATCTCATCTATTATTGCATATTTCATATCATGAAGTATTTGAAATATGTAGCAAATTTATCATTTGCATTTTCAATTTTTTTTTTTATTATTTAAGTTTCTCGTGTACTATCTTGTATACATTGCACAATTTCGATTTTTAGACGGTCGAATATGAAACAAAATGTAATCTCATATGCAATTTGTTAAAAAACTGTATATCAATTTACTGATTTTTTATGTGATTAAAATTAATTTTTACAAATGATTTTCTTTCTACTTTCTCTGTCGATTGCAACCTGATTACGTTAGATTAACCCGTTTGCAATTAAAACAATGCCAGAAAAACTCGTGTGAGTCTTTCGCACTGCAATCATTGATATTATTTTCTGATATGTTTTAGCATTAATTATTGAAATTTTATCAAAATTTTAATTAACTTATTTATTTTTTTAATCCAACAACGCGTTTTAAAATATGAGTGTACTATGTCAGAAACCCGCTCAAAAACTTTTCGAATGATACCTCATTCATTGTTGTATGTTTTGCATGTGCATAAAAAAAGGGATGTTGACAACAGAAATAATATAAGATGATTGCTTCTGTATATGAAAATAGGAATAGTTTACCAGAAAATATGTTGCCAAATTTTCTTCTCTCGCCAAGGTCATTTCTCTATCTTGCCAAGACCCTTATACAAAAAAAAAACCTAATATAAAAAAATTGAATCAAAGAATCAGAATGTTTAGTGAATTAATACGAAAGCATTACCTCACATTTTGCGAAACTGTTCCAGAAATGTCTTAAAGACATAAATTAATATTTGGCACACCACTTTGTGCAAGCCTATAGGAACTTAAACATGCGATATGCAAACTTTGTGGTCTGACAGCCATTTAAATGACGTCAAACTTCGCTAGCTTATTAACAGCTTAAACAAATATTAAAAAAATAAATACCTACAATTTTTGTAAATCCTCATGAACTGTTTATCCAATTGGAAAATAATTCTCCTTAAATTACGTAATCTACTTCTGCTGGGATACAGTACGCATATACACAGCCAGGATTAAATTAAGAAAACAAATAAACAATAGGTGACACACACATAAAAATTAAATACAAACCCGATTAAAAGCTCGATACTTTTTACAATAAGTACGCGCAAGAAAAAAATTAACAATCGTATTTTAACTACATTCACTGCCTCCTGAATATTAGGCCTGCGCGCTGGCGGCTGTCGCAGGCGGATTTTTTTTTCAGCGTTTGAACGGTCACTCGAACTTCAACACCAATAATTTCTAAAAGTTTTCTTCGCCTTGTTTTTCTGAAATCAAATGAGTCAAAGATAACATTTAGATATTATTGATGTTGAAGTTCGAGGTACTGTAGAAACGCTGAAGAAAAAATCCGCCTGCGACAGCCGCCATTTTTGTCAACGCGCAGGCCTAGTATTCAGGGGGCGGTGCTGCATTAGAGGATGACGTCATCCGCTTCGGGAAAAAACACGGGGCAAATAAAAATAAATTGAATAAATAAGAAATACAATTTAATATAACAAAGTATATATTTTAGACTACGCGTGAAATTCTACTTTTTCGATCGATTGATGGTGTCTTTTTCTTCTAAACATTTGAATTTTTTTTTTTTAAATAATGAATATAAAATAAACACGTACGGAGACGTCCCAATTTACCTCTTTTGTACTATTTATTTATTTTTCTATAATCATTGTTGAGTACGATATAATGCAGTATTTTACTTTTGTGGCAACACTGATTTGAGAAAAACTTTCATTTAATTTATGAAAACAACGCTGATTTAATTTTTAATTAACTGCAATTTATAATTAAAAAAACATGTTTTAAAGACATGTGAGTGTACTATGTCAGCAGTATGTTCAAAATCCTTTCATATGGTATCTCATTCATCATTTTTTTTTTAATTGCGTAGAAAATGGGATGTTGACAACAAAAGTCATATATATGAAGATACATCATCTTCAAGGTTGGAGTAGCATATAGTTGATATTTATTCCAACAGAGCAAAAAATGTCCATGCAAGGACTCGAACCTGGGTACCTTGGCTTGTCCTGCCAGTGCTACCTGTTTGACATTATGCATGTAGCTTTTCATTCAGCATGTTTTCGCCTAAAATTCCGTAACCAATCAAAAACTTTCAAAAAATTAAATAAACATTTAAAATAATATAAATAAATTCAAATTTGATATTTATGTAATTGAACTACGCGCTTGAATACTGAAATAATCATAATCAACATAGTTATTATAAATGGTGAAATGTTTTGCAATTTCTGTGATTATTAACAACTGGTATTTGACTAATGTGAAAATACAGTTTTCAATGCTTTCCAATACTTATTTGAATACATAATTGGTATTCTTTATGTAAAAAAGCGTTTTAGTGTTGTTAATGTGGAAATAAAAAAAATATATTAAATGTAAAAAAAAATATATTAGAGTTTTCAATTAAAAATTATTTTTAGCAAAGCTACATACCAAACAGTATGTTCTGTAACATGGGCAGCCCGGGTTGATTATCCTGGTTATAATAATAGAAAAGTATATCCAAAATAAAAAGTAATATAATTAAATCTAAATATTTAAAAAAAAGTGATTTCGTAATAAATTCATGAAAAAAAATTTTTTTTTTAATAATTATACAAAAAATATGTGTATTTATTACATAGACTACCTGAAAATGAATTTTATTTACCATTTATATGAAGCATGCCTTTTGTCGTAACCGGAATAAAATATCAAAATTCGTATCTCTTTCACAATGATAAGCATTATTTTTAATAGCTTTTTTATGTTTATATTTATATTTTACTCCATTAGAATCACTGCATAATCTTCCAGAACACATTGCTAAATATTGATAATTATTACAAAGGTGTTGAATTAATGGTATATGCATTCCTTGAGAATTACTGATGGCTAAACAAAGCCTGTTTGCTTATTAAGACCGATGAAATAATGTATTTGCCTTTGTGCTTCAGTAATGGAATTTGAAATGAGCACGAATATTTTGCATTCATTGCAATTCATTTAAATACTGATATAATGCATATCTCCTAAAATTTGATTTTAATTAGTGTTGGTAATTTACCTAGTACATTCATAGATAAACTAATGTATATTTTATTAATTATTTGCCTTCAATTTTAGATTTCGAAGTCGGTATGCGACACATTAGATACATTTTCTATATAAGGAATTGTGCATCCATTTTAAACAATGGTTTTCACTAGATTAATTTTGACACAATTATTCTAATTGGTAAAGAAATCATATGAGATGTAATCTTCCCAACTGGGCGAAAAAGTCCGGGCCAGGATTCGAACCCGGAATCCATTGGCTGATGCTGCCATTGCTCTACCAACTGAGCAAACCCGGACGAATATGGCGGAACTATTTCACCCAGTTAACCTTAATGATCATAGCATCTGGTCTGATATCAGAATCAGCACACAGAATAAATCGCAGGTAGTGGAACCTCCATTAAACGCTTTAAACGTGATTACACTACATTAATTTTGACATAATTATTCTAATTGGTAAAGAAATCATATGAGATGTAAAATTTCCAACTGGGCGGAAAAAGTCCGGGCCAAGATTCGAACCCGGGATCGTTTGGCTGAAGCTGTCAATGCTCTATCAACTGAACAATCCCGACAAATATGGCTGAACTATTTCACCCAATTAACCTTAATGAACATAGCATCTGTCTGATATCTGAATCAGCACAACAGAATAAATCACCGGTAATTGAACTATTTCAGCCATTTAACGTTAATGATCATAGTATCTTGTCTGATATCTAAATCAGCACACCAGAATAAATCACAGGTAATATCTGTATTACCTGTGGTATCACATGTTATTTATTCTGTTTTGCTGATTCAGATATCAGACCAGAGGCTATGATTATTGAGGTTAATTGAGTGAAATAGTTCAGCCATATTCGTCGGAGATTGCTCAGTTGGTAGAGCATTGGTAGCTTCAACCAAGGGATCCCGGGTTCAAATCCTGGCCCGAACTTTTTAGCCCAATTGGAAGATTACATTTGAAATGATTTTCTCTACCTTAAAATTTTTGTAAAAATTATAACACTGTACGAAAACTAGAATTAGTTTTTAAATTAATGTAGTGCCTTCTATTTTTTAGCTATATGCAATAATTGGCAGGGATCATTACATGTACTTCTAATGTATTGTCTGTCTTTGATTCATATCTTATAATGAAAAACTACATCTGAACTATACTGAAAATATTTTCTGTTTCACACATGTAAAAGATACATATATACTATGGAAATCACGATAAAACATTAACGACGTATTTGTTATGAATAATTAGTATCATTATTTATAAACTTTTCAGTGTGAATGATGGTGTTTTATATTGCTATGGATTAATGTTGTTACACATTAAAGTTACTGCGCAAGCTATCAAAAGATACTATTCATCATTTATATTTAAGAAGGTTCTAAAATAATGTGAAATGTATTTATTGTCTTGATTAATGACGAAGGGTAAGGAAACCAGCTTGCTTATAATGAATAGATGTAGCAATGCACTTCAGGTTGATAAACTGGAATAAGAATGTTTCATGTGGGGATATTTTTAAATCTGTTACAGTTCACATAATTTTATGCATAATAGTTATTTGCATCATATTCCAGTTTAATAAAACATCATAATACACGGGGAAGAGTTTGTAAAAAATGACTTACAATTACGAAATTAACTTTAATAACTGTAAACATCTAAATTTGTATAGATAAAATGAAAAACAATATTTTGAAGTATATCAACTTTTGCATGCGTAATTTTTACTATTGTACTTTGAAAGTAAAATATAAAATTATGAACATTAATGTAATATTTTTATGATATAACCAGAAAGACCCGTGCGAACCATTCGCACTGCAATCTTTGAGATTATTTCCTGGTACGTTTTAGCATTAATTTTTAATTAACTAATTTTTTTCGAAGTCCAAGAACGCGTTTTAACGAAATGTGAGTATACTATATCAGAAGACGCTGTTCAAAAACTTTTCGGATGATAAATCATTCATCGTTGTATGTTTTGTATGTGCATAGAAAAAGGGATGTTGACAATAGAAATAATATATATGATCTGGATTGTTTTTAACACTTTCCAACCTAGTTGAAAAGTGTTTATGACTTCGGTTTGTCTGGCCGTCTGCCGTCTGGCCGTCTGGCCGTCTGGCCGTCTGGCCGTCTGCCGTCTGCCGTCTGTCCGTGCTCTAACTCCCGTAAATATGCTCGGATTGCTCTGCATTTTTTATATGTTATTGTCGTTACCTATAGCATGTTCCCTATTTCAACGGAAGTGTGTGGCACTTATACTTTTTTTACAGGGACACTCAAAAGAATTCCGTTACATTACGGTCAATGGGGAAAAATCATTTGCTGTTTATTTTAATGAGGTTACACAATTTCAAACACATTGCAATTGATATATATCACTAAGGTGCATTACAAGAAGCTTAATATGGAATAGGGTGTGTATAGTACTTATAGTTACTTTACAGGGACAGTCAAAAGAATTCTGTTACATTACGTCTATGGAGAAAAATCGTCTGCGGTTTACTTAAATAATGTTTCACAATTTTAAACGCATGGAAATTTATATATATCACTAAGGTGCATTACAAGAGGCTTACTACAGAATAGTGTGTGTATAGCAGTCATCGTTCATTTACAGGGACACACAAAAGAATTCTCTACTGTCTGTTAAAAATAATTCCTGGAAGTGAGTTTTAAGTTACTGAACGCGATTTTAAATTTAACTCACTTTTTGTCTATTACGTGGTATGTATAAATTCTGTAGATCATATACAGGGAAGCACAAAAGTTCGTGAACACATTTCATTTTATTAACAAAAACTCCAGAAAGAGAATTTTAAACTGTGCTACGCGTTTCCTAACTGAAGTAAAATTTAGCATCCTATGTAGTATATATACAAATCTATAGATCCTATACAGGGCTGAATAAAAGTATTCGGATTACTTAGATGTTATCTTTTAGCTTATTAAACAGTATGATTTGTAAAATTATTTTGGAAGCGTTGGAAAGTGTTATATAATCTATGCTTGACGCATGATTTTTCGTTCTTGTTTCATAAATGAAATGAAAGCATTTTTCCAATCGATGTTGCCACAAAAATAAAATACCGCATTACAGGATGCTCAACAATGATTATAAAAAATAATAAACAGTACAAAAGAGGTAAAATGTGACGTTTTTTCATTGGTTTATTTTATATTTATAATTAAAAATCAAAATTGAAAATGAAACATTTAGAGGAAATTAAATATTATTGATTGATCGAAGAAATGGTATTTCACACGTGTAACATAAAAAATATGATTTGTTATATTAGACTGAATTGTAATTTAAGTGTATTTCAATTTATTTTTCTTCATCCCGTATTTTTACCAAAGAAGATGACATCATCCTCTAGTGTAGTTAATATACAATTGTTATTTTTTTTCACTCGCGCATGCCTTTTTCTATCTTCTGTGGGATTTGATTGTGAGGAATAAATGAGACGATATTCTGGCTTGACTAATGTTGTTTGAAGATATTTTTCTCCTCAATCTTTCTTTAGAAGTTTAAACCTGCACCTAAACAGTATGAGATATTGCTAAAAATTATTAGACTGCAGTGCGAAATCCGTGCACGGGTCCACTGGTTAAATACATAACATTGTTAAAAATGGCAAATAATATAAAATAAATAAAATATAATTAATCAACAATATTAAATCAATAACAAAAAATGATACGGTATAATTTAAAACAAAACTATATATTATAATAAAAAAATAAATTATAAACTATCATAAATGAATAAACTACATACTTATATAAAAACTAGGGGGCCTACCACCTGCGAGCTACGCTCACCAACCCCCGCTCAGACTTCGAGGCCTCTAAAGACATGACAGCGTGCTTTGTTTTAAAAATATTGGTAAATCTGTAATTGGATTGCCATGCTTTTAACGTTTTAATGGGGCATTTTTTTTAATTATCATGGCCTCATACACAGCTGTTGCGACAACTGACGACTGTTTTCGGGATTGATAACTAAAATCAATTACACCTTGAAAACCAGCTTGTATAAAATGGTTAGGTTTAAATTGTGGCTACCTCTCGGACTTTTATAACAACGATCTGTATTCTATTCTTCCTTTGCGTTTAAGGATGAGAAAAATTCCATCTGCTTGTGAATGCTTAAGAACCACGGTATTGAAAAGTACTATGTTATAGACATTTTCAGTAACAGGTTTAAATTTTCTGTCTTATTTTAGTGCACCATCGTGCATATTTTCATGTTATTTTAAATATGTAAATTATTTATTTTAATTAATATGTATATACGAATTTTCTAATAATGATTTATCATACAAAATTAATGAAATATTTTGTGCACGCATGCCTGCATTTATTCGGCATCAATTGATGAGATATTTAAACAAATTTGCTATCCGCGATAATTTTACACCATGTTATGTCACTTGAATATTGTCCATAAGAAAATCGGGTACTTTTCCAGTATAGGATCCTTTGCTTTTAGGTTTGGCGTAATTCGAGTTTCAAAGACGAATAGATTCGTTAATATACATACATATGTTTGTTGCCAAAAGTTATGAAAACAAATTCAATGAACTTTTGGTGCTTTTCTATTATAGGGGTATTGAAGCTTTTTTAAAAAGCTTGGCGTAATTATAAATTCGTTTAATTAAATTTTACAAAAAAATAATGATATCAATAAATAATAATTACTATTAATTCCTTCCCTCCCCCTTTTCTTTTGTGTTTACATAAATGACGTCATTTGGACGAATGTATTCAAAATATTTTCAGTTTATAAATTAAATTAAATGCTGACAGACAATTGAATCCTGACGATAGAAATGTGATTTTCTTTTTCAAATTTTCATGAAAAACATAATTTAATCACAATCTTGTCTTCATTATCGATTGAAATAAAAGATAAATTCAATTTCAATTTGAAAATGACGAATAAAAATAAATCAATAATCCCTATCGGGATCCTTTTCGATTTTTTTTCCCTTTTTTGTCACAAAAAAACTGAGTAATTAGTTGCCATCATTATAGAAATGTCATTAAAATTAGAAAAAAATTAATATCTCGAAAACTAATTCCAATTTCAAAATTCTATTACCAGTTTTGACTTCCGCGGATTTTTATGGGCAATTGGTATTAATTTCACCATCAAGCGTTTAATATTTTATTAAAAATAGCCCTGAAACATAATCAGTCGTTTAATCAGTCGTTTCATAAAATCGTTTCATAAAATCGTTTCACAAATTCGTTTCATTAGGATTTTATATATATAGGGTAGATAAGGGTAACTATAATTAGTTAATTGGTGCAACTGTATTTCACCTGGGCGGTATAATACGTAAGTACCCATTTTTTTCTTTTTATTATTATAAAACACACACAAATTATTTTATCATAAAACACACTCAATGATTATGTTATCATAAAACACACTCAATGATCAATTTATTATAAAACATATAATGTTTAATTTAATATAAAATACACGCATTCCGCTCTACCGGGTTGCCATACGAAGCAAAATCTTGCCAAAATCGTCGTATTGTCTAGGCATATAATCGCCCTTTTAACACCAAAAATATATCCCGGTGCGTCTGCGACATCTGTACCAATATTATTTATATATACAATTTACTTCTGCTTGTATATTTCAATAAGGTACAGATGTCGCAGACGCACCGGAGTATCTTTTTAGCGCCAAAAGGGCGATTTTATGCCTAGGCAACCCGACGATTTTGGCGAGATTTTGCTCCGTATGGCAACCCGGTAGAACAGATTGCGTGTGAATTAAACATTGTATGTTTTATAATAAATTGATCATTTTATCGTGTGTGTTTTATGATCAAATTATTTGTGTGAATAGGTTGCCAAAAAATATGTTGGCAAATTTTCTTCTCTCACCAAATCCAGTTTCTTTACCTTGCCAAGGCCCCAATACTGAAAAAAAAAGCATTGAATCAGAGATTAAATGAATTCATATGAAAGTATTTCCTCAGACTTTACAAAACTGTTCCAGAAATATCTTAAATACGTAAATCAATACTGGTACATGATTTTTTGCAAGCTTATGGAAATAATGAAACTTTAATAAATAACATAATAACTTAGCATAATAAAATAATAAAAAATAAATAGAATTTTTGTAAATCCTAAAAAAATTAGGCACAGATGTCATATACGCACCACGTTGGCGTGATTTTTTCCCCGCCAATTTGGCGAGAAAAATATTTTTTTCGTTATTTACTTATATTTTTTATTTTCATTCTATAAATTATTATTATTATGTACATCAACATTTACTTATATCAAACTATCATTTATTTATTTTTATTTCCTTTTTTAAATAATTGAAGCTATTTCATTTATTACGTTATTTTATTTTTATACTAGCTAACCCGCCCGGCGTTGCACGGGCCAAAAATACTAATAATCTGTTCTATACGAAACTTAAACCAAACCCCGTCGTAATCGGGTCCATAGTTCCACCTTCCACCGCCAGGGGGCGCAGTCTGTTCTGGAAGAGGCCTTTTCAGAACACTCGACCCAACCAAATTT
The DNA here is from genome assembly GCA_963931845.1 of Maratus michaelseni. Taxonomy (NCBI): domain Eukaryota; kingdom Metazoa; phylum Arthropoda; class Arachnida; order Araneae; family Salticidae; genus Maratus; species Maratus michaelseni. The sequence goes on along the minus strand of OZ007591.1, from coordinate 121,620,167 downwards.
CCTAGTAGAATTGAAATTTAACCACGGGTAAACATTGCCAAAATAGCGGAAATCGCGAAAGTTGGTTACGTAATCGATCGGTTTCTAAAGGGTTAATGTAGATATTTTTTAAAACCCAATCATGCGTTTTGAAGAAAATGAACGCGTCTATGATCTGGAGTCTACTGTTTGTCCGTACTCACATTTCCTGAGTCGATGCTGATTTTTAAACCTGGACCGAAAAACGAAAATCGCGTGAGTGAGTTTTAGAAAGGATTTTTTTTGGAGGGTTAAAATTAAAAATTTTCAAAACGGATACCAGATTTTAAAAAACAAAGGCATGTAGATTAGTTAAGGTATTTTTAGTTTTTCGTATCTTGTTTATAAACGCCAATTCGGATTTTTAAAGATAGGGGAAATAGTTAAAAAAGCGAAATTGACTTACGGTAAAAAACGTTTTCGAAAGGGTTAACATGATTTTATTTTTAAACTAAAGGTTTCTGCCTAAATCCGACAGAACGTAGATGTCTTTAGGTGTGTTTGATTTTTGTTTGGTTATTTTAGAAAGCCGATGCCAGATTTTATATATCATAGAAAATCGGAATTCGCAAAAGAGAGTCCTGCGCACGAATTTTTTTTGAAGGGTTAATATTTGTATTTTTCAAAAACAAATACAGGTATCGAAAAAGGAATAAATGTAAATATTGTCTGGTATTTTTAGTTTTTCGTACCTTTCTCTGAATCGCCGATGCGAATTTTTAAAAATTGCCAAAGTCGCAAAAATCACAAAACGGCATACAGAAAATATACTTTTTAGAAGGGTTAATTTTTGTACTTTTTAAAACCAAAGAGGGCTTTGGAAAGGGCAAAATCAGTTCTTTAATTTGGTGACTTTGTTTTTCCGTATTTTTTGTATTTCGGTGGATGCAAGGCTCGGAAAACGGGAGAAAATAAAAAACATGAATTCGATGCTTTTTGATTATTTTTTTTTGAAAGGGTTAAATGTAATTTTTTTTTCAAACCAACCAGATCGTTTGAGACGTAAAAGTATTTTCTTTCAAAATATGTAGACGGTTTTTCCGTATTTCTAACCGTTTGCCCATGGCGAATTTAGAAAACTTAAAACAAAAACGGGATGTGTTGTGCTTTCTTTCTTCTATTCCGGAAGATACGGATATTGGTTTCCGCACATGCGCCAGTTAGCTTTTGAATAATAACGTTTTTATTTATGATCTTTGATCAGTTTTTAATTAATAACTACTTTAATTTTCAAAATATTAAAATTCTGACGTAATGGTTCACCAGGAGAGGGTTTGGACTTCCTATATCTAAATTTGCAGCCTTCTAGGTGGGCTGGATTTTCCTAGCCATCGCCAACAGACACACAGACACACACACAGAGCGAAACATTCTTTTATTAGTATAGATTGAAATAAAAAATCACGTGCTATTATTGCATACTATTTGTAACTAATATTCAAAAACAAAGTTTTCGCCAAATTGGCGGGAGAAACAAATCGCACCAACGTGGTGCGTATATGAAATATGTGCCAAAAAGTATATACGATTAGAAGATAATCCTTAAATAAGTTAATGTACTATTACTCCGTTACAGTACGCGTATACGCAATCATGATAAATTGAACAATAGATAGTGCACGTATAAAATTTAAATAAAACCCCGATCAGAGGTTTGACATTTTTTTCAAAAAGCACACGTGAGAAAAAAATTAACAATCGTATTTTAATTGCATTAGAAGATGACGTCATCTGCTTCTTAAAAAAACGTGAAACGAAAAAAAAAACTTTAATGCATTTCTACTATAATAAAGCATGTCTTTTATTTTAATTTCAATTCTGCTTTTTAACTATAAATATTAAATTACCCCTTGCGGAGAAATCATACTTTATATTTTTTGTACTATTTATTTAATTTTATAATTATTGTTGAACATGATAAAATGCAGTATTTTATTTTTGTGGCAACACAAATTTGAGGGAAACCTTTCATTTTATTTATGAAAATAATGCCGATTTAATTTATAGTTAACAGCAATTTTTAATCAAAAGACATGTTTTAACGAAATGTTAAGTGTGCTATGTCAGAAGCCTGTTCAAAATCCTTTCATATGGTATCTCATTCGTCGTTCTGCGTTTTGTATTTTCTTAGAAAGAGGGATGTTGACAGGAGAAATAATATATATGATAACTAAGTTAGGAAATTATAGATTCTTCAAATTTATTAAATATTTTAAAAGGTGTGTAACATATAAAAAAAACTACATATGCAAAAACATTTCCTTATTTCGTGTGTGGCGGTGTTTCATACAATACATTTATTGTTTTATGTTTCTGTATATTTTTTCAAAAGGATTGAAACAAGCTTTGATTATTTTATCTGTTAGAGATAACTAGGCAATGTAAATTGAAAAAAGAAATGTCTAAAATAGTGTAGGAAATAAATTATATTAATGAAATATGTGAAATTAAATGGAATACATAGAATTAAAATTATGCTTCAATTAAAAAAAATTATATGTTCCCCTTGATAAAATTGAAAAATGAGAAAACTTTATGTTTACTTATTCTAATCAAATCATTACAAAAAAAGGGTAAAAAACGCATTTGTGCAATTTTAAAATTAACTGAATTATAATAAAGGAAAAAAGCTGAATAATAATAAAAGAAAAAAGCTGAATTGTACACTTTTCCATACCATTTAAAGGGTTTATTTCAGCACTAACAATAATGTCCATTCACATATTGTTGGTGGCATTCCTTTGATTAAAAATATACTAACAGGAGTGATAATACTGTATCATAAATAAATCAAAATAATTACACAAGCAGAGATCTCTTAAAGAGAAACATGTAGTTTTAAAACATAACAACATAAAAAAAATCAATTCATAAAGTATTTTTAAAGTGCTTTCCTCATCTCCAATACATACCGTATTTACTCGAAACTAAGACGTATCTCCTTTTTTAGTTACGAAAATAAGGATTTTTTGTTATAAGTCTTGAATAGACAAAACATGTAGGTAAGTATGATCGAAGATCGCACAAAGGGTACAGTGTAATATTTCTTTCAAAACACTTTAATAAAACCTTTAATAAAACCAAATAAATTTGATTGTCACATATAGAAAAAAAAAAAAAAGCCGTTTTTTATAAAGTAAAAATTTACCGGTCTATTTTTCTCGTTTTTTCGAAAATCTGAACCGGTCCGATAGCAGACACAGCCCGCTATTATACTGTGTCATAATAATATCTGTCATGTGGACTAAATGCGATATTAAAAAAAATCAATTTCAAAATTAAGCCTGTTGTTTAGATACCTTCAAAATGTTAGACGTCAGATTAATTTTCTTTTTAATTCTCTAATGACGTCATATTAAGCTGATTTCTGTATTTACACTTACTCATACTCCTTGTATTATTCAGATATGTTTGAAAATTTCCGTTTTATTACCAATATGACGTCATATTAATATTCATCATAATAATTTTTTCAATTGGTAAAACTTTTTATTTCATTTTCATTTTTCACGCGGAAATCTTTCAATGAAAAATTAATTATTGAAGAAAGAATTTTATAGTGGATTTTTAATTTTTGGCAACTGCTATAACGAAAAAGTTTTTAATTTAATAGGAAAAGACTGTTAGATTTTTGGTTTTTTGTCTCTATATATTAAAATAATACGATTTTTTCAAATTTTATGATTTTGAGCTTCATAATAGGTATTTAGCTATAAGTACACAAAATTTCATGACTGAAAGTTACATATTTTCTGAGAACCAGCTCTGTGACGGACAGACAACAAAGCGGGAGTAATAGGGTTTCGTGAGATGAACGAAACCCTAAAAATTGAAAGAAAGGGAAAAATATGAAACTTACGAAATATAGTAAATCCCAATTTTATGTATTATCCACGTTTTCTTTTTCAAATTGGTATTCATTCCTCACAGGGCCTGATTAATGCATATTCCTGCATGTCCTAGGATCTTATAAAACTTTCCTTGTCCCTCATTCTGTTTTAAAAGTACAAATATGCAATTTTTTTTAAATAATCTTTTTTGTCGTAAAAATAAAAAATGTCTTCTCGACTGATTTAGCTGATTTCGTACTTTTGTCTAGAACGTCAGTTGTCGTTCTTTGTTCTAGCAATATCGCAGATATTTAAATTTTAAATTATATTATTGCCCCCCTGCACAACGAGCAATTTTTATAAGTATAACGAATTCAATTTTTAAAATACTGATATGAAACTTTTTATAATAATATTTTCTTTTGAAGAAGAATAAGTTTGTTTAGAGCAGCCATACTCAACCTTTTTTTCCAGCGGGTCGCTAACATACATTTATTTGATACGTTAGGTGGGCCGCAACGTATTGTACTCATATAAGAAATTTTTAAAAAGGTCATTAAAATAGTAAGATAGTAAAAGTACTGTGACAAAGTAATATAAAATAAAATATTTTAATCAGTAATAGCCAATTACTGAGTATAAAACATAATAATTAATAAAGTGGAATTTTCAAAAATTAAAGGTAAAAAAGTCAGGAGATTTTTCTTAAAAAAACCAATTTTTCTCAATGAAAATTTTTTGTCTTTTTAAAGAATACAAATATATACGCAAATTTAATTAATTTTAAATAAAGTTTTATTGCTATTGAAGATTAAAAAATATATACCCCCAATGAAACGCAAAAAGGACTATATGTAAAACGAACATTTGGGTAAGCAAATGACATTTAGGGTGTTATCCCATAATTTCAACTTAATTATAAATAACAAGGCACATTTCGTTTCCTATAAAAATATATAACAAGAACGAAAAATCATGCGTCAAGCATAGATTATGTAACACTTTCCAACGCTTCCAAAATAATTTTACGAATCATACTCTTCAATAAGCTAAAAGATAACATCTAAGTAATCCGAATACTTTTATTCAGCCCTGTATAGGATCTATAGATTTGTATATATACTACATAGGATGCTAAATTTTAGTTCAGTTAGGAAACACGTAGCACAGTTTAAAATTCTCCGTCTGGAGTTAAATAATACGGAAATGTTTTCCCGAACTTTTGTGCTTCCCTGTATAGGATCTACAGAATTTATACACACCACGTAATAGACAAAAAGCGATTTAAAATTATAATCGCGTTTAGTAACTTAAAACGCACTTCCAGGAATTATTGTTAACATACAGTAGAGAATTCTTTTGTGTGTCCCTGTAAATGAACGATGACTGCTATACACACAATATTCTGTAGTAAGTCTCTTGTAATGAACCTTATATAAATTTCAATGCGTTTAAAATAGGGAAACATTGTTTAAATAAAGCGCAGACGATTTTTCTCCATAGACGTAATGTAACGGAATTCTTTTGACTGTCCCTGTAAAGTAAGTATAAGTGCTATGCACACCCTATTCCATATTAAGCTTCTTCTAATGCACCTTAGTGATATATATAAATTTCAATGCGTTTAAAATAGTGAAACATTATTTAAATAAACCGCAAATGATTTTTCCCCATAGACCGCAATGTAACGGAATTCTTTTGAGTGTCCCTGTAAAAAAACTATAAGTGCTACATACTTCCGTTGAAATAGGGAACATGCTATAGATAATGATTATAACATATAAAAATTGCAGGGCAATCCGAGCATATTTACGGGAGTTAGAGCACGGACAGACGGCAGACGGCAGACGGCAGACGGCCAGACGGCCAGACGGCCAGACAAACCGAAGTCATAAACACTTTTCAACTAGGTTGGAAAGTGTTAAAAAGATGGAGAAGATTGCAAATAATTTTGATATATATTTAATTTTTTTCTAAATATGGATTAATAATGATTGTATGTCTCAGGCCGCACATGAAAGGTCTGCGGGCCACATATGGCCTGGGGGGTACAAGTTCCGTATGGCTGGTCTAGAGGGATGGCATAAATATTAAAATAATATAACTTTTTGTAAATTACAGGCAAGCATCTTTGATCAATGTTATTTCCTAATTTTTTTAACACTATTTCAATTTACATAATCTACTATTCTTTAACAGATGCACAATTAAACTGGAACAAATGCATTAATAATAATGTTGTATTAATGGCAAATGCATTTTCTGGAATGGTAAGCGTCAACGTAATTTATTTGCATATTGAGAATCAATGAAACAATGTTTGTCGCTGTGCTGATATAATGGAATTCGAAATAAGGATGAATATTTTCCATTCCTTAATGTTTATTTAAGTTAATGTAAGTGTTTCTAATTATTATATATTCATTCTTAAAATCTACACTTAAATATAAAGGGGTAAACGTAGGGATGTACGTATCTTTAATTTTAAATTTCCAATATGTTAATTTTTATAAGTGGCATTTTAAGTTTATTTTTCTGTCAAAGGACAAGAGGCTGGCTGTTTAAACATTCCACATACGAAGTGGGCCACTAAAATCAAACCGAACAAGTGGTGATATAGCACACTACACAAAAGAAACTTCGGTAAGAAGTTATGGTCACATTTCATTTATTCAGTCAAAATACAGGTTGCCTTATTCCATCCTAACACAGTGTTTTTGTTTTTTAACTTTAACAATAAAGGTAATATTTTAATGAAACTTGGAAAAGACTTACATTTTAGTAACACATGTGATGATATTACGAGACGTAGCAGATGTTACTATCAATCCCTATGAAATGGAGCTGAACAACCATGCTCTTGAATATAATTAACAGTAACTGTACACTTCCATCACTAATCAGGATGCATATCAATTGACATAAAACACGGTAGAACTGTTGAAAAATTCTGTAAAATATCTTAATTTTTGTTAAAGTTATGAATGGCAGTTACGTTGGATTGAAGTGGGTCACCCTGTAGTTTTAAGTAAATAAGTTGATAAAATGGTAGAAAGATTATAACTAGATATATTCCTGCTTTCCCAAACAAATATTGTTTGTAGTATTATGCTCTAGCGCCCTTTAAAATTTTTACATTTAGGAAAAAAATGCATTACCCCCTACTAACTCTACTGTAAATTATCATATAAGAATGTGACTGGCATCAATCGATTAGTAACAACGGTTACTGAATAATGCTAAACTTAAATTTTTCGTAAGGAGTCATTTACAAACAAAAATTGTAACAAACGTTGAAATTTTGAATACTGACTCCTATTTTTAATCGTTACCTTCGGACACCAAACGGGTAGTCATTCGACCAAATAGTTTGTTTTGATATTTTGAAGGTTTAATATATGGAGCTCCTAATGTTAAATTTATTTTTCCGTTGCAAAAGAGATTGCAATACGAGTAGATTCTTAAGCATAGTTAAAAAAGTCCTTCCGGCCTGTACCGGGAGGAAAAGGTAGCTTTCCTATATCTTCGTTTTAAAATTTTAGCTAATTTTACACGAAAACAGCAACTTAAAATGCAAATAAAACGTTTACAAAAGATTCGTTAATACTGAATTTGAATAAGAAATTCACCAAATTATTGAGCAATAGCCAAATTGGCTTCATTTATGAAGACTTATTTTGGTCGCCAAATTTGGCGATATTTCGCCAAATGTCGCCAAGTTTGGCGAGAATTTGGCGCTAACGGATATGAATATATAGTTTTATGCGTTTGATTGGGAAAATTATTACAACAATGAAAATTTTTGTAATGTGCTGTTTTGTTTCAAAATGTCAGCCACCCTAGAATTTCAAACTGCTCTATCTCAGCCGTTTTTTAAGATAGAGGTAAAACAAAAAATGCTCTGGAATCCTCGTTTCAAGGCCTAACACTGAATAAAAAAAATAAATTTGAATTTTTAACTTTTTTGTATATTTATTTTAGTTTTAAATTTTTAATTGGCCGCCATCTTGAAACAAAATGGCGGACCAAGCTGGCCAACGAACTCGGTCGAGACATTGGTGAGCTTAATACACACAATTAGTTTCATAAAAATTGATTTATAAATACGAGCGTTATCGTATGACATATGTCAGATATATATATATATATATATATGGAGATATATATATATATATATATATATATATATATATAAATCAACATTTGAACGGAGGGTGGTTTTGGGGTCTGGGGGTCATGATCGGTGAAAATATATTGAAATTTTCCGGAACTGCTTTCCTCCGAACGGCTGCAATAGGTAGCTTTATACTTTTTTGTATTGAAAGCTACCTAAAACTGTACTTTATCCTAGATCTTCAGTTGCAACGACAGCTAAATGTATCTCAAATACATTGTCCAGCCAACAAGCTACGTATATACAGAATGTTGGATATAAGAGGACTTAATACGACACGGCTTTTATTTTGAGAAAATTTCCCAAGAGAATAGTAATTTATAGAAACATTTAATAACTATTACGCATATAATCGAAGTACAAGAACATTACTGGAGACTATCTTTTTAGTATTTTATCTATCATTATTTTAAAACAATGCACTTCGTGGTAACTTTTTACTAATGCTATTATTATTTTGAAATAGTGGTAAAAATGACAAAAATAAAAAATAGTCAGTCACAGCCCTGCAGTATAATATAACGGAAATTTAGGTAATAAATATCCTGAAACAGAGTTCTAAATGCCTCAGATAGGTATATTTTCAAATCCTGACAGTCTGATATGACTCCGAAGCACAGTTAAATTGCTAACTACCTATCGAGAAGTAGATAGAACTCATATTTGTATTCTTGGTGTGTTAATGGCATTATGCTGGTATATAAATGGTATTATATGGTTATATTAATGGCACTCGGGGTATTAACGGCATCATATCATACATCAATGACCTATGTCTCTATCTTTGGTATATTAATGACATCATAACCAGAAAGTTATGTAAACGTTGGTTTCTAGAATCTAATAATATAGTTTCGCCCACATAACATGAGTTAGTGGGTGTGGTGTTATTTGTCTAGGATCTATAAATGTCTATGTAGCCGTACTTTCAGAGACTTTACACGCCCAACTATTGAAGCAGCTTATAAAATTTGTGAGATTGCTTAGATTTCACTGCGCCCACCACGCCGAAAATGATCGTATAAATTTGTAATATTTATTTAAACCCCAAAAACTGTTTGCTTGATTGAGAAAACTTACATCTGCGAATCGATTTTCTACTTCATATTTATAATTTTGATTTATTAAAATATCAATACATAGTTAACTTCCAACATCTGAAACAAAGAAAGGTGTTATTTTTAGCTCACAGGCTATCAAAGCCTGAGAGCTAATGTGCCCGCCCGTTCTGTATGTATGTACGTAATACGATAACTCTTGATAGAAATAACCGCTTTGCTTCAAATTTTGTTTATAGGTTCATTGTGAGAAGGTGCTTCTCTGATTAGTTTTGGAGGTTTATTGGTTAAGTATAAACGGGGAGGGGATCGGGGGGGCTACCCCCCTTAATTTAGATAAATGGGGTTTTTATGCAGAATTATCCCATTTTCTTCAAATGTTGTATATAGGCTCACTTTGGTAAGATGCTTCCCTGATTAGTTTTGGGGTTCATTGGTTAAGTATAAAGGGGGATACGGGAAGCTCACCCCCTTAATTTAGCTAAATGGGTTTTTCATGCAGAATTATCCGATTTGCATCAAATTTTGTATATAGGCTGATTATAATAAGGGGCTTCCCTGATTAGTTTCGGGGGTTCATTGGTTAACTATAACGGGTGGAGAACGGGGGGATGTTCCCCCTTTAATGTATTGTCGATTTCTTTATTTTTCGAGAGGCTTATTTCAAATTTTTTGAAATAAGAGTATAATATAAAATTAGTGTGAATAGCTTGTGAGCTTAATGCCCTCAGTTTAACTGGGCATTTTCGCATTTTTTTCTTCAATTCCTACTATTAGTTCACACTCTCCATATATATATTTATATATATGTTGTTCAAATTTTCAATCATTAATAAAATACTTTTTATTCATCACTCACGTTCAAATACATTTTTTAAACTTGTAGTGGATGACACTTGATGTTAATACAGTTTTTTAATAAAAAGTAACTAAAATAAAAATTTTCTTTGTTGACCTAAGTAGCAATTGACTTAATTTTTTTTATATTACTTGTTATTTATTAAATTGTTCACGCTGAATGATGATGTTTCATTGCATTAGAATCGTTGTGTAATACTCGTAATATATTGCTTTATAGTTATGTATACTAAGGTTCTGTTTTAATGCCAGACTAATTTTCTTGAACAATGATGATGGCTAAAGATAACCTGTTTGCTTATTTTGAATCAATGAAACAATGCATTCATTATTGGGCAGTAATAATGGAATTTGAAAGGAAAGGAAATATTTTCCATTTGTTAAAGTACCCTTAAGTAAATATATATGATTTATGCATTGAATATTATGTCTTTATTCGACGTATCTACTCTCATACATTTAAATTATAAATTTTACTACATATGTATATGGGTCAAAATCTCATAAGTGTGATGTTTGGATGCTGATTTCTGTCGATATCTGATTCTTAAAAGTCTCGCATTATGCTCAATTCGATGTTTCAATAATCACTGATACATTGCCGAATAATAATTAGTAGATAAGCACAAACTTTATTGTAAAATAACTATAACAGGGCAGTTTTTATCAGACAAAACACAAATTATAAGGGAAGAAATGACAGGCACAGTAGTGACATTTTTTTGTAATTTTGCCACTTTATTTTTAAAAGAACATTTTTGGAATGGTGTATGCGCTATTTTTAAAGATATATCAAACATACGATTAAATGACTAGTTATTGGTTAATCTATAAACATCAATATTTAAATTAACAATGGAGACAGTAGTGATTGTTAATAAAATTACGCTTACATTTTCCCCAATCTTCATTTAGAAAATTTTCTTTATGATCAAACAGCAAGTAATGGCAACTTTTAACGAACAACATGTGCTCCCGTACTGCAAAAAAATACTGTAAATGACTGCACACTGCCATATGGTGGAAATATGAGGAAATTCATACACCGGAGCAGTTGTGATCAAAATAGTGAGGGACCCAACTTTACACCCAACAAAAACAAATATTACATATTTCACTCATATGACAATTATATTGTGATGGTCCATGAGATTCATGTTATTTATAATAAATGCAATGGTTTTTTTTTTAAAATTTTTTTAATAATTATTGTTTGTTGATGGTTTAATGATCAAGTTATAGGTTAAGGACGGGGGATAGTAGGGACTTTTGAAATATTTAAATTCCATTTTAAAGATTAAAAAAACAGATATTTACAGTTGAAGTAACATAATATTATAGAACAATCACAGAAAAACATTTTAATATTAAATGATAATTTATTTTTCAAAGAAATGCCGAGAGAATACTGGAGACTGAGAAATCACATGATATTTTGGTGATATATTTATATAAGGTAGGATTAAGGTAAGAATAAAATAATATTGATGAAACAGCCTTGCCATTAAATTTAAAAAGTTCATTCAAAAGTTACAAAAGTTATATTTATGCTCTGACAGGTAAGAGCATGCAAATTCTATTCCTCTGCGACCAACATTTACTGGGCTATGATACTTAGCATTTTATTAAATTTCGGAACTTTCAGGCACTAAAAAATCGCCTGTCCAATTTTAGTGAGGGAGCGCTCAAAATTTTATAAAAATCAAAGTATTGTAAATCGGTGAATTTTGGTCTTACAAGTAATTTTGCTTTTTTTTTTGCTTATCAGGGCAAAGAGAAAATGTTTCTAAATCTAACTTATAGGATCCAAGGACCATATAAAATATTCGAATATGTAACTTTTGGAATATTAATGACAGGTTTATTTCATCAGCATAATATTAAATCTTACCCTTTTTTGAACACTTTTAGAAAGCACTTTGTTTACGTAACTCGAACAGGTAAAAAACACAAGCAAGTTTCAATATTTTTGGGACATCCTGTATATTGTCATGCGATAGCGAACACTTGAATTATTTTTGAAGTTTCATCATAATATGTAGAATTAGAAAATCAAGTAAACCCTGTTTTGGAGCTTCTGCACTATTTATGTATTCATTTATTTATTTTTCACCATCACATGTTTCAACGTTAAACGAAAATATTTTATCGTTTACCTCTACAATATCGTTAAGGAAATAATAATAATAATAATAATAAACATATTATTTTGAATGTTGCTTTTCATTGAACATATAATTCTAAATTTTAGACATGAGTAGATAATTCTTTTGCTAGTGTGTGCATGGCAATACTTAATGACTGAACTGTATTATCGATATATTTTTTTAATATTTATGAAAATATTGTTTTATTAAAATGACATACATTTAGAATAAAATTAAGTATTCTTCCTACAATAATATTTTAAAAAAATCCCTAAAAAATTGAAATTAGAAAGCATGATAAAAGCATGAATGAGCATAATTATATAACTGTAAAATAATGGAACTAAATTTTAAATCATTTAGCGTACAAACTGCTAAAATTTTTGGAAACTGTGGCTTACAATATCGTTCTCGCCTTATGCAAATAATTCTTTTAAAAACAAATCACATTAAAATAAGCATCTCCTTTATGTGTAAAGGCAATATGTGAAGTTCTTTTTATCATAACTTTTGTTCTAACGCAAAATTTTCACTGCAGTTTGAATTGAAATTTTACAAAATAACTGAAATTTAAGGTTATTGAATATATATATATATATATGAAACAAATTAAAAAAAAAAAAAAAAAAAAAATTTTTTTTTTCGTCGTTGACTTCATTAAGACTATAATTCTGTGTAAATCCCATTATTTTATTTCCCTACGATTCCTGACAAAATATTACTTTTCAAATTCTGAAAGATTTTAATCTCAATGTAAAAATTATTTTGGCATATTGCCATACTTGATAAAAACATATGTACTCCTTTTCTCTCTGCTTTTATTTATTCGAAGGAAGTAGAAGGCACGAGATTGTTCTAGAACATTTTTTGGCGCGCTTTTGCCAGCTTCGGTAAGTTCACTTCGATATTAATTCGCCGAAGAAGTTAAGCCGTGAGCGTTGATTGGCCTAGAGGCTTTTTAGATAGAATGTATTCTGGCGCGCTCGGAAAATGATATACGGATTTTTTCCCGCGTTTAGAGCAGAATGTTCCGGGATTTCGGTGGTGGATGCAACTAGTCATGTACTTCCTAATCTTCGAAGGTTCTCCTTGGCCGCCGATTGATTTTTAAAAGAATACCTGCCTGTACTAACTAAGATGTCTTCTTATATTTAAATTTAAATCATCAAGTTTCGCCACGACCCTAAATTTAGCAGTGCATGGAGTGAGTTTTCAATAGAGTAAAGCTTAATCAATTAATCTTTAAATTTTTCGAATAAAGTGTGAACTGGAACGAACTGCCTCTTCTCTGTAGCTTATACGTACACAATGAAGTAAGTCTCGGTGCTCGACTGAAAATCTCCTCGGAGAAACCTCCCTTGCCTTGAATAGGAGTCTACAAAAATATGGTGACTCCAGTTAAATCGTCACATATTGAATTTTTTTAGTCGACAGGATGTTGACAGTATTCTTACATTAGACGAACATGATTTTGAGACATTTTTTGGAGTCTAGCGAATATGCTACAAGTTGTGCTTTTGTTCAAACATTTTGCCGGTGCGTGCAGACAGCAACTGTCGCGACGGATGGAACGATGTTTTGGTATGATGTAATCAAGATTGAAATATGTGTGTATAGCGGATTTGAAGTGTGTATCATCGAATTAAATGGAAATTTGAAAAGACTTATTTTATGAGTTGCGGCCAAGTAAATAAAAAAAAGAAGACGTGGCAGTGTAAGTTATTTTTTCATGATTGATATTTTATTTTGTGACTTAATGATATTTGAATATTTTTATGTGTTTTATTTTTACTGTTTATGATTATTTAAAATTCTATTGTTATTTAAATGATACTTAAAGTCGGGGCTTTGTAAAGAAAATGAAATACATTCTTATATTGATAAAAGTAATTGAAAGATAAATATAATTAATTACATTTTTCGTTCTAAACAGACTATATTTTTCTTATTTCCACTCTAAAGCAATTTGACTGGAAACCATTTGCGTAATTTACTATTTTTGCTTCCTTTTTATTCTGTGTTTATGTTTTCACTAAAAAGATGTAATATGATTGAAATTTATTATGCTGTTGAAGTTATTTCCAACTATTTGGAAAGAATTGATGGTTTGTAATTTAAATAACAGAATATTAGATCCTTTACGTAATTTGATGTGTAAGTGTATACTGATATTACTTGTTGTTCTTATGTTGTTTATTATTTTGAATTTTAGAGTCAGATAATTTTATAATTGTTGTTAAGTTAAAGATTAATATATTATGAATTGATATTAGATATTATTATTATTATTATAAGTTATAAGATTATATTATTAGGTTTTAAAAAATTTAAATTCAAGTAATTACTAAGATGAACTGTTGGAGTAGTACAAATACCTTAATGAAGATCAGAGCAAAATATGAACGTGATTTCGATCAATCTGGGAAACAGTATGTCCATTATCTGTCAGTTGAGCATAGGAATATAATGGGTTCTTTAATCAATCGCCAATACACGGGTAGACTTTCGGGTACTTTAAATTTTTCGGGTCCCAATAGAGATATCACACAAAATGATATTCGGACAATTCTTATTGATGAAATATACAAATTTGAAGGAAAGTCAGGTGAGCTCACGACAAGTGATATAGCGGAACATGAAATCGATTTTGATATTTATGACAAAAGTGTAGACAATAGAAAAATTGACAAGTGTTGTAAATGCTTAGTGAAATTTGTGGAGCAAAAAATAATGTGTAACTATTGCCACGAATTCTTTATGTACCCTAAAAGTAAAATTAAATTAGATTAAACTCAAAATTTTTATGTGAATATTATATTTGTACTGACACATTTACTGTGTAGAATGTTTTCTGTTGCAAATTCCTATAATTAATAGAATTCAGTAGGGAAGCTTATCAGAAATGTCTATCAGTATTTTGGGGTTGAAATATGATGTTTACTAATAAATTAATGGTGATTGGATAACTTTGAAAAAAAAAAAAAAAAGGGTTTTCACTTTAAATTATATTTGTTCAAGTGATAATTTTAGTGGCAGAAGGAATACGGTCGCAATTTAGAAACATGGAACAATTCGCGACAATATTATTTTCCAGATGACTTCAAATTATTTCATGAAGATACACAAAAACCAGCACAAACAACTTCACATACAGGTTCACAAAATCAAACTAAAGTAAAAACAATAGATTAAACTCAAATTCTTTTAAATATCGCTTATTACCATAATTTCAACATTATCAGGTATGTTCTTGGGTCGACACAGGAATATTACTTGTTTTTGAAAGTTTTTGAGGTTAGGTAGATAACTTATGCAGGCATAAGATGTGTATTATGATTTTAGGAATTTTCAAATTGATGTTGAAAAATGAAATTAAAATTTATATATAATTACAGGTTTTAGTAAATATAAGTTATATTATTTAATGGATTCACAGAAGCTATATTTATTTTGTTTAATACAATAAAGGTCTTGAATTATTCTTGAATGCTGATATTCTGTATTAGTCAGAGTTGATATTGTGATGTTGTAGTAAAATGTTAAGAGAGATTAGTTGAAATTTAAGGATTACAATAGTATAAATAATAGTTTTATATTCCAATTCTCTGTCACCTATCTATCTAACAATTATTATTATTATTATTATTTTTGCTTATTACTTAAAAAGTGTAAAAAGAAGAAGAGGATTCTACACTTAAATTTTGGTAATTAGCTATACCCGATTATGTCATAGATTTTTTAGTAGTCAAAAGAAGAGTATCAGAAAGGGATATTATTGTTCACAATTGTTAGTTGAGTGAATCCTATCTAAATATTTGGGCATCTAAATTATTTAGTATTGGAAAATAATGTAGAGTTAAATTTTTTTTTATATAGATTTCGGCTAGCAAAAAATTATTTCCTTATCCTTTCAAGTAAGGAAACAAACATATTTTGCTATGTATTTTTTTTTTCCTCAACCAAGAATTTTATATTGAATGTAATATTTACTGTGATATATTATATTGTTAGAGTAGTTATTGAAGTCTGTTGATATTATTTATTTTGAAAAGATTTATTAATGTTATTATTTATTAAGAGAAAATATTAGAAAAAATGTTGAGAGAGATTTAGAGTTAATATTAGAGTTATTAGAGTATTAGAGTTTTATTTACAAATTGAGTAAACTGCTTACAATGAAATGTAGTTATAAAATATATGATGAATTAAAATTTTTGTACCAAGGTTGTGATATTTCAAAGTAGTATGTATACCATGTTGTGCAATATGGACATTTATTAATTCAAAAATTTTACTGATTGCGACAAAAAGGATAGCTATCGAATGAAATGAATTAGCTCTGGTCTTCAGTGTGACCACAAAAAGAGTGGCACCACAGATTAGAGTGGGGGTAATCCCAAAACCACAATGGAGAAAGACTGAAATTTAGTCAGAACTGTTTTGAGACTGTTGTTGACTGCTGTTGTTGTTCAAACAGTGACTGTTTAAGACTATTGAAACTTCAGTATTCAGTTATTCAGTATTAGTATGATTAAGTTTTTCAATAGTATTCTGAAGAATACAGTTTTTTCAATTGGTAATATTCTTCAGTTTTCAATGTAACTAATTTCCAACTTTATTATTTATTATATTATTTATTATATTGATTTATTATTTATTATTATTATATTATGTTGGTAATATTATTTATTATGTTAGTTATTTCTTAGTTTATCTTGATGTATCCCATTTATTTACACTTGCAAAAGTAAGTGTTGCTGTAAACTTATGTATTTGAGGTTATGCTTTACTCTAAAAATATTTTATTTTCCATTCTTCCAAAATTTAAGACAATTACTTTGTTTGTGATTCTTGATGATTTAAAATTTTTAGAATTTTATATTTTAGGAAAATTCTCTATTTTTTTTTCTTATCTGAACTGCTGTTAGGGAACTGATATTCAGATAAGCTTGTTTTTTTTTGGGGGGGGGGGGGATATTGAAACAAATTAAAAAAAAAAAAAAAAAAAAAAAAATTTTTTTTTTCGTCGTTGACTTCATTAAGACTATAATTCTGTGTAAATCCCATTATTCTAAATTATTTTCTCGCTCCAGTATTCGATTGTCAAAATTACATCTAGCGAAATATATAGTTTATTCCAAATTCATTCTCTTAAAAAATGGCACTGATAGAATGTTCTATTAAATTTACGCACTTTTATTTTCTTTAAATAAAAAGCATCCTAGAATCTAATAATTCAAAAAATACCCATTTCCCAGCTAAAAATATTTTACTTTTAAGAAATAACAACCTATGAATTTCTTTTCTTTATTTTTTATTTCCCTACGATTCCTGACAAAATATTACTTTTCAAATTCTGAAAGATTTTAATCTCAATGTAAAAATTATTTTGGCATATTGCCATACTTGATAAAAACATATGTACTCCTTTTCTCTCTGCTTTTATTTATTCGAAGGAAGTAGAAGGCACGAGATTGTTCTAGAACATTTTTTGGCGCGCTTTTGCCAGCTTCGGTAAGTTCACTTCGATATTAATTCGCCGAAGAAGTTAAGCCGTGAGCGTTGATTGGCCTAGAGGCTTTTTAGATAGAATGTATTCTGGCGCGCTCGGAAAATGATATACGGATTTTTTCCCGCGTTTAGAGCAGAATGTTCCGGGATTTCGGTGGTGGATGCAACTAGTCATGTACTTCCTAATCTTCGAAGGTTCTCCTTGGCCGCCGATTGATTTTTAAAAGAATACCTGCCTGTACTAACTAAGATGTCTTCTTATATTTAAATTTAAATCATCAAGTTTCGCCACGACCCTAAATTTAGCAGTGCATGGAGTGAGTTTTCAATAGAGTAAAGCTTAATCAATTAATCTTTAAATTTTTCGAATAAAGTGTGAACTGGAACGAACTGCCTCTTCTCTGTAGCTTATACGTACACAATGAAGTAAGTCTCGGTGCTCGACTGAAAATCTCCTCGGAGAAACCTCCCTTGCCTTGAATAGGAGTCTACAAAAATATGGTGACTCCAGTTAAATCGTCACATATTGAATTTTTTTAGTCGACAGGATGTTGACAGTATTCTTACATTAGACGAACATGATTTTGAGACATTTTTTGGAGTCTAGCGAATATGCTACAAGTTGTGCTTTTGTTCAAACATTTTGCCGGTGCGCCTTCTGCCATTCATCTTCAGCCGTAGATCTGAGTTCTGAAGCTGACGAAAAATGTCTTCCATTTCTATAAACTCGTCTTGTTAGGTCTCCCCATAAGTTCTCGATAGGGTCTAGGTCAGGACTTCTGGGTGGCCATTGCAAAACTTCAAACTTTTCTTCTGGAATCAGAGTTTTGTCTTACGGCATGTGTGAATAGGCGCATTATCTTGCTGATAGAACCATTTTTCTCCTGCCAGAATTGTTGCAACAGATGAAAGATGGTTATAAAGAGTTTTTAGGTATGCTTTTGAATTAACTTTTCCTGAAATAAATGCAAGTGACTCCACGCCGTTGAACGAAAAGCAGCCCCATGTCATAATGGATACGCCTCCTAACTGTCGTTTTGAGAAAATTTCTTTTTCTTTTCTCAAATTATGCCAATAATATTTCCAGCCATCAGGACCATCTAAGTTCCATTTTTATTGCATCGGAGAAAATAACCTGCAGCCATTTGTCGTCCCAAGTCATCAGTTGTCTTGCAAACTATAAACGCTAGGTTTTGTGGCTAGTCAGTAAAGGGGTTTGACACAATTTTGCGGTGTATTGGAAAATCACAGATTGTTTCATTGTATTTCAGATTGCTTTCGTTCACACATTGAACCCAGTCGTTTGTAAAATTTCTTTACTGAAGTATTTTCCCAGTTGATACTAGCTCTGAAAAACTTTCCTTTCATCCCTTGGTGACAAAGATTTTGGTCTGCCTAAAGCGTGTTTTTTCCAATACTCGTCTTTTAACCTTAAAAAATGTTGATGACGGTTTTAGATCTTCTTAACTTTTTTGTAAAGACCTACAACTCATTCCTGACAATGCAAAACATTAAACAGCACCTTTTCATATTTGGTCAGTTTACTTGCTTTTGGCATTATTATAAAATTAACAAAACCCTTAATAGAAAATGAGAGAGAGTTTTTAACGTGAAAATGAAAATAATTATATGTGACATTTCTATAAAAAATATAGTAGTGTCCCTAAAATTTTTACACTGGAAAAATAGCGTTTGTTTGCATAATTATTATTTTTTCACAATAAAATGCTCACAGATACATTTTGTTAACTTTTATATTAGTATTTTCACTTTATGATCAACATTAAATTTCTGTTTCAACTATCCCATTTTAAATTTATCAAAATTTTTACAGTTTATTGCTGTCCTTAAAGTTTTTACACGCACTGTATATGTAAAGGAACATGACCGCTTAAAGTTCCAGTTTCCATATAGGATATACCTATGCAATTTTCATTTTTCAGCCAGATTAGGTATTAAGCAATTAAAATGATAAAAATATGGAATTTCAGTGCTTTATTAAAATCTTTATTTGGTTGTCATAGTACCGCACATTGAAATTTGCATTGGCACCAGGACAATAATTATTTCACAATTTTGATACACAAGATTTTTTTAACTAATATACGAACGCTAAATCGTGAAAAGATGTCAGTACTCACTTTTTCCAACTATAGTATTCCCAAAACTTAGACAACATCGAAGTGTCGCGAGTCAAAAAGACAGAAGGTATTTGGAAAATTAGAAAAGGATCTGGTTATAACATCAAGTGTTTATTAGATAGCAACTCCTTCAATAGTTTTGAAAAAAGCTAATACACGGGCATGAACTTACCTGTGGCGATTTTTTGAAGAATTACAGAGTTCAGAAAAAGAGGTACACCCTGCAGCGTACATTAGAAGTTGAAGGATGAAGCTAGATGTGTTGGTCTGTTTGTACTTAGTATTAAAAAAAAAGATAATCGTTGTCCCACAGAGCCAACCAACTAGCCCACTAATGGCAGAAAAATCATTCATTTTCTGGAAGTCAATACTTGAGGGTGGAGGGGTCGGAGGGGGGGGGGGAGTACCCTACAGTTGTTATTAAAGCAGAATATTTGAAGTCCGGTACTTTTGTTAGAAATTGAGCCCTGGTTACAACTCATATACGATAAGATGAAGAGAAAAATTATAAGATAAAAGTAATTCATCTAACTCTATGAATGTCTATCAAAAAAAGGTGTTTGTCATTGATAGCTTGAAATGTCTTTTATTAGCATCTGCACACGTAGCTTAAAATGAATTTCAATCTACTACGATTATAATTTAGATGTGTAATTATACTTTGAATGAAAAAAGGTCAATACTACTATCATAGCTTTTTAATACATTTTTTGTCGCATTTAACTCCATAGATGTTCCGAAAATATTTTCGACACATTTAAATGGAAAAAAATAAAAGTTTGAAAATTTCTTATTAAAACCATAATACAATTTGTACTTTTAAATTTACTCTTTGCAGTCTTAATTAAATATGCATATTAATTGATTTGCAAGATTAATTAGTCACAAAACATTTGTGTCCACTATAGATAAAGGAATGCAAATTCTCAGAACAGTATTTGTGTGACATTCAATTAACATTATTTAGCGTATATATTAATCATCGAAATGTCATTGGTAAAATAATCATAAACAACTGAATTTAAATTTCGTATTAAAACTATTATTATCTAAATTTCTCTTAATTGAGTAAATTTCGTTTTAATATAAAGGAACTATAGAAGTTTTATTTCCTGAACCTATACTACGTAAAATTCGCGTATTTTTCTATGATAAATAAAAACAAATAAGATTCTCAATGAAATGTATACAACTTTCCTAATCAAGCAATGTGTAGTAAGAAATTGTAGTAAGAAATGTTAAAACATTGCATTTCCGACATTCTGTTACTAAGGAATAAATTATATGCTGGCCGACATCCTCATTATCGAAGCAGCATAATAAAATTATTGGTAAACGACAAAATGTTACAAAATTTATCATAAAAATTTCATCTAAATTAAATAAATGTCATGTGCATATGATGCAACAATAAGAAGTTTAAATATTGACAAGGGAATATCTCCAATTCTGGAAATTAAAAAAAGTATGAAACTTTGAGGATATGAAGTAGTCATAAAATTTATAATATATATATTTTTTACAGAATTCCGATGGGTCAGTGTTATCTCCGAAATACATTTCGACTTTATGTTATAACTAATATACGGTAAAATATAGAGACATTGTATAATATAAAAGTTACTTCTTTTCAATTACTTCTAACCAACGCTAAGAAAATGTCAACTTTTAATATATTTTTATAATTTTTTAAAGGAAGTAAAAAATGAAAAATATGTTTTGCTAGAACACCAGACAGTTTTTATTTAACACTGCAATATCAATTTACACTGCTGTCCAAACATTAAGGGGCAGTGACCGGAAACTTTACGCGGTTTGTCAAATATCTACTGAAATTCTTGATAAATTGTTCTTGTAATTTGAGGATGTAAAGCTCAGGTTTGACTACAAGAACATTAGAAACAGTATACTGAAATTAAAAAATTATTATATTGAATAATTGATGAGATATGGGCATTTGTATGAAATAATTTATAACTGCGCATGCGCGAACTATACCAAAGATTATTTTTTCATGATTTGGTATTCAATTCTACAGAGTAACGCATATAAAAAGACCAGTCAAACATCGTGAAAACTCGGCAAGATACCAGCAATACAGTGAGCTAATTGACAAATTCCGGGGGAAATCCCAATGGATTTTATGGGATTTCCCCCCCGAACGTATATTATGAAACAATGCAACATAGAATGAGATTGTATTTAAGCTACCAGAACCACACTTTGTACCAAGCTGTGAGGCACGGAGTTCAAGAAATAATAAACGTAATTGAATAATTCGAAAATTATTTAAATTCAACGGTCAATCTCTGAAATAATTGTAATGCGCTCTTTTTTAGTAGTGTGGTGACTGGAAAACCTTTTAATTTCTGTTGATCATAACGGTCCCATTTCCCTACCAAACTCTACTATAAATCATCAACTAACAGAATTTTTAACACTTTCCAATCTCGTTGGAATTCTCTGCCGTCTGTCCGCCTGTCCGTGCTCTAACTCTCGTAAATATGCTTCGATTGTCCTGAAATTTTTGTATGTTATTGTCGTGTACTATAGCATGTTCCCTATTTCAACAGAAGTGCGTAGAACTTATAGTTTTTTTACAGGGACAGTCAAAAGTATTCCGTTACATTACAGTCAATGGGGAAGAGTCGGCTCAAGCGCATTTTGATGATGCTACGTCATTTAAAACATAATGAAATTGATATATAATTATGAAGCGCATTAAAACATGCTTTTTGTAGAATATGGGGTGCAAGGCCTTTATTATTCATTTACAGGGTAAAACAAAAGAATTCTTTTACACATCGTTATATGGAGAAAAATCGTCTGCAGTGTAATTTAGTGATATTTCACTATTTCAAACATAATGAAATTATATGCATTACTGAGGTGCACTATAAATTGCTCTCTTGTGTGCATTGTGTTTTTTTACAGGGACACACAAAAGATATTGGTTACAGTACATGTGCGATATTTACAGCCTCTGTGTGATAAGTGCGTTTTCAACTTCGGTTTGCATTTTTAACTTTTTTTTTTCATAGTACTTGTGTGTTTATAAACTCGGTTGACCATATACAGGGCTACACAAGGAAATTCGTAAGTACTACAGATTATGGGAGTAAATTGCTTAAGGGTAGTTTTTAATTGTGTTTACGCATTTTCCTGCTGAACCATAATTAGTAGACTAATAGAAGTTTGTGGAATGTAAATAAATTCATAAACAGGGCTACGAAAAAAAGATACATTGTCGTTTACGTTAGGTAATTGCTGCAAGTGAGTTTTAAGTTGCCTTTTAGCTTAATAGGTGGTGTGTACAAAAGTCTTCAGATAATATACAGGGCTGTACAACAGATTTCGAGTGCATTTCCATCGATTGGCGAAAATTGGTAAATATGAATATTGTAACTGAACTAAATATTTATCATACTATATATCCACATCTATTGATCATATACAGGGCTGCACAAAATAATTCGACTACTTTTTTGACACTTAATTTCGAAATCTGTATTTTTTAATGTGTTACGTGTTTTTTAAACTGTTTACTTACATATCTTCTTTCACCTTATTTAACAGTGAAGTTTCGTTACAGTTTTCTGGCTGTGTTGGAAAGTGTTTCATAATCTATGCTTGACGCATGATTTTTCGTTCTTGTTTCTTAATAGCCCGAATTTTGTCTAACGCATAAAATAATATAATAGCGCAATGGCGTTTGCATCGTATTCAGCAATGCAGAAGGACTTTCTAGGTGAAGATCTATATATTTTTTAAATACAAGATCAAATTCACCATTTCGTTGGATTCAAGGTTCATTTGGGGAATCGACTTGCGCAGCTGGCTTAGCCTGGTAGTATTATATCAGTACAAAAACCCTTAACGGGTTAAAAGTGTTGACGCAGCACTTTCTTTTGGCTCTATGAATTTTAAATATGGGTCTTAAAAGCAATGATATCAAATTTAAGTGACGCTATGTTAATAATTTTTTTTAAATCATAATTTTCTTTTTAGTTTTATTTATGTTCACAGGTGCAATTATTATCTTAATATGAAAAAATATATAAAATTTATTCACTGATGCTTTTTCATTCACATCTCTCATGAATTCAAAATATGGGTTTTAAAAGAAATGATATCAAATTTTGAGTGACACCTTGACGTTAATTTAATAGGACTCTTTTAAAATTCAATTTAAATTATTTTTGGTTTGTCTTCTAAAGTATATTTACACATACAAACAATACTTTTAATTTTTCAATACACTTTTAAATATATTACTTTCACTGAGCCTATATTATGTATTGAAATGTATTTATTTCAATAAATTGATTTATCTTCTGTGCCACGCTATCCAAAATCATAAGTAAAATTTATGTAAATGATTATTTTGCGTCATATTATCCACTTGAATACATTTCCCTTTGTTTGGATACTATGACGCAAAATAATCATTTACATAAATTTTACTTATGATTTTGGATAGCGTGGCACAGAAGATAAATCAATTTATTGAAATAAATACATTTCAATACATAATATAGGCTCAGTAAAAGTAATATATTTAAAAGTGTATTGAAAAATTAAAAGTATTGTTTGTATGTGTAAATATACTTTAGAAGACAAACCAAAAATAATTTAAATTGAATTTTAAAAGAGTCCTATTAAATTAACGTCAAGGTGTCACTCAAAATTTGATATCATTTCTTTTAAAACCCATATTTTGAATTCATGAGAGATGTGAATGAAAAAGCATCAGTGAATAAATTTTATATATTTTTTCATATTAAGATAATAATTGCAAAAGTGAACATAAATAAAACTAAAAAGAAAATTATGATTTAAAAAAAAATTATTAACATAGCGTCACTTAAATTTGATATCATTGCTTTTAAGACCCATATTTAAAATTCATAGAGCCAAAAGAAAGTGCTGCGTCAACACTTTTAACCCGTTAAGGGTTTTTGTACTGATATCATTACTTTTTTAAGGTTATTGGTGAAAATGTCAATTACTCGAAATTAAGTATAGGGTATAAATTAATCATTAGAATAAAATTTTAAAGAAATGCTAAAAAAGACCCCTTGGACCCCAATAAAATATGAGGGTGGTGGCCCAGGGAGAGGAATCCAGGACTCAACTTTTAAATTATACAGTGAGAGAGTAACACAATTAGAAGGATGAAAATGCATGGCAAAACCCGTTTGTTCCATCTTCCTCCGCCAAAGGGCGCAATCTTTTCTATACAAACATAGCTGAAAATTTTCAGGCTGTCGATTCCGAGTCAAATGAGCCATACATCGTCGTGATCGGTCCCATAGAACCCGATAGGGAAGTGCCCCTGGTGGTGAAACTTGGAACTAAAATCAATATATCCTGTCGATGTCGAGTCGAATGAATCAAACTGCATTGTGATGGGACCCATAGGACTTGAGATAGCTGCAAAATCCGTTAGTTCCATCTTCCACCACCAGGGGGCGGACTCTGTTCCATGCAAACATAGTTGAAATCTTTGAGGCTGTCGATTTCGAGTCGAATGAGCCATACCTCGTCGTGATGGGGCGCATAGGACCCGAGATAAGAAAGCGCCCCCTGGTGGTGAAACTTGTAACTAAAATCTATATATCCTGTCGATGTCGAGTCGAATGAATCAAACTGCATTGTGATGGGACCCATAGAACTCGAGTTAGCAGCAAAATCCGTTAGTTCCATCTTCCACCACCAGGGGGCGCTCTCTGTTCTATACAAACATAGCTGAAATCTTTCAGGCTGTCGATTTCAAGTCGAATGAGCCATACCTCGTCGTGATCAGGCCCATAGAACACAAGATAGGAAAGCGCCCCCTGGTGGTGAAACTTGTAACTAAAATCTATATATCCTGTCGATGTCCAGTTGAATAAATCAAACTGCATTGTGATGGGACCCATAGAACTCGAGTTAGCTGCAAAATCCGTTAGTTCCATCTTCCACCACCAGGGGGCGCACTCTGTTCTATACAAACATAGCTGAAATCTTTCAGGCTGTCGATTTCGAGTCGAATGAGCCATACCTCATCGTAATCGGGCCCATAGAACACGAGATAGGATAGCGTCCCCTAGTGGTGAAACTTGGAACTAAAATCGATATATCCTGTCGATGTCGAGTCAAATGAATGAAACTGCATTGTGATGGGACCCATAGAACTCAAGTTAGCTGCAAAATCTGTTAGTTCCATGTTCCACCACCAGGGGGTGCACTCTGTTCTATACAAACAGCTGAAATTGTTGAGGCTGTCGATTTCGAGTTGAGTGAGCCATACCTTGTCATGATCGGGGCCATAGAACATGAGATAGGAATGCACCCCCTGGTGGTCAAACTTGAAACTAAAATTGATATATCCTGTCAATGTCAAATTGAATGAATCAAACTGCATTGTGATGGGACCCATAGAACTCGAGTTAGCTGCAAAATCCGTTAGTTCCATCTTCCACCACCAGTGGGCGCACTCTGTTCTATACAAACATAGCTGAAATCTTTCAGGCTGTCGATTTCGAGTCGAATGAGCCATACCTCATCGTAATCGGGCCCATAGAACACGAGATAGGATAGTGTCCCCTAGTGGTGAAACTTGGAACTAAAATCGATATATCCTGTCGATGTCGAGTCAAATGAATCAAACTGCATTGTGATGGGACCCATAGAACTCAAGTTAGCTGCAAAATCTGTTAGTTCCATGTTCCACCACCAGGGGGCGCACTCTGTTCTGTACAAACAGCTGAAATTGTTGAGGCTGTCGATTTCGAGTTGAGTGAGCCATACCTTGTCATGATCGAGGCCATAGAACCTGAGATAGGAATGCACCCCTGGTGGTCAAACTTGAAACTAAAATTGATATATCCTGTCAATGTCAAATTGAATGAATCAAACCATGTTGTGATGGGACCCCTCGAGTTAGTTCCAAAATCCATTAATTTCCCCTTCCACTGCTAGGGGCGCACTCTGTTCTATATGAACATAACTGCCCCTGGTGGTGAAACTAAAATCAGTAAGTTCTATCGAGGTCGAGTCGAATGAGCTAAACTGCATCACGATTAGGAATGCACAACCTGTGGCCCGTGATGGGTAACTGGTGGCCCGCAGAGACCATACATGCCAACCTATCCAAAAATTTCGAATTTCCTTAATAATTCGTGAGAAAAATGCGCAAATTTTGTCCATAGATCGTAGGAAAATATGAATTTCATCGATCAGGTGCATAAAATTATGAATTGCATCGACTGGATGCAAATTTTGTCGAATGGTCATGGAAAAATCACAAATTTCGCCATTTTGTCGCTAGAAAAAAAAACGCAAATTTCAATAATCGGTCAACAGAAACCAGAGATGCCAAAATCGGTAATTCTGGAGTTGTAAATTTTGTCAATCACTCAAAATCTTGAATTTTGTAAATCAGTTGAAAAAACCTGCAAATTTTGTCGATAAGGCACTTAAAATCGCAAATTTCATGGATCGAGCAACGAATTTCATCGAATGGCATGGAAAGATCGCGAATTTCAACGAACAGTCGCGGAAAAAATTTGCAAATTGTCCATAGATTGTGGGAAAACATTATGAATTTTGTCTATCGGTTCTGCAAAATTATGAATTTTGTCGATAGGCATGGAAAATCACAAATTTCGTATATTGGGCGTGGAAAAATCAAGAATTCCATCGAATGTTTGTGAAAAAATTGTAAATTTCAACAAACGGTAAAAAAAAAAAAAAAAAAAAAAAAAAAAAAATGAAAATTTTGCCTAGAGTCTAGAGAAGAAAAATTGTGAATTTCATTAAATGGCCGACGGAAAGCATATCAGTTGAAAATCACGAATTTTGTCAATCAGGCACAGTAAAAACATGAATTTTGTGGATCGGGAGAAGGAAAATCATAAATTTTGTTGAACGCATGCATAAAAATCATGAATTTTGTTTATCGGGCATATAAAAATCATTAATTTCGTCAAACGGATCCATAAAAATCAAGAAAGTCATCAATCGGGTGCGTAAAAATCTTGAATTTCATCGATCAGGCGTGTAAAAATATAGGACAAAATTGCCATTCGTCAATCGGCGAGTAATACTGAAAATTTGGCGACTGACTTTACTGCCACCACTGGTCAAACTTAATAGTCCCAATTGCGATGATTGAATGGAAAAAGATTTTTTCCCCGCTGTCGCTCGACAAATTTCAAAACCCTTTGGCGAATTTCACGATTTTTTCCCCGAAATTATTTGACGGATTGTGACTTTTTTTCTTCTCGAAGCCATTCGACGATATTCGAAAAAATTTTCCCCTGAAACCAGTTGATGAATTTTGTGATTTTTCCACTATCAATGAATTTTGTGATTTTTCTGCTATCGATTGATGAATTTCGTGATTTATCGACTATCGATTAATGAATTTCACGACTTTTTCCATGAACGAACAAATTGTGCACTTTTTTTTCCCCTGCTATTCGACGAATTTTGCAATTCTGTTCCGCGATTTTTAGACAAATTTCACTATTTTTCTCCCGAGATCATTTGATGAATTTTGTGATTTTTTTCCCCCGAACGTATTTGACGAATTTCTCTAATTTTTTCACGACAGTTAGACATAATTAATTTTTTTCCTGCAATGCCTGATTTCTTTCCCGAGACCATTTGACGAATGTCGCGATTTCTTTCCCAACACTATTTGACAAATTTCGCCGTTTATTCCACAATCGTTTGACAAATTTCTTAAATTTTTAATCAAGTATTTGTAAATTTGTTATTGGTCATTGCTGAAAAACAGGAGTAAAAAAATCCATGTACTGGCCAGTGGTCACTGAGTAACAAAGTTGAAACCTATACATAAAAGTTGAACCTATACATAAAAATCATGAATTTTTTAGAACGGGCACATAAAAATCACAATTTTGTCAAGTAGCCGCATAAAAATCACAAATCCATCTAGTGGGTGCATTCTTCCAAATTTGCAACCGAACAGTGCTGTATGTATGGATAATGCTAATTATCCCCCCCACCCCCACCCAACATCTCCTCGAAACAAAATTCTCTCTGTGCTACTGATGGTGGTCCTCGACAACCCAACAATTTTTTAAGTGGCCCTTCGCCTAAAAAGATTGGGCACCTCTACTATCAATTAACAATAAATTAACCTATCGCTTGTGTCATGTATTCATGAGCGGTGATTGCAATGCAAATTCTTGTTTACAAGAATAAGACTCATATTAGGTATTTTATTATTTATTTATTGTTTGTTTACTTATTTTGATTTAATTTTCTTGTACTTTTAGAAATTGACTTTAGATTGTTACTTAAATGGTGAAATGATTGTCAATTACCTGTTTTATCGATAAAAATGATACAAGGTAAGGAAATTGCATCGTTTCGAGTGAATATTTGGGAAGTATTTTAAAACCCGCAGACTAAAGAAGATTTGTGTTTTACTTGTTAGCTATATTTTGCAACTCTCCAAATTACTGCAATGTAAATATAGTATGAAGTTAACTTTCCTCTGTTGTATAGCTAATTTTATTGGAAAAAAACCCTGAAAATGCATTGTTGTAGTAATCAATTATTTTTGCAGTTGTGTAAATTCTGTCACAACAATTTTTAACTAAGGGAAATCTTACATTGGACATTTAATCACAGTATTTTAAATAAGAAAACTTAAAATATTTGCAAATTAAAGAAATGAAAAGAGATTTTGTTTAAAATTACATCTAAAGATTTTTTTTTTTTTTACAAAAAATGCAAAATTCGCCTGTCATTTGGGAAATTATCACTACTAATATTCACTACTAATATTCAATATAATCACTACTATACTACAATTCTACTAATAAAATGGGACTGTAAACAAACCGGTTCAAAATGTGTCCTTTTTAAAAATTAAATTCCATCCCAGCAGCCCTGTTGTTATGTTAGTCGAGCACTAGCTGATCGACAAAATTTTTTAATCTCGCCAACCTTTTTTTTCTGACCAATCTTTAATATAAGCTAATAAAGTATAGCCAACATTTTAACATTGCTATATAGTATCTTAAAAAACTTACTTAAAAATAGCTGAAATATAATCTTGATAAAATACGTAAACACAAACATATCAATACAAATAACAAAATCTCATGTAATCGGGTAGGGGAGACCGGTACACAGTGGACCACTTTTTCAGTTAAATTTTTTTTTCTCTTTAACAGACTGACCAATCTGTATGAAAATATTTTTTAATATTCCTTAAACCTTCTTACATCCATCATAATTTTCTCACAACATAGTTTTCAATACATTAAATATATATATATATATACACTGGTCCACCCACCAGGGTACAGTGGACCACTATTAGGTATTATCTAAAATATAATATAAATCTATTTTTCATTAGTCTAATTCTTTTTTGTTGCCTCTTCATTCGCAAAATAACATAGTAATATAAATTTTGAAACAAAAACAAAAAATTAATTATATTTTGAAAATAATAACAGATTAATACAGGAACAATTGCAATTTAGTTGAAGTTATTACTTAAGTACAAAAAAAAAATCAGCTCACAATAAAATTTGCAAATGAAATTCCAAAATACTTATCAATAAGATTGAGCCTGGAATTTTCAAGAAATAATTTTGGGTCTGCGAGCAACATTATGAAATCATTGACATCAACAGCAGATTCATCTACAGTTTCGGGAGAAATAAACTGATTTCCATTCAATTTGCATCTCATGAATCTTACTTGAATAGAATCATCAACAATTAGACTACAGTTATATTTATCAAAGGCAGTAAATACAAAACAAAATATTTCTTACTATGTTAAAAAAAAATTTATTTTTATTTGTTTACTTTATTTTACAGTTAATTCTACTTTAAAACAATCTTTCTAAGAAAACAATTATTACATATTTTGAACATTCTGCATTAGAGGAGCAGAGTGGATTGTGGACTACTGTGCCCCAGGAGTGGGTGGTCCACTGTACCACATGTTGAAGTTCAATAAATAATCATATTAATATTGTTGATAGCTTTCTTTTAAACATAATAACTTTAAAGTAAAATAAAACCAAGTATCTTAGCTTTTCAAAAAAGCTGTTTTATTTTATTTATCTACAACCTTTAATTACTAAAAAAATAAAAATATGATGATGAAAAATTTTACTTTTAGAAGCTCAAAACAACAAAGCAGGATAAAATAGTTCAATCTGAGCTAAACATACTTTCTGAAGGCTATAAATAATCATTGCAGTGCTGTTGTCTATTAGGATAGAAGAGAAGCTTAAAAAAAATTTAAATAAATAAAATATTAGGGGGTGGTCCACTGTGTCCATAGGTTCACTGTGTACCGGTCTCCCCTATATTAATGATAGGCTTAGTCAATAAAAAAAATGTTAAAGTAAGCCATAATATAAATTAGAAACATTGTATTTCATAATGAAAACATCGTATCTAATTTTATATACATAAAAGTGAAAACTTACGTTATATAAATTCCCTATATAATATACCAAAGTTTCATCACAATTAAACGTATTTCAATCACACTGAAATAAAAAGTTTTAGTTATTAAATTTGTGTGAGGTGAATGATGGGAAAGTTTGATTTGGAGAGTAGGAAAATATAGCTAACAAGTAAAAAACCAATCTTCTATCGTCATCAGATATTTAAAAGACTTCTTTAAAAGATTCACTGATTATTTTTAACGATAAAACAGGTAATACTATTGACAATTATCTCACCATTTACGCCACTAAATCAAAAGACAATTTCTAAAAGGACAATCTAATCAAAATAAGTAAACAAACAAACAATAAATAAATAATAAAATACCTCATATGAGTGTTTGAACTTTGAAGGGGGGGGGGGGGCTATGAGACCTATAGCGGCAGGCGCAGGGCTGTCGTTTCGAATGATCCAAACCATATGAGTGTTATTCTTACAAAAACAACATTCGAGACTCGTTGAAAACAAACAGATGATTGATTTGTTGATTAGAGGCTGTTTCAAATTAACTGATAAAAAAAAAAAAATCTGAATCTTTTTTTCCTTTAAAAAATGACAAATTAAATATATAAATAACAATTAAATTGTATATATATAATTATAAAATTTTTCAATATTTTAATTAAATATTTTTCGACTTAATGAAGATTTTGAAATAAGAAATTCTTTATTATAACAAAAAAGAAAAATATACAAACAATAATTTAATTTAATACATATATATTACATATTAAAAATTGCATTAAAAACTGTTTTCGTATTTAAAAAAAAAGAATCTAAATAGTTTTTCAGCGATATGGATATGCTTTAACGTTTAACTGTAACCGTAATAGGCAAGAGCTTCCTTATTGCGCAGTAATAAAAAGTAGTGAAAAGGCTGAAGATCTGTAATGTTAGTCTACCAGAAAAAGCATAAGAAAATAGTCCGATTTTAAAAGTGGATTATATTGAAAACAAGAGTTTTCCTACGTTAGCGCAATATCTTAAACGCTTCATCTAAAACTGATTAATATAATATATTAATTTTAAAAAAATCGTTCGATCCATTTTCGAGATAACAACTCTGTGCCCATTACACCATTACATTTTCCATTTTCACTTAAAAATTGGTTTCCAGATCTCAAAATCTACTGCATGTAGAAATCTATAAATTTCAGGATAGAGTTAGGCCATAGATATAAGACTAATGTGAAAAAATCGAAACGGTATGCCTCATATTTACTGAGATATTAAATGTCGGCGTTTCGATTTTCCTTTGATGTCCTGCTAGCTGTATATATGAGAGTGACGGAATCTTCGGTTTTGGGCTTACGGTTTTCGGTTTTTCGCTGCGTCACTCAAGAGACTACCGTCTCTTATGATCAGTTCCTCTAAATTAGTGACTACCAAATCATGAAATAAAAAAATTGGTAACTTTCACGCATGCGCAGTTAAAAATTAATTTATACAAATGCCCACGTTTCATCAAATATTCAATATATTTCAGTTTTTAATTTCATTTCTACTGTTCTTTGTTAAGTTTCCGGAAGGTGGTGTTAAATTTGGTTGAAAACTGTGTGCTATAAACAATAAATATTTGCTTTTTGACACAAGCGTCAACATCTTTACGAATATGCGTGCCATGCTTACACAATTGCACACAAACGTTGAACACGTCTCACATAGTCATGTGCTACAGTGACAGACCATTGTGAGCATTTTTTTTTACTTGGGTGATCGCAAATATTATTTTATTATTAAATTTATTATTGGCCCCCTAACTGCCCTCGCGAATAAATCTTAACTGACAAATATGAATTCAGACATGTTCTTTACATCCTCTAAGTTCAAGGACAATTCATCAAGAATTTTCGTAGTTATTCGACAAATCGTGTAAAATCGAAAGCGTCCGGTCACTGCCCCTTATTTTTTTGACATGAGTGTATTAAATACACTAATAGTACTATTATTTACTATACCCATATTAAACTTTTTAAACCATATTATTAACCATAAACCATATTAAAGAAGCAGAAATGATAAATATGTTTTCACACAAAATAATACTTTACAGTATAATTTTTATTCTCAAATAGTAGTACTTAAATGTAAGAACGTGAGTCGCGCACACATTTTCTATAACTATATTAAATTTTAAAAGCAGTTGAAATTATAAATCTGTTTAAACACAAAGAATTACCCTTTAGAGGTGAGTGAGACCATCTTTTACAATTCCTTTCAATTAAAGAAATGTATTTACACGTGACTATTAAAAACATAAATAAAACTTTAAAATAATAATTAAATGATCACATGTTAAAAGCAGTAAATGTAGGAAATTATGTAATAAAAAATATACTTGCGCGTGAAAATTGAAAAGATAAATAAATAAATTATTACGCATTCAAAGAATTGAATGGGGACTCTCACGTATATTTAAAATGCTCAAATAACAATATTTCCAAACATTTTCAATTTAAAAAGTCCTTTCGCCCTGTAACGGGAGAAAAATATAGCTTCCACATTCCATGTTTTTAAAAATTCTACTCATTTTATTCAAACACACGAAGCTAAATTGCTTGGAACTCGATTATAGAAAATTCATTCCCGGTTTTCGCTAATACTGAATTTGATTACGAATTTCAGCATGAGAGTTACAGTATAACAAAAATCAGATTATTTATAAATGTCAGCCACCCTAGAAATTCAAACTGCAATATCTTAGACATTTTTAAAGATAAAGCCAAATCAAAAAAGGTTTCGGAATCCTCGCATCACGATCTAATACTCAACGGAAGCAACTTTTTCAATTTAAAAATTTTTATACATCTGTTTGAAATTTTTAAAAAAGTAAAAAAGAATTAACTGCACAGAAAAAACGATTTGGTTAAAAGAACAAAATTATAGTTGAACCAACCAAATTTTTTTTTCAGTATAGCCCCGACAAAATGTTTGGTTGATGGGACCAAAGTATGATTTAGTTGTCGCAACCAAATAAATTTTGTTGAAAGAACTAAATGAATTTTGTTCTTTCAACCAAATCATTTTGGTTAATACTTATCGTAACCAAAAAAGTTTGGTTAAACGGACTAAATCCATTTGGTTACTGCAACCAAACTTTTTTGGTTGATACTTATTGTAACCAAATAAATTTTGTTGCAGTAACTAAATTCATTTGGTTCTTGCAACCAAATTAATTTGGTTAATAGTTGACATAACAAAATGAATTTGGTTGCAAGAACCAAATCCATTTGGTTGCAAGAACCAAATCCATTTGGTTGTATCAACAAAATTTATTTGGTTATAATAAGTATCAACCAAATAAATTTGGTTGGTAGAACCGAACTGATTTAGTCACTGCAACCAAACTTTTTTGGTTATGATAAGTTTTAACCAAATAGATTTGGTTGATAGAACTAAATAGATTTATTTATTGCAATCAAATTCATTTGGTTAAATGGTATTATAACCAATTGTTTTTGGTTACAAAAACCAAATTGATTTGGTTCTTGTAACCATAATAGATTTGAAACAGCCTAAGGGATTTGATTGTATCAGTAATCAATTCAATGTTTATTGCAACCAAATCTAGTTAGTTAATAGTTATCGCAACTAAATAAATGTGTCTTGCAACCAGCTCTATTAGCTAGGAATAAAAAAAATAATTTACCTAATCTTATTGACTATTTTGTGAATTTAAATATCAGAAAAACTGGATTTTCACACAGAATTGGTTGGCTTACTATTTTTCATTGGATTGACCAAATGACTTAGTTTTAACTTTTGTGTTATTTTCTGCATTTAAAGCAGCAATAACATTTTAAAGAAATTAAATGTTAGATAATCTTTCTTTTTTCTTCGTTATATGCAAAATTTGCTAGATCCACAAACCTTTATTTGATGGCTAAAAATAGATTACTTTTTAGAGTTTATTGTAATATAAAAACTAGGACAGAGAAGTACAAATTTTCCTTTTTATTTAAATGAATTTCCTCTACTTTAACTCTGAAAATTTGAAACAATCTTAAAAATAACAAAATTTGGGTGAAACACTACGCTGTTAATAAAAAGGAAAGAAAACTCATAATTTATTCTTTTGAATATTTACAAATGCAAACATCAAATTTAATTACGTTTCAAAATTTAAAAATGATTTTTAAAAGAAATGTTATCAAAATTTGTGACTTTTAAATGTTTGTTTTAAAATGCAATTAAAATTATATTTAGTTTGTAGTCTTATACTTTTAATTTCCCAATACACTGAAGGGACGATTGTGGGTTTATGAAAAAATACCTGAAATTTTAGCGAGGGAACATTTCTGTATGGAGAGAGGAGGGGAGGGAATATATAATTTAATACAGGGAGGTCAAATTGAGAGAAATATGAATTTAACTCTATTTAGCAATCATATGAAATTGATATTTATTTTAGTGTTATTTTGTGTATTTAACTATCAGAAAAACTGTATTTTCAGTACTTTAAAAGAAAAAAAATCTGAATTCAAGTATATAACCTGAACACAATCACTCCTGACACTGTTGAATTTCACACTTTAAGTGTGAGCCATTCAAATGAATTTATTTCAATAAATTGATCTATCTTTTATGCTAAACTGTCCAAAATTTTATGTAAAATTGATATTGAAAAAGATAATTTATTACGATCTTTTCAATTCAATCAATCTCTTTTTTTTGTGGTTAATGATGAGAGGAAACTGAAAATTTAAATAGGTTACACTGACGTAAGTTTCAATTTTCAGATAAAATTGTTTTCTGTAAAAAAAATTTAACATAAAAAAATGTAATGAACAATTGTTCAACAATATGCACCAGTATACTTTCAAATACAACTCAGTTGTTCAAAATACAGTAGCATACATAATTTTTCAGATTCAATTAGTAGCTCAAATTAATAACAAGCAAGATGAGCATTTGAACCCCATGCTTTGAATGTTGTTTATTCATTTAAAGTATTCAAATTATGGTATTTAATCATCATTTATTTATTTTATCTCAAATTGCAATTGCTGCATTTGAATTTTTTTTTAATTAATTGATTATTGAGGTTAACGTAAGTTTTGCATTCATCCCTTCCTAATTTAGTAATTTGTCCAATTTTAGCAATGTCTACATTAGCAGTGTTGGAAATCTGAAAAAGAATCCAAGATACAGACACTTGATGAAATTATAACTTTAAAATCCCCATATGTGAAGCATCTCTCTTCATCTTTCAATTGTATGAAAAACTTGTGGTTACTCTCTTACAGTGGTTGCTGACTCAATGTGTTAATGAGAGATTCTGTATAGAGTTTGGATAGTGCCCCCCCCCCCACTTTAAAAAAAAAAGAAGAAAGAAAATGAATATTAAAGCAAAAACATGCGCCAGTTCATAATTTGTTTCCGGCTAATATTCCATATTGAAATTATATTTTAAAATACACTTGATTTCCCATATCATATATTAAAATACTGTTTCTGCTAGGCTTACTTTAAGGGGCTACTTCACTCAGACGAAAACACCTGCTCGCTAATGTTAATCCTATGGAGGAAATTTTTGAAGATATCTCGTTCGCATTTCAATATTTTTAAATGATTTTTTTTTGCATTCAATAGCTGAGGTCAATCTCTATGCACGCTCCTTTCTACTTTTTCGATTTTTGTCGCAGTTTTTTTTTATTGAGGATACTTTCACTTTCAAAACCGGTTTCGAAAGTGAAAGTATCTTAATAAAAAAAACTTGTAATCAAAATCGAAAAAGTATAAAGAAGCGTGCATAGAGAT
Organism: Maratus michaelseni; assembly: GCA_963931845.1. NCBI lineage: Eukaryota > Metazoa > Arthropoda > Arachnida > Araneae > Salticidae > Maratus > Maratus michaelseni. The sequence goes on along the minus strand of OZ007591.1, from coordinate 121,583,175 downwards.
TGACCTCAGCTATCCAATGCAAAAAAAATCATTTAAAAATACGAGATATCTTCAAAAGTTTCCTCCATAGGATTAACATTAGCGAGCGGGTGTTTTCGCCTAAATGAAGTAGCCCCTTAACAGCAGGGCTGCCACAGACAGTTATTTTTATTATTTTAATTTAGTATTTCTAAACAACAATAAACTACAAACAAGAATCCTTTTTCAAAAGTAGTAATAGGGGTGGAAAAATCGCCAATGGCAGTGCTGCATTAACTGAAATAAAAATTATCACATACATAGTGAAATAGTAACACATTTAGTTTGTTTGCGGTATGCCGCTCCATTTATTGAAAGTACAAATTATATAATTATAAGATATATATATATATATATATATATCGGATTAATATTTATGAATACAGTACAATGAAATACACAGTTTCAGATGGGTGCTGCACACCATCTGCCCTATTTAAAAAATAGCTTCCTTCTTGTGCAAATGAGGATCATAAAAAAAAAGCAGGGTTCTCAAGCTTGATAGACTTCAGGCTGTATCAGGTTCCCGAGTTAGGTAAAATGAAACTGCTCCAAGCATCCGGTTAATTTCTCGACCTGTTTTAATAATGAAAGGGTGAAATTTTTAAGATAGAGAATTGTTAGACATAACATAATTTTACATAAATATTGAGAAATATAATGAACAAAATAATCAAATTTCACACAGCAAAAACAGTCAAAATTATATATACCAAAAGGTGACAGTGGACGATAATTTTCTTTTTTTAAGCATTACATAGTAAAAGCTGAAAATCAACACTCCACTCCCCAAGCTACCAAGGAAGAAAAAGTTCTACAGAAACTTCTTTCTCTGGTTACAAGAAAGGATTAAAAGGAAGAGGACAAAAATAATTTCAATAATTGTTAAGGATGAAATACATTTTACAGTGCTTATGAAGAGCTAACCTTTTCCCTGACAGCACAATTTCAAATCATTAATTTTCTAATCCAAAACCTTTTCTTGAATTTTCTTCAGAAATTTTAAATTTCTCGGACTTTTTATCAAGAATGGTAAATTTCACCGACTTTTCCAGTTCATAAAAAATTTCCTGACTTTTCCAGGTTATCCAGGTGGTTAAACACCCTGCAAGAACTTTGTTAAGAAAGAAAACAAAACATTTAAAATGCTTTGTGTAAAAGATTTGTATGTTCAACATGTAACCAATAAAGTGTAAAAACAAATGTAGAATTTACACAATGCTATAGATAATATAGTCAACTACATGGTAATTAATCTCAACTTGAATAGTTTAGCGATATCAGTAATGGGCGTTTCTGGAAAAATCGAGTATCGATAAACATGAATATCTTATAAATCAGCATCGATCACAATAAGAGTCAATTAACAAATTTCAGTATCGTATGTTCTAGAATGGATATTACACAGATAAGCTTAAAAACAGTAATTCCGAAACTTAGTTGCATTTCATAGCATTTATTCCTTCAATTTTACTATTTTAGAGGCAGAGTTGCTGTCAAATTTCATATGGGCCTTTTTCTTTCCAGGTCAAATTGTTATATTTGCAGTTTACAGCCTAGTTATTTGGGTTACAAGTTTATTAAGTTGTATTTTTCAAGTTTGGCCCCTGCGCCCCAAACCATAAATTTCTGAATTATTGTCCAATGTGTACAGAAATTTTTTGACATTCTTCCCAAGTCATTTGGTTAATTATTAAACATTGATTATTATTTCTGCAATTCTTGGTGACAACTATTTAGGAACAATAATAAAAAATTTCAGCTTTTTTACAGTTCAAGCATTCCGCCTTTAAGCTGTATCTCTCAAGTTTGTCTCCTCCTCCCGTTCTCACCAAATCATAACTTTATATACAAAATATACAAAAAAAAAAAAAAAAAAAAGCGATAACTAAGATTACTTTTATAATTTCAGTAAAACATGAATTGACTTCCATTCATTTTGAGTTGCGGGTTGGGTTCAGCTGAATTATTTCGGGTTTGAAATATGTTGGGTTACAGCTAGAAAGTAATTTCGTCAAGTTTGGGTCGGTAGCAGGTTGACCTTAAATGGAACTTTCAAGTTTGAGTCGGGTTAAATTTGACCTATACAGGACTCTCTAGAGGAGAGGGGGGGGGGGGAAGAGAGAAACAAACTTGAGATATACAACTTAACTAACAAGAACTCCGAGTAATGCGGCTTTAAACCATAGATGGAAATGTTTGAACTGTAAAAAATCTGAAAATTTTGATAATCGTTCATAAATAGTAATCACCAAGAGTTGCAGAATTAATATTAATGTTTTTAGTAAGTAACCAAATGACTTGGGAAGAATCCCAAAAAAGGTCCCATCAAAATTAGACCATAATTAAGAAAGTTATGATTTGGGGAAGAGGAGACGAACTTGAATACAACATTTTAAACTAGTAGCCCAAATAACCAGGCTCTAAACTAAAAATATAACAATTTAATAGACTACTTTACTCATGCGAAAACACCCACTCACTGATGTTAATCCTACAGAACAGTTATTTTATAATATCTTGTTTGCATTTCAATATTTTTAAAGGTATTTTTGGCATTGGATAGCTGAGCTCGATTGCTATGCTGGCCTTTTTCTACTTTTTTTTTTTACTTTATAGCAGATTTTTTTTTTAATGATGATACTTTCACTTTTGAAACCAGTTCTGAAACTGAAAGTAATGCTAATAAAAAATACTTGCAAATAAAATCAAAAAAGTAAACAAAAAGGGCCTGCATAGTGATCAATCTTAGCTATCCAATGTAAAAATGATTTTAAAATATTGAAATGCAAACAAGATATTAAAAAAAACTGTCCCATAGGATTAACATTAGCGAGCAGGTGTTTTCACATGAGTGAAGTAGCCTCCTAACCTAAAAAGAAAAAGGCCATTATACGAAGTTTGACAGCAGCTCCGCTGCTAAAATAGTAAAATTGAAAGAATAAGATAGCACAAAAATATCGGTCTATCCCCGTTAGCCTCTCACGGGGAGGACAGATCAATCTACAATAACGATTTTAAGGAAATTAAAAATGACAATACTACCTGTATCGAGGTATCGACTGTAGTGACAATTTGAACAAAAATTTAAATGAGCAATATAATACCTGTATCAAAGTATTGAATCGACGACATTGCTGATTTGAAAGGGATAAAAAGATAATACATTTTGAAAGAATTTTTAGTGTACATTTATTCAAGATCTCAAATTCTATGGGTTAATCCTCACACAATTTGGACCGTTTGTCTTGGTTTGTTTACTACTACTACCATCACCATCATTTAAGTTCTGGTTCTCTCTGCTAGGGGCAGTGTAATTTTCTGTTTCATAGAACACAGACCATTTGTCTTGGTTTGTTTACTAAACTTTTGAAAGTGTGAAAAAAACAGGTTTGAAACAGGTTTCTCCTTTGTTTCAACCCGTTTCTTCTCCTAATTTGTACTTCATGTTGTTCATGACGTCTCAGTGTGTGGCCTGCCTAAGAAGTCTGTATAAAAATTGGGTTGTCTCTCCAGCATTTAATGCAGTTTCAGGTGGAGGGCATTTCATTCCTGCGCAGTATCACCATAGGGACAAAAAGTAGGTACATCATGTGACACCTGAAACGAAGCGAACAACAATTTCATGGAAACACCTTTCCTCTCCCCCTTGTAAGAATTTTAAAATAACGTCATCTGTGAAGAAAGTGATGGCCACAATCTTTTGGGACCACCAGGGTGTGCTGCTGGCCGATTTCCTCACTCGTGGAGCGACTGTAAATGCTACCAGTTATTGTGCCATGCTGGATCGGTTGCACAAGGCAATTCGCAGAACGACAGAGACTGCTTTCAAAAGGTGTTGTGTTGTTGCACAACAATGCCTGACTGTGTGCGGCTATAGTAATGTATGATTTGGTACTGGCACAAACGATGAGAGGTATTGGAACATCCACCATACAGCCCAGACCTCGCACCAAGTGATTTCCATCTCTTCAGACTGTTCAAGAAGCACATGGAAGATCGCCATTTCAGAACTGATGACGAAGTTCAGCAAGCCTTCTTGATGTGGCTAAACAACCTTAATGCTGATTTCTTCTATGCCAGTTTCAATGCATTAGTATACCAATGGTGCCCAAATGCTTTGACAACCATGGTGACTATCTGGAGAAGTAACATGTACCAATGCCTTACTATGTTGTATATCTCTTTGAATTTGTGAATAAAGCTATGTTTCTCTTCTAGAGAGTTTGTTACCTTACTTTTTGAACTGCCCACATTGTTTTTTTAACTTCAGAACTGGCTCTGAAAATGAGTCTTTATAAACACAGAAGCGCACTAGTAGTATACAGCACCTGCATTCAGTTGGCGTCCTATAACCTTTGTAAACGCATTTATGAAGAAAATAGAATTTAAATTTATCAAATATAGAGAAATAAAATGCAGAGGCTGTTAGGAGTGCTCAAAAAAAAAAAAAAAAAAAAAAAAAAAAAACGTGGCGTCAGAGTGAGTGAAAGTTTCTCACTTTAATCGATAACAGCTCAAAACTACAATTTAAATATTCTAAAATGCTTACTGGAAGACTAGTATATCACTTACCATGACTAGGATCAGAAGAAAAAAAATGGATAACCTTTTGAATATGGCTATTAGGAATACACCGAATATCTGGCTCCTGCCAGATATCTTGCTTATCCAGGGGGGGGGGGGGGGCTAAGAAAAAAAGTGAAGTTTGTCAATTGGTTGCAGAAAAATATCACGAAATTTGTAAATTGTTAACCACAAAATATCACGAAATTTTACAGTCGGACGCAGGGCAAAAATAGAAAATCTCGTCAATCTGTTGCAAAAAAAAAAAAAAAAAAAGAAAAAAAAATTGTCAGATGATTGCATAAAAATATTGCAAAATTCATCAATCAGTAGCAGAAAACCTGCCCAAATTTTTCAGTTCAATTCACAGAAAAGATTGCAAATTTTGTCAATCTGTCCTAAGAAGAAATAGTGTCTTGGTAATTGTTGTACAAATTTTGTGAAAGTTGTCGATCGGTCGCTCGAAAAGAAAATTGCGAAATTCATCAATCGTTTGCAGAGGGGAAAAAATATTTTTGGTGTGTGAATCCCGCCATGTATATGTATAGTATAGAATATGTAACAAAATTTTAATGATTAGATAATACAAATCAGTCATCATTTTTGGAATCAATAAGAAAAAGATTGTAGATTTTGGATAAAGAAAAATTAGTACTTTTCAATTATACTAACAACTAACACCATGTCTATGCTAACAGGGCTTGAATTTCAGTGTGATATAGTAGGATTCCCCCGCCCAGAAGAATATTGTGGGCGTGAGGTAACACAAAAATTTTATAATTTTCTCCAGAATTTTTCTTTTTCAAACGATGATCAACTTCTGTGACTCGTTGATGAATTTCACAGTATTTTCCTGCGATAGATTGATGCATTTTGCCTTTTTTACCACAGCATAGACTAATTTCACCCCCCCCCCCCCCCAAATGACCGATCAACGATTTTTTTTTCTTTCAAGCGACTGACTACAGAATTTTACAGCTTCTTGAAATATTCATTTATTTTCCTGTATCCAACTGAAAATTTTTTTGATTTTTCTCTGCGATCAACAAGACAAATTTTGATAAATTTCTGATATTTTCTAGCGACTGATTAACAAATTTTGGAATATTTTTCTGCAATTGATAGACAAATCTTTCAATTTCTTTCCAGTGACTTAGTGATGAAATTCCGATTCCCCCCCCCCCAAAAAAAAAAAAAAATCAAGACAAATTGTGATTTTTTTTCCTTCCCTGAGACTGAATGGCAAATTTCTTGATTTTTTTCGGCAGCTGATTGACAAATTTCATGATATTGTTTCCTTGAGTCGGACTGAAAAATTTTGCGACTTTTACAGTGACAGACCGATGAAATTCGTGATTTTTTTCTCCCAACCAATTGACAATTTCCCCAATTTTTCTTTAGCCTCGACTGACTGACGAAATTATTTTTTTTCCCTACTACCAATGGATGTATTTTGTGATCTCCCCCCCCTCACGACTGAAGCAGATGTGCCAAGTTTTCAAAACTTTATTGACATATTGACATTTCCATCTACACGCGTTAATGCAATAAGAATACATGTAAGGTAAATTAACATATGAACAAGCAGAAACAAATAAGATGGGAACAGATATTCCTTCACACTACCATTTTTCAATTTAACTACTACATTCTGAAATACCTAAACTGATGTTTACAGTGTTATAGTACATTATTCTACAACTTAAATTACAAGGAAAAATAAAAAACAAAAACAAAAAGCAGCCAACTTCAGTAAATAGTTGATGCATAGTACCTAGTTCAATCAAAAAAATAAAAATAAAATACAAGGGATCCCACTTTTGAATGTAATTCTCTTATTGATATAAAAAAGCTTTTTTTTTTTTTTTTTCCAGAAGTAGATATTGATGATACCATCACCAAATATGCATTGTTCAATGCAAGCAGTTAAAAATGAAGGCACATCAGATATTGCAAAGTTTTCTGATATTTTTTTAAGAGAGCATAAACATACAATTGCAACAATTACCAAAGTTATAAAAGTTACTCTTGTGCTGCCTGTCACGAGTGTACCTTGTGAAAAAGACTTCAGCGCCCAAAATCTAATAAAACCTAAATTCAGAAATTTCAGGTCCTGAAATTCAGTTTTTTGTAGTCTCCTTCCCAACATTTTTTATACATGGAGGGAAGTTAAGCTGTCTGGGGGGGGGGGGACTTTTTTTTTAAAACCTTACTATTATTTTATATGGCTATTTAAAAGAATTACATTAATACAGACATGACAAAATACCATTGAAAATTAAATTAAATTAACAACTCAATAATTATACAAAATGTTTTTATGGCTTACTTTGATTAGATCCTTTTAATACAGGCTGGTGTACAAAACAAAAATCAATTTCCTAAAGATGCCAGACCTTGTAGTGAATCCTATGGGAATAAAAAAAATATATATCAATTCAGCTATCTTTATATTTAAATATGATTTTAGGCAGGAATTTAATAAATAAAAAGAACATTCTTGTTCCCTGTAAAGAAAACATTTTGAAATGGCTTGTTTAAAGTCGCTCTCTTTTGCGAACTTAACTATGTATTCAGAGGTGGATGCAGATTTTTCTTTTTTTCTTCTTGAGGCCCATTTGATGAAAAGTAGAGGTTATTTTTTATGAAATTTATTATATTTTTGTGAAAAATAACCTTTTGTAACAAAAGTCAAAGTCCAGTTATTCAAATTCGAACCAAGCATTTATTAACATAACAAAAACTTTTTAAAGTCCTATTTGCTAAAGTCTTCCTTTCTGATGAACTTTTTTTTTTTTTTTTTTTTTTTATCAATTACAAATTTTGAAACATAACAAAATAAATTGATAAAAATAGTAAAATTTTATAGAATAGAATTTTGTGAAACAATATTTATTAAAAGGAATTCTGTGAAGGGACCTATTTTATAAAATTGATTTTTGCGGGCCCATTTTATTAAATTGATTTTTGTGGGGAAGCTCTAATTAGGCCCTAAATTTTGCCTTGGTATTCCTCATTATTGTGATCCCAAGAAATATCTAATTTGTTAACTTGTTCAAATACTCTTCACCTGAAATTAAATTCTGATAGTTTGTCCCCTACTATTACTATTTAAATTAGTTTTCCTCTTCTAAATAATCCATAACTTTGTGAGTAAAACTCAACTATTATCTAGTTATTCAGACTTCTATTTCTTTTCTTTTTTCCCGTCACTTTTTTAAATTTCTTGTACAACTGGTACAAAGTAAGTATAAAGCTGAAAATATTTTGCTTTTATTATAGGGTCAGGTGGGAGAAAGTGCGTGTAAAATCAAGTTTTTAGAGAAGGCCCTAAAACCAAACTATTAAATTTATTTTAATGAAACTTTTGATGCATTTTTTATACATTGGATTCATATAGATTAAATATGAAGCAAAACCACTCAATTTGTCAGATTGTTTTCTCAAACTGATATATTTAAAAGAGCATGTTTTGATAGCCCCACTTTCCTCCACCATGGAATAAAGTGGAAGTAGTTCTAAAATTAGTGTATATTTAAAGAAAAATAATGTAAATATCGTTTTTTAAATAAGAATACACTGAAATAAATGTACCTTAATTATATATATTTAAAGGTACAAATGCACAAATATATATATTTTTTTACAAATTATTTAATTAAAGAAATAATACGACTACCAAATTAGGTTTACTTAGTAAGTGACATATATTGCTGAACTCTACACATCTTCATCATCAATAGCAGGAAAAGTTTAATAGTCCTCCGATAGTGACTTAGTCAAATACTTTATGTGATAGAATCATAGAACTCATTAATTTCTATTACTTGGCTGATGAATTTAGCTGATTGACATTTTGGCCGGTTCTTCACTTCTATCCCTTTAACTTTGATTTATTTTTTAAGTCTACTTCTATATATAAAGGGGAAAATAAGGAATTTCGCTTAGTAGCCACTGGCCGGTAGGTTGATTTTTTTAGTAGGCAGTTACTGGCTAATGAGAATAATTTCTTTAGAAGCCAGTAAATACACTTATGTCACTGAATATTTATTTTTTTTTTAAATATAATGACTTTACAGTAAAAAAGCAATTTATGTACTAAATAAAAATATTTTAATTTATATTGTTTTGAATAAACTTGAGATATTATTTTCCAATCTATTTAAAATTTTAAAATAAGTTAACAGTAAAGTTCTACACAACATGCTTATGTAACTAACTACATAAGTTACACTAAGCATAGGTACTTGTGTAGCTAACTACATAAGTACCTTTAAAAAATATATATTTGTCTAGAATTAAGGCCTGACAATATAATAAAATAGGTATGTTTATGCACTATATAATAACCCACAACATGATATGCATTACACATGCACAACCTGTGGCCAGCAGGCCAAATTATCCACAAATTCAGTCAAAAAATTTCGTCGATCGGCCATGTGAAAATCACAAATTTCGTCGATCGGGTGCAAAAAAAAATCATGAATTTTGTTATTCAACTGCGTAAAAATCACAAATTTCGTCATTCGGGAGTGTAAAAATCATGAAGTTCGTCTATCGAATGCTGAAAAATCACGAATTTTGTCGATCGGGAGCATAAAAATCACAAATTTTATCGACCGAGCGTGTAAAAATAATGAATTTTGTCGAACGGGTGCAGAAAAATCTTGAATTTTGTCAACCGGCTACGTAAAAATCTTGAATTTTGTCGACCGGATACATAAAAATCTTGAATTTCGTTGATCGGCTACATACAAATCTTGAATTTCATCATTCGGGAACATAAAAATCATGATTTTCGTCGATTGAACACATAAAAATCATGATTTTCATCTATATGAACGCGTAAAACTAAAAATAATGATTTTTGTCTATATGAACACATAAAAATCATGAATTTTATCGACCGAGCTTGTAAAAATCATTAATTTTGTTGATTATGCGTGTAAAAATCATGAATTTTGTTGAACGGGTGCATAAAAATCATGAATTTCGTAGAGCAGGCGTGGAAAAATCTTGAATTTCGTCAGTTGGCTACGTAAAAATCTTGAATTTTGTCGATCGGCTACGCACAAATCATGAATTTCACCAATCAAGCGTGCAAAAATCCTAAATTTTGTTGATTATGCACGTAAAAATCATGAATTTCGTCGATTGGACGCTTAAAAATCATGAATTTTATCGATCGCCTACGTACAAATCTTCAATTTTGTCATTTGGGAGTGTAAAATTCATGAATTTCATCGATTATGTATGGAAAATCAAATTTCTTCGAACGGGCGCATAAAAATTACGAATTTCATCTAACGGACGTGGAACAATCGCGAAATTTAGGGGAAAATGGTAATCGGGAAATCCTGCATTTGGCTGGCTCTTTCCATATTTTTAATCAACGAGTGGCGAGTGTTTATTTTCACCTTTACTTCTATATTATCTGTTTCATTTCTTTGACTTTTCAAAATTACTCTGCTTTTTACTTTTTAGTCCCGCAATGGCGCAGACGATTAAGCACGATTTCCGTCAAGATCACCGAAAGTGAAGCAGCATCGACCATGGTCAGTGCCTGGGACCGCAGGAGTCTGTCCAGACTTTTTTCACAGGGTCCTGTTTTTGTGAAAAGCTTTTTATATTTGTGAAAAATCAAATCATAATTTTGTGAATTTAAAATGGTCGTTATATTCAGGTTCTTGTTTATGCATTTTTAAGAAGATATATGGATAGAAAACACATATTTTCTTTATATATGTGAAACTGACAGGTCCGATTTTACTTTTAAATGATTAATTTGTGAAATGTGTGGTTTAAAGATGGAAAAATTTTGTGAAATACCTTATTTTTAAGACAAAGAATTTTGTGAAGGGTCCTGTTTTAGGGAAAATAATTTTGTGAAGGGTCCTTTTTTTAAATGAAAAATTTTGTGAAGAGTCCTTTTAAGGACCCAATTTTTTCCTAAACAGATCCCTGGACCGTGTACATTAATGGGAGATGGTGCACGTAAAATCTGTCTGTGGTTCCAATGTCCTCCAAGTTTGAAAAGATACGTCTGGAGGTGCCAATCCAGGTGCAGGTGTCTCCTCTGGAATTGGTTCATAATTAGGAGACCAGCTCTAGAAGTCCAACCTCTCTCGAGGCTCTGGCACCCTTTCCTTCAGAAGTGCCATGGCAGTTTCTCTGACATGACAAGAACTCTGCTTTTTGGATTTTGGATTTTGGATGTTCGTCCATTCCTCTTCTTGATAGATTTTTTCTTATGGTCAGTTTCTTCTGCATTTTCTCTTGACTGAACTTTTTCCTACCGTCACATTCTTCAACAGCCAACCTTTCTAAACAGTTTCGTATGTTAAAGTTAAAACCTCACCACTCTTACTCTGTACTCTTTTTCGCCTTTTCTGTGAATTCTCAATGATTAAAACAGTATTTACAGATGGAGTGGGGGATAGAGTTTGCAGTATTGCTTTCTTTAAATCTTTTAAGAGTGAGTCGAGAGAAACTGCTTCAGAAGATACAATATGTACTTTTCACTGGTTTTCTTAATATTTCTTGGCATATTTGAACAATAAAAGTCAATGTAAAAATTAATATCAGTAGTAATTTGAAGTATTATTACTTTTAAATATACACTAAAAACACTTTTTATTTTGCTTAAAAGACGTCAACATAAACCTTAAAGATGTTAAAATTTAAAATTTACATGTTTCAATTTGTTCATCAAATCGTCATCAGAATATATACAAACCACAAATACAATGTACATAAAAAACGAGAGATTAAATTAATTAAAAACCAGAGAGTCTGAACAGTCACTATGTGAAATAAGGTACAACGCCCTCTATACTTTTAATTTTAACATCGCTCTTAGATTTGCGGTTTGTATATATTCTGATGACGATTTGATGAACAAATCGAAACATGTAAATTTTAAATTTTAACATCTTTAAGGTTTATGTTGACGTCTTTTAAGCAAAATAAAAAGTGTTTTTAATGTATATTTAAAAGTTAATTCTAATGGACGTATTTTGACTCTCCACTTTATTTGAAATATAACAACATTTGAAGTGTTATTACTTATTACATTCTTTCTTTCTTTTTTTAATAAAATTTAAAAATTGTTTTTCAGTGTTAAAATTACTAACCTAGGAATATAAATAAATATTTTTTTTTAGTCATTTTAATATAAAATATAGAGCATTAGACATTTACTAAAGTTAACACACAGGTAAAAAAATATCCTTTCATACAATACTATTCTATAATAATACTTCTTTAATAATATTTCATACAATGCTATTATATAATAATATAGCCAAACCATAACCCCAAATTACCCCACCTCAGAAAACAACACATAATAAATAGAATTACAAAATTTATTCTTATCTTTTTATGCAGATCTGTTCCTCTACAAGTCGGAACTAAAATTAATAGTTTTTGCCAGTTAATAATGATTTTAGAAGCAAGTTCATCATCAGCTTAAACTAACATACCATATGCAATAAGCATAAACAAGATAGTTTGTAAACATTAAACTTGTTGGCAGTTTCTAAAACTAAAATAAAAATATTTGCATAATCTCAATATATGTCTCTAAAAAAGAATTAACTAAATATCTTAATTTAAAATCAGAAAATGTGTTTTTCAATGTATCCCCCACGGACCCACTTTCTCCCACCTGACCCTATATTATTTTATCAAATTCATTTTTAATAAACTTATTAAAGTAAATAGTTTTAGATCATTATACTGTTTTAATGTCATATATTACATACAAAATAATAAAATTATTAAAAAGGTAAAAATGCTGCTATTTGTTTGCTAAGTCTAACAGTATTAACCATTTTACCCAACATATTTTTTTTTAAATCTAAAAATATTGCTTTTGTTATTTTGTAATACAAAATGCAGAAAGTTAATCCTGAATAAGTGTCTTATTCTATAAAATGGATAAGTAAGCTTAAAATAATTTATTATATATTTTAAATGTAAAGCATTTCTCATCATAACCAAGTCATATCATCCAAAATTTTAAAAAGGCTACCAAATATAATAATATAGCAACATATATTTTATTATTCATTTAAAAAATGATAACTAATACTTGTAATGTACTAAGTTTGCAAAAAATTTCACAATTTGTATTATTTTATAAAATAATTTTTGAAACCTACCTATTTTTATACCCACCTGAATCTAGCCAAGAAGGGCCTGCCAGGCGCTGTGTCCCACAAATTGACCTAGAGAGATATATATATAAGATTTATAAGATACACTATAAGATAACATTTTTCAAAAATACGATGAGACCATTAAAAGACTAATATATTTGCATCTTTTTCTTAATAAAAGTCTATAAAATGAACAATTTAGTATATATAAAATAAAGTTTAGCTTAACTAGAAAAATTTTTAGTATTTTGGGTCCCAAGAATACTGAAAAAGAAAAAAGAAAAACATTTTGCAATATTTTGTGTCTCACATGCTTGAGAAAAAAAAAGGTGGGTGAGAGAGAAATTTACAATCTTGTTGTTACTTCTGTTTGGTTCTACTGACACAAAAATTTGAAGAAAAAAAAATCATTTTTCTATTTAGACATAATTTCAGGATTTGTGGGATTAAAAAAAATATTGGAAATTTACAATTTTTGCAATATCTTGGATTTTGCAGACCCGAAAATCAAAGACAAATACAGAAAAATATTTCTGGTAACAAGGATTTCAAAAACAGTCAAACATTTTACAGTTCATGGGTTATTAATTTTACAATTATGGTTTTACGTTGGATAATCAGACTTAAAAAAAAATAATAATAAACAAACATTTTACAATTTTGGTGCTATATCAGGTATATATTTTCTTTTCCAAGTCAGCGAGATCTGACATACTAAAATTTCCATTTTGTTTTTCAGTGTCAAGTATAAAATTCACTTTTTTAAAAATTTTTATATCATGCTGTACACATTTCAATATGTAATTTTGGTTAATATGATTCAACTCATGTTTGCACATGAAAGAAGTATAAATTTATTTTTGAAAATTTTCAAGATAGTGCTGATATCAGTGGCGATTGTGATATTTTTACTACATTTATATGTGAATTATTAGTGTACATTTATAAGGCGAGTTTCACTGAATAATTCAAGAAAAATTATCTCATCATCATTATGCAATATTAATTATTTACTTGACCTTCACTTTTAATATTTTGAATGTTTTTTTTTATTTTCTTAATTTTTGTTAGTTTACTTTATTGTAAGCATTCATTATAATTTTGAGTGCATCAGTAAAATCTAATTGTTGTTTAAAAAATGTAAACAAAACAGTGACCAGAAATCCACAGAAATCTAAAATCTTCCCAACCTTTGGTTTTAAGCTATGCATATTTAAAGAAGTCTACTGTATAGATATATGCATGTATTGATATATACAGTCAACTCTGTGAAATCCGCACTTAGGGACCAAGGGTTTAGCGGATTATAGATCATTTCTTTGTTTACATTTTATTTTTTCATAGTCAGACTATTAATTAGAAATATTTAAACGTAAATTACAATAGAAAAGGAAAATATAATACATAACTGGTTTAAATTATTAAAGTCAATTTTTTTTTGTTTTGTTTTTCTGCATCATTTAGAATAATAAAAATAGCTAAAATACGTGAGTGCTTATTTATTTTTAAAATAATTTAAACTAACAACTGCAGAATTCTGGCAAAACATGAGCTTCATTTCTACAAATTTTCTTGTTATAATAAAATTTTAGAATATCTACATAAATTTTTAATTGTTTTTATGTTAAACCATTAATAGGTAATAAAATGGATCATTTTTAGCTGATTACGTCAGCTGTTTTTTTTTTTTTTTTTTTTTTTTTTTGTAACATAGTTAATTTTTAGAAAAGTGTTTTTTTTTTTTTTTCAAATTCTTGCTTAATTGGCTGCCACTTTGTAATACAGTGGTAAAATGAAAAATGCTCAACATTAAAATCTTAGTCAGAACAAGCTGTAAAAATTTAGCTATGTTTAATTTTTTCAAATTCTTTATTATACTTTATATGAGAAATTTTCAAAAATGGGTTTTTTTTAGAGGACAGTACAATATACTAGGGCCCGATTAACCTGCGAAGCTATGGGAAGCAAAGTGTCATCCCCCCCTCCCCCCGAAGTATGTGGCTAAGGATTATTTTAATGCTGATTGTTTTTAAAATAGGTACAAATGCCACTAAACTATTTTTTAATGTTTCAAATAAAACTGAAGGGAAAGTAAATTGCTATGATATACTGCACTTTACAAATACATTTTATACTCATTGTAAAATTTAAGTTTTATATATTATTTATAAAATAAATTAATATTTTAAAAAAATTTAATGCAGCTATTGGCTAATGATTTTCAAATTTGGCTAATTTGTTATTTAAAAGTCTTAATTTCTTAGCGCGGCTCCTGTTTAAATAATTATAAAGATTCTGATCACATTATTTTCAGTCAAAATTAGGCAACAAATAGCAATTTAAGACAGACACCAGGGGTCGATCCAGGCAAAATTTGGGGCCTATTTAGGGCGCCTTCACAAAAATTAATTTAATAAAATGGGTCCTTCACAAAAATCAATTTAATAAAATGGGCCTCTTCACAAAAATCAATTTAATAAAATGGGCCCCTTCACAGAAATCAAATTGATAAAATGGCACCCTTCACAGAATTCTTTTTACTAAAATAGGCCCTTTCACAGAATTCTTTTTACTAAAATAGGCCCTTTCACAGAATTCTATTCCATAAAAACTTACTATTTATTATTTATTTATTATTTTGTGACGTTTTTAAAATGTGTAATTTGTAAATAAACAAGTTCACCAGCGAAGAAAACTTCAGCAAAAGGATTAAAAAAATTTTTTGTTTATAAATGCTTGGTTCAAATTTTATTAACTGGATTTCAACTTTCGTTACAAAATGTTATTTTTTACAAAAATATAATAATTTTCACAAAAATAACCTTTACTTTTCACAAAATGGGCCCCAAGAAAAAAAACCTGCATCGACCCCTGGACACTAGTTACATACAGCATCGCTAATGACATAAGAATAAAAAAAATACACCTAAATTATTTAAGTACTAAATGGATTGCCTTCCAGTAATGGGCCACTTTCAACATTTTTGGTTTATAAAAAAATAACCAATAAAAATTCAGCTTTTTTTATTTCATTAATATGCTTTCTTTAAATTCTAGTTTTAAATACAATCATTAATATCAATTATCTATTACTTTTTGTGGGGTGTCCATTACTGGAATTTAGGGTGTTTTGACTTACTTCTGTTATTTACAATTAAATTTCGATTCACATTGGGAAATGTGACTATGAGCATGGTTAAATATTGTTGGTAGATTAATATAATATTAAAAAATGTGGAATATAACAATTACAACTATTAATTAAAAAATAATTTTTAAAGAAATTCCTTAAGGGTGTCCATTACTGGTACATCTACCCTATATATATTATATGCAGGGGTGGGGAAATACATTATTTTACTCGCCACTGGCGAATGGATTTTATAATGGGGCGAGTGATTTTAAAAAACTGCAGGCTATAGAAGATACGCTAAAAACATTTTTTTTTTTTTTTACTATTTAGCGAGCTGTATGTTGCAAGTTTACAAAATACTGCGATGTAAACATTGCACTAATTTCTATCGTACAGTAAGCTTTCCTCAGTTGTATATTATTTTTTAATTTTATAGAAAAAAAAATATGAAAATGCATTGTAGTGGTAGTAATTAACTATTTTTGCTTGCTTTTAACTATTTCACGAGTAATAACATCTAGAAAAATTAACTGACAATGTATTTGAATTTCCTACGTAATTAGGCTTAGACGGTCTATCAAATAAGTAAACAACAACAGAAAAAAAGATTGCCTTTCCGATTTTGTATCTAATTAAAGCAATTCATTAAAATTTAAACAATAATAATCAGTTTCCTTACCTTGACGATTTTCTCAGTATATTTCTTCGTTTCTACTTCTTTTCACGTGTCTTCTCGAAGTCGAGTAATATGTTTACAACTCAGTGTGTTTACATGGCCGCCGAAGTGCGTTGGATGGTTGTATGGTTGAAATTCAACCAAATAAAATAACCAAATTATTTGGCCCACACAACTAAACGGATTTCGTTGTAAAAAAAATAATATGGTTCAAACAACTAAAGGAAACTACCAAACACCGTAACAAAATAAATTTGGTTATCGCAACCAAATCGTTTTTTCCGTGTGGCCGCCATTTTGAAACAAGATGATGCATGAAGCTGGCCAATAAACTCGGTCGAGACCTTGGTATGTTCTGTAAACACTATGAGTCACATTCATATCGGTTCATAAATACAAGAGTTACAATATCATATGATATAACAAATATTATATGATTCAAAATGTCAGCCCCCTAGAATTTAGAACTGCCATATTTCAGCCATTTTTATTAACACTTTCCAACCTAGTTGAAAAGTGTTTATGACTTCGGTTTGTCTGGCCGGATGGCCGTCTGCCGTCTGGCCGTCTGTCCGTGCTCTAACTCCCGTAAATATGCTCGGATTGCTCTGCAATTTTTATATGTTATCGTCGTTATCTATAGCATGTTCTCTATTTCAACGGAAGTGTGTAGCACTTGTAGTTTTTTTACAGGGACACTCAAAAGAATTCCGTTACATTGCGGTCTATGGGGAAAAATCATTTGCGGTTTATTTAAATAATGTTTCACTATTTTAAACGCATTGAAATTTATATATATCACTAAGGTGCATTAGAAGAAGCTTAATATGGAATAGGGTGTGCATAGCACTTATAGTTACTATACAGGGACAGTCAAAAGAATTCCGTTACGTTACGTCTATGGAGAAAAATCGTCTGCGGTTTATTTAAATAATGTTTCACTATTTAAAACGCATTGAAATTTATATATATCACTAAGGTGCATGACAAGAGGCTTACTACAGAATATTGTGTGTATAGCAGTCATCGTTCATTTACAGGGACACACAAAAGAATTCTGTACTGTCTGTTAACAATAATTCCTGGAAGTGCGTTTTAAGTTACTGAACGCGATTTTAATTTTAAACCGCTTTTTGTCTATTACGTGGTGTGTATAAATTCTGTAGATCCTATACAGGGAAGCACAGAAGTTCGCGAACACATTTCCATTTATTGACAGAAACTCCAGACGGAGAATTTTAAACTGTGCTACGCGTTTCCTAACTGAACTAAAATTTAGCATCCTATGTAGTATATATACAAATCTATAGATCCTATAGAGGACTGAATAAAAGTATTCGGATATTTTTCCAAATATTGTATATGTTGGAAATTCCTGAAATTATGTTTTTAAATATGTTATGCGTTTTCAAAATTGTTTGCTTAGATGTTATCTTTTAGCTTATTAAACGGTATGATTTGTAAAATTATTTTGGAAGCGTTGGAAAGTGTTACATAATCTATGCTTGACGCATGATTTTTCGTTCTTGTTTAAGATAAGCCAAAACAAAAAATGTTACGGAATCGTTGTATCACCGTCTAACATTTTATATATATATCAACATTTGAACGGAGGTTTCTTAGGTGTCTGGGGGTCATGATTGGTGAAAATATACCAAAATTTTCTGGATTTGCTTTGCTCCGAACGGCTGCAATAGGTAGCTTTTTGTAATGAAAGCTACTTAAAATACATTTACACGGAGATTAATTTATTTCGTCAAAATCTTTTACCTATTATTCAAAATTTTAAAACAGAGTAAATAATAATATTTTCCTTTAATTAAAAAAAAATTACTTTTAATAATTTGTTTAAATTAACAAAATAACTAATACATTATTAAAATATCATTAAAAATACAGATAAACATTGAATTAAAAATCACTCGATGACAGAACTAACACGTGTAACACATCTGATGTCAGTTGATTGCGACGTCATGCACTTTTGGCTTTAAATCCTGTATTTTGGCGACAGTTTTTTCTATTATATAAAGTAGTAGACGAGATAATGCAGAAGTACCGAATTTTCTATAGTATCGTTATGAAATTCTCTGATGCAGCGACATTGTTTACTTAACCATTTTACACAAATTCATTTTCAAATGTTTAATATTGATGTTATTTAATCAATCACGAAAACAGTTCTTAGCTGTTTCGACAACAGTTCATTCGGCCTTAAAATCTCTCTGTCAAAGGAAAATGAATGGAAACCCGATTACAGCAGATCGCCACTGGTTGTTTAATTATAATTCAATGTTCCGTAATCGTTTTATAGTTGATCAAATCAGAATGTTTTTAAAGTTTGCGGTTTCAGAGCGAGGTTGGCGAGCGTTGCTCGTTGGGGGCAGAGCCTCTTAGATCTTAAAATTATAATTTTCTTAACAATAACAATAACATAACCACAAAATAAGATCACTAAATATAATTAAAAGCTAGAAAACTGCTTAAGTGATACTAAAAGAAACAACAAAAGGCTTATAAAAATCGTTTTAGTGATCCATAATACGTTTCAACGCTCACTATGGCGTCATTTTCAAGAAAATATAATGATAAAACAAAGTATTGTTGCAAATTTTGAAAAATAACCTTGAAAACACGAATCACGAGATCCAAATATGTAAAAAAGAGAAAAGCAGGCGCTTGAAGTAGCCAACTGTAATCGTGAAAATTATATTTCGTTATTGCTTTTTAAAACGGAAAAGTATCTCGTGCCAAATTTTAGGCAATTCAAATGAGGCGGATTCATTGCAAATGTTTACGTTACGCAAGTAGATCTCTATTGATTCACGGATAATGGATGGGAAGTAGACTCTTGATGGGTAAATTATTTTACTATTTTTAAAATCGATTTCTATTGCTTCGGTTCTATGTAGTCGTGCCAGTGCTGTAGTACTCCTGTCATATTTATCATTATATTTTCTTGAAAATGACGCCGTAGTGAGCGTTGAAACGTATGTTGGATCATTAAAAAAATTTTTATAAGCCTTTTGTTGTTTCTTTTAGTATCACTTAAGCATTTCTCTAGATTTTAATGACAGTAACTTTTAAAAAATTTAATTAAAAAAATCATTTTAACTCCTATCAGAATGTTTTCAACATGTTTTACTTCAGAGCCTACACTAGTCACGCGAAGAAACGCTCACGCTAATGTTAAGTCTATGGGAAGGTTATCCCGCGATTTCTCGCTCGCATTTTAATATTTTTAAATGATTTTTTTGCATAGGATAGCTGACGTCGATATCTATCGTTGTTATTTTTTACTTTTTTGATTTTGGCTCCAGTTTTTTTTTATATAAGGGGACTTTCATTTTCAGAACCGGTTCCAACCGGT
This sequence comes from Maratus michaelseni, assembly GCA_963931845.1. Classification (NCBI taxonomy): domain Eukaryota; kingdom Metazoa; phylum Arthropoda; class Arachnida; order Araneae; family Salticidae; genus Maratus; species Maratus michaelseni. Next base: position 121,563,247 of record OZ007591.1, on the reverse strand, counting down.
TCCAAAATTAAAATGTGCGCTTATAAAAAAAGTTTAACCAAAATCAAAAAAGTAAAAACTAACAACGTTGAAGATCGACCTCAGCTATCCTACGCAAAAAAATCATTTAAAAATATTAAAATGAAGCGAGAAATCGCGGGATAACCTTCCCATAGACTTAACATTAGCGTGAGCGTTTCTTCGCGTGACTAGTGTAGGCTCTTCAGAAAAATAACCGATAACAGTAAATTTGTGAAAAGTTAAGTTTCTAAAACTAGAACTAATTTAAAAAGAACTTGATTTTTTTCTTCTGATTAATCACTGAAAAATGGCGCATTAGGAGTGTACATTTATTTAAAATAAGGCATGTAATGGTTATTTCCAGAGTAAATTTCCAACACAAATGGGGAAATTTTTATTATCTTTAAGAGTAATAAATTTTGATTGCGTGCTGAAAAGTAATAAAATTGAATAGCATGTATGCCATAAAGAATATTCCAGTGGGTAATATTACATGTAATTTTTTTGCTTCAGGAGTATAATATTTCATTTTTACTTTAAAATGTCGTTTTAAACGTATATCATTGTCATCTTTCTTTCTGTTTTCTTTAATGATTTACAATGTAATACTTTTGAAAATAGTTTTATGCAAAATAAATTTAAAAACGTGATGTTTGTTAATATAAACTATTAAATGTTACATTTCAGTAATTTTGAATTACTGATATTTATCATTTCTTTCGTTTGAATATTTCTTTCGCATTTCATAAATGCTTTCTACATGGCACAGTTTATTTATTTTAATACATTTTGCTGGTTTTAATTTATTTTATGTCTTAATTTACATCTTTCTATACCAAAAATTAAATATATATCTTATAAAATTTTAAAGAAACTAAACTTAGATGTATGAAGTATGAAAGTTGCACACATTTAAATCCACACATTAAAGTAAAATGTCAGTTTAAACAATGCATGTTTATTTGCGTTTCTAATAGGATATGATATGATTTTGTAATATTAAAACTTAATCTAAGTACTTATTCAAAAAAATATAATATATTTTGACTAAGTAGAGTTCTTGTAAGGAGTAATTAGGTAAATTAAAAATAATAAGCAAGTTTGAATGAACTAGACATTGTGGTAATCAAGGTCTGAAAAAGTGATACCGAAGTTTATCTAGTACCTGGAGAACCTGAGAAAAATATTAGAAAAGGTTTCATTTGAATCGGTCTAATAATAAAAAATTCTGATTTTGGAGGCAGGCTGAGAAGGAGGGAGTTTCGATCACGGCATTAACGCGATAGGTAAATGACAACCGGACACTCCCCTCCCCACCTCAGAATGAAACGAATGACCTTAAAAAATTATGAATTATCATTAACTTTTGGAACTGAAACAAAATGACTTTTTTTTGCTTTGACATACAAATACAGTAAGTTATCGTTGCCAATTTCTGAAATCAAACACATAAATGACGTCACGTACATGAAGAAACTCTAAAAATCACATAAAACAAATAGCAAAAAATTTACAAATCGCTGTTCAAATTCCAATCAACTGATGACCTTTTCATCTGCCAATCACAATTGCCCGGTCAACTTCCAGCAGTACCTGTGATTGGTAGCTCTCTGCTATCAATCACGATTTGTGACGTCATTTGAAACAAAAAACGCTGCAAAACATGAAAAAACGTTAAAAATCGCATAAAAATGAAATTCAAAAACCTAATTCAAAAATCCAAATCTGGATAATTAATAACCAACTTATTCCTTTTAAAATCATGATTTTTTTATCTGTAAAAAATTGTCACCTCTCTCCAAGCTAGAAAGAAGAAGAAAAATTACGATTCTGAACAAAACTGAGGCCGAAATGGAAGCAAGCAACGAACCAATCAAGCATTCTCGGCAAAATTTCTTAGTGTCAAAGGGAAAAAAATGCTAAAAATTCAAAAATCGCTGTACGAATTCATCATAAACTTTATTGAAAAGAGGACAAAATTTACTATATCATATATTCTAATACGAGCAAATCTTCTCTGTGTGTATATATATGCAAATAATGCTCAACAATAATGCTAACGATTTTGACGAAATTTTGTATCCTACCGTTTTGGGACACCAGAAAACCATTGGGCTAGGTCACATCATGTTCGAGACAATTCGATTAGGGGGACATTTTGGGTCACTGTGTGTCAATCTAATTTTATCTAAAAAATGGCTCAGACTATTTAGACTAAATTTTGCATCCCTTGGTTTTCGGGCACGAGACGACTGTTGTGCTAGGTCACATGTTCGAGAAAATTCGATTAATGGGTCATTTTGGTGATGGGTGATTATGCATTAAGCTATTTTTATCTTAAAACAGCCTAGAGTCCAAATTTAGTATCCTTCAGTTTTAGGGAACGAGAAGACTATTGGGCTAGGTCACATGTGCGAGAAATTTCGATTAGTGGGTCATTTTGATCATGGGTCATTATGCGTTAAACTATTTTTATCTTACAAACGGCTCAGACGATTTGAAATAAATTTTGTATCCTACGGTTTAGGGGCACGAGAAAATCATTGGGTTAGGTCACATGTTCGAGAAAATCCAATTAGTTGGTCATTTTTGGGTCACTGTGTGTCAAGTTAATTTTATCTAAAAAACGGCTCAGACTATTTTGACTAAATTTTATATCCTACGGGTTTCGGGCACGAGATGACAATTTGGCTTGGTCACATATTCGAGAAAATTTGATTAATGGGTAATTTTGATTATGGGTCATTATGGGTCAAACTATTTTTATAAAATAAAAGGCATTAAAGTAATAATACAGAGAGAAAAATACATTGAGTTGAAATTTTGACCGAGCATAGCTCGGTCTTCCCTGCTTTTTAGGCTAAAAGATTCGAAGCGGATTCCTGTTACTAAAGTGAAAAAACGCTGCAAAACGTAAAAAAAATACTAAAAATCGCATGAAATATTAAATAAAATAAATCTGTTCAAAATTTCCAAAATCGGGCTTCGAGGTGAAAAACTACATACATAGAGGTATCTTTCCACCAAATGTTGCAGCTCCGCGTGCAGCGCTCTCTTCAGAACACAGACGAAATACACACACACACACACACAGAGAGACACGAACTTGCTTCTTTTTTATATTTAGAAATGAAGTATTAATTTCGTTATGAAATATTAACCAGAAGCAAATGCTAGACTATTTATATTTTTTTAGATGCAAGTTGGTTAATTTTCAGCAGTCGAGCTGCCCGCTATAGATAGATAAAATGCTGCCTGCTTGAAATTTTTTTTTAAACAATTAAAAAATTGGTAAATTGAGATACAGTTTTCAAACAAATTGCATTTGGAAGTACGTTTTTTTTCTCTATTCGACAGTGTAAAAATAAAAATTATGCGATGTAGGTAAAATTTTCTAAGAAAGGAAAATGGATTGCTTAGATTGTTGCCACCATCGATATGACGTCAGCGTTACTCATAGATATGTTTTTGTGTTATAATATACATTTATTAATATGATAACAATAATAATAAGGAAATAAGTTTGTGTGTGTGTGTCTGTCTGTCCGCTGTGTGTTTGAAGAGACGGCTGCACGCGCAGCTACAAAATTATTCAGGAAGGTACCCCTGTTCTGTAGATAAGCTCCTTAAAGCCCGATTTTGAATTTTAGATTAGTTTTTTTTAAGTTACTTTTTATAGGACTTTTAGCGTTTTTTCATGTTTTGCGGCGATGTTTTCACAATACGTTATTAAAATGAATCTGATTTCAATAATTTAGCCCACTGTACTAAATTTTGTCTTCTTTTCAATAAAATTTATTCTGGATTAATGCAGTGATTTTTGAATTTTTCGCGACTTTTTTCTGTGATTTTTACAGTTTTAACGTGTTTTGCGGCGATTTTTTGGCAATGGTAAAAAACGAAAATCTCTTTCAAAAGTTTAGCCTAATAAAGTAAACTTTGTCCACCGCTATTTTTATATTTTTAGCGATTTTTAAAGCAATTTTAATGTGAGTTTTAGCATTTTTGCAGATTTTTTTGCATTTGAGGAAGAATTCCGGTTACAATGAATTATTAGCGCACTATGCGAAATTTTGTCCTCTGCGATTTTTGAATTGTTAGCGATTTTTCATGTGATTTTTAGAATTGTTTAACGCCTTCCGGCGATCCTATTACAATATCAGTCTACTATTGTAAATTTTGTTCTATTGATATTTTTGAATTTTAGAGAATCTTTAATGCGATTTTTCGTATTTTATACACTATCTTTTGACATTTGTAAAAGGAATTCTTTTTTAAACTTATATCCTAATGAAGTAAATTTTGTGATATTTTTCGAGCTTTTGCGATTTTTAATGCGACTTTTAGCATTTTTTTTGCCTACCGCGACGATTTTGTGACATTCGTAAAATTAAATCGGTTTTAAACGTTTAGTCTAATGGGGTACATTTTGTCTTCGATGATTTGTAAATGTTTAACGATTTTCAATGAAATCTTAGCGTTTTTTCTCATTCCGCGCCGATTTTTTTGTGGTGCATGAAATAATTCCGGTTATAATGTTTTAGCCCACTGTACTAAATTTTGTCCTCTGCGAATGCCGCGATTTTTCCATATTCGTAAAATGAATCCTGTATTAATATTTTAGTTTAATATAGTAAACTGTGTTATTTGTGATTTTTTACGATTGAAATTTTAAAATATTATTTTACGCGATTTTTAGTGGGCTTTTTTTCAATTTATTGTGATTTTTCCACATTACTAAAATGACTCCAGTTTATATCTTCTAGCTGAATATATTAAATTATTTTCTCTTTTCAATAAAGCTTATTCGGAATTCTTACAGTGTTTTTAAAATTTTTCTTGATTTCTTATTCTTATTTTTAGAGTTTTCTCGCGTTTTGTACGATTTTTTGACGAGCTCGTGCAACGTCGACCGGTCAGCTAGTCTTGAATATTGTAATAAAATAAATAATAAATAAAAACTATTCAAAGTGTTATTTGAGGACATTACATTAATTAAACCCTTCTTATGTGCAAGTAGTAGTAATAAATTTCCACTTATTTAAACACTTAAGATATATCAATACATTTTCCAGTTCATTTTATTTAAAGGAAGCTCCTTAATTAAATTTTTTTTAAAGTCTTATAAAAATGTGTTAACTTTAACAGACGATTAATGTTCCTCTTAATTTCGGTTAATTGAGCAATCATCGATTTCTTTTTTTAAAGAAGAGGAAAACAGCAGACAATGTTACTTTCGTAATCGTTTCGATAGTATCTTTTAAAAAACCTTTTAATTATAATTTTCTTGTTAAGCCTGTTGGTATAAGAGCTTACGTGCGAAACACAGAAGATTGTATTTGTAATACTGATTGGCACGTAATTTTTAATGTGTGTAGAAAAATGAAGATATCACAAACACATTTAAAGTTTTTTGTGCTCCTGGCTTGCGGTATTGGGGATTTTTGAAAAAGGACATTTTACTTTTCACTGCTTTTGGAAATTACAAAATATCTGAGTAAAGATTGAATATCCAACATATTTTCTAATACTATTATCGCAAAAAATTATTTGTGGAATACTGGCGCACAAATAACTGTTTATTTGTTTTAAAAACTAAAACTGAATGGTGAAATAGCTGAAATACTAAAACTGAATTGTGAAATATGTGTGAATCTTTTGCTAGAAACAAAACATTTAAGATAACACACACGAAAAAGTAATGGGACAATATATCCCATTACCTTTTATTGTTTTCTATGATTTATTTGAAAAGAACATTACACATGTGTATTTCTCCAAATGGTCTGAAAAGCAAATAAATTAAACTCTTTCATTTTACATATGAGTCTTTTGAACAAAATAATGTAAACTATGTTACAATAATTGTTTTCCTAACAAAATTATACATATTTTTTTATTTTCCAATTTTCTACTCCTTACTATATTACAGTCCATTTACAAAATACATATAATTGTAAAATATTCATAACATACAGGGATTTCGTGGCAATAAAATAATATCCATGAAAAGTAGAACGCGGACAAAAGCAAGGACACGGTGACTGAGTTGGACAGATTTTAAGTATAAAAAATGTTATATAATAAATAAGTACATAAATTTATATAATTTGTTTGCGTATTAAAAAATATATATAAGAAAGCTGCCATACATATGACGATAGGTTCGTCTGGATTTATTTATTACATTAATATAATAAACAGACATACATCTATATAATAAAAGTGCAAGTCATGGGACTGTCATAAATAATTTCGCGGTGACCACTTCAAAAAGAAATGAATTAATTGATTGTGATTTCTACGCTCTCAAACCATGGTGAACAACAAAGGTTTTTTTCACATGCAAAGAATGAATTCAGGAAAGACTTTGACGTTATTCGCCGTTATTCCTCCACAATTGTGATTTGCTATTTATAAAACGGGAATATTTTTAAAAATTATTATTTAATAGTTTCCATGAAAAACATCTTAATTTTCTATTTTTCGAATTGAAAATATTTTTAAGTTTATAAATTACATTTTGCATTGACGCTGAGATGGATTTAACCATGTGCATTTAACAGTTACCTGATGATGAGGAAGCTGCAATAAAAATGTTTCAGACCTATGGAATGAACCGAGATGCCGGATACGACCATTTCACAATAAATCACAAATATAATTTTGTCGACCCTAAATTTGATGTCATACCCAAGCTGTTGAGAGATTATACGGTATCGCAAAGTGGCGCACTAAAAGACAGCTCGGTATTATTTGCAATTGTATCTCAGACATCATATGGCGACGTCTTTTTTCAAAAAATGAAATGTTTACTGAAGTGCAAAAGGCCTTTACAATTTCATGCCTGCAGTTTAAATTGAGTTTTATTTTATTATTCCACTGTATAATAATTTTATGCTCTTTCCCTTTAAATATCCATTTGAATTGATGTAATAAAATAGTTTGTGGACGTCTGTAATTTGCAAATGATTTTGTTTTAAATGATCACTTTAGCACCAACAAAGTTATGTTTTTCAAATGTTTCATTTGGTGCCAACCATTATGCTTGGTGACAATGGTGTGAGTAAAAAAACGGAAAAGTACCGAATCGGTTTTACTGATCAAAGGAAAAAAATGTACAGAACATTTCCATTCACTTTTGTCTGGAATTAACGCAAACAACTTTTCCGTGGAAAGTAAGCATAATTTTTTATATGGGATATATTATGTCTGCATACTATTTATACACAAAAGGCTTTGCCCTGATTAATTCAGAACTGCACACACAAGACTATTGAAGCTAGAAACTTGAATGCTTGTCTATATATTCGTAACAAATATTAGGGATCTATTATGTAAGGATTTTTTTTAATTAAAATCCTCGGTGGGATAAAAGAGTGTCGAAATTTTTGGGTCACTTCGGCAAAACTTTCAAAACATTTGGAGCAAAACTAATTTTATTGTTATAACCATTGTTATCACTCTCATAATCTTGAAACTACACTGTTACAAAAATCAATCTTGCCCCAAGCCGTTTGAGGAACCCTGCAGGTGTGCGAACTGTTCTGGCCCTCACCCGGCTAATTATCGATTGTGCCCGAAATTCCCGGGTTCTCAGCCTAAAAAAAATGTTCGATCAATTATTATCAAACAAAACCCCCAAAGGACTTCTCCCGCAAGGAAAGTTGATGAGTCAACATCATATGCGAGTGCTGCCACAAATGCTGTCGCTTAACCCCCATTGACCACTACTGATCAACCCCAAATTATATCGGCCCCCAAAATTTGTGCAAATTCGGACGCCGATTTTATTGGTAAACTATTCCAATTTGAAAAACAATTCGGAAAACAAATTGTTTTCCAATCCTACAGGAAATGCCTACCGGAACGCCGTGACGCACACACGGAAGTTGACCGGATTTCATATTATATGGAAGTTTACCGGTAATTCTTTTAACTTTTCAAAATTACCCGTCTTTCGATCTACCCCCCCATTTGGCAAATTCCCAGCTCACGTGAATTTGAACTCTCTCTCGGTTGGCATATGGAATGCCAACGGACTTCAAAGTCATGCATCTGAGTTTAAAGATTTTATTCACAGTAATAATTTAGACATCATGTTGGTCTCAGAGACCCATTTCCAGGGTAATACTGTCCGGGTCGCCAACTTTATACTTTTTCATATTGACAGACCTCCTATAGTTGGCGGCCACCGTAGTGGCGGCACTGCTGTTTATGTCAGAAATGGTCTCAATGCAACTCTCGTTAAAGTCCCCCATTTTCACTGTATTGAGGCCACCCCCATTGTGTTAGAATTTCCCACCATCCCCCACCTTTTGATTGCAGCCATTTACAATCCCCTTAAGAGGGATTATCGTCTGCTAGCACAGGAACTCTCAACTTTAACCCGCTCTTTTCCAAATTTCATCATTGCGGGTGATTTTAACGCTCATCATTTTTCTTGGGGCTCTCGTAGCTCCAATATGTATGGTTCTAAATTGCGCAGGTGGACAGATCAAAATCATGCGCAAATTTTAGCGCCCCTTGAGTCCACCCGCCCGAATCACCACTCCATCATCTATTTTGCTATCACCCGCAACTTCCCCTTCCCGCACACCATTCAAACGGTGAACGATCTCTCATCGGACCATCTCCCGGTTGTGCTTATATTCAAAGTGGGCAATTTAAAGCTTGACCTCCCTCAAGCATTCTCGGTCAATTGGGAAGACTTCGGTCACTGCGATTCACTCTGCAGAGGACGTAACTTCTTCTATTCAGGCATTTGGAGACTCACTCCACAATGCTTTCCAAGAAGTCGCGAAACCTAGGCAGAGGGTGGATGACAAGTTTCGACTACCTGAGCACATCAGGGATTTGAAAAGAGAGAGAAACAATTTAAGGCGGGACTGGCAGACGACTGGGGACCCCAGCCTAAAAACTGAACTTAATAGAAAAAATCACCAGGTTAAGGCTGCAATCAAGGAGTTTAGTAATGCACGCTGGAACACTTACATTGAGTCTCTTTCGACTTCTGACAACACAATTTGGTCGGCAACAGCCCGCATTCGTAGGACACGAACACACATTCCGGCCTTAAATGGCCCTAATGGTATGGCATACTCAAACACAGACAAGGCTGAGCTCATTGCTGACAGTCTTAGAAGTCAATTTACACTAAACCGTGATGTCGTAAACCGTCAAACGGTCGGCATTGTCAACACAGAGGTTGAACGTTTCATAAACTCACCTCACAATAACACTCTTAAACCTGCTCTACCCTCTGAGGTAATTACTTATCTCGAGAACATCAAAAAGAACAAAACGCCCGGCCTTGATAATATCTCTACCAATATGCTCCTCCATCTTCCTCTTAATTTTATTTTCTTTATTACTATCCTAATTAACTGCATGCTTAATCTTCGTATGTTCCCGGAAGCATGGAAGAAGGCGTTGGTTGTCCCGATCCCAAAAGCGGGACAAGACAGGCATGCCCCCTCTAGCTTTCGACCTATCTCCCTCTTATCTTGTCTCTCTAAGGTCTATGAATACATTCTCACAAACCGTCTGAAAGAGTTCATTTCCTCTAATTCGATTATTATACCCGAGCAGTTTTGGTTCAGACCCAGACACTCGACTCAGCACCAGCTTTGGAGAGTAACTGAACTCGTTCATGAGGGTTTATATCACAGGCAAAAAACTGGCGTTGTATTCATAGACATTGCTAAAGCCTTCGATCGGGTCTGGTATTATGGACTTATATATAAGTTAATTTTGCTCCAGACTCCGCCTCAACTAATCCTCATATTCTTGAACTATCTTAAAAATAGATCATTCTCTGTTAAAGTTAATAATTCTATCTCCTCTTCACGAATTATCGAGGCTGGCGTACCTCAAGGGGGTATCTTAAGTCCTTGGCTGTTCAACCTCTACATAAATGATATTCCTCGTTGCATTCCTGACGTCCACTTAGCACTTTATGCTGACGACACTGCCATCATGACAAGCAACATGTCACTCGACATTGTGCTAACTAAACTCCAAGCTTACATTTTGGCCCTTCAGACCTGGTTAAGACATTGGCGCATTAAAGTCAATGCTACTAAAAGTGCCGCCATGATTTTTTCCAATAAAGCTATCTCCCCAATTGCTAAACTTTCTCTTAATGGTGAATTCATACCCTGGGTCACCAGTTATAAATATCTAGACATTTATCTAGATACAAAATTAACCTGGGCCAGGCAGATACAGGACGTAATAGCCAAATCTACCAAAGCTCAAGGATCCCTTAAATCTTTACTAGCTTATCATAGCTGTCTGTCACTCAAAAATAAATTATTACTATATAAGTCCTTCATTCGATCAACCATGACATACTGTTCTGTTGTCTGGGGTTCGGTCTGTGAGACTCAGATGCAAAGAATTCAAATTTTCCAAAACCGCTTATTACGTAGGATCTGTAAGGCGACAACGTTCGTCCGGAATGACGTCATACATGCCGATCTCAAAATTAGGTCTATCTCGCAAGTAATTAAAAAACTTGCTCAAAAATTCCACAGAGATCGCCCTTTAATCCCCAACGAAGCATTGCGGCCCATTCAACCCTATAGTGTTCTTAGCAGTAGAGGGAAGAAGAGACCGCTCGCCATCTTGAGTAGAGATGACGGTTTTGCTCCACCTTCCAAAAGAAGGAGGAGAGAACCACCTTAATCACTTCGTTGTCCTTTCAAAATTCAAAATTTTTGCTAATTTGCTCTTTTTTTTTCTTTGGCATAAATACATTAATTTACACTTTTGACTTCTTCCTGCCTAACATTTGGCAACGGTAAACATCAACTTTCCTATTTAAAATTCTTCTCTATTCTTAGAATAGGAAAAAAAATTATATATTTATATTTTAATTTAAATGTATTGTACTTGTGTTTAATTATCTTTTGGCATCATAGTTTGTAATTACACTTTTTTTTTATTATGTATTTGAATTACATCCCCTTTTCATTAAAAAAAGTTAAAATAGAAAATTGTATGGCTCTGTCCTCTCCCCCTCTCCCCTATGCTCACCTTCAAATCACTAATCAAGAAGCAACCACAAGATGCACCTGCATTGTCCACCGCAGCTCGCTGCGAGAACTCATCCAGATCAACATCAACATCACGATGAACTCTGCATAGATGGACCCAGCTCGATTAGCGGTAAACATGGGTATTACGCCCCATGTAGGCACATGCAAACTCATTCTTGATTCTTGATCTTTGTCAACTTTGGCTATGAGTCGATTATGGAAGATTAGACGAATAAGACAAGTACTGCTGGTTTTTTATTAGTATATTGTGCGCAAGAATGTTTCCACGGGTAAATTTGTTTAGTCTTTTTTTTCATAATTTATATATTATTTTCTGCTTTTCATCTTTTACTGATCGGATTTTAATCTGTATACAAAGTATAGTCCTTTTCCGCCTTTTCTTAAAAACTTTTTTGGAAGTAGAGATTTACTATTTAATTACTGGTCATCATACTGATGAGCCCGAGTATGTACAGGACTTCGTTATAGTGATTGCCGTATAACTAGGTTATATCCGTGAAATCCCCATGACTGCGTTAAATTGATTGTCGTTTTAACGGTATATTTGCAAAATTCACTGGTCCTCGTTGTAGTAATTGTCGTTTTAATGATTTAGAAGGCGCAAAACACACAGGGTCCCGTTATAATAATCGCCATTATAAGGATAAATGGCAGCAAACTACACAGGGCCCTTTTATTTTGATCACATATTAACAATTTATGGGCGCAAAACCCACAGTGACCATTCACAATGATCGCCATATATCTCAGATTATCCCATTTTTGTTCATTTCATAAGAAAGCTCTCCCTTCCCCCTGAATTAGCACGGGCATGGCCAGGTGGATTCGGGATCTCACGAATAAAATTTATTATTTATGTCGCGAAATCTTTATTTACATGTACTAGTTATTTTCGTGAAATTTAAAATAAAGTATTTAACTAATTTTCTGTTTGCATGTAAAACGCATTTTGTAGGACTCGAGCGAAATCTGGAGTATATGCGGAAACAGGCATCTGCATCCCCCCCTCCAAGCGGCCGTCTAGACAGGCGAAGATCGGCTAGTTGTTATAGGTTTTTATTAATGTGATGTCTTATTATTTTCCTAGAATATTTTTTTAATGCTATTTAAAAACCTTAAAGTGAGTAACAACTTCTTTTGAGCGAATAATAGTAATTCTTTCCCACTTATTTAAATATACATGCTGATTCATAGTAAGACATTACCCCCGTTTATTATTAGTTGAAATCCATAGTATTTAATTAATACATTTAAATAGGTTGATAAACGGATTTTAATTATAATCTATATAATAAAACCGTAAGTCATGTGACTGTCATCAACAGTTCCGGGATGTCCGTTTCACTTTTTCATATGCCAGGCGGCCATTTTTATTCAAAATTATTTTTGCAAATAAAACTGCATAAAAATTACATTTTTAGAAAGATCGTTCAAAATAAATTAATATTTGAGAGATGACTTACGTTCAATTATGTATACATTCTGCAATAACTTCAGTTTAAATTAGGTTCGCAGTTAAAATTCTCTATATATGAAAGTAAACAAAGAAAAAAGATTCATTCGTTGTGAATGTTTAAAATATTAAACCATGAATTTTTGGATCGCTGCCTGGCGTAAAAAAAATAATGCGCACCAGTGAGACAGTCAAAGTTTACCTTAATTCTGTTCCATACAACTCAACTTCCGGATCTTTTTTGACGTAAGTTGAACTCATGTAATAATATTTAATGGATCAAATTTCGAAAATAATTGTCAGCTTTTATTTTTTGCGCGTGCAAATTAGAAACGATACTTTAATTTGAAATCAAATGTTTTGATTTATGATAATTATTATTTTTCTATTTTCTATTTTAAATGAAAAATGTGAACGTCATGTATTTTAAATTGAAACAGCTGTCACGGACGCACCGGGGCTGGCGCGATTTTTGTTTTGCGCCAAATATGTTTAAGAATCTCCGCATTAGCGAACATATTGCAAGTGATAAGCAAACGGACATGAAGCATAAATTCTTAAGTGGGTTAAGCGGTTTTTGTCAAGAAAGATGAAATACATAACAACAAAAACTATGCGAAATGCTACCGCGATCGCAAAAGTTCTTGATTTATCTATTAGATTTTTCCAGCTATGCGAGGGATTAAGGAAAAAAATAAATTATGAATAAAAATAATTTGTTACAATGCTTAACATACATTTAAGGGCGACCAAACTGGTCGCCAGTGGCGGCTAGTAAGTGATTAATATTTCCTTTAACTAGGGTTAATTGAGCAATCATCGATCTTTTTTTAAATGAAAGAAAAATATTAGCAGACATTGTTACTTTCTTAATTTTTTCGATAATATATTTTAAAGAAACTTTTCATGATCAATCATTATCTGGTTAAGTATTTTGGCATAATATCTCATATTCGGAATACAGAAACTTATATTTGTAATAAAGTAATAAATAATTGTATTTGTAATAATAAACTTATACACTAAATACAGTAATTAATATATAAAAACACACACACTTAAGTGTGTTGTCCCTTTCTACTTATGTGGTACTTTAAATTTAGAAAAAGAGGTACTATTGTAATTTTCATTTAGAAAGAATAGAACGGAAGTAATAAATATTTTTATTGATGAAAATATTTATTGTTTAAGGCTTTTATCAAATCCAAACTGGCTACTTTATGACATACTTTTTAATTCATTTTTGTTCGGGGCAGCATAAATATTCGAGGATGTTGTTATTCAGAAACGATATAATCCAAACACGTTTTCCATTTTTCTGTAAAGGCAGAAATTGTTTCAGAAAACACTGTCAAAGTCGGCGTTTTGAACCGCATTCCTGATCTTTTAGCGCGGAAAATCGCGTTGTCACGTGAAACGAATAGCTTATAACTCGGTAAGGAAATGATTTATCAAAAAAAGAAAAACGCATTTCAATTCCAAATTGCGACAATAGTCAGGCCTGCCAATTTTATGCCTTCGCATTTAAAAATGAGTCAGAAAATGGTGTTAGAAACTTTCGCGTTTTTGAGCAGGTCATTTTGAGAACCACTTTAAGAATCAGAGGCGCAGTATTTTACTTATACTTTAATGCATTAAGAACATTAAACAAAGTAAAAGCTTCCTTTGAGCGAATAATAGTAAAATCCATTCCCACTTATTTAAATACACATACTCATTCATATTAAGGCATTACCCCCGTTTACTTTTCTGTGAAACTCGTAGTATTTAATTATCACATTTAGAATGTCTGATAAACGGATTTTAATTATAATAAATGATTAATGTTTCCTATATTTGAGGTTAATTGAGCAACCATCGATTTTTTTTAAATGAAAAGAAAATATTAGCAATGTTACTTTATTAATTTTTTCAATACTATCTTTTAAATAAACTTTTCATGATTAATCATTGTCTGGTTAAGTATGATAGTATAACAGCTTATGTTTGGAATGCATAGACTTGTATTTGTAATGCAGTAATAAATCAGAAATAATTGTATTTGTAATAATAATAATCTTCTACCGTAAATACAATAATTGATATATAAAACACACGCACACATACACTTAAGTGTGCTATCTCTTTTACTTATGTGGTATTTTAAATTTAGAAAAAGAGATACTTTAATTTTCATTTAGGAAGCATAGAAAGGGAGTATGAGATATTTTTATTTATGAAGATACTTATTGTTTAAGAAGCAGAGGTACAGTATTCACTTAAAATTTTTTTTCACATTAACGGAATAAAAATACACTAATAATTTTATTATAAATACATTATTTAAGATAACACATGAGATCTTTAATTCGTTTGTCTTGTGTATACAGGTTGTTTGCAATATTTTAATGTCACTTCATATTTCCAAATTATATATTTTTAAAATGTGCTATAGACCTGTTGATTTTGAATATATGAATATTTTTACTATAAGTAACACATTAAAGATAATACACGAGATCATTTTTTTTTTGTTTCTCTTGTACCTATAGATTGTTCTAAATTTAAGAAAAAAAAATTATTGTTAATATGTTTTGAAAATTATATTTAAAAAATGTATCTTACAATCATGTTGATTTTATAAAAGATTAAACATTAAATAGATTTGTCAGAAATATTACCTCTATACTAAAAGTATCTTTTAAAATAAAAGCGTAAGTCATGTGACTGTCATCAACAGTTCCGGGATGGCCGTTTCACTTTTTCATATGCCAGGCGGCCATTTTTATTCAAAATTATTTTTTCGAATAAAACTGCATAAAAGTTACATTTTAAGAAAGATCGTTCAAAATAAATTAATATTTGAGAGATGACTTACGTTCAATTATGTATATATTCTGCAGTAACTTCAGTCGAAATTGGGTTCGCAGTTCAAATTCTCTAATCGTGAAAGTAAACAAAAAAAAAAGATTGATTCGTCGTGAACATTTAAAATATTAAATCATAGAGGTAATCTTTCGCAAAGCAAGTTCTCCGCGAATGAATTTTTGGACCGCTGCCTCGCGTCAAAAAAATAATTCGCATCAGTGAGACAATCAAAGTTTACCATAATTATGTGCTATACAACTCAACTTCACCTTTTCTTGACGTAAATTGAACTCAATAATGTTTAATGAATCAGATTTTTAGCATTTTTAAAATCACTAATACAGCTTTTATTTATCGCGTGTACAAATTAGAAACGATACTTTGATTTTGAAATCAAATGTTTTGATTTATGATATTATTTTTGATTTATGATATTATTTTTGATTTATTTATTTATTTTCCATTTACATGAAAAGTGTGAAGTATTTTAAATTAATGTAATATAAGCATTTTAGATTAAAGTTAAGTATTTTAAATGAAATGAGTGACAGGCTTATAATTTAAAATTAAATTAATGTAGTATGAATGATGGTGATGGGAACAATATTTGGCGATTTATCATCTGCTCCCGGCTAACAAAAATACTCATAATTAAAAAAGGAAATAAAAATAAATAAATGATAGTTTGATGTAAATAAATAATGATATACATATCAAAAATAATTTATAGAACTAAAAAAAAAAAGTAAATAAATAACAATTTCCATAAGAAAGTTTTCGCCAAATTGGCGGGGGGGAAAATCGCGCCAACGTGCGTATGTGACACCTGTGCCCAAAAAATATGCAAAATGCTACCATGATCGCAAAAGTTCATGATTTGTCTATTAGAATCTTCCGATTTGGCGAAGGATTAAGGGAAAATTAAATTATGAATAAATGTAACATGTTGCAATGTTTAACATACATTTAAGGGAGACCAAACTGGTCGCCATTGGCGGCTAGTATACAAATACGTATGCAGATGATTCAGACTTCATAATACGGTTTTTGTGGCATTACAAATACAGGGTGTCCAAAAGTCGTTGACACATTTTAAAATTCAATAAAAGAGCAAGCAGTGCGGTTTGGACGAAAATGGTTCTTATGATCTGAAATTCTGTTTAAGTAAATAACTTTCCAGAAGCAGCGCCATCTATGAGAAATTTTTGAAACTAATTTTATCACATGCCTAAACAAAATTTTCAATCATAAGTAACATTTTCATCCGAACCGAACTCCCGTACCTCAATTGCTTGATCTTTTATGGAATTTTAAAATATGTCAAGGAATTTTGGGATACCCTGTATATTTACGAAATGTTGAGCACAGACCATCAAAAGACAGAGAAACAAATATATGATTAAAATCATAAATACATTAAAATATATATAATGTAGTAAATAAATACGCCGTGTCATAGTGAATCCATAGTTAACTTATTTTTGACATTACTAAATTATAAAATTGCTCCCATAAATATAAAATAGATGTACCTAGATTTATTGATTATGCAATAACGAATGTTGTTATGAAACTTATTAATATCATGTCTTAAATATTTTCTCTAAATAAAAACAAAGATAAAGTTCCATTTAAGAACATTAACGTAATTAAAAACTTCTCCTCAAATAATAGTCATCATTTTTCACTTATTTAAATTTATATACTGATGCATGCTAATACATTTTCTTTTTCAATTTCTTCGAAACTCACGTTTTTAATTAATACTTTTAGAAAGTCTCATAAACAGATGCTAGTTTTAATTGATGATTAATGTTCTGTTTAATTAAGGTTAATTAAACAATCATTGATTTTTTTTTTTTTTAAGAAAGGAAAAATTTCAGACAATGTTACTTTCTTGATATTTCCGATAAAATATATTTTAAAAAACCTTTTAGTTATCAATCATTTTCTGCTTAAGTTGTGACATGCGGATTCATGGCAGCGGCATAATCCTATTTCAAGCCACCATTTGGCGCTTTTTAAAAATGATGCCTCATTGGCGATTTCTAAATTGTTTACTTACATTTATCATATTGTAACCCACAATAAGCAAGTAGTAAAATGTTGCCATTCTTAATTTATAAATAGTTACACATAGGAAAAGTAAGGGATTTAGTGATAAAAAGTCACTGAAAAATAGATTGCATTTATACGAGAGTAACAATGTAACGAATGTAAAATTTTATTCGTTCAAAACAATTTGGACAAAAGAGTGATAATTTAAATACAGAATTATTAAATTAAACCATACACAGTTGATTTTTTTTAGATACTGCATTTATGAATGAAATAAAATATTTTATTTGACAAATTTAATAAGATACATAAAAAAAGATAATATGACCAGTAAACAACAACGTTTTTATACACATTTCATCGATATTACATAAAAGTTAAAGATTAATGTGAAGTTGAAAAATCAAAAATACACGAAATTCGTTAATACCGCGATCACTGTACCGCACGTATGATCGCTTCGCGAACACGAAACCGAAAAAAAAACATCACTGGATACAGCAACCTCGTCGCATCGGAATCCCAAGAAATACACGAAATTCGTTAATGCGGCGATCACTGTACCGTATGATCGCTTCGCGAACTTGAAACCGAAAAAAGCATCACTGGATACAGCAACCTCGTGGCATCGGAATCCCAAAAAACACACGAAATTAGTTAATGCCGCTATCACTGTACCGTACGTATGATCGCTTCGCGAACATGAAACCAAAAAAAAACATCACTGGATACAGCAACCTCGTCGTATCGGAATCCCCAAAAATACATGAAATTCGTTAATGTCGCGATCCTTTTAACGCACGTATGATCGCTTCGCGAACATGAAACCGAAAAATAAGCATCTCTGGATGCAGCAACCTCAGAGATCACAAAAATACACGAAATTTGTAAATGCGGCGATCACTATACCGCATGTATGATCGTTTCGTGAACATGAGACTTCCATGAAAACTGCAATCAATTAATTTATACTGTTCTAAAGTAACAAGAGTAGCCATTCACATACATAATTTTTTTAAAAGAAATCAAGCTTTAAATAAAGAAGCAGATGATGAAAATTTTTCAATGTTTTTTTTTTTTCTTTTAATATCATGACATAACCATTTAATGACATAAGTGTTATTTAACTGCATTAAAAAAACGTTTTAAATAACTAATAAGTCATTAAATATCATTAAAATACAAATAAACGTCGAATAAAGAATTATTTGATGACGTAAGAAATACGTCATACGTAACAAACGAGTCATCACAAAAAATATCATTGCTCAGCCTTTCCAACAATAAAAGAGCTACATCTGGCTAACTATCGGTGATTTGGCACGATTTCGCCAAATGGTGGTTTCAAATATTAACCAACCCATGGGGGCACCTGACTAGTTCAGTAACAAATCAAATACAAGTTGGAAATTGTACGTTAAACGTGACACAGGAGGTGCTTAGTCTTTAAGCGACACTGGGGCATCCTCCCATAAAGTAACAGCCTTGTCTGAGGTATCTGTAAAAAGCAAAACAAATATGTGCAGGTGTGAGTTAACATTAACCCAAACATAAAATAC
The DNA here is from genome assembly GCA_963931845.1 of Maratus michaelseni. NCBI lineage: Eukaryota > Metazoa > Arthropoda > Arachnida > Araneae > Salticidae > Maratus > Maratus michaelseni. Next base: position 121,544,267 of record OZ007591.1, on the reverse strand, counting down.
AATAACGAAATTCATCTACTGATACGCTGAAAGTTCGTTTTATAACTCGTTTCACAATGTAAAAAAATCCTGCTTATTATTTAAGTGAAATGGATTATATCGTCTTCTAATAGTGAAATGAATATGCCTTTTCTTTTTCTTAATACGTATGCCACGTTTACAAATGCGATTTCTCTTTTCTATACCAGACAGCACTGTAAAATTCACCATGGAAATCTTGCTTTGCAAATGATTACGTCCATGGTTTAATATTTTTATGACTCATAATGAAAGAATCTCCTGTGTTTATTTATTCTAATGGGTTGAGATATTTGGCGGTTAGCGTAATTTTCACTGAAGTTATCTCAGAATCTATACATTTTTTAATGTAACTCATCTCTCAAACAAACAACTTTTTTCAACGATCTTTCTAAAAATGTAAATTTTATGCAATTTTATTCGAAAAAATAATTTTGAATAAAAATGGCCGCCTGGCATATGAAAAAAGAAGTGTTTTGTCCGTACTTGTTTTCCTCAGTCACATGACTTGCGCTTTTATTATATAGATTACGTACGATAGGATTTAATAGAATAAAGAAAACTTTTATTAATATATTTTTAAGTTTTATTTCAATTTTCTTAAAAATTGAAATGACTCGACAAATTTCTAGAACGATAATATACATTAAATTTCAAACCATTCGGTTGGATAGTTTTTGCGCTGTTACATGCGGACAGACGGACGGACCTGACCACGACTATAGGTACTATGTATTTATATAATCACGAACGCACATAATAAGGTAAATAACAGTTTATTTAAAAGTAAACGGGCTAGGACGATGTCTGAGTCTCATTCACATAAATTTAGCCCGGACTGATGAATACTATCTAAATGTGCAACCCACATCCCAGTTAATAATACCAGAAGTTAATAATACTCGCCTTCATGAGTTCGATTAGACGAGTCAGACAAGTCAACGAACATTAGAAGGGCGAGTATTGTTCAATTCTGGAATGGGGGTTGCCAAAGTTTGGAAAAAAACTGTGCATGCGCATTGTGCGATTTTCGCCATTCTTATGTATAAGTGCATTCTACCTATCCGATAACTTTGTACAAGTGGCGCCATCTATGAGAAAATTTTTGAACTAAATATTTTATTTGCTTAAACAAAATTTTCAATCATAAGAAACATTTTCATCCAAACTGCACTCTCGTACGTCAATTGCTGGATCTTGTATTGAATTTTAAATTGTGTCAAGGACTTTTGGGATACCCTGTATATGCATCACTGCGCAGTTTAGGGATATGGATTTACGCTTGCTTGTTATCTATCTTGTAGGTTTCCACATACATAATATATGAAAAAACAACAATGGGTCAGCAACATCTTGTTTGGCGAAATTTTCCAGAGAGACCCTTTAGTGATAATATTATTTTAAAATGACATATAAAAAAATCTTTCAATCCTGTTGATTTAAAAAAGAAAGTTATAGTATTTAATACATGTATTAGAAATATTACAAATTACCGATACGTATAAAATCTTCAATATATATATGAATTTCGTGACAATAGAAAAATGTTTATGTAAAATAGAACGTACACAAATACGAGAGATAGATGATTAGAAGAAATAAAATATGATAAAAAAATACATAAGTAAAATTTCTTTTGTATAAACAACACGCTTTTACCACAATTTTTTAAATAGAAGTTTTCTATTTAACATTTTAACTAGCAGAAATTATACATGCCTCGTTTAATTGCAGGATTTATAATACTTTTCTGCATTTAAATAACGCGAGAAATTCTATTAAAAATTGTGATAAAAGCGTACAAACGTTTATGAAGTCATATTTATCTGGATTTATTAAATTTCCAATAGTGAACGTTATTATAGAATTAATATTACGGGTTCACTATTTTACTGACATAATAAAAAATGCCATTAACGAAAATTAAAGCGAATACAACGCTTTCTATAACAAATTTAGTAAAAATTTCTTTTATAGTAACTATAGTATAAATGTCTTCGATAGTAAAGCTCTCCAATTATAGTTAAGATTTTGTTACTATTTAAATATATACACTAATACGTGCTAATACATTTTCCACTCTCAAAATCTTTCAAACCACAGTTTTTTTTAATTGGTACTTTTAGAATGTCTCATAAACAGATGTTAATTTTAATTAATGATTAATGGTATCTTTAATTAAGGTTAATTAAGCAGTCATCGATTTTTTCAAAGAGAATGAAAAAAAATTAGCAGAAACTGTTACTTTCTTAATCGTTTCGATAATATCGTTTAAAGAACATTTTACAAATCAATTATTTTCTAGAAAAATCTGTTGGAATAATAGTTTATGTTCAAAATATAGAGGCTTGAATTTGTAATATACACTGCTCAAAACAATTAAAGGATATTGCAGTTTTAGGTGGATTTTGTATCTGGGAAAATTTTTAGCTGATTGATACATGGTCGACAGACATAGTAGGTTATATGAGAATAAATTACACATGTTTGGCAGAAAAAAATGCATTTTATTGCGCATTTGTGTACAAAAGGAAAAAAACACAAATTGTGCATATGAGAAAAAAAGAATAAGAAAAGGTGTTTTCTTCAAAGAAAATCATTTTCAGTAGGGGGTATGGTTTCCACGGGCGGCCAGCAACGTTGAACACCTTTGAGGCATGGACTCAATGAGGCTATTAATGACGAGTTGGGGTATTCTGCCCCACTCTTCCAGAAGAGCTCTTTCCAGTTCTTGGAGAGTTTGTGGGGGTTGTTGGCGGCCAGAAACTCGTCTTCCTAGAGCGTCCCAAACGTGCTCGATTGGATTCATGTCTGGAGAACACGCTGGCCATTCCATTCGAACGATTCCTTCCTCGAAAAGGAAATCCTCCACCAGGTTTGCGCGATGCGGCCTGCAGTTATCGTCCATTAAAATGAAGTTATCTCCGATTGCTGCAGCGTAAGGGACTACAATAGGTCTGAGGATCTCATCCCTATATCGGCGACCAGTCAAAGCTCCATCTCGAATGATGTAGAGGTCAGTGCGCCCGTCAATGGAGATGCCACCATACACCAACACTCCTTCACCGCCAAATCTGACACTTTCATGCACGAACGCAGAATTCCTACTGCCACGGTCCCTCCAGATGAAAATACGCCTATTATCCGGATGCACAGAAAAACGGGACTCGTCAGAAAACAGAATATTGCTCCATTCATTTCTCCTCCAGTTGACATGCTCGGTTGCCCACTCCCTGCGGTCTCGACGATGCATTGATGTTAATCTAACACATACCATCGGTCGGCGAGCATACAGACCTACAGCATGGAGCCGGTTTCGGACAGTCTGAGTTGAAATCGTGGTGCCTGTAGCCGAGCGAAGGTGTTGTTGGAGAAGAGTAGCGTTCATGTTTCGGTGTCTCCGAGCTGTTAACGCTAAATACCGATCTTCATTGGGCGTTGTTGCCCGTCTACGACCTTGCCCTGGTCTTCGGCCTGTACATCCACTCTCCAAAAAACGGTTCCAGATCCTGGAAATGACACTTTGTGACACTCCAATGGCTTGCGCTACTTCGGCTTGAGTTTGGCCCCCTTCTAACCTACCAACAATTCTCCAAGCTTCCGAATCTGTCAAATGACTTCTCTGAGACATCGTACTCATCGAAACAAAGCAATCACTGAATGCCGATCATCCTTGTCTTCATTCTCTTTTATCCAGTTGAAAGTCAAATTTCATTCGCTGCCGCTGAAGCGACGTTTTTAACGTCGAACTCAAAATTTGCATACACTAAAAATTTGCATTTGTGATTCTCTTCTTCTATTTTCGGCAAAAAAAATTTCGTTTATACCTTTATTTTATATAAAACTTCAAATATCCTTTAATTGTTTTGAGCAGTGTAGATTAGCAAGTAAGTAGAAAAACTGAGGTATCGAAAACACATTTCAATTAATCTTTGCTTCTAGCTATCTGTTATTTAAAATTTAAAAACAAAAATATTATTTTAATGTTCATTGTTGTTATCAATTGCATTTAAAAAAATGTTCCACTAACCTTGTATTTATGTAACACAATTGAATATTTAACATATTTTCTAAATTGTGTAAGCAGACACATTTCGCATTACAGATTAGCGTATAACATTTTAGAATAATTAGAATAGTAAATAGAACAGTAAATAGAATAGTAAATAGAATAATTATTATTTTTCACTGTTCTGAGATTAGAACCCGTGGTTTCTATTTCAGTTGCATACTAATGCATAATAATGATGTCGTTTTAAAAGAAAAACAATTCGTTTAATTTAATATATACATATTTTATTTGTACATGAGTTTATCCGAAGATATGAAAAGCCAGGGAAAATTATGCCATTGTGAAACAATCATTGTAAAATGCTCCAGTCTAATGAAAAAAGTTTCAGGGATGTTAGAGGAATACTACAGGAACTCGATATGTAAATTATAGAAAGAGGCGAATTTTTAAAATTAAAATTATTACATTGTTAGACTTTAAAACATTCTTCTTTTTATATTCAGTGCCTATTTCCTTAACAAAAGCCTTTTTTTTTACACAAAAGACCGTTGGTGGCCAATGGTCTTTCTGTCGGGAATAACATCATTAAACCACTAGAAACAGTCTACCTATTCTATTATTACGATATTTGTTCAATACTTTCCGCAATAATTTACAAATGTTTACAAAAAGTTTTATGAATGTCAATACTCTTTTTTAATGACGTCATTTTTACTCGTGAAAGGATACTTTTGATTGTTTGATCGTGATCCTGCAAATTGAATTTTATGTTATAGCGAGATTTTGTAAACCATGGCTCACGTGTTATAATTTCCATCATGGAAAAAACTTTTACTTTTACTTGCTAATTTGTATTTTTAATTATATAATATGTAAAATAAATATTTCGTTTTAGTATTTCGTGTCAAAGTTATGGATGCTTAAATAGGTAGGATATATGTAAATTTTTGTTGCTTGATTTCTATCCGTGACACAACGTATTCTGAAATAAATACGATACCACGCCAAATACTATAAACATTTACGAAAATGAAACAGAAACCAATGAAAACATTTCTAATATTATGTAGTTTATTTAAGTAGTGTTGTGTTATGCATATAATTTGCATTACATTATTATTTGTCTCTTTTATATGTATTTAAATAAATGCAATTAAACGTCCGGGGAAGAGTTTCGTATCCTGTGACGTTTGGCGCGGTTGGCGAAAAATTCTAAAATGACTGCAAAAGGCCGTGTTAGCATATTGTCAAATTTTTATTTTAATTTAATTTAATTTTATCTTATTTATGTTATAGTTATACTATTTATATATTATTATGATACAGCTATCGCAGACGCACCGGGGTATCATTTTGACGTCAAAATGGTGATTTTTTGCCTGAGCAACAACGCGATTTTGGCGAGATTTTGCTTCCTATAGCAAGCCGGAGAGCAGATTAAGTGGGTTTTATATTAAATTAAATATTGTATGTTTTATAATATCAATCACTGTGTGTGTTTTACAATAAATTAAATATTGTGTGTTTTATAATATTAATCACTGTGTGTGTTTTACAATAAATAAAATATTGTGTGTTTTATAATAAATTAATCATAGTGTGTGTTTTACAATAAATTATATATTGTGCGTTTAATAATATGTTAATCATTCTGTGTGTTTTATAATAAAATAATTTGTGTGATTATATAAGAAAAATTGTGTGTGTTTTATAATAAAATAAGCTATCTCATAGTAAAATCAAACTAACATGCTGTTTTAGCAATCTAGGCCTAACAGGTATACCAAAACAAGGTTTTCGCGCAAAAAAAAGAAAAAAAACTCGCGCCTATCCCGATGCGTCTGCGGTAGCTGTACCATTATTATATATATATTACATATACACTGGTGTGCAAAACTTAAGCAACAAACACAAAATGCTAATTTCTGAAAACGTGAGTACTCAAAAGGAAATTCTATAAAGAGCAAGTGTAGAAACAAGTGGGTAAGTGTGATCGAAGATCGCTCAAAGGTTTCGTTTAATATTCCTTTCAAAACACTTTATCCTTTCTTTAATAAATCCAAATTAATTTTATTTAGAAACAAAAAAAAAGGGTCATGTTTTTTTATAAAGTAAAAATTTACCGGTCTATTTTTCTCGTTTTTTCGAATATCTAAACCAGCCCGATAGCAGGAGAATCCCGATATTATATTCTGTCATAATAATATCTGTCATGTGGACTAAATGCGATATTTTAAAAAAAATATTTTCAAAATGAAACATGTTGTACACCTTCAAAATGTTAAAATATGCGAATATTTCCATAATCGGGTTTTTATCATGATTCAATACGTTCCTCAAACTCATATATTTACTATTCTCTATAACTCATATTGATACGCGCTTTGTATTATTCTGAAACATTTGAAAAATCCTTTAAACTTCCGATAAGATGTCAGATTTTCTTTTAAATTCTCTAATGAAGTGATATTAATCTGTTTTGTGTACATACACATACAATCCTAAACTCCTTGTATTATTGAGAATTTTTTCCGTTTTATTACCACTATGACGTCAATCAATCTTATTTCATAATAATCTTTTTTTCAATTGGTGAAACTTTTTATTTCATTTTCATTTTTCACGTGGAAATCGTCTGATAGAAAATTAATTATTGTAGAAAGAATTTCATCGTGGATTTTTAATTTTTGGCATCTGCTATAACGAAAAATATTTAAATTTAATAGGAAAAGGCTGTTAGAATTTTGGTTTTTTCTCTCTATTTATTAAAATAATACGAATTTTTTTAATTTTAATATTTTGAGCGTTTCATAGCTGATATTCAGATTTATACACAAAGTTTCAACTCTGTAAGTTACGTAGTTTTTGAGAATGGCTCTGTGACGGACAGACAACGCAGCAGGGGTAATAGGGTTTCGTGAGATGAACGAAACATTAAAAAGGTACTTCCCTACCAGCACGGCCAGTCGATGTGAAGTCCCCTTGACGTCGCACATGGTTAGAAGTGTCACAATTGCTACGGTGAATCAAAATATGGGATATTTCACATTTTAGTGTCAGTTTACCTCCGTATTTCATTCCTTATTTTAATTATTGTAAAGAAGATGGGAAGGGAAAGGGGAAATAAATAAATAGGGGAAAGAAGGAGGGATTAAAAGGGAATACAGGTAAAGAATTTTTTTCTTTTTTTTTTCTTTTCTCAATTAATGTTTGTGAGTATGGTATATCAGAGACACTTTAACACTTTTTTTTTTCTTTCTTTTCTCATTTTCTAACCCTTTAAATTCCACATTTTTTTTTTTCTTTCTTTTGCAATTTAGTACTGCATTATAGGAATTCAATGAAACATCATTTGGCCGTTGGAGGGAGGGATATAGTTTTGTCATGGCACGGTTTTGGTTCCCCCCCCCCTTTTTTTATTTTTTTTATTTATTTTTATTTTTTTTACTTTTTTGCATGTTAGTCGTGTGTTTGGTGTCTACTTTTAGGTATTTTTATACACTTCCAGTTTTTATTTCATGTATGTTTTTCTATACCTTTTTGTGTCCGGTAGATGGCGCTTTTTCAAAATTCTTAATGTTTTTTTTTTTTTTTTTTTTTTTTTTTTATTTATTTATTTATTTATTTAAAGCTAAGTTGTAGCATTTTGCTTCTTTATTATTTTTTAGGGTCACTTTTTATTAATTATTGTGTTAGTTTTTTTCCGGGTGCCACTAGAGGGCGTCTTATTAAATATTTTCATTATCTTTCAATTTTATTCTTTTCATTCCGTGTTGCATATCATTTTGAAGGTTTTGATGTGACATATTATTTTTGAATAAGCATTTTCATCTACACTTATTTAGTGTCGCTAGAGGGCGTTTTATAATTCCCGTCTCTATTACATCTCTTATGCTTCTCAATATATTAACTTATTTTCAATCGCTAATTTAATTTTTACCACCATCTCCCCCCCCCTCCTCCCTCCACATTTCAAATGTTCAAGGGTTTATACATTTTCAAGTGCAGCGTCGATCTCGTTCCTTCTTACAGGCGAGTGTAAACTTTTTTTTTTCTCCCTTCTCTGGCACACTTTTAATACTAAACTTCTCGAGTTATTGTCTATTTACCTGTTACAGAATCAGAATTTTCAACAAATTCGTTAAATTCATCAATTTCAGTTTTTTTTTTTTTTTTCTCCCTCTTTCCACATGGCGGAGAAATAATATAGATATTGTAAATAAAAGGTTTTTAGATTATAGACTCTCCATAATATGTCTTATCTGGTGAATGTCTTTGCATAGCATTAGTAATCCAAATGGCCTAATCTTAAATTTAAACTATAATTTTAGGTTTTGTATGATTAATAAAATCTTTTTTTTTTTTTTTTTTTTTTTTTTTTTTTACTCTGGGTGCAGCGACGCTCATAAGCATTGGTCACTAATGTTTTTCTGATCAGGATTCTTCAAAAAATCTCCTCTCTCACCCCCTTTTTTTTTCATTCTATCATTTTTATTTTATTTTATTTTTCTTTTATTATTATTATAATCTCCAAATTTGCCCCACATATAACATTAAGTTTTTATCTTAGTCATTTCCAGTGATTTAGATCACTGATTTTTGCTATGACCTTTCCTATTTACCCTTTCCTTCATTAAACATGATTAGACTCCAGTGATGCCTAGTTTAATAAATGAAAAGTTTAATATAAGTGTAAAAGTAACAAAATATAGTAATTATTCAGATACATAAAGATATATTGTTAAATGGCAAAAAACATTACCTCAAATTAATCAAATTCCTCAACTTATAGTTGGAAAAGTTAACAAAAATAAGTTGTAATCTATATCATTTAGTTACGTAAAATACTTATAAATACGCATTTGATAACAAATTATAGTACTGGACAAAAATAAAACATCATGGAAGACGAACTAAAAAGTTCGCCAATTCAACCTCAGGACTCACATGACTCAGATGACTCGAAAACAACGGAGTCTGAATACAAAATTGCACATTCAAGTCCAGAAGCAACTACGGCTTTTAATACTTCACGAACAGTATTAAAACGAAGATCCAGACGCTATAACACCCAAAACCAAAGTATAAAGTATCAAAAATTCACACAGAAAAACGCAATAAGAATGGACTTAACAGCATTGATGAACCAATACAACGTTTTCCTACGAAGAATGAAAAAAGGTGACGCAGACGAGGCGAGTAAATACAAAGAAGAAATTAACAAAAGACTGGAAAAATATGAAGAAAGATTCAACTTCACAGAAAAAACAGCAAAGGAAAGGACATTCCAGAAAGAAAAGATCTTAAGCTTAGAAAAAGAGAAGAAAGAACTAGAAGAAAAACTGGAAAAATTAAAACAGGACACTACAACACAAAGACAGAATCAACATAAAACCGAAAACGAGGCTCAACTAATAAATCAACAATTAGAAGGAATCAGAAAGACACAAGAAGAAAATAAAAAAATAAAAGAATCATTGATCTCAAAATATGAACAAATAACTAAACTCATCCAAGAAAATACGAAAATAAACAATCTCTTAACAGATGTAAAACTCCTTGAGTAGGTAGGGAAAGATCTTCAAAAGTTAGTAAAAGAAAGAGATCAAACGATACAGCAACTACTCTGCGAAATTCAGGAATTAAAATCAGAAAAACCAAAACCACAGAGGTTAACAATAAGTACGGGCATTGCATCAATAGAAGAACTTCAAAAAACTCTGGAAAACATCGAAACAAAGACGAACAAAATATTGGAAAAAATGGACCAGACGGGAGAGTACTCACTTATAGAACAAGCAAAAATAGATATATCCCAAACTAGTTACACAGAAATATTGCAGCAGTCAATGAAGGAAAATATCCCAAAAAAGAATAAAATAGGCATCTCTAAAGCTGCAGTATTATTACACAAGAAGCCAAACACGACAATGTCAATGGCAACAATAAAAGATATTTTGAATAGAAAAGTTAAAGAAAATAAAGCTCTTCCACATATTGTATGCAGTCCAGCACGTGATAAAAATCTTTTGATAATACAATCTGACAGCCCAGAAGAAACAAAAGCTCTTTGGACCTTCATTGACAAAGTTGAAGCATTGAAAGATGTTATAGAAACTCAATATACTCCATATAACACGAAGAAAATTATAATACTTGGCATTCCTAACATTACAGAACAAGAAGAAATAACACAAGCAATAATAGAAGATCTAAACATGGATACACCAATATGTATCCAAAATATAGTCATTCAAAGAAAAACATCTAAAACATATCAACTTGTTCTAAGTGTGGAAGCCAACATAGCCAATTACCTACTGAATAAAGGAAAACTCCTTATTGGTTTCAACTCGTGTAGGATTGAACAATATCGCCCAGTAATACATTGTGGATACTGTCAGAGATACGGCCACGTATCAAATAGATGTCAATATCCAAGAGCATGTACGTACTGCACGAAGTCTCACAATTCTGACAAGTGTAAAGTAAAACACAATCCAACAGAACACATATGTGTAAACTGTAAAGATACAGAAAATGACTTTCATCATGCAGCAAACACAAGTCAATGTCCCATATATCAATATCATCTCTACAAAAGAAATAACTTCGTTAAAAATAGCATTTCCAATTCAATATTTTAAATAAAGAAGATATACAATCTCAACATACACCAACAATAGCACCTTTTAGTGAAAATTTAGAATGTCTACAAATTAATCTACAAAACAGTCGAGCAGCTACAGACCATCTCTGGGGCTTTGCCAATGAAAATAAAATTACAATATTACTCATCCAAGACTATTACCACATCAAAAACAAAGTTTGGGGTATTCCATCAACAGCATGGAAAGTCTTTACATCCAAAAATCAAACAGCTGCAGTTGTGATAACTAGACCGGATGTTCCAGCCATCCACACTTACTCAGATGAAAATGCAGTGTTCGTCAATATTACTACAACAACAGGAAGACTCACAGTGGGATCATTGTACTCTAAACCAAAAAGTAACCTGCTTGAGGATATGAAATGGTTAGATCAGTTTAACCCAATGACAAACCTGATACTGGGTGCAGACCTTAACGCCCACTTGGCACTCCTGGGTTATCAAAAAGAGGATGAGAGGGGATCAATATTGACATACCTGCTATAGGCAAGAGAACTGATTCTTATAAATGATTCTGAAGCACCAGCATCATTCATTGGACAAATTGACAATCCCTGTGCCACTAATCCGGATGTGACGTTGTGCTCTCAGGACATTTCTGAAAGTATCCAGACGTGGTATGTGGACGTAGAAAATATGAGTAAGTCAGACCACAGGTACATTCGATTTTCTATAGCACTTTCAATTAACTACATAAAATTAGGTAGATTTAAAATCAAATATACAACTTTTAAAAAATTTAACAAAAATTTTAAGAAATATGTATCTGACTTACAAAATGAACTTGACATTATAACAACAACGCAAGAATTAGACAACTGGCTAGATACCTTTAACAATAATATTTTAGAAACATGTAATTCCACTCTCAAAAAGAAACAATTAAAACTATATCCAACATTTACATGGTGGAACGCCTCTCTGAAGTCCCACAGAAACAAAATAGCCGCATTAAATAGGAGATTTAAACGAACAGGTGATACTAAATGGAAAATACTACTAAAGAAAGAAAGAGCACTATATAAAAAACATATCAAATCAGAAAAGGCCAAATCTTGTCAAAAATTTTGTACACAGACTATTGATAAATTTGGAAAAACATTCCAAATTGCAACAGTAAAAAATACAACAAACCAACATTTTTTACATACAACACTTACTGGCTCTAATATATATTCCACAATCTCAGATACATTTACAAACTTGCTAAATCACCATTTTCCCACACAAGAAAATCCTGATCCTCCTTTATCTAACTTTGTAAGGGAAACACAAAATTCTCCCACCCCACCACTTTTCTCAACTAAAGAAATAAATTATGCACTATCAGAACAGAATAATCTGAAAGCTCCGGGCTATGACAAAATTGATGCATTTTTAATCAAAAACTTATTCAAAAACTACAAAAGTCTTATTCGCGATCTTTTTAATAAATGTCTATCTTTAAATTATTTCCCAGCAAATTGGAAAATTGCCCAGGTTATATTCTTTGCAAAAAACAATAAAGACCCAAAGCTCCATTCATCCTATCGTCTAATTTGCCTTCTCCTGATGCTAGGAAAGATAATGGAGAGATTAATTAAACACAGAATAATACATTACCTTGAAATTAACAATCACTTCCATGAACAACAATTTGGCTTCAGAGAGGGACGAAACACTATTCAATTATTACAAGCCGTAAACGATGAAATTCATAAAAAATTACAGCATAAATATTGCATCTTGGTATCTTTTGATATACAGGGTGCATTTGACAATATAAATTGGACTATCCTCGGCAAAACAATACAAAAACTACCCATTCCACAATACCTGAAAAATATATTACTAACATTTTTAACTAATAGAAAAATTATAATAGACTATCAGAGTATTAACACACAAAGAGAAACATACCAAGGTTGCCCGCAGGGTTCATGTCTTGGTCCCTTGCTCTGGCTGCTTATAGCGAACATAATATTAATCACATATTCTGAAAAATTCCATAACTTAAAAGCTTTTTGTGATGATTTTAATATGATCATAGCGGCAAATAGCCGACGAGAACTTGAAGATAAATCAAATAAAATGATATCGCTGTTTAGTAATATCTGTACAAAACTAAAACTTAAAATATCGACAGACAAAACGGTATATATAATGCTGGGTAAAGACATTTTAAGGAACAGAGAACCTCAAATTAAACTGAATAACATTAAAATTAAACGTGTTGAAACACTTAAATTATTAGGTATCCACTATGAAAGTAATCTAACTTGGCATACACATATATTAAATATCAAAAGTAAAATTTTATCATTAACATCATCCATTAAAAGAGTTTTTTCAACGACATGGGGGGTAAGACGAGATTTTTTTCGAGAATGGTACCTTACTGTCCTCGAGAAAATTATCGATTACGGCTCGGAGGTTTGGTACAATAACCTGAGAATAATTGATAAAAAAACTTACAATCAATACAAAGAATTTGCTTAACATCAATAACAAAATGTTATTAGAATGTATCGACGCACACACTTCAGGTGCTCCTGGGCATTCCACCGTTATTATTTACATTAGAAGCAAAAAATCTTAAATACAAAATTAAAAATAATAAAGACATCTTAATATTTAATAATCAAATATTAGAATGTAACAAAATTGAAGAACAAGTCTATAAATTTCAAACAAATCCTGAAATATATATTAACAATTTAATTTTGACGGATGTAAACATAAACAAACCTAACATAACACAGATCTATACTGATGGTTCTAAAACAGATAACAAAACAGCATATGCTTATGTGGCCTTTAAAGATCAAATTAAAATTAAAGAACAATCTTGCAAAATTCAAAATAACAACACAGTCTTTCAAGCTGAACTTACAGCAGTTATTAACTCGATAAAATGTGCTATCTCAACAAATCAAAAAATAACCCAAATTTCTTCAGACAGCAAATCAACAGTATTTGCATTAAACAATATGTTCCCTAAATATAAACAAATATTTGACCTTCATAAATTACTAAAAGAAAATAAAAATAAAATTTTCTATATCACGTGGGTATTGTGGGCAACGAACTGGCGGACAAGCTGGCGTACCAGGCCGCACAGTACTGCAACTTGCCAGTAAGCAAGGAAGTTAAACTTCCATGCTCTTTACTTAATAAGCTTATTAAATTGCAATTGCTGGACAGGTGGCAGCACAACTGGGACTCCTCAGGGTGCGGCAGGTTTACTCATAGTATTATTCCAAAGGTTCAATGCTCACTTATATGTAAAGATAATGTCTCACTCTACTTCCTCAGTGGATGTGGAAGTTTTCCTACATTCTTACATAGAATTGGCAAAAGAGATGATGACTTGTGTCAGTGTAGTCAGAGAGGTGACCCACTACATTATTTATTTGACAAATGTAAATTTATGAAGTATAAATTCACATATAATGAAACTAAAACAACTCTTGACAATATTCTAGATATACTATCTGATAAAAAGCAACTATTTCAACTTTACGAAAATTATAATATCTTAAATCAAAAATATTCATTTATTAAATACAAATTCCTCTTATAGTAAAAAAATAAAATAAATAAATAAATAAATAAATATATAAATAAAAGTTTGTTTTATGTGTTGTATCAGTGCCAAATTGTAAATACAGTGGCCTCTCACTTATGCGCGATGTTCGGTGGTTGCTTTTTCGTACCACTGTTTTAAACAGTATAGTGGATTTTAGGGAAAAAAAAAAGGAAAAGTTTTTATTTTTACATTTGAGTACGGGTGTTACTTTTTTTTTTGGGGGGGGGAGGGGCTTCTGGTGATGAAGTTTGTTTGCCGTGTGTCGCGTGTGGGTGAGGGGCCACTGTATATAGTGTATTTCAAAATGTTATTGTGTGTAAATAAAATTGTTTGAATTTTATATTGTAATTATATATTGTAATCATATTTAAAAATATATTATACCTCTAAAGGTTATTGTATGCGTACTAATGCCTTCAAAATGTACGACTACAAATAATTGTCATCATAATGTTAATCTCAAAATGCTATATAAATAACTAAAATTAAAGTTTATGTAAAATATCAATTATTGTAATAATTTTAACGTTCGCCCAGCCTTGTGACAAAATTGGGTAACGTTTATACTTTGTAAAAATTGTAGTTTAACTTGTAATTATTGTAGCTAGCGCCGGATAGTAATATTTTTCCCTCCCTAGGCTTAGGGGTTCGTCCTGGCCATTAGCCAAAAGCTGGTCCCTAGGGTGGGCGCTGTCTGTCTGTCTCATTATTACTCTCAAATGATTGTTAACACTGAAAAGTCACTGTGACTCTCGCTTTGTGATGGGTCACCATGTGACATTACAATGAAGTCACCATGTGACATTACAATGAAGTCATCAGGTGACATTAAAATGAAGTCACCTTATGATTCTCAAGTCACTGTCAGTTGATGACTGAACTTTGAAGTCATTGTGAGCATTGCATTCCGGTGATCGACACTCTATTGTGAAGTCATCATTGCACTCCTTTGTGAAAAGTCACCAGATGATTTCATTTTCTGTCACTTGGAAACTCGTTACAGAACAGCTATCATGATGACTTTACAATGGAGTGTCAAAATGACAGTCACATGGGAGTCACAAGATGACTTCATTGTAAAGCCACCTGGTGACTAGTCAAAAAGCAGCAGTCATGGTGACTGCTCAGTGGATTGACCAAATGAGAGTAAAAATGAGACGAATGAAAGATATCACATTTCTGTTCATTGTAGTGACTGTGACAATTGTGACCATTTGTGATGTCAAGAAGACTTCACGTCGACTGTCTGTGCTGTTAGGGTAGTACCTATTTTCTACACTTGCTGTTTATAGAATTTCCTTTTGAGTACTCACGTGTTCAGAAATTAGCATTTTGGGTTTGTTGCTTAAGTTTTGAACACTAGTGTACATATATTATTATATACTAACTAACCCGCCCGGTGTTGCCCGGGCCCGAAATATTAATAATCTGTTTTATACGAATATGACTGAAATCTCTAAGGCTATCGAAATCAAGTTGAATGAGGCAAACCCCGTCGTAATCGGGCTCATAAAACCCAAGATCGGAAAGCGCATCGTGGCGGTCGAAAGTGCAACTAAAGTATTTAAGGCTTAGGGGTTCAAGTCGAATGAGCCAAACCCCGTCGTAATCGGGTCCATAGAACAAGATTACTCTTATAGTTCAACCTTCCATCGCCAGGGGGCGCAGTCTGTTCTGGAAAAGGCCTTTTCAGAACACTCGACCCAACCAAATTTCATAGTATAGAATTCAAATTTAACCACGGGTAAACATTGCCAAAAGCGGAAATCGCGAAAGTGAGTTACGTAATCGATCGGTTTCTAAAGGATTAATGTAGATATTTTTGAAAATCCAACCGTGCGTTTTGTAGAAAATGAACGTGTCTATGATCTGGAGTCTACTGTTTGTCCGTACTCTCATATCCCGAGTCGATGCTGATTTTTAAACCTGGACCTAAAAACGAAAATCGCGTGAGTGAGTTTTGGAAAGGATTTTGTTTTCGGAGGACTAAAATTAATATTTTTCAAAACGGGTACCAGATTTTAAAAAACAAAGAGATATAGATTAGACGCGGTATTTTTAGTTTTTCGTATCTTGTTTATAAACGCCAATTCGGATTTTTAAAGATAGGAGAAATAGTTAAAAGAGCGAATTTGACTTACGGTAAAAAACGTTATCGAAAGGGTTAACGTGATTTTTTTTAAACTGAAAGTTTCTGCCTAAACCCGATAGAAAGTAGATGTTTTTAGGTGTCTTTGTTTTTTCTTTGTTTTTTTTTTTTTTTTGGTTACTTTAGAGAGCCGATGCCAGATTTTATGTATCGCAGAAAATCGTAATTTGCAAAAGAGAGTCCTGCGCACGAATTTTTTTTGAAGGGTTAATATTCGTAGTTTTGAAAAACAAATACAGATGTCGAAAAAGGAATAAATGTAAATATTGTCTGGTATTTTTAGTTTTTCGTACCTTTCTCTGAATCGCCGATGCACATTTTTAAATATTGCTAAAATCGCAAAAATCGCAAAACGGCATGCAGAAAATATACTTTTTCGAAGAGTTAATTTTCATATTTTTAAAAATCAATAGGGGTTTTGAAACGGGCAAACTCAGATCTTTAATTTGGTGACCTTCGTTTTTCCTTATTTTTTTTTTTTTATTCCGGCGGATGCAAGGTTCGGAAAACAGGAGAAAATAAAAAACATGAATTCGATGCTTTTTGATTATTTTTCTTTTTGAAAGGGTTAAATGTAAAATTTTTCAAACCAACCAGATCGTTCGAGACGTAAATGTACGTTCTTTCAGAATATGTAGACGGTTTTTCCGTATTTCAAGCCTTTCGCCCATGGCGAATTTAAAAAAACTTAAAAAGAAATGGAATGACCCGCGCTTTGTTTCATCTTTTACGGAGGAAAGAATAAATGCCTTCCGGGTATGCGCAAGCTGTTTTTGGAAGACAAATTTTTTATTTGCGATTTTTGATCAGTATTTAATTAATAACTACTCTAATTTTCAAAATATTAAAAATCTGAGGTTTAGGTGCACCAGGAGAGTGTTTGGACTACCTAAATCTAAATTTGCAGGCTTCTAGGTGGGCTAGATTTTGTTAGCCATCGCCAACAAACACACACACAGACAAACACACAGAGCGAAACTTTCTTTTATTAGTATAGATGTTATTATTATATATGCGCAAAGCAACATCTTTATTTTCATATTTCAATAACACGTACTTGCGTATTATTTGGGCCAGGAGATAGATCGCCAAAAATGGTAGCTAATTGCCAGTTTTGTTTATCGTTGCCAATCATATTCAAAACAATAATTTAACATTATTAAAAATAATAAATAATAATCTATATATTTAAAACGCTAAGCGTTTTGTTTCGACAATCCGTGAGAACAACCTACTACATCAAATTACATCATTCTTTTTTTAAATGAAAGATATTTGGTCACAGATTTGTTATCGTACATTCGTTTGTTCGAAAATTTAATTAATTAGCCGTAATTTTAAATTAAAATTTTACTGCTGCTTATGACGTCATAAAGTCGGCAATCGGATTAACGCCCACTGTTGCTACGTACAGAGTTTATTTTCTGAACTCAATGATTGCGAGCATAAAAAAATAAATATTAAATATTAAAAGCACGTGATTTTTAGGCCGAATTTTTTAATTTGTAAGTTAAAATAAAGTTAAAATGTTTAAGTATTTCGGTAAAAATATTTATCCGTGTGTTTTATAAGCAAATAAAAATTCATATTTACTGTGACGTCACGGAAATATTGTCCATTGGGTTTATTTTATCATTAAGCATTATAACTTTGTTGATGCCATTTTTTTTCATTACAATTAAATGCAAAATATATTTTTATTTGTGTGCATGGTGCTTAAGCATAAATGTACGTGTGAAAGTTTGTACCGGTGAAAATGACGTTATGCTTAGCATGAAATGCATTTTAACATTGATAAAACTAAAAAGAAAAATTTATATGATTGTGCCAACATGGCGTAATATTAACTGATATTTCAATTTTTAATTTTAAAGAATAGAACTGGAGCCTTTATTGGTTGCTTCATCTTGATTGCATACCTTGATTACATGTTACCAATTACTTTTTTTAAATTATAGGATTAAGTTATAGGAATTATAGGATTTAAATTATTAAGATTTCCTTTTTTAATAAAAAAAATTCACAAAAGTAAAGAATTTCAGGAAAAAAAACTTGAAATAATGATTGTATTTTTAGCTAGAATAAACAATGTAAGGCTAATATTTTATAGGAATTATTTTGGTAGGTTTGTTATAAGTTCATTTAACAGTTCCTTATTAGCGGCAAAGTCTTATTTCTTTCACTGTGAATTTTTCTTTCGATGTCAAAAAATGGTAGTCTACTTTTGGACGCCAACCAAAACACAGTGGCAATATTTAGAAATGTATAACGGTTGTGACAACAAACGGCACTATCGCTTTAGCTTTCATCGCGCTTACATCACTTCTAAATACTAAAAATTTATTTTTTTTTACTACATTTTATAATTTCAATTCTTCATCCTCAATTAGAAAAAAAAAATAGCTTTCGATTGAAATTTATTTGAAACCTGTCGCTTAATTTAACGACTTTTTAAATAATTTTCAAACATGAAATATTTTTCAATTCTATCTCAACATCGACCATCCGTTTGTTTTAATAATGTAAAATAGCCCCTGGAAAAGTTGCCACAATTGAAAATAGATTTCCCTAACCATCATAAAAAGGGAATAATAATAATAATAATAATAATAATAAAATCAGTGATAAATCATAAGATCAGATTATCCATAAGATAGAGCATTTTGGCGCTAATATAAAATCTGTCAAAAGAAAAAAAAACTATTTTTAGTTTATGATTAACATAAAATTGATATGTTAAATTCGTTGATGTATATGTTGAATCAGAATATGCTAGGAACTGTTATTTATTATTTTTTTAAAGATTCATTGGATATTTAACTGTATAAGAGACCGACTGTGATGGAAAAGGAATAATCATCCTGATTATGTAAAGGGATAGAAGAAACCATACAAATAAATTACAATTGAAAATTCATTACATTACATTACATTACATTAAAATTACATTAAAATTCTCCCTCATCTGCATATTAATTTATTAATTTTAACAAAAATTCTTCATTATTACATAAAAATTGAATAGCTTAAAACAATGGATGCGTTTTAGAAGATATGGATTTGAAACGAACAATGATTAAAGAGGACATTTTAAAACTTTTAATTTAAACATTTTAAAACTTTTTTTAACGTCGAATTTCAACGGTGCCTTTGGGCAGATGCAATACATATGCGCATAGGAGCTCATTCGATTGCATTATCACAGGGGGGGGGGTGCTTATACTATGTTCTTTTATTTACTGAATATGAGATGAAAGTAGGAAATTTGTATGATACTTTATGATAGGACTATTTGTATGATACTTTATAAGTCCATGACCATTTTTTTTTTTTTTTGGTCGTGGGGAATATGGTGGTAATGTCAAACTGATTTGCGTTACGCATTTGTTTACGGAGTGTTCATTTAGAGTTTGCATCGGAAATAGCATTTCACTGGGGGGGGGGGGATTTTTTAAAATAAGATATTTGAAAGACTGTTTCATACGAAACCATACTTAAATAATAAAGAAGCTTATTTTACTGATATTGTTATAGTATTTTTTCCGTCACGTTTTGACGGGTTCCATCTAGTAATAATAATAAAACAATAAGGTACTCCTCTATTTTCCCGTCGACCACTTTTCATAACAAAAACCTATCGCAAAAGTGTAAGATTAAACGCCGAAAATGCAGTCCCATTTACTTGATGTCAGAAGCATTATACGTGTTTGTTATGTCATTAAGTGGTTTTTAATTTGACATTTGCGTGTATTTTTCATTATGGTTTACTGATTTATTAGTTATTTCATTAATTAAAATAACAATTGTGTCCTTAAATTCTTATATTTTATTTATGTATTTATTTTGATATTCCAATGGCAACGTTCTCCGTTTATTTGGCGTTACAGTTTGGCGATAGTTTTTCGTTATGAAAAGTGGTCGACGAGATAATAGAGAAATACTAACAATAAATTATAATTAAAACAAGTACGCAAAATTATGCGTCAAGCATAAATTATGTAACACTTTCCAACACTTCCGAAATAATTTTACAAATCTTTACCATTAATAAGATGAAAGATTATATCTAAGTAAACAAGGTCAAGGTCAAAGCGGAAGGGGTGCCTACTTTTCGGCTTAAGCTCAACTAGTCCCGTCTAGCAGGTTTGTTTACCTAATTATACTGAGCATTACTAAATTATACTTTCTGATACTGAGCAATAATTATACTATGTAATTCTGAAATACAAATTTGGAAACTGCATAACATATTTAACAATCCAATTTCTAAATTTACCAACAATATTCAGAAAAATATCCGAATGCGTTTGTGTATCCTTTTATATAATGTATAGATTTGTATACATATTACATAGAATGCTAAATTTTTATTCAGTATGGAAAAGCGTAGCACAGTTTAAAATTCCCTTTCTGGAATTTCTGGAATAAACGTAAATGTACTCGAGAACTTTCGTGCTGCTCTGTATATGATCTATGATCTATAGAATTTATCTACACCAAGTAATTGACAAAAAATGAGTTAAATTTAAAAACGCATTCAGAAACTGAAAATGCACTTCCAGGAATTATTGTTAACAGATAGTATCGAATACTTTTGTGTGTTCCTGTAAATGAACGATGAATGATATACACACAATATTCTACAGTCAGCTTCTTGTAATGCACCTCATAGTGATATATATATCATTCAATATGGTTGAAATGCGAATGTTTCATGTCATTTTGCCGCATCTTAGTAGTTATAGGTAGGAGCAAGAAATTCAGGATAACAAATGTACTAAAATATAGTTAAATACGTATTTCAGCCATTTTAGATATTAATCCACCAAGGAGGTTGCACGGGGTTGAACGTTTTAGGTAATTTTGCCATATCTCAACAGCACTTTTAAGTATGAGCGTGAAATTCAGTATTGCAAATGTACTGAATTAGAGTTAAAAATGTAATATTTCAATGATTTTAGAGCTAGCAACTTTGTGGGAAACATCGGCTATGAACCCGATTATGGAAAATTAGACGAATAAGACAACTATTGCGGATTTTTTATTATATATTTTGCGTGACATTTTTCCAAGGAAAAGTTTTCGTTTTTTTTAAATTTAATATTTTATAAATTGTTTTTGCGCTTTTCGTCTTTTAGCCATCTGATTGAAATTTTTATACAAAATATAATACATTTCCTCCTATTTTCAAAATACATTTTTTGGAAATAAATATTTGCGATTCAAATACCGATCGTCATATTTATGAGCTCAGGAATGCACAAGGCTTCCTTATACGGATTGCCGTATAATCAGTTTACAGGCTTGGAACCCAATGGGCCAAGTTAAAATTATTTCATTTTAACGATTTATGCACGCAAAATAACTGAACCTCGTTATAGTCTTCGGTGCATTAACGATATATGGCTGAGAAATACGCCCATTATTTTGATCACCGCATTAACAATTTATGAGCGTAGGCCCTCTAACAAGGCTGAACTGTCACGAAGCCCTGGATAGTCTTCCCGTTTGCCCGATGGTTTCGTCGGCTCTGATCATATACAGTGCCTGACCATTTCTATGTGGGAACCGGGGCACACACGCCAAAATACCCCCCCCCCCCCCCTCCTTTCACAGGAAAATTCATGCATTGTATTATAAACATGACATACACCTTTACATGCATTTTAAAATCTAAATTACAGCTTTTGAAAAAGAATACATTGCAGATATATATAAAAATGAATTAAAAATTACATGAAGGTAAAATCTTCTGCACTATATGCTATTTAGAGTAAATAAATCTTTAATTCTAAATAAATCTTTAATTTAAATCTAATTAAAACATGTTTGATGTAATATCCGTTTTCCTCCGAATTTCTAATTTTATATTACAATTCATTGGCGTTAGTAAATAACAGTAAGTTTAGTTTACGTGACTGGGATTTTTTTTCTATGAATTATAAATGGAATTTTGTTTTAGGTTGTATTTTCAGACTATAGAGGGCGCCATTTCACTTGGAAGAATCACAAGGTTCAATCAATAAACTATGTGGGAGGATTAAATTATATAATTTTCACACTTTAAGTCACATTTTAAATTCACATCTAAATCGTATTTAAATTTCAAAACCCGGTTGGGAGGGGAGAGCGTGATTTCTTAACTGTACTTTTAGTGTTCAATTATTTTAATTTATTAGAAAATAATAATTTCACTGTGTTTAACTTATTAAAGCTTAGCGTTGCACTAATGCAACACTGTAGCTAAATTCAGTAATACCTGTTTCCAGATTAAGATTTTGTTGTTTCCACACCAGTATTTCTGAAAAGAAAATTTCGATTTCTTTGATGACCAAAGACTCCTCAATAAAATAAGACAAAAATTTCTACTCTAAAAAAGCGGTATGAAATGCAATATTTCCGTTTTTCAAGAGAAAAATAATTGTTGGCGTTAATGGGTTAAAGTCGGTCAAAAAAATTGTTAGTCAGTTAAATTTCAATATCCAGGAAGCGCTTTTTCGTTTAAGAAAAATACTGATAACAATCGAATTGAAAATTTGTATAATTCATATCTCCTTCCCCACATAAATAATAAAGTTATACAATTTTAACCACCATCTCAAATTGACCAAATCTATCCCAAATTCCGTTCAAAATTTCTAACTTTCTCAGCAACAAATTAATGAATCCTATAAAATACACGCATCCGAATTATTCGATGACTTGCATTTATTCGAAATAACCCTCTCTTGTGATCTGGATGGCGAAGTGGATAAGGCAATGGACTACTAACCAGTAGGACACATGTTCGACACTAGCTCTGGGTAAAATAGTAAAGTTTGATTATCCTCCCATAATCGTAAATAGAACCAGAGATGACAGCACTAGCGGATTTTTTCCAACATTTTTAGTTGTTTACCCTGGTAAATAAATGGAGATTTTTCAGAAACTTCAAATGTCTGAAATTCAGACACTTACAAGCGACCGAAAAATTAAGAAACTTTAAAGTGTCTTTTTTTAACCATCCGTTTCAGACGCGTATATGTCTGAATTTCAGACATTTCAGTTCACAGTTCATGTACGGTATATATAGTATGCCGTATTTAAACTGTAAATATAACTTATATATTGCGTATATGGCGAATGTATAAAGTGTATAGTGTTTGGCGTATATATAAAGTGTATAGTGCGTATATATATATATATATATATATTAGGTTATGTATGAGGCACATATAAACTCAGGGACAACCTTGGAAAAATCGTTTTTGCAACTTTCGAGAAATCATAATTTTGAGGACCGCTAAAATAAGGTAGTATCGATTGTTCTGGTAATTTTTTAAAATTATGTGTCTGTTTAAAATACGTGTTTGATAACATATCGTTTCATATATTCGACGCTTCGACATTATTCTTGTATATTTTATTGGGTACTTCAGATATCTGCATGCGCCCGGGCCAGGACGGAAAAATAAAAATATACTTTCCAAAGCACCAGACGGGGCCGGCTGAATAAAGACAAATTTTAACGGTCCGGTTGATAAAAAAGTGAAGTGGGCCGACCATCTCGATGTAATAAATGTATAAGGGATGGATTAAGCCGAAAAATATGAACAAATTTCAATTGATCTGACTGGGCAGAGAATAAGAATAAATGTGCTGCACGAGCACCAGTTTGACAACAACAATAAAACATTTTATCATATCTAGCGTAGCGATTTGCATCAGCCAATTACATAGTGTCTTATTCCGGTCTTAATTTTTTCAAGACTCCAACCGGGCTCAGGCTTACATTGTTTTCTACATGCGCAGGTCATACCGAACCTGAACCTAATTTGTTCCTGGTCATGTCGGGAAGGGACTTTTTTTTTGTAAAAGTAATAGTTATAATGAACTTTTCTTAACGAAACTTTGGAAATATACTTCAATAAATTACAGAGAAATCTACTTCAAAACAAGTAGTATAATTTTTTTTTAAGTCAATTCCTACTTTTTAATCATAAATATATAAAATAAACCCGTGCAGCATTAATGTCCCAGGTTATCTTTATTGAACATTATTTTATAGTCATCGTTGCGGTATTTTATTTCTGTGGCATCACTAATTTGAGATAAATCTTTCATTTCATTTATAAAAATAATAGGGAGGAATTTTTTTTTTCTCCCATTTAAAACTAAAATTAATTAATTAAATTAAATTAATGAATTAATATTTGAAAAAACTGTATTAACTTAAAGTGTCATCCACTACAAGTTTTAAAAATTTTATTTGAACTTGAGTGGATGAATAGGAAATATTTTATTAACGATTGAAAATTTGAACAAGATATATATATAGAGAGTGTGAGCTAATAGTAGGAATTTAAAAAAAAAACTGCAATATATAAAAGTATAAATACAGTAGTGCTGCACGAGCATAAGTTTGATAATATCAATACAAAAATTTAACAGATCCAGCGTTTACTGAAGTATGAAGCTGTATAATAATACAGCTTCAAAAGTTGTGTTTTAACCAACTTTTTTTCTAAACTGCTTTCATTTTTTAATGAGTCTACATTTGAACGTAATATTCAAAGTGATCATTAATCTTGTTATTTTATACTCTGTGCTTGCAGACATATAGTCTGAAATACAACTGTGAAATTTTTACATAAATATGTATGGAGCATTTTTTAAAAATATCTTAAGTTATTTAATCAAGTCTCTAATTCAGTCTCTAAATCGAATTTTGGTATTTAGAAATGGACTCGGGCAAGGTCGTGAATTGGCAAAATATATTTGGGCCGGAACCTGAACTGCGAAAATAAAAAACAGGCCTGGCGAACTTTTAGTTTTTACATCGGGACGGGTCCGGGTCTGGAAATTCCGGCTCGTGTAAACTTGCATTTTCCGGTCGACTATTTTTAAACAAAAAAACTGTTGCTAATAGTTTTTAGATTTAGCACTAATAATACAAAAGCATGACGTCGCGTTTATTTTCAAATACAGCGCTAGCATACGATGTCAACATATTTCATTCTTATTAATTTTGTAGATGAGACACTTTTATTTTCATAATGAAGAAAGCAAATTACCTGCCATTTCTCTGTTTTCTCTCACATTATGAAAATAAATTAAAGATCTGGGAATTTCTATGTACAGAACTTTGTGCGATGGACTATTTTCAAGATATATGGGATTGTGCCTTCAAAAAAAGTTTGTATTTATTGGCATGGTACTTGATTTGAGATGCAAACAGACACTCAATGACGATACAATGTTAAAACGGTGACATATCTATTAACAAGTGGGTAACTGTGTTCTAAGATCGCACAAAGGGTTTCGTTTAATATTCCTTTCAAAACACTTTATTGAATAAATCCAAATAAATTTCCTTCTATATTAAAAAAAAGTAATCTGGAACTGAGCCAAAAACGATTTAGACCAATCAAATTCTGCGTAGATATTCCGGGTTAGTCTCATCGCTTTTTTACAAGGGACTTTTTTGAGGAGCTATTACTTTTTTTTTAGCCATCCTACGGATTCGAAAATCCTACCGCCAGACGCGAAATATAACAAGCTTTCAGAAATTCAAAAAATTATCACGGTCGGACAATAAAAACTAAAAAAATCCTTAAAAATCGAGTAAAAACTCTTTTATTGAAAAAGTCATTTTTTTATCAATTTCTAAATAAGCGAAAAGGATTATGTTTTATCTCAAATAAAAAATGTATTTGCGCGAGACTATTAAAAACAATAATAAAAGTTTAAAATAATAATTAAATGATCACGTGTTGAAAGCAGGAAATAAAGAAAATTACGTCATAAAAATTGTGTTTACATATGAATATTAAAAATAAAAAAGATGAATTAAATGAAAAAGCATTGTAACCAGTTAAATGAAAAAGCATTATAACCTGACTAGCAAGCTACGCCGCGCTACGCTGGTCAATTTCTTTTAACGAACCTTTAATCAAACAAAATATTGACATTTCATAAATAACTTTTAAATTTATAAGAAGAATAAGGCTACTATAATTTGTGACTCGTGCTATAGCCAATATACACGTCAGGACACGTCGCCCTTATCATTATCTTTTTACGCATGAAGGTTTCGCTATGGTACTCCATTAGAAAATTTGGTAATTTTTGAAATTCAATATTTGAAAAATGGCAGAATCATTAGATTTGAAATTTATATCAAGAAAAATACAATTTTTTACCTTTCAAACGCAGTTTGTCTAACAATTTTCTGACAAATACTTTTTGAGCTATCATTTTCTTCAGTAACTTCAAATGTTTCATTTTCTAAGGTTAATCTGGTGCAACAAATAGCGAAAAACCCAGTCGTCAGCAACGCATAGTTTTTTATTAAAGAGGCTGTTGGAGCAGGGATTGTCACCACCAATTTGCCACCATCACTTTTGAAATCGGTTCCGTGGTTCCAGAGATTCCATAGAAATTCTAATTTAGAATGACTTCAGAACGCTTTTCGCTCATTTCACCCATTTAAATTTCGATTTTTTTTTTTTAAATTTTATTCTTAGAGAGTATTTAAATCTTATAAGTAACTACAATGCTAAATTACAAGTTTCTTGCCCCTTCAGTATAAAAAAGTCGCAATTTTCGAACATTTTTCGATCCTGCACCCCATTGATGTTAATGGCACCGACATAAAATATAGCCTATGTTGGAGTAGGGATTGTCCCCATCAATTTGCCACCATTACTTTTGAAATCGGTTCTGTAGTTCCAGAGATTTCATAGAAATTGTAATTTAGACTGTTTTTAGAACGCTTTTCGCTCATTTCCCCCTTTTAAATTTCAATTTCTTTTTTATTTTGTTCTTAGAGAGCATTTACATCTTATAAGTAACTACTATGACAAATTTCAAATTTCTAGCTCCTTCAGTATAAAAAAAATAAAAATAAAACTGCCCAGTAAAACTGAGGGCATTCAGTTCACAGGCTATTCACACTAATTGTATATTATACTCTTATTTCAAAGAATTTGAAATAAGCCCATCGAAAAATAAAGAAATAAACAATATATTAAGGGGGGGTCATCCCCCCGTTACCCCCCCCCCATAGTTAACTAATGAACCCGTTAAACTAATCAGGTAAATCTCTAATTACAATGAATATATATACAAAATTTGAAGAAAATCGGATAATTCTGCATGAAAAACCCATTTATATAAATTAAGGCGGGATTAGCCCCCTCCAATCCCCCCTTTATACTTAACCAATCAATCCCGAAAACTAATCAGGGAAGCGTCTTAACCCAATGAACCTATAAACAAATTTTGAAGCAAATATAATAATTCTGCATGAAAAACCCATTTATATAAATTGAGGGGGGATTATCCCCCCGTTCCCCCCTTTATACTTAACCAATCAATCCCGAAAAACTAATCAGGGAAGCGCCTTAACACAGTGAACCTATAAACAAAATTTGAAGGAAAACGGTATAATTCTGCATGAAAAACCCATTTATATAAAATAAGGGGGTATTAGCCCTCCGTTCCCCCCTTTATACTTAACCAATCAATCCCGAAAACTAATCAGGGATGCGCCTTAACACAGTGAACCTATAAATAAAATTTGAAGGAAATGAGATAATTCTGCATGAAAAACCCATTTATATAAATTAAGGGGGGTATTAGCCCCCCATTCCCTCCCTTTATACTTAATCAATCAATCCCTAAAACTAATCAGGGAAGCGTCTTAACCCAATGAACCTATAAACAAATTTTGAAGCAAATAGAATAATTCTGCATGAAAAACCTATTTATATAAATTAAGGAGGGGATTATCCCCCCGTCCCCCCCCCTTTATACTTAACCAATCAATCCTGAAAACTAATCAGGAAAGCGCCTTAACACAGTGAACCTATAAACAAAATTTGAAGGAAAACGGAATAATTCTGAATGAAAAACCCATTTATATAAAATAAGAGGGGATATGCTCCCCGTTCCCCCCTTTATACTTAACCAATCAATCCCGAAAACTAATCAGGGAAGCGCCTTAACACAGTGAACCTATAAACAAAATTTGAAGGAAAACGGAATAATTCTGCATGAAAAATCCATTTATATAAAATAAGGGGGGATTATCCCCCCGTTCCCCCCTTTATACTTAACCAATCAATCCCGAAAACTAATTAGGGAAGCGTCTGAACACAGTGAACCTTTAACCAAAAATTGAAGGAAATGGGATAATTCTGCATGAAAAACCCATTTATATAAATTAAGGGGGGGGGGATTACCCCCCCCTCGTTCTCCCCTTTATGCTTAACCAATCAATCCCGAAAAACTAATCAGGGAAGCGCCTTAACACAGTGCACCTATAAACAAAATTTGAAGGAAAACGGAATAATTCTGCTTGAAAAACCCATTTATATAAATTATGGAGGGATTAGCCCCCCGTTCCCCCCTTTATACTTAACCAATCAATCCCGAAAAGTAATCAGGGAAGCTTCTTAACCCAATGAACCTATAAATAAAATTTAAAGTAAAACGGAATAATTCTGCATGAAAAACCCATTTATATAAATTAAGGGGGGGATTAGCCCCCCGATCCCCCCCCCCTTTATACTTAACTAATCAATCCCGAAAACTAATCAGGGAAGCGCCTTAACTCAGTGAACCTATAAACAAAATTTGAAGGAAAACGGAATAATTCTGCATGAAAAACCCATTTATATAAATTAAGGGGGGGGATTAGTCCCCCGTTCCCCCCCTTTATACTTAACCAATCAATCCCGAAAACTAATCAGGGAACCGCCTTAACACAGTGAACCTATAAACAAAATTTGAAGGAAAACGGATATTTATATGAAGAGTTATCGCATTACGTACATACATACAGAACCGGCTTGCATCTCTCAGGGCTTGATAGCCAGTTTGATAGCTAAAAAATCGCAATTTTAGAACGTTTTTTGCTCCTGCATCCCCTGGGGTTAGTGGCACCGACTTAAAATATAGCCTATGTTGGAGCAAGGGTTGTCACCATCAATTTGCCACCATCACTTTTGAAATCGGTTCGGTAGTTCCAGAGATTACCCCCTACAAACAAACAAACAAACAATCTTTACTCCTTTATAATATTAGTATAGATTACAGAAGATAGTCGCCGCTCGTGATATCATCATCATCATATTTTTAAAACAGGATACATTACCAGGTTTTAAGAAGCTGTGAAATCAGAACGGGGGTTGGTGAGCGTAGCGAGCAGGGGCAGAGCCCCCTAGTTATTTAAAAAAAAAAAAGTTCATGTTTTTTATAAAGTAAAAATTTACCAGTATATTTTTCCGCGTTTTTTCGAATAATATCTTAACAGGCCCGACTGCGGGCGGAACCCGCTATTATACTCTACCATAATAATATCTGTTATGTGGACTAAGTGCGATATTAAAAAAAAATCAATTTCAAAATTAAACATGTTGTATAAGAGCCTTCAAAATGTTAAAATATGCCAATATTTCCAAAATCGGATTTTTATCATGCTTCAATACGTACCTCAAACTCATATGACGTTATAATCACTTGCTGACGTTATATCTACTTGCTTTCTCTATTACTCATATTAATACTCTCTTTGTATTATTCTCAAATCTTTGAAAAAGTCCATTAAATTTCCAATATGACTTCAGATTAATTTTCTTTTTAATTCTCCAATGACATCATATTAACCTGCATTCTGTACTTACACATACTCCTCTTTGTATTATTGAGAAATGTTTGAAATTTTCCGTTTTATTACCAATATGACGTCATATTAATATATTTATTTTCAATTCGTGAAACTTTTTATTTCATTTTCATTTTTCACGTGGAAATCTTTCGATAGAAAATTAATTATTGTAGACAGAATTTTATTGTGAATTTTTAATTGTTGGCAACTGCTATAGCGAAAAATGTTTAAATTTAATAGAAAAAGGCTGTTAGAATTTTGGTTTTTTATCTCTCTATATTAAAATAATACGATTTTTTTCAAAATTTTATGATTTTCAGCGTGACAGTAGGTATTCAGCTGTAAGTACACAAAATTTCAAGTCTGCAATTTATACAGTTTCTGAGAACCGGCTCTGTGACGGACAGACAGAGAAGCGGGTATAGGGTTTCGTGAGATGAACGAAACCCTAAAGAAGCAACGTGGTGCGACGGCTCGAAATTTTCACTTATAATTTCAATGTTTTATGTTATGTTTATGTACATTTTATATATTGTATCTGTTGATTGCTGTATAAGTTATATCTATTTACGTTTTCCTGAATATGTAACCATCATGACGTCAAGTGAATGTGACGTCAAGGTAATGCATTTTTGGCGTCAAATCACATTGTTTGGCGACATTATTTTTTATAGAAAGTGGTCGACGGTAAAATTAGCCACATTGTTTATTAGGATACTGTTTCATAATCGGTTATGTTGCCAATTTTGGTGTCAAACAACAGTGATGTTTGCAACATTTCGAAAATTTTTTAAATGATAGCAAGAGTTAACAATAACTTTTATGTTTTCTCCTCTGAATCTTAGGTTGAATGAATATGGAAACAAATTGTTTTGAAATTCGCATAAGCCATTAAGAAAAGATAAATAAAGAGGAAAAACTATCTACATTTTTTTAAATAGCACAATCATTTTATGTATACCGATTTTTTTTTTTTCTTTTCAGATTTTCTATTAAAACAAGATATACAATGATGTTTATACTACAAAATGCGAGAAATTAAGTTGATTGTCTTATTTGCAGTTTTGACTTCATTCTCTCACATAGGTCTGTATTAGTCAGCATTCTAGATAAGAACATGTTTATAAAATATATGATGAGATAATTTTTAATCAATCTATAAATGCAATTTAATTCTTAATAATGCCTGTAATTCTTAATACCAGTAATGACACAAATACTTTTTGCGATTTAAGTTTTATTATAACTGAGAACTTTAGCAAAACTTTATATATTTTTATAATCTACCCTATATATATAAAATCCTAATGAAACGAATTTGTGAAACGATTTTATGAAACGAATTTATGAAACGATTTTATGAAACGACTGAGTAAACGACTGATTATGTTTCAGGGCTATTTTTAATAAAATATTAAACGCTTGATGGTGAAATTAATACCAGTTGTCCATAAAAATCCGCGGATGTCAAAACTGGTAATAGAATTTTGAAATTGGAATTAGTTTTCGAGATATTAATTTTTTTCTAATTTTAATGACATTTCTGTAATGATGGCAACTAATTACTCAGTTTTTTGTGACAAAAAAGGGAAAAAAATTGAAAAGGATCCCGATAGGGATTATTGATTTCTTTTTATTCGTCATTTTCAAATTGAAATTGAATTTATCTTTTATTTCAATCGATAATGAAGACAAGATTGTGATTAAATTATGTTTTTCAGGAAAATTTGAAAAAAAAATCACATTTCTATCGTCAGGATTCAATCGTCTGTCAGCATTTAATTTAATTTATAAACTGAAAATATTTTGAATACATTCCTCCAAATGACGTCATTTATGTAAACGCAAAAGAAAGGGGGGGGAAGGAATTCATAGTAATTTAAATATTGCGCGGTAGTGCAATACTTATTTATTTCTTATTATTTATTGATATCATTTTGTTATTTTTTTGTAAAATTTAATTAAACGAATTTATAAAATCACTAATTCGGATATTTGAAACGAATATATAAAATAATAATTGCCCAACTGAACGGAAGGAGAATAAAATATCCTGTTTGGTTTTCTTTCCAATTTTAATGAGAATATGACATCAATTATGGTAAAATGACATTTATTCCTTTCTCTCTTTTATTGGCAGCAAGGAAAAAATGCTCCCTATACATTAGAGAAATGCTATTAAAGTTTAAAACAAATGAATATTTCAGTAGCATTACTTTTTAGGTGCGTCCGTAATTATATAAATACGTAGCACCTATAGTCGTCGTTTGGTCCGTCCGTCTGTCCGTCCGTCTGTCTGTCTGTCTGTCTGTCCGTCTGTCTGTCCGTCCGTCTGTCTGTCTGTGCGCATATAACAACGCAAAAACTACCCAACCAAATGGTTTGCAATTTAAAATATATTATCTTTGCAGAATTTTGTCGAGACATTTCAAATTTTATTAAAATCGAATCAAAACTTTAGGAGATATTAATAAAAATATTTATTAAGAAATTTGATTTTTTTTTTTAAATCGGTGCTTTTTTGTTATAGGAGCTTCCGAAGTTTGATAGTCAAGCGACCGAGATACTTATTTTATGACAGAAATTAATCTGCAGACGATATAATTCATTTCACAGAATTAAAAATCATCAAGATCTGAATATTTATATAACTAGCTGATACATATATATCTGAATATTTATATAACTAGCTGATACATATATATCTGAATATTTATATAACTAGCTGATACATATATATCTGAATATTTATATAACTAGCTGATACATATATATCTGAATATTTATATAACTAGCTGATACATATATATCTGAATATTTATATAACTAGTTAAGATATTTGTATGAACAGTGTCATAAAATATATACTTAACTAGCTGTTTAACCCGTTCTACGCACGGGATATCATGAATTTAATTCTAAAACGTGCGTACGAACGCACCTCGTTTGTAACGTTTGACGTACAATTTCCAACTTGTTTAATAATGAATTATATGTTTACACATAAATAACAAAGCCTTGACGAAACAGAGAAAATAGCCTTGGCAGAAAAGGAAATTTGGCAACATACTTTTTATCAACTTATTAACTTTGTCATTTCGTATGCAGAAGCATTTTTTCAATATTTATACAATTTGTTTAGCGTAGAATGTCATTTATCCTATTTTATATATAATCAGAAGTAATTTGTATAGAAAAAACAATAATAATATACGTATAATTAAAATACGCATATAAACAAAAAAATCGTCGAATTTGTTTCCATGGCTGTTTATGTCATTTGGCAGCAAATCTCACTTTCTGATGCCCGAATTGCGCCAAGCTTTTTAAAAAAGCGTCAAGACCCCTATAATAGAAAAGTACCAAAAGTTCATTGGGTTTTCATAACTTTTGGCAACAAATCTATGTATATTAACGAATCTATCCCTTTTTGAAGCTCGAAATACGCCAAACCTAAAAGCAAAGGATCCTATACTGGAAAAGTACCCGATTTTCTTATGGACAATAATCAAGTGACATAACATGGTGTAAAATTATCGCGGATAGCAAATTTGTTTAAATATCTCATCAACTAGCCGCCACTGGCGACCAGTTTGGTCTCCCTTAAATGTATGTTAAACATTGCAACACGTTACATTTATTCATAATTTAATTTTCCCTTAATCCTTCGCCAAATCGGAAGATTCTAATAGACAAATCATGAACTTTTGCGATCATGGTAGCATTTCGCATATTTTTTGGGCACAAATGTCACATACGCACGTTGGCGCGATTTCCCCCCCCCCCTCACCCGCCAATTTGGCGAAAACTTTGTTATGGAAATTGTTGTTTATTTACTTTTATTTTTTATTTTAATTCTATAAATTATTTTTGATATGTATATCAATATTTATTTACATCAAACTATCATTTATTTATTTTTATTCTTTTTTTTTAATTATGAGTATTTTTGTTAGCCGGGAGCAGATGATAATTCGCCAAATATCGTCCCCATCACCGTCATTCATACTACAATTAATTTAATTTTAAATTATAAACCTGTCACTCATTTCATTTAAAATACTTAACTTTAATCTAAAATGCTTATATTACATAAATTTAAAATACTTCACACTTTTCATTTAAAAGAGAAAATAAATAAATAAATAAGAAATAATATCATAAATCAAAACATTTGATTTCAAAATCAAAGTATCATTTCTAATTTGTACACGCGATAAATAAAAGCTGTATTAGCGTTTTTAAAAATGCTAAAAATCTGATTCATTAAATATTCTTACATGAGTTCAATTTACGTCAAGAAAAGGTCCGAAAGTTGAGTTGTATAGCACATAATTATGGTAAACTTTGATTGTCTCACTGGTGCGAATTATTTTTTTTGACGCGAGGCAGCGGTCCAAAAATTCATTCGCGGAGAACTTGCTTTGCGAATGATTACCTCCATGATTTAATATTTTAAATGTTCACGACGAATCAATCTTTTTTTTGTTTACTTTTATGAATAGAGAATTTGAACTGCGAATCTTTCGACTGAAGTTATTGCAGATTATATACATAATTGAACGCAAGTCATCTCTCAAATATTAATTTATTTTGAACGATCTTTCTTAAAATGTAACTTTTATGCAGTTTATTCGAAAAAATAATTTTGAATAAAAATGGCCGCTTGGCATATGAAAAAGTGAAACGGACATCCCGGAACTGTTGAGGACAGTCACATGACTTACGGTTTTATTTTAGAAGATTGATGCCGAATAAATGCAGGCATGCATGCACAAAATATTTAATTAATATTGTATGATAAATAATTATTAGAAAATTCGTATATACATATTAATTAAAATAAATAATTTACATATTTAAAATAACATGGACATATGCATGATGGTGCATTAAAATAGAGAGAAAATTAAAATCTGTTGCTGAAAATGTCTATAACATAGTACTTTTTAATACCGTGGTTCTTAATGTTACTCACAAACAGATGGAATTTTTCTCATCCTTAAACGCAAAGGAAGAATAGAATACAGATCGCTGTTATAAAAGTCCGACAGGTTGCCACAATTTAAACCTAACCATTTTATACAAGCTGGTTTTCAAGTTGTAATTGATTTTACTTATCAATTCCGAAAACAGTCGTCAGTTGTCGCAACAGCTGTGTATGAGGCCATGATAGTAAAAAAATGTCCCATTAAAACGTTAAAAGCATGGAATCCCAATTACAGATTTACCAATATTTTTAAAACAAAGCATGCTGTCATGTTTTTAGAGGCCTCAAAGTCTGAGCGGGGGTTGGCGAGCGTAGCTCGCAGGGGGTAAGCCCCCTAGTATATATACATTTATATCTCTTTTTATAAAAGAGTTTCACTGCAAAGATTTCATGCCGCATCACTGCATATTTTCTACGCCTCTAAATATCGCACAATTTCAAACTTTATCACTTTTGCTGCCGCTTGATAGTTGGCGATCACAGGTACTTATTTTTTCTTTAATGTATTCTAACCGCCGTCGTTGCTTTCAAATATTTCATTGGTAACCAACTAACTACCAACTAACATTTTTTCAGCTTAAAAGGCTCGTGATTAGTTCGGCGTATAAGCTATTACTGTGAAATAATTATTGGCCTATCAGTAAAAGGTGCATTTTAATTTCAAATGTTGTTAAATTTCTTAATTTAATTTTAAAATAATTCAGTTTAAAAATCAATTGGTTCATCAAATCAAAAAATACTACTTATGTAGTATCATAGAAACTAATAGGCTCCAACTAAAACATTTTAATTTTCACATTGAATAAACAAGTTACATATTCAACATTCAAATATAAACTAAACTTAAACACTCGATGGCATTCTTATCAGCAACCGAGGCTAACGAAAAAGACAGGCTACCGCGGTGCTTTACGTGTATCTTTTTTTACAGACCGCGGGAGTCACGTGATGCTCGAATCCACCAATGCAGGTGTACGAAAAGAGCATCACGTCACTCTAGCGGTCTGTAAAAAAAGATAAGTGGAATTCACCACGGTAGCCTGTCTTTTTCGTTAGCCTCGATCAGCAACTGGCTGACGTCACTAGGCGCTAGCGCGCTCTAAGACTCCTATAATAGGAGCTGACGCATATCCATTTTGTTTCGGATTATTGGTGCTCAGTTCAGCATCAATCTACCGCAGCCGGAGTTGGGGTTGCCTAAGACTCGGTTCTGATTGGCTGAACCGGTTCTGATTAGCTTGGTTTTTCGACTGAACTTCAGTTTGAGCACCAAATCTGCGAGGATGCGTCAGACTCTATTATAGGAGCTCTAGCGCTCTCATATCCATCAAGAGATAAATATTTAATGCCACGATGTAATTTGAGAAATTATGCTTTGTTCTAATTGTTTTATTAGTTTTAATATTGTTATCTTTTATTTATTAGCTTTATTATTTGTAAACTAGCAGGCTACGCCCGCTGCGCTGGTCGGTTTCTCCATAAGAACCTTGAAACGAACGAAATATATCGGTGAATTTAACTTTGTATTTTAAAGTTATCTGTACCTGTACCTGGAATATCCTAAAATAACTTAAAAACGGATACTTATTTCACTAAGTTATGTTTTTTTAATACGGTTTACTCTATTACGTTTACAATTTATTACTTACCGTTTTCCATTGATTTATATGTTTTATAGCTACATTTTTTAATAACGTTAATTAACCTATATTATTCACAACTAAAAAGAAATGACGCATCTAGTATTTGTCGAGAATTAAATAAAAATCATGCACTCGTGGCATCATAATTCACTTTTATATTTTAATAGAATAATATGGTTACTATAATTTGTGACTCGTGCTGACACATTGCTGTTATTATTATTATTTTACGCGTGAAGTTTTCGCTACGGTACTCCATTATGAAATTTGGTAATTTTTGAAATTCAATATTTGAAAAATGGCATAATCAGTGGATTTGAAATTTATATAAAGAAAAATACATTTTTTTTTACCTTTTTAACGCAGTTTGTCTAACAATTTTCTGACAAATACTTTTCGAGCAATTAATTTTTTCAGTAACTTCAAATGTTTCATTTTCCGAGATTAATCTGTGACAACGATTAGCGAAAATCCCAGTCGTCAGCAACGCATAGCTTTTTATTAAAGAGGATGTTTCCCTAACATATGTCATTCAGCAGCAAATGTGTTAATCCATCAAACACAGGAAAAAATTATTTTCAAATAAAAGTTGACAGAAAACTACAATTAAATTTACAGCTCTTTTATATTTTTCTAAAAACAATTTTATGGGATTTTTTTTAATCCCATAAAGGGAAACATCCTCTTTAATAAAAAGCTATGCGTTGCTGATGACTGGGATTTTCGCTAATCGTTGCCACAGATTAATCTCGGAAAATGAAACATTTGAAGTTACTGAAAAAATTAATTACTCGAAAAGTATTCGAAAAGTATTTAAAGCGTGTGATATGTAAAATAAGCATTTATTTGCTACTATGATTTAAAGTAAAATTTGAAATAACAACAACATAACAATTTCGGGGAATTTGCGATTTTTATCGTTCAGTCTTCGTGAGGAAACATTCTTCTGATTTTCTAAAATGAGGGAATTTCCATACATATTATGACACAAATAAATTTTGTGATTTAATTTTTATTATAA
Organism: Maratus michaelseni; assembly: GCA_963931845.1. Taxonomy (NCBI): domain Eukaryota; kingdom Metazoa; phylum Arthropoda; class Arachnida; order Araneae; family Salticidae; genus Maratus; species Maratus michaelseni. Next base: position 121,506,545 of record OZ007591.1, on the reverse strand, counting down.
CTCAAAACACTCCTTTTGCAAAACTTTCTATTTTTTATAATATATATTAATTTATATTTATATATATTAATCGGTCATTCCGAGAATTATCGTAGTCTTTTGTCCTTCCGCTCCTACGGACGAAGTTCTCTCCTTACAATTTTTGGAACTTGAGAAAACAAGAAACCTACTCAGGGATTTTCTAATCTTTTCCACACAGTAAATTTCGGTGCATAAGTTTTTTACCCTATAAAACTTTTTTAACGGAACTATTTTGTCCGGCTTAAACATTCAATTGTACTTAAAATAATTCTTAATATAAGTCGAGACAGACTTTCGGTCACAAAAATTTTATTTACGGCAGTGACAGCGGGAGTTATTTTATTTTAATACTTGTAAAGACGGCGAATAGTTCTTTTTTTCTCTAAATTTTATTACGCTTTGTAAATAGTAAACATTTCATAACTAGCATGCCTCTTTTCGAGCAGAGTGTAATTGGTATCAAATTAATATCGTCAAAACCTTGTTCAAAATGACAGTAAATAGCGTATCAATAAAAAAAAAAAGAAAGGAATTCATGAAAATAGAGCTAAAATACATTTATTGGGTTTTATTATGTATATGATTTACGAATAAAAATAGTCAAAATAAGAACGACATGAATCAAAGAAAGACTATAGTGAAATTTCTGCAATTTTTTTAAATAGTAATTTATGAAAATTATATCTGAAGTAGCTAATCTTTCGAAGCTACTCAGAGAAATTTGTACTTCAATGAGATTCGAATTCTTTAGACTAACGCGCTTGGCGTACTCTATATATTCAGAATTTCGGGTAATTCGTGAACTCAGCGTAGAAAAGTTAGGAAATTAAAATAAAAATCCAATATTTCATTTATTTAGTACATCGTCCTGCATAATTCCACTTACATTAAGTATATATTTTAATAAAATTACTTTTACTAAAATCAATTTTAAAAATAATAATTGAGTCCTTACACACGTTTAAATATATGAGGCCAACAAAGTTATTTCGCTGTAAACCGTCAATGCTGATTGGGATTTATCGAAATATAGCTTCGGAAGTTCCAGTTAAATGCAAATTTTGATGTTAGTTTAGATAAGAATTTGAAATAAATTATGTTTTTAAGAATCAATACATAAATTGGAATTTCAAAAACTTTTTCTTACCTGAAGTAGTGTTTTTATTATTTGATGATACCTATCTGAATATTTGGCGATCTCGATGACAGGATTTTTGCATTTTTAGAGTTTTACTATGGTTTTGAAAAAAACAAACAATAATTCCTAATACTTTTCTACAATGAAAAATATTTTTTTCGTACATCCACATGAAACAAATTATAGGCTTTAAATTTCTTTATAATATTATGGTAGTATTTTGTGAAATCCAATTAAAGTAAGCATACTACAGGCAAAAATAATATTTCAGAAAAAAGTTTCGTTTTCCTTTTATAATATTCCAAACTATAAACAAGTTGGAAATTTAAGGTCAATTGTGACAAATGAGGGTGCGTTCGTACTATGGCTAGTTATATAAATATTCAGATATTGATGATTTTTAATTCTGTGAAATGAATTATATCGTCTGCAAATTAATTTCTATCATAAAATAAGTATCTAGGTCGCTTGACGATTAAACCTCGGAAGCTCCTATAACAAAAAAGCACCGATTTAAAAAAAAATCACATTTCTTAATAAATGTTTTTATTAATATTTTCTAAAGTTTTGATTCGATTTTTATAAAATTTGAAATGTCTCGACAAAATTCTGCAAAGATAATATATCTTAAATTTCAAACCATTCGGTTGGGTAGTTTTTGCGTTGTTATATGCGGACGGACGGACAGACAGACGGACGGACCAGTCGACGACAATAGGTGCTACGTATTTATATAATTACGAACGCACCTAAAAAGAGAAAACTTTCAATCGAATTTGATGTAGAGATGAAAACGAGCTTGTATCGTAAATCTAACTATACAAGTCACTCAGTAATATAAAAAACAATATTGCCATTTTCTGCTTATTAACAAATTTATTATTTTAAAAGTGTCAATCAATAAAAGAAAAGATTATACTGTTATCTTAAAAAAAAATGTATTTTTTAAATCCTGCATAGATTCTGTAAATGGGTCGTGGATCTCCTTATTCCTGGGATTTAATCATTTACGTTTCCAGCATCGGACTTCAGGCCAAACCACCTTGGGAGATGACATTAATAAAGCATCACCAACACTATTTCGATTTGACATTCGAAATGACATAAAGACTGTCAACTCTTCTTTTAGGAAGCATGCTCAAAGAAGTAAAGATACAAAAAATATAAAATCAGGTGACACACCTTTTCTGAAGCATGAAGAAACCATAGTAATGCTTACAGAAGCGAAAGTGAATGATTCGATTTACAGCAAAATAGACAATGTTACAGGTGAGTAAAATTTATGTACCATACGTATAGCAATATAAGATAAACATAGAAACACAAAGGTTGTCGATCCAGTCTGTATTTTTATGAGGCATATTTTACAAAATCTAACCAAATTTTTCATGAATCAGACTTGTAAGCAAAATTGAAAAATTTAAAATAAATAATTACTTTACTATTTATTTTAATTTCCCAACTAAATTTTTTCCCCTTAAACATTAGATTAAAAATAATTTCTGATACTTTCTATTAAAGCCGTTTTTATTCAGAACCAGTCACCACCATATTTTATTACCACCGTTCTCGTAAAAATAATAGTTAAAAAAATCTATGGACACAACTAAATGTAGGTCGTTGGTGTTAAAGAATGAGGTTGCTAGAGACTAAAGAAAAAGGGAAAATTATGCCGTATGTAATGAATTACTTTAGAAAATACTGTATAGGAATATTTAAAAAAAAGCCACATTGCAAGCAATAACTCCACATTTTTCCTTTGTATAAAATACTTAAATCGCTAAAAGACTTTAAAAAAGAACATTCATAAATTCAAATATACAGAATGGTCCAAAATTATTCAGCGCATTTATTGTTTTTTTTTTAAAATAACAAAATGTGGTACGTACACGTGCATATTTATTGTTTTCTTAGAAAGATTATTTAAAAGTTTTACGCAACAACATTTTAAGCATTAAATAAGTTCCACATAAGTCGATAGATTACTGATTACGTTAGTCTGTAGATGGCTACCATACAGGAAAAAGGAATGTAGGTTTCGTGGTTCCATGAAAGAAAATCCGTTGTAACTGTTCAGAAACGTTTACATTTGTAATACTCAAATCGTCGTCCGCCATGTAAGGACTCTATAAAACGTTCTCACCAAATATTGAAGGAGACAGGAAATGTGGAACTTATTTAATGTTTAAAATGTTGTTGTGTAAAACTGTTTCAGATTGTCTTTCCAAGAAAACAATAAATATGTACATATCTCCTTTTGTCCTTTCCTTTCATTTCAAGCATGAAATGCGCTCAATAATTTTGGACTACGTATATAAGGAGATTCATGCAAACATCATGATCAATAAGAAGGCGTTATTTTAACTTCAAGATTAAATTTATTGATATATGAAAAGGAAATTCATGTTATGCAAATATTAAAATAAAACACATAAAAGATTTGAAAGATCATTAAATTGAATATAGAAGTAGTATTGTAATATTAAAAGAACGTAGGAAAATCATATGAAAAATTACGGTACACACAATGCTGTATTCACTGAAATGCTACCCCAGCCTTTAGCCGTTATTTGATTCGGTATACTCTTATCTGATTACATCAGATAATTAAAAATTGATAATCTTTAGCTTTACAGCTATTTTGATCATATGCTCTTGTAATTTCATATGAACATAATTCCTATCACTGAAAACTTGAAGCACAATGTTGAGAAAATTGCTTATTACTTATGTTGCACGTGACGCGGCACACTGATGAAAAGAAAAACACCTCTTGAAACAATGATGAAAAAAATTGTAGTGTTTTATCTTGATTACTCTTTGGCAGTAGAATTTTTTTATAGATCTTGCTCAATTGCTGCAGAAGATTCACTGTTGCGGAAAGTTCCATTAAATGCAGCATTATGCTATTTCTCAGACTTTTCAAAACTGGAGAAATTTTTTTTACGATAATCCTGTTCTCATCTTTGAAAAACGTTCGATAGATGGTAGACAGGACAGTATAAACTCACACCTTTGTTAATGAAACGATGATAATTACTTAGCGACTTCTCAAGCCGACAAAAATATCGTGTCTGAGAGAACCTCATTTGTTGCTTTTTTTTCCGCAGAGTTCAGAGAATAAATAGAGTAACAAAAAACCGTTAAACGGCTTGCAATATGAAGCCGGTTATCGCTGAAATCATTAGGCGCAAGGGCTGTGTTCATTGGTCGGAGAGAGGCTGCACGTGGAACAAGGGGAGATTCATTGGACGGGGAGAGTTTTTCAAAGCAAGCCGGCTGTTTTCAAGCCACTGTAGCGGTGCATTTTCAGCTTCACGCCAAACGTAAACATATCTTTACTTATTCTCTGAACTGCGTGCTTCTTTTCAACCCACTACAAACCGGTTCCGAAAACACAGCGGCATTACTAAGGCCATTTGGAGGGAGAAAAACAACCAGTCGAAAGATGCCGGAATGAACGCTAATACACAGTAAACTGTCCACGGAAGAAACAGAGAGAAAAGTTCACATTCAGAAGTTACGCCTGTACTTGCAAAGATTTCTGATCCCTGCTAATTGGCGGAGAAGGAGTTTGTTTAACAATTGGGAAATGTTCTATCTTAATAATAATAATGATTGTTATTATTAGAGTAATAATAATAAGTTCCTAACATCTCTTACATTAATTTTTTTTTCAGAATTGTTTCTTAAAACAAGAGAATGTATTTACTGTAGTCCTTGTTTCTTCCGCACAATTTTATATGGCGCAACAAGAAAGAATGTCTCTGATGGAACTGTGCTATTTTTGACTAGCAGCGCCTTGGCCATTAGATCAAGAGAGACTTTCGTTCCAAAAAAAATATATTTAGAAATTGTAACATAATTTAGTTTGTAAATATTGCTTATAGGTGGTAAATGTTTCTATGTACCCCTAGAGAGATGAAAAGAAAACTTTTTTAAAAGAGAAAATTCTGTGGTCCATCTCCAAATTCTATATTCAATCTGACAATAAGGTATTATAAAGAAAGAAATAATCCTGAAGATCTAAGCATATTTTCAAGAATTCCACTTAAATATTTATGAAAAACTATATTAAAAGTCAATTTATTTTTTTATTTGGTGTAAAAAAAGAATTGCTAGTGAGAGATATTTCTTTAATACATTATCAAAAGTTAAGAAAATAGAATGTGTTTAGAATTTATTTTTGTCCCTTCTGGAAGTGATAAACTCGGTCTGTATGTACAACAGATAGTCATATTTTTTTCTACTATAGTAGGAGCAGAAGTCTAGTCCTGAAGAAGAAAGTAAAGTTCTTTTGAAACATGTTATTTTTTATTCGCTGTTAGTACGAATTTAAGGCATTTCTTTCACAGGAAAAAGTAAATTGTGCAACTGAAAAACATCTTTTTTGTTAGTGTGCCACGGCACTCCACCGATTGCACATTCTTTTCAGCCTATCTTGACCACATGACAATTCGACAAATAGTCGAAACCTAGTCTATCTTCATCACGTGACAGCCATTAGGGGTAGAAGTACCGTGGCGTGTTTCGATCGTTGGCTGCGATTTCAAAGAAGCGAGGTTATAGTTATAGAATTTGACAATACCTAAAGAAACACACACACATTAATATATATATATATATATATATATACACACACATGACAATCAATATATATATGTTCTTTGCAATCGTTGAATCTTTAGATCTTCATCACTCTTCGCTTCGAATATATATATATGTGTGTGTGTGTGTGTAGTGGGCATATTTACACCTGTTTACCCAAAAATATCGATTTTGATTGCCTTCGATTTTCTATGAAATTTTTTTGATATTCTTAATATTAAATTCCTGGCAAAATATCTACTTTTATAATGTGTTAAAGAGATAATATTTAAGAATTATTTTAAATAAAGCCTGCAAAAATAATTTCATATTTTTTTCTTGTGATTACAGGCTTTACAGCAGAACAAATAGTGTCTACTACTCCATCACATTATGTCAAGAAGCAATTTATGGAGCGTTTCTCACATTCCCAGTTTATTCAGAAATTATTTGACTTTTTGGGCAAAATAAGTACATTTCGACATTTCCATTCAAATTCTTCTGAAATTCAGAAAAGACCTGAAAGGAATCAGAAAATAGTATATAAGCAGATAACCTCTTCAAATGTACATTTAGAAATTTTAACTGTGAATGAAACAGGTAAAATGATTTATTAATAGTTTTTATAATAACTCGTCAAATTGACGGCACAAATGCCAATTTACGTAACCAAAATGTAGTATTTTAATTTGTTTAAAATCTAAGATAAATTCTTGAAATGATCTTTATTATCTATCTAGTTCAGGAAAAGAGATATCAACGATATAACATTTCGCACTCTGTTACGGATGTTCCTGAAACTTGTTGATGTATAAGATAATTACTTAAAACTAAACTTTTGGAATCCCAGTTGTTCTCGGTAGAAGGCTGTATACTTGATGCATCTATTTAAATTTATTTTCAGTTATACAGTGATTTCTTCCGAAAAATATTTTTATTTCATATTCTTTGTTTTGTGATTATATTAGTTTTGTGTTTATTTAAGGTATTTCCAATTAAACAGATATTCGCTAATGATTCCAAATATCAGAACAAAAAACTACTTCAGAGCACCGCTTTCTGTTGTTACAAATATGTTGTTTATGTCCTATTGATATCACAATTTGTCATTTTCTGCATATATTTGTTTCTAAACATGTGCATCATATAAACTATTGGTAACATTTAATTAATTTTAAAAAATGTTTAGTTTTTTCAAAAGTAATGTAGAAAAGTTTTTATAAGCATATTTTAAAAAGAAAACTTGGGACTGCGCTGAAGACATTGTTGTTTTGTGCACCTAAATTAGTATTTTTTTTGCGTGTATGTCAGATTAAATATTAATATGCCTATTTTTGATTATTACCAAAATAGTGATAGCAATACAAAATAACCTCTTTTTGTTGATTCAGCCAGTTTGAAAAATCAAATAAAGGTGTCAATTAGAACAGCACAAAACCACTTTAAAAAAACCCACTAATTTTCTGAAAAGGCAATGTTTTGTGAAGGACTATTTTTTTCTAGACAAAGAACAGAAAATTAAAAACTTTTTGACACGTAAAAAATCCTGTAGACGGTTTGGTAAGAAATAAAATAGGCTTTTATTTGCCATAAAAACACTTGCTGAAGTCACTGTATTCAAACATTAAATAACAAGAAATATAATTTTAAAAATTTATGTAACATTCTTTTAATCTAACATTTAATATTATTTTAAAGCAACACGAAAATCCTAGTCATAGTTATAAACAATGAACTTTATGAAAAATGGTATGTCACTTGAAACAAATATTTAAAAGTTAATAGTTTAGATGCTGTCTTAATGCAGTACGGTCTGGAAGAACCTCAATATGTATTGCCATCCGCATTGTTCCAAATTTGAACAAAATTGTTTTGTTAGATATCTGATTTATTTTTTGTAAGTAAAAGATTTTATGTGTACAATCTTGGAGAGAAAAACGCACCAGCCCTTTCGTTAGATATTTGATTTTTTTTAAGTAAAAGATTGTTTGTGTACAGTCTTGGACAAAAAAAGCGCACTAGTACTATTAACTCTGCCACAAATCATCGTATAAAACTGTCCGGTTAACCAATTGAATAGTAGTAACGTCTACGGTGTTAAGTATAACATTTTATAAAATGGTTTGGGGCCGAGTTAGTTGGGGGTGGTGCGTTTTTCTTCCACTATTATACCTAGAGCTGGATATAGTACAGGCCTGAAACTATATGAATTTTGAATTGATACTGACAATGAATCGTTGTGTAAAGCGATATGAATAGAGAAGCATTATTTTTTGTACCTTTCCGCTTCCAGATGGGTCAGTTTTTTAAAGTTATTTTGATCGTTTTAAATATTGTAGGATGTATATATACTACTCCCTGTTTGATTTCATTTATCTTGAAAATTATTTAAATGTGTCACAGAAGATCAGAAACGTAGATTTTAATTTAAAATTTCTTATGTTAGCATCTAATTTTCACATCATATATGAATTCGTCAGTAAATTTTACTTTTTAGTGAAGAGTGTTTAGCCCATTCCCTGACGTAATACAGCACTGATAATGCTTGAATATTTCCTTGTCAACGACAGTAAACTTGTGATGATAGGAAAGGGTTAACTGCCCTGGAATTAATTTCACTTTGTTGAAAAATATCCAATCTACTCTGACTTAGAAATTCTTCAACTCTCCTGGTAAAAAAGGGAAGATATTTTAACTAAAGAACATATGTAACGTTATGAAGATATTTTAACTAAATTTGCCAGAAGTCTTATTTTCTTTCGTGAAATGTAACGATATAACATGAAGTGGCAGAAGTTTTAACTATAGATGTCTGCACGGGCCTAACTGTCTAGGCTCGGAAACGGTTTGGAACTTACAAAAGCTTATATGATCCGAATGACCTGTAATGAAGTTTGCATGAAAACCTATCATTGTAAATGACCTGGGCACCAGCCAAGTAATATATCTTTCGCAATTTAAGCCCATCTTGAATAGTCCAAACTTCAATAGAAACCCTCCCGTCGAGGGTTGACTAAATTTCCCCAAAACATGCCGAAATTTCTTAAGCTAATAGCTTATCTTATAACTAAAATTCTTCAAAAAAAAAACACACACATACTTATACTTACTTTTTAAAGTACGGTACTTTTCTGATTATATGATGGAATAGGGAATAACAATAATATTAATGATCATTTAGACTATTTCGAAACATAAAAGCTCATTAAAAGAATTCTTTAGAAAATTATGTTTAAATGAAGAATCTGAAAAAAATCAATGTATAAAATGAAAGAGAAAAATCGATAAAGAAAATCTTAATTTAGCAAGACAAAGAAAAAATGTCGATTTTAAAAAATGCTCTTCTGTAATTGATTAAACCAAGTTAAATTTCTAAAGATTTCGTAATCTTGCTATCACTGTTATTTTTACAATAAATAAATAAATAAATAAAATTCCAGTCAAACACATGTTCGGCCCTCGAAAAAATGAAGACCGCGTCCGGGCCGAAGAAACAAAATTGGGCCTGAAGAAAATTGTCCCGACCGCAGGCCGCGGGCCGGTCCGATCTTGTGTGTGGTCCGGAAAGGTCCGGCTTGGTCTATGCCCGTGAAGACCTCCAGTCCACCATCCAAATTCGAAGAAAGCTAAACCAGACGCTATTGGTAGTTTAACTAGATGTAATTGACAGTACGTACGGTTCACTTACCAAAATATAGTACACATCCCTCGCTTTTCATGATGTGATTGCATTTCACACATGTTTTGATTGGTTTATTTTTACTGTGTCTTGGAATTCTACGTCTATTCCAATTTTTCTTATGATAAGCTTGGCTTCTATCACTTGGATAAAAATACCTGTATCGAGTTTGTTATTTAAAAAAAATGGCCTGATAATCGACCCTTAGTAGAAGAAACAACAACCATATCAGTAGCGAAAAATTTGACTACCTAAAGTTTTGATGCATCTGTTTTAAAATCACCAAATTTTTACTGCCAAAATTTTGCAATAACGAAATGAAAAATATTAGGGGGATCTGCAACCTACAAGCTACGCTGGGCAACTTTCGTTCAGACACCACAAGCTCTAAAAACGCGTTCATTTGCACCGCTTTAAAAAAAAATTAAGGGAGATTGAATGATAATTAAACAATCGCAGTGGCGACCCTTATGTATTCGAGTAGCGATCAATTTCCCTTTGACTCGGTGATTTTAATCAACAGCTGTTGCGAGAACTAACGGCTGATCGCGACAAATTTCGTGATTGATTAAATAAGATCAGTTAAATATTTGAAAATCAGCTTGTATAACATGGATAAGTAAACAATGCCGCTGCCTCCAGAAATTTCTTAACGACGCTATAAGAAAAATGTTATCAGCAGTTATTTTTTTTAAATTGAGACTTATTTCGTTAAATTAAGAGAAAGTTTCTAGAAAGTTAAATTGTAAGAAGTAATAAAGTTTATCTAATTTTTTCCTGTAACATAAATCATTCGATTGTATTGTATTCGTATAAAATCTTTTTTATGGTTTACTGAAAAATATCACATCTTATACTAAAATATGCAAATAAAATATTTTTATTCAATGGGCGATATGAAATTAAAATACGTTATTTTATATAATTATTTATCTCATTTGCAGAAGTGACCATGCAGAATTCATCGGGGACGAACGAGAAAGGAAACTGTGCTACAAATTTCACATCAGACTGCCTTTTGATATGGAGATATGAGTGGGGGTCAGTGACTTTAAGCGTGCTTTTAATAATAATATTCTTGTTATTTCTCTATACATTGTTTGTATTTTGTCTATATGTGGCTGGTTTATTTCTCCTTTCATATTTTGTATTACTTGGACTGTATCTGTATAGATTACGTAGAAGAAAAAGAGATGTCTGTATTCAAACCAACTCTAATGCGAGATATTTAACTGCCTGAAGTTTTGGATCCATTACTTTAAAATATACCTCTGCTGCCAAAATGTAATTATTCAGTTTAAATTATATTTCAAAATTTACGAAAATTCTAAGATACAGTAAAGCAAAATTATAACAAACAGTAAAATTCATGTACTGTTTTATACTACATAAATGTTTATTGTATTCATTGTATGTGAAACATAATTGAAAAATGTCACAACTTTATGTATAATATGTACAAATAAAATATTTTCATTGATGCATGGAAGTATTTCTCTGTATACTGATAATGTTTATGTTGTAAGATCAAAAATTAAAATTCAATGTACTTCATAGAAAAGTATTTCATATTAAAAGGGCGAGACAAAACCCTACTATTAAAAAGACTTCTCCATTGCAAATATTAGCTGTCAACTTCTGCAAGGTAGTTGCGTCTAGTTCATCGTATTTATTTTGAAAATTATTCGCCACGTATATTTGATCATTTCCATTACTCTGTGTTGTTTGAAAGCTATGAGTTTGCGCAAAACTGCGCGAAACACAAAAAACCTGTTAAAAATCCCATAAAAATTGCTAAAAATTTAAATACTGCAGAGGATAAAATTTACTTTAGTGAGCTAAAACACTAAAATAGCGAAAATATTGACATGGAACGCACAAAAACAGTAAAAATCGCATTAAAAATTGGTGAAAATTCAAAAATCGCGGAGAACAAAATTTACTTTATTAGGCTAAATATTTGAAACCGAATTCCTTTTACGAATGACAAAAAACACGCCGTAAAACGCGAAGAAAATCCAATAAAAAATTCGCAAAAATTTCAAAACACACTGTACGAATTGCAAATAACAATTACCATAGAGTAAATCCAGGTTAGATGTCCATTGGGTTAGTTGGCTTAAATCCTAGTGACTGTATTTTAGCTATTGAACGTATGTATCGGAGCTAGTGACGTTTTGCTTCTATCAATCATAAAAAAGCGTTGTAGACGAAGTTACGGCGATTTATTTCTTCAAATAAATGTTTTATCCATGAAAGAAAGGTAGTAGTCAAGAGCTGTTAAACAATTTAGGGAAGGTATTTGAGGTACCCTGAAAATTTGTATAACACTTCTTTTCTAATATCTGAATACAAAATCAAAGACCAGGCTGAAGGGTCGTGCCTTGAATTGTCGATTTGTACGGTTTTACAATGATGTATGGAATTGTGTTGAAACGGACATGAGACGAACTTGGATGGATTGTTGAACAATGGATTTTCGTTTGTTTTGTGGCTGCGTGGCTAAGGTTTGGGTACAATTGATACTCATTTTGTACTGTATTTTACATGTATCAGTTTTCATTCAACTGTTTCTTGAAACTGTGATATACTGGTTAATGAGGCGTCGGGTATGGTGGGGGAGTGTTTGCGATATGCTTTCGAATGTTTTAGCATTTAAATTACGCATTCCGACACTCTGGCAGAAACCCACTGCCACTTTTGCACTAATTTATCCTGTATAATTTTCGTTCTGAATAATGACTGTTATTATATAATATACCCTCTGCTGATAAAGCCACCAACTTTTAGTTCCGTTATCCTGTTCTGGTTTGATTCGTTATTTTTTTCCTTTTAGGTTTTGTTTTGTACTTGTTAATGTTTAAATATGGTGTAGAATTCTGGTTCTGCCAAATACATGAAAAATATGGTCTACTACATATAATTTGTTTGGCTATTTGCAGCTATTGAGTTTATCACAGAAATGCCATTGTTGTTTTGAGACTTTCTTTGGCTTATATATATATATCGATATGAACAAAATATAACTCAGGAAAGCGCTTTCAAATTTCAGAATTTTTCACATTTATCTATTTTAATTATATTTACTTTTAATACAAAAATACTAGTTTCACAAGGTCCTTCTCTCTTTGGCATTGAATTTAACTGAATAAAAATATTAAAAGTGCCCATTAAAAATATTTTGTAATTTTATTACATCAAAAATCATACTAATAAGTCCTTGCATGCAATTTTTTGTATAAATGCAATTTATCAAAATAGCATCTATTAATATTTTCAATGAAAAAGTTAAATTTCTTTTATATTTAAGCACGTTCAATGAATGCTGCTTCTAATTCTCTTAAGTCAACGTTTAGAAAAATATAAATTGAACAATACATAACACATGAATCTGTTCTCTATATCAAAAGAACAATTTCTTTGTATTTTTACAACACCCGTTTTTCTTTCGTCTATTTGAGATGGGATCTAACAGACGGGAAAAGGTTTCACGTGTATTATGACAAAAGGTCCACTTATTATTTAACACAAAGATGATTTATAGAATATTAATTATTTGTAGATTTATAGATCTTATTTAACAGATTTGGATGTGTATATGAAAAATATATAATAAACCAGAGGGCTCGTACGAGGATTTCGCCCTGAAATCTAATATTTTTTAGGTACTTCTCTATTATCCCGTCGACCACTTTTCAAAACAAAAAACTATCGCCAAATTGTAAGATTAAACGCTAAAAATTCAGTCCCATTTACTTGATGTCAAAAGCATTATACGTGTTTGTTACGTCATCAAGTGATTTTTTATTCGACATTTGCGTGTATTTTTCATTATGTTTTACTGATTTATCAGTTATTTCATTAATTAAAATAACAATTGTGTCCTTAAATTCTTATATTTTATTTATTTATTTATTTTGATATTCCAATGGCAACGTTCTCCCGTTTATTTGGTGATAGTTTTTTGTTATGAAAAGTGGTCGACGGGATAATAGGGAAGTACCATTTTTTATCAATATGTAATATTTATTAGATGCAGGTTTAAACTTCTAAAGGAAAAGCAAGGATAAAAATATCTGCAAACAACATTTAGTTGTTAGTCAAGCCAGAATATCATCTAATTTATTCCATCAAAGTTAGAGTAAAAACTGATCCAAGATTGCTAAAGGCACGCGCGAGAAAAAAAAAAATTAACAATCGTATTTTATTGCATTAGAGGATGACGTCATCCGCTTCGGGAAAACATGGGACATAGAAATATAAATCTAAACATTACAATTTCAATTTCGCTTTTTTATCATAAATATAAAATAAACCCAAGCGGTGTTTTTTATATTAATTGCTGAGCATCATATAATGTGGTATTTTATTTTTTTGGCAACAATATTTTGAGGAAAACCTTTCATTTCTTTTATGAACACAATGCCAATTTAATTTTTAATTATCAGCAAATTTTAACCAAAAACATGTTTTAAAGAAATGTTAAGTGTGCTATGTCAGATGCCTGTTCAAAATCCTTTCATATGCTATCTCATTCGTCGTTCTGCGTTTCTTAATTTCTTAGAAAAAGGGATATTGACAGGAGAAATAATATATATGATTCCTCTTTTAAAAATAAAAAGAAGTATAAAAATACGGAATCAAACATCCCACTTCATCACTTTATTACAATCGGACTTCATCACTTATTATCTTGTATAGTTAACCTTTTGCTGACGGGCGTTTGAAACATCCACGAGGAGTCACTAATTCTCAAAAGAAAATAATCTACTTTAAAATCTACACTGCAAAAAAGGCAAATGTTTCTTAATCTGCGAAAATATAATATAACCACGTGCGAAAATAGACAACTGCCTCTTCCGAGTTACCCATGATTCCAAAAATCGTTCATCTTAAGAAACTTTAGAAACTATTATATTTTCGAGATTTAAAAAAGTATTTATACAAGAAAAGTTTTTTTTACAGACACTGATTTTTGGAAACGTTCCCAAGTAGTGTTTTACTCATTTTTCTCAAACCGTAATATCGGTTTTTAGGATCTATTATTTAGACATTTCCAGCTGCCGAACTGAACTTAAGCACAAAAGAGTAACAAAACAATATTAATTTTAATCTTAATATAAATATATCATGTTTGTCTGTAAAGCATGTTTGTTAACCATGAAAATATTTATTTGAGAATTGAAAGCAACCGACAGATTTATATTCCGGGTTCAAAAAACTAATTGATACATTAAACAATCTTTTCCGAATATCAGTCGCAGCAAAATAATCTTTGTTTTTCTAAATGTTTCTTTAAATCTTGAAAATATATTAGTTTCTCAGGTTTGTAAAGATAAAGAATGCTTTTCTGAATCGTGAGCAATTGTATATATTCGTTTGTGGCTATATTATATTTTCCTAGCGTAAGAAATGTTTATCTTTCTACAGTGTACATAGCGCTTCTCCCCCTCCCCTCTCATATCATTTATATTAAATATACTACTCAGAAGCAGAGGTTAACAATGTCAGTGGAGGAAAAGAAGCACATCATTGATTTTAAGATCGTTACCTTCCTTTATGAAGGGAAACCTTCTGGCCGATGTTTATACCACTGTCTGGTGATCATCGACGACCTCGCAGCAAATCAGCAATCACGTTAGAGCAGGGGTCGGAAAAACTACTTTTTTATTGTAGCGAACTACAACTACAACTACTTTATCGAAAATGTAGTTAACTACAACTACAACTACTTGTTTTAAAAATTAGCGACTACAAACTACTTTTCGAAAGTAGTCACTACTTCGCTACTTTCAGATTTTGTCAAAGGGTTCAATTTACACTAGAAATTGAAGACGCGGATTAAATAGTAAAGCAACCCCCCGTTATATCGCATCTGCTGGGATATAATTAAATAAATGCAACACAACCGAGTGCATTAAACAAAACATTAAAGATAACATACAAGAAAATGTTTTGTGTTTGTCTCCAAAATGTTAGTTTATACACACATTAAAAATTGCATAACAAAGTAAGAGAGATATTATAATCTAGAAAATTACATAAAAACAACTCTAAATGCAAAGAAGAAATAAATCTGCAAATAGAGCGATTCCGAATAATAAGAAACCCGGCGTTCAAACATGAAGACCTAATAACGAGTAAATAAAAAAGTGTCGCCAGCAAGAAAATTAATTCATTTGGTGGATTAGTACTTGATTTTTGCAGCAAGTGTCAATGGGAAAAATCTATGACTTCGTGCGATGTGTTGCAGAGATTTGCCGCCGAGAGGTGCAAATTGTTAATCCGAATAACTATTTTGAACAAAAGAATCAAGTTTCGGCCACGTAAATTGCAGAATGTCAGTTTTTTTTTTGAAGTAGCGTTAAAAGTAGCGTCGGTTTTCGCTACAAACTATTGATTTTTTGTATCACGCTACGGGCTACACTACATCGTTTAAAACGTAGCGCTCTACACTACAAACTATTGAAAACAGTAGAGACTACTGTAGTTTCACTACTTGTAGAGCACTACTTCCGATCCCTGCGTTAGAGACAGGAACACAAAACAGGGATATGCCCATAAATGCAGCAACAACCCTAATAGTTACAAGAGCCAAAAAAGAAAAAAAAAGACAGAGACAAGTCCATAAAAGCGGCAAAACCGATGAAAGCGATACCTTACCGAGGTAGTGACACGCCGACAAAGAGGCGTCAATCATGAAGCGCACAAAAAAAAAAGAAGAGACACACCCAATAACAACGTCTGAAAACATCTCAGTGACAACCCCTAAAACTTAAGTAAGTGATATTTTAGGTTTAGCCTAGTTAATTAGTTAGGTTAAAACTTCACTTTTACATTTAGCAACACTAGCAAAAATTAATTACTCAGATCTAATATTATTATTATAGTAATTTAAGACCAACATCTCCAGGCTAATTCGATTTAAGTAGCAGGCAAGTAGTACAACAGCGAAGCTCAGGTGTAGTTAACATTTCTAAGTAATTCTTGAGTTATAAATATCTATTTTAGTTTATACATCGGTTGTCACTGTTAGATTATAAACTTTAATTTAATTTTAAGTTCCCATTAATTGTAGTTAAGCAGTGGCCGCATAGTTTTAATTAAGTTATAAAAACCTATTTTTCTGTTAAGGGCTATATATCATTTTGGTTAACCTAATTAACCTTTACGGTAGCCTCTGTTAGTAACGGCAACGTTTAATAGTCCAGTAACAATTAATTAATGGTCTAGATAAATTTAGCAATATAAGTAACCGTATTTCCCTTGCTAGTTTAATATCAATGTAATCTTTAATAGTAGTCTAGTTAGCTTTAGCTTCTTTTAAAACGTATAATAAACGTGTTATACCAAATTCCCTTTCATGCTACTCCCCCCTCCCAGTCTTGAGTATAGACCTGCTGATTGATACAATGGCAAGAGCATCGGAGTCCTAGCAGGAAGGTCGCGTGCTCGAGCCTTGACAACAGCTAAAAATCTGCCATCTACACTAATGGCAACTGTAATCAATTAAAAAGTTATGTAATTTAAAATATGTCGTGGGTGTAAAGTCCTCCAAGCTCCCTATGAATTATGCCTCTGAAGGTGCTTAGTCAAGTGAAGGTCTCGTCACCTAATCAATACTCTAAATTACGAGACCACCTTGCTTCAAACAAATCCACCTTAAATAATCGGACAACACTGAAAACAAAGAAAACTGTAACAAAACGACAAAAGAACACTGCAGCGATGCCAACAAGGCTCTTGACAGGTGGATCAAAGCCATGCTGTGATCAGACGAATATCGCCCCGCGTCCAGGTACTAACTCGTCAAGCTAGGCATCAATCCCGGCAGGTACAGCCTGGTCAAAGGTATATTAAAAAAAAAAACACTGTCCGGAAAAAGTTAAACATAAAGAATCTTTGAAAGCCTCCTTTCTTTAACTTGACATTTTGAAATTAAGTCAACAAAATATAACTCCAGAAAGTGTCTTCTATGTGGTAAAAACATTCCTTTATAGTCTACTAATTCTTCCCTTTTTTCAAGTTGGTATGTAGCATAGAGGAAGAAAATTCAACGTATTGTGCCAAAAACTCCACTTATTCTGTAGCTGTAACAAAATCAGAGCTTTTTGGAGAATTATAGAATATTTTTTTTTAAGTGAAAAATTTTCTGGAGAAATATTTTACTACACAGCAGGATTAAAAACTTTTGTAAGAAAATCAAGGCTTTGGAATTTGACTTTGAGAAAAAAAAAACTTTATTTCCGAATGTAGGAAATAATTTTTGTTTGTTAAAATTTTTTTAATGAAAATTTCATTGATTTTTAAATATTTAAACATATGTAATAAGTGCTCGACTCCTTTTTTAAGCCAATATTTACAAAAAGATTAACTGAACAATATGAAACACATCAAAGCATTTCCTATGCCAAACTAATTTCTTTATATTCCTCTAACACCCGTCTTATCCTTCCTCTATTTCAGTTGGATCTAACAGAGGGGAAGAGTTTTCAGTTGTATTATGCTGAAAGCTCCACTTATTATCTAGCACAAAGGGATTTTTTTTTAAAATATTTATAGAATATTATTTTAAGTAAAATATTTTGATGAAGATTTTATCACAGGATGCAGATGAACCGAAAGCTTTGTAAAAACTGGAAGGAAAAAAAAAATCTCTTTCAAAAGAATGTACTTTTTTCTTACAATATTTTTGTATATAAAAAGAAATGTTAAAATTTTCTTTTAGACTTTAAGAGACTTTATTCATAGATGAAATATTAAATGAGGTTAAGTTGTTATATAAAGTACCATATAGTTCTTCTTGATTTTAAAAGATTTTAGCTTTCTTCTTAACATTAATAACTTTTTGACTTTCATTAGTCTACTTCTACAATGGTCTCAATTTTCACTATAAAATGGTGCCATTCAACAGCCAATAATGAAAACTAATTCTATGTACTCTCAATATATTGTTTTAGATCACGTATGTATCATTCAAGTAATATCGCGTTTAGAATTCCTATTTAATATATGTCAAAATTCCGTCCTTAAGTTCCGTCCTGGCGTGTGTTTGTAATGTGTTAAATTATTTTTTAAACAGCGGTCCTCGTCTGGTTAGCACTTGCCTACAAATAATAATCATAGACTTTATATGGTCCCCCATTTTGTCATTTTATTCTTTAACATTTAACCAGTTGCATGGTACAACACTTTACCAAGTTGTGGACAAAATTTTGATTTATTATTTTAACAAACTGTAAAACCATGTGTTGAAATATACTTCAATAAAAGAAACTTGATTTTTTATCTAGTGTCTGAATGAACGCATTTTGTTTGTTAAATACAACTATAAGCAACTTTTCATCATATCATAAAACACTTATGTGCGTAGCATAAGACAGTTTTGTCCTTTTCATTTTTCAACACATACGTTTACCAAACAAAGAAAAACCATCAACGAGCTGTTAAAACACACAACTAAAGACATGCACAACACACAAGACAACAATAATTGTCAAGTGAAAATAACTGAATAGGAAAAATATATTTTTTGATGCGCCTATAATAACTTTCCGCTTCCTGTACATTACAGATATTATATATTATCCCTTCTTCGCTCAAGCCTATGTTTAGAAAGAGATTAATTCGAAAACATAGACCTATAGAAGACGTTTTATATGTTGAAGCAAAAATATATTTTATATTCTTCTATTATCAGTTCCTTGTTCCTCGGTTTGAGATGGGATATAGCAGACATTAAGAGATTTCAAGCGTGCTATGCCAAAAGCTCTACTTATTATCTAACACAAATATAATTTTTTGGAGATTTATAGAATATTATTTTAAGTAAAATATTTTCACGGGGAATATCTCGTGATTCAGCTTAACGGAAAACGTTATAAAAACTTCATTAGGATTTGAGGGGAGGGATTCTGATTGAAATGCAACAATACTTGTTATATAATCAGGTAATAAGATCAGTAATAATAATTAAAATATAGATGAAAATGCTTAAGGGATACAACCAGAACACAAAAAGGCTTATAAAAACCATTTAATATAGAGATCGACGTGTGTTTCAACGCTCAAACGGCACCATTATCAAGAACAACAACGATAAACAAACTATTTTTGCAAATTTTTGAAAATAAACTTGAAAACATAAATCACAAAATCACATATATATAAAAGAAAACAGGTTCTTAAAATAGGCAACTGTAAAACGTGAAATTTTTTTACATATATGATCTCGTGATTTAAGTTTTTCAAGTTTATTTTCAAAGATTTGCGAGAATGGTTTGCTTATCGTTGTATTTCTTGATAATGGCGCAGTTTAAGCGTTGAAACATACGTCCATCTTTATATTAAAATGTTTTTATAAGCCTCTTTGTGATCTGTTTGTATCACTTAAGCATTTTTATCTTTATTTTAATATTTGTTATATTATTGTTTTAAAATCAGAATTTTTAGCAAAATCAACCTTTTTATTTTATAACTATATATGGCATTAAGAATGTTATTAATTCCATGAAATAGTATTATCGAATATGTACTGTTGGATACAATATAAATTGAAGATTTCCATATTTCAAAAAGATAATTTTACAAACTTACAACCTTTATGCTTTTATATGAGTAAAATATTAATTATGTATTTTGCATTCTACTTCCAGTTGAAGAACAAAAAAGAAAGACAAGCATTTTTAAATAAATTTTTTTTGAGAAAAAATCTGGAAAACATTTTATATTAAAAATATGTCACCGTTGCTATCCCATTTTCATCCAAGCCGATATTTAGAAATATAATAATTCGACAAAACAAATCTCGAGTAAACTTTTCCTATGGTGAAAAAAAAAATGTTTTCTATTCTTCTAAATCAGTTTCTCCTTCTTCTGTTTGAGATGGGATTTTACAAGCTGGGAGATTTCAAGTAAATATTATGCCAAAAGTCCCACTTATTTAATACTTATCTACCAAAAAGAGCATTTTTCGAAGATTTATAAAATATTATTTTAAGTAAAAGAATTTTACGAGGAATATTTCATACAGCGTAACGGAAAATTTTTTTAATTTTCATTCGTATTTGAGAAAAAGATTTTCTTCTGCTTCAAAGGAGACTACTTCATTGCCACACATGTGTATATAAGAAGACATACTAAATCTCTGTTAAAAACATTGATAAAAAATTATCTTCAAAGATAAACCATTCTATGGTATAAAGTCATTATATGAACCACAATGAAGTTCTTATCAACTTTCAAATGATTTTAACTGTTTTCTTGAATGTTTTGTTTTCTGGATTTAACATCAAAATTGATTTCAACTTGCAACATAAAATGGAGCTGTTTAGCAGCCAATCACAACAAATAGTTCTCTGCATTCTCAATATGATTCTTTAGATCGCGGAGGTATCGGCTTGAATGTCTAGTAGTTAAAACCTTGGCTACATTTCAGAGGAGCATTTGATTTCTTTTTAAACCTAAGACTTAGTGTGATTCGCCCTTCCTGGTAAATCATAATCATAGCCATTTTATGGTAAAATATTTTACTTATCTATTCTTCAACAATTTACCAGTTCTTGTTCCACTATTTTACCAGTTTATGTTGCAATCTAATACAAGTTGGAAATTGTACGTTGAACGTGATATAGGATGTGCATTCGTTTTATAACTCATTTCACAATGTAAAAAAATCATCCTTATTATTTCAGTGAAATTAATTATATCGTCTGCTATGAACGAAATGAGTATACCTTTTTTTCTTATTATGTATGCCACGTCTACAAATGCGAATTTTTGTTTTCTACACCAGACAGCACTGTAAAATTTACCATGGAGATCTTGCTTTGCGAATGATTACGTTCATGGTTTAATATTTTTATGACTCATAATGAACGAATCTCGTGTGTTTATTTACTCCAATGGATTGAGATATTCGGCTGTTAACGTAATTTCCACTGAAGTTATCTCAGAATCTATACATTTTTTAATGTAACTGATCTCTCAAACAAACAATTTTTTTCAACGAACTTTCTTAAAATGTACCTTTTATGCAATTTTATTCGAAAAATAATTTTTAATAAAAATGGCCGCCTGGCATATGAAAAAAGAAGTAGTTTGCCCGTATTTGTTTTCTCAGTCACATGACTTGCGCTTTTATTATATAGATTACGTACGATAGGATTTAATAGAATAAAGAAAACATCTCTACAACGATAATATATATTAAATTTCAAACCATTGGGTTGGGCAGTTTTTGCACTGTTATATGCAAACGGACGGACAGACCAGACGACGACTATAGGTGCTACGTATTTATATATTTATGAACGCACCTAATGAAATGATGGTTCAATATCGTCATTAACAAAATTTTAAGATTACTCGATGTTTATGATAACATTTAAGACCATATGCCATCCCGATGACAATCCATATTGCTCGCTAAATACGGTCGTCAGGTTGGCGTTTCTTTCTGCCGCAAGCAAAGTTGTCTTTATTTTCGTTCAGGAACTCTTAGACAAACGCACAACTATTCTCCGTATGATATGATCTTCACGAGATGTTGTTGGTCTTGGTAGACCTGATAGTTCCTTTGCAGTAAACATCCCATCTTTTTCATGCATCACTATGGTATTATGTACAGCAGTATTGCTTTTATTTAGTTTTGGGTGGGTTATTTATTGCAAGGCAACGATTAGGTCGACCAAGAGCAACTGCGTCTGGTGACGACCATATCATACAGCGAATAGCTGTGAGTTCGACTAGAAAGTTTTGTAAGAAGGTAGGAAGGGATATAAGACTGATGACAGCATCTAGGAGTTTAATCAAAATATTTTGGATTGTGATCGCGAATAGCTAGTACCATTAAATGTTGTCATACAAAGTGGTTTGAAACTCTTGTTAATTACACTGTATTTTACCATTTCACGATTTATGTATATTATTCAAAGAATGCAATTCTAGAGCGAAAATAATATATATTCTGCTGATAAAAATACAAGGATCAAACTTCATTTGCGCTAATTTTATGGATTCGCAGTTTTTTGCACACCCTTTTTTGGTTTTCCTATATGCCTAATAAGAAATTATTGAAATCTAGAAAATTTTCATCTTTCATATTTTGATGTGTTTAAAAATTTTGGGATACCTTGTAAACGAAGGTTATTTTATAAAAAAAATGTCTGTCTGTTCTACACGTATGCAACAAAAATGTTGTGGCCTCTGTAATTCATGATTTAATGCAAGAATTTTTACCAAATTTCATATTCAATGAAATATTCTCATGAATTTTCGCGGATTTTGTTTTGTTATGTTACTGCTGATTTAATTTTGTTGTATCTTGCGCAACAGGTGATGCTGCTATGTTGTGTTTTTGCATGATTTCCAATCTTGGCGTGTATCAGATGGAATTTCATCTAATTTTATATTAAGTTATCTTTGACATTAGTTGGTGTAGATAAGGATTTCGTGCGGACTTTTGTCATTAAAAAATTCTAAATTCATGCCAGAAGATATAAATAGTTATATTTTTTTTTATTAACACCCATTTTTGAGATTAAATAAATCAAAAAGTACTGTTCGGAATTTCTGAATAATAAATGCACAAAAATTGTCACTAGTGTTGAGTACATTTCCTAACATTTCCGTTAATGTAGCATTAAAACAAGTTGCGCTGCAGTTCTCCGTTATTCATGATTCCCATGATAGCTGTTCATACGTGAAATATTGGCATGTATGAGATAGTATTTTACAAAATTTTATATGTAAATGCTTGTAAACAAGTATGTTGATATAAAATTAATTAGTGGATGCTGCTGTGCATTTTGCTATACATATACAGCTGTTGCATTGCTGCTGATGGTTGAATCATTCCGTTTACTTAAGTTGATTTTGCACCTTAATTATAATGCCGCACATCTAATACCATAAGCGACGTATTTAAGCTGTTGATTGAACATAAATAATTACATTTCAGGGTTTCTAATAAAGTTATTTTTACATGTAAGCCATTATTTCATATTAAATGCAATATTTTTTTTAATTGACTCTTTATCGCTATCTTTGATGGGTTTTTAGAAATAATCGATAGCTTCCATTTTTGCCACTAGGACGCTTCTAGCGGTTCCATTTGGCGAGATACAATCACTTTACTATTCTGTTATCTCACTTATGCAGCTGTTGCTGTCGTCTTTCGCAAGTATAATAGGACTAAGAAACGTTACTATGTACCCTGTAGATATAAACAGTGTAGTACTAATGTTAAACAAGAAAAGTTTGTTTGTGTGTAAGGGAAACAATGCAACTATCGAACCGATTTCTAAAATAATTGTTCAAAATCATGGTGACAGTCACCATCATCATAAGCTATATTTTATGTCGGTACCACTGTTCTCGAAGAAAGTGAATGTACGAACTAGATTATGAACTAGAAACTTTTAGTTATTATGCTTCAAATAATAAAGCTTACACTTTTCTGACTAAAGCATTTTTTGTTTTTGACATTAAATGCTCAGGATTTACATTCCAAATATATATCAAGCTAATAATAAGACAAATTGTTTGAGTTATATTTCAGTTTTTCGCTTAATTTAAATCAGATTTATGTGATTTGTAGCATTTATTGGGATTTTACATCGGCGCATAAAGCATGTTTTCGAGGATTTCTAAGCATATCACTCACCAACTGCAGTATCATTTAGTATAGATATGTACTATATCTCTAATTCATATACACATATGTGTAAAATTGTCTCTATACTTGGTAAACCATTTGAGATATCACCAAATTTTGTGATAGAAAAGATCGGCCAGTGAGAAATGCTCTTTCTCTCGCCCACTTATCAGTCCAGACTGACCTCGCTCTCCCTTCTCCCTCCTCTCTTGATCAGGTTGGCTGTCACAGATCTTTTCTGGTCCCTTATTTGTTACTGTATTTTCCCAGGCTGCTGACATCGGCATTGTCTGCACTTTCTTTGAAAATTACGTAAACGGTATTTCTTGAAGACAGTAAAGTTTTTACATTTTTTCTTCGCTAGTGGAAATGCTATGGAAATTCTACACCACTGAGAAGATTGGTCTCTAACGTGCGTAAATGTTGAAGCAATGGGATAAAAATACATATACATAAAAGTTTCAAGAATCTATATATATAAAACGCGAATGTACGTGGCGGCGAAAAAGTGGTTATTTCTCTTTTGCCGATGGCAACCAGTAGTTTGTTTAGAAAATCCAACCTACTAAACCTAAATAAAAGATGTGAAATATGTTGCTATTTCTTGCAAAAATGAATTACTTATGATTACAATATTTTTATTTTGTTGTATTCTGAAATATTTTGCCTATTTCTCTCAAAAAAGGCGTTGCTTATGATAACAATATTTTGATACAATAAAACGCTAAGGCTCGGGGCGGTTAAAATGGTTATTTCTCTTTTGTCAATGGCAATGAGTTTGTTTAGAAAATCAAACCTGTAACTTAACTTTAGCCGGCTTCGTTATTTACATATTTTGATATGATGATTACAGTATTTTGATACGATGATAGTTTTATGATGTTACAATGATTGTCACTCCAGAATAAAGGGGAATGAACAGGCGGATCATCTAGCCAAATAAGCAACCACATTACCCGGGGCGCACAAACAGTTCATTCCCTTCCCAGCCTAATATCTAAAGAAACATCTCAACGATCAAGCCATTAAAAAATGGCAAAGGGAATGGGACTACGCCGACACTGGCCGCTTCACCCATCGCCTTATTCCAAAAGTCACAATAGAATGCCTTCTACACCATAGAAATCTATATTTATTCGACACCAACCATGGACCCTTCCCAGATTACCTTGCTAAAATCGGCAAAACTGAATCTCCTCTCTGTACCTGTGGTCCCAGAGGCAACTCCCTCCATTACACCTTACAATGCACCCTCACCTCCACTCTTCACATCCGCAAGCCATCAACAATATCTTTTTCACACTGGTTTGCCTACCTATTGAAGCGACCATACCTCCTAAACAAAATAATTAGTTGTATAAACATTCTAGAAAGGAACCAGCATCTATTCCAAATGCCTCCACCACACATAGTTGATGAAATTGAAAACTGAAAGCTAGTTCGGAACATTGTCTTTTACTAAAAGACAATGTTCCGAACTAGCTTCCACCAGCCATGTTACGAACAGCACCCACATACCTCAACCAACCATCTATGCAAAAACTCAGCTTCCAGCTCAAAAGATTGTGTGAAAAACTCATCTTTTATCTCTTTAAAAACATTTTTAAGTCCCAAACCACAAACTCTTAACAGCAAACTCCCATCAACTCTTAGGAGAAAACAGAAATACACATCTTCGTGCTCGCGAAAAACATTTCTCGTTCCCAATCACGAACTGTAAATAATCCAAAAATTTTCTCCATCATTGTATATAACATTATAGACTATCTTCATCATTTTCATCATCACTTATAGCAATTTTTTATGGTTTGTAAATAATCAAAATTGCACTGTCAAATATGTATTTTTTTAAAAAATAAACTTGCCAAGCAGGGCGTGCACAGGCTAAAGCCATATGGTAGGCCTCCCTGCTTGGTTGAATCTGAATCTGTTACAATGATTTTGTTGATGTAACGGCGTGTCGTGATGCGACATTACATGCAGTAATTGGAGGAGGAGACACGTTAAGGTGTAAAAATTCACAAAATTTTCCCTAATATTTTGTTCTCTTTTTCTTGCTTTACAGCGTGAAGTTTATAATTTACACAGAAGACAACGGCGTACTGCTGAAACTGTAGACGAAACAATTAAAAGAAGATTCACTCTATGTAAAGCTAATAGACTTAGGCGAGACACAGAAGGTTCCGATCAACGACAAAATAGACTTATCCAGCTGCATGAATTCACAATTTGAAGTGAACATCCCGCAGTATAGCTGTGGAAATATGACTAAGGAGCGCGATTTTTTTCATGCTCTTTACTGGAAATGTGAAATTAAAACTAATAAAAAATATACTAAACTAGAGCATTATAATACATCAATCTGTACATGTTAACCTTCGCCTAATGGATATAGACTCGAATACTAACTCCAACAGTGAGTTTTTTTTTTTTAATTCGTAAAAGGAATTGGTTACAAACTTTTAGACTTACATAGTAAATTTTCCCACCGCATTTTTCCACTTTTTAACAATTTGAAATGCCATTTTCAGCGTTTTTTCGCGTTCTGCGCCGATTTCTTTCACATTCGTGAACAAATTCCGGTTACAGTGTTTTAGGGCACTTTTGTAACTTTTGTCCGATGTGATTTAGGAATTTTTCATGCAATTTTTAGCGTTTGTGCGTTTTGCGGATGTTTTTCAACATCAGTCAATAACACCCGATTTAAATTTTTTAACCCAAAATGGTAAATATTGTCCTCATTTTAATAAATATTGTTCGTAATTCGTACAGCGATTTTTGAATTTTTTACTATTGATTACGAAAAATTTTGAAGTTTTTTTCGCGTTCCTTGGCAAATTTTTGGCATTCGTAAGAACAACCAAATACGGTTTTAATCTTTTGGCTCAGGCATTTTATGTTTTAAAAGTTTTGAAATTTTATCGTTTTTTACGTGATTTTTTGCGTTTAGCTTTCAATTTTTCCGAATTTGTAAATGGAATCCGGTTTCAATCTTTTAGTCCAATATAGTAAATTGTCACTATAATGGTGGCCTCTAATTATTTTTGTTTAATGAATATAAAATCATAAAAATTCGAAGTTCAATTTCAAAAGGAGATAGGAAAGTATGCTTCCGAAGGCAGTGGGGCCCCTGGCTCTAGGTTTGTTTGGCTAGAGTTTCGTTTAAAAATATAAAGTCACACATATCCGAAAGTGTATTCTGCTAATGTCAGCTCCAAACATCAGGTTCATTTGGATAGAGTTTCGTTTCAAAATATAAAATGTTACAAATTCGATTGCTGCCTGGGAAAAAAAGTCCGGGGAGTGCGCAGCACGCCTGCAGATATGTATAAATATAAATTACCTACACCCAGAAAAAGGAATTGATTAAAACAACAAAACCTGTTTTGTTGAGTACATTCTGGTTGTTTTAGTCAAAATTTTAGTTCAAGTAAAAAAATTGGTTTTGTTGCTTGGACAAAAAAATATTGTTACCACTCGTACAAAATTTTAACAAAATTTCACCAATTTTACTTGAACTAACAAATTTTTTTTCTTTTAATTTTACAATATTTTTGTAATTCCAGCAAAATTTTGTTATTTTTGAAAAATTTAAATTCTTGTGTAGTAGCCATATCTCTCTTACGTAACTTGATTTATTTGACTTATATAGCTATATAATTACATGATTAACATAATTTTGGGGTAATTAAAACTTTTTTTCACTGGGACGGACAAAGGTAGTTTTAAAAATCCCCCTGTCCCATTTATTACCGTCTTCTATCTTTCCAAGAAGGAAGAATTGGATTCATGAAAATTTTCGATTTCCGGTTGTCCTGAACGCGATTTCGCTGTTTTTATCTCAAGAACTAATGCACGGAATTTAATAAAACCTTTTATTCAGTTACTTTCTGATTGTTGCTGATTACTTTTTACTTTAAATCGCGCAACAGGTGGCGCTGCTATGTTGCAGTTTTTGTGATTTCTGCAATAGCTCTATCTCATTTTCAGCAGTCAAATACGCCTGTAATCTTTGAATAATAACAAGGAAATTTTTATCCTGCTTTTTACAGGGGTAATTCACTGCTGAAAATGAATAAAAAATTAACTATGTGTTGCCGTATGCTGTGCTTTGTACTGTCGTCTCATGTTTGCCGCAGAAATTTGCGTGCTTCTTATGACATTCCATCTTGTGCTGCGATTGCAGCCGTTCCGACATATATAAGAGTGAAAAATGCCGAACTCAGATATCGTTCCTGGTAGCGCAGTGGTAAAGCGTCAGGCTGCTGTTCTGAGGACCCGGCATGGGCAATTTTCATTCTCTCGGTTTGCGCTTGAAAAAAAGGCCGGATAAAATTCACTTGTTGTTGTTCAATGTTTACAAATGTAATTCACTGTTGAAAATGAATTAAAAAATAGTTAAAATTGCATATGTAGATTGGTTCATTTAACAAATATTTTTGTAGTATAAACAAAACAAGTTCGTAATATAACATATTTTATTGATTAAACAAACAAAATATAGTTTGTTGAAAAAAGAAAATAGATTGTTAAAAAACACATAGCATATATCTATGTAACAAAAATAATTTTGTTAATTCAAGTAAAATTGAACCATTTTACTTGAATTAACAAAACACTTTTTTGCTGACGATACAAATTTTTTTTTTGGAATTGCAAAAAAAATCAACAATATTTTTTTTTGTTGATTCAAACGAAATTTCCATTGACCCATATTTAAACAAAAAGTTTCGTTGGGGCAAACAATTTTTTGTTGATTCAACAAAACTTTTTTCTGTGTGTAGTATAGATTAGATAGCAGAGTCTAAAATACATGTAGCTTATAAAAAATACATAGCTTAAACATAGGCAATGTACCACTAAGTAATGTTGAATATTTCAAACGTTTAAATCTTATTTATAAAATACAAAAATCCGTTTTCAAATTCGTCTATTTAATATTTATATGTAATCAAGTTAATTTTAATCATCTCTAATTAAATTCTGAAGATTTCAATTTGCACAGAGAAAATCTACATTCTAAATTCAAATTCGTTTACGTTCAGCATGTTCTTTTTGGGAATAGGTGTGTAAAATACATTTTTTTTTTAAAATTAGATATTACAATGTAACAAATTATTACAATGCAAAAAATAAATAAATAAATAAAATTCTTTATAAAAGATATACCCTTTTCCAGTGACGGCAAATCTATGGCATGCATGCCAAAAGTAGCACGTAGAAGAAAACTTTTGGCACGACATACTTTCAGGTTCTCAAATCAAAATAGAGTAAAATATTTTGAATCAAAATAGAGTGAAATTGTACAAAATGCATTGATTTGAGCTGAGTTTGTCCGAATTCGATTAGTTCGACTGGTTGTCGTTATCATACAGATTGATAAAACTAAAATGATGTAAGTTAAGGAATCCCAAATGTTGATCAATAGTGACTCCAAAAATTTTCAGATTAAGATATTGTCGAAAAGAAAAGATTATAAAGCATTGTAAGCAGAAATGTTGAATGTAAAATTATGACAACTTGGAATTCGATTGCAGGCACGAGGAACTGTTTAAAGAAGCTGTCGGCGCTTGCCATTTTGTCATTTTTTTTTCTGCGAGTCATTATTTTCGGAAATGAATAATATGAAAAACTCACGTAGAAACGTCTTTTCAGATAAATCCACATCAGCTTACATTATTCTAAAAAAAAAAAAAAAAAAAAAAAAAAAAAAAGGCTAATATAAATTATTTGACATTTAAGATATAAATATTTATTTTAATTACTTTGTAATGTATAACACTAAATATTACGCATATTTTTTTTAATAATTCTAAAAAGAAATTTTGCTTCATTATTATTTGACTCCCTATATTGAATTGTGACTTAATCTAAAGTTTATTTTTAATATCAATGTATTGATATTTTAATATCAGTAGTCATTCGTTTAAAAATATATCAACAATATTAGGGAAAAGGTATGTAACTAGGCTTACCTCTCTTATTGTTGTTGCTGTTTGGAAATAAGTTACTTAAAATTATTCGGGAAAATGTAATTTAGAATCAGTGATTACTTACAATAGTCAGATAGATGACACAAACATACATTAAAACAACACCACGTTTACAAAACGTAATATTTTTGCATGCCTTTTACATAAATCATAAATATATTAACATCTCATGGTAACATTCAGGTTCTTATAGAATTCTACCAAAATCGTTCGTCAACAAAAACAAAAACTATCGTCTGCGCAAGGTGCAAATCAAAACGATTACAAATAAATGAAATACCATGGAAGCAGTAAATGCAACACCCTAAATATTTTGGTTATTGACACGTAAAATTCAGTAGAAGTTCACGTCACAAAATCACGTAAAATGTATTTTTGGAAAAATTTGTCACGCGGAGGAGAAAAAGTTTGCCGATGTCCCCTGCACTATCTTAATGAAATGTTGTAAATATATTTTTTTTAAGAATTAAGTAAGAAAAAGGCATTTTGTGCTAAAAAAATGAGAGTGGATAAATAGCAAACATATTAGTGCTCCTGACGCAATATGTATAGTTCACTTGTACGTTTAACCGATATACGTATATATGTATAATACGTCAGTATGAAATACGTATCTTAAACAATACGTTTAAACGTATCTAAATACGTATAAGCGTACATCGGTTAAACGTATAATTCAAGTATACGTATTTAATTTTAATACCAATGGTTCGCATCAGTCTTAGTTACTGAACGGAGAATAAGTTGGAAATCGGTGGCGTTACCATAGCAATTTGCATAATAAGTTTTATTTTTTGTCATAATGCTTTTATAGGGTAATTCAGACCATTTTCATATTTTATCCTTCATCGAAATGAAAATTACACAATTTAATAGTTCATTCAAATGTCCCATTGCGGATGCTAAATTTATGTTATGCGATGTCTTAAAGGAATTAAATCTGTTTTTATCAAATTTTGTCGATAATTTTTTCAGTAATTTTTTATGGAATTTTGTGCATAAGTTCAAAAAATGTATAACAATTTTCTTTTTAATTTTACAATTTTAAAATAATACTTATGACATTTTTCTTTTTCCCCCCTGTTTTGTCTTAACGGTTGTCTAGAAAATGATTTTCACAACAGATCAGAAAGAGAAAATTAAAAAAAAATAAGGTTTTAGCGGATGATTCTCAATGTCTCTGATCCGCAGACAAGCTGGAGAAAAGCATAATTTTTTGCGTAATGTACGGAAACCATTTATACGTTTATATATTTAACCTCTGGGGTATGCTCTGTATATACGCTGTACCGTATATACTCTTTCGTATAAGACGTATGACCGCCTCGGCCGTATCTAACGTATTTGAACGTCTTTACCCCGTTTAATACGTATTATACGTTGTAAAGAACTTACCTTCAGAGAACTTACTTTTCAGACCACCGATAGATGGCAGTACTCATCCGATAAGAGATGAAAATTAAACTGTTTTTTTTTTTTTGAAAGCAAAGAATCTCAGAAGAGTTAGTTAGCGCTCAGATTTTTATGGGTGAAGGCGAAGTGATGTAATTTAAAGAGTAAAATGTTATTACGATTTTTTTATTTGTTTGTGTTTGTTAATTGTGATTGTAGGTGTGTGTTGTAAATAAAAAAATAAAACGGACAAGATAGCCTTCTCCCACGCCAACACATAAAGTGAATACCGTTAATCTCCTGCATGACAACGTATACTCGTATAACAGTTTAATAGGGAGCACTAAAACATATCATTCACCTATCAGCAAATTGGTTAGAAAAAACTTCTGTCAGCATAGAAATGTCCAGAAAAAAATAATATGGCGGAGCCGCTGGAGGTTTCTTATATATTAAAAATGTGTTCTCCTTTTAGTGTATAAAATGGTAATAAAGAGACGATAAAAGTTCGTATTTCTATCTTCAATTCTTTTCTACTTCATGGGAATATTGTAATCATTTCGTAATATAAAAAAACGAATTATTATGTCACAGATCTAATGCTGTTTTTAATACATATATTATTACATCAACATTTATATTATGACATACATTTAATACTTATTTCTAATTTAAGTATTTGTAATCATTTTAAATTGAAGTTGAATACCTTCGATCATAAAGACCATCGAATAAAATATAATTCCTTAAGATTAAAAATCAGCTTGTTGCGATTAAGGGTCGAAAGTACTCCTTGGTTTACATTACAATATGAGAATATGAACATATGCCAATAACGATCTGTATGAAGAAAAAACATTTGTTAAAAGCTATACTCTATTTGCAAAAAGAAAAATGTTATTAAAAACTATAAAATAAAAGAGGAAGAACACACAAAAACTTTTGTCTCAGAAAAATTATTGTGTGCGATAACAATTATATTGATCACATATCACACAATGGGCTATAAAATACTGTCGTCACAATAAAAGTTTCCAGAGAAAAATTTAATATGACTAAGCCGTTAAATATATACATATATTTTTTAATTTATTTACGATGGATTATCGTCTTAGTTTCTAAAATGATATTAAAGAGAAAATACTATACCAATGTATATATTTTTTGTGTGGCTGCTAAAAAAATACATATGTATATCACTATAAATATTTCCATTTCTACAAAGCAAATTAGTTTACCTTACTTGACTGGAAAGTTTATTGCTATCCATGCTGCAAGTATTGTAATCACAATGATTGCAATAATTTATGCAAGCAATGGTTACAATAACGATTATAAAAATGGTTACAATAATGCTTAAAACAATCTGCTGTTTATTTAGTCATCTGCCCTGAGTTTTCTGCTGAACCAATTTTAATAATTTTATTTTTTTAAAGGATATCTGTTCATTTGTGCATGTGCCCGGATTAGCATTTTCTTTAAATATTCCCATTTTTATTTATTTTCTTTTATTAAATATTTTTAATGAAATCGATTCAAAATGATGGCAATCAAGTTACTTCCATTGTTGCAGAAAAAAAGAGAACGGTTCAGAAACGTGACTTTCTGGACGTATTTTTAATTATGATAGAACAAAGTATTGAAATCAAAAATTGTTTTCGACTTCCCGTTTTCGACGGATTTACACGTTTTAGGGGGGACACAGATTTCGAAAAACATGTTTTTACAAAATATCTGTCTGTCGTGTGTCTGTGTATCCGTGTGTGCATCCTTTTTGTATCATCGAAGCGTGTATGAAGTTATGCATAGAACTGAACCAAATTTCATACATAAACATATATTTGGTATGGCCAGCAGATCCCAGTTAACTTTGAGGATATTCTGCCAGAGGGGGCACTGTGATAGCAATTTTTGTGTCATTTTCATTATTGTATCATCAAAAAGTGTATGACATTATGCATAGAATTGAACCAAATTTCATATATATGTTTTTGGCTACGACCAGCAGGTCCCAGTTTAATTTGAGGCTATTCCGGTGGAAGAGGGCGGTGGGATAGCGATTTTTGTGTGGTTTTTTTTTTCGTAGTTGTGTTGTACATCGGCTGCTTGTGCAGCGAAGGGTGCTTTGCATCCATGTAACCCGGCGATTTGCAAGCAGCTGACGTACAGCATAATGACAATAATAATTGATTTTATTGGCGCTGTGATACCGAATTTTAAAGGATTAACATGAGATAGAAAAAAGGCTTGAGATTGGCACATCCGACTAGTTTAATAAACACGTTAAATTTCGGTAAAAATATTTAAACGCGTGTAATTTATTTTTGCAAGCCAATGATATTTTTATTTACTGTAACGTCACGAGACTATTGTCTATTATAATTATTTTATATTTATTCATTATAACTCTATTGATGTCATTTTTGCCACAATGAAATAGAAAATATGCTTTTAATTTGAATAAATCGTGTTTAAGACCACCCAAAAAGGCTTTTATTATCTAAAATTTAACTGACATAATTTTCAAAAGCAAGCATCCATTTAAAAACATAAAACTGTTACATAATCCTATAACTGCGTTAAAATGACATCATTTCAAAGATTTTGTTTTCTCCACTAGCTCTGAAATTAGAGACCAAATTTTCACGAGCCTTCACCTGTCAAACTAACGTTATTTTAAAGTGACATTAAATTGGAAACGCATATTTTAATTCAGAAAACTGATATTTTTCCTACAATTATGCCTAAATGACCTAATTTACATTGTCTTTTTAATCCTCCTATAATGAGATTAGGACAATGTATTAGGATTATTTCACTACGAGCTCTTCTGTTGTCGTAAAAAAGCGTAGTCGACTTCTGGACACAAGCCACTACCGAGTAGCTGTTGTTAGACATATATGATGATAGTGACAACAGCCGGCGCTAACGCTTCCGGTTCTATTGCTTTTACATCACTTCTAAATATACCACAATTTCATTTTCTACATCATTGAATGGAAAAATATACTTTTGAATGAAATTTATTTGAAAACTGTAACTTAATTTATCATATATTATAATACGAGCAAATCTTATGTGTGTTTCTGTGTGCATGCAAATCTTATCTTAAAAACGGCTCTAACAATTTTGACGAAATTTTGTATCCTACAATTTTGGGGTGCCAGAAGGCGATTGGGCTAGGTCACATGTTCGAAAAAAACGATTTGTGGGTCACTACGGGTCAAGGCATTTTAATGGGAATGAAGGTTGAAACAATTATTAAGTTGTTGAACAGTTGGCATTAAATAAAGTCGCAAAGTTGGCAAAATTTCACCAAATTTGGCGATATTTGGTGAAATGTCAGCGACATTTGGCGGGAAAATTGATTTTTAAGATTACCAATTGCAAAACACATGCTTGGCGCCAAATGGAAGAATGTCGCCAAATTTGGCGATATTTGGTGAAAAAATTGGTTTTAGAATCTAAAGTAATTTTCTAGAAATTCTTAATGGGAGTGTAAATATTCGATTAGTGGGTCATTTTAAGGTCACTTCAAGCAAGGGCCAGCAGGGTTCAACGCCATCAGTTTCCTGTGTGGCCGGCGTTCGCCATCACCATCCACAAGGCTCAGGCTTAAACATTCGACTTCGTAGGTGTGGATTTAAGGTTGTCCGTCTTTATGCACAGAATGCTGTACGTTGCGTTCTCACGTGTAAGAAGGCGTTCAGTGCTAACAGTCCTGCTACCAAAAAAAAGTTCACGACGAACTAAAAATGTAGTTTGGAAGGATGCTCTTTTAATGTAAATATGTACGTAATATAAAATTTTAAAATATGTACTGTTAAAAAAATATGTACTCTTTTAATATTGATTGTTTCTGTAAATAAAACTGTTATAAAATAAAATACTTTCTAGAAATAATACAGTGAGAATTTATTGTTATATCGAGTTGAACACAAAGCTAATTTTAACCGAGCGTAGCTCGGTTTTCCCCGCTGGTTGATTTTTAACAAAGTTAAATAGAAACTTTGAACCAGCAAACAAAGAGAACTATAGCAAACCATTAGAGAACACTGCAGCGATGCCAACAAGGCTATTTTCAGGTGGATCACATCCATGATGTGATCAGGCGAATATCGTTCCGTGTCCATGTACTAAATCGTCAAGCTAGGCCCTCATGCCGGGCAGGTAGCGGTCTGGTTAGCAGTATTAAAAATAAATAAATTTTCAAGCATGATTTTTTTTCAATGCATTTCAACAGGGATCATCTGTTTACTTCAATAAGTTAGAGTTGCTACTGTTAAACTTTGCATAATTGGCACTTGATTGCCCAGAACAAATGAAAATGAAAAAAAGCCGATTACTCAAAAGATCAGATTACCCATAAGATACAGCAGTTTGACGCTAAACAGAAATTTGTCACCGAATAGACAGACTTTCATTTGATGTGAGCATGAAATTAATGTGAAGTTAGATTGAAATGGTTGAAATATATGCAGCATCAGAATGTACTCGGATTTTTTTTTTAAGATCCATTGTGTTTGTGTGTTAGTTTATAAGAGGAAATATATCCCCGATAGTAGAAAAGGGATAACCATCACGATTATTGAAAGGGAACGAAGGAACCATACAAAGACTGTAAACATAAAATATCTGCCTCATCTGCAGCATTTATATTTTTATTGTAACAGAAAAAAATCTCTATTTTTATATAAAAATTGATTAGCTTAAAATAATGGCTGCGTTCCAGAAGGTATGAATTTGAAACAAACAATGATTGAAGGGAACATTTTAATCCTTTTTATTTCAACGAATTTCAGCTTTGTATTTACAAATTTTTTTACAAAATGTTTATAAAATTGGGTTGATAGTTATGCAAATTGTAATAACAATGGTTGCAATTAATCGTTTCAACGATGTTTACAGAGAAGGTCAAACTATGGAATGTTTAGGAGTGGACCACCGGGATTATAAAGGTGTTTAATATTTATTTGGAATCAACAAATTTCTAATCATTTTAAATAAATGTTGAATACTTTCAGTATCACAGAAAATGTTTAAATTATTGTTTGGAGTTCTTAATATTTAACAACCGCTTTTTGTGAATAAGTGCATAAAATATATTTCCTTGAATGACTGACATTGAGATGAGAGAATCTGAACATCTGGCATTAGCGATCTGTAAATAATAATGTTTTTTCAAAAGACATTACCCTATTTGCATAAAATGTTATTAAAAACTGAACGAATAATGTAAGACGAACAAAGCTCTTTTGTCTCGCAGAAATGAAAGAGGATTAATAGCACACATATCGATCACTTGCCACACAATGGGATAGAAAACATTGCCGCCAGAATTAAAGTAGCGAGAAAAATATATAATAATTTTTATATGTGAGGCTTTTCCTATATTATTTTAAGAAATTATACACGATGTTTTGTCATTTTAGTGTATAGAATAAGAATAAAGAGAATGAATATTCATATTTTTTCAATAGTTCGTTTTTTACCATTTTACCACTAATGTCTCTCCATATAAGAGAAGGCTAATTATTATATCAATGAATATATATTATGTTTGTATTGTGTACATTTACTTTGTGTTTAAACTTTATATTTTATATAAAAAATATATTGTTATATATATATAATATTTATTTGTAATTTGGGAATGTATAAACAACTGAAAATGAATGCTGAGGATTTCCCCTGAAAAGAGACCACTTAATTTAAAATTTCACATTCCTTAATATTTAACATGTGCTTTCTAATTCGTGTGTAAAATGAATTTCCTTGATTTGCTAATATTACAATGTGAGAATATCAACATCTGTCATTCACGATTTTTCAAAAAAAAAAAAAATAAATAAAAATAAAGGCTATACACTATTTCTAACATTTTTTATTAAATACTAAATTAATAATCTAAGATGAACAGAGTTCTTTTGTCTTGTAGAAATGAAAGTGGATTATTAGAAAACATATCGATCCCATGCCACATAATGGGGTAGAAAACACTATCGCCTGAATGAAAATACCGGAAAAATATCTAATATTGTTAGCTGTGAGATTTTTTTTATATTTTTAAAAAAAATTATTAATGATGAGCTATTATTTTAATGTTAAGGATAATAAATAAAGATGCGAAGATATTCGTAATTTTTTCACTTATTATATTAGGCTGCTATTTGTTTCTTTTCAATTCTAAAAATGGTAATTAATATACCAATGAATAAGTACATATTTTCATAATTCTGTATTTATTGTCACGCAATATTTTTATATGTAATTACGGCTTCTTTCTGAGAAATTGCTTCAATTAATTATAGGTTTGTGTTAGTTAATATAATCTGAATTTTAAAAAAATACTCAGTGTTTTAATGGGTAGTTACAACATATGTAAGGAAAAACTAGATATAAAAAAATCGCTGTAATTCAAATATGTTTGACAAAATGCGAAAGAAAAGGAGTTGGCAATATGTTCCACATACTAACCATCTGCTTTTACATCGTGGCAAATATGCGACACTGAGTTACTCAAGGGTTGCTACTCAGAATTTCTTTCTGAACAGCATCCATCTAGATCTAGCTGACCCTCCTAAAAAAGAAACAAGAACGAAAAACCATGCGTCAAGCATACATTATGTAACACTTTCCAACGCTTCCAAAACAATTTTACAAATCATACCGTTTAATAAGCTGAAAGATAACATCTAAGTAAACAATTTGAAAAACGCATAACATATTTAAAAACATAATTTCAGGAATTTCCAACGTATACAATATTCGGAAAAATACCCAAATACTTTTATTCAGCCCTGTATATGATCTATAGATTTGTATATATACTACATAGGATGCAAAATTTTAGTTCAGTTAAGAAACGCGTAGCACACTTTAAAATTCTCCTTCTGGAGTTTCTGTCAGTAAACGAAAATGTGTTCGCAAACTTTTGTGCTTCCCTGTATAAGATCTACAGAATTTATACACACCACGTAATAAACAAAAAGTGAGTTAAATTTAAAATCGCGTTCAGTAACTTAAAACGCACTTCCAGGAATTATTGTTAACAGACAGTAGTGAATTATTTTGTGTGTCCCTGTAAATGAACGATGACTGCTATACACACAATATTCTGTAGTTAAGCCTCTCGTAATGCAAATTAATGACATATATAAATTTCAATGCGTTTAAAATAGTGAAACATTATTTAAATAAACCGCAGA
The DNA here is from genome assembly GCA_963931845.1 of Maratus michaelseni. Classification (NCBI taxonomy): domain Eukaryota; kingdom Metazoa; phylum Arthropoda; class Arachnida; order Araneae; family Salticidae; genus Maratus; species Maratus michaelseni. Next base: position 121,467,871 of record OZ007591.1, on the reverse strand, counting down.
CGATTTTTCTCCATAGACGTAATGTAACGGAATTATTTTGACTGTCCCTGTAAATTAACTATAAGTGTTATGCACACCCTATTCCATATTAAGCTTCTTGTAATGCACCTTAGTGATATATATCAATTACAATGTGTTTGCAATTGTGTAAGATCATAAAAATAAACTGAAAATGATTTTTCCCCGTTGACCGTAATGTAACGGAATTGTTTTGAGTATCCCTGTAAAAAAACTATAAGTGCTACACACTTTAGTTAAAATAGGGAACGTGCTATGGATAACTACAATAACATATAAAAATTGCAAGGCAATCCGAGCATATTTACGGGAGTTAGAGCATGGGCAGACGGCAGACGGCCAGACGGCCAGACAAACCGAAGTCATAAACACTTTTCAACTAGGTTGGAAAGTGTTAAAAACAGTAGCGCCACCTATAATAACTAGAATCCGTCAGGCCGAAATGTCGGAGCATTGAGTTGGATAAACATAAAATATAACACTAACAATATATAATATATATTTTTTATTTTTATATTTACTATTTAATAGTATAAAAGAAAATTTACAATAACAGCTGTTGAATTTTCAAGTGTTTATTCGGTCAACAGTTGCCTCAGATACTGCTCAAATGCTAATCTATCAGCAAGTGCCCCCATTCTTCTAATTTGGTCTAGCCTATCCTTTGCAAAAGGCACTTCAATCAGAACATCCTCTAAACGTCGAACCCTGCTAAACGCGACATAAGTTGCTCCAAGTGACAACTCCTTTTCACCAATGTCCACAGCTATTTTTGACAAAGTTAAACCTTGGGATTTGTGTATGGTGACAGCGTATGAAACTGTTAAAGGTAACTGAGTACGGGAGCATGAGACATTGTTTTCTTCTCAAGACTTTGTAATAGGTGTGACAGGAAAAAGTCTTTCAGTGAGAAATGGTCCCCGATAATCATTAAAATGAACCATTACTGCCTGTGGCAAGCATGGAGGCCGTAATCCTGGTCCGTAGACAATATCTTTTACCGTACCAAGTGCACCGTTGACCAATCCTCCCTCTGTCCACAGATTGGTACGCAACATAATTCTGCATCCAATTGCTAAAAAAAGTTCAGCCTGAAGTCCAGACGCGTGCTCATCTTCACTCCATCTTGCTATTTGATTATTGTGGTCTGCTAATATTCTTGCCACTGGCCATTTTGATTTACGAAGTACTTCTTGATTATGTTCTTCAGCTTGCTTGTTCGTGGGAAAAAGGCGTATGGCATCTTGAAATCTTTCAAGTTCAGCCGGAGGCTGTATAGCTTTACGTCGTTGCATAAGGGATGCGTATTGGTCGCCTGCAACTTCGCCTACGGAAAGCGAATCAAGAGTCTCTCTAAGCTGTATTTGCTGATCGTCGCTTTGTCTCATTGACTTTGTTAAGGTGAAATATTTTTCAAACATCTTAAGAACTGTTTGTCCACGTAAAGCCAAAGTGTCTTTTATAGAATGTCTCCTATATAGAGGTGTGTCTTTTACAGGCTGTAGCTGCCTAATATCTCCAATCAGGTAAACAAATAAGACTCCAAAAGGTTCAATGCTGTCTGGTTTACCTTCGCGACATCTTTGCTCAAGTGCAGCCATCAGACGGCATCCGATCATTGAAAATTCGTCAATAATGAGAAATGAAACTGGACTCATGCTGAGCTGTAGATTTCTTGCTGCTTCACTTCCTAAATCAGCAAACGATTTAAAACATGTTGGTACTTTTAGTGCAGAGTGAATTGTTTTGCCCTCGACATTAATTGCAGCAGCACCTGTTGGAGCCAAAACCATAATAGCTTCCGGTCCTAACTGCTCGGTAACTCTTTTACGAATTTCTTTTATTACCGTACCTTTTCCTGCTCCGGCTTTCCCAATAATAAAAGTACGTTTACGGCAATTTATAAATCTTGATTGCAAAGACGAAAGCTGTTGCGTGCATAAGTGAAGTATTTTTTGCTGCTCATCTGTAAATCTGATCTCAGACGTATCGTAATTTTGATGCACTGTAAGTTGTTGTTCTTTACAGTAATATAAAAATGAAGTAAAATTGTGATCAGGGTACTTGTAACTCTCACTTTTCCACTCACATGCATGATCAATCACGCGTTGCCCCAAAGTATCCTCGTTTGTCTGCACAGGAACTATGGCAGCTGCTGCCATATATGGATCAATCTCGCGGTATTCTTCTTGCAGGATTTCTGTCTCATGTGTACTGTTAACAGCAGGAAAATTTATTTCTTCGTGTGCATCAATATTTAGATAATTGAATGCTTCCTCCCATGAGTGATACGCAGACGGCAGGCCTTCTTGCAATAAAGAGTCAGAATTACCTCTCCAAGGATAATTGAGTAATACTTGTTGCCTATAGTATTCTTCGGCTAGAGTTGGGTCGTGGTTGAGTGATGTAAGAGGAAAAACTCTGACAACTGCATCTTTTCTTCTTTGGTGATAATCGACTCCTATTACTGAGAAAGATTTTGCAAACTTAAGAAGCGTGCAGGAAATAAGTTTCTCCGGCCGCACGCAATATTTCTGAAGCATGCTTTTTGATGGTCTTTCGTCGCTTGAAAAGTTGATTTCTTCCCAGTTCTTATCATGAAGCCGTATTGTAACTACTATGATACATTGGCCATCCCATTAATATGTGTACTACCTCTTGGGCTGAGTAATCCCTTTCAGACACAGAAGACAAAATAAGTTTTTGGACTGCTTGAACCGCTGGATTTGTTTCGTTCATCTTATTTAAAATCTCAGATAACAATTCCTTGTAAGGAACAGAAGCTGTTTCTGATTTTGAGACATATTTGACAATGTAATGCAAAACCGCATCCTTTGATGTAATAGGACTGAAATCCGTGTTAGCTCTCCAAACTTGTGACACGAAGCAATTGTAGGTATTCATTTCAGAATCGTTTCTTTTTGGCAAAAAGCTAATTATGCCATTTTCTACTTGAAGCTTTGGAGAGTCGAACTCTGCTTTTGGAAAACCAAATCTGCAGCTATAACTATTTGTACCTCTTTTTTTCCTTAGGCAATAATCTCCATGTCTTGTGTGACGTTGGACTTGATTTAAGAGCTGAGCGAGATCTTTTTCACGATCTTCACTGGAAATGTCTGAAAAGCGAACTCGACAGCGGTGTATATCATTTACGAGGACGTCCTTGTCAGGATTAACAGCACTGCATAGTTTTTCAAAATATGCTGTTACGGCTGCTACATTTTCAGCGTTAGTCATGTCTAGTGTTTCCATGTTTGGCGCCCCTCTTAACCACAACAATCCATGCATGTGAGGACTTCCACGCCACTGCCATTCGAAACGAACCCAGTAGTCGTCTATTAAAAACAACGGCGTCAAGATTTTTCTCAAAAATATATCACAACGTTTTTGAAAGAGCCAACCAGTCAACAGAGGGTTGTCGTGCATTAATTGTCTGCGTTCTGCATCAGTCAGCTCATTTGGATCTATGTTAGGCTCTAAAAGTCTGAAAAGATCAGGCCAGTGATAATCAGCTGCAGACAGTGTAAAAAAATTGTTGGTGCTCCAATTTGTCCTACCATGGAAAGGAGTTCCCCACAACGTGCACGCCAGTATCTTTTTGTGGATCTTCATTTGCTAGCATAAATCATAATGTGTTTTGCCATTTCTGGTTGCCTATTCAGAATATCACGCATCTGCTCTACCGTCTTATTGCTGAACCTATTTCGCTGAACGAAAAAACGCCCTTTAGCCAAAGACTGCCACCGAAGAATTGAATTCATGGCAAAGTAGCGAAATCGGGGGTCTTTAGCAAATCGCCCATCTTCATACTTCATTAGGAACTTAAAATACTCATCAGGAGAGACTGCTTTTTGACGAGGTTGTCGTAAGTCAGCTGTACCATGTGGAAAAAGATGAGGAAAAGCACGTGCTATGTAACCCTCTTCTTGAAATTCGTTGATAGGCTGTAAATTTAATGAAGGGTGAGGCACACGAATTGCGTCATTTATTAAGTTGTTTTGATCTACCGGTTCAAGTAGTGGTCTAAATGACTCGCGCCTTATTTCCTCGTTCAAAGTATCAATATCCTCAGTAATATCGGTTGCTGTTGGTAACATTTGAGATACGTCACCATTCTCAGGTAATGTAGCGATCAAATCTTCATCAATTGTGATATTTGAATAATAAGGATTCTGAGCTTTAAGCCATCTGAGTGCTTCTAGAAGGCGTTGTGAGCGAACAAAAAACTCTGCACATCCTGATAAAGTATCTTTTGTCACTAACACAATTGAAGTCATATCTGAAGGATTGACAGGCAGGCGCGAAATAAAACTCTCAATATTTTGTTTAAAGCTGATTACATTTCCGCTGTATGCATACTGTGAGCCTCGTATACGCTAAAGAGAAACCACTGGATGTATTTGAGCGATCATCATTTGTTCAATGTAGCTCAGATCTTTGAGACAAATAGGAACTGGACCTGGGTCCATCGAATTAGTGGCAGAAAACTTGAAAGCACCGTCTCTACACTTGCATGTCTGGCAGAGCCCAGCAGTATTTAATATGATATCAGGGAAAGCTCTGTGACACGTATTACAGGACACATAGGTGATTTGCGATACCTCTCTATCAAACCTGATTGCTTCATTCATTTGAGTTGTCAGTATACCGGTACTCTGCAAAAAATCTGAAGGTAACTGACTTGTGCGACTTCTCCGCATTGAATTACGATTCGCAATTCTTCTCATTTCAGCTGATTGCTTTCTCTTAACTGGCATCCTTGCAAATTCTATATAATAAAAACATATAATCCGTCCATATATAAAATGTTTCTTAATATATATATATATATATATTTATCCATTGGCTGGACTATATCAAAATAAACAGATTTACTCTCATACTTCTTTCATACAATAAGCTTGAATGAAAAGAAAAAAAAATATTTTGAAATGGAAACAAAAAGTTTAATTACACCAATTGCTGAGTTCGATTTAAAAAAAAACTAAATTCATGTATTAATACGATTTAAACTTCATTGCACGTGTTTTAAGATAAAAATGTATGGGGTCCTTATTTCAGAAAAGTAAAATATATGTAAAATATATAAAAGTAAAATATATGGGACCGAGATTAAGAGCTTTTACTAAAAGGTTGTTTCCGAGTATATTGTTATTTAAATAAGTTTCTCATGATAAAAAATGGCAACAATATAAATTATTTCAATTTTCTTTTTATTTAATTCAAAAGTTTTTCATGATAAAAAATGGCAACTTAAATTATTTCAATTTTCTTTTTATTTAATTCAAACAATCGCAATGTTATCTCTATGGGGAAATGGAAAATTCTAGAGCAGACGATTCCGGGCGTTAGAGTTGACGAATATTTCTGTTTTTCAATCCCCGGCGAGATTTTGCCACTACCGACTTCCAGTCCAATTTTGGTATCAATGCGGCAAATATTTTGGCCGCTATCGTGTACACAAAAGTGTAATTTTTCATGGGAAGCCGGAGCTTTGCTCCGACAATAATATAATGTTGGGCAGGATCTTTGGTTTTACAGAAAATAAAGAATCAGATGTAATTGTGTGCATTTACCTAAGTAGTATGAATAATTTTTTGTTTGTCTAGCAGAAGTTTGCTTACATAAATTGTTTTTTTTTTCTTTTTTTTAATAAACACAGGTTGCTTCTATGCACTAATGCCAAATATTATATATATTACTTATATATATTATACAATTTATATATATTACAAACTATGTACCTTAATGTATTTTATGCGGGACAACACAAAATCAGTCCATTAAAATAAAAAAAAATATCAAATTCGAAGCATCATTTTGCATAAAAAGTTGTATGTGGAGATTCTTTGGAAAATAGACACACACAATTGTATGAATTTTTTATTTTAAGCCGATTTTAAAATATATTTAACAAAAAAGACATGAAAAATGGTCTTTTAATAACATTCATTGTGTAAATTCACCGTGTTATATATATTTTTTTAATTTAAAAATTATTTGCATTTTACAAATATTTAAAAAATATGTTTTCATTAGCTTATTTCTTTTTGTACTTAGTCCTACACAATGTCCGAAATAATTTTGTAATTTTAAATCTTACATTTTTCTTTAAAATTTTGTTTATAATCTTTACACACATGAAATATTGATTAAGTTTTGATTTCTACAATTTTGTAAAATATTGTTTTAGTGGGATAAAATACATGTTTTCGTTATTGCTGCAGAAATTTTACTTTAATCTATACCTTCAAAATAATTTTTTCTTCCTTTCAAAGGTCGCGTGTTTTTCTCAAGTTGTTTGCTCTTTTTCTCATCGGGATACGATTAATATATACTTTTTATATATGTTTTATAAAATACGTTGCATTTTTTGTTGGAAATCTAATTTATGTAAAATTTATCCAAAAGATGTAATGGTACACATATAAATTTTAATTAAAAAAGTGTTTCTGTTTCCTATAAAATAAACCATTTTATTTAGCAATAATAGTAATAATAAGGAAAAATATTCTTGTGGAAATTTATTTTATTTTAGATTACTTAATTTGTCTTAGATTATATTCGCAAATTTCCTTTTTAAGTATATTTTTCAGTTGAGAATAATAAAAATGTTAAAAAATATTTTTTTTAAATTTTACATTACTATCACGTTTTCTTCTTTTTATATATTAAGTTGATTTCTTTAGAAATCCAGCTGTTGCAACTGCCGAAATATTGAACCAATTAGAACCTAATTGATACAGTGATCTTGTCAGTATCTTGAATGACTTCGTTCATCAAGTATATATGTCTAAGCCGTTCGTTTACAGGGACATACAAAATAATGAATACATGCAAAATTCGTCATAACGATAACGTCCGAAGTACTGAATCATTTAAAACTTAATTGGTACGTTGTAATGATCTTGCGTTCGTTAAGCAGGTCAGTAGGTCTTATAGTTCACTTACAAGGCTACAAAAGACAACCCATTCAAAAATTGTCATCAAGTTAAAGTCCGAAATACTGAACCAATTCGAGTCTAATTGGAAAAGTGTATCTTGCAAGTATTTTGAATGGAGTTTTTAATCAAGAATGTACTTATTAAAGTTCGTTTGCACGGACGCACAAAAGTTTAGGATGATACTTATTGGATAGTTTGGGTTCAAACCTTCTTTGAGCGACGGGATTATATTACAGTCGATGGACGATATTTAATGTATAATTTCAACAAATTTGTAATTATATCCAGTCAACTACATTTGGTAAGCCAAATTATAAATTTCTTTTCAAATAATTTCTCTCGTCAAAATAGCGAACTCAGAAGGAAAGTGTTTTTAAAAATATACAGGGTGTTTTTTTTTAAACTGACGCTTTTCAGAGCCGCCTGTAGCTCGTTCTAATAACTTGATTGATACAATATTTTAATGGACTAAGAAAACCATGGGAAAAAACAAAAAAAATAGTTCCAATCGCCGCCGATAGGGGTAAATGTGGCACTGTACATTGAAAAAAAAAAAACATCAGAAACAGACAAAATTACTAATTTGGATAAAATGCCATGTTTTATTCATTATTTACACTTTCTCTTTCGTTGATTGCAGTTAAAACATCCATTATCACATTCTCTGCCACCGGTTTACGTCCTCTGCCTGACCGAACTGCTAGCGAGCCTGTTTCTTCGAATTTCAGAATCATTGCTTTCAATACATTAACGGATACAGGTCCTCTGCGCAGTTTATGGCGTGTTCTAAGTAAACGAAGAGCGGCTGGTGCATTGCACTGGTTACAATAATAGGACTTCACAAGTAACGCGCGCTGCGATAACGTGAGATTCATTTTCAACCTGAGCTGAATTTTTTCTCGGTGTTTTTCGCATGCATTTATAACTTAAACTATTGGCGCTACTGTCGCTTGCGTAAGTAAAAATTTGCATTTGCATTTATTGCTCGTATTTTATGCTATTTATCAGTTGCATAAATTACCACAGCGCCACATTTCCCCCTATCGGTGGTGATTGGAACTAATTTTTGTTTGTTGGTATTTTTTTTCCCATGGTTTTCTTTGTCCATTCACAAAATTTTGTATCAATCCAGTTATTAGAACAAGCTACAGGCGGCTCTGAATAGCGTCAGTTTAAAAAAAAACACCCTGTATATTAAATCTTATGTATGTACCGTAAAATTTAAAAAAGTAATAAACTTACTCTTGCAACTAGGCCGGAAGGACAACACTTTTTATTCGTAAAGTCGGATGTCTGAAAAGGAATATTAATGTATTTTTACGTTTTTCTTCAATTATTAACAGAGAAGATTAAACTACTTAAAAAGACACATTTTTTTTTCATCTGAAGGTTTTTCTCAATGACATACATGCAATAAAATATCTTGTACTCGATAATTGCTTTATTGTGCAAAATCATTAAAAACATTAAATGCCTCCTGATTTTATTTAAATTTCTGCAATATTTTATTTAGGGCAATTTACAATAACTTCCTTTCAAAAAATTTTTAAAATTTTTATTAATTTCTGTTACATTTCTCTTCACTGGCTGTTAAGAAATTGAATCTTATAGGATAAAAATTACGTGCAAGAAAAAACTAAGAAAAGACTAATTTCTGAACACGTCTTTTATTCTCTTTTTAGAAGTTAACACATAAAGACGTGTTTTTATTAAGTTATTTATTTGTAAAAACTACAAAATATCCGAGTGGATATTCAAATATCTTATTTTATGCAAGTTGCAAAAGAGTAATTTTATATATTTTTAAAAATATTTTGCGATCAGCAAAGCTATGTGTGAAGTTTCTTGTGGCTAGCTATACTCAGAGGCCGTATGAGTCAATTGAATCGATGCTAGTATATAAGCATTTGTAATAAATTTTGCTTAAAATAATATAGTACTTATAGACGACAACCATGAATAATCCTTTTAATAGATGAATATTTTCATTATCAATAGTTCCTTAACAATAAATAATAAAATTAAGTTACGAATACACCTAATTTCTATTTATAATTTCTCCATCCCCAAACAGTGATAATCATCTATCATATATTATCATATCCTCTTGCGATCGAAGTAGATTTTATTATCTCAGTTGCCAAACATCACTACATTGTTCGTTCTTGTACCTTTCAATATTTTTTATTTCCATTTCAGTCATCACTTGCGCCATATAGATAACGATCAATGAATAATTTCATTTCATTTTGTATTTTATGAAACAATTATTTGGTTTCCATAAATAGATTTACAAGCTGCAATAATTTTCAACATTTTTTTTCCAATGAGTAGCATGAATCTCTTATTTTTTTCAATAGCATTGTCATGGAATATTGCCCCAACATTGGAGAATTTAAATTCTGCGAATATTTCATCAATCTGGGCGAGAAATATTTCGCCGTTTCATTCCCCATATTTCCGGTGTGAAACAATATTTCTAAAATATTGTCACCTCAAATGTTTACGAGTGTAAATCAAATATTTCTCTAATAGTGGCATTTCATTTCAAATATTTTCAATATAAAGCCAATATTTAGCTAATATCCGGATGCCAGTAAAAGCATTTCTGTCGAGTGTAATATCTATGCAATCTTCGACCAAAATACAACATATAAACAATGTTACTTTGCAACTAGAGAAATTTAAAATAAAACAGTTTAATCATTTTAGGTAACAAACATGATGAAAACCGTAACTTCATCGATGAAAACCGTAAATATCTATTCACTTGTCCTGAAAAATGAAATTCAGTTATGAATACTTCCAATTTATGCGCTTTCTACTTCTATTATCTCCTTCCCCAAATAGCGATTCCAATCTATCATATTTTACCATCCTCTCGGGCAATGAAAGTATATTTCATCCTCTCAACTGCCAACAACATTGCATTGTTCACCCTTGTACTTTTCCCATAATAAATATACTTTATTTCCATTTCAGTCATCTCTTGCACCGTACATATAACAATCAATAAATAGTTCAGTTTCCTTTCACATTTTATGAAACAATTCTGCGGTTTTCATGAATAGATTTACTTACTTCAGTGTGTTAATATGAAATATTTTAAAAGACTACTCTAGTAACAGGAAGAGACTTGCAAGATCATGTATATTGCACCAACAGCATCATTCTTTTCAAATTTTCCGTTTGTATTTCAATATATTTTAATTAAATAATTTTTTATAGGATATCTGGGGTGGATTTCTAATTGGGTATCTTCGTACTTTTTCAATTTTAGTTGCTTTTATTAGGGTTCCGTACTTAAAAAGTAAAAACGGAAACATTATAAGATCACTCCTGTGTCTGTCTGTCCGTCTGTCAGAGCTCTTTTTCTCGTAAACTATGTGAGTTGGGAAAGTTATAATGCCTATTTACACACATTTTTTCAGATTATTATCCATTCACAAATATATGCTAGGTAACATAGTTTTTGAGAAAAATGCACTTTTCCGTTTTACACAAAATTTACTTTTCGGGCTATCAGCAGAACAGTGGACGGGCGCTCGAGATATCTATCGACTCAGAATCATCCAAAGATAATTGATAATAAATTTCGATAAAAATCGTCGGTTATTAGCCGAGATATTAATTAAGTTACTTGATTTTTTTTTAAATTTATATGTATCGTATAGGGTATAGTTCAAAAACTCTCGCAACATCGAACTCAAAAATATATTTGTTTTAATTTTGAGTATTACATTTTCAGAAATACATTTTCAGAGAGCGGTGTTAAAAAGTTATAAGCATACGAATACCGTTTTTTGCAATTATCTCAGATACATAGAATCTAAAAGAAACATCAATTCATGATACTACTTATATGTAACTTTCCACTATTAAATTTAGTCTTTCTTTTATGTATAAAGCTTAATTAGATTTGGCGATGCCCCGTGCACTTTCACGTCAGTCGACTTTGCTGATTCCCACTAGGAAGTTTTCCTGACTGGCGACATATTACCAATAATTCAACAAGAAATGCCAAATATGTCTTCAGTTATTAATAATAGATGACATATGTAAAAATTCCATGCTTGAAAATGCAAATATAATCAAAGAACAAATCTCGGAACAAATGGGTTAATAGTTGATTTTGTTTATGATTTACTTAATATGTCTTAAAGAAAGTATTGACAAATTAAATTTTTCATGAAAAATAATTTCATGAATACGTTACACATATATACTCCTAACTGTTCCGTAAAATAATTTAAATAAATCTATTTATCTCCTGCCTAAGCCCCCTAAAAACCCGGCCACAATTAGTTCTTAAGGACGTGATGACAGCCTGAATTCTTCCCCATCACATTAATCAACGTGGACACGCTTTGTTAAAATTTAATCCCGTGGGGCATTTCTCCAATAAAAGTACTTAGCCAGGACTCCATTTATTTCCCTCCTAGCCTTATTTGTCAGTCTCGTGGGTCATAAAGCAAATGGTGCCGCTGTAGAATTAAAGAAATAAGTTGGTGTGGGAAGAATGTTTAACTAAAGCGATTTCTTTTAGTTGTTGTCATTAGCCCTTTTTTTTCTTTTATCGTATTTGCTTAGGGAAAACTTCAGAAGAAAATATATGTTGACTTTGTTTCTGTATGTAACAATTAAATTTCCACGTGTTTGATTATTGCTAGAATGATTATTATTATTTTTTGTTTGGATAATGGGAAGAAAGTCCAACATGAGATGACACAACGAGTGGCTAAGTATAATGTCCCACGAAAAATAATTAAAGAAGAAAAAGAGAGATGGACAGTACTTAGGATACTTTTAAAAAAAATCGCTTACTGTTTGAGAATGGTTAGTTTGTTCTGATAAAAATCACAAATTGCAAAAAAAATAATAATAACACAAATTAATACATAAATCAGGTTATTTTGGGAAGGTGAATGTATAATAATTAACTTATTCTGAACTTGCTAATATGTATAATAATTTAAACTGTTTTCTTTTATTTAAATTCATTCAACATTCTCTTAAAAATACTTTGTCTAGCTGTTCACTTGAAGTTTTAATTAAAATGTTACATTTTCATTCGCACATAACTTTTAAGTAAAGTAACTCAAATAAATTAATTTATCTCATTCATTTATGTTATCTAAGCCCCTTGAAATTTTCACTTTAATTAGTTCTTAAGGCCGTGATGACATTTCCCTCACTACATCAATCAACGAGGACATACTTTGTAAAAATTTAATTCCGTGAAGCATTCCTCCCATAAAAATATTTAGCTAGGACTCCATTTGTTTCCTTTGTCGCTTTGTTTGTGAGTTTCGTCAGTCTTAAAGTGAATGGTACCGCTGTAGAATTAAAGAAATACGTATGTGTGGAAAGAATGTTTAACTAAATCTATTTGTCTTGTGTTTGTTTCTGTCCTTGGTATTTTTTTCTTTTGTTGTATTTCTTGAAGGATTCTATAGTATTATCTTGTAGGATATTTGTTAGCAATGTTTAAAAAAATGCACACTAAAAATAAATCCGTAAAAATACGAAAAATTTTCTTGCAATCAAGCTGCCATTACATTTTTCGTATTTTTCAGAATTTGTTTATTTAGTGAAAACACAAATAAACTGTCAAAGATATTCTCAAACCTATATTCATTGATTTGGGACATCATCGCGAAATCACTTTAATTGTCAAAAATAAGATTTATTTCTAGTACCTTTTAGGATTTTACTTTACAATGCAGCAATTAAATTTTGGTATTTTTTAGGAATTTTCGTTTCAATGCAGCAATTAAATTCTGGTATTTTTTAGGAATTTGTTTGTTTAATAAAATGTGAAGTAGAAATTTCCATTTGTATTTGCAATTAATGTTCTCAAAGATTTTTTTCAAAACCATATTCGTTGATTTCTGGCATCTTCTCTAAATTACTTTAATCATCAAAATACGGAATCTGGCATTAATTATCAACACAATTGCCGGATTTTTTTTTTCACAATGCAGCAATTAAATTTCTATGTTTTTACATATTAGTACTCGGTTTTGAAACTTTTAGATAATTTGGAAGTGCACACAACAAACGTTTTTCATGGGGACAAGTTATTGAGGTCATGATGCCCTAAGAACAATCAATGTTCATGATACATCTGGATCGTTCTCAAAACACATTCAGATAAATCTGTTCACTATTTTGCAGGCATAAAGTTCTCCATTAAAACTGAAAAAATATATGAATGGACTATTACCGATTATCTGTTTGCTATAATATCCCAGAAACTTAAGCAAAGGCACATTCATTTAGAAAATAAGAAGATAGTGATCTTTGAAATAGGGATCTAGCTGTAAATTTTTAGAAACTAAAAAAATAAAACTGTCCAATTGCGCATAAATATAAAAATGGTTTTCAGGAAAAAAGCTTTGACTGCGTGCAAAGATAAATTTTCCGTATTTTGTTTCTTTTAATTTCATTCATGAGAAATTTCATTTAATTTATTTCATTCTCTTTTTATAATCCACCTCTTTAATCTATAAATAAAATTAAATATAAATATCTAATTTAAATTAAAATTAAAATTAAACGATTCTTTTTTACTGCTATCTCACCATTAAATCATAAATTAATTGATACCAAGACTTTTTTTTAAAATGTATAATAACATTAAAAATATTTAACTTTTTCATGTTGCTTTTCCTTTACAGTAACAAAAAGTTGAATGACTAAAATATAAATTCATGGAATAAAGTACAGTACGTCAAAGAAAGAGATATATTTTGAACAATATCTAGAACTTCAGTCGTATATAAAACATAAATAAATGAAACGTTCCGTGAAATTTATATAAAGCTCCTTAGAAATGTATATATCGTTTATATCGCAATAACGGCTATCTACGCATTGAAAATTGTACGAACATTCACTTTTCCAATGCTAGCAACCCCTTTGGACACATTTTTTAAGTTTCTTGGATCAAGGCAGACAGAGGTGTATTGTTTGTGCACTTTTCTTAAATCAACATAGATTTATAAAAAACAAAAATGTTAGGTGTTTATCCAATAAATTTAGAAAGATAAAAGTACGTCCTTTCAGGCAAAAGACTGAGAACATTCAATTTCTAACCATTAAAATTTTAGAAATAATCTAAATAAAAAATAAACTAACGTAGTATATAACAAAATTAATGAAATTTCTTTTTTTACTCTCTAAGACTTTCTTTTTAATAGATGCAAACGATAAATAGAGACGGGTCAGTTTAGTGATGGGAGTATTCGAATACAAAATGTCTGTGTTCTCGATTCAGCCATGTATTCAAGTGGTCTCGATTTCAGACAGGAGTATTTGAATACAAGTCACCTCGCATCTGTGTCGGCGACGAAAACTGCGGTTTTCGACTGTATTCAGTTCTCATAGCGGGAGTTTTCTACGATTTCAAAAGATACGCCAGCGAATGGTATTCAAATACTACTAGACTACTCGGCGCTGTTTCAGACTTTTCTCCATAATCTTGTAGTTAGAAGGATGAACAGCGCTATTTTAGTTTTGAAATTTTGTTTTATTTTTTCAAGCATGCCATCAATTCAACTAATATACATGTATATTTTTAGTTAAATCGATATGAATTTAAATTTAAGCAAACGATTATAATGAATAAAATTCTGTGAATTTGTATTTCAGAATTATAAATATCAAATTTTTTATTAGATTTTTAAAAATTCAACGATCAAAATAATTACTTATAATGGAAAATAAAATTATACGCTCGTAAAAAAGAAAAATTTTCTTGATTTCGCTAATCAAAGACAAATTGCTTACTTTTACAGGCATATGCAGGGGAAGGCCGGTTCTTCGCCTTCTAAAACTTTGAAAATAATAAGATATAACTTGCAATACTAAGAAACATGGACGTCGGCAGAAATATATCTTGAGAGGGGCAAAATTTTAAAATACGTGTAGCAATGGTCCACAGTCTAGACGGAAGAATAAAATAATGTAAACATGATCTTAACATTATAATCTAGACATGAAATAATCTAAACTAAGATTTTTTTTTGTTAGAACTCTCCTCATGCAAGACAATTTTTAAACATATCAACATAAAAAGCAATACAAGAATTTATCAATTAAGAAATATTAAATATAAATAAGTTTTTTTTTTTTTTACCAACATGTTTTTAATTGGAAAATTGAAGCAGTTGTTTTTTTCCGTCAAAGAGCATTACCATCCTGAATCATTTGTTTAAGATAAGTTTGAAACGCATGAACATTAAGAGGAAAACAAAATTAAAAATTGTCTTACCTTGGGAGGGGGGGGGGGTGTAGGGTTCAATGGAATAGAGTCATCCTGACAAAAAATACTTAGTTTTTTTTTTGTTTTGTTTTTTTGGTGGTGGTGGTGGGGGGGGGGGGGGCTCTTGATGTTAACTGATTTTAACTTCACTTGGAAGAATTAATTTTATCATGCTTTCCATAATCAGATAAATAAATTTATTGAATTAAATTTCAAAAGTCAGGGATGAGAAATGGCCCTCCTTTGTTCACTTGTCAGTGCTTATGATAAGAGAATATATCAAAATATTGAACACTGCAAAGCATATCTTTTACTTTGGATCTGGTTTCATTATAGAGATCTGGCAGCTATACTGATGACAAATGTTTTCGACTAGGTAGTTCATACAGTGGATTTAGTTTTCTTGAATCTTGCAAAGGTTGATAATCCTGGACAATCATTTTTACAAGGATTTTATCAATTTCCCGTTTTTATTTTGTGGATAACTCCGCTTTAGCACCAAATATTCGCAACTGCTTCTGCCTTTTAATAGGAGGTTCGACACATTTTTCTTCATTAACAGATGCACATTCAGTCAATTCTTTCTGAACCGTAGTCAAAGGTGAAGAAAATTAGCTGCCTGAACTATTTTATTGCTGAAAATAATTAATACTAGTTGGATGCAGTCTTCTTAAATATCAATTAAGATTAGTAGTGTTTCCACTGAATTTCAAGTATTTTTTACATACTTGGCAAGTAACAAAGTTACCACTCTCACATTGTTTAAAGTAATTCCAAACTTCTGATCTTTTGCTGCCTGGTTTCATCTTTTTTTTTGTTTTGTTTTTTTTGTTTTACAAATTATAATAACTTGATTGGAATAAATAAAATTTTAAATTAAACATAACTTAAAATAAGATAACATTTACCATTTAAATTTCTAACGTAATTTTCAGCATTCAAACAATTTGCGAAAAACAAAGCATTATGACAATCGTAATATTTACTATATCAAAACTGAAAAACATTAAAAAGAAAAGAAATTGTTCTCAGAGCTATAAATTATAAAACGTTATCATAAACAAAGAAGAAGAGTTTGTACGAAAAATAAACATTTGATTGGCTGAAAACGGCGCTACTCATATTTTTCTAATAGACTGGTGTGAATCTGACACGTGATCATAAAAAAAGCAAACGATTTTACGTAGAATAAACATTCGAAAAGTGTAACAGACGAAATGTCGCCCCAGTTTGAATGAAGTCTGGAGTAGTTCTTAGTGCTACAACATTTGAATACAAAGAATCGATTCTGATTTCGATTCTGAAAAGTTTTCGAAAACTAAGGTATCGATTCTTAAAAGATCTCGAATCGGCCCATCACTAGGTCAGTTAGCAATGGTTCCCAAAATTTTCTTGGTTTTGCCCCACCTAAGAATTTTTTTAATTTAGTTTGCACCTCCCTCTTTCTAGACCGTAAGATAAAATTATGCTTATTAAAATAATGAACACATATTAACGTGAAGGAAACCTAAAACACCATAAAATATGACAAGTAAAGCAGCAGCAGTAGCCTCGTATTTTTTTAACCCATACACGCGCGTTGAGTCTTTTAGATCGGGATGCTACAAGAATATGCTGCAGTAATCTACACTTTTAATCTAAAATGATTCAGTTGCTCATTAGCTGCATTAATGTTATGTTCTTCCCTATTTTCCCTCAAGTTGATCAAAACTAACTTCATCGTATAGGACTGCATTCTCCCAGACTTATGGTTTGTGCTTTGTTAAGATTGTAGTACAGTGCTGCCCTGCCCACAGAAGATGAGCACGCGTGTATATCATTTGGGGAACAGTGGTTGGAGTAACGTTCTCTTCACAGAAGAATCCTGCATTAATGTACAACCTTACACTTTGTAAACGTGTTTTACTTTACTTGATGAATTTTCGTTTCTTGCACAATAAGTTAATAATTCAGAAAAGTAAATAATTTTTAGAGATCAAGTAAGTAACTAGGAAATAAATGCGCTTAAAGATTACAACAAACATTATTTTGCTAGAACTAATTTCAAGTTTGCAATAAAACTATAACTTACAATACAGAAAATGTAATAAAAAATAAATATCCTTATAATCATTTTAAACTTAAACATAAGGAAAAGAAATTATTTTATTGTTAAAATAAAACATTTCTAAAGAAAAAATATTTTATTTTTATGTCACTGATAAAAAAGAAGCATTTGTTGTTTGATTTTCTTTAATCAAAAATATTTTACCGTTACACAGCAAACATTTCGTGCCAAATACGCATTTTTGAAGATTTATAAAGATTTGAAAAAGCATGAAAGATTTAAAATATGAAAAAAAAAATCAATCATTTCAAACATGCCTCTAACATACCTCATAATCTGTCAAAAAGTATCTGATTTCATTAAAAATATGTTTCTTTCCTTGAATTATTTTTTACATGAAAAACATAGTGCTTCGGATTTATATCAAATCCCTAATGTGGAAGATATATTTAAAAATAATAATAAATGAAAAAGGAATGCATACATAATTCTTGAAATTAACTTATTTGAGATCGATTATGTTTCTTTGTTTTGGTTTTCAGCTTTTTCTTTCGGCAATGCGCTTTTCCTCTCAATTTATTATTTCTGTTCTTTTTGAGATGATAAAATGGATTCATTCCGAACATATAGATATCGTAAACATATATGGAAGAAATGTCAATAAATGTATATTGGAATACCAATTAAAGCAATAAAAATGCATTTTTCAATTTGTAACTTTCATGTCTCATGTGGTTTTTCCATTCTTCGATCTATTAACTTGCATTTGAAAAAAAAATTACTTTTAGAGGAGATGATAAAATCAGTCTGGTGAATTCTTTAATAAAATTTTAATAAAATATAAAAGAAGAAATGTAGATAAAGGCTTTTTTTCCATCTACCATACCACATGATATTATTTTTCTTTAGGTGGTTCTCAAATTCCCGGCTCAACAACGCGAAACTGACAAAGCTCAATTAGCTCACTGTATTGCTGGTATCTTTCTGATTTTTAACGAAATTTTCACGTATTTTTATATAAGTTATTCTATACAATTGACTACCAAATCATGAGAAAAAATCTTTGGTATAGTTTGCGCATGCTCAGTCAAAAAATATTTCTTACAAATGCCCACATGAAATATTCTATATATTAATATTTTAATCAAGCAGAATTGTCGTCCTGCCAAACCAAGTTAAAAAGAAAAGACAGCCCGCGAAAAAAACAGATGCCAAGAACCAGACTACAGACCGCTGCTGTTTACTTACAGCAGGCAACTTCTCAATGTTAAATCCACGAAATATGCTAGTGTAAAATATCAGATATCAAAGGAACCAAGCGTCACAGGAAATTAAAATGAAAACTAGAAGAATCTAATGAATAAATACTTCAATTTGAAACCAAACTCATTTTCATAAGGGAATTATAAACAGAGCTATAGATTTTTTTTTTTTAAACACGTCGACATACTTAAAATGATCGCTTTATTACTTCGTCAAACATTTTTTTTCAATCTAGAGACTTAACTATTAGACGGAAAAAAATAAAGATGGAATTTTTGGATAGGAAATTTCTCAAACTATGCGCCTTTTTAGTGCTCAGTTTTTTAAAAATAAAATTTCTACCTTTAATTAGCAAAAAACTGTTAATTAACTCTAAAATTAACAAAATTCGCCAAAACAAGGGTAAAATGGCCAAACGACTGCGTACTATTTTCTACGCACTATCGTTATGGCTCATTTATTTAAAAGAGATGGAATAAAAAGGTTTGTTTTTCAATATCATATAAATTAATTTTAAGAGTACGGTATTTTATATAGGATTAAATTTATTGTAAGAGTACACTGTTTTATTTAGGATTAAATTTATTGTAAGAATACAGCGTTTTATGTAGGATAACGATATGTAAATTACGTAAATTATTAATGATAATTAAATTATTAAAGATAGTTATAATTCAACACAATTGTTTAGCATATTACTTGTTTAAACACGTGAAATAACATGGGTTTCCGTTTGTTTTAACATTGTTGTAAAAAAATAAAATTATTTGTCGTAAGTATAAAATTTCGAAAGATATTAAAAATAATAAATCGATTAAAAAACAGAGGACTGTGGTCAAATGTTGCTTTAATATTTGCTGTAGCAGTTTAATTTAAATTATTAAATAGTTTAATTAATAATTCTACTAAATCTATTAACTATTATTCTATTAAATCTTATTCTATCATCTTGTTATATCTTAAATCAATATTCCGTAATACGATTACTTCTAAAACAACTGAAAATAAACTGGGTATTTAAACCTATAAGGGTAAAAAATGCACTATTTGCATTATTATATTTGCATATTATAAAAATGCTATATTTATATTGTTTATAATAAAGTAAAGTATTCTAAAGTATTGAAATTTTGAATTAAAAATGTATGAAGAGTTCTTATACATTAATCTATAAACTATATTAAATGTGAGTTTTAACTGATTTTTGGTAAGTGCATTGTAAGTATATGTAATGTATGAATAAAGTATAAACCGGTAGAGGAGGGAGAGTGGAAGTGCACCAAATTTATGCGATGTTTTAAAATTTAAATATTTTAATTAAAAAATCTACAGATATTTAAGGTAAAGTGTTAAAACGATATTTCGTAATACATTTACTTCAAAAAGTAACCGAGGAACAAATGTGTTAACTCACGCACCGATGTTTGGCGACTTTTTGATTTGCGCGATTTTCTAGTCCGCACAAACCAATATCTTAATACAATAGCCAAATTACCTTTAAAGGCAAAAATCCTTAAAATTTGGCGACTTTTTCCTTTTTATAACCGAGTAAAAAAAAAAAAAAAAAAACGGTGCGTGAGTGTAAGACATCATAGCCATAATGTCAAGTATTATATATATATATATATATATATTGAATGATGAATTATAAATCAATCAAGAGTTACCTTGTATTAATATACGAACTAATGTACGTATGAAATTTCATTGATTCTTAGTAAACTTACATCGAAGTTAGTAAGTATACTGTAAGTGTATGTAAGATTTGAATAACATATAAATCGGCAGTTTGTTGGGGCGGAGGAGGCGTACACATAATTTATTATGTACTTTTTTTAAAAGTTAAGTAGTTTAATTAAAAAATCTACGTGTGTTTCAGGTAAAGTCTTAAAACGGTATTTTGTAATACATTTACTTCAAAAAGCGACCGAAAATAATGGGGTTAATTCATCCTATATGGTAGGAAATTTTACTTGTTGTTATCTATACTGTTTATTATAAAGTGAAATACTGTTCTATTTAAATGATGAATTATAAATCAATCAAGAGTTATCTTGTATTAATATACAAACTACGTACAGTAATGTAAATATGAAACTAATTGATTCTTAGTAAGCTCAAGTTGAAGTTATAGTAAGTGCATTGCATGTTTATGTTGGGTTTGAATAACATATAAACCGGCAGCTGTGAGGAGGGGTGTACACCAAATCCAGTATGTACTTTTTAAAAGTTTAAATAGTTTAAGTAAAAAATCTACACGTGTTTCAGGTAAAGTCTTAAAACTTTATTTCATAATACGTTTACTTCTGAAATCAACCGAAATTAAAGTCTTCAACCTGTGTGAATAAAAAAAATGTAATTGATGTTATTTATATTGTTTATAATAAAGTGAAATACTGTTCTTCTATTGAAATGATTAATTATAACTCAATCAAGAGTTATCTTGTATTAATATACAAACTAATGTAAATATGAAACTAATTGACTCTTATTAAGCATGTTGAGAATTCGATTTGGTATTATCAGTCAAACTGATGCAGACATTTTGTCTAGAAAGCAAATACATTTTAAAAGTGATTCCAGCCATGATAAATTATTAGAACTTAGTAATTATATCCAGTGCTTGCCATATTATACGATATGTTTTGTACCAACGATGGCTCAGTGCGAAGACGTTACAAAAATATGTTGGAATTAATTCCTGGAAACATAATAGTTTTGATAGCTAAAGATTATATTGAATGTGACAAATACTTCAAACAGCGAGCTTTAAAGAAATTAAATACTCCTGAAGAAGATAAATCTCGCACTGCAGGATTGGATAGAAAAATTGAAGTTAAAAAAGAAGACATGATTATGCTGAGGTTTAATATTGACGTTCCCTTAGGATTGGTAAATGCGGCTATAGGCACAAATATAAAATTTGTTAATGATGCTAGTGAGGTAGTGAAAACTATTGATGTACAATTTATTTCTGAAATACATAAGACTGAACCAGTAGTTAGTAAACTTAAAATATTATCAAAAATATATTTTTATCGTAAACAGTTTCCTATATCTTTAGCATATGGAATAACTATTCATAGATGCCAAGGTTTGAGTTTATCATCATGTTTGATAGATATTGGTAACAACACCTTTACATATGGACGAAGCTATGTAGCATTGTCAAGAGTTACATTTTAAATGGTTTTTATGTTATAAATTTTGACACCAGGAATTATACTGCTCACAGTAAATCTATACAAGAATACAACAGATTAAGGAAAAAAATATCGGCCCGATATAAATATCATAAACATTATGTAATCAATAAAACAGAGAACAAAAGATCACGTACGGTACAGCATAAAAAATTGCTTATTAAGAGAAATGTCAATTATTGATGATAATCCAATTAATGTTGGTTTCATTGGAAAGCTATCTCCCGGTTACATGAATAGAGATGGGTTGTCTTAATACGCAAATTCTGTATGCCAATGTATAAAATGCAAATTAAGCTTTGAAGAATTAATTTTTTGTATCGGACGTGCAAGTTCTGTTTGCCAAACTCTGAAAATTTTAAGTGAGAAGCATGTAGAAGGAAACGGTAGAATGGATAGTACGTGTCTGAGAAAAGAACTAGGATTATCCGTTATCAGCAATCAACAACAAGATGCGGAAGAATTGTTAACAACACTTATTAACACAAATGAAATACTTAAAGATTTAACTTCAGATATAAATTTGATTACTAAAAATGTCGAAACCCATCTTGTGGATATACTTCAATACACAGAAACATATTATGATATATATATTTAGTACAGGAGAAAAAGATTTCTATCGACACATACGTAGGCACTTGAATTATATATGGTAAAGTATTTAATAGAAAATAGAATATAAGTACTACAATATAAGCTTGGTAATTTGATATCACGCCATTTTTAGCCACAAATTTCATAATTGTTTTCAAGCTTGGCTTCTTTTTTTTAACTTTTGAAAATTTGTTTTTGTAGATTGCCGTATACCGTTTATACTGTTCTTGAAGTCAAACAAGTACTTTACATCCTCGAAGTTCAAGGGAAATTTGTCAAGAATTTCAGTAGATATTCGACAAACCCTGTAAAAAGCGAAAGCGTCCGGTCACTGCCCCTTAATTTTTGGACAGCAGTGTATATGTTTTTGACAATAGACGTCAGATCCTAGTTCAAAATGCGGATATTCCCCCGGATAGATGCGTTATGACAGCGATCTTTGTGCAATTTTTCGATGTTTTTTGCACTTTAAGTGAAGAATTTATGAATATGTTTCGACGAAATTTTATGTTTATATGTAATGTAATAAATAGACTGATGTTTCTATAAATTTTTAGAGAAAACCAGCCTGAAAGAGGGGTTGTGGTAGTGAATTTTGTACGATTCTCGGAACAAGATAGCAAGACACCAAGTTGTTCTGCTGTCGTACACCAACTGCTCAAAACACAACGTCCTCGCGGAAGTGGGATGCCTGTAAATCGTTGGTGCGTGAGGAGATGATATAGAACTTGACTAAAAATAGACAGGGAAAATAGTGGGAAATAACATACTCAATCATCCAATTGTTCAATCTAGGTTTAATTTTCGACTTTGTCTAGGTCTAATTTCGAGTATTAACATGTATCAGATAGAAGAAAGGTTTGGGATTGGCACTCCCACTACACCCAGAAAAAGGAATTGATTAAAACTACAAAACATGTTTTGTTTAGTACATTTTGGTTGTTTTGGCAAAATTTTTAGTTGAAGTAAAAAAAATTGGTTTTGATGCTTGGACAAAATATATTGTTCGCACTCTTACAAAATGTTAACAAAATTTCATCCATTTTACTTGAATTAACAAAATCTGTTTTTTTAATTTTACAATAATTTTGTAATTTAAATATGTAATTAGAGCTAAATTTTGTTGTTTTTGCAAAATTTAAATTGTTGTGTAGTAGCCATAACTCTCTCACGTAACTCGATTTATTTGACTTATATAGCTATATAATTAAAGAATTAACATAATTATTGGATAATTAAAACTTTTTTCCATTGGGACGGACCAAGGTAGTTTTAAAAATACCCCTGTCCCATTTATTACTTTCTTCTATCTTTACAAGAAGAAAGTATTGGAATCATGAAAATTTTCGACTTCCGGTTTCCGACGGATTTTAGAAGGTCCTGAACACGATTTGACTGTTTTTAGAAAATGACTGTCAATGACTTTGTCTGTATGTGGCAAAAATTTTGTGGGCTCTCTATCTCAAGAACTAATGCACGGAATTTAATAAAACTTTATAATCAGTTACTTCGTGATATAAATTGTTGTTGATTAGTTTTAGGTGTAAATCGCGCAAAAGGTGGCGCTGATATGTTGCATTTTTTGCGATTTCTGCAATAGCTCTATCTCATTTTCAGCAGTGAATTACGCCTGTAATATTTGAATAATAACCAGTGAATTTTTATCCTGCTTTTTGCAAGCATAATTCACTGCTGAAAATGAGTTAAAATTAACTATGTGTTGCCGCATGCTGGGCTTTGTATTGTCGTCTCATGTTTGCCGCAGAAATTTGCCTCTTCCTGATAACTTTTCCATCTTGTGCTGCGGTTGCAGCCGGTCCGACATACATAAGAGTGAGAAATGTCGAGTTCGGATATCGTTCCTAATAGACCAGTGGTAGAGCCTCAGAGCACTGTTCTGAGGACCCTGGTTCAAGTCCCGGCTTGGGGCGTTTTTCACTCTCTCGGTTTGAAAAAAAGCAGGATAAAAATTCACTTTACAAGCGAAAGTCACGGCTGAAAATGAATTAAAAAATAGTTAAAATGGCATATTTAGTTTGGTTCATTTAACAAAAGTTTTTGTAGTATAAACAAAACAAGTTCGTGAAATAACGTATTTTATTATTTAAACAAACAAAATATATCTTGCTGAAAAAAGAAAATAAATTGTTAAAATAACACATATCATATATCTGTGTAACAAAAATAATTTTGTTAATTCAAGTAAAATTGAATCATAGTACTTGAATTAACAAAACATTTTTTTGCTGACGATACAATTTTTTTTTTTTTTTTTTTTTTTTTTTTTTTTTTTTTTTGGAATTGCATAAAAAATCAACAATATTTTTTTTTTTGTTGAATCAAACAAAATTTCCATTTACCCATATTTAAACGAAAAGTTCTGTTGGGTCAACCAAATTTTTGTTGATTCAACAAAACTTTTTTCTGGGTGTAGTTTTTTAAATGTCCTCAATAACACAGATACCACAACACGACGGCGACATACGCACAGCATCCTACAATCACTGACTATTTTTACTACTGTTTTCTTACACTTTTATTATCATATTTTTACACATATCAAGGGAATCAGTTTAACTATATTTTTAAGGAATTTGTTTCTTTCGAATGGTGAAAATATGGATTGTTCTAGATTATATTCAGCAATAATGTTTTATGAGTTTGTTTAGCTCAATATGTATGACATATGTACAAATTGTTTTTTCTATATTTTTTACTTCCTTAAAATTCCCTAAATGTCTATATATATTATAAATATTAATGTAGTATGAGATGCGGTTGTAGGATATTTAATACAGAATATTACTATTGGATCAAGCCATTCTCAAGTATTCGAATTTCAGCTTCGTTTCTTCTGTTCTATTAAAACTGCAGCTTTATATAAAAGCTGTTTAAATCCATCTTTCATATAAAAAGAGTGTAAAACGATTATAATTAAGAATTCAATAATACGCATTTATTTGTACTAATATACCAGTTGGGAAGACCGGGCTACGCCGTAACCCTCCGAGGGTTACGGCTACGCTCGGTTAAAATTAGCTTTGTGTTCAACTAAGCCTTGTGTTCAATATAGCAAAAAATTCAGTGCAAACTGTTCTGAACTACCAGAATCGTGCTTTCAGTTGTATTGTGAATTATTGGTTGAATCCCCTATCTAGGCTCCTGTTGGGAATTTCTTATAAAATTCTTCAGTCCTGAAAACCAATTTTTTTTTTTTTTTTTTTTTTTTTTTACCAAAAGCAGTGTTTGGCAAACTTTTGAAAAAAAAAAAAAAAAGCTTACAACTTCGTATATCAAAATTGAACGAATTTTTTATTTAAAGATGGCGTGTAATAATATTTTACATAAATTGTTTCAGTAAAAATAAATATATATATATATATATAGAAAATATCTTAATAAATAAAACATACCAGGAAATATGAAAGCTTAAATTGCACTTTTAAAACCTCAAGCTTAAAATAATAATAATAATAATAAATAAATACGC
This sequence comes from Maratus michaelseni, assembly GCA_963931845.1. Taxonomy (NCBI): domain Eukaryota; kingdom Metazoa; phylum Arthropoda; class Arachnida; order Araneae; family Salticidae; genus Maratus; species Maratus michaelseni. The sequence goes on along the minus strand of OZ007591.1, from coordinate 121,442,043 downwards.
CAAAGTTCCTATAGTGGAAAAGTATCGATGAATCGACAAATTTTTTATCAGATTAGTTAACTCTATTCGAAAAAACTATTTTTACACAATTTAATCTTTAAAAATCTTTAAATGTTGTCGAAACACAAAATATTTTCTGAAAAAAAAAAATTATTTTAAAATTCGAAAGAAGAGTTTATTTTTGCAAAGAAATTAACCTTTATCAGCTTTTTTTTTTTTACGTGCCAAACAATGATTTTTAATGTCTTGACTTTTCTTTTGTTTATTTTATTCGATGTCTATTCAAAGAAAAATAAAGAATTTGTTTCCTCACTTTATCATTAACCCATTAAGCACCATATTCAATTTAGTGATAGTATGCTGAATACTAGCTATGTTAAATTTTGTCAAAAAAAATTAAAAAAAAATTAAAAATACAAAATTTATACCGGACATTTTAAAGGAATAATCAAGCAGGGCGGTCGCTCTGCCAAGCCAAGCTGTAAAAAAAAACGCCAAGAACTGGACTACAAACCACTAACTGCTTACTTACAGGAAGAAACTTCGCAATGTTAAATCGACCAAACATGCCAGATTAAAATATCAGATATCAAATGAACCAAGCGTCACAGAAAAAAAACGAAAACTAAAAGAATCTAAGGAAGAAATTCTTCAATTTGAGACCAAAATCATCTTCATAAGTGATTTATAAACAGAGATATAGATTTTTTTTTTAAATGTCGAGTTACTTAAAATGATCTTTTTTTTCTTCGTCAAACTTTTTTTTTCAAACAACTTACAGACAAAAATATAGGGCAGAAATGAAAAAGGATTGCACTTTTGGACAAGTAATAACCTAATCTACGTGGTTTTATAAAATCCAGTGAAAAAATAAATAAATTTCTATCCTTAATTCGCAAAAAACTGTTAATTAACTTGGCAACTAAAAAATTATGCCAAAACAGAGATAAAACTCTGTCAACAACCGCGTACCATCTGTATTATAATAGCACAAATCAGTTACGGGTTAATCATATCAAATTTCATCTGAAAGTCAGCCATTTTTTCTGAAGATATTTTTTTTAATAAAACTTCATAATTATAAGAACACACTTTTTATCAGACAATTAAATGAGAATGCAAATTGTGGCCGATGACTGTTTCCAACAGGAATAAGAATGAGAAATTGCCGGTTTAGGATATCTATATAAGTGGCTTAGTGGCAAAGCGTTAGCACGGTACGCTAAATTCCCAGGTTCGAGTCTTGGCGCAGGTCAATTTTTCACTCATGTTGGTTTGGCGCATTTAATTGTCTGATAAAATGTGTGTTCTTAGAATATTGTAAAATAAAGTAATCAGACGTAGTGTTCATGCTTTAATATATATATAACTTCATAAAATTTACATTTTTAGAAAGATCTTTAAAAATAAAATAATTTTTGCTAGAAGAGGATTCACTTCTAAAATGTATACATTAAGAGTTATCGGCATTTAAAATTTCTTTCCAAACGTAAAAAAACTTTTCGAAAAGGAATTGAATGTTATTAATTTATTTCTCTAAAACCATGGTAAAGGACAAGCATTTCGTTCACAGGCTGAGAATTCTTTGACATCATTTTTATATAAATTAATGGAATCCAGTTGTTAAATTGTTTTTGTTTTAGAAGTGAAGTTTCCATTTAAATTTATTGTAAGAGTACGGTGTTTAGTTGAATAAAAAAATGTAAATCTAAGAAATTGCTAAGATATTTTGCTACTTTTAACCATTAACTACGTTTTATAAAAATTCGCCAATCAATGTGATTTAACGCTAATAATAAAAGAGCATGATATCACGTTTGAATTCAAAAGCAGCGCTAACGCGCTATGTACATATTCCGTTTTTACTCATCTCATGGATTAGGCAGTGATATTTTTGAACGAAGGATAACAAGTATTATAACAAGCCACATTTAATATGTTGTTTTTAAGGGTGTAATTAGTTTAATTGAAAAATCTACTGGTATTTCTAGTTAACCCTTTAAACAATAACTGAAAGTAAAATGTAATTTTACATAACATTCTGATGTTAATTTCATAGAGTAGATTATTTAAATTATGTATAATCTATTTTAAAAAAAAAGAAATGATATCTACAAAAAATACTTTTCAAAAGTAAAAAAAACAGCCAAGCTTAAAAAAAAAAACGAAAGTTGTGGCTAAAAAATGGTGTGATATCAAATTTCCAAGCTTTTATTATAATACTTATTTAACTTTTTTCCATTAAAGAAGTTATCATATATATAAGTCGAGTGCTACGTATATGTTAATAGAAATCGTTTTCTCCTGTACTAAATACATCCTAACGTGTTTCTGAAAATTCAATTTTTTTTCAAATTATGCATGATGGGCTTGGCGGCCATCTTTCCACATTTCTAAGCTCTCAAATTTCTAAAGTAAAAGCGTAATATGTTTGCAATGTAATATGTTTATAACAATGTCGCACTTCAGATTTTAACTACGAACAGATAAATTGAGGAAGACTAATATTTTGCTAAATTTATTTTTACTACTTTGAAATGATTAATTACTCTAAAAAATAAATCATAAGATGAATCCTTAAGATAAGTCATCATTATCTTAAGACACAATTTTTAGAGCATACAAGTCCATAAACGAAATGATTAAAATACTTGCTTAAGTTACAATTTTGAACTTCGGATTTTAACTACGGATATGGGTGCTTAGAATTTTGTGTATAATATGGAAAGATGGCCGCCAAGCCCATCATGCATAATTTGAAAAAAATGGAATTTTCAGAAACACGTTAGGATGTATTTAGTACAGGAGAAAACGATTTCTATTAACATATACGTAGCACTCGACTTATATATATGATAACTTCCTTAATGGAAAAAAGTTAAATAAGTACTATAATAAAAGCGGGGAAATTTGATATCACACCATTTTTTAGCCACAACTTTCGTTTTTTTTTTTTTTAAGCTTGGCTGTTTTTTTTACTTTTGAAAAGTTATTTTTTGTAGATATTTTAATTTATTCAATCACGAAAAGTCTGTCATTATATGTAATACAAATTACTATAATAACTTTCTGGTATTAATTCAAAATTTTGAATTTTAAAAAAGGCCAAACTGGCAACCGAGACGTAGGCACATACGTCCTGGTATTTCAGATACAGGTGTTCATGACGTACGCAGGTACGTTGTGGTGCTTAAGGGGTTAATAGCTTCCTATAAAAGAATGCTTTTCTGTGTGATTTTCCCGCTTCTTTTGCATAATAAGATTGTCAAACCCCGTGAATCCAAAAGTGGCATTTGTTCTAAAAAGGATTTGGATAGCAAACATCGGATCATTCCTTTACTTTTCATCTGTTGGGATTAGACTTTTAGAACGTTTTCTTGTAGAATGTGATAAAGGAATTGGTGTCACGCATTTTTTGTTCATTCTGAAATATATTTTAAAGCGCAAATGTATTTCATTTTCATAAATTTGATGGAACTACATTTCCTAAAAGAAATAGTTTCCTATAAAAGAATGCTTTTCTGTATGATTTTCCTGCTCCTAATGCATAATAAGATTGTCAAACGAAAATAGCACTTATTCTAAAAAGATTTGGATAACAAACATCGGATCATTCCTTTACTTTTCATCTGTTGGGATTAGACTTTTAGAACGTTTTCTTGTAGAATGTGATAAAGGAATTGATTTCAGGCATTTTTTATTCATTCTGATATATTTTAAAGCGCAAATGTATTTCCTTTTCATCAATTTGATGGAACCACATTCCTTAAAAGATGCTAATCATTTTTAATTAATTGTTTTAGAAGAATATATTTTATCATAACAAATATCTTAAAAACAGTTGTTGTTGTCGGAGTGCAAAATTAATTTTTAAAAAAAGAACTGATTGGAAAGAAAAAGTTTTCTTTTCTAGTGAAATTATTTTTATTCGCATTTATTTTTTACGTGTCAAACGATAACGATAATCTTTTGAATCTTATGTTTTCTTTGCTTATTTCCTACAACACCAATAAAAAACAGGGATATTTGTATTTCTCGCTTTGTCTACAATATTGTTGTTCTTTAAAACGACGTTTTTACGAATGAATTCCTTTCCCCTTTCTTATAATAAGATTATCAAACACCTTGCGCCGAAAATATTGTTTGTTCTAAAATGATTTAGATAGAAAACATAGTACCATTTGTATGTTTTTCATTTGCTGAAGCAAATAGTGTCATGTAGAAAGATTTTTCCTTGTAAAATATGTTAAAGAATTTTATGCGCGTTTTTTCTCTACACATTTAAAACTGTGCCTCAGAAATAAGAGGTAGATCATGAACTTTTCTAACCCTGAATATTTAGTGGCATACTATTTTTTTGGAATTAAGAACTTTACTTAAATTTAGATTTGAGTGACTCTTATTTCTATGCTTAAACGTTATAGCGCAAGCGCATTAATTTGAAAGTTTTTTCTTCCTAAGAGGCACAAGTCTGAATAATATATCTGCTATAGGTTGCTATATTATTGGTGACTTCTATTTTGCTGCACTTTAATTTTTCCCCCTATATCAGAAACACATTACCTAGATGCCTCTCGTACAAAAATAATTGAATCCCCGATGCACTTGTTTTATATACAGGGTGTCCACGTATAACCTGACCGACCTTTATTTTCACAACCGTTGGTCTTAGATGCTTACTACCAATTACAAAAATGGTTTAAATAAGGTAAAGAATTATTTTTACAGTGATTTGGATCAAGAAAAACATGTATTAAAAAATTACGAAATTTAAATTTTTATACGGTTCTCCGGTCCTATAAGTGATATTTAGTAAATGTTTTACACATGCTTAAACAAACTTGCAAGGAGTCAAAAAATGAAAATTCATTTGATACACCCTAATATTATAAATTTTAGCAGCACATTGGCCTCTCACCAATATGTTTATCGGTAATACGTGTCTGTGACTCATATGTGATTTTTTTAATTTCTCGGCATGAGGAATGGGAAAATAGCTCTTCTTATTTTAGACAAAGGCTTCATTCTAAGCCACCGTTCTCCGTTATGGCCGTACAGATTCGGACATGTTTTCAAAATTTAAAGAAGTTTTCGCTAATAGATAGAAAGAATTACAAAAAAAAAAAAGTTTGTGATGATTATTCTTGTAACTGCCCTGTGTTTTCATGGAAAAGTTCATTAAAATTATTGAAACTCTGATGTATTATCAAATACAATTATAAAATTTAATGAATTATAAAATGTCCTAAGAAATGCACATTATATTTACAAAATTTATAGAGGTTTTCGCTAATAGAGACAAAGACTTACAAAAAAAATCGTGATGATGGTTTTTGTAACTGCCTTATGTTTTCAAGGAAGCGTTCATTAAGACTATCAAAAATCAAGACTATCAAAAATCAAGACTATCATTAAGACTATCATTATAAAATACAATCATACATTTGAATGAATTAGAAAATGCCAGAAGAATTGCAAATTATATTGACGATTCTTGACAAAATTTATAGAGATTTTCAATAAAAGATAGAAAGAATTACAAAAAAAAGTTTGCGATGTTGGTTCTTGTAACTGTCTATGTTTTCACGGAAAGGTTCCTTAAAACTATTGAAACTCTGATGTATTATCAAATACAATCATACATTTTAATGAATTAGAAAATGTTCTAATAAATGTAAATTTTATTGACGATTCTTTTCTAAATAAAATTATTTGGTTCACACTTATGTATGTCTAGCAAATAATATTTGTTCAGAGTAGAGGAAATAAAATAAATTAAAATTGTATTTTTAATATAATCAAGTGAAAAAAAATAATTACCTAAATGTTAAAATAACATGGTCCTCATGTGGTTGCTTTGAATTTGGTTGCACGAGAAGCTATATAAATTAAAAGTAATGAGATAAAATACTTCAATAAGCATTGTTATTAAAGCACCTGTTTTCATTATACTTGTGGTCTCGTAGTTTTTGATTACTAAGTTCATTTTTCAAAATATTTTCTGAAAGTAGTTTATTTAATCATTATTGATTTTGAGAATTTCGCTGATTGTGTGTACGAAACTATAGATCTGTTTTATAAGTCTGTAAGTGCACTGTAATCCCTTTTGGCATATATAATGTTAATGACAATATGTCATTTTTCTAATGTAATTATATACATAAATGTTAATTATTTTTCTTAAAGTGATATTACACTTCTATCACTAATAAAATTTGATTTTTGAAATTGTTGTTTGAAATTTATTGTTATCGCTAATAAAATGTAATATTTAATTTATTAATTTCTAAAAATGTTGATTTCTTCCTTTTGTGTAGTTATACGTACATTAAAAAAAAAGTCTCTCCTTTATGCGTTATTTTTAGTTAAAGTCCGTTTTAATCTCGTTTTCTAACCTCTTCTGTCGTACCACGGCCTAACTCGATTTTCTCCTTCCCTTTATACGGCCGTAACAAAAAGTCATTTTCCCTTTGTTCAAGAGGAATAAGAGTTTCTCCCCGGAAGAACGTAGGGGGCGCTATTACTTACCATTACTAATGGAGAATTTCCTTATCTTTGCGTTTCGTTCGTCAAAACTATTTATGAATTGATATATCCAAGACTAATAAAAAACCCTTTAGGGGAATGTGACTTAAACGAGCATAAAATAAATATATGCTCATTAATATGTGCAAAATTCTTGCCCATCATTTAAAAAAATATGGCAAGGTATTTTACAAATGAAACCAATTTATCTGCATGTAAGAACTCTTTATCAAGAAAAATTTTAAAGTTTACTTAATTTTAATTTTATAATATTTAATGTATATTTCACAGTAAAAATTATCAATGTTTAAAGTCTAATCAAGAAATAGAATCTGCATATACCTATAGATACATATATATATACAAGTAGGGTGGATAGATTTATGAATTAATATTTTAAAAATCTGAAAAAATATTCTGTAATTTCTGTAACCACACAATATTCTAAAATTTCCACAAAAACTATTCTCTCATAAATGGAGTACATAATGCTACAGCAAAAAAAAAAAAAAAAAAAAAAAAAAAAAAAAAAAAAAAAAAACTTGTTCATTTTCTAAAATAATAAAACCTGTAAAAAATATTATGAATTTGTTAAATAATCCATGTTTTGAGAAAAAAAAAAAGCGACGTGAGTTGATTGCCGGATATTGGCGAAATATGTTTTCTTATTCTGTTGATATTATGAAACATGAAAGTATATTTTTATTTTTATATACATACTTTTATACCATGACTTTCCTGAACTAGAATATTTAATTTTATATGTAATTCTATTATATTTCTATATGCTTATATATTTCAGATCAGTACCTATAATGGTTAAATTTATTAAAAATTGTTTTGAATGTACACATATATACATATATTTTAAATAATTCAGAATCGTGTAAAAGTAATCCATGTTTTGAGAAAAAAAAATCGATATGAGTTTATTGCCGGATATTGGCGAAGTTGCTTAATTTTCTTACTACTATTATGAAACTAGTAATTATTTTTTTTATTTTTTGCTGTGTATTTTACGCTCAGAATTATCAATGTTTCAAGTAATCCAGAATTTTAATGTATTGAAATTTACTTATAATGTTTGTTTTACATTTTGCAGTAGGATGTTATTTAAACTATTTTTAATTGCTTAAAGCATTGTATTTAGTTATTTTATCTCTAAATCTTTTAGTTTTTCCTGTTTGTCCTGTTTGTTTTGTTTAGTTTTTTCCTTTTAGTTTTTCCTGTTTGTAGTAAAGAAAACGCCGAAGTAAAAGATAGATATGTTACATATAATGCTTATATATTTCAGATCAGTACCTATAATGATTAAATTTATTGAAAATTGTTTTGAATATACATATATATATACATATTTTAAATAATTAAGAATCGTGTAAAAATAATCCATGTTTTGAAAAAAAAAAAATCGATATGAGTTCATTGCCGGATATTGGCGAACTTGCTTAATTTTCTTACTACTATTATGAAACTTGTAATTATTTTTTAAATTTTTTATTGTGCATTTTACGCTCAGAATTATCAATGTTTCAAGTAATCAAGAATTTAAATGTATATAAATATAGAAATTTACTTATAATGTTTGTTTTGCATTTTATAGTAGCGTGTTATTTAAACTATTTTTAATTGCTGAAAGCATTGTATTTATTTATTTTATCTCTAAATCTTTTAATTTTTCCTGTTTGTAGTAAAGAAAATGCCGAAACAAAAGATACATATGTTATATATACCTTTTATAATGAATATATTGCAAATATTCTTGTATTTTTATGTATAGAAGTAACATTTACTAAGCATTATTTATGGTAAGTATATCGCGCCATCTACCGGCGAAGAAGCCTTTTAACGATTCCGAAACTAAGGGGTGATTGTGAAGGCCGTATGAAGGGAGGGAGAATCGAGTTTGGTCGTGGTCGTACATATGTGTGAAGTCATTATTGTATTCAAATTAATAGAACTATTGCTGACAATTTAAATATTATTATCATTTATAGTGTAAAAATGTCTTTAAATATATACGTATATTTTTAATTCATTCTGAATTACAGTTGTAAATCAAATCTAGGAAGTTTTTCCCCTTTTAAGAATGGATGTGGTATTATTATTCTCTTAAAGAATAAAATTTTAAATCTTCTTTTACTACAAGTTAAAAGCTAAATATTTAAATCTCTTTTGCGACAACTTTTACTGTATGAATAATTCTAGATTTAATAATGTAAATATGCCAGATATTTTTGGTTATAAAAGTTCAAAAATATTGGTTTAACAAGGTTTTTGCCCTTTATTGAAAACAAACACATGCGCAACATGCATATGCATAAGTAAAAGTGTCTTTATAGATAAATATATATGTGTTGTAATTTTCCAACTGGACGTAAAATGTCCGGGCCAGCATTCGAACCTGGGATCTCTTGGCTGAAGCTGTCATGCTCTACCACCTGAGCTATCCCGGTCGAATCTGGAGGGCATAATTCATCCAGTTAACCGTATTGATCATGGCATCTGGTCTGATATTTTAATCAGCTCAACAGAATAGATCGCAGGTAATAGAACTCCAGTAAACGCTGGATACGTGATTACACTAGATTAATTTTAACACAATTATTCAAATTCATAAAGAAATCATACGAGTTGTAATTTTCCAACTGGACAAAAAATGTCCGGACCAGGATTCGAACCACGCATCTCTTGACTGAATCTTCCATGCTCTACCAACTGAGCTATCCCGGTCAAATCTGGAGGGCATAATTCATCCAGTTAACCTTATTGATCATAGCATCTAGTCTGATATTTTAATCAGCTCAACAGAATAGATCGCATATAATGGAACTCCAGTAACTGGATATGTGATTACACTAGATTAATTTTAACACAATTATTCATATTGATAAAGAAATCATACGAGTTGTAATTTTCCAACTGGACGAAAAATGTCCCGGCCAGCATTCGAACCTGGGATCTCTTGGCTGAAGCTACCATGCTCTATCAACTGAGCTATCCCGGTCGAATCTGGAGAGCATAATTCATCCAGTTAACCTTGATGATCATAGCATCTGGTCTGATATTTTAATCAGTTCAACAGTGATACAGCTGGATACGTGATTACACTAGATTAATTTTAACACAATTATTCAAATTGGTAAAAAAAATCATACGAATTTGAATAATTGTGTTAAAATTAATCTAGTGTAATCACGTATCCAGCGTTTACTGGAGTTCCATTACCTGCGATCTATTCAGCTGAGCTGATTAAAATATCAGACCAGATGCTATGATCAGTAAGGTTAACTGGATGAATTATACCCTTCAGATTCGACCGGGATAGCTCAGTTGGTAGAGCATGGCAGCTTCAGCCAAGAGATCTCAGTTTCGTATCCTGGCCCGGACATTTTTCGTCCAATAAGAAAATTACAACTCGTATGATTTCTATACCAATTTGAAATAATTGTGTCAAAATTAATCTAATATATATGTGTTTGAGAATAATAAATTAATAACATTTTTGAATGTATGCATATATTAACAGCTTAAAATTTCATTTGAGAGTGTTTCGTTTTCGTTTTTGATTACGGCCGAAATTCGGTTTCGGTTTAGTTTTTGCCTCAGAAACTTGTTTTGCTATGTCACTAATATTAATTCTGTGTTTCAGAAGTATCCGCTATTTCATAAAACAATATCTTAAAATCAAAAATATTGTCGAAACATAAAACTTATTTTCGATAAAAACATATTTCTCTTCAAAACTTTAAAGGTAGGTTTTCCATTGATGTAAAATTCATTTTATTCTCAACATTTTGTACGTGCCAAACGCTAATATTTTCATTTTGGTGCTTTCGCTTATTTCTTTCAATATTAATAGAAAACAAAGAGCTTTGTGTTTCACCATTTGTCTTAGATAGCATTCTATAAAATCATTATATTCTGCATGAATTCCCCGCTCCTTTTGCATATTAAGTTTGCCAAAAAGAGTAAATCAAAATTTGCGTTTGTTATTTTCTTCTGTCTATAATAGAAGAAAGTTTTGTAATCGAAATTTTTTCGACTTCCAATTTTCGACGGATTTACACGTTTTAGGGGTCAAAAATTCCGAAAAAACATATTTTTACAAAGTGTCTGCCTGTCCATGTATCCGTCTTTCCATGTGTATGTCCTCTTAGTATCATCAGAAAGCTCATGAAGTTATGCTTCAACTTAAACCAAATTTCATGTATAAGTTTTTGGTTATGGCCATCAGGTCGAACTTGAATTTGGGGATATTCCAACGAAAGGGGGCACTGCGATAGCGATTTTTGTTCCATTTTCACTATTGTATCATCGAAAAATGCATGAAGTTATGCAGATAATTGAACCATTTTTTTTGCATATGTTTTTGACTATGGCCTGCAGGTTCCAGTTGAATATTGTGATATCGCACCTGGAGAGGGCACTGTGATAGCCATTTAAAGATTTCAAATTCAAAAAGATGTACAAAAAAGCTTAAAATCCTAAAAATTTATTGAGTTAAATGTTTGACCTTCATCCAAAGATTCCAGAGCATTTTTTTTTGTTTTCCCCCTATCTTAAAAAATGGCGGAGATATTGCAGTTTGAAATTTTAGGGTTGCTGACATTTTGAAACAATACAGCACGATTCTTCCATAAACGGGTTTAATTTAAGAGTTTTAATGAATATGGTTTCAGCAAATTTTCCTTCATTGTTGTAACCATCCTTTCAAAGATCTTACATGCTTAACTCTCTTAATGCTTTCTTAAAAATATGTTGCCATATATGAAGCCAACCTGGCAATGTCTGTCTAATTTGGCTATATTCTTATTCAAATTCAATATTGACGAGAATCGGGAATGACTCTTCTGTAATCGGGTTCCACGCATTTTAGCTTCGTATTTTTCAGTAAAATTAGCTAAAATCTTAACACTAAGCAATATAGAGGCTATCTTTTCCTGCCGGTACAGGCCAGAAGAACTTTTCGTAGTTTAGTTTAATACATCAGCTGCTCGCATCCAGGTAACCCGACGATTCGCAAGCAGCTGACGTACAACAGAATGACGAAAAATTATTGATTTTCTTGGCGGTGTGATAGAGAATTTTGAAGTATTAACATGTAGATAGAAGAACGTTTTGGGATTGGCATATCCAAGTAGTTCTATAGGTATTTAAATAGAAAACGTTCTATATTTTCTTTGTTTTTCATCTGCTGAAATGGGCAGTCATTTGTACAAATAATGTCTTTTGCATTTTAGTCCAGTTTTTAGTTTGAATATTCATGTCGTTGTTACAAATTAATAATAAATTTACAAGTACTATTACAATTTAAGTGTCAATTTATAACTTAAAATATAAATTTTTATCATTGTAGAAATAAAATGCTTTCAAATATTTGTAGATCAGACATTTTCAAACAAAATCAAATCTTTTAATTTATCGTTTTATAAGTATCTATTAAAGTAAAAATAAAATACAACGTTAAAACACCAGTATAATTGAATCTACAGCATACCGGTTTCGGTAGCATATAGCATACCCTCCTCAGTGCTATTAGTACTATTATTATTTATTAAGTATCTATTATTTCATAAAACAGTATTTTAATGAATTTAATATTGCGCAGCACAACAAATATATTTTTGTGAAAGAATAATTGATTAAAAATTTTCAATAAAATTTTTCTTTTACTATTAAATTAGTTTTATTTTTAGCATTTTTATGGTAAAATGATAGTTTTTTTTTATTCTTATGCTTAAATATTAATATATAGCTTAAAATGTGAACTTCTATGATTAAAGATATAAAAATCTTTCGAATATTTGCTGATTAGACATTTTAAAAGAATATAAAATACATTAAATAATCGTTCTATAAATGTATATTAATTCATTAAATAATATCTTAATGGAATCAATATTGTGAAGCCAAAAAATATTTTTGAGAAAAAAGGATTAAATAAAAAATTTCAAATAAAAGTTTTCTTTTACTGTTAAATTCGTTTTATTTTTAGCATTTTTATCGTCAAATGATAGATTTTTTTTTTAAATTCCTATGCTTAAATATTAATATATAGCTTAAAATGTAAACTTCTATGATTAAAGATATAAAAATCTTTCGAATATTTGCTGATTAGACATTTTAAACGAATATAAAATATATTAAATAATCGTTCTATAAATGTATATTAATTCATTAAATAATATCTTAATGGAATCAATATTGTGAAGCCAAAAAATATTTTTGAGAAAAAAGGATTGAATAAAAAATTTGAAATAAAATTTTCTTTTACTGTTAAATTCTTTTTATTTTTAGCATTTTTATGGTCAAATGATAGATATTTTTTTTAATTCTTATGCTTAAATATTAATATATAGCTTAAAATGTAAACTTCTATGATTAAAGATATAAAAATCTTTCGAATATTTGCTGATTAGACATTTTAAACGAATATAGAATATATTAAATAATCGTTCTATAAATGTATATTAATTCATTAAATAATATCTTAATGGAATCAATATTGTGAAGCCAAAAAATATTTTTTGAGAAAAAAGGATTGAATAAAAAATTTAAAATAAAAGTTTTCTTTTACTGTTAAATTCGTTTTATTTTTAGCATTTTTATGGTCAAATGATAGATTTTTTTTAAATTCTTATGCTTAAATATTAATATATAGCTTAAAATGTAAACTTATCTGATTAAAGATATAAAAATCTTTCGAATATTTGCTGATTAGACATTTTAAAAGAATATAAAATCTATTAAATAATCGTTGTATAAATGTATATTAATTCATTAAATAATATCTTAATGGAATCAATATTGTGAAGCCAAAAAATATTTTTGAGAAAAAAGGATTGAATAAAATTTTTAAAATAAATGTTTTCCTTTTCTGATATATTCATTTCAGGGGATTTTATGTGGCAAAGGATAGTTTTTATTCCTGTGCTTTCTCTTAATTATTTTACTTAATATCAACAGAAAACAAAGGACTTTGTTTACATCACTTCGTGTTTTAAGAACACATTATAAAAGAATGTTTTTCTGAATGAATTTCTCGTTCCTTTCCTATAATAAGATTGTTAAACATCACGAATCTTAAATAACATTTGTTCCAAAAGAATTTGGATGGAAAACATTCGATCACTTATTTGTTTTTCATCTTCTGAAAAATGCAGTCATGTGTACAAAGAATAGTTTTTGAATTTTAATCCAGTTTTCAGCAATGCTTGAACATGTATTGTGTAGATATAAAATAAAATAAAAACTACATATTTTTGTTATTATTTAAGTAGTAATGTATAACTAAAAATGTAATCTTCTATCATTATAGAAATAAAAAAACTTTCGAATATTTGGTGATTAGACATTTAAAATGAATATCAGACATATTAATTATTCGTTTTATAAATGTGTATTAATCTATAAAACAATATCTTACTGAATCTAATATTGCGATATAGAAAATGTTTTTTTGAGAAAAAAGAATTAAATTTAAAATTTCAAACATAGTCTTCCTTAACTGCGAAATTATTTTTATTTTTAGCAATCTGTATGTGGCAAAGGATAGTTTTTATTCTTTACTTCCTTTTAATTATTTCCTTTAATATCAATTGAAAACGAGGTATTTTGTTTATCTTGCTTTGTCTTTTAAGAGCATATTTTAAAAGAATGTTTATTGAATGAATTTCTGACTCCTTTCGTATAATAAGATTGTTAAACGAATCTTAAATAACGTTCAAAAAGAATTTGGATAGAAAACATTCTATCACTTATTTGTTTTTCATCTACTGTCTTTCAAATGCAGTCATGTGTACACAGAATTTAAATCCAGAAATTAATCCAGTTTAATCCAGAAATTTTAATCCAGTGTTTTTGGTAGTACTTAAACTTTCATTTTGTAGGTATAAAATATAATAAAAAATGCAAGTTTTATTACTATTTGATTGGTAATGTAAAACTTAATACGTAAACTTCTACCATTATAGAAATAAGCATCTTTGATACTTTCACATTTTTACAGAATATTAATCACATTAATTAATCGTATTTATTTCCATCTGTTATTTCAAGATTTTGTTCAATTCAAGAATCTTTTATTTCAAAAATATTTTAAAAAAACTTAATATTGCCGAAATACAAAAAATATTTTCGAGAAAAAAAGAATTGATTACAAAATTTAAGAGTAAAAGTTTCCTTTGCTATTGAATTCATTTTATTGTTGGAAATTTTCACGTGTGAAACGACAAGACTTTTTAATCTTGTGTTGTATTTTACTTATTCCATTCATTTACAAAAGAAAACAAAAAGCTTTATTTTTCTATGACAACATTCTACATAAGAACGTTTTACTGTATGAATTTCCTCCCTTTTCAAATAATAGGATTGTCAAACCCTATGAATCGAAAACTGCATTTGTTCTAAAAGCGTTTTGAAAGAAAATATGCTATCATTTCTTTATTTTTAATCTCTTGAGGTATACAGTAACAAGTAAAAAGTATTTTCTATGCAGATTGCATAAGTGGTTATTCTCAGGTGAATTTTATTTACCTTCGAATTCTACAAATAGTAAAATGCTGTTTCATATCATCTGTAAAACATTCTTTTTGTTCCTTGATTTTCAAAATAATAAATAAATTTAACTGTGCATTAATTCGTAAAACTGTCTACATTAGAGCATTTGACATTTTTGAGAAGAAAAGTTATTTATAATCTACAGGCTTGAATTTAAAATTTTCCAAAACAATATTTAGGTTTCCTTAAAAAAGAGTTACATATATATTCTAATTTATTAAATCTCTATTTCATATAATGTTTAAAAGTCTTAATTGCTTTCCATATTCTCTTATTTTGATAAAAAGACAAAGAGAATGTTCAGAAGAAAATTATACATGCTACATTTTAACAACAATACAAAAAAAAAAAAAAAAAAGAAAAAGAAAAAAAGAAAGAAAGAGAGAAAAAGAAAAATACATAAAAAGCAAATTTTATTTTTCCATTATATAGCATATTTTACTGGAATTATTTATTTCAAATAGCTGTTTAAACGTATGGAAATTATTTTATTTTATTTTCTGAGATTTACTGCGGGAATGTTTATACAGAGAATGTTTATGTTATATGTTCTCTAAAGAATAAAATTTAAAAATCTTTTTTTGGGGTCTATTTTAGCCACAGATAACTTTATATATGACGTATATTTTTTTCCGTAAAAATACTTTTTTTGATTCCCAACAACCATTTTTATTTCTAAAAATATATTTTAAAATAAATGGAGACATTTTGCAAGAAATACATATCCCAGAAATAAAGTTGATGTTGAATAAAAAATGTTTCGTAAGTATATTAAATAAAGTGCTCTTTTTGCTTTGTTTCCTTGTAATTGGAAACTCTGGGGTGTTTTATATAGGTGAGGAAATATACAGTCTATCATAGAATATTTTTAATTAATTATTTTTAGAATTATAATAATAATTTAACTATTAATAATGTTACTAATTTTGAAAGACATCTATCATATTTTACAAACTTGCGATAAAATTTATCAATTAATTTTTATGTATTTTTAATAAACACAATGAGGCATAAAATATTTTAGCATAATGTTTCCAAAACCTCATATTTTACATTTTTTTTCTTCATTAATATATCTGGTAACTAATTTTCTTGAATTCAATATTTCTATTACTGGTAAACCTGTTATTGTAGCTACTATATCTAAATAGTAATGACAAAAAAAAAAAAAAAAAAAATACAAACAGGCAAAAAGAAAATTATAGAAAAAAAAAAATCAGACAAAAATAAAATTATAATTAAAACTGTATAATTAAAAACAGCAACTTTCTAACTTAAAAAAAATAATTCATAAAAAAATATTAAATATAAACAAATTATTGAAAATAAATAAATAAAAATTCATATCTATATTAAAAAGCAAAAAAGTAGGTCTGTCGCAAATCCTGACGTCATGATGATGGTGGAAACAACCTGTGTCGTCGTTTTTACTTTTATCCCTGTATATTTACTTCTAAATATCGCATAATTTCTCTTTTCATATCATTGTATATAGTGACAAATGTGCTTTCAATTAAACATTTTTTTAAAAACTGTATCAGAATTTACTAATGTTTAGGTTTTTTTTTTTAATAAGTTTATAAAAATTGACCTCAACAATAAATATTTGTGTGGTACATTTACGTAATATTTATAGAAAAACTTATGGAAAAATAAAGTGACAATAGCAGAGTTACTGCAGTTCACAATAGATTGTCCATTTTTGCAAGAGCTACTTGTTCACCTCGCTTGCATAACCAAAATGTACTTTTTATTTTGAATAATGGAAAAATAGCTGAATTACTTAACTTGAAAGTTTGTACATAGATATATTATATATCAGATTAGAATACAGGCTGCTTATTGTATTTTAAGATCCAGATTTTAACTTTATTATTTGAATAAATAATTGATAACCTCCATATAAAAATGATTTTTTGTGCAGTTGATGGGAAATCTAAAAACATTTTCAATGAAAAAAAAATCTGATGAGCCTTTCAGTTAAAGACTATTTTTACCTATGATTTGTATACCGTGCAATATGTTCTATAATTCGTGAGGCACGTGTGGATTCGTTAGTCATAATAAATGAAGTACAATTCTGAAACAAAAAGGTTTTTGCCTAGGATCAGGCAGTTGACTTAAATCTTGATGAGAATGTAACTATTTAAACTAACAAAAAAGCTTTAACTCACTGAAAAAATACCTTATACAGTAGCTGTTTATTAATTACAACACTTCCTGATGGTGAATGATTTAATACACGATTGCCAGTTACAACTTCGTGTTCGTAATAGTCTATAAATTCGACCGAAACTAAGTAGACAGTTTTTCAGCCCTCACATGTAAAAAAATATGTACGTACCTCCTAAAACCCAATCTAATCCCTATGCTATATTAAATGATTGTGAATATAAACTAATAAATAAATATTTTAAATTGTCTAAAGAACTTCTTGCTAAAAAATCTATATTAGCAATCTACAACAGATATATATGAGTATTTTCCGCACTTATATATTAAAGTGTTGTATACTTTGCGTTGAAACACATTCGTAGATTTTTCTACATTAGCTTGCCTACAAGCGATACATATAAGTATTTGCTGTATTTATGTATATATGTCATATATATTTTGTGCTAAACGAAATGCGACAAAAATGTAGAAAAGTGTTAAATGTATTTAAGATTTTTTAAGTTGAAGCAAATATGTAGTTTTTAGAATGAATGTGGTGATGACTTACTAGCAAAAAGTATAAAATTTATTTCGAAATTCTATAAATATTTCCATATTACGTCAGTAGAAATAGAATTATTAAGTAAAATTATTAATGTTAGGAGATAAAATTTTATTAACATAGAAGCATTTTTTGTACATATGATAGTATAGAATTTCAGATTAAAAAACTGGATTATAATTAAACATAATCATATTAACAAGCAATATTTGCATTATATTCATACCAGTTAACTATGAACACATGAAATGATGAGCATCTTAAAAATAATACACTTCAATAGTCGAACAGCTAATGATGATTCTAATCGTATTCGCTGTCTTAAAGCATTACTTTGGAACCATTGGCTAAGGGTTAAAGCTGTTCTCAAATTCAAAAGAGCTACTTTCTGACACATTTTTTAATTCATTTTTGTTCGAAAATGTGTAAAATTGGCAAGTGTTATTTTTCGGAAACTATGTAATCGAAAGATGTAAAGGTTTCAGAAAATACTGTCAATTCGGCATTTTGAACAGAATTCCCGACACGGCAGTACGAGAACAGCGGAAAACATGTCGTCACGATACAAGAATCGCTTATAACTCACTAAGTAAATTATTTATATAAAAAAATGGAAAACGCAATTAGATTCCAAATCGCTTCAATAGTCAGTCCTACCAATTTTATGTCTTTACGTTCTAAAATGAGTCAGAAAATGTGTCAGAAAATTTCGCTTTGTTGAGCAGGGAATTTGAAAACTACCTTAAGGGATAACACCACTTTGACGTCATGAAATTGAAAGCTTTTCGGTATTTTGTTTTTAACACTTTCCAACCTAGTTGAAAAGTGTTTATGACTTCGGTTTGTCTGCCGTATGGCCGTCTGGCCGTCAGCCATCTCCCGTCTGCCGTCTGTCCGTGCACTAACTCCTGTAAATATGCTCGGATTGCCCTGCAATTTTTATATGTTATTGTAGTTATCTATAGCATGTTCTCTATTTCAACTGAAGTGTGTAGCACTTATAGTTTTTTTACAGTGACACACAAAAGAATTCCGTTACATTACGTCTATGGAGAAAAATCGTCTGCGGTTTATTTAAATAATGTTTCCATATTTTAAACGCATTGAAATTTATATATATCACTAAGGTGCATTAGAAGAGGCTTTCTGCAGAATATTGTGTTTATAGCAGTCATCGTTCATTTACAGGGACACACAAAATAATTATCTACTGTCTGTTAACAATAATTCCTGGAAATGCGTTTTAAGTTGCTGAATGCTATTTTAAATTTAACTCACTTTTTATCTATTACTGGGTGTGTATAAATTCTGTAGATCATAATCAGGGCAGCACAAAAGTTCGCGAACACATTTCCGTTTATGGACAGAAACTCCAGAAGGAGAATTTTTAAACTGTGCTACGCGTTTCCTAACTAAACTGAAATTTAGCATCCTATGTCGTATATATACAAATCTATAGATCCTATACAGGGCTGAATAAAAGTATTAGGATATTTTTCCGAATATTGTATATATTGGAAATTCCTGAAATTACGTTTTTAAATATGTTATGCGTTTTCCAATTTGTTTACTTAGATGTTATCTTTCAGTTTATTAAGCGATAATTATTTGTAAAATTATTTTGGAAGCGTTGGGAAGTGTTACATAATCTGTGCTTGACGCATGATTTTTCGTTCTTGTTTTTTTAAGAAAAGCGAGGTGTTTTGAAAAATACACTACATTTATACTAATTTATTATATATATATATATATATATATATATTGAAGACTGAAACGGTATTTTTGATTAGTTGATATATTAAAACATGACAGCTTGAGGAGGTGATGGGCAGAAGCGCTTCGAAAGATGAGGGTTCAAACGTTGAGGGTCACACGTTAAACCATCCTAGACTTGACCTAGAACAATATAGAAAACGAATTAGTTTCCTTAGACCAAATGCGTAGTCAGTATTAAAAATATGAATTTTTAGTGAGCTGGCGTCAATTCAAAATAAAATATAAGATTTTAACCGTAAATTTCGTTACTTAAAATTGCAGAGAACAGCAAGATATCAGTATTTCGAAAACATCCGAAGCATTTTACTAGTAAAATATGTGACAATTAATTTTGAAAAAGAGCAAGTTGATTTATTGAAAAGTCCTTCCAGCTAGTACCGGGAGGAAAAGGTTGCTTTGCTATATCTTCGTTTTAAAATTTTAGCTAATATTATTCGAAAACAGCAAGCTAAAATGCAAAGAACCCGATTAAAGAAGATTCGTTAATATTGAATTTGTATAAGAAATTCGCCAAATTAGCCAGCTATAGACAAGTTGACTTCATTTTTGGAGGCTTCTCGGTCGAGGTTTTGGTGAGCTTAATACCCACATTTAGTTTCATCCAAATCGGTTTATAAATACGTGTGCTATCGTTCGACATAGATCATGTATTTATATATATATATATATAAATCATTTGAACGGAGGGTGTGTTTGGGATCTGGGGGTCATGATCGGTGAAAATATACCGAAATTTTCCGGAATTGTTTTCCTCCGAACGGCTGCAATAGGTAGCTTTTTACTTTTTGTATCGAAAAAGCTACCTAAAATTGGCAGAGATAGAGTGTTCACTCAAATGCTGCACCGAAAAAAAAAACGTGCTTAAGTTTTTATTTACTGTTTACTCACTATTCTGCGCTTAGCTCCCTATTGCTCAAAAATTGCTCTTCCACCTTCAATGGCGATTTCTAACTAACGAAATATCATTTTCATGTGTATTAAGAGCATTTTAAGCGCCAAAAATGTTTTCGAAATTTTAAACGGGTAAAAGAGAAGTTACCATCTGGCCTAATAAAAAATAACGACCATTTACATCAATGGTTCCCAACCTTTTTTTTGGCAGTTTCACATCAATGAATCTGTAAAATATTGAGTTCCGCAACCCCCCCCCCCTTCTTTTAACATATGCTTATTATTATTAACAAAAAAGGAACTTTTATTAAGATGGAAGAAACCTTTAAAAAGATCCTAACAATATGCTCATTCATAGGAGGAACTCATTTCACATTTTCTTAGTATATAAAGCAGATAAACCGATTTTACAAGTACACTTTTGACATAATTTTGTAAATTCAATGGAGCCATATATCTTTTATTTTACATTATTCAAGAAGGGTTTTGTTGTTTCTTGCATCAGATCGAAACAAGTCTTACACTGGCGGAGCGAATGAAAGGATTTCGGGGTTATATCCCTCTCCAACAGCAATTAAAAATTAGATGGTCATAAAACCCATTGTGTTAAGATAAAAATATGATGCGTAAAAATGAAGTTAAAGAAAAGCATAAGAAGCATAAAATGTTTATCATTCAACTGTCTGAAGGCTTCATAATACGAGCCTCTATTTCAACAAAAATTAATGAAAGAAAAAGTTAGAAGTAATAGGAGTATCTTACTGCTACTGCCCTTTGTCTCTCTCTTCTTTTCCTTCTCTTTGAAGATTGTAGAAGATGCTCTTTTATGAAACCTTAGAACACATAAACGCTACAGGGTATACATAGCTGAGTTTCATAATAAAATATGCCCTTGAGTCAACCAAGTCGAGTCCTACATGAATCGATAGCCCTTCAATAGAGATGAACTTCTGCCAGGTTCGAAGCATTTATCTCAAAGCCCATGGGCAGTTATGACACTTAATGTCTGTTATGGAAAAAGTGCATTGTGATAAAACTAGTCGAATTTCACCAAAAAAATAAGGGATGTGTAATATTTCCATACAAGTACTGAATACCTTTATCAGATGAGTTTCAGCAAAAGAACAAGTTTTATTACATTTTTCTTGTTTTTTAATTAAACTTTTTAGTTAAGAACATATCGAAATATTTCAATGATCAACTTCATTTTTTTCCGAAAATACCACTATGTATGATGTATATTTGGTGTGAGTTTCAACTCTCTATGCTGTACGCATCAAACAAAAAAAAATAATAACTTATTCCAGCGTGGGTGGGGAGGAGTTGCGAGTTGCGTGTGTTATAGCAAGTGTATACACAGTATTATGTACAGTTTACGTATTTAGCTAGGCTCTTAATGGTAATCATTTGAAGGAAACCATTGTGTTTTGTATACATAATAGTTCAATTAATTAAATATAATTACAGTGCACTGAATGAGTTAAAATATGTCACTTAGGAACCTTTTCAAACGTTAATCAAGATCAGTGTTAAGTCAAACTGAGCCGAAAACTAAACAAAAAAATCAGTTAACTCTCAACTAACAAAACACAATGTTTTCCTTTAAATTATTACTGCTAACAGCGTAGAATCATGAACTGTGCATAATACTGTGCATGTACTTACAATAACACACGCAACTCGCCACTCCTTCCCCCCGAATGAGTTTTTAACTTTTCGTATGATGCACTCCGCGTAGAGAGTTGAATCTCACACCAAATGTACATCATACTTGCTGTAAAGAAATGAAGGTGATCACTGAAATTTTTCGATATGTTCTTAATTAAAAAGTTCAATTAAAAAGAAGAAAAGAGTAATAAAACTTGTTTTTTTCTGAAACAAAATCTAAAAATAATACTCACTATTTGTATTGCAAATTACACATACTTGATTTTTTTCGGTGAAATTTGACCACCAGTTTTGTCACAATGCACGTTTTTCTAAAACGGACAATAAGAGTCATAACTGCCCATGGGCTTTATATATGTCCTCCAAACTTGGCAGAAACGCATCTCAATTGAAGGGCCATCGATTCATGTAGGACTCGATCTGGTCGACTCAAGGGCATATTTTACTATGAAACCCGGTTATACCCTTTATTATACTTGTTTGTGCTTTTCATTACGTTGGTTTTTATGTGTCACATGTTTCCTAAATACTACCTTATGGACATGTAACGCACAAAAATTTTTCATTTTATGAGTGACAATGATTCAAAACTCCTCCCAGATACGAATCCTGGCTGAGCCATTCAATTTTATATGGTTAAAAAACTCTATACACGCTCCTCAGCAGTATAAATGTTAATCGAAAACCAAACCTGTTGTCTACACATGACCAGGTTCAAAATATTCATTTAAAATGTGAAATCACCTAGAAGTGCTATATACGTTACAGTAGTACCGCATATTGTGGTGGAATTGTACGTGTTATGTTTAGGGAAGATTTCTGTAATCTTGTAAAGCAACCTTCTAGAAAAATTCTACTTTAAAAGTTATATCTTATTGATTTAATTATTTTAATATTTTTGAAATCTGGGATGTGGTAAGTATGTAATGAATGATTAACAAGTTTCTATTGTAAATTTCCGGATTCGTGAGCGCGTTTATGCTCTTCTAAGTGGATGTTGCATGATCGACCAGTTTCACCAATATAAACAGAGTCACAATCTTTACAACGGACACTGTAAACTATAGCGGTATTCTGTAAAGAGGACGAAGATGTCAAGCTTGAATTTTCATAACATATTTTTTATACTATTACTACCAATGTTAATTGATTTGGATAAATTAGATACTTTTTCTGACAAGTTTTTATAATATGAAATTGAGACATAACCTGTAGGATTCGTGTTGTTTATGGAAGATGATACAAAATAGATTGCTCTGGTAAAATTCTTTTTAGCCATTATATCGTTAGAGCAATCTGTATGATCTTCCAGGAAAAGATTTTTAAAGTTTGTTGAAGAAACGTTCTCAATTGGCATTCGCTTTGAAAACAATGATATATTTTATAACTGATTCTAATACCTAATTAAGCACTGGTGGGATAGTTTTGGACAGTAACATTTCCATACGAATGAGACAATTTAGAATCATTTCTGTATTCTCATCTATATAAATTTTACTTTGTCGTTTTTGTTTCTGATTATCATCTTCTCCTCAATTAGCCGGTTTTCATTTTCCTATCATTGATAGATGACCGCTGTGTACATCCTTTTTTAAAAAAAGCACATATCATTATATATGTATAAATACACTGCATGAGGCAGAAATAAATTAATAGGAATACTTGAATTGTTCCTTGTGGGGGCGTATACTTCCCATTTGGAACATATACCTTCGATGGGAATTTACACATTACGCTGGGAACGTACACCTCACGCTTTACAATGTGACATCCAAATGGGAACTGATTTCCACAAATCTGCTTCCACGTAGGTCTTCTATTTGACTTTTTTAAACAGTCTTTACAATTTACACTTTGCACGTGCGACTTTACACTTTATTTTAAAGCGTGCATTTTACGAAGGTATTCTGTCAAGTAGTGAAACACCTATTTTATACAATACATTGTAATAAATAATCTTTCTACCTGTAATTGAAAGCATTGATATTTATTAACAATTATTAACTATGGTTGTCTCCTACTTTCACATTAATGTTTACATTAACATGTGACTTTTCATGAAACTTTAAGGTAAGTGAAAATTTACAAACGCACTTATTTTAAAATTGTATTGCCTATTCGAATACCTTACCTGTGCAATAAATTCGGATTTAATGCTTTATTCAGGATTAAGGTCATATTTACATTTTAGTTACAAAACATTCCAACGTTGTGCAATTGTTTTCATAAAATCATTAACACAATTAAAACAATGTAAGTAAAATAAAACATAATTAAATTTTGGAAAAATACGTTACGTAATAAACTAAGAAATGTGCTTGCTTACATTAAAAAAAACACTAAGAAACAAATTACATACTTTTTTTATTTATTTATTATGAGCTTGTTTTAAAATATTTTGAATTTTTTTTTGTTATAATCTTAGAAAAGTTGATTTAAAAAAAATTATGCTTTAAAAGTTTTGAATAATATAGTGGAAATCCATTTCATGCCACAAAGAAGGCAACAAATTCATTGCTACAAATATAAAAGATATAGTATATACATACAAATATTTTCTAATAACTGTATCATTTGTATACAGAAAACTGAAATACAAATCGATATACGAATATTCAAGACGAATGTATTTCATTCAAGAATCCAATATACATATCGATATTCTTTAAAGTTTTAAGTCTTATACGTCAAATATTTAATCCGATTTTACCAAACAAATATTGAATATAGATAATATAAAATAAAATTATATATACATGCCTCTTAAATTATTTCAAAAAATGAGGTTTAAAATTTTCGATGTTTGAAAGAGCTACTCTATCAGTTGGGTAATTATTATTTTATGTGTTATTGATTTTATAAACGGATTTAATATACAATAAACTTTACCCATAAAGGAAGAATTTTATCTAATGAAGATATGACATTGATCCAGCAAATATGGCGATAAGGAAATTTTCTCGATAGACTTAAATCTACAAATTTCAATATATTTAAACTTGATTAATACGAGTTGCCAGTGTATTTTAATTCAATATATAATACGCGTAACTGATGAAATTCGTGAAGTTAATAAAACACATGTACACACACAAAAAAAAAACTTTTCTTCAATTAAATGCTTAATTGATGTTATTGCTAAAATTTACATTAATCGATTTAGTTAATATACAGTGTTCACTCTTACCTTTCAGAGTTTATTTTTTATTATTTGACTGTACACTGTTGAAAATTTGCAGCAAACTGTCAGGTCATTTGACCGTTTTTGTAGAAAACGGTTACATAAGCGTAATTTAATTATATTCTGACCGTTGCTCATTTTATGGTCATAATATAGTTAAATTATGGTTATGTAACCGTTTTCTACAAAAACGGTCAAATGACTGGACAGTTTGCTGCCAATTTTTAACAGTGTATGTAAAAGAACATAACCTTAACATCTCTTGCAAAATATGAGTGTACTTGTACGATAACCGGGAGAAAATCTTGCGAATAGCATTTTTTTTTTCTAGTCAATATGCAGCTTCGTGTGTAAATTACAATCTAGGCATTAGTGTTGAAATAAAATGTCTTAGTTTTTAGTATTATTTCTTATTATTATCTTCTTTTTTGTTCTTTATTTCACATAAAATGGTTGAAAGGCGGGTATTTTAAATGTATTTTTAATTATATTATAGATTTTTAAAGAAATGGGTGTAAGGAAAGTTTTAAATGAAATTAATACAATACAAATGACGGCGATGGGAACAATATTTAGCTGTTTATCACCTGCGCCCGGCTAACATAGAAATACAAAATGGAGTTTTAATTAGTTAATCCTTATTCTTATTTGAGAATTTCACAGATCTCGACGTCAACCGTTGAGAGTCTGTGCGTTTTCATCATTTGGCATCATGTGATAAAATCAAGACAGATTATTTAAGTAGGATTATATAAAACTGGTTTCAATAATGCAATAATACAAATGTGTCAAGATTTTCTCCAGTACACCTAAACTATTTCTGAAGGATTTTGCATTTAGAAATAATAATCACGTTCAAAAAATAATTGTAGACCCATACGAGGCTTTTACACTGCAATAGTTGAGACAATTTGCATATACGTTTTCTAATTAATTTTAACTGAAATTTTTAACACTCGATTGCTATCCTAAAAAAATTACGTTATTACTATCATTGTATGTGTGAGATCCCATGGCGTAATTCCCATTTTTATACACTTTATAAAGATATGTTTCGGGAAACAGTAGAAATTCACCAGAGGTGTATGTTCTTTTACCTTTAAACACAAACACTTACAAACTATACATCTAAAAAGACGACTTTGCAACCAGAAAACTGGTCAGATGTACCAATCCCAAAACTTTCTTCTATCTCATACATGTTAATCTCATACATGGCATCATGTAAAAGTGGTGTCAATCAAGCAAGTTGAATGTTAAAAAAGTAGCCCACTGACAACATTGTCCTGAAGTTCCTGATTCATTCTTTGACTAAATGTTTCTAAAGAAAAATGAAAGGTTTCGAGAATTGTGGGTAACTACAAGGTTTCACTGAAATTTTCGTTAAAGTTTTTTCTATGTGTCAAAATATATTTTTATATAATATGAATAAAAGGTGGTTTTCATTTTTCTTCCACCTTTACAGAAAAAAATATTATATGGAATTAACGAAAAGCTAGAATAAGAACAAAAGATTTTCTTCTCCAAAATCAAAATTCCTATAGGTATCATTGAAAATGTCAAATATTTATTGTTTAAAATATCAAATATTTACTAAAACATCATTGAATAAATATTAAATTTCAATAGTAAAATAAAGCGTCAAATATTTCCGCTTTATGAATTACTCACATAAATTATGTTTTATATGCTTTAAATTTAATAAATCATAATAAATTATTTCCATGATTTAGGAAGATGTTCCAATAAAGTAGGAATTGATTTCATGAGATAGCCTGAATAATTTCAGTCTCGTGCTAGAGTACATTCAATGATTTGTAAATTTGATGAACATTTCTAAAATTTACATTAAAGCCAATTAATTAAAGAATCTTTGCGTGATAGCATTCATAATATTGTATATAAGCAGAAATTTTCACGTTTTCTGAAGGAGTGCCCAAGGAATTTGTGAAACATTTATTCTTTCTTAGGGAATTAAGGATGTATGACAGAATATTTGAAAATAGCACAAGTTGAAAATGGATTACATTTTTGAATTTCTAAAGATACGATTATGTGTTAAATAAAAATATACTTTTATAACTTCTATTAATCTACTTCTTCTAGTTTAAATTATCCTTTTATTCACTGTTGACTATCTTAAAACATAAACGGAGCAAAAATTTAAATTTTCTTAATAAGTTTAAAAGGTAGCGCTTTCTACCAAACGTTAATGAAAACTGTGATTTTTCCATAATCGGGACCCATACCAAATTAGTGTATTTAAAGGATTTGTTTTGCAACAACGTGAAGTGCAGTTATGAAATTAGGCTGGATTTGTAAGATAAATATTGAATATTTATAAAAGAGGCATTTTTAAGCACTTTTGACTTTTATATTTATTTCTGATTATCTTTTTAAAGATTTGTGGGCACGAATGCACTGAGCTCCGTTATTGTAATCGCCGTATTTTTAAGGTATTACTTTTTTAAAGTCAGGTAGTTCTATTAATTTTCTTAATAAATATACAGATGAGTGCAGTTATCTCGTGAACTATAGAGAAACGCCAGTCTAATTGCACTTTCACGTAGCATGCTCGTATTCTAAAAAAATATCATATCCCTAATAGCACAGCTTGTACGTTTGATATCACAAATTGTTACAAATATCAAGAGCACAGTGGGGACCAAAATTTAGTATTTTTACTTCGGCACATTACAACTCTCAGATGGTTGTCACATCATAACTCCACTTTAGAATCACTGCTCAATCACTGTGACCGATTTATAAGTTATTTTCACCTTCTTACCAATTCGGATACAAAACTGAGCTGCGCCGCCAGGCTGTTGAGGGCGCCCGTCAACGTCTTAACCGTCGCACCCATGTCCTAAGGGACATATAACACGCACGACCGGGATCTGCCTCCCGTTTGCGCTGCGACCGGTCGAGGCACCGCCACTTGCGCATCACCCGATTGAACCCATGTATTGACGACATGGTTCGTTGCAATAGGCGGTGGATTCCATTATTAGAGGGGACCACCGCGAAAACACTTGGCGACGGGCCGGAGTCCCCCAACAGCTTCGTCGCTGAACACCCAGAACGGAGTCAGGTCCGAGGCCTTAAGTCAGGTTTTCCCGACCCGCACTTGCTTTACCAGAACTTGAGGGGTGTGGAGACCTACAAAGGTCACAGTGGTTGCATAGTGATTCATTTGCCACGTCACGTAACAGCAATATGGACAGTAAAAGTTACATTTGGATCACTGTATTTTCACATTCCGGTCCCATTCGGTCACAGTGCTATTAAAGATTTTACTTTAGTTAGCATCTTAAAAATAAAATATGAGTCTGTTCAACCTCATGTATATGAATTTACAATTTATTATGAGCGCGGAACAACAGTGCTGAATTCTAACCACTGAATTTATTTATATTCACAGTCAGCCCGTTCCATTTTCTTATTTATTTATTTGTTTCATTTAAAAAAAATAGCACGTCTGTCGAAGGAAATGGCGGGAACAAGAATCGCTTATTAGAGTAATTAATTTAAAACGAACTAATCTACGTACTCTTAATCCCTCTAATAATTGTAGCAATTATTCGCAAAATGTTTTTTCTGTTACGTTTAACATATTACTTAAAATAATACATTTAAATTAATATACAACATCTTACATAACAATTTTCCCCATTTAGTCTACTTCTAAATCGTGATGACGCAATAATCAAGATGAGAGGAAAATTTTGATTTGCATTTTAAAATGCAGAGTTCTTTTTATAAAATTCACAAGTTCTTGACATTACCTTGGTATGAACGAAAGGAAGCTCAAAGTTAAAGATCAAAAGATTTTATAAGAAAGTAAAGTGTAAATTTAGGTAATATATTCAAGCTAATAAAGGAAAGCTTCTTAATGGGTAGGGTGTAGCTGAATGCAAGAATAATTCTGTAAGGATATAAAGATCTAATATGAATGTCTAAAATGTTGCAGTGATATAATGTAAAAATGAAGTTATGAATGTTTAAGGTATTTCTTAAACTCAAAGGAAGGAGGATTAAAGTACAATTTAAAACAGAGGGAGACTCAGTTTGTATTTATTTATTTATTTATTAAATTCTTACTATTAGCTCACACTCTCTATATATTTATATATCTTGTTCAAATTTTCAATCGTTAATAAAATATTTTCTATTCATCCTATCAAGTTCAAATAAATTTTTTTAAACTTGTACTGGATGACAATTGATGTTAATACAGTTTTTTCAAATATTAATTCATTAATTAAATTAAATTAATTAATTTTAATTTTATATTTCATTTCTGTTCAAAAGTATAGACTCACTCCATATTTATAGTCTCAACTTCACACGTAAAAAGATAATGGGGCTGGATGTTCACGGACGAAGATCAGGCGTCTCGCGGGCGAAGGAGACTATAAATGTGGAGTGAGTCTATACTTTTGAACAGAAATGAAGTATAGAACTAAAATTAAATAATAAAATTTAATTAATTAATAATATTTGAAAAAAACAGTATTATCGTTAACTGTAACATCGCTATGGCACTTTATTGTGAAGTTTGGTAATTTTTGAAAATCAATATTTGAAAAACGGCATAATCATTAGATTTTAAATTTATATCAAGAAAAATACATTTTTTTTAAACTTTCTAACGCAGTTTGTCTAACAATTTTGTGAGAAATACTTTTCGAGCTATTAATTTTTGCTATTTTGGCTATTTATTTTTTTTATTTAATTTTTAATACATTTCAAAAATTTCTCTTATGTAAGATATTTAGCAGGATATAAATTTAGGAATAAATACCGTCAGTGGCGAAGCGTGTAAATCGCTGGAAAAAAAATTTCTATTTGACCTAAGTAGGAATTGACTTACAAAAATGTTTTTATATTACTTGTTTATTTTGTGACATGTTGAAAATTCCACGTTCTCACATACTCGGAAGATAAAGATAATCCCTTGTGAATGAAAGGGCCTTTGTGAATTGTCACTATTCAAGTAAGATAGTACTATACAGAAGGGTGACAGGTGGACGTGAATCAACTAATCACTTACTTGGAGAAATGGGATAATCTCCTAAGAATGAAAAAGAGAACTATAGATTGGGGTCTTTCATTGTCATCTGGAGATAAGCTAGGTTGGATCAGGTGTTGTATGGAAGGCAAGGTTTTCCGCAGAAATTCCGGGGATGAAAAGGAAGCCCCTACAAAGTGCAATTTTCAGACTGGAAGTAAGGGATTAAAAAGGACGGTCGTCCATCAGAAGGGATTAGAGGGCGTTGCTTTCCCGAGAGAGGAAAAGACGAGTTCCAGAGGGGTTCCTTTAGATTTTAGGAGGGAAGGAAGAAGGACATTTTTTTGAGAGGAGACGGCAGTTGGAGTTTGAACACGCTGGAGTGAGGTTCCACTTTGAGCGGACGTCAGAAGCGGAGTTTTTGTGACAATGTAAATTTACAGCATGGATGCTGATCATATTTTTTTCATTTTCACTTTTGTTTTTTTTATGTGTTAATTTACAATAAAGTTTTTTTCATTTCAAATCGACAATGGATTTTATTAATTGTATATACACGTCTCACGTTACCACAGCTGTATATATAATTAATTGGTGGCAGCAACTGGGATATGTGATCTAGAGTAAATTAGATTACGGATCTATGTGTTAACCTGCTTAAACAGATGAAGAGCCAGTGGAAAACGGATAAGCAGAGTTGTGGAGTCTTGAAGTCTAATTGGAGTCGTGGTTTTTTCTCGGAGTTCTAGCAAGTAGAGAACTGGTAAAATAACTTTATCGACAAAAGCTGTGTAGTGTATGAACAGTCAACTATAGATTTGGTGATACGTGTTTGCGCTTCTTAATATATCTAGTGGAATGAAGATATGTGGCGTACCATCTGAGTTGTCTACATACGGATCTAAGGTGAAATTAGTGCCTCATCAGCGAAATTAGGGTCTTCAAATCTTCAAACATCTGTGTGTGTCATCTTTAAAAGTGCTTGGAAGCCTGACAGCAGTGTGGAGGAAATATCTGCATCTGGTGGTAAGCTCTTTTATAAAATATTCTATAGAGGTCTGTTTTAAATTAAATTTGGTGTATAAATTTTAATTTTGGGGAACAAAACTCTATGAGAAATTTAAGAATTCTAGGGAAGCTATTAATTTGGTATTTAAATTTTTATTTAGAATTTTTATGTTTGGTTATTTTCTGGTATCTGTTAGGTATAATATTGGGTTAAGAAAATTATATACTTATGTATATGTTTAAATTTACTTGGGGTATAGTAAATTGTTATTGATTAATTGAGATTATTAATCGGGGTATTTTAATCATAATTTTGTATAAAACTTTTGGAAATAAGCGTTTTGTTTATATACATTTTATTTATTACAGTAATAAAGTTATAGCTTAATTTTATGGGTATACTGTGGATGATTATGATTAATGTTTCAAAATAAATTGATGTTATACTGTACTGTTGGGTATAAAATTTATTTTGGGGGATATACTCAGTTTGAAAGACGTCACTGTTGCATGATAATTTTCTATAGTAAAATTGTGTCGTTTTTGAATACATTATTATACGTTTGGTGGAAAAAATTCTTTTTCTGTATTTATTGTATTATTGTAAATTGAATATATCGGTTATTTTGAAGTTTATTATATTTTGGGGGAAAATATGGTAGAGTATTTAGGAAAATATAATAAAAGCGTCTTGCTGTTATTAGCAGAGGAATTTGAGACCAGTGTGTCAAAAACGTGTAAAAATAAAGCTATAATTCAGGCTATCGTAGATACAGAGGATTATGATGAAAGTTTCGCTAAAATTCGATTGCAATATTTTCTTGAACAGGAGGCGGAGCGGAAAGAGCAGGAAAAACAAATCGAAAAAGATCGTAAAGAAAGAGAGAGGCAAATTGAATTAGATAGGATTGCGCAAGAGGAAAAAGATAAACTTAGGAAATTTGAGTTAGATAAACTTGAAAAACAACTTGAGGTAGATAAACTTGAAAAACAACTTGAGGCAGATAAACTCGAAAAACAGCAACAACTTGAATTACAAAAACTTGAAAAAGAACAGCAATTTGAATTAGAAAAATTGCGTATTCAAAATTCTGCGGATTTGTTAGTGTTTCATCTAATGAATCAAATGTAGATTTTCATAGAACTCCTAAGATAAATTTAAAGGATTTGGTTCCGCGTTTTGATTCTAAGTTAATTGATACAACTCTTTTCTTTATGATTTTTGAAAGACAAGCCGAGAAAGCTAAAATTTCTCAGGAAGATCTGGTTATTCAATTAATTCCTTTGTTACCTTCTGATATTGCCGAAATTATAGTAAAACAACCAACAGACAAATGCGATGATTTTCAACATATAAAGAAAGTTTTGTTAGACAGATTTAGGCTAAGTACAGGCGCCTAAAAACAAAAATTTGAAACTCATCAAAGAAAATCTGGTGAATTATGGGTGGATCTGATTTATGAGTTAAGGGGTTATCTTGATAATTGGTTAGAGTTGTTAGAAGTGAGGGATTTTGAATCCTTGAAAGAACTAATGCTCACGGAACAATTGAAAAAACGTGTCCCTTTTGAGATGAAAGAAAAATTTATGGATGACTGGGAGGAAATAAAGATTGCTTCTAAACTCGCGAAACATCGGATAAGTTTGAGAGTATAAGAAGGGAATTTAAGAGGTCGGATACAAAACCTTGGGAAAGGAAACCTTTTCAGGATAATCAATAGGATAACTTTAAATCTAAAATTAAGAATGAAGGTAAACCTAGATCGGAAATTGAGAGTACGAAAGAGAATGGGAAAACTTATCAATTTAAGATGGAAAAGGCTTTCGAAAAGCAAAGACAAGTCCCATGTTACAATTGTTCGGCAATGGGTCACATCCGTCCAAATTGTCCGGAATTGTTAAAAGGTAAATCCAATTATGAGGAAAAAAGTATAGCTTGGATTATTACTAGTGATGGGAAAAG
This sequence comes from Maratus michaelseni, assembly GCA_963931845.1. Lineage (NCBI taxonomy): Eukaryota > Metazoa > Arthropoda > Arachnida > Araneae > Salticidae > Maratus > Maratus michaelseni. The sequence continues at coordinate 121,408,742 of OZ007591.1, read as the reverse complement.
TGAAAATAATAGGGAAGGTGTGGAAACCGAATTGCCCATGGTTGATTTATGAGTGAATGGTAAGAAACTAAAAGCGATTAAGGACACGGGGGCGCAAATTGCAGTTTTTGATGCTAATGACATTCCGTGGAGTGCGAAGAAAGTGGTAAATGTCTTTCTTATACCGGCCCTCGGAAGTAGACAAAAGGCGGAATTGGTGTCCGTGCAGGTTGCTTTAATAGAAGATGAAAAAGAGTATTTTGAAAAGAATGTGGTGGTTGCAGTTGTGAGAAAACTAAATTATCTGCCACTTATAATACCTGCTGTTTATGACTTATTAAAGTTAGGAAATATGGATAAGCAAAATTCAGGGTGTAAACAGGTGGAGAATCAGAGAGCATTAAATGGGCAGGGAACCTTCAGATTGTCTAGCGATCATGAGCAAAAATTTGTTAGAAAAATGGTTGTAAATGAAATCTGTGAAAGGGATAATAAGTCTGTTAATGAGATAGAGGTAAATTCATCGGGAGACGTGACTGATATGAATTTGGCAAAAGGGTCTAAATTGATCAATGCAAAAGATGGTGCGTCTCAAACGGATAGTGATAAAAGGTCAGGTAAGAGAGGTCAATTTCGGGAAAAGAATTCTGAGCATTTTGTAAATATAACCAGGTATTTTTTTGGTAGTATGGGAGTTGAGCGTCTTAGAAATAGAATTAGAAAGAAATTGAGTTCAGCTATGACTGTGGCCAGAAAAATTAACTCTGGGATGAAAGATAATAATAGAGTCAATCGGGGGGGCTAAACGCCAAGAAAATGGATATGGAAATTCAAAGTTAAAAAGAATGGAGCACTCTGTTTTTAAAACGGATCACAAAGAAAGATTTATTAAAATCAAACAAGATTTAGATATGAAAAATCATGATTATGAAGTTATGAGTCGAAAATTATTGTCGAAAAGATTTTTCTGATAGAAGTAATTAAGATATTGGTTTTTGGGAGAATTCTCTAAATTAAGTTTTATTCTAAATTTGGGAGTACTCATTATTGTAATATCTGTATTGTTTTTATTTATCATTTAATGCTTAATATTTTCGTAATAGTAAAACTTCATTAATTTAATAATTGCATAATTTAGTATGCATTATTTTTGTTTGTAGAAGCGTCTAAATTTAGGCTTTTAAGCAAGTTTTTAAGAGAATTGTTTTAGGCATTGTGTTGTACTTAGATTTATTCTTCCTTTTTATTATTACTTTTTTTGTTAGAATCATGTAAAGTGTAATCTGTATTTGTTATTATATGTATGTGAGGTATTTCAAAATTGTTTCTTAGGGCATCGATAGTATAAATTATTCCTGGAATTATACTTAGGTATTGTAGGTAAAGGATTATAGTAAATCCTGTTGACAGTGTGGTCTATCAAGTACTGAGTATGGGAATGTGTTTGTATTCTATAGGGATTTCATGTGTTATTCTAAATTCTTTTTTCCTTTGATGACCTCTTTAGAAGTTGATTGCAGGAGCTTATTGTATTCATGTAAATGTCAAATTTCCTGCAGAAATTTTTCCTTAGGGGGGAGGAGTTGTGACATGTTGAAAATTCCACGTGCTTACATACTCGGAAGATAAAGATAATCCCTTATGAATGAAAAAGCCTTTGTGAATTGTCACTATTCAAGTAAGATAGTACTATACAGAAGGGTGACAGGTGGACGTGAATCAACTAATCACTTACTTGGAGAAATGGGATAATCTCCTAAGAATGAAAAACAGAACTATAGATTGGGGTCTTTCATTGTCATCTGGAGATAAGCTAGGTTGGAGCAGGTGTTGTATGGAAGGCAAGGTTTTCCGCAGAAATTCCGGAGATGAAAAGGAAGCCCCTACAAAGTGCAATTTTCAGACTGGAAGTAAGGGATTAAAAAGGACGGTCGTCCATCAGAAGGGATTAGAGGGAGTTGCTTTCCCGAGAGAGGAAAAGACGAGTTCCAGAGGGGTCCCTTTAGATTTTAAGAGGGAAGCAAGAAGGACATTTTTTTTAGAGGAGACGGCAGTTGGATTTTGAACACGCTGGAGTGAGGTTCCACTTTGAGCGGACGTCAGAAGCGGAGTTTTTCTGACAATTTGTAAAGCTGCTGTAAATTTACAGCATGGATGCTGATCATATTTTTTTCATTTTTACTTTTTTTTAAAAATGTGTTAATTTACAATAAAGTTTTTTTCATTTCAAATCGACAATGGATTTTATTAATTGTATATACACGTCTCACGTTATCACAATTTATTTATTTGGCGTGGGGTAGTGATGGGGATCTTTTCAATAGTCTATTTGACCTAAGTAGGAATTTACTTTAAAAAAAAGTTTTTATATTACTTGTTTATTTATTTATTTGGCGTGGGGTAGTGATGGGGATCTTTTCAATAGTTTGCTGTTGCGCATATAATATAATAGCACTTTTTATTAATTACATATAATAGCATTGAATATAAAAGTAAACATTTGATTCAGTGGAATCTAAACCTCACCAATATAATGGAAATAAATGAACTGTGGAATGAAAAGAGAAAAATGACGTCATATAGAGCAATGATAAATACTTTTGTTTTATGAATTAACCCTTTGTTGTATACTGTCCACTACAGTGGCCAAAAATGCTATTTTATTCCTGCCCAACATATTTTGTTTACAGTCGCTATCAAAACTTATGCTACTCTTTGATATCTATATGCTTTCAATATAAAAATAGGGATAGCGCTTAACTACCTAGCTGAGATGTCATCAATATAGATGTCTCTTCAGAATACCGGTAATTTCTTTCGTATGACCTAAAATGTTTCTAAACCTACGATAATGTTATTTAAATGGTATTATGTCTACCCATTATTACTTTTATACTTATTGTCTTAATGCATGATTGAAATACAAGTTTAAAAATACTTTATTTGTTTTGTTTTGGACTACAGTAGACAAGTTGTAATGAAAAAAATATTAAATTATCATACATAAAAGGATTTTTTTCTCATTCTGTGTGACCCTTTTAGTAAGAAAATAACAAATTTAATGTTGTGGATTTGCCATTTTTAAAGTATGCAACATAAAGGGTTAAAATGCAGCTTTCTTTCTTAAATTATTCTGCATTATGATCATTGAGGTCAGTTATAAACAATCTATTCATATTAAAAAAAACTTTATTCTAAAATTTAATGAAAAAATAACATTAAACATGTAATAAACTCATTTCGTTCCCTTTTTCTGATTATTTGAAAACTACTGGTAAAATTCCGAATTATTAGATACCAGTAAGAAATTTCCTACAAAATTAAAAGAACCCCATATCGGAAATAAATTTATGTACTAAAATTTCAAGAGCTATTTAACATAATTGGATTCTTATGCATTATTAATGATTGTTTCAGATCGCAATATGTCATATTCTCTGAGGAGTATGTGTTAACAGAAAACAAACATGCAGACAGATATGTATATATAACACTGAATTTTAACTTGATAACGGTATTATTTATATAATTAAAAACAAACATGCAGACAGATATGTATATATAACACTACTGAATTTTAACTTGATAACGATATAATTTATATAATTACAATTATAAATTGCATTTTCAGTTTTAATTACGTAAACTGAATATGTTTGTAATAATTGTTTTATTAATAATTGTAATAAATACCTTTTGCAATAAAAATATTAATTATAAAGCAATTTTTTAAATATATTTTATTGAATATATTTCATTAAATATATTTTCATTAGTTGATGTATTTTAAAATTCAACGATGGCTGTTGTAGAGAATGTCACGGTATAATTTTATTTATAGAATTGTTGTAGCGTTTCGTAGTCATTTGAATAATAAGTTTTGTGGATGAAGTAGAGAATAAATAATGTTATTCGGAAAAAAATAAGTAAAAGATTATTTATATAATTGCATAGAAAATTTACGATGTATAGATACAATTTACGATGTATTTACGATGTATTTACGATGTATAGATACAATTTATTTTTAACATCATGCGGGAAAACGGAACATAGATAGAAAATATAAGAAAATAATCTTTTACCTCCGCAGATGAAATGCAACATACACATTATGAGGTAAAAGAACATTTCTGGAAGTGAAATTAAATAAACTACTATATTTTGTTATGGGAATTGGCGGAATATCAAACAAAAGAAATTTTTTTAACAAAAAATATAACAGACGTGATGTGAATGTTTCTTAACCCACGAAAACGTGTAGTGGTGCAAAAACATTACCTATTTTGCTAACTCAAAATTGCATACTGTTTGTCGACCACAAGAATAGCTCTCGCCTAAAAGTCTGGTTAGTGGCGGTCGCTATAGTAACAAGACCTATCCATTTCAAATAGGGAATATGCGTGTGAGGAATTGGCGGAATAAAAGGTTACCCCACATCATTTTTCTTCTCGGATCAGCAGTTGCACGCGTTACCTTATTTTTTATTTAATTTTACTTTTGCTTTTTAGATTATTTGTTCCCATTTCTTTAAATAATTTTGCTAATTTGTTAAACTGAAAATATGCCCTTTCAGTTTAGGAAAGTTGAAGTCTTGAAATCGCAAGTACGTAAAATCGTATATAATGTTGCGGAATTTTGTTCCAGTGAAGCTTCATCTAAAACTGTATTAATTCCGCTCCCACAAGCTCTGAAACGGGCTTCTCAAGCAAGTGGAATTTCTGAAGCTACAATAAAAAAAATAAGAAATGAAGTTTCTGCATTGGGTTCATCGACAGTTTTAAAATCACCTACTAAACATAGCAAAAGACCTAGTGGATGAAACTGCTTTGACAAGTGCGTTATACGTCAAACGATTCAAGACTTTTATATAAGAGAAAGAAAAGTACCATAGAAAGTAATCGTCCAAAGAAAATCATATATAAAATTGATAATTTATTAGAGAAATAACGACATGAAGTACTACGATTCCCCCCTTATCACTGCGATCTAAACGCAATAGAATTTGTGTGGTCCTCTGTGAAAAGAAAAGTCAAAGAACGAAATGTTACTGTTGATTCAAGTTTGGACAATCTAAAATCTCTACTTCAAACAGCTATCACTGAGGTTACTTCGGCACGGTGTTGAATTCAGACACTTTTCTCCGGGAGAGATTTCTGTGGCTCCTGGGGGGGGGGGACATTATTGAGTTCCGGGAGGTTCCTGGGGGATTCCACTTTTTGATCATTGAAAGCATAAAATCTCACATCTTCCGGTGGGGGGACATTTCAATGCTCCGGGGGGAATGTCCCCCCCGGGCCACCCCCTGGATTCAACACTGCTTCGGCAGAATGGGCAGCGCATTGCAAATATGTGGATAATGTTGAAAATAATTACTGGGAAAAAGATGGGCTGTTAGAGGATTTATTGGACGAACTGTCATTTAACATTAATACCGGCGATTCTGATTCAGAAGAAACCGAGGGATTTGGAGAACTTTCACATCCATAAATAAAATTCTAAAAGTTTAGAAAGTATTATTTTTTATATTTTTACTGATAAAAAAATTTCTCCGTTCTTGCACATTGTTTGAAAATACATGCTGAAATTTATAATAATCACTGAAGTTCGGTCATTGTATTAATTATTTAAAGTCATTGATAATTATTAATGGCTATGAAAATATTACTTTTGAAACAATTATTTAAGTTAATTTAATTAAATTTTTACTGTAATAAATTTCATTAATTAATTCCTATTGATTCATATTTTGTTTTCATTTGTAAAATCTATATATTATCATATAAATAATATATGAAACAGTTTTCTTTCACTCGATGAATTGATTAACATCGCCAAGACTCAGTAAGCCAATGTGAATGCCTATCTTCTGGCTTCCCCTGTCGAAAATAGAGTGAGTCTTGTTTCCACGGCAACAGACAGGCACAGACTTTTAAGCGAGAGCTATTCTTGTGATCGACAAACAGTACTTTTCTCGTTTATTATATACGTAGGACACTGGAGTCATTTCCACAATGCACTCAACACAACATTATTGTCAGCGAAAGTTCCTTGTCCTCGATGCACTTTTTATTAACACTTTCCAACCTAGTTGAAAAGTGTTTATGACTTCGGTTTGTCTGGCCGTATGGCCGTCTGCCGTCTGCCGTCTGACCGTTTGGCCGTGCTCTAACTCCCGTAAATATGCTCGGATTGCCTTGCAATTTTTATATGTTATTGTCGTTATCTATAGCACGTTCCTTATTTCAACGGAAGTGTGTAGCACTTATAGTTTTTATTACAGGGACACTCAAAAGAATTCCGTTACATTACGGTCTATGGGGAAAAATCATTTGCGGTTTTTTTTAATGATGTTACACAATTGCAAACACATTGTAATTGATATATATCACTAAGGTGCATTACAAGAAGCTTAATATGGAATAGGGTGTGCATAGCACTTATAGTTACTTTACAGGGACAGTCAAAAGAATTCCGTTACATTATGTCTATGGAGAAAAATCGTCTGTGGTTTAATTAAATAATGTTTCACTATTTTAAACGCATTGAAATTTATATATATCACTAAGGTGCATTACAAGAGGCTTACTACAGAATAGTGTATGTATAGCAGTCATCGTTCATTTACAGGGACACACAAAAGAATTCTCTACTGTCTGTTAACAATAATTCCTGGAAGTACGTTTTAAGTTACTGAACGCGTTTTATATTTAACTTACTTTTTGTTTATTACGTGGTGTGTATAAATTCTGTAGATCATATACAGGGCAGCACAAACATTTTCGTTTATTGACAGAAACTCCAGAAGGAGAATTTTAAACTCTGCTACGCTTTTTCTAACTAAACTAAAATTTAGCATCCTAGGTAATATATATACAAATCTATAGATCATATACAGGGCGGAATAAAAGTATTCGGTTTTTTTCTGAATATTGTATACGTTGGAAATTTCTGAAATTATGTTTTTAAATATGTTATGCGTTTTCCAAATTGTTTACTTAGATGTTATCTTTCAGCTTATTAAACTGTATGATTTTAAAAATTATTTTGGAAGCGTTGGAAAGTGTTACATAATCTATGCTTGACGCATGATTTTTCGTTCTTGTTTGACTATCTAACCTTTCCACGACTAAGTCAGTATAGTTGTCCGTTGATCTGCCAAAACCAATAGGAATAAAGCTAGAGAGGATATACTTACTTACCTGGTAACTCTAACCACTCAACACCTTAGAGGAGAAATAACTGCAGATGTCCAAACATCTGCTCTAACAAGGAAGGTCTACTTAAGTACATAGTCAGAAAAATTTCAAAATATTACAGAATATTTTTAACATGAGTAGGGGAAGATGGCCTAAAATGATCCTAACGGGCAAAACGATCCACATATGTGTTCTTCCTGACAGGTCGCGCTATCTACAGGGTAACACATAAACTAGTTGTGATAAGTGAAGAAGAAGCAATGACAGTATTCAAGCGATCGCAGTATTACTCGTCTGAATAGAATTCTTTGAAAAAGTTGTTTTTATAACATCTGTTATAAGGTAAGCACTAACTTTCATATTTATTTAGATATACAGTCTTTCATGTACAGAAATATGATTTGCTTTACTTAATGGAGTACATTTTTAGATGTGAATTGCACTTATGTATTGTCATAATTACTTTTATATCCTTTATTTTGCCGATAAAGAAACAATTTACAATTATTTTTAAATGAAAGATCATTTTGCCCTTTGGTGAGGGTAAAATGATCCTTTGGATCCTTTTTAAAAATTCTATTTTTTTAATTGCTCAATTTCGGATTAAATATTATTAAAATAGGTTTATAATTCAAAATATAGTGTAAAAGATACTAGCAAAGGGCCAAAGTTTTATTTAAACAGTTATATTATTTTACACAACTTTTTCGTTTAAGGGGATCCTTTTAGGCCACCTTCCCCGATATATATGTTTATAAAAAAAAATCCCGTAAAAACTCGATATAGCTTCCGCAAAAAAATAATTGAAATTACTGTATTTTGACGCTTTATCGTCGGTTGGTGACACACTGAAATTTCAAAAAGTAAATTTTACTCTTCATATTGTACTAGTTTCAGCAAGTTTAAATTAATTAAATACTTTTTCATAACTACAGCTTTGTCACATACATATATCTGTATATTTAATGAAATTTAACGATCGTATGATACCGTTTAGAACAAAACTTAAATATATTGAAATTCTTTCAAACTCAAAATTAAAGTCCGATTCTGAGTAATTTCAATTAGACTTCAGCAATGTTAGTGTCGGATACAAAAGCAAACAGTATTGTTGCCATGGGAACAACGACTTATTTAATATCGAAATGTATAAAAACAGCGTTCTTAATCACACAGTTACTTTTAAAATACACGTAAAACTTATCTAGCTGGTGAAACCGTATAAAATTAAAAGTAGTGTAAGTTTATAGAAATAATAGTAAGCAAGTTCATTGTTCAGGTTTAAATTCATTATGTATTGCGCATTTAAACATTCATTTAACAAAAAGTTCACAAATGCATTAAAATCACTTGCATGTGGCGAGGAAAAGGAGTTGCTCGCCAAATCGCGTCTTTTTGTGCTAAATACTGGAAAGTATTTACATTTTTTTTTACAGATTTTTTACTTGAATTCCCCAGCTAAATTTGACCGATCTTTTATAATGTACATGAGTAGTTTCATTACCATTTTTTTTTTCAAAATATCTTCAGTGTGCCCTTTAAGGAAACCTTGCTCGTAAGTTGAACACACCAATAAAGAAAGAGAGCTACAATGAGATCGAAGAACCTGCTTGTTCAACACCCGCAACTTCAAAGATGAACCGAAGCAACAATACTTTGTAAAGTTTTTGTTGTTTATTCTTTTCTCGTCAGGTATGGCCATACGTGAGAGTGGTTTGTCAGAACAACGTTTTTTATGGCAATCTTTACTGTTATTCACATTAATAAACTCGATTGTCGACGAAATTGCTCATGTTTGACGCGCAGTAGATGATCGTTTACTTTGATGTGTTCCTGTAAAATGAACTATACGCCGAGGCTAACGAAAAAGTAAGGCTACCGAGGTGCTTTACGCGTATCTTTTTTTACAGAGCGCGAGCGTCACGTGATGCTCGAATGCACCAATGCAGGTGTACGAAAAGAGCATCACATCACTCTAGCGGTATGTAAAAAAAGATAAGTGGAATGCACCACGGTAGCTGTATTTTTCGTTAGTCTCGCTATACGTTCTATGACGTCAATTCTTAAAACGTAAAATACTGTGGCGACTTATCAGTTATTTAGCAAGTTAGCAGCGAGAAAGTTTTTAAAAAAGGGAAAAAATACTGTCAGGTAGACAAACAAACCATTTTTTGGATCTTTTCTAACAAAAGTGTTTAAAAAAATCAATCATAATAGAAAAGAGTACATATATTATATTTTAATAGAATATCATTTACAGTTTCATGGAAACTGACAGCATACGCTATTTTTATATATTTATGAAATAATCACATATATAATAAAGAGCAGAGTCATAAGGTAAGCAAAGTACTTATGGGGGTATATCTATGTGAACATAACTTAGTTTTATTATTTATCATATTAATGGTTTAAATAGTTTAGTTTTGTTACTACATATTTTTCATATTCGATTTGAAATTTTAATCTAAATTTCCTTATTTCTCCGAAACTACATTCTATATAAATTACGAAATTAATGTTATATATAAATTATTTATTCTCACCGAATTTCTAATTTATGTTATTTCTGTAATTTCAAAAGGGTCATCTTTGTATTTCATAAATCTATTATAATGTTTCAGCTTTTCTCTGTTTTGTTTTTCGAACATAGATTTTATCAATTGAATAATAAATATATGCTACAGTATGAATATGTATGTAATCCTAAAATATTCATAGATATTCATTTTTAGTCAAAAAACTTCACAATATGCATTAAATTAGCTGTTAAAGAAGATGAATTGCTCGTGAAAGTCGTCTCATTAATGCAATACGTTAGAACTTCACGCGACAACCTAACTTGCATTTTGACTTCAATTATGTTCGCATTAAGTTTATGAAACTTTCATTATTACCATAACCACCTGATACTGTACGGAATACTAAAGAGGAAAGAAAGATAATATATTCTTCAGTTAAAACACACCATTTGAGTACGTAACGCTTTTGTATTTTGTCGTTGAAGAAAATTATGTGTGTTGAAACAAGATTCAATATTAAATGTGCCCTTTAATAAGGTTACATAGAGGGTGTCCTCAAATGAACTGAACGTGTTAAATATTGCATAAAAAGTAAATAGTAACAGCAAATGAAGTTATTTTTGAAAAGGTCTATAGCGCGAAGTCGATAATTTCTTTACTATGTTTCCTTGTTCTAGCTCCAAATATCATCACCAGATGGCACAACGATGTCTAAAACTAGTACAATGTTCAAATTGATGTAAACAACATGGGTCAAAGTTAAATAAACTTTTAATCTTTATCCTGCTTAGGTACAATCATATGAATCCTCCTGCTGAGTAATAACCAAACAGACTGTTTGTGTTTTGATGTTGCAAGGTTCTTTTGAGCACTATTGCTGTTTGAAACAGTACCGCGCGGTCTAGAGGTGACACTCGAAACAAGGAAGTACAATGTGGCCATAATTAAACTGACGGTACTCAGAGTGTTCTGTAGCGTGATCTAATTGCGAGAATGGCGCCAAATTTTGTAGGAAGATTAAACAAGACGGGGGACGAAGTATTCCGCGAAAAAAAATTTATTTACAAAAGTCATCGCCAGGGGAATATGTGGCGCAATGTATTCGAAAAAGAGAGTTTCAAAAAAGAAGAATCAATACTGAAATAAAATTACCGTTTATTTAGCACATCCAACTCAGGTTCGTTGTAGCCGCCGTTTTTGTGGACCACATATTGTATTCTGTGCACAGCATTTACAACACCAGAGAATAACATGTCTGCAGGAATCTCCCGTACAGTTCGCGATATATTATCCTTCAACGCAGCCAGGTCCTGGACACCTCCGTGATAGACCTTGGACTTTAAGTAACCCCATAGCCAAAAGTCTCAGGGTGTAAGATCAGTGGACCGAGGTGGCCATGCAGTTGGAAAACAGCGGCTAATGACTTTTTCTGTTGTGAATTTATGTCGTAGCAGCTGCTGTACCCGCAAAGCAATATGTGGAGGGGCTCCATCTCGTATGAAAATGATTTTCTCCAGGCACTGTCTTGTTTAGCAGTTGGCGATATTTGTCTCCGGTAACATAACATGTTACAGGTCCTGTGGGAGTAATGTTCTCATAGAAGAATGGACCTATGATCATATTTGCAGTGAAACCACACCAAACAGTTATCTTTGGTGAACGCAAAGGAATTTCCTTGAATGCTCTTGGTGACTTGTTATCCCAAATTCGGTAGTTTTGGGTATTTACAGTTCCATTCAGGTAAAAGTGGGCCTCGTCTCCCCATAAGATTTTCCAGGGCCAAGAATCATCCAACTCCAACCTGGCAAGAAAAGTAAGAGCAAAAGTCTATCGCTTATCATGGTCGGTATGACGTAACTCTTGTATACGGCTGATCTTGTACGGATAGAAGTGGATAATCTTTTGTAGGATTTTTCAAACCGTACAATAAGGCATATCCAGATTCCGAGCTATCCCACGAGAGCTGGAAGTGGTAGCAATATTGTCTGGTGCTCTGTCGACAATCGCCGTTGCCACTTTTTCGATTGTATCCTGTGGTATGGGTTTTCGTCCTCTGCCTGACTGAACATTTAGAAAACCTGTTTTCTCAAACTTCTCAACCATTGCTTTTAAACCATTAACTGACAAAGGACCGTTACCTTTACGCTTTTTTTTGTGGTTTCTAAAAGCACGAACAGCGGCTGGCGCATTGCACTGGTTGAGGTAAAAGAATTTGACTAGTAGAGCTCACTCGACTAAAGAAGGAGACATTATGAAAGATAATTTTCAATGAAATTGCTTCTAACAATAGCACATTACCTTTTAAAACCGAACAAGCTGGCACTGGGCCAAAAGATGTAACATGAAATTTGAATAAAGAACTTCTTCTTCTGCTGTTGCTTTCTTTGGGGCTCTGTAAGTGAAATTGCAGATAAAGAAACTTTAGAAATGTTTATGTAAATTTTTAGCTTTTTATAAACTGCTACCATTTTGAGCTTGGATTAAATTGCTAAATTCGTTAAATAAACGGTAATTTTATTTCAGTATTGATTCTTCATTTTTTGAAATTATCTTTTTCGAATACACAGCGCCACATATTCCCCTGGCGGTGACTTTTGGAACTAATTTTTTTTCATGGAATCCTTCGTCCCCCGTCTTGTATAATCTTCCTACAAAATTTGGCGCCATTATCGCAATTAGATCGCGCTACAGAACACTCTGAGTACCATCAGTTTAATTATGGCCACCTTGTATATTAAAGCAAAGCCTCACTTTATGATGTATCGACTTCTCTGATCATACGAGTACGCGAAGTTTTGATTGATAATATAGTTTTTGTCCACTAATTGTCCATGTGCGTAAAAGTGATCAAGGGTATCGTTCTGTAACTTTCGGCAAATGAGTGTGAAAACCTCGGAACTTGTGGGTTTTTGCTTTGCATCGATAGTTATGCAAATTTGTACATCTGGTCAATCGTTGTGTTAGTATTTAAGCATTGGCATACGTTGGAAAGTTGGAACTTGGTTAGAGTTTCTCTTCCTTGAGAGTTGATATGAAATCTGGCTATTGTGCTCATATATCTGAAGCTGAGAAGGGGAATAGCAGTTGGTAAGCGTTTATTACGATATCTCCAGCTAATTGAAAATAAAGTTAAATCGGTTCTCACGGAATGCCATTTTCAGTAGTAGCCTAGGCGAACATCTTGCCATCAGTGTTCGACTAGCTTGCACAAAAGAGATTGGATTTTACCGAAGGTATCTTGACTTGCTGCATCTCTAAAGTTATAAGTTACGTTTTGAAGTTCTTTATAGTTGCTATTTGAATTTGTATTTCTGCTGGTGAAGTTTCGGGGGAGTTGATTTCTTTTGACATAAGGAAAATTTAGTAGTGTCTTTCTCAAAATCCCTGCCCATTTAAGTTTTTAATAAACTTGACATTGAATTTTTACACGTCTTATGCTCTCTCTCAACTGACTAGCTGTGTTCGCTATCACTAACAGCGACATGGCTGTTACAAATTCACAGATTCATTTCCTGAAAGAATTACTTCAACAGTTGTCATCATTTTATTTTTATAATTTTCTTTAAATGTTCAGTCTATTTTAGGTAACCCTAGACTATAGAAGACAACAACACATATCATTAAATACTGATACTTCATTTTTTAGCTCGGATGGATGAAATTAGCGCTGCAGTTTGCAGCCTTGTTCAACAAATGAGAGTGAAATATGCCAGCCAGGTTGTCGTCGGGATAGCTCAGTAGGTAGAGCGTTGGTACGGCAAACCAAAGTACCCAGGCTTGATTCCTGGTTACGGCATGTTTTCGCTCTGTTGGAAAAATCTCAACTATGATACTCCAACCATTGGATGTTACGATTTTAGTTTAAATATTCTCCTTTAGTGACATTCTTTGGCCCCTTTAATATATACTATGCATTTGTACATGACATTTTCTCAGATCAACTTAGTTACTGCATCCTCTCAGATATCGGGACAATGTGAATATGTACTTTTGGTATTGGTGAAATTTAGAAAAAATTCACAAATAATGAATCATTTTTGTTTTGCAATATCTGTGTTTTTGTAACAAAATATGTCTCCGATTTAACATTCCGGGAATCTGCAATTTTTTTCAAAAGTTCAACTATATCTTTTGTTTGTTGCAAAAACTTATTTTTATTTATTTATTTATCTGCAAGTTACCTAAATTAATGCATTAAAGAAACAAAATCGCTCTAATAACGAATATATTATAGATAATCTTCATGGTTTAATCCATACAATACCACATCGTTTCTCGAAATAGATAAAATTAAGTAATAATGAATACAATAATGGTATTTATTAATATAATTATTGTAATTTCTGAAAACTTCATGCTATGGAAAACATTAGTCCAATTTTCTAGGGTGCGTAAATATCATTTTCGTATGTAGACCAGTGGACCTGTGCGAGTATTTCGTACTGCAGTCTAATATTTTTTAGCAATATCTAATATTCTTTAAATGCAGGCTTAAACTTCCATTGAAAAAAAATAAGGATAAAGATATCTGCAAACAACATTAGCAATCCAGAATATCATCTCATTTATTCCATCAAAGTTAAAATAGAAACTGATCGAAGATAGCAAAAGGCACCACGAGAAAAAAAATTAACAATCATATTGTGATTACGTCCCACTTTGTTTTTTGTACTTTTTTTTGGTTATAAATATTGTTGGGCACGATATAATGCGGTATTTTATTTTTGTGGCAACATTAATTTGAGAAAAATCTTTCATTTCATTTATGAAAACAATGCCGATTTAATTTTTAATTAACTGCAATTTTTAATCAAAATACATGTTTTAACAAAATCTGAGTGTACTATGTGAGAAGTCAGTTCAAAAACCTTTCGAATGATACCTCATTCATTGTTGTGCGTTTTGTAAATGCATAGAAAAAGGTATGTTGACAACAGAAATAATATGCAACCAGTGGAACCGTGCGAGGCTTTTGCACTGCAGTCTAAAATATTTTTTAGCATTATCTAATATTTTTTAGATGCAGGTTTAAACTTCTAAAGCAAAATTGAGGATAAAATATTTGTAAGCAACATTAGTCAAGCGATAATATCATCTCAATTTATACCATAAAAGTTGCAATAAAAACTGATTAACGATAGCAAAAGTCACGCGCGAGAAAATAAAATAACAATCGTATTTTAACTGCATAGTCCGCTTCTTGAAAAACATGAAACAAAGAAAGAAATGGAATGCATTTAAAATAAAATTTAATGCAATGGAACAAAACATACATTTTATTTTACACGCAAAATATCACTGCTTCGATGGATTGATGATGTCTTTTTCTTCTAAACATTTCAATTTCAATTTTACTTTTTAATCATAACTATAAATAAACCCGTGCATATAAATGATACTTTATCTTTTTTTATATTATTTAATATTTTATAGTCCTTGTTCAGCATCCTATAATGCGGCATTTTATTTTTGTACCAACAGTAATTTGAGGAAAAGCTTTCATTTCATTCATGAAAACAATGACGATTTAATTTTTAATTAATAACAATTTTTAATCGAAAAACATTAACGAAGTGTGAGTGTACTATGTCAGAAGCCTCTTCAAAACCTTTTAGAATGCTACCTCATTCGTTGTTGTGTGTTTCGTAAATTTATAGAAAAAGGGTTATTGACAGCAGAAATAATATCTATATGATGATTAAAACATATATATAAGTAAAAAATAAATCAGAGGGTTTGGATACATGTAATTCTCAACAATTTAGTATTGCTCAACAGCAGTGATTTCAAACTTTTTTGAATGCCGGAGTCCTTTTTAAAGACAGTTTCTACAGCAGAGCACATAAGGCTACCATGAGAACCGTGACTACCTCTGAAGGTTTTCACACCCCTCGAGTTGGTACAGCAAGTAAGGGAACCAGGCCCTAGGCCTTAAGTCGGGGCCTGGTTCCCTTTTGGGTTTCCAGCTTCGAAGCTGTTGGGGGGCGCCGCCGTCCCGTCTCCAAGTGTCTTGCGGTGACTCCTCGTGGTTTCACCGCGCATCGCAACGGCCTACGTCGTCGACACGTGGATTCAAGGTTAGAGGGTCCGTAGGTGACGGTCCTCTGACCGGCCAAAGCGCCGCAGGGAGATAAACCTGCTGGCGCTATATAAGTCCCTCAGGACTTGGGTTCGGTGTTAGTCCTTCGCGCAGGGCGCTCCTTCAGGGCGCCTGCGGCGCAGCTTACTTTTCCATCATATAAGTTAAAAATACCTACAAATAATGTTACGGGACAGAGATGGGGGGGGGGATTATTTGAATGTAAGATATATGTAAACAATTTTCCATAGAAAGACAGAATTTTTTTTAAATATTAAAATTTATCGGGTGACTCAATTTACTTTCAGTTACCTCTATGTGAATGTAAATCAAAGGTATATGTAAACAATTGTGTATAGTCCATGCAAATAAATAATATTTTTTAAATCTTAAAATTTATCGTGTTACTCAATGTATTCTCAATTACCTCTATGTTATTACAAAGTTTCGTTATACATAAATGTAGGCGTAAAGTACAATAAATTAAACTATTTGCGTAACTATAAATTTTGCATTTTTCGTAAGAGCAATTATATATCTATAAAAAGAAGGCATATATGTTTAATGAGACGCCTCAGGTTGCCATTTTCTGGACAGTCTTTTTTACCAAAGATTCATTGATGAGTACTGCAGGGGATCAAATTGCGTCTGCATATGATAGAGGAAGCAAGAAATTGAAATTGGATATTTTTATTCAATATGAAACTGCCTTGTTCCTTAATCTTTAGGTGCGTTTGTAATTATATAAATTCGTAGTATCCATAGTCGTCGTTTGGTCCATCCGTCAGCATATAACATCGCAAAAACTACCCAACCGAATGGTTTGAAATTTAATACATATAATCGTTGCGGAATTTTGTCAATCATTTCAAATTTTATGAAAATCGAATAAAAACTTAACAAGAACGAAAAATCATGCGTCAAGCATAGATTATGTAACACTTTCCAACGCTTCCAAAATAATTTTACAAATCATACCGTTTCATAAGCTGAAAGATAACATCTAAGTAAACAATTTGGAAAACGCATAACATATTTAAAAACATAATTTCAGAAATTTCCAACGTATACAATATTCGGAAAAATTTCCAAATACTTTTATTCGCCCTGTATAGGATCTATAGATTTGTGTATATACTACATAGGATGCAAAATTTAAGTTTAGTTAGGAAACGCGTAGCACAGTTTAAAATTCTCTTTCTGGAGTTTCTGTCCATAAACGGAAATGTGTTCGCGAACTTCTGTGCTTCCCTGTATAGGATCTACAGAATTTATACACACCAAGTAATAGACAAAAAGTGAGTTAAATTTAAAATGGCGTTCAGTAGCTTAAAACGCACTTCCAGGAATGATTGTTAACAGACAGTAGATAATTCTTTTGTGTGTCCCTGTAAATGAACGATGACTGCTATACGCACACTATTCTGTAGTAAGCCTCTTGTAATGCACCTTAGTGATGTATATAAATTTCAATGTGTTTAAAATAGTGAAATATTATTTAAATAAACCGCAGACGATTTTTCTCCATAGCCGTAATGTAACGGAATTCTTTTGACTGTCCCTGTAAACTAATTATAAGTGCTGTGCACACCCTATTCCATATTAAGCTTCTTGCAATACACCTTAGTTATATATATCAATTACAATGTGTTTGCAATTGTGTAACATCATTAAAATAAACCGCAAATGATTTTTCTCCATAGACCGTCATGTAACGGAATTCTTTTGAGTATCCCTGTAAAAAAACTATAAGAGCTACACACTTCCGTTGAAATAGGGAACGTGCTATAGATAACGACAATAACATATAAAAATTGCAAGGCAATCCGAGCATATTTACGGGAGTTAGAGAACGGCCAGACGGCCAGACGGCCAGACGGCCAGACAAACGGAAGTCATAAACACTTTTCAACTAGGTTGGAAAGTGTTAAAAAGATAGTAATAAAAGTTTTCTTTATTCTATTAAATCCTATCATACGTAAATATAGATAATAAAAGGGCAAGTCATGTACTAGAGAAAACAAGTGCGGGCTTACCACTTCTTTTTTCATATGCCAAGTGGCCATTTTTATTCAAAATTATTTTCTTGAATAAAATTACATACAAGCTACATTTTTAGAAAGATCGTTAAAAAAAATTGTTTGCTTCAGAAATGAGTTACATTAAAAAATGTATATGTTACGGTCAATATGATTAATCCGGTCATTGTTAATAATAAAAGGTTATTATTAATAATCGCAGGACATAAAGGCTGGTTATTATTAATAATGACCGGATTAATCATATGGACTGTAACATATACATTCTGAGATAACTTCAGTGGAAATTACGTTAACAGCCGAATATCTCAATTCATTAAAGTAAATAAACAAAAGAGATTCGTTCATCGTGTGTCATAAAAATATCAAACCATGGAGGTAAGCAAGATCTCCGTAGTGAATTTTGCAGAGCTGACTGGTGTCGAAAAAAAACCCACATCCGTAAAACGTGGCATACGTAATAAGAAAAAGAAAAGACATGCACATTTCGCTCATAACATACGATATAATTCATTTCACGAAAATAGTAATGATGATTTTTTTGCATTGTAAAACTAGTTATAGAACGAACGCACATCATTTGTCACGTTCAACGTAAAATTTCCAATTTGTTAATTTTGTTAAGATTTTATATGTTTTCTTGAAGCATGCGCGGTGACATTAGAAAATGCATGCGGAACCCTGGATTCTTCGTGGAGACCACTGCTCGATAGTATCTTTTTTACAGAAACTTAAATACCATTTACTTTTTAGAAGGAGATTTTGAACACATGCTAACTTATATATAAAACTTTCTTTCATGACTTCAGCCTTCAACGTTTGTTACAATATATCTGTTTTCGGTAATTAAAGAGAATTAATAACAAGAACGAAAAATCATGCGTCAAGCATAGATTATGTAACATTTTCCAACGCTTCCAAAATAATTTTACAAATCATTACCGTTTAATAAGCTGAAAGATAACATCTAAGTAAACAATTTGGAAAACGCATAACATATTTAAAAACGTAATTTCAGAAATTTCCAACATATGCAATATTCAGAAAAATATCCGAATACTTTTATTCAGCCCTATATAGGATTTATAGATTTGTATATATACTACATAGGATGCTAAATTTTAGTTTAGTTAGGAAACGTGTAGCACAGTTTAAAATTCTCCTTCTGGAGTTTCTGTCAATAAACGGAAATGCGTTCGCGAACTTTTGTGCTGCCCTGTATATGATCTACAAAATTTATACACACCAAGTAATACACAAAAATTGAGTTTAATTTGAAATCGCCTTCAGCAACTTAAAACGCACTTCCAGGAATTATGGTTAACAGACAGTAGAGAATTCTTTTGTGTGTCCTTGTAAATAAACGATGTCTGCTATACACACAATATTATGTAGTAAGTCTCTTGTAATGCACCTTAGTGATATATATAAATTTCAATGCGTTTAAAACAGTGAAACATTATTTAATTAAACCGCAAACGATTTTTCTCTATAGACGTAATGTAACGGAATTCTTTTGACTGTCCCTGTAAAGTAACTATAAGTGCTATGCACACCCTATTCCATATTAAGCTTCTTGTAATGCACCTTAGTGATATATATCAATTACAATGTGTTTGAAATTGTGTAACATCATTAAAATAAACCGCAAATGATTTTCCCCATAGACCGTAATGTAACGGAATTCTTTTGTTGGTCCTGTAAAAAAACTATAAGTGCTACATACTTCAGTTAAAATAGGGAACATGCTATAGATAACGACAATAACATATAAAAATTGCAAGGCAATAGGAGCATATTTACGGGAGTTAGAGCACGGGCAGGCGGCCAGACGGCCATACGGCAGACAAACCGAAGTCATAAACACTTTTCAACTAGGTTGGAAAGTGTTAAAAATACAGCAGCCTATAACACCTTGTAATAATATACTTCTTTTAATTCCTAAAAAGCGTAAAATAAAATCTTTATAAATACTAAAATAAGTTTTATTAGATTGTTGACATGTTTCGGCTCCCTCGGAGCCATTATCAAAACAAATAAGAATATTCTATAATTGCACGATCTGTGAAGTTATTATCTGAAACGGCATCATTTAATTTTTTAGGAACTTTTTCAAATTACGCTCGTTGTTTTTTATTTTTCTTTGGATGTTTATTTCTACATTTGTAATCTACCATGGAGTAACTCGATCCACAGTTGTAGTAAGTTAAATAATTCATTATAAGAGAAACCATATAGATTATAACACGTAAAAATACAATATGAAATGATGCAGCATCATTTAACTTACCAAAATTGTGGCTCGAATTACTCCATGGTTACTAATACGGAAATAAACATCCAAGTAAAAATAAAAATTAACGTGCGTAATTTGAGAAAGTCCGTGAAAAATTAAATGATGGCGTTTCATATAATAACTTCACAGATCGTTCAATTGTAGAATATTCTTATTTGTTTTGAAAATGGCTCCGATGGAGGCAAAACTTGTCTACAATCTAAAAAAACTTATTTTACGGTTTATAAAGATGTTACGCCTTATAGCAATTAAAATAATAATTAATAAATCTTGAAGTTTTGAGCATATTAGGCTGGTTTCAAACATAGCAAATTTTGTCGTCCGTAAAAATTTATGTTTTTTAGAATTCTTTCAATTTTTTCTGTCATTTTTCTACAAGTAGTTTTCAAATATTTGAATAATCAACATTTTTAAACAATGCCAACCTTGAGAATAAATTGACTTTCAATAGCTGTTTTCCACATCAAGTATACTTCAGAAACACATTTAACGCCATGAAACCGCAAAATAAATTTTCGAGAAAAATATGTATTTCGAAATTTCCAAGTAATTTTTTCCCTTTCTTTTGAAATTCGCATTTCTCTCAGCTGCTTTTTTGCAACATACGAAATTTTATTTTTCTTATATTTTCTATTATTTTTTTTTTCATACAATATCAACGGAAAACAAAGGGGATTTTTTTTTTCTCAGCTTGCCTTTGATAGCTTTCTATAATAGAATAGTTTGCTATATGAATTTTCGGCACCACTTTCGCATAATAATTTTGTCAAACACCATGAATCGAAAACAGTTTTTTTTTTCTAAAAGAATTGGGATTGAAAATGTTATATTATTTTTCTGCTTTGCAATTCGGCGGATGTCTGCAGTCATGTGTAAAACTATTTTTCTTTGTCGATTGTTCTAAAGGATATTGTTCTTGTTTAGTCTTCGATTTATTTATTTATTTATTTATTTATTTTGGATTTTTTCGAATGTTTCCTTGCGGTTTTTTATTTATTATAGAAATTTTAGATAACTGTTTCTTTAAGCAACACAAATAACTTTAATTTTGTAATAAAGTGTGATTTGTTTACTTTATGAGTTTTGAAAGCTATTTCTTTCACCTCCGCTACTCATTTAAAATACATTTAAAATTGTTGACAGATTGGCAAGAAAAATTTATTGAATATACAACAGATGGCACTCTTATAATTTTTTTTCCAAATCTCAATACGAAACTTATTTTAATACATATAAACCTTTATGTATTATTTTCTGCGCATGGCCCTTTTAATATTTTTTAATATAATTTTAACAAAACGTCTTTATCCTTGTGTGTCTGCGGTTCTTCATCAACCTCAAAATACCATCTCTTGGAATACCCATTAACACAATCGTGTAAACTGCGTAAACAATCTTTACTACGGTTTGACCAATGAACTCATACATATACAGGGTGTTTCACAAAGGACCCTTAACTTTCAAAATCAATAACCCGGAAACGGTGATAGATAGAACCATGAAACCAGTTGTATGTTTATTAAAAAAATCGTAAGAATCTTATACGTAAATCTCAAAATTTTGTTAACAATAGCACCGATAAATGGCGCTGAGAGCGTTAAGAATCCTTCTAAAGAGAGTTCAGAAGCATAGAAAGACTAGCCGTCGAAGATTTCACCATTGAAATCTGACCGCTATAAGCGCATAGTGAAAATAATTCTGAAAGTGATGTATACCGTGGAGGAACGTGTGTTGGAGTACCACCGATTAAATCAGAGTCCTACTGCCACAAGGAGACGTTTCCAAACGCGATTTCAAGTCACAAAAGGCCCAGATGGGAAAGCAATTCGTGAGCTTTTCAAAAAATTTCAACAGATAGGCAACGGGGCCGATGCGTTAGTCGGAATTGTGGGTCGGACCCACTCCGTCGTTATTCCTGAAATTTCAACGACACTTGCTGCAGTTATTGAGCGTAATCCGAAAAAATCTGTCCGCAGACTTGCATCTGAATCCGGAATCAAGCCATTCAGCATGTACGGAATCCTGCAGAAATCATTACACATGTTTCCTTACAGGATTCAATGCCGGAACGCCATACCAATTCAAGCTGAACGACAACGAGAGCATTTTGCTTACGAGATGCTCAAGAAGATTGATTGTTATGGTTTCGATGTCGGCCGAATATGGTTTTCGGATGAGGCCCATTTTTATCTGGATAGTGTCGTTAACAGACACGATTGGCGATTTTGGGGTATAGAAAATCCACATTTGACTCATGCATGACCACTCTATACCCAAAAACTTACAGCTTGGGCTGCAATCTGTCGCAAAGTCAATATTGGGCTCTTTTTCTTGCGAGAAACTATATTATACTTGTATTCACTCCACCTCACTCCCTGTGATTACTTTTTGTGGGGCTCATTAAAGGACATTGTTTACCGGAACAGTCCTTTAACACTCGGCGAGCTCGAAGAGGCTATTTGTCAAGCTTGTGTGTCGATTTACGGTGACACACTATGGAGAATCACTGACAACTTCATTCTGCGTTTGCGACATGTCTGTTGTGTAAAAGATGCACGTATTGAATCACTTTTAATGTGATACGCCTATTTATCGCAGCGCCATCTATTAGCGCTATTTTAAACTAAATTTTGAGTTTTATGTATAAGATTCTTACGATATTTTAATAAACATACCACTGGTTTCATGCTTCTATCTATCACCGTTTCCGGGTTATTGATTTTTAAAGTTAGGGGCCTTTGTGAAACACCCTGTATATAGTACGTATTCAAAATTCGTCCTCCTTAAAGAAAATTATGCAACGTATCTACCTACAAGAGGTGAATTAAAGCCTGTTTAAAAATACTTCACCTTATCGCCAATCCCACCATCTTTTTTACATTGCAATTTTACAGATGACCCTGCTTTTGATTAAGAAGAAGGTAGTCAAAAAAAAAAAAAAAAACTGAACACCTCCCACTAACGCTGCAATATATTATCGTAAAAGAAAGTTACTGGTACCAAACGATTCGAAATAAAGTCTACTTTTGAATGATATATATAAAATTTGCTTAGGTGGTCATCTACAAATCAAAACTAACCCAAACTTTGTTTTTTAATGGCACCACCCAATTTTGATACGATATTTTAATTCTTCAGTTCAAAGTATCCCTAGATACCAAATTTCAAATCATTTGGATGATAAGGTTTTGAATTATAAGCATTCAAAATTTAGAGCTTGTAATGTTAAATTACAGTTTTATATTTTTAATAATATCTCCTGAAATTATAATCCTAATCTGTTAGCTTTTTGTTTGGTTATAATACTAAAAAAACCCAAATATAAATACGTTGAATTTGTAATTTTTATAATTTTATAATACGAATTATGAATTATGAATTATTTGGAAAAATTATTAATTGCAACCTACAGTTTTTTATGTATATACAATTATTATATCCTGCTTTATGCGAATTTAAAATTTAAAATTTTTCTTCTGAGTAGTTTTCAAATTTGTCTTAATAAACGACAAAATGCTGATTTAAGGGGTCGTCTATGACGTACAGAAAATCATAATTTGAAAAACATATTTTACTTATTTTACTGTTGATTAAAATAAGTTTTTTTTCTGTGTTTGCTTTTCAATTTTTATTAAAATTACGTAAATCGTATTTGCATAAGATATAATTTTGCGTCGTTTATGTAAATTAGTTTCCCTTTAATTTAAAACACATTAAAAAATGAACAGTCCTACCTTAGAAAAAAAAACCTTACTCATTACTTTTGTTACATTTAATTGAATTTCTAGCTTCTTCTCCAGTCTAATAAAGCTATTTTATTTTTTCTGCGCTGTATATGTTTGAAGTAAAGTTTCTTACAAATGCATATGTGTTGTTTATTTGCTGAAAAAGTTTTTTAAATATGCTATTAACAATGGAATTATGATTTATATTCAGAATAAAAATCAATTTGTCTGGATTTTTAATACACTGTTTTCTTATACTGCGTGATACTATTTTTATTCAAAATATTGTATTCGCCAATATCCTCCATCTATAAATTTAGAAAAGAACGAGTTATGGTGCTATCACACGTACTCTCATATCATAGTCAATATCAGACATTTCATCCGAAACACGTTTTTCAAGATGAAAACTCTCGAAATTGCTGATAGATTGAAAAACTGATAGATTGCCTCTCGTAATTTTTTCAAGAGCTAACTTCCAGCTGCTTGTATCCTCTACGATAGATATTAGCTCGAAATCTACCAATCAGAGCTCTCTAAAAACTCCAAGATGGCTACCGTCAGTAAGTCAACATGTTATGTTTAGCGTGGTCGCAAATATTGAAACCAAAAGTACAGAAACATTAAGAAAAAAGCAATATCTTTGGTAACACAGGGACCAACTATACACGAAAAGAACTTTAAAAATGTGCAGTTATTTTGAAATTAAAGAATTGCGTATGCGCCGATTCTCCCTTCACAGTTCGGTATTTATCACCGCCGATAAGAACTTTATTTGCTAATTTAAAGTTATTTATTGCGATTATTTTATTTCAATTCCTTATATTATTTGCTATATGTTATAATTGTACTGTCGTAGTCACTTATTTACTTCTCAAACTGTACTCGTTTAAATACTTTCTGCAGCTGTATTTGCGTTATATCGTACTTGTTGCCAAGTTATGTCACCAAAGATAGAAATGCAAGCACACATGCATCAAGTTATTTTATTGCAATACAAATTATTCTAGCCTACTTTTATCATGCAACGTTCATAGTCTAATATTTGTAGTGGAGGTGGGGGACAGGAAATTTTCTTATACTTTTAGAAAAACAAAATTTAATAAATGAAAATTTAATCTAGCAGCTATTTTTACTTAAATATATTTTTTTAACAATTTTCTTTATAAAACAATCTTGATACTGTTTTTTAAAGATATACAATTATTATACAGACATACATATTTATTCGTAGATCTGTGGAATAGTAAAAATCTATTCACCGATGTCCGGTCATCCAAGGCTGGTGACTTTCTCTCCAACATGGTTTATTAGTGAGAAATTGCAGACTCAGAATCGGCCGGACAGGTTCAGTGGTTAGAGCAACAGCCCGAAATGCTGTGGACCCAGGTTCGATTCCTGGCTCTAGTTAATTTTTCACTTCATGTTGGATTATTTTATTTAATGTATGTAAGTGAGAATGTCCTTTTCAGTCTATTTTTCCTCTTTAATTATTGAATTTCAACCACCCTAAAATTTTGTCTTCCCCCTCCTAGTGGTGTATAAATTTTAAACCTTTATATGTTTTTCAATTTGTTAAGCAAATTATAATTAAGCGTAGTATAATTAAGCAAGAAATAATACATTAAAAGTGACTTAGTCATTCTGCAGCATTTTAACAATCGAGTACTGAATTTCAATTTGGATACAGCCCCTAAAATGTGCTCATTTTAAAATAATTAATTTCTCTGAAACTAATCATAGGAATTTCATGAAATTTGGTATCTAGGAGCAAAGTTTGAACTGAAGATTTAAAATGTCTTTTCCAAATCGGGTTTTGTCTTTGGAAGAAAAAAAGCAAAGTTTGGGTTTGTATTTATATGTAGATTACCCTTAAGAAAATTTTATATACATCATTGAAATGTAGACTTTATTTCCAATCGTTTGGTACTAGTAACTTTAACCAGTAACAATAATTTGTTGCAGAGTTAGTAGGAGGCGTTCAGTTTTTTTTTCCACGACGACTGTACATGGAACATTCATAAAACTCACCGTAACTTTGCAATAATTTATTGTATCGACTTACGAATGCTGCAATTTGATTCAGAATTAAAAGTACATAATAAACGATACCCCGCTTAACCTACTTCAGAAAAGCTGAGTTTCTCACCCCCCATGCTTTAAATGCCCCACTTTTGCTTCTCCCCTCAAAAAAAAAAAAAAAAAAAAAAAAAAAAAAAAAGAAACAACTTGATTTCTGATAACTCTTCGGATCTTCATATCTAGTGCCAAAACGAAGTTCTTCCCAAATTTTGGTGACTGGCCATCAGTTCTCGTAGTATTGCCTCTCACGATTCGGGGTTCTCGATTAACGCCGCATGTTGCTCAATTACAGCGCCATCTACGATGATTCGGAAAAAAGATTAAATACGGAAGTTATGTATATCTTCCCATAAAATTTGAATCTGCGTTAAAAAATAGGAGTTATCATTTAAGATTTCAAAGTTGCCCCAGATGCCTCGCCAGAGGATGGCGGTGGGGATGCAACTTTGATATCACTGAATAGAGTTTTCAAAAATATTGAACACGTATTTTCTCGTTTTTCAATTTGATATTGTATTTCTCGAGTTATTCGACCGTTTCCAGACTTTTCGGACATACTACAAATTGCATAGTATGCTAAAATTAGTTCAGTTAGGAAACGTATAGCACACTTGTAAATTACGCTTCAGCAATTTTCTTCAATAAACGAAAATGCAATCGAGATCTTTTGTGCTACCCTGTATATTATCTATTGAATTTATGCACACCAAGTAATAGGCAAAAAATTAGTTTAATTTTAAAATGTACCACAACTTAAAACGCACTTGCAGCAAATACAATGCTCTAACCGAATTCTTTTGTCTGTCCCAGTACGTGAACGATGAATGCTACCCACACCATATTCTATAGGAAGCCTGCTGCATCTCAGTGATATATATTAATTGAAAAACATTTGAAATAGTTTAACATCATTAAAAACCACCGCAAACGATTTTTTCCCCACAGACCGTAATATAACAGAAATATTTTGAGTGTCCCTGTAAATGAACTATGAAGGCTAAGTAATTCATTTTCAATACAAAACATACCATAGTAAACCTCATTAACTTATATCATTTGCATGGCATTCTGAGTATATTTACGCAAATTAGCGCACGAACAGACAGACAGACAGACAAATTGCATTCATAAATACATTTCAACTATGTCTGAAAGTATTAATAAGAGTAACTGAATCATCTTGATCCTTTAAAAGTACCATTGTAACATAAACGTGTGCATGATATGCTGGAACAAAAGTAATCATCATATATATTATTTCTCCTGTCAACATCCCTTTTTCTAAGAAAATATGAAACGCAGAGCAACGAATGAGATACCATATGAAAGGTTTTTGAACCAGCTTCTGACATAGTACACTTACATTTTTTTTAAACATGTTTTTCGATTAAAAATTGCTGTTATTTAAAATTAAATCGACATTGATTTCATAAATGAAATTAAAGGTTTTCTGAAATCAGTGTTGCCACAGAAATAAAATACTGCATTATCGAGGCTAACGAAAAAGAAATGCTATCGCGGTGCTTTACGCATATCTTTTTTTACAGACCGCCGGAGTCACGTGATGCTTGAATGCACCAATGAAGGTATACGAAAAGAGCATCACGTCACTCTAGCGGTCTGTAAAAAAAGATAAGCGGAATGCACCGCGGTAGCCTGTCTTTTTAGTTAGCCTCGTGCATTATCGTATGACGTCATCCTCTAATGCAATTAAAATATGATAGTTAATTTATTTCTTGCGCGTGCTTTTTGAAAAAATATAGAGCTTTTAATCAGGTTTTTAATTTAAATTTTACGCGTGCGTCACCTATTGTTTATTTGTTTTCTTTGTTTAATCATGGCTGTTTATATGCGTACTGTATCGGATTTGGAGCACCAGTAGGTTACGTAATGTTAACTTCCAAATATACATTTCATTAGGATTTACAAAAATTGTAAATATTTATTTTTTAATATTTCATTAAGCTGCTAATATGCCAGCGAAGTATGATGTCACTTAAATGGCTGCTGGACTACAAAGTTTGAACGCCCCATGTTTAAGTTCCCATAGGCTTTCAAAAAAGTGGTGTACCAAATGTTGATTTCGTATTTAAGACATTTTTTTAACAGTTTTGCAAAGTCTGAGGAAATGCTTTCAGCACAGATGTCATATACGCACCACATTAGCGCGATTTCTCCCCCGCTAATTTGGCGAAAACTTTGTTTATTTACTTTTGTTTGTTTACTTTGTTTATTTACTTTTTAAACGTTGTTTATTTACTTTATTTCATATTTTAATTCTATAAATTATTGTTGTTATGTATATCCACATTTATTTATATCAAACTATCACTTATTTATTTATTTGTGTTTCCTTTTTTAAAATAACTAGAGGGCTCTGCCCCCTGCTCGCTACGCTCACCAACCCCCCGTTCTGATTTCGCAGCCTCTTAAAACCTGATAATGTATCCTGTTTTAAAAAGATGATGATGATGATATCACGAACGGCGACTATCTTCTGTAATCAGGTTATAATGCTTTTTCATTTAACTGGTTATAATGCTTTTTCATTTAATTCATCTTTTTTTTTTTTAATATTAATGCGTAAACACAATTTTTATGACGTAATTTTCTTTATGTCCTGCTTTCAACACGTGATCATTTAATTATTATTTTAAACTTTCTTTATTGTTTTTAATAGTCTCGCGCAAATACATTTTTTATTTGAGATAAAACATAATCCTTTGCGCTTATTAAAAATTGGCAACAATATAAAAAAATTACTTTTTCAATAAAAGATTTTTTACTCGATTTTTAAGGATTTTTTGAGTTTTTATTGCCCGACCGTGATCATTTTTTGAATTTCTGAAAGCTTGTTATATTTCGCGTCTGGTGGTAGGATTTTCGAATCCGTAGGATGGCTAGAAAAAAAGTAATCGCTCCTCAGAAAAGTCCCTAGTAAAAAAGCGATGAGAATAACCCGGAATATCTACGCAGATTTTCATTGGTCCATTTCCAAACCATTAGTTTTTTTATATATAGAAGGATAGAAGCTATTTCATTTATTACGTTATTTTATTTTTATATTGAAATAAAATATCACGTGCTATTATAGTATGCTATTTGTAACTAATATTCAAAAACAAAATTTTCGCCAAATTGGCGGGGGGGGGGGGGGAAATCGTGCCAATGTGGTGAGTATATGTCATCTGTGCCATGCTGGCATATAAATTCCCCAAACATCTGATTCAGTGTTTACATTTTTTTTATAATTAGTTTTTTTTTTTTTTTTTTTTTTTTTTTTTTTTTTTTTTTTTTTTTTTTTTTTTCCAGTCTTGGCAACCTAGAGAAATAACCTTGGCGAGAGAAGAAAATTTCGCAAAATATTTTCTAGCAATCTATTCGCACAAGCAATCATTATATATATTATTTCATTTGTCAACATCCTTTTTTCTATGCACATACAAAACATACAACGATGAATGAGGTATTCGAAAAGTTATTGAACAAGTTTCTGGGAAAGTACAACTGCATTTCGTTAAAACGCTGTGATTGAATTAAAAAAAAAATCAGTTAATTAAAAATTAGCACTAAAACTTACCAGGAAATACTCAAAGATTGCAGTGCGAAAGCTTCGCACGGGTCCTTCTGGTACGTACTTAAAATTAATCCTGCCGATAAATAAGAACATACTATCATGGTGCAACATATTGAATATTAAAAAAAAAATGTAAAGAAATTATTTAATATTTATGCATGCATAATTCGGAAATATATCGTCCGAATACTTTGAAATATAAAAGTTTCGCTCTTCAAACTTAACTAGCTATATCTTATGGTGGATACGTCGAATCCGTGAGTAGCTAGTGTTCCTTTTGCAGACTTAGAAAAGCATAAGTGTTGCAGTAGAAAATTATTTCAAGATTATATAAATAGCATAGTAGCATTGTAGTCTTTCGAAAATTATGAGTTATATTTCTACACTTAATATTACTGGAAACTGAGCCATATAAGTTGTACCGTTAAAAAATAATAATAATTAAAAAAAAAAGTTTTCTTTGGGGTTTAATTTTTTTGTTTTTTGGCATTATTCGCTGATAATTCCATTAATTTTTATTGTTATTTTTAACCAAGTTATTTTTAGAATAATCGAAAATTAAATTACCAAAAACAAAATATTTACAGACGAAATTCTCCACATTAAAATACAGAGTTACTCGGAAGTAAGTAGTAATTTTTATTTCTAAAAACGGTAAAACTAGGATATTTTTCTAAAAAAATATGTGTCACAAAAAATTACTTTTCAAACTTAGCTGTATCTGTGTTTGTCATTATTCTTTCCCGATGTTTTTATTGCCTGTTAGGATGAAATCGTTGCTGCTTCATAAACATATTTACCATATATTACGAGGGAAAAAATGATAGCACATATGAAAAAAAAAAAAAAACTTTTTTCGTAATTTCAGGAACTCCATAAAATAAATTAGCCATTCGTAATGTATATCGTCGGCCACATTAAGATATGTATTCGAAAATAAATTTTACACGAATGTATTTTATTACAGAAATCTTGTTGCAAAAATAAAATAAAATAGAAAGGAGAAAGAAATGGTACGTAAATGTTATGGAAAAAAAAAAAAAAAAAAAAAAAAAAAAAAGCTAGTAAAAATAGCTTTTTGACTGTATCGTGTAGGAAAAGTGACGCAAGATAAGTTTTCATGCTCGTTTGCTAAAGCATTTGTAATTTTTGAAATATATATACAGAGAATTAATCAAAAGCTATTTCGTAAGCATTAGGAAGAAAACTGCCAAAATATATATTAAATGATGTAGGGATTTTTATCATTTTTTCTACATATGAAAAAGTTTTTCAATCTATTTTTTTTTAATAAAATGAAAAGGAAAATCAGTTAAAAAAATCTAATTAATAATAAATAATTTAACAACAAAATAAATTCAAGAAAATTCCTTTACCATATTTTACACAAAATTTCTAGAAAAGGAAGTTATTTTTAATATATATATATATATGAGAAAAGAAATCTTCACAAAACTGTCATGGGGAATAAAAATATAGCTTCTAAAACTACATATTTCTCTGTAATATTTTACTTCGATACGAAAAGTTTGTTTATTTTTTGTTGCAATTAAATTGCTACTGTTTCAGAGTCATCTTAAATATTCGCCACTTAAAAAAAATTCCGAATGAAATTATTAAATAAACCTATATTTAATACTTTGGAAATTGTTTCATAGAAAATTTCACACGCGTTGCATTCATAATATTTCAAATTTTAATTGCTTAAACGCTATTACTTTTTCACTATGTTGGCTATACGCCTTTTAAGCAATTAAAATGAGAAATTATTAAAATTGTTTATTTCATTTAACACGTTGACGGACACTTCCGGTTATAGCCGTCAAAGCGAAGTTCACTATGTGGCATGACGGCAATAGCCGCCCAAAACGAAACGGTCGTTTTTAGACAATATGGCTATAGCAGCACAAATGTGCATTTACCGGCATACAAGTAGAAACCCAGTGTCATGTTTTGGAAACAATTTTTTAGGTTGAAGTTCATTTTCCACCTGTTATACGAGTTGCAGCTTCAGTATGCACGTGCAGGGTGGCTAGTGGTCAGAGAAAAATACAGTAAAAAAAAAAAAAAAGATAATTACCAGTATATTCTTATAGAAAAATTCAAATTCATTATTTGATCGAATAATCAACATAAATTTTTCTATAAGAATATGCTGGTGTTTATCACTTTTTTTGACTGTATTTTTCCCTGACCACTAGCCACCCTGACGTGGTTGTGAAGGGAGTAGTGCAACCTAATTAAAGGTGCTGAATTAATCAAAATTTAGTTTATTTAACCCATTAAGGACGGAATTATGTTTCTTTTTTTAAATGCAAAAATTGCATTTCGTACCAGTTTTATAGAATAGCAACTTTAGTCCCCCTTTACCGCGGAATTCCTGGCATCAAATAAAGCAAATATTTCTCAAAACAAATACTGGTACTTAAACAGCAAAATGATTGTCAGCTATTCCGTTACCATATGGTAACGCTAGTCCTTAATGGGTAAAGCAGAAAGAGTAAAACTATACTTCTAATATTCTAAAAATTACAAAAACATATAGTGTCAATTTTCGAACTTCACTTGTTCCTACTGTCCGTCAATGTGTTAAAAGTATTCTTGATGGTTGTTAATTAACAATGTTTGAAATTTTTTAAAAATAGGCAAATGTTTCACATGTGTACGTGATATCAGTAGTAAATGTATATTAAACAATAGGGATATTAGAAAAATGTATTATAATTATATTTGAAAAGATTTTGTTCAAGTTGTAATTTTAATCAAAACAGAAAAAGAAAGTCATTTAAAATAATTCCTAATTAGTAAACTGTTAACCGATTAAAACTTTGAATAATTAGAAATCTGATTAATCGCATACAAATCTGATTAATTGTGTCATCATTCTATTATCTTCGATTTATATAAATTAGCCTGAAAAAGAAAAAAAATCTAATTTCAAGTCATTTTGCATTGATATTTTTTTTACAAAATATTTTAACCTGTGTAAGCATATTTAAATCTGAACAATATGGAAAAGAGATTACAATAGTATGATTTTATACAGGTTTATTAGGGTCTATTACAGTGGTTCCCAACCTTTTTTTAGCCGTGCCCCACCAAAACATCTCTAAAATGATGATGCCCCCCATCCCAATATAACATATAATTCTTATAAAATTTTAAAAGAATTTACTCCTTATAGAGTAAAAAGCATTTAACATTGATCCTGAAACATGCCGAAGATAATGGATGAATCAAATATTTTTTATAATCGTCTGATACACCTCGTAGTTTACTGGCACACGGTCGCCACGTATGCGTGATGCATAGAGTGCTCAGGTTGGTTGGTTGGTTGTATAAGGTTTAATGGCGCAAGGTCCCATTGGGGACAAGCTGCGCCAAAGTAAAAGTTAAGAAAAGACTAGTCTACAATAGAGATACAAAGCATAATGGGCAAAACATTTGGATGGGGTCACCCATCCAGATATAGTCAATGTTTAAAACAAATATTATGATTTTAAAAACACAAATTGCACAAATTGTGCTTATTAGTTGCTAAATTCAGTGTAAAAATTGTTTTAAACTCATAAAAGAGCTAAAATCCTACATGTTTCGGCTTTAAACTTAAAGCCATCATCGGGGAAGAGGAACAACACAAACGACTACTGATCTTTTAATTTTCGACACGAGAAAATTGAAATCAACAGTATGGAAAAATTTAAATAAAATAAGCGGGCGCTCTCTGTTGCCAAAGAGCGAGAAACAAAACAATGAATTAACAAGGGGTTAAAAATGTATCCCATAAACTAGGTATGTTGAAAGAAAAGTTATCATTACAAATACAATCTTTTCTAATTTTAATTTCCAATGATTCCCTAATGGCGGCTTTAAATGGGTTATTGAACCTATGGATAATTCTTGCTTTATCGAAATTAATTACAGTATCATTATTTTTAGCGTAAAACCGGAAGAGTGCAGTGGATAACTTTCCAAATTTTATGTCGTTTTTATGCTCTTTTAACCTTTCCAAAAACTTTATTTTAGTCATACCAATGTAAAAAATTATACTATTATTATTTAAGCTAATGGGAATTTCATAAACACCTGCGAATTGATCAGGGGGGATAGGATCTAATTTACATGAAACTAAGTCAACCAATTTTCTGGGAGGGACAGCAATAAGATGGATATTGTATTTACGGAGGGCCCTTTTAATCCTTTCAAATATAATAGGTATATATTGGAATTTACGATAGTTTGGTTTATTATTGCTAGGGACAGGATGCTGAATTAAATGGCCATTGAATTTTTCTATAATTTTCTGTACGTGATGAGCGGGGAAACCATGGTCAATGGCGATATCTCTGATAAAATTAAGTTCATCTTGGATGAATTCACTTGAACAAACCAGAAAAGCACGCTTGATGAATGAATTGAAGGCAGCAATCTTATAAGTGAAAGTTGTAGAGGCATTAAATGGGATTATTGTGTTACTTCTCATCGGTTTACGATAGACTTTACGTTTTAGGTTGTTGTCATCTTTAATTAATTGAATATCCAGGAACGGTAGTGATGAATTTTCTTCTATTTCCAACG
Source organism: Maratus michaelseni (assembly GCA_963931845.1). Classification (NCBI taxonomy): domain Eukaryota; kingdom Metazoa; phylum Arthropoda; class Arachnida; order Araneae; family Salticidae; genus Maratus; species Maratus michaelseni. Next base: position 121,374,666 of record OZ007591.1, on the reverse strand, counting down.
TAAACTTAATATTTTCATCTATTTCGTTTATTTTTGAGAGGAAAGATAGGAGTTCTTGCTCCTAAAAAGATCGCGAAGTATCCCGTAACGCCATGTTCTATCATAAGCTTTCGCCATGTCAAAAAATACTGACACCAAATGGTTGCGTTTTAGAAAGGCTGCTCGCACGTGATTTTCCAAATGAATTAAATTATCGATAGTAGAACTACCACGTCGAAATCCACTTTGAAATGCAGCAAGGCAATTGTTTGTTTCTAAAATATTGTTGTGAGCTCGGGGTTCGAAAGGACTGATGCCAATATATAAGAACAATAAAAAGACTTTATTCACTATAAACAGTGCAATACGATCACAAATATCTTCTGAAAATTACAAGATATTCAGTAATCTTCAAATCCAATAAAAGCTAAGCAAAATTTCACACAGAAACAATGCGTTCAATACGACGTATCAACGACAAAATCGATCCGAGAAACACAGTTCTCAATGCAAAGCCTCTCGTATGAATTCAATCGCAGTTGACAGACAACTAACTCAACTGAACTGATGGAGGTCCTTATATAGGTTTCAGAGATCTTTCCAGATTATTCCAGAGCCTTCAGATGCTAGAAATTGCCAGAAAGTGCTTTAACTTTCGATAGAGAACCCAAGCGAGAAAGGATCCCAATGTACAGGTATAAGGGGGGGTTGCACAAGAACAACCAGCCAGGACACTAACCGCGAGGTTTATAGTGAAAATGTCCTGGCGGAAACTCCCCCCCCCCCACCATCCAGCGATTCCGCAAGGAATCAAGCTTGATCAGCGGCGTTTTTTCAAGATAATATTCACAAATCATCCCACACTGGGACAAATCAAAAGCAAAGTTGGCAACATGCCTGCTTTTAAATAGTAAACTAAAACTAAATTATCAATAAATTAACTAAATATTACATCAACTATCATCACAGTAGCTTACTGTGACTACTAAACTAACTATGAATAACAGAAAAATTATACTGAAGTTCACCAAAAAGTTCACTATGAAAAGATATATTGTCTTTAAAAAACAAATGTTCATGAAGATATGATGTCTTTTAATAAAACAAATGTTCATCAAGATTTCATGAATATATCACAGTCCACCATCTCTCTTCCTCCAATGATCAAAATTACCAAAAGTTTTGATAATTGTGCCTGAACAACTTCATTTAACTATGATGCATAAGAAGATCAGTAAAGATCACCAAAATGTTCAGTATATAAAAATAAAATGTCCTTAAAAGCAAATGTTCATGAAAATAATGTCCTTAAAACAGATAGTCATCACTATATACTGTATTACTTATACCACCTCGTTGCTAAGAAACAACAAAAAACTTTAATTCAGAACATAATATTCTTCCTTTAGGCAAATAATACTGATTGTTGATAATTATAACAATAGTAATAATCACTGTACAATGTTCATGTAGATCATCAGTAAATATAACAGTTCCAAATACAATTAAATGACCAATATACGTTATTGCAGAAATCTTCAACTATGTCACAGTCAATCTATAAATCATGCTTTATCCAACTCAAAACCTTTAGAATACTTGAAGTTAATGTTAGATAAATACGTTCAAAATGTATACTTAATAAATGAATATAGACTGTTAAGTTTGTTATAAATTATTTTTAATCTTTCATAATTCTTTGAGTTCAAAAATACGTCCTGCAGATTTTTTCTCAATGTCTTATTTGAATTAAAATCAAAGTAGCACGGCATTAGTGGGCATCTTCCAAAGATATAGTGAACAACATCACCCTTTATGCCACATTGGCATTTATCTCATTGTGATTTATTTATTCGAAAGAGAAAAACTGGAAATGAACCATGTCCCGTCATGAAATATTGCACTACCTGGCTTGTACATACGTAATCTGTATTTACATATTTGAACACCAAATAGGTGTCTCTGCCCAAAGTGGACTCTGACCATTCAACTTGCCATTCTTTATTCATTCTATCCTTAAGGTATTTCGATATTGCAGAAACCGGAAAATCTAAATCAATTCTTTCATCGTAATCGTCTTTTAAAATAGCATTTTTTGCCAAGTCATCTGCAATCTCATTTCCTTGCAGACCCGCATGCGCCTTTATCCAGCCAAGTTCAAGTTTTATCCATGGATTATCCAATAAAAGTAAATAGATATCTCTTATTATTGTATTTTTGGGGAATAATTGTTGTAATGACATTACTGATGACAATGAATCTGTGTATATCCTTGCTTTACTACATCTATTAAAAACTGTCCATTTCACTGCTTGTTTTATGGCTTGCAGCTCCGCCTGAAAAATCGTATTAAGATCATGCAATCTAAGTTTTTCTTCATAGATATAGTTATTCTTGTGAAACACTGTAAATGCAGCAGCTACTCCACCATCCATTTTAGATCCATCAGTATAGATTACAGGAAAATCTACAGTGACTATTTGTTCCATTTTTGATACCGAATTTATAATGTGTATGTTTGGCTGTATGGTATAATTTACATAGTCATAAGAACTCAGATTATCCATTAGTTTATGCCTATTTATTATAGTATTCTGAATGGAAATTTCAGTATCTTCATTTCTAACTTGATATTTCTCCAAAATCGCCTTAATCTTATGATGTATTGGTGGAACTCCCGCCAATACACAGAGAGCTTCCGTAGATGTGTTTCTATATGCTCTTATTACACTGAATAACCCCGTTCTCTGACATGAACTGATTCGTTTAATTGCCGGTTTCTTAATATCTCTAGCCCACGCCTCGCATCCATATAATATTTGTTTCTCAATAACGGTTAAGTACCATATCTTCCTGTAGTCTGCTTTAAGTCCTTTGTCTCTCCTTGACGTCCTTGCAATAGAGCCCACAAAACTTTTAATATTTTCTCTAATAACCTCAAAATGTTGCATCCATGTGAAATTACCATCAATTATAAATCCCAAATAGGTGATTGCATCTTTGACTGTAATAGAAGTTTTATCAATTTTAAAAATTGGTCTTCTGTTTTCTAATTGACACTTTCCAAAAAGCATTGACTCACACTTGTCAGTACTCAGTCTCAGTTTGTATTTTTCAGTGATATTCCTAAATAATTGAATCAAAGCATTCATTCTGTCTTCCAACTCTCTTCTGTTGTTTGCTCCTGTCAAAATGACGTAGTCATCCGCATATGAAATTATATATTTATTTATTAAACAATAATCTTTAAGAATAAAATCGGCAATCAGCAACCATAGTAGCGGCCCGAGGCAAGAACCCTGCGGACTTCCTTGGAATAATAAGAACCACTTTATTCCATTCACATAATTAAATCCTATGTACCTTTCTGAAATATAGTTTCTCAACATTGATTTCAAATATGTTACCACAGGAAGATTTTCTATAATATGACTCATTATAAACCAGTCAGCGGAGTCAAATGCTCCCTGAATATCCAATGAGGTTAAGGCACAGTACTTATAATCCATCAAAATGTCCTTTGTACATTCCCTAAGAGCTAATAATGCCTTTACTGTAGAACGTTTCTCTCTAAAACCATATTGACTATTATTGAAGTAATTAATACTTTCCAAAGTAACCATGACCCTCTGTTTCACTATCCTCTCCAATAATTTACCCATTATCGGTAATAATGTTATTGGTCTGTATGATCTTGGATTTTTTGGATCTTTGTTTTTCTTATGGAAAAATATTACAACGCCTTTTTTCCAGCTCCCAGGAAAGTGTCCTAGTTTCAAACACTTGTTATATATATTAAGCATTATCTCAGGAAAGGTATTACATATGTGTTTTACTATTACTGCGTCAATCTTCTCCCATCCAGGCGCTTTATTCAAAGCTTGCTTCGAGAGAGCATACTTCATTTCTCTAATTGTTATCATATCCGTTGTTGGACTAAGCTCAAATTCTTCCTTTGAAGAATAATCATGAATATTTTGTGGAACTTGATCAATGCTGAAATGTTCCCTCATTAATTGATCCGCAACTTCATCATATGAGTCAAATATCTCTGAGTCCGTAAGAGAGGTAAAAATTAAGTCCGTATTATTGAGTTTCTTGCCTGCAATATATTTATACAATCCTCCATATGCATCTTGGGTATCGCTACAGTAATTGATCCATGATCTTTTCTTGGTTTCTCTAACTAACTTTTTATATTTATTTCTATCTAAAAGATAAACTTCTTTTAATTGCTCATTTTCTAAATTCTTTCTATATCTCTTATACATTGCTGTAACTTTATTTCTTTCAATTTTAATTTCCTGATTGAACCAATGGATTTTTGGTTTGTAAGTAAGTTTACGCTTCCTAAAGCTATGTTCAAGAATATCCAAAATATCATCAATGAAATTCTTCATAAATATATCCAATCCCTGCGTATTCTGAATATTATCAAAGTTTTTCTTCCAATCATTTAGTCTATTTTTAAATAACAAATCAAATTTTTTAAAATTACCGTTCTTTGTTTTAAATCTGTACTGATTTCTGTAAACTGGACTTATATTTAATTTGAATGATATATATCTATGATCGCTAAATGAAAATTCTTTTGTATCGACTGACCAATCTTCCATAATATCCTGTATAAGAGTTCCTCCGATTGTTAAGTCAGGTCTTCCCGAAAGATCTCCCTGGATGAAGGAACATGGTGCGTCTAAGTCATTCAAAATTGTCATGTTATTCATCATTAAATGATCTAATAATATTTGTCCTCTCACATCTTGCCGTGTATAACCAAGAGTCATCAAATGAGCATTAAAATCTCCAGCAACCAAGACCCTGGAGAAATCAGGGAAAATATTTTTCCACTCCTCCAAATCAGTATCTAAATTGCCTGACGGAGCCGAATATTGGGAACCCAATAAGAGTTTCTCATTAATTACATTTACAACTATAAATACTGCATTACTCAAAACCAGCGACTGCAATGCAACATAATCCATGTTAGTAATAAAAATAAAAGCATTATTGTTAGATGAAGAAAAAGAAGGCCAGACTGTTGGAATCCCCATAGGAACCCCCGACTGGACATAAACATCCTGACAAAAGACAATGTCAATACCATTTTTTAAAACATATGTGACCAAAGCATCACTGGCATCCATACAATGATGCATATTAATTTGCAGACACTTAATAAATGAGTTCCCAGAAACAGCCCCTGAGTCGCCCTTAGCTACGTTGAGGGGGTACCATTGGCATAATACTCTCCCTATATCTTACAAAAGATGGGCACTGTGCACTATCTGCTCTATGATCACTCTCTACTGTAGGATCTTCAAAATAACAATTTGCACATTTAATTGTATCTGATTTACAATCTTTCGTGCTATGTTCCTCTGCACATTTTGCACACTTCAATGTTCCCTTACATGAGTTCGCATAGTGCCCATAAGCCTGACAATTGAAACATCTAATTATATTTATGTAATTGACTACTCGGTATCTGTCAAAGTCCACACAAATTCTCTTAAGATTAATCAACCAATCTCTTCCCTTCTCATCCACATCGATAAGCCAATTTACTTTTCCCATCTTAGTTTTTATCTTTCTGACAATCTCAAAATCCAAATGTGTTTCTCTATATAACTCTATCAATGCATTTCTTGTAGACCTATCGAGTGACGGATTCTTCAATCTCTCCGATAGTCCTCTTACTACACCCTTCTCCACAACTGATTCCTCCAAGGCCCTTCGTATTGAATCCGTGACCACATCCTCACCCAACTCCGGGTCTACACTAAGCAGGAGAACCCTCTCTCTTCTTCTAACCGGAATGTTAATCTTTACCCTGGATTGTAGAGGCTCATCCTTATCAAGTACCTCTCTCAACAATTCTGCTTCCTCCCTTGATTTCATTTTAATTATGATCTGACCCTTCTGAATCGTCAACACATCTCTCGGAGTAGGAATATCTACGTCTGCATTACATATCTCCTTTATATTCTTTCTTATATCATTCAAATCAGTTTCTGTATCCAATTTTGACACAAGTACCACATGGTCATCTCGTCTCCTAGTCACTTGTTTTTCATCCTTTCTCTGTTCTTTCTCTTCTGTCTGGGTCACCGGAGCTGAGATCTTTTCCGCAATGTCTCTCAAAACCTTATCATGTTCCACTCTGTCTTCCAGTTTTGTAGACAATATTACATTTTCTTTAAAAATCATCAAGGACCTTTCTTGTATATATCCTGCAATATTTTTATACATCGAGATGAGTCCTGCCGAAACCTTATTTTGTTTTTGTCGATTATTCTCTAACCACGTATGCATCCTTTCTGTAAGTCTCTGAACCATAACTGGAAGATCCAAATCCTTCACTACATCAATCCACTCATCTGTATTCTCAGCGGCCGTGGACATCGTTTCCCCAAGCAAAAACAATCACCTTTTAAAGAACTATAATCAAACTGTTACCAACTAACCAATACTGTAAACCAATTGACAGCCTACCGACCAAAACAATCCGTATAGAGAGGCAATGCAGAGACCAGACCCCACACCAGCGTTTGCTCACAGACGGAACAACAATAGTACCCCTATGACAAATTGGCTTCAAATGAGCAGAGATTGCTGAAGGGGCATTCACACTATGAGCAAACTTTCAGCATATATGTATGGGAGGACTGAGTCCAAAATCCCAAAATGCCGGTGATTATAATAAACGGCTGAGCCAAAAAGGCAGACAATCACCAGTAATTAATAACAAAAAAAAACTATTCTCTAAACTCAAATCTAGACCCAACCAGGGAGCACAACCCAGAATAATCAAGCTCCAAATAAAAATTTAAAAGTAATTACCATAATCATCCGATTACCAAATAAACAACCGACTTATCCAGAGTTACCTAGCAACAACAAAATCAACAACACTACAGTAACTATAGCAACCAATAAGAAGAACGCAAAGCAAACAAACAATCCCACTCTCCAAGCAAGCAATGAGCCACCACACTGTTCCCTAGCAACCAACAACAGAAATACACAACAACCTCACCACGTGATAGTCGAAAAAATCAGGGAAACCAAACAAGTACTCTAATCAAGTAACTAACAGCAAATAACTATATCTCAACCAACACACCTCAACCAGTAAACTAACTCCTCTCAAATAAAGTTATCCCAATTTCATACGTCATAAAAACACACTAGCGCTAACCAATCCAAAAATTACACGGCTTACACGGCGAACGAAATTAAACCTGCAGCCAAAAACGACTCAACTTAACAATTAACAATCAAGATGGAGTCATCAACAACGTGAACCGCCCACTACAAATCACAAAGTCTCAAAATAATCAATAATAAACAGAAATTAACAACGATTACCACAGGAAAAGTACATCAGAAGGTAAGTAAATCAACTAGAATACTAAATTATATAATTAAGGTGTTATAATCATGAATATTAATGCATAATAAGTAGAAATAAAGTAAAGATGAAAGTTCCGCAAAAAGTAAACAATAAATGGCGAACTTTCAAAAAGTAAGCTAACAAGCTTATTAATATTCTCTACAGTGTTAAATAAGTTAGCTATGTTAATATACTACTATATAAATCAATAAATAGACCAGATAAATAAATATTATATGTTAATTTGACAGTATTACAAGATTGATAAACAAGATAGGCCTGACGCCAACGTGACAAAATTTCAAAGTCCAGAAATTAACAATTATACATAAAATAAATCAAAATAATTTAAACATAGTTAATGTATAACATATTAGTGTGGATTATGTGCAAAAAACAAAATCGCCGGATGAATAATTACCAAAAAACTTTGAAAAGTTCAGGAGCTCCAAGAAAGTACGTACCACAGCAATGGCAGACGAGGGAAAAGTGGGGGGGGGTTGCACAAAAAGTCGCCAAATCCGTCGCCAACTTGGCGACATTTGGCGATATATCGCCAAATTTGGCGACAAAAATAAGTCGCCAAAACCATCGCCAACTTGGCGATTTTCCAATAGAACTCATTATAAAAACCGATGCTGTAAGGTTGTTTTCCTTGCAAACCACCTGAGGCCTTTAGCATTGAGTTACATGATGCTCAATAGGAATTACATTAATAATACTGCAATTTTCACAATAATAAAGTAAAATAAATTTAAACAAATGGAATATTTACAGATATATACAAAATTCATAACATTGCCCCCCTCTCAAGGACTGCACGTCCCGGGCAGTTCAACCTTTGATCGGAAAGCAAACCCGTTACCAACAAATGCTATACTATTCAAAACACATTAAAGCAAACATGCAAAATAACCATTAAACACATTCATAATGCTGAATTATACAAAATATACACTTATTTAAAAAAAAAATTAAATTAAATTAAAGTATAGACATCATTACATACAAGTATTTAAATAATAATAACAATAATAATGATAATGCTAAGCAAAAGAAATTTTTACATTAACTTATATACAAGACCATGGTCATACTAATTTACATTATTTACATTACACTATTTACAATCAATGAACTAAGTACTATGGCCATAGTATGGAGCCAGCCTGTCGTAATGAACGACTCTAGGCTTCGAACTTGGTGACTTTCGGATCCGAATTACGACATCGTTCAGTCTGTTTAGGACTGTATAAGGACCGTCCCAGTGCGATTGCAGTTTGGGAGAAAGTCCTTTACGTCGAGTCGCATTATAAAACCAAACCTTGTCACCTTCTTTGAATTGATGTCCCGTGGCTTTCGTGTCGTACCTGGTCTTCATCTTCTCCGTCTGTATATTGATCCGCTCTCGAGCCAAGTTGTGGACGTCTTCAAATCGTGCCTGGAGATTCTGCACGTATCCCTCTGGCGATGATGGCGCATCTGGAGGGCGACCAAAACTCAGATCACACGGTAGACGAAGATCACGACCGAAAAGCATCTGAGACGGGGAATAGCCGGTTGTTTCATGGACGGCGCTGCGATAGGCGAGAAGAAACAAGGGAAGTTTTTGGTCCCAGTCTTGTTGGTTTCTTGAGACTAGCAGTGAGAGATTGTTGAGGATGGTACGATTAAATCTCTCAACCATGCCATCCGATTGTGGATGTAAAGGCGTCGTCCTAGTTTTGTCCATTCCGAGAAGTTGACAGAGACCCTCAATCACAGCAGAGATGAAATTTCTCCCCTGGTCAGAATGCATTTGAAGGGGGACTCCATACCTTGATATCCACTGGTGTACCAAGGCATCCGCAACCGTAGAAGCTTCTTGATCAGGTATGGCATAAACTTCAGGCCATTTCGTGAAGTAGTCCATGACAACAAGGAGGTATTTGTTGCCATCAGCACTTCTTGGCAGAGGGCCTAGGATGTCAAGGGCGATGCGTTCGAAAGGTGCTCCTACATTGTAGAGATGTAGTCTTCCTCGGCTACGTTTCTTTGGTCCTTTTCGAGCTGCACATGCATCGCAAGATTTGCACCATCGTTCGACGTCAGCTCTCGCTTTTCCCCAGAAGAAGCGCTCTCGGACTCTGTGTAATGTTTTCATGACTCCAAAATGGCCACCAGTGGGACTGCCATGTAATTCTTCGAGGACCTCTGGGATTCGAGATCGAGGAAGTACCAACTGCCACCGTGATGTTTTCCCATCTTCCGATTCGAATTTTCGGAACAGGACACCATTCTTGACGTGAAGGGAGTTCCAAAGAGCCCAATATTGCTTCGTCGTAGGACTGTAAGTCGAGAAGTCTTTCCAACTGGGCTTCGTGCTAGAAGATTCTAATAACTCCAAGATTGGTTTGATGTCAGAGTCTGCCATTTGATCTTCTCGAATCTTCTCATCACCCCAGGGATCTGGTGGCGTTGATAGTGAAGTCTTCGTCTGGCGTATGACATGTTCGGGATTATACTTGTTCTCCGCTCTGGAACAATAGCGACAACTTTCGGGACACGGTCTTCTTGATAAGGCATCAGCATTTCCATGCGATGAGCCTTTACGATGCCTGACGTCAAAGTCGTATTCCTGGAGTCGTTGTATCCATCTGGCTACTTGGCCCTCTGGGTTCTTAAAATTCATCAGCCATGTTAGGGATGCGTGATCAGTACGAAGGAGAAATTTCCTGCCATAGAGATAGTGATGGAAGTGTTCTATGGCTTTTACTATAGCTAATAACTCCTTACGAGTGACGCAATAATTCCGCTCTGGTTTCGACAAACATTTGCTCCAGTATGCTACGACTCGTTCTTGGCCATCTATTTCTTGGGAAAGTACAGCACCGACACTTTCATGACTAGCATCCGTGTCCACAATGAATTGTTTGTCGGGGTGTGGATAGGTTAGGACTGGAGAGGATGTGAGAGCTTCTTTCAGCTGCTGGAAGGAATTCTCGCATTCTTGTGTCCATAGAAACTTCTGCTTGCTTTCAGTGAGCCTATGCAAGGGTCTTGCGATGTTGGAGAACCCCTGTACAAACTTTCTGTAATGAGTGCATAGTCCCAGAAAGCTTCGCAACTGATGGACGTTTTCCGGACGCTTCCAGTTCTTTACTGCAGACACTTTTTCAGGATCTGTTCGAACACCTTCAGCTGAGATGATGTGTCCTAAATAATTTACTTCGCGTTGGAAGAACTTGCATTTCAGAGGGTTCAGCTTTAAATTCGCCGCTCTTAGCTTCGTTAACACTTTTCGAATATTCTCTAGATGTTCTTCAAACGTGCGGCCACCAATGACGACGTCATCTAGGTAGATGAGACAAGCTTCAAAAGTCAGACCTTTTAACACTGTCTCCATGAGGCGCTCGAACGTTGCTGGAGCATTGCAGAGCCCGAACGGCATAACTTTAAATTGCCAAAGTCCTTGTCCAGTAGTAAATGCGGTCTTCTCTTTGTCATCAGGATGGATCTCTACCTGCCAATATCCACTCTTCAAATCCAGTGTGGAAAACCATTTATGTCCTGAAAGAGTATCTAGCGTGTCGTCTATTCTTGGTAGAGGATAGCTGTCCTTCTTCGTGATATCGTTAAGTTTACGATAATCCACACAAAATCTTGTGGAGCCATCTTTCTTTCGGACCAACACGATAGGAGAAGCCCACGGACTTGATGACGGTTCGATGATGTCACTATCCTGCATCTCTCGTAAGAGCTTAGAAACCTCTTCTTGTTTTGCAAACGGCAAGCGTCTTGGATGCTGTTTAATCGGTGGATGGTCGGCAGTATCAATTCTATGACGTGTCAGAGAAGTGCGACCTATATCATTCTCGTTTTGTGAAAACACATCCGTAAATTCCTGGAACAGTCTTTCTGCGGCATGTCTCTGCTCAGGAGATAAATTCTCATTTCGTCCAATTTCAGGTGTTAAACTTGTAGGCGGCTCCGACAAGGTCAAGCTCGGGTCTTTGCAAACACAGGTGACTGGAGCACAGGTAGCAAGCACTTCACCCTTCTGGATAGTTCTAGACTTTTCACTTACATTCGCCATCCTCACAGGGATCACATCTCTCGACAGATCTACCAGCGCTGATGCTATTAGCACTCCCTTTGGGCTCTTCTCAGGATATCCAGTCAAGCCATACTGGAAAATTCTTTCGTTTCCAGTTAATCCAGGTATCATCATTTCGGTCCGAGGAGGGATGATTACATCTGCCTTGGCTGTGATCCGTTGAATAGACCCGGACTCATTTCCAAGTTTGAAAATAGTGACATCTTCTTGAGCAGAGCGTAACTCATTATTCTTAAAGTCCAGTGTAAATCCATGCTCTTTTAAAAAGTCCAGTCCGAGTATGAAAGGGTCTGAAATATCGGCCACGTAGACTGTATGGCGATAAGCGGCGTTCCCAAACTTTATTTCCAGTGTCATTCTTCCAAATATATCGATCTTATCTCCTGTCACCGTTTGAAGGATTACACGTGGCGGGGTCCAGGAGAGTTTTTCTTCCAGCCGCTGAGCTAGATCTTTCCGAATGATGGTCACATTGGCTCCTGTATCGATGATCATATTACAGGGCAAATCATTCACACTTCCGACTAGAAAAACTCCGTTCTCGCCGCAACTTCTTGCAGAAATTTCACATACTTGAAAATGAGGCTTCTTAAGATCTGGAAACCTCCGCCCCGCAAGATGGTCATTAATCAGTTTTCCTGCTCCTTGTTTAGCGGGAGAGATATTACCTTCGGTGCTGGGTCGTCTTGGGCAGTCGATTTGGATATGGCCTTCTCCACCGCATTTCCAGCATTTGATCTTCCTGTAAGGTTTGTTGGCCATTAAGGAGTTCATCTTTCTCATTATGTCATTCATCTGCTGCTGTAAGCACTCCACAGCTCTATCCGACGTCTCAGGCAGGTTGGCTGCTCGCACAAAGTGTCGATCTTTCCTAGTAGCTTGCTGGGCTGCCTCGAATTTCAGAGCGTAAAACAAAGCCCCTTTTAAATCGCTGAGATCTGCAATCCGGAGTGCTTTCTGGATCTCAGAGTCACGCACACCATCAATAAAATGCTGCAGAGCCAAGCTTTCTCTAATTTCAGTCGGACAGTCAGGATAAGCAAGATGGGAAAGTCTCTCGACATCCGTAGCAAGATCTTGCAGGGATTCAGTGGATTTCTGCTGTCGAGATTTGAGCTGGAGTCTGCTATATTCCTTCATGCATTTCTCGCCAAAGCGCAATTCTAAGGCACTGACGAGCGTTTCAAAATCCAGCGGTTCATTTGCAGGCAAAGTCTGTAGGACGTCGGCAGCATCAGCTCGTAGAGAAGCAGCTAACTGGCAAGCCTTTGTCTGGGAATCCCATCCATTGGCGTCCGCTACGATCCCAAATTGTGTCTTAAAAACTAGCCATGAGGATTTTCCGTCATAGGTCGAGAGTTTAATAGAGGCCCGAGGAAGCATACCTTGATACTTGACATCTTCGGGATAGTTTTCGGCAGTTATCTTTTGTTTCTTCACATTTTCCAACTCCTTTTCTACACTCTCAATCCTTTCTTCTACGGTTTTGGAGATCTTTTGAACTTTTTCTTCTACTCTTTCTTCTACGGTATTGGCTGTCTTTTGAACTTTTTCTTCTATTTCCTGAAATCTTCCTTCAAATTTGTTTTCCACGCTGTCAATTCTTTCATTTAAAGATGTAATTTTATTATCTATTAATTCTTTCAACTCACCAAGGTTGGTTGACATATCTTTCTTCATTTCTTCCGACATCTCCTTCATTTCAGCCTGGTTTGCAGTCATTTTCTCATCTATCGCTGACATTTCCTTCTTCATTTCTTCCGACATTTCCTTCTTCATTTCTTCCGACATTTCCTTCTTCATTTCTTCCGACATTTCCTTCATTTCAGCCTGATTCTCAGTCATTTCCTTCTTCATTTCTTCTTTCAACTCAGCAAGGTTGGTTGACATCTCAGCCTGATTCGCAGTCATTTTCTCATCCATCGCTGACATGTCCTTCTTCATTTCTTCTTTCAACTCGCCAAGGTTGGCAGTCATTTTCTCATCCATCTCCCCTAATTTCTCCAATAATTTAGTCAGCTGTGCCTCCATTGCTCTGGTAATCGGCATTCAATCCCACTTCTGACACCAAATGTTGTGAGCTCGGGGTTCGAAAGGACTGATGCCAATATATAAGAACAATAAAAAGACTTTATTCACTATAAACAGTGCAATACGATCACAAATATCTTCTGAAAATTACAAGATATTCAGTAATCTTCAAATCCAATAAAAGCTAAGCAAAATTTCACACAGAAACAATGCGTTCAATACGACGTATCAACGACAAAATCGATCCGAGAAACACAGTTCTCAATTCAAAGCCTCTCGTATGAATTCAATCGCAGTTGACAGACAACTAACTCAACTGAACTGATGGAGGTCCTTATATAGGTTTCAGAGATCTTTCCAGATTATTCCAGAGCCTTCAGATGCTAGAAATTGCCAGAAAGTGCTTTAACTTTCGATAGAGAACCCAAGCGAGAAAGGATCCCAATGTACAGGTATAAGGGGGGGTTGCACAAAAAGTCGCCAAATCCGTCGCCAACTTGGCGACATTTGGCGATATATCGCCAAATTTGGCGACAAAAATAAGTCGCCAAAACCATCGCCAACTTGGCGATAAACCCATTCCTTGGCGATTTTCCAATAGAACTCATTATAAAAACCGATGCTGTAAGGTTGTTTTCCTTGCAAACCACCTGAGGCCTTTAGCATTGAGTTACATGATGCTCAATAGGAATTACATTAATAATACTGCAATTTTCACAATAATAAAGTAAAATAAATTTAAACAAATGGAATATTTACAGATATATACAAAATTCATAACAATATGCATGAGGCGGCAATTTACCATTTTTTCAAGAAGTTTGCAAAGGCAGCTAGAGAGTGCAATCGGCCTGTAATTATTGGGATTGGTAGCATCTTTTCCTGGTTTGGGAAATGGTATAATTATAGATCTGCACCAAGCATTAGGAAAAGTCTGCTCCATCCATATCCTATTAAAGAAGGAGAGAAGATTATTCAAGGATAGAGCAGAAAGGTGCTTGAGCATAATGTATGTAATCCCATCGTGACCTGGGGCAGATAAATGGCTGTCTCTCAAGAATTTTATCATCTCTGATTTAAGAAATGGCTCATTATATGCATATGAATGATGAGAGTTAAAATTAATCCTGGTTCTTTCAGTTTGTCTTTTGTATGTTAAAAATGGTTCTGGGTATGAGTCAGAGCATGAAATTGATGCTAGGGTACTCCCTATTGTCTCAGCGATGTTTTTAGGTGATGCGATGATTTGACCGTTCTGTTTTAAAAGAGAAATATGATGATCAGAGTAGACACCCATACATTTTTTTACTTTGTTCCACAGTTCTTTACTTGAGGTATTGGAATTAATGCTTGAGATGTAGTTGATCCAGGATTCACGTTGGCTTTTGCGTCGCACTCTTCTAGCTTCAGCCTTTGCTTTTTTATATGCCATATAATTAATATTATTTGGGTACCTCCGAAATAGACCTCAAGCCTTCTGTTGTTTTTTCTTGGCATTTTGGCAATCTCTATTCCACCATGGCTTTCTATGTTTATGTTTAGATGATGTTTTAGGAATGCTAGACTCTGCAGCAATGATAATACATTGAGTTATATTATCAAGCGCATTGTCAATATTCCCCTGTATCATGTCAGCTGTGATATTGGCAAGTGCTGTAAATGTTGGCCAGTTGGCTCTGTCATATATATAACGATTTGTGAAATTGTTACAATCCCTATCAGGAGTAGTCAGTGTAATAAAAGTCGGAAAGTGGTCACTGTCGTACAGGTCATTAGAGACCCAGAAATTCCAAATTGGATAGAGTATTGGGGAGCAAATTGTAAGGTCTATTGCATGGAAAGTACGGGTTGGCTCATGAAAATAAGTGTGATCACCGTTATTGAGCAGGCATAAGCCGTTGTCAGAAATAAATTTTTCAATAATATCACCTCGTTGGTTAGAATCACGGTTGCCCCAAAGTTGGCTGTGTGCATTAAAATCTCCAATAAGGATATATGGAGTCAGGAGTTGGAGAAGAAGATTATTCAGATCTGCTGACTGGATAATTTGGTTTGGAGGTAAATAAATGGTACATATTGTTATGAGTTGTTTTATAAATACACGGACTGCAACAGTTTGTAGATTTGTATTTAAAGAGATATGTGTGTGGGGTAAGCTGCGAGAAACGAAAAGAGCCACACCACCAGTGGCCCTATCATTCCCTGTAAAATCTTTTCTATAGGTCTCATAGCAGCGTAATTTTGCTTTGTCACTGGGCTTTAAATGAGTTTCCTGTAAGGCTAAACATAGAGGTTGGTGATCATGGAGAATACAACGGATTTCATCGTATTTGTTGCGATAGCCACAGCAGTTCCAAGAAATTATATTAGTCATTATTTTATATATATATTTTTTAATTAAATGGAAACGTCCACACCATTTCCCTCTGTTTCAGATGACGTGGACATTCCTTCCTCATCAGAAGGAGTTGGGTGAAGATCAATTTCGAAATCTTCGTAGATTGATTTCCCTGCTTTAGTTGGTGTTTCAGCATTAGATAGTCTTTTATCTGGTGGAGTGGTTTTTGGTGTGTTTTTTCTCCTTTTTCGTAAGCTGTTGGGAGTTGACTTTACAGGTAATTTATGAATTTCATCTTCTGTATTGCGAATGTTTGCAGATTGAGAGTTGTTGTTGCAAGAGATGTAGGAGTTAATTTTAAGAGAATTGTTATTTGAATTAGTTTTTGATGCATTTTTTCCTCCTTTATTTTTACTATTATTTGTTGCTAGAGATGTAGATTGAGAGTTATTATTAACCAGCAAGGATTTTATTGTAGAAGCATCTTTTTGATTTACAATGTTTTCCTGAACAGTTGTTTCTGTTTGAGTGGCAATTGTTTTATATTTTTTATTTCCAATTAATGCAGCAGAGTAACTTATGCCTGTGTTTGATGTGCGAGACTTGACTATTTTCCTTGCTTCTGGATATCAGATGTTCTGTTTTGTGCGCACTGTTTGGATTTCTTTCTCAACTTTCCAGATTTCACAGGATTTATAGTATGACGGATGCTCTTTTTCATAATTTACACAATGAGGAGTAGCTGTGCAGCTTTCACTCTCATGTCCTTTTTCTCCCCAGCGAGCACATGCTAGGGTTCCACGGCAGCTATTTTTGGAGTGACCAAATTTCTGACATTTGAAACAGCGCAATGGGTTTGGTATTTATGGTCGTATTGGGCAACTTAAGTATCCAGCTTTTATGTGTGTGGGTAGGTTAGGTATATCAAATGTAAGTATTATATGTTTTGTTGGGATGATTTTATTATCTCTTTTAATTGTTATTCTTCGAACTCCTGTAACATTTTGTTCTTTTAGATTTTCAAGTATTTCTGATTCTGAGACATATGTGAGGTCTTGTTCTGAGATGACACCACGTGAGCTATTTAAGTAATTATGAGCAGATACAGTAACTGGTATATTTCCAAAGAATTTACATTTCATTATATTTTCAGCTTGAGTTGAATTTTTAACTTCAATAAGCAAGTCACTAGATCTTAGCTTTTTAATAGTCTTTGGTTCACCAACAAGTCCTTGTATAGCTTTTTGTATTAGGAAAGGTGATTTGAGGACAAAATTGCCTTCAACACATTTTACAATAAAGAAACGTGCATTTCTATATGACAAATCCAAGTGGCTACAAGCTTTGGTTGCATCAGAGGATGCACCTTTATTTTCCAAATTGGAAGAAATATTTTCCTCGACTATATTAGCCCAGGATGTATTTGGTTGTGGGGCCTCCACATCGCATATCTTATTTCCTGTAGTTGTAGCCATAATTTAGATTTTTTTTTAACGCCAGGCGCCGGCCTTCTTTTCCTTAAACCTTACTTCTGGGCGCAGGTTCTCAAAAGGGCGAAAACTATTAGCAACAAACCTCCACGTTTTTCGAACGTTGGATTAAACTCGATAGCATTTCCTATTATCTAGTTCTTTCACATTGGAATCAGGTAGTCAGTAGGTAAGCCTTTACAGCTCTGTCCAACCTACAACCCCTTTCACCGAAAGGCACCAGTCTCCCGGTGTTGGTCCTAACAGCCACCATACAATGTATGGCGTCCTCCGATCACGGCACCGGAATTCGGAAAATGCCCTGCACTCTGGGACTCAAGATCAGCCTAAAAAGGTAGAACCGAGTCGAAGAGATTAAAAAACCTCAGCACCCAGAGTGTCTCACGTGAAAATAAAAAAATCCACTATTGTATAATAAAGAAGCAATGTGAGAGAAAACTTGGGAACAAGGTGTATTTTTTCTCTTTTCAAACTTTTTTTCCTTTTTTTTTTCTTTTTTTTTCCAAAAGAACGAAAACAACGTTAGCAAACAAAGAACAAAGTGAACGAAAGTGTTAGTAAAACAATCAAACATGAACAAGAACAAGAACAAAGATGTATAACAAACTGAAAAGAGAAGATTAAAAAGAGTGAAACAAAGAGAAAAGGATAGACAACTAAAAAGAGAAGAAGACAGGAAAGGAGAAAGATCGCTCGGGAATCCGGGGTCGCGAAACCCGTAAATACCTTAAGAAGGTATTCCCCTGGGGGACATAGAGTGCTCAGAATCCTTGATTAGGAAAATCAATAATTTTGAATAAAACATTTTTGTCTTATTTAATCACAGAATTTCTGCGATTAAATTACGCAACAATTTCTAATCAGAATAAAACGTGATAAAAGATTCTGTAAAGGAAGGTCGTCAAGTAATTGTTAAATATACATTTTAATAGTTCAATGTGTAAAATTGAGTTTCATGTGACATATTGCAGTGCGACTCATTCAATAAATAATCGAAAAAGTTGTTTAAAATTCTAAAATGCTTAAAATCAGAAAAATTATAAAGAATTTTTAAATATATAAAAGTATCTAAATATCTTTAAAAGTTTCTTCAATAATTATTCTGGTAGAATTGTATTTAAAACTTTTGAAAGGATACTTTTTACAAAATGAATAAAAAACTTTTTTTTTAAATTTTGTTTTTAAAATTTGAATGTGTAACTTTTATTTTCAGCCTACAACATTACTATTAGAAAAACAATTCAGAAGGTATGGGTTCACAGAAATTCCGAATTGTCCCCTTGAAAAGTTAAATTGCCCCCCTGAAAAGTCAAATTGCCCCCCGTTGGGAACCACTGGTCTATTATATACAACGAGTCCCTTCCCCTGCTCCTAAGTAAAACATGCAACTAACTAAAAAATAAAATAAAAAGCAAGAATTTCTAAACGTTCCATGAGAGATATACAAATTGAGCACCGTTATTTTTCAAATACAACATAACCTGCTTATTTTCAAATAGCAGCTTCAACATTTTTCGTCAATTAATTCAAATCGAGAGCATTGTAAAAAGAGACACATGTATCTAAAGTTAAAAAATATCATGTCACCACGAACAAAACTATACAATAATTTCTCCCGAGTTATCCACGATTCCGAAAAAACTTTCTTTATCTTGAGAAACCTCAGAAACGAATATATTTTCGAGATTTAAAGAAGCATTTATAGAAATAAAGTGCCTTTTTTTGCTACTAATTTTCAGAAACGCTTCCGAGTAGTTTTTTTAGAGCATTAATCTGTTTTCTCAACTCGGATTATCATGTTTTTGTATGCTATCAATCCTCAAGTAAATATTTTCTTGTTCATAAAAATTTTTAATTACAGACAAACAAGATAAATTAACAGCATTATCATTAATATTAACATTAAAATTAATATTATTTTGTTACTCTTGCATGTATAAATTCAATTACGCAGCTAAAAATGTTTAAATGAGAATTGATTGCTAAGACAATACTACATTCCGTTTTGAAAAAACTGATTAATAAACTCTGTTTTACTGGGAAGCGTTTTCGAAAATAAGTGGCAGCGAAAGATACTGTTTTTATAAATGCTTCAATAAATCTCGAAAATATATTGGTTTCTGATGTTTCTAAACATAAAAAATACTTTTTCGAATCATCGGTAACTCGGAAGCGGTTATTAACCATTGGAAAAAATGGTTGTTGTTTTCGGTCGAGAATAGACCTCTTGGCGTCGTCACTTTTATTTTGTTAAGCGTTTTTAACGAAATTCTGTAACTTTCGAAGAATTTTTCTTTGAATAGGCAATAGAAATGAATAAAATCGTTACAAAAATGTTAAAGTTACAAAATGGATAGATGCTAACTATCAGATATGAAAAAAAGCCGAATTCAAAATTTGACGTCGTATGAGAAATCGTATTATAAAGCAAAAAACGTGGTCTTCAACTTTAATTTCTCAAAATACCTTTAGCTCAGACATCAATCTAAACAAGTGTTGAAGTTATTGTAGGAAGGACCCGATAAACTATTAAGGTATATTGGTTAACACATATTGGTTAGCACTTTGCCTTTATTTGCACGACTTAGTGTTACTCAATAGTGTTCAGTTCCTTCTCTTATCAACCTACTCGTTTAAAAAATTCTTCTAGGCAGTATGTTGTTAAATATTATTATGTATCGCGCAACGTTTATCGTTTGCTGGTTGAAACATCTGCGATATCGACATGCGATGATGGAAAAGCGCATTGCTTACAATCGAATGACGAATATTTTTTCTTTTTTTTTTAAGCTTTCTAAACATTTTCCCAATGGTTGTTGTAATTTGTTAAATTACAATTTTTTTAAATTACAATTTACAATGCTGTCAGGGTTGCGATGAAGAGATTGATTGTGTAGATGGTTCAGACGAATATTTTTTTCGAGGGTAGAGAATACCAGGATCTCTTCAACTGTAGTAATGGAAAAATGTGTTTGTCTGTAGATGGTTCCGACGAATAATTTTGCGAGGGCAGAGAATGCCAGGAACTCTTCAACTGTAGTAATGGAAAATGTGTTTATTTGTAGCAGTATGCAACAGTTATGATAACTGCGGCAATGATTCAGAAATGTTTTTACATAGTTGTTCGTCGTTGTTAAATATTAATACTATCGCGCAACGTTTATCCTTAGCTGGTTGACACATCTGCGACATCGACATGCGATGATCGAATGGCACATTGCATACAATCGAATGAGGAATGTTATTTTCTTGATTTTTTTTAAAGCTTTCGGAACATTTTCCCAGTGGTTATTGTAATTTGTTAAATTACAATTTTTTTATTGTTCTTTCGTGGTTATATTATATATTTTTAGATTAAGAAACATGTGTCTTATTTTTATGCAATGTACTTTCTTCAAATTTAAAGCACAGAAACAATTTTTTTTTTTTTTTTTTTTTTTGCATTACATTGATGTATTTGCAGGTGTACGCGACCTTTTAGCTAAAATATTTTTTTTTACACATTCACTACTGAATATGAACATACCGAAAGTGGAAATTCTATATTTTTGCGTAACATTGAATTTCCCGCTCGATTAGTCATACTCAACCTGATGAGTTATTTATTTACGCAAATATATGTTTGTTAGAGTATGTCAGCAACAACACACTATGTTTTATAATAAAGCAAAAATAGCTAATTCAAATTATGGAATAACGAAAGTAGTACTCTAAGTCATTAAAACAAAAATATATAATAAATGTTAGCTGAATATTAAGTATCAAACTCAACCGCATAATAATTCAGAACTAAAATTGTAAAAAAGGAAAAATTAGGAAATTTATATATTTTTAATAAATTACAATTTTTCTCAATGCGAACATTTTTTATCATTTTAAAATGTAAAAGAACATTGCGCAATTATATTGATATTATAAAATGTTTCTTAGTTTTAAAGATTAAAAAAGTTACAGAGTGTCCGAAAAATACTGAAGCGTGGTTTAATTTTTTAACTGTTACAGTTACATAGGCAACCTAAATTACAAAAGTGTTAAAAAAAGAAAGAAATTAAGGCTATATTGATACCAAATCAATAGTTTTTCCTGACAAATAGTCCTCCCATCACATTGCTCTAAAATCAAAATTCATTGATTAACTACACATTTAATTTATGAAAATTCGGAGATTTCCGAAACTAAAAATCCGTTTTTCCGTTTGTCGTGCTATTTTATAAAATCCAAAGAATCACAACTAGGAGTGTTATGATCGTAGGAAAATGTGATTTTTACTGTTGTATTTGCCAGAGCATGGTCAAAAAGTTACTTAGTATAACTTATAAAACGCAGAAACAGTGTAAAAAATTAAAAAGTTTAACATTTTAAAAATTAATGGTAGGACTATTTCATCGATATAGATTTAATTCTTATCTTATTTTTAGCACTTTTGCAATTTGCATTGCCTACGTGTCATTATTTAGTACACTGCCTACAGGTAAAAAAATAAAGCGCGTTTCAATCTTTTTGGTACGCACTGTATGCACCACTGTCACCACTATTATGAAAAAAAGGAAACAGGTTTACATGTACAAAGATATTTTGACTAAGCAAATTATATCTAATTATTTTGATTAAACAGAATTTAAAAATTATTATGGATTACATGGCAGATTACAAATGGCAAACATACAAAAGAACAGGGACGGTCTTAAATAACTTTTATTCGCATATCAAATTTTTATCAACAGGAATTAATGATTATGTGTTTAGTGCCATATGTCAAAGGTTGGAAGGGCAAACGCAACCCACGGGTGGCAGGTTGGCTAAGTCTTCATTATAGCGATTGTAAAATGTGTTGACGAGCACAACGAAACATTGAATTCAAATGTTATTATATTTCAAATAAAGTGGAGACTATTGACAGTATAAAGTGGAAACATTGAATACTGAAATTCAACGGCAGTCAGTTGGTTCATTCTTATTATTCATTTCCAGAAGAAATTATTTTTTCGGGTTTTATTTATGCACCTTGCAGCATATTTTATGTAACTTCAACTAGAATATACTTAATACCGTATTTATATGTCGTGTATAATGCGCGTATTTTTCCATAAATTTAAGTGTAACAAAGCGAGGTGCGCATTATACAATGACAATGATGTAAAACCACACATGTTTTTACTAAGTCACTAAATACACCACATCAATTTCACGAAAGAATTGTGCGAACATAAAAGTAGTAAGAAAAAGTGAAATCTTTGAAATCTTTCGTTCTATAGGTTTTGAATTCATGTATTTGTGATTCCTATTCAGCGACGCTCCTGAATTCCTTCATTTTTATTCTTTTTGTACTCATTCTTTCTTTCTTTGCTGGTTTTTATGTGAACGAAAAACATGCGATATAGAATATCATAATTAATTTCATGCATTTTTCGATTCAAAATCAGTGAGTTAAGTAATTATCCAAAAAACAGTAATGGTTTGGATAAGGTTTTTGTTAATATTTCCTTTGATTGTTATAAAATGTCGTTGCTCTTTTAATATACAGTACTAAAGTGTTTTCGTTTTTTAAGTTACTGTATTCGATTATAAACAGTATAGTTTGAAACAGAAAAAATGCAAGGAGTAACTTCTGACATGGGAATGAATACATCGTATTTTCATTAATTGTTATTTTAATAAAGTGCTGTAGTTTCCAATGAACATTTCCCTCAAAATAGGAAAATTCGCTGATAAAAATGTCTAAATAGCAAAAGTAGTTAGAAAATTAGGTAAAAAAAGTACATTCAATTTCATTTTCAAAAATCCTACGCGGTAAAGAAACAACTACATAAATAATTGTTGCAAACTTAACTACATAAAATTTTTTGAATGACATATTATTTCATCCAGAGTTTAAAAAAAATCAGTATATGAATATTCATCACAAATATGTGTTCTTTAAAAATCAGATACCCAAACCAATGATATAACAACTCAGTTTTTAAGGATCTCTCAGACATGAAATATTTATTTACTTTTTACCAAATAATTGTCACCATTGTTAACAATTATTATCCCTATGCTTTTAATATTTCTAAAAATGAACCTTAGATGTTCGAAGGCTGAATAATTAACATCATCTGTTAAATAAAAAATATTTTATGTGTTATTCCTTTTATAAAGGTCTTTAATTTCTTATGGAATTTTCCAATAAAGAATGCCAATTCTCTGGGGAAAAATGTCTCTTCGCTCTACGATGAGTGTCTAAAATTTTGTGATAAAGCATATCTATTAAATGTCAACACTATAGTGGATTCTAAAAATGTTTTTAATGAATAATAAATTTATTCATGCTTACGACGGCTATATTTGCTACAAACGTGGTTAAAAATGTATAATAAAAGGGGGGGGGGAAATGTGTGATTTAAAATTAGTCTTTAAATTTAGAAAATTGAATTAAAAACGAAAAACAAAAATGTCTTATGAAAAATGTATGATAGAACAACAAAAACAAAAATATTTATGCACATAAAACGGGATACATATACTTAAAAGTCATATTATTTGCATCCAGAAATTGAAAATAAAAATCGGTAATTAATTATTCAAGACAAGTACGTGTTCTGCAAAAATCCGATACTCAGATCGATATTCTTTAATATTTCAACCCTCAGACTTCAAATATTTATTTAAATTTTACCAACCAAATATTGAATATTGATAACAGTATATTATACCCACATGTCTCTTCAATTAATTCTAAAAAGGAAAATTCAAAGCTCGATGATTGAGATAAACAACTTTATCAGTTAAATAATTAATACTTTACGTTTTACTGGTTTAGCAGAACTCTTTAATTTCCAGTAAACTTTTCCAATAAAGAAAAACAACTTTCTAGTAAAGATATCATATCACTCTATATCGTGAATTATTGAAAATTCTTGGAAGAACAATATATGTAATTTATATTTTATTCTAAAATTGATTTTTAATTACTAATAACTTCAAGTCAGCTTATGTTTTCCATGTTTGCTACAAATATGTGTTAATTGCATTGAAAAAAATAATAGCAAATTTCATATTATAATAGAAAAATCACTTTAATTTTGAAAATTAGGTTATTAACTGAAATATTTAACAAAATAAAATTGGTTAAACAGCAATAAACAAACTCACTGTTATAATTAGAACCAGGTACATATTTTAAAGCTGTATTAAAAACATGCACAAATTAAAAATAAAAATTAGTAAATGAATATTCAAGACAAATAGGTGTTTTTTAATAATCTGATCTCTAAATCAATATTTTTAATATTTTATATCTTTGACATGAAATATTTATTTAAATTTTGCAAGAAAAATAAGGATAATTGATGTATGAAGGCATTAAAATATTAAAAGTATGCTGCAACAAAAAAAAATGTTTTTTAATCTAGGAAAATATAATATAACTCCCAACGAAAAAATACTATAACTTCTTCGAGTTACTCGTAAACGTTTCGGAGTAGTTTTTATAGTGTATTAATCAGTTTTCTCAAACCGGAATATCTGTTATTTGGATGCTATCGATTCTCAAGTAAACATTTTCGTGTACAATAAACATGTTTCACAGATCAACATGATAAAATAAAAGTTTTAACTTTAACAATATCATTAATATTATTTTGTTACTCTTGCACGTATCTGTCACACACGCCAAGTCGAGAAAGCACACCCGTAAGCATCCTTTCCTGGAAGCAACTCAGGGCATATTTGATCCGTATCTTTGCGCTTCAGTTTCCCAAAAACCTGAAACTTCGTTTATCTAGAGCACGTGGCACACCGGGACAAAATTAAAAATTTCACGTTACTATATTTTCTAGTTCAGACTATATATGAACTCAAATTTTCTTTTTTTTGCCACTAACTGACTTACCCGTCATCAAAAAGACAAGGTACATCCCGTAGCCCTAGAAACTTGAAATTTGGAATGAAAGTAGAGTTTAGGATACAAAAAAAGAAAAAAATTAAAAATCCAGAAAATTCGAATATTTATTTTCAAAAATACGAAATATTCGTAAAAATTTGAAAAATGGAAAATAATTTGATCTCGTAGCCTTAAAGACTTAAAATTCGGCGTAAAGGTAGTGTTTAGGATTCTAAAAAAGGATAAATTAAAAACACAATACAATTCAAAAATAAAAAAATCGAAAATTCGAAAATAATTCTGTTTTGTAGCGCTAGAAACTTGAAAATTGGAATAAAAATAGTACTTACCATCCAAAAAAAAAAATATCCGGTGTGGTAAAGTGAGACGTGTATATACAATTAATAAAATCCATTGTCGATTTGAAATGAAAAAAACTTTATTGTAAATTAACACATTAAAAAAAAACAAAAGTAAAAATGAAAAAATATGATAAGCATCCATGCTGTAAATTTACATTGTCAGAAAAACTCCGATTATGACGTCCGCTCAAAGTGGAACCTCACTCCAGCGTGTTCAAAATCCAACTCCCGTCTCCTATCAAAAATGTACTTGTTGCCTCCCTCCAAAAAACTAAGGGGACCCTTCTGGAACTCGTCTTTTCCCCTCTCAGGAAAGCAAGCCCTCTAATCCCTTCTGATGGACGACCGTCCTTTTTAATCCTTTACTTCCAGTCTGACAATTGCACTTTGTAGGGGCTTCCTTTTCATCCCCGGAATTTCTGCCGAAAACCTTGCCTTCCATACAACGCCTGCTCCAGCCTGGCTTATCTTCAGATGACAATGAAAGACCCCAATCTATAGTTCTCTTTTTCATTCTTAGGAGATTATCCCATTTCTCCAAGTAAGTGATTAGTTTATTCATGTCCACCTGTCACCCTTCTGTATAGTACTATCTTACTTGAATAGTGACAATTCACAAAGGCCCTTTCATTCACAAGGGATTATCTTTATCTTCCGAGTATGTGAGCACGTGGAATTTTCAACATGTCACAACTCCTACCACCTAAAGAAAATTTTCTGCAGGAAATTTGCCATATACATCAATACAATAAGCTCCTTCAATCAACTTCTAAAGAGGTCATCAAAGTATAAAGGAATTTAGAATAACACATGAAAACCCTATAGAATACAAACACATTTCCATACTCAGTACTTGATAGACCACACTGTCAACAGGATTTACTATAATCCATTACCTACAATACCTAAGTATAATTCCAGGAATAATTTATACTATTGGTGCCCTAAGAAACAATTTTGAAATACTTCACATACATATAATACCAAATACAGATTACACTTTACATGATTCTAACAAAAAAAGTAATAATAAAAAAAAAGAATAAATCTATATACACCACAATGCATAAAACAATTCTCTTAAAAACCCTTTCGCTTAAAAACCCAATTTTAGACGCTTCTACAAACAAAAAGAACGCATACTAAATTATGCAATTATTAAATTAATGAAGTTTTACTATTACGAAAATATTAAGCATTAAATGATAAATAAACACAATACAGATATTACAATAATGAGTACTCCCAAATTTAGAATAAAATTTAGAGAATTCTCCCAAAAACCAAAATCTTAATTACTTCTATCAGAAAATCTTTTCGACAATAATTTTCGACTCATAACTTCATAATCATGATTTTTCATATCTAAATCTTGTTTGATTTTAATAAATCTTTCTTTGTGATCTGTTTTAAGAACAGAATGCGCCATTCTTTTTAACTTTGAATTTCCATATCCATTTCTTGGCATTTAGCCCCCCAAATTACTCTATTATCATCTTTCATCCAAGAGTTAATTCTTCTGGTCACAGTTATAGGTGAACTCAATTTCTTTCTAATTCTATTTCTAACATGCTCAACTCCCATACTACCAACAAAATACCTGGTTATATTTACAGCATGCTCAGAATTCTTTTCCCGAAATTGACCTGCCTTACATGACCTTTTATCGTTATTCGTTTGAGACGCATCATCTTTTGTGTCGATCAATTTAGACCCTTTAGCCAAATTCCTATCAGTCACGTCTCCCGATGAATTTACCTCTATCTCATTAACAGATTTATTATCCCTTTCACAGATTTCATTTACAACCATTTTTCTAACAAATTTTTGCTCATGATCGCTAGACAATCTGAAGGTTCCCTGCCCATTTAATGCTCTCTGATTCTCCACCTGTTTACACCTTGAATTTTGCTTATCCATATTTCCTAACTTTAATAAGTCATAAACTGCAGGTGTTATAAGTGGCGGAGAATTTAGTTTTCTCACAACTGCAACCACCACATTCTTTTCAAAATACACTTTTTAATCTTCTATTAAAGCAACCGGCACGGACACCAATTCCGCCTTTTGTCTACTTCCGAGGTCCGGTATAAGAAAGACATTTCCCACTTTCTTCGCACTCCACGGAATGTCATTAGCATCAAAAACTGCAATTTGCGCCCCCGTATCCTTAATCGCTTTTACTTTCTTACCATTCACGCATAAATAAACCATGGGTAATTCGGTTTCCACACCTTCCCTATTATTTTCACTTTTCCCATCACTAGTAGTAATCCAAGCTATGCTTTTATACTCATAATTGGATTTACTTTTTAACAATTCCGGACAATTTGGACGGATGTGACCCATTGCCGAACAATTGTAACATTGGACTTGTCTTTGCTTTTCGAAAGCCTTGTCCATCTTAAATTGATCAGTTTTCCCATTCTATTTCGTACTCTCAATTTCCGATCTAGGTTTACCTTCATTCTTAATTTAAGATTTAAAGTTGTCCTTTTGATTATCCTGAAAAGACTTATTTTCCCAAGGTCTTCTATCCGATCTCTTAAATTCCCTTCTTATACTCTCAAACTTATCTGATTTCTCCGCGAGTTTAGAAGCAATCTTTATTTCCTCCCAGTCATAAATAAATGTTTCTTTTATCTCAAAAGGAACACTTTTTTTCAGTTGTTCCGTGAGCATTAGTTCTTTTAATGATTCAAAATCCCTCACTTCTAACGACTCTAACCAATTATCAAGATAACCCCTTAACTCATAAATCAGATCCACCCATAATTCACCAGATTTTCTTTGATGAGTTTCAAATTTCTGTTTTAAGGCGCCTGTACTTAGCCTAAACCTATCTAACAAAACTTTCTTTACATGTTGAAAATCATCACATTTGTCTGACGGTTGTTTTACTATAATTTCGGCAATATCAGAAGGTAATAAAGGAATTAATTGACTAACCAAATCTTCCTGAGAAATTTTAGCTTTCTCGGCTTGCCTTTCAAAAATCATAAAGAAAAGAGTTATATCAATTAACTTAGAATCAAAACGCGGAACCAAATCCTTTAAATTTACCTTAGGAGTTCTATGAAAATCTACATTTGATTCATAAGATGAAACGCTAACAACATCCGCAGAATTTTGAATACGCAATTTTTCTAATTCAAATTGCTGCTCTTTTTCAAGTTTTTGTAATTCAAGTTGTTGCTGTTTTTCCAGTTTATCTGCCTCAAGTTGTTTTTCAAGTTTATCTACCTCAAGTTGTTTTTCAAGTTTATCTAACTCAAATTTCCTAAGCTTATCTTTTTCCTCTTGCGCAATCCTATCTAATTCAATTTGCCTCTCTCTTTCTTTACGATCTTTTTCGATTTGTTTTTCCTGCTCTGTCCGCTCCTCCTCCTGTTCAAGAAAATATTGCAATCGAATTTTAGCGAAACTTTCATCCTAATCCTCTGCCTGAATTATAGCTTTATTTTTACACGTTTTTGACACACTGGTCTCAAATTCCTCTGCTAATAACAGCAAGACACTTTTATTATATTTTCCTAAATATTCTGCCATATTTTCCCCCAAAATATAATAAATTTCAAAATATCAGATATATTCAATTTACAATAATACAATAAATACAGAAATAGAATTTTCTTCACTATACGTATAAAACGTATTCAAAAACGACACAATTTTAATATAGCAAATTCTCATGCAACAGTGACGTCTTTCAAACTGAGTATATCCCCCAAAATAAATTTTATACCCAACAGTACAGTATAACATCAATTTATTTTGAAACATTAATCATAATCATCCACAGTATACCCATAAAATTAAGCTATAACTTTATTACTTTAATAAATAAAATGTATATAAACAAAACTGTTATTTCCAAAAGTTTTATACAAAATTATGATTAAAGTATCCTGATTAATAATCTCAATTAATCAATTACAATTTACTATACCCCAAGTAAATTTTAACATATACATAAGTATATAATTTTCTTAACCCAATATTATACAATATTATACAATATATATACCCAATATTCCTAACAGATACCAGAAAATCAACAAACATAAAAATCAAAATTCTAACTAAAAATTTAAATACTAAATTAATAGCTTCCCTAGAATTTTTAAATTTCTCACAGAGTTTTGTTCCCCAAAATTAAAATTTATACACAAAATTTAATTTAAAACAGACCTCTATAGAAGATATCATAAAAGAGCTTACCTCCAGATGCAGATATTTCCTCTACACCAGTGGTTCCCAACGGGGGGCGTACGCCCCACAGGGGGGCAATTTGACTTTTCAGGGGGGCAATTTAACTTTTCAAGGGGACAATTCAGAATTTCTGTGAATCCATACCTTCTGAATTTTTTTTCTAATAGTAATGTTGTAGACTGAAAATAAAAGTTACACATTCAAATTTTAAAAACAAAATTAAAAAAAATAGTTTTTTATTCAATTTTTAAAAAGTATCCATTCAAAAGTTTTAAATACAATCCTACCAGAATAATTATAGGAAAAAGCATTTTAAGATATTTAGATACTTTTTTATATTTAAAAATACTTTATAATTTTTCTGATTTAGTAGTATTTTAGAATTTTAAACAACTTTTTCGATTATTTATTGAATGAGTCGCACTGCAATATGTCACATGAAAATCAATTTTACACATGAAACTATTTAAGTGTATATTTAACAATAACTTGACGACCTTCCTATACCGAATCTTTTATCCCGTTTCATTCTGATTAGAAATTAAATAGTAATTTAATCGCAGAAATTCTGTGATTAAATAAGACAAAAATGTTTTATTCAAAATTATTGATTTTTCTAATCAAGGATTCTGAGCACTCTATACATCACGCATACGTGGCGACCGTATGCCAGTAAACTACGAGGAGTATCAGATGATTATAAAAAATATTTGATTCTTCCATTACCTTCGGCACGTTTCAGGATCAATGTTAAATGCTTTTTACTCTGTCAGGAGTAAATTCTTTTAAAATTTTATGAGAAGTATATGTTATAGGGGGAGGGGGGGCATCATCATTTTAGAGATGTTTTGGTGGGGCGCGGCTAAAAAAAGGTTGGGAACCACTGCTCTACACTGATACCAGGCTTCCAAGCACTTTTAAAGATGATATACACACAGATGCTTTAAGATTTGAAGACACTCAATTCACTGATGAGGCACTAATTTCACCTTAGATCCGTATGTAGACAACTGAGATAGTACGCCGCATATCTTCATTCCACTGTAGATTTTGAAGCACAAATACGTAGCACCAAGTCTATAGTTGACTGTTCATACACCACCCAGCTTCAGTCGATAAAGTTCTTTTACCAGTTCTCTACTTGCTAGAACTCCAAGAAAAAAACCACGACTCCAATTAGACTTCAAGACTCCACAACTCTGCTTATCCTTTTTCCACTGGCTCTTCATCTGTTTAATCAGGTTAACACATAGATCCGTAATCTAATTTACTCTAGATCACATATCCCAATTGCTGTCACCAATTAATTATATATACAGCTGTGGTAACTTGAGACGTGTATATACAATTAATAAAATCCATTGTCGATTTGAAATGAAAAAAACTTTATTGTAAATTAACACATTAAAAAAAACAAAAGTAAAAATGAAAAATATGATAAGCATCCATGCTGTAAATTTACATTGTCAGAAAAACTCCGATTCTGACGTCCGCTCAAAGTGGAACCTCACTCCTGCGTGTTCAAAATCCAACTCCCGTCTCCTCTCAAAAATGTACTTGTTGCCTCCCTCGAAAAAACTAAGGGGACCCTTCTGGAACTCGTCTTTTCCCCTCTCGGGAAAGCAACGCCCTTTAATTCCTTCTGATGAACGACCGTCTTTTTTAATCCTTTACTTCCAGTCTGACAACTGCACTTTGTAGGGGCTTCCTTTTCATCCCCGGAATTTCTGCCGAAAACCTTGCCTTCCATACAACGCCTGCTCCAGCCTGGCTTATCTCCAGATGACAATGAAAGACCCCAATCTATAGTTCTCTTTTTCATTCTTAGGAGATTATCCCATTTCTCCAAGTAAGTGATTAGTTGATTCACGTCCACCTGTCACCCTTCTGTATAGTACTATCTTACTTGAATAGTGACAATTCACAAAGGCCCTTTCATTCACAAGGGATTATCTTTATCTTCCGAGTATATGAGCACGTGGAATTTTCAACATGTCACACCGGAAAATTCTGAAATATTTTTTCAAAAATTCGTAAAATGTGAAAAAATTTAAAAATGGAAAATAATTTGATGTCGTAGTCTTAGAACTTAAAATTTGGTGTAAAGTTAGTGTTTTGGATTAAAAAAAAGGGATAATTTAAAAAATCGGAAAATTCGAAAATAAAATTGAAAAATCGAAATATTTGTATTAAATTGAAAATTCGAAAATAATCCGATTTTGATGTCCTAGAAACGTGAAATTTGGCATAAAGGTAGGTTTTAGGATACAGAAAAAGAAAAAAAGAAAAAAATTCGGAAATTTCGAATAAAATAATCGAAAAATCAAAAATAGTTCGATTTGTTGGAATTTTATGGAATTTTTAATTTTGTCTTTCTTTGTATTCTAAACACTACTTTTATGCCAAATATCAAGTATCTAGGACTGCGAGTAATACCTCAGATCGGTGGCACCTTTCCTGGAAGCAATTGAGGGTACTCTTGACTCACCCCACCCCCACTATAGCTTAGTGCTTGCTTAGGAACTGGAGACTTCTTTTTATCTAGAGGACTTGGCAAAGGGAACTAAAGCTCGAAATTGTTGGTACCTCCAAATAATAAAGACACGCCTTGGCGAAAATCAGTGGATGATGTCCAAAAAGAGTCCAAAGTCAAGAAAAGGAGCATTGTTTACAAAAAGAAATGAAATCCCATCAAAAACTTCACATATAAAAAATGCAGCCAAGTCTCGTGACCCTTTTTCCGTAAAAAATTCTGATATCGCGTAAAGCCAAGTTTTATCTCTCTAATTTACTCTGAAATTTTCATTCATAAATCCCTCCTAGTCTCTAGATCTTTAGTTAAATATTATTTTGTGACTTGGCAATTACGCAGCACAAGACAGGTATTACGATTTACTATGGGTGTTATGGGATGGTGTGAGATTATTTTATTAAACCTATTATGAATGCGAGGAATAAAAGCATAAAGGAAGAATGTTTTGTGTGGATGTCTTTCTAAAAGGGGTTGTTTGGCACGTATTCACGCTACATCGTAAGAAAACCACCCAAGACTCCGGATATGCAGCTCAACCGTAAAAGAGGTTTGGCACACGGGCTTACAATATTGTATATAGTTACGTCCACGCTACAAATACATGTACGTTCAATAGGGGAGACCGGGGCAAATTTTACAACTTTTTATAATTTTATTTTTGTATTTTTTATTTTTATCTATTATAAGATCAATAGGATATCATTGTATTCCCCAAACCTTTATCTACAAACTAGTATAATTATTTTTCAAAAAAGTAAATATAGTTTTTGACAGAAAATGGTTATGTCTGATCATGTCACGTTGGAAAATGTGCCCGTGTGCGGGGCAAGTTTTCCAGCCTACTAAAAATGTACAGGGGCAAATTTTCCAGCTATGCTTTAAATGGTGAAACACAGGTAATAAATCTTGCTTTATTAATTAATATGTATTTTTAATGTAAACTATAAAGATATAATAATAGTACATAGAGAAACTAACTGAATATAGAAAACAATTTTCACTTAATGATTTTACAGAAACTGACAGTTAACAATTTTATGAAGACACATTTTTTAACCAAAAATCGTCATCATTGTCTGAATCAGAATGAACGCAAACAAAAAATGAAACATCTCTTTTGGTGCAGTCTTCATGCGCCCATTTCTTGCATTTCGTGCGCCGCATCCACTTTTCTTTTGCCTTAGATTTGGAGTAAAGTTCAAAGCAATAAATGGAAAGACAATCTTCATCTTCTTCATCATTTGAATGTAAGCTTTTTATACCTTTTTAGGCTTTGATGTTTTAAAGCATTTTACATTTGAAGACGGTCTAAACAGCTTCCTGACCGGGATTTTTTTTTGCCCGTTTTATCTGATTATTCCTTTTGCAGCTGCCTTATTTTAGTTAAATCTTTTTCAATTTTCAGCTGAATTTTAACGGCAAAAACAGCCAGTATAGCTGACTTCCATTTTTTCTTTCCCGCTGTGTTTGCTTCCTAGGTACTGCCTTCTCAAAAGACCTAACTTCTCCTGATATAAGCAAAGTTTGTTTGGATGTAGAAGGAACGCCTTCTTGGTAGATAGGAAGTGCTTGAGTGGAACTCGAAGGAACAGCTTCTTCGGAAGTGCTAGCCGCCAGCGTTGGTGTAGAACACTTTGATGCTTTCGGCTATAACAGTCGATTTTTCTGGCAAGTTTGAAGTCTATTCATGATTGTTGGTGCTTTCAAGATTTGGTACGGCAGGAATTGGCCTGTCAGAAAAGTAGGACAGCAAAAAATTAGAGTCTGTAAATATTTCAGGATACAGTGAGAAAATACCGAAACTTTAAAACTCGCCATAAAATTGACTGGTGTTAACGCCAGTAGAGCAAAATCAATATTTCCTAGAAATTAAAAGAAAATTTATTTTACAAAAAAAGGTTCAAAACCATAAATAGTAAAATATTATTTGCCTAATTGATTACTACAGGCATAATAAACATAAAATGGATTCATTAAATTAACCCATATTAGAAAATAGTTAACTTTTTTATATACTTGAATTTACCTTGGTTTTTATATGGGTAGTTCTACTTAAATGACTAAATGATATAACGAGTTCGTTTCATATATGGTTATTTGGCTGATTTTATTACACAATAAATAATTTTTGATACAATAAGACTAGCTGATTTAGGACGGGGCACGTTTTCCAACGAGGCACGTGTTGGAATACATGCTCCGTATGCTATTGGAAAACCTGCCCCGTAGCCTTATTTGACCTTTTACACTACCTCGACGAGTAGCGGTGTAAGTTATTTACAAAAGAAACGTATAGTTACATGAAGAAATAAACCCCTTTTTAGTTAATGCAATTTCAGAACAGTAAGTTTAACGCTACTACGTTTATTTTACGTTTTAATAAAGAACTGAAATTTTACTCAAAGTTGAAAAAATAAAGAAAACAGCTCTCCTGACGAAGTGACAGCAGCTACTAAATTGAAACTTTCGCAGATGGTGTGTGCTGTGTTGCCACTTCAGCCCATTCACCTGCTGACGTCATTTAGTGACTCATTTTAAAAATAAAGCGATTTGGAAAACTTGCCCCTATAGAAAATGTGCCCCGATGGAAAATGTGCCCCGGTCTCCCCTACTCATATAAATACTATTTTTTACAATATTTATTAATAAACTCAATTATTAAAATGTAAGCAACAGCCGTCACATTCATTGCTGCGTAATTGATACGTCAAAGATAATCTTTTACTAAAGATCTAGCGAGTAGGAGGGATTTATGAATCAAAATTTCAGAGTTAATAAGAGAAATAAACTTGGCTTTACACGATTTCAGAACTTTTTACGGTTAAAGGGTCACGAGACTTGGCTTCATTTTTTACATGTGACGTTTTGATGGTATAAATTCTGCCACGTAGCTGAAAATGTTTCGTTGAGAATTCATAGCAACATAAAAACTGATATTTCGGTTGAGAAAACTGATTAATACATTTTAAAAACTACTCTGAAGCGTTTCCGAAAATCAGTCAGCAAAATAAATTTTGTTTTTATACGCTGCAAAAAAAAGTGTTGATTTTACAGTATAATACCTTTATCCCAGCTACCAGTATTATACCGTAAAATTAACAGTAATAAACAGTAAAATAAGCAGTAATACGCTACCGCTAACTGTAAAATCAACATTTTTTTTGCAGCGTATAAAAACAAAATTTATTTTGCTGACACTGATTTTCGGAAACGCTTCACTTTTTTTTGCACTGTACATGCTTCTTTATATCTGGAAAATATATTAGTTTCAGATGTTTCAAAAGATAAGGACTTTTTTCGGAATCGTGGGTAACTTGGAAGAGTTGTATGGATTCGCATGGAGTTGTAAACTATTTTCTTATATAAAACACATTTGTCATTTTTTACACTGTGCTTTAATTTTAAAAATCAGGAGAAAAAAGTGAAAAAAAATTATGTGGTCGAACAAGAACTACAAAAATCATTATTCCAGAGAGTGACAGAGAGATTTTCTAAAAGCCATGTATTATTTTCAACCAGAAATCGAAAATAAAAATCTGTAGAAAAATTACACAAGACTAATATGAATATTTTTAGAATCAATTTTAAAAGCTACTTTTTGTTAATATTTTAAACGTCAGATGTAAAATATTTATTGAATTTGTTCCAAATAAATATTGAATATTCACAACTGTATAGTTTGCTGATAAATCTTTTAAATTATCCTAAAAAGGAATATAAAATCTCGATTTTCTGAATAAGTAACTTCATCAGTTAAGTAATTAATATTTATCCGTTACTGAGTAAATAAAGACCTTCGATTTTCAATGAAATTCAGAAATAAGGAGAGAAATTTCTGTGAGGAATATATGATATCATTCTAGCAGTTAAGTTAAATAATTTAAAATTCCCGATAGATTATTTGAAGTCTTAATTTTAAATTCTGTCGTAGATTCTAAAATATGTCATGTAATAAATAATCGATTTCTTGTTGTTTAGAACCGCAATCATTACTTCTCACTGTCCAAGAAAAGAATAAACTTGTAATGTTGTTTTCTCTGTATTTTTAAAAAAATATGCTAAAGAGTAAATTATTCCAATATGATGGGAAATCAAACTGCATTATGTATGTGACGTTTAACCTTTAAAGTATTAAACATAAATTAATGTTTTAAATCTACTTTAAGTTGTAGAATTATATAATTTAAAATAATTCATACATTGGAGTAAAAACTGGAGATCATTCAATGTCTACATCCGGTCTGGACAATGAGAGTGTTAATTTAATAAAATGAATTGAAGATATTTTCAGAAACATCACTTATATGGAACTTTTTCCGGTGACTCTGTTTAAATTCTTAATATTTATTACAAAACGTATTTAAAGTGCATTATCAAAAAAAAAAAAAAAACGTCTGGAGTGTCACTCGCTTCTCCCAATATTTCATGGAATATAATACCGCGTCAAAAAGAAAAAAATATATATAATTGGAGTACATAATTATTTCTATTACTCGTGTGGCAACATTTATTTCTCTTACTCACACTTTAAAATTTAATTCTAAAATCAATATTTATCCTATAATTAATACTTATCCTATCAATAATTAATAATTATCCTACATTTTAATACATTGAGCGCCACAATTTTAAATAGGTTTTCAGAAGCTATTATTTTTTTTTCATTAACGTTTCCTAACTGTGTCATAATGTAATTTAAAATGTTTGTTATAGAGGGTGATTATAAAAAACAACTACCCCGATATATGAGCCCCTAGCTATCATACCGTTCACAGAAACGGAATGAAATTTTGGTTTAAATTACTTTGAGATATGCGCTCAAGAATCACATGAAAAAAAAACCAGTTAAACTCTAAGTATTAGGGTTACAGAGACAAAATTTTGAAATTTTCAAATGGCAACACCTATTTTTTTTATTGGATTATGATTTCCATAGTGAGAAACCATAAAAAACGTTAGAACAGTGCCTGTTGCACCTGTAGTACAAAAGTCGTCGGCGCCAGACAGAATAAAAAGAAAAGTGAAAATAACCAATAAAGGAGAGAGAAGCAACAGAAAGTAAAACATTTTATTGTTCAGTGCAATCCACAATCTGCCGCATGTAAAGTGTCATCGTGTGTGAAGTGGAAAATTTGTAAAACACAATAAAATGTTTTGTTTTCTGCTGCGTCACTGTCCTTATTGGTTGCTTTGACCTTTCTTCTTAGTCTGCCTATCGCCGACGATTTTCGTTCTACAAGTTTATTACAGGCAGTTCCTGTAGGACATTTAATCAATTTCCAAAGGGTTTTTTTATGGTTTTTCACTTTGAAAATCACTTTCCAATAAAAAAGTAGGTGTTGCCATATGAAAATTTTAAAATTTTGTCACTGTAATTGCAACTATTAGAAATTAACAGGTTTTTTTCATATGATTCTTGAACGCATACCTCAAAATACTTTAAGCCAAGATTTCATTCAGTATAATTTGAACGGTATGATAGTTAGGGGCTCATATATTTGGATAGTTCTTTTTATAATCACCCTGTATATACTATTAGATGCTTACCTGTTGTTGAGTCAATAATTAAATTCTGTTCACTTGGTGGTTGTGGTGGGGTTTGTTTCGGTCGATTATCTGATTTTATGTACAACAGGACCATCTAAAACTATTACGTCTTACAATTATATGTTAATTTCGTTTCCTTTTGAAACCAGGCAGCCGAATCTGAATGTAGATCACAATATCCAAACTAATACAAGAACTGTATTACACTACAAAAAAGACAAATGTTTCTTAATCTAGCTCTCTTCTTTCGTAATGTTTTCAAAAATATAATATAACCTCTTCCGAATTGCCAAATATTCCGAAAAACTTTCCTTTATCTTCAGATACTCCAGAAACCAATAGATTTCCAAAAATTAAATAAATATTTCGTAAACGTTTCTTTTGCTGTGTGTAATTTTCGGAAATGTTTCCAAATCGTTTTAACAGAGTATTAACCAGTTTTCTCAAATATCTGTTTTTCGAATACTAACACTTCTCAAGTAAGCATTTTTATGTTGACAAACTTTATAAAAGAACAGCATCAACATTAAAATTAAGCAGTTGTGCAGCTGAAACTGTTTACTTCAGGATTGGTAGCATCCAAAACACAGTTATTTTGGGATGAGAAACTATGTAATACACTGTAACAATTACTTGGAAACGTTTCCGAAATTTACTTGCAACTTTTGTTTCAGAAATGCTTCCTTAAATCGAGTAAATCTATTCGTTTCTGAAGTTTCTATGCATAAAGGATCGCTTTCTGGAATCGCGGGCAACTCGGAAGATGTTATGTTATAGTTCCGTAAACCTGAACAAAGGTAAGAGCTAGATTAAGAAACATTTGTCTTATTTACAGTGTATGCTAGCTTACGTTGTATTCATTTCGATAGGCCCCACCAGTGGCTGAGAGGTTCTGCTTTCGAAGTTGGTAGACGGGAGGTGCTGGGTTCAATCCCAATCGCGCCCGTCGGCCTAATCGTTCGGAGTTTTCGTGTTTTTTTTTCGAGCCGTAGATTTATCCATGCGTAAATACGGGTTAGATTCCCTTAGAAAGACCCCCACGAAGGGCACTCCACCGGGTCCTATATCCCAAGTGTTGATAATTGGCCGTCAATAATCAACCAACCAACCAACCATTTCGATAGAAATGGCGTTTACTGTATTAACAAAACAACAAATAAATTATACACTAACAAAATATTCACCGATACTGGGCTTGACATGTCTCATGCATGCCAACGATGTTGTGCTCATGATTGACTTTCCATCTTGTGCTGCGTCGTTGTAGCCTTCCCATATAAGAGTGAGAGAATGCTTTACTGGATGTCGTCTGGATGGTTTAATTGATAAAGCACTTGGTGCGCTATACCAAAAAATCCGGGATCGAACCCCGATCTGGACATTTTTTCACTCTAATGTTGTACGCTGTTTAGTAAATTGATAATTCACATCCTTTGTATTTTAAGAAATAAATTCTGAAGATTTTTTTGTGTAGTTGGCAATCGCTTTTCTCCGTTATTATAATTTTCACTGTTTTATTTACTGATACTTGTGTATTATCCGAAAAGTTTGTGCGAGTCTTGGCCAACCTGCGAATCTTAGCTTCTGTCTAATGCCGAGTGAGCAAAAATCTGGTTTTTCTTATATATATATATATATATATATATATATATATATATATATATATATATATATATATATATACTTTGAATTAAAACAAAATATTTTTAGCGAATATCTACGTCTTTAATATTAACCTCATGCCTAATTTGAAGTTTTTAAACCCAATAGATTTGGAGAAATCGTAATAGAAACGTGATTTTAGTACATTACCTTCCCATTTGACGCCAATAAAAATTCCTTTAAAAAAAAAAAAAAAAAAAAAAAAAAAACTAACAAATATCTACGTATTAAAGGTAACACCCGTATCCAATTTAAAGATTCTAGACCACACAGTTTCCAAAAAATTGTGACTTCGTTTTCTTAAATCATGATAATAAAATTTCCTTACACGTGTATCTGTAAAGTGAAAATAAGTAAAATTTTCGTGCTAATATAATAAAATATTTCAAATCTAGAATTGAAAAATTTGCAAAATAAATAAATAAATAAATAAATAAAAGTTTAAATAACATAAACAAACAAGACGATTGTTGGAACCGGAAACCAGGTAAATTTTTAATAGTCATATAATTTATATTTCGGAAAGGAAAACAAAATTCAGTAAATGAAAATAAAGATAAATGTCGGTTATTCAAACTTCCGACATCAAAATCAATATCCTTTAAAGTTTTAAATCTCAGACGTGAAATATTTATTTAAATTTTACCAAACTAATATTTAATATTGATAAAGGCACATTATACCCAGATGTCTTTTAAATTATTCGTAAAACTGAGACCAGTAAGTTTGACGTTTGAATAAGCAATTTTATCAGTTACGTGATTATTGTTTTATCTATTATTTGATAAATAAAGCACTTTAATTACCAAAGAACTTTTCCAATAAAGGAAGAAAATTATCTGAAGAACATGTCACATCGGTCTATAAGTTAAGGTAACTAACTAAAATTTCCAATAGCTTTATACATCTAAAATTTAAAATTCTGTCGTTGATTCTAAAACTGAATTTTAATAAATAACTAATTTAATGCTGTTTATTATTTTAGTGAATAATTTGATAAAGTGA
Organism: Maratus michaelseni; assembly: GCA_963931845.1. Lineage (NCBI taxonomy): Eukaryota > Metazoa > Arthropoda > Arachnida > Araneae > Salticidae > Maratus > Maratus michaelseni. The sequence continues at coordinate 121,334,151 of OZ007591.1, read as the reverse complement.
TTGCGTCACCTTTGTCACACACAAAACTAACTTAATTTTTAAAGATTTTTCTAGCACAAATAACAGAAATTGCTATATTATTTTTCAAAAAACGTTTTGAAATAAGAGAAAAAAGTCTGAGCTATTTTTTGAATATATATATATAACTCAATTACATTAAAAAACCGGTAAAATAACTGTATGGAAGTTTGATAATTCTAACTTAGAAAGAAAAGTAAGCTATTATTGCTTAAGCGGTGAAAGTATTTAGCATTGTTTAATATTATTTAAGGAAAATATTGAGCATTAGGAAAATATTGAGCAGTACTATACAATAAAGAGAACATATACTAAAATTAAAATGCTAAATAAATGTAGTATTTTCTTTGCTAAATTTAATTGTTGTTAGTTACACTTAATAAAGCGATCTAAAAAGGTACCAAATAGTAGTAATTAAAGCAATATTACATAGAAATATCAGTATTCTAAATAGGTTAATTATGTTAACTAGTATTTTAATTTCACATGCAACCTTTTACCGATATGCTACTTTTGTAATTGTCAATGTGTTTATTTTTAAATAATTTTTAAACCGGTAACTTTCCTTATAGCATAGTAAAACATAAAATGTTAACATTATGCACCTCGCATAGAATACGGAATATTTTCCATCAATGCAGATGTGCACTTCAATGTATACATTTTAATCAAGTAGCTTTTAAGAAATTACCTTACGAAGGAATTAATTTTCAAACTATCACAAAGTCTTAACATGAAAGAAAATTTACCATAGCGTAAACAGCACTGATGTTGCAGTAATAATTATAAAACAGGAAGAAGCGGTTGTGTACTGTAGTATATTGTCTATATCAGGCTTGTCCTCTTTAGTTTCGTATTTCGCCCAGGATTGGTGGCTCACGAAAAAATATTCCATCTTGTTCTGCGATTGTAGCCTTGCCAACATGTGATAATGAAAAGTGCCAGGCTGGGGGGTATCGTTCCAAGTGGTTCAGTTGGTAGAACGTCACTGCGCTATACTGATGACCCGAGTTCGAGTCCCGGCTTGGATATTTTTTCATTATGTTGGCTATACGACTTTTAAGCAATTAAAATTTGAAATATTATTATTAATGAAAGGCGTGAGAAATTTTTTATGGAAAAATTTCTAAGTATTAAAATGGATTGCCATAGTTCAGACAAAAGCGTCCCGCCTGAGCATGCACCCTGTGCGTTACATGGCCATTCTCTTATGAAGATAGCCTGTCTCGCAGTAAAGCACCATACATTGCATGTTAACCCTTTCAAAGGCAAAGCACTCCCATTCCTAAAATTTTCAAATGAATGAATGACACCGGAATTTTGGAACAAATTTATTTGGAAATGAGAAAAAAAAACTATATTTCACATTCATAATAAACGTTAAATTTCATACCAAAATTCTGGTGCCATTCTGGCATTTAAGGATTAAAATTAAGTGGTTTCATAAAGGTATCATCGCTCTTGAAAGAGTTAACCCTTGATGACGAAGACACTGAGTGGAGCATCGACGCTTCTAAAATTATTGCTCCTCGGCATTTGTCTGAATATTGAATGTTCGGTAAAGTAGATTTGCGACACATCTTCATATGCGCAAGCACTGTGTTCTGTGACAGTGTCACTCTATTGATTTAACTGATTAATTTCGATTTTTTAATTTATCGCATTTAACAGAAAACAAACAAATATTCTAGTTTCAAAACTTAGATAGAAAAGTATATACCGGGTACACTATAAGTCACAAGAGGAATACAAATACAATAATACTGTGTTTTTCCCTCAAATGTACAATAACATAGTATTATTTTAAAAATATTTTATTGAAAGAATAATTTATTTTTCAAAGACCAATTGGCACTGTCAGCACTTTGCACAGCGGTGCATGACAATCGACATTGCAACTGGGATTATAAATTTTCAAATTTTCGGATTCCATGAGTGAGAATAACTTTCATACGTGACAATATACTCTACATACCTTCGACGAGGGTTTATTTTGTACTCCTTATCACATTGCGGATTATATAGCGATAGACAGCAGCTTTTGAGCTAACTGTCGGTGACAAATGCATTTTTTCTGGCAATAATTATTTTTGCTAAAAAAAAATCCCACCAATTTCTGCCTATTTATAGGACAGCCATATATACTGTATATTCCTTTATTTACTGTATATATTTACTGAAATCATAAATTCATTTTATAACAGACATTCAAGACAAAAATGTCTCTTTTTTTTTTTTTAACTGACAATTCTGTCGAAATTATTAAAAATATTACATCATAATTGTTCTGTAATGTCATATATTTGCCTGAATCTTACGAAAAATATATTAAACATTTATAACACAACAACATGCTAATGTCTCTGAGTTATTTTTTCAAAATTAAACATGGAATGTTTGAAATTTGCGCAAGCAAATTTACAACATCATTAAACTTTTATGTGCTTTTTATGCTCTATTTTTAAAATTTTTGGATTTTTATTTATTTCGTGACTTTGAATCACCTTGTATAGTTGAATAATATTTAAAAATAATCTATATCATCAAATGCAGCAATTTGCAGTTTGAAATACACAAAATAAAGTACAATGTAACCGCGCTAATACGAACGAGTTTAAATCAATGTATCGGGTAATTTGAATTAAAAAAAATAAATCCGCGAACCACAATTTGTAGGAACAAAATAGTCATGCCAAGTCCACATACGAAGAATAACTTCCAAACATCCTTTCAGCTTCGTTTTTTAGCGGTTTTTACTATATATTTCATTTAAAAATATGTTATTGAAATAATGAAATCATTCTATAAGAGACATTCAAGACAAAAATGTCTCATTTTTTTTAAAAAACTGAAAATTCTGTCGATATTATTAAAAATATTACATCTTAATTGTTCTGTAATGTCAAATGTTTGCCTGAAATCGTATGGAAAACATATTAAACTTTCATAACACAGCAACATGCTAATGCCTTTTATTTAATTTTTCAGTGTTAAACATGAAACGTTTGAAATTTGTGCAAGCAAATTTACAACTTCATTAAACTTTTATGTGCTTTAGGATTAATGAATCTCTTTGAATGAAAATATATTTCTCCCATAAATCAAGAAGACTCTAATGATGTGGGAATTGATTTTGTGAGATATGATGAATAACACAAATCACTTGCCAGAATGCACCAATGAAGTGTAAATTTAATGAAGAATTCTAATATTTATAATTAAAATCAGTTAAGTGAAGGTTCTCTGTGGTTAATGTTAATAATGCACAAACAGAAAGCGTCGTGTTCTCTGAAGGGGAACTCCAAGTTACCTTTAAAATAGTTACATTTTAAAAGTGGAGGAAGGTAAGAAACGTCATTGGCAATTTAAATTATAAAAACGTTGCAAATAAACAAATTTCAAAGTTTGTAGATATATTTCAAAATGTCTCACGTACAAACATGTATGAAAAAAGAAGCAATTAGAGGGGTTTCTTCACTAGAAATGTTTTAGTTACTTACAAAGAAATTTATTCCATTTATTATTATTTTTAAATCTTCACAGGAGTTATTATTTTCCGTTATCAATCGAAAATAGTAATAAAAATAATGTGTCTTTAAATTATTTAATTAAAATTAAAGTATATGCACGAAAACGATTATGAGTATTGATTCTGCGAATGCACACTAGATATTCGTTGCGAAACAGCACAATATTTTCTTTCATCTATTAAAAACAATATATATTATAATTAAACAATATAGTGTTATTGAACTTTCTTATTAGGTTTTGAAATATTTTGTGTATGTGTATGATGAGAAACATATTTAGTTTTTTTTAATGGTCAAAAAGTTTGTATATTTAATATTACTTATAAAACATTTCATGTTAAATCTTCTGTATCTCTATAAAAGAGTAAGTGTCTGCCTGCCTGCCCGCGGATTTCTCCGTAATTATAACACCTAGGACTCAGAAATTTTTGTCATGCGTAGATGTTGTCACCGGATAGTATACCTCGCGGCCGGATTTTTAAATTTTAATGTAGATTTAAAAAAAAAATAAAACGTGTATATGGAATTTTGGGTTCGAGGCTATTTCAAGCTCCTCCCATGAAATAGCCTCGGCAACGAAGCAGCCAGCCAATGAGAGCAGTGTAACGACCGAAGAAATCTATGGCCTAGCCTGACTCGTGAGTTGCTGGCCTAGAGTTGTCCAGTTTTGTCCATGGTTTTGTCGCCTAGCTTCGGAGGTTGACTACCGTGTAAGCGAATCGAAAGGACAGTTTTCGATATGCAAAGAGACTGCAAGAGATGTTAGTTGGCAGGTCAAAAAGAAGTGAACTGAGCTACCGAGCTAAGCTAAGAGAGAGTTGAACAGACGATGGTGAGCGGAAAATGATGTGTGCGCGTGAACAGTATATGATGGTTGTGTACGCTGGGGTTTTGATGACAGAGTGTAATGTTTTTTAATTGTTCATCTTATTTTAACTTGTGTATCAAAGATGCCTAATAAAAAGTGCTGGATGTTAATCATCACCTTGGATCACTGGAGTTCGTTAAGTCATTACAGTATGGCTCTTTCCACCTGACATCAATAGAGCTTACTGATTTTAGTTCGGATTTTCTCCACAGGGGGCGCTTTCGTATCTTTGGTTCTATGGGCTGGATCATGACGGGGTATGCCTCATTCGACTCGACATCGATAACCTTAATGAATTCAGTTATGTTCGTATAGAACATATTGTGCCCCCTGGCGGTGGAAGGTGTAACTAAAGGATTTTGCAGCTAACTCGGGTTCTATGGGTCACATCACGACACGGTTTGGCTCATTCGACACAACATCAATAGAGCTTACCTATTTTAGTTCTGAATTTCACCACCAAGGGGTGCTTTCCTATCTCTGTTTCTATGGGCTGGATCACAATGAGGTATGGCTCTTTCCACTTGACATCGATAGAGCTGACTGATTTTAGTTCGGATTTTCCCCACAAGGGGTGCATTCCTATATCTGGTTCTATAGGCTGGATCACGACGGGGTATGGCTCATTCGACTCTACATAGATAGAGCTTTTCGATTTTCACCACCAGGGGTGCTTTTCTATCTCTGGTTCTATGGGCTGGATTATGAAGGGATATGGCTCTTTCGACTAGACTTACGGTAATATATGGGAGTGTGTATGGCACGCCCAGTGTTTGCTGTCTAAGGTAGTGGGGCCCCCAACATTAGATTTGTTTAAAAATAAAAAAATGTTCAACACTGATTTCAGGTACATTTAAGGTTGTTGGCACGGGCAACGCCGGGCGGGTAAGCTAGTAATAAATAAAAATAACCAAATACCTTTTACAATAGTTGAAAAAATTGAAAGTTTATATATAAAAAAATGTTTGAAGATAAAAAGAACCATTTTCCTAAATGGAACCACTGTTACACATAATCTGTGTTAAAATATGTTTATATTTTTAACTCCAAATATACCTTTAACGAATATACAGTTATTTAGATTTTTTTTTTCATACTGGTACAAATTTTATACAGGTTACATATGTGACATATATGTGTCAAATATATGTGACATATATTTGAAAAACATTGTTGTTATTCAATACAGTCTGTATGTTAAATTAAAAGTTAAAATATCTTGAAAAGCACAAAGGAAACTGATGTCGGCCCCAAATCGGCGGTTTAAATTTTGTGTACGAATTTCAATTTATTATTAATGAAACATTTTAGAAGTATGGGCATATCAGATCAAATCAACACTTTCGGGTGCGAATTTTTTCGTTAAGTTTTGAGAAAAAATTATTTTTAGGTTCAAGCAAATTAATGTTGTAATAAAGTAAAAAAAAAAAAAAGTAAAGTAAAAAAAATATCCAAATGGCAAAAATTAAGGTTTACTAATTCAAAACTATAGCGAGTGAATTTGAATTTATGAGGGATTATAAAAATACTGTCTTTTCGCAGTTTTCCTTTGTGGCAAAAGGAAAGAAAAAATATTGAATTGAAAAAAAAAATAGATTTGTATAAAAATAAACTATGACAGGTGGTAAAAAAGAGGATAAAAGCGTGGTTTGTGGGATTAAACAGTAATTTTCATCTTATACTAAAACGTATCGTAAAGTTTCGTTGAAATCGGTCAAAAGTAACACATTTGTATAAGTAAAACACCCTCAAACACATCAAATTTTATAGAGAGAGATAGAGTTCTTATTTAGTTTGCAAATTAAGCTAAAATTATATCCTTTTCTTTTTCAAATTTATCAGTTGAATATATTATCATAAATACTCATAGTTTTTTACATTTAGCCAATATCCTAACATTTTTACAATATGCAACACAACATTTTTACAATATGCAACACAACACTTTTACAATATTCAACTCTACATTTTTACAATATTAATTTTTACAACTATCATTTAAGAAGTATTGCTTCGGATAATGCTGTTCATTTGTGCCGCTGCAACATCAACATGACATCTCTCTCTATATATAAGTCACTCTTGGTATGCATGTTCCTTATACAAATCTGCAGTTTTTGTCCGATTGGAAAGAAACTTGATCTACATATGTTGTTGAACACGAGAAAATTACTGTTACCTTTAAAAATTTCTCAGACAATTCTTTATCACTTTTTTCAAATATCTCCTTCAGTTTATCATTACAGATTTTTTTTATTTACAGTAATCCCTTAACATTCACGAGGGTTAGGTTCACGGATATCTCAGCGAATGTCAAAATCGTGAATGTTGAGACTATCCTCCCGTGCATAAAAGGGGGTTAGGTTTTACGATTTTTTAATGGAAAAAAGCAATTGAAGTGCAAATAGTATATTTATTAAATATTAAAAATACATACTCTAAATAAGTTTGAATAATTTTATACATATTGAAAAAAGCTTATTTGCCGGTTGATGGCTGAAAAAAACTAGCAATATGCGATTTCTTGGCAGAAGACATCTTTTGTTTATGGATTTCCATGTAAGGAAAAGTTGCAGCCTCAATTTCTCTTTTAAATTTAAGACTCCTCACCAGCAAGGGATCACATTCTATCGCTTTATCAACAAGTCGTTGTTGTAATTTTAAAATTTCCGCGAGATTTTTTGCAGAAAATATTTCAGCTTTAATAAAAAGTTTTAATTTTAGAAAATTTAGTAAAAAAAAAAAAGAAAAAGAAAAAGAAAAGAAAAGACGCTTACCTCCAGTTTCACAATTCCTGGTCTCATCGTCTGTGTCATTGTATGGCTCTGTAATTTTTTCTTCAAGGATTTCTAGAAGTTATTTTTCAGTAAGCCCATCATCATGGGATATTATCAGATCTTCCACATCTTCTCTCCTGATATCGTCGAAACCATCACCTCCAACCTGATGAGCCAGTTCCACAATTTCGTCAAGAGGTTTGAAAAATTGAAGGCATTTGATTTTCTTTTTTTACCACATGAGGCCAAATATTTTGCCAACAAGAATTTATTGAACTTTCATTGAGCATAACTCCATGAATTCATGAACTTTCATCCATGCTGCATCAATTTCGGCAATGCAATCTGCTATGTTGAAATTTTTCCAACTCGATGTTACTGTGACTTCTGAATTTACTTCAATAGATTCTAAAATTCGTTTGAAAGATCTTCTTGTGGAGTAAGCTTTGAACGCAACCAGGATTCCTCGATCTAACGGTTGGATCAGTGAAGTCGTATTAGGGGGTACAAAAAAATACTTCGACGTCGGGATGGGCATCTTTTAAACTAAGTGGATGTCCAGTAGCAATGTCAATGAGGAGTAGAACTTTAGATGACAGATTTTTAGATGAAAGGTATTTCTTCACCTCATTAATAAAACAATTATTAAACCAATACAGAAACAAAACGCTGGTTACCCATGCTTTGGTATTCGCTTTCCAGAAAACAAGCAACTTTATTTTATCTTTACCTTTGAGTGCAGGAGGATGTTGCGATCTATAAATTAACGTCGGCTTTACTTTAAAATCGCCTCTAGCATTGGTACACAACAGAAGAGATACCCTATCTTTTGCTGCCTGAAAACCAAGAGCTGTGTTTTCTGTTTTGGCAAGATAAGTTTTCTTCGGCATTTTCTTCCAGAAAAGCCTCTCTCGTCAGTATTAAACACTTGTTCTGGAAAATATCCGCCTCTTTCAATAATGTTTGTAAGTTCTTCAGGAAACTTTTGAGCACTTACATGATCCGCAGAAGCCGATTCGCCAACTCACTTTATGTTGTGTAAACTATGCCTATGTTTGAAATTTTCAAACCACTCTTTACTTGTCTGGAAGTCAAATAAAGTCTCATCCTTTACTTTTATCGAGTCAAATATTTTTTTTATCCTTGGCTCGTATTAAAGCTGAACTTAGCGGCACTTGCTTCTGGTTCATAACTTCTATCCAAATACTTAAGGACGCTGTTACAGCCTTTTCGTTTTTTTAATTGATTTAACCGTAGATTCATTAATATTAAAATAACGACCGACCGCGCACGCTCTTTCTCCCATTCGAACTTATCTAAAATTTTAACTTTTTTGGAAAGATTCAAATCTTTTTTCACTCTTTTAGCTGTAGGCGATATGATGAAGTCTCTCTTTTTAGGTTTGCTAAACACTGAGAAGAAAAAATAGACAGCCGAATAGAAAGAACAAATGTATTCTATGGGGACTTACGTAATTCAAACGATAAACAAAACTTAGAAGGAGCATGCGTATTACATACTTCGAAGAGAAAATTTGAGTTTTGGTTTTTCAATATAAATTGGAGAAATGCCAATCTCGAACAAACAAAGGAGGATAGTCTATTTTTAGCTTAAAATCATGTTTCGGGTAAAACAAAGGAAGTTTATTTAAAAAAATATTCTTTATAAAACGAAATCCGTAAATAACTAAGTTAAGTATTCGCGAATGTATTCGCTAATGTTTTATGTTTCGTGAATAATCAAAACTCACGAATGTTAAGTGATTACTGTATTTTTTTTGTCAATTTCTAATGAAATTTCTTTCTCGTTGCCATAAAAATAAATTTCGTATGGATTATATTTTTATAAATCAATAAAAATTCAGATTCTCTCATTATAATTTGAAATCTGAAACTGACGTCATTTGGGAAGATAATGTGAATTTTTTCGTATATTACAAAGATTACTATAAGTGCGTTTAAACGACATGGTACAGTTATTTAAATGTGTTTGTAGATATAAATAAATAACTTAGCTCCTAATTTTACAAAGATAAATTATTTTCACAGGTATATTAAATTTTCCAAAAAAATAAAAACATATTTTTGCGTATTCAAACCAAAAGTCAACTGTCAAATATGGACGATTAGAAATCATTGCATCGTAACTTTTTTCAGCTTTAGCTTCAACCAAGGAGGCATATTTAAGCTCCCTGGATTTAGGTGGACAATTGGCCACTATTAATAAATATTGGATTTAAAGAAAACAATGTAGAATTCTCCATTAATTTTATCTTTAAAGATGGCCGTTAAAAAAGAAAAGAGGGATTAAAAGTAAAATGGTTTATCGCAAAAAAATGACGTATTTTTTTCATTTAAAACATTCATTTTAATTTTAAAAACTTTTGAGTATTTTTTATAACTTCGACAAAGTGGCATAATGTTTATTTCACCAGCTTCAAAATTATAATGCAATTCTTAAAAGAACAATATATTTTTGAGAAATGATGTTTTGCATCAAAAATCACATAATTTCAAAACTCAATTTTAGCAAATTCTTTTTAAATTACTGTTCGGAGCTGGCATGTAGCCATATCCGGCAACCCTTTGTGTTTCGTCATTTTCTATTGTAAAGGCAGAGTGTGTTTTGTTTTCGTGAAGTGATGATGTATGAGAATAATTTAGAGTTGTGAAAATTAAAAAATGGTTCTACAGTCCACAAAGTGTAACTGATTATTTGTGCTGAGTGATTTACTACGAATTATTCATCGAGTACAAAACATCTGGCCCTGTGAGCCGGAGTCCAGTGATGATAAATTTGTGCGGATTATATTTATTGTGATTAAGACAGCGAGTAATATTGTGGTTCATTAAAGGCTTAGTGCTACGGATAAAGACTTAGTGCTACGGAGATACTGGTGTAATGATATTTATATTTAGTAATTCAACAGTGAGCGTGCATTCGTGTCTGTCGCAGCGATTTGGGGTAAGAGCAATTTTTCCTAGTTTTGTTTTCGATAATTAATTATGTCAATTATAGATAATTTAAATAAGGATCAGCTTAAGTCTGTAGCTGAAGAATTGGGATTAACAGTACAGGAGGGAAGTAAAGTGGTAGATTTAAGTTGGATTATAGAGGAAAGCGAGCATTATGAAAATGAGGGATTAATGAAAAACGTAGTGGAATATGTAGTTGAGGAAATTAAATCTCAGAAGGAAGCCGAAAAAACGAAATTAGAAGCAGAGAGAATTAAATTAGCGCAATTAGAGAAAGAGGTAGAATTGACGAATATTCGTAAGGAACCCTCTCAAAATTCTGAGCTTGAAAAAATTAAATTGGCACAATTAGAAAAGGAATTAGAATTAGCTAAGTTTCGCAAAGAATCGAATGAAAGCGCTTCGTTTTCAGGAGTTTTAAAATTGGAAACGGACAATAGCATAGAAAGTTTTATTAAAAGTATTAAAACCTTAACTATTCCGGTTCCTTCGAGAGCGGAGCCCTTTAATCTGCTTTTCTAGTCACTGGAGAAAGCATATAGAACAAAAAACGTGCCGGACGAGTTCAAAGCCGAAAATCTTTTGAATGTTCTGGGTGAGAAAGCTAGTAATTTAATGATTTATATGTCTGAGGAAGATTTGAGTAACTATGATAAATTGAAAAGTATAGTTTTAGAAGAGTTTCAACCCACACCGCAAGAGTGTTTAAATAATTTCCGGAAAGCTTATAAATTACCTTCAGAGAATTATGTACAATTCGCTTCGAGATTAAGTGCTACGTTCGAATATTATTGTCAGCTGCGTGAGGTATCTGATTTTAAATCATTATGTGAATTAATTGTATCAGATAGAATTTTTGATTCATTGGATCTCGAATTGATGAATCACATTGCAATTAAACAAGAGGAAACATATTTTAAGCCGAAGCAACTTGCGAAAGAATTCGATATTTTCTTATCTGTTAGAAATAAAACCAAAAGTGAGACAGATGCAGGTATGAGAAATTTAAATGAAAACAAACGGGGAAATCAATTCCAAAATTTCCGATCGCAAAAGGGAATGTCAAGTGTATTTTTATCTCAGATAAAAAATGTTAAATGCGTGTTATGTAAGACTAATGAATTTCATGCATTACATGCGTGTCCGCAATTCAAAAGACTTCCTATAAAGGAGAGAGTTGAGGGAGTAAAATCCAATAAAGCATGTTTTAAATGTTTAAATTATAATTGTTATGTGCAAAAATGTGTAGCTAGAAATTGCTTCTGTGGACGCCCACATAATAAATTGATACATTTCCCGAGAGAAGAAAATCAGAGTAATAAAAATGTAGGTCAAGCGAGTGATGAGTTAAGCAGAATAAATGGGGTGCAAAGCGAAAATTCTTTCCCTACGCACGAAACGGTAGCTTAGAGTTTCGTGAAAAATAAAACAAAAAATGTTTTACTAAGTACGGCTCGAATTCTCGTTAAAGATAAACATTCTGAATGGCAGGAAATTAGATGTCTTTAGGATGTGGGATCTCAAACTTGTTTAATTTCATCGCAGTGCACTAACAGATTGCAACTTAAAATAAATAAAACAAATACTTTGATATCTGGTTTAAATGATACTTCGATGACTGTTAAGGGGTACAGACAACGATAGCTAATAGAGATAAAAGCTTTGAAAGGGTATTAAATATGTTGGTCGTAAATAAGATAACGGATTTAATTCCACAAAGGATGTTTAGTGTAGATATTGATATTTCAGATTTAACTGTGCTAGCAGATTATCGATTTAATATTCCGGACAAAATCGACATGTTGATAGGTGCAGAAATTTTTTATGAGTTGTTGAGACCAGGACAAATATATTCACAGAGTTCGAAACTATTTTTACAAAATACGGTGTTCGGATATGTAGCTAGCGGATGTGTAGAACAGGAAAGTGAGAGAAAAATCCATTGTGGGTTAATTCGGGAGGAGGATTTAAATAAAACTTTTAAAAAGTTTTGGGAAATAGAAAATGTTGAAGTTGAATTAACAAAGAGTAAGTAACACGACATATGTGAGGAACATTTTGCGCGTACACATTGGCGAAATAAGGAAGGCAAATATGTAGTAAAAATGCCGTTAAAAGAAAATCCATCGTGTTTAGGAAAATCTAGGGATATTGCTCATAAAAAACTCAGATCGCTGTGGACTCGTTTATCCAAGGATGAACAATATTTGAAACTCTATAAAGAGTTTTTACAAGAGTATGAAAGACTAGTACACATGAGAGACATTAAAAATATTAGAGAACCCGAGGTAGCATATTATGCCCCTCATCACGGCATATGCAAGCCAGAAAAATCGTCAACCAAATTACGAGTGGTGTTTAATTGCTCGGCTGAAACATCCAATGGCACATCGCTTAATGACTTGCAATTTAACGGAGGTGTGATTCAGAACGATCTATTTACAATAATGATAAAATTTAGGGAACATGTTTATGCCCTAACAGCCGACGTAAAAATGATGTACCGCATGATTAATATCGATCCTAGTCAGCATGCCTTACAGAGAATTTTGTGGAGCGATAATTATGGTGAGGCGCCTAAAACTTTTGAATTACAAACAGTCACATACGGAACGGTTAGTGCGCCTTTTCTAGCGATGAGAACACTAAACCAGCTTGCGAACGATGAAGAGAAAAACTTTCCGAAAGCAGCACCGGTACTGCGAGAACAGTTTTTATATGGACGATGTTTTGTGCGGTGCACCTACGCCAGCGGCAGCTGAGGAGTTGCAGAGGCAGCTCATAGCAATTATGCAGAAAGCAGGAATGAGTCTCCATAAGTGGAGCTCAAATCATAAAAATCTATCTTTAACCCCTGGAGAGGGATATAATTTTGAAAACGAAACCGAAACGAAAACTTTAGGCGTGTCGTGGAACTTGAAGGAGGATTGTTTTGCCTTTAGAGTAAAGGTGGAACTTTGCGATTCATACACAAAACGACAAGTACTGTCAACTATAGCAAGGATTTTCGATCCTTTGGGTCTGCTTGGACCCGTTATAGCGAAGGCTAAAATATTAATGCAACAATTGTGAAGAACAAAAATCGATTGGAACGATGCACTTCCCGCGTCAGAATTTCGAGAGTGGAATCAGTTTCTTACGTCCTTTAAAGGTGTAAACAATATTAAGGTTGACAGACGTACTGTAATTGAACATCCAACCAGTATTGAAATACATGGATTTGCGGATGCCTCAGAGCGCTGCTATGGAGCAGCTCTATATTGCAAATCTAGTGATGCGCTGGGAAACGTTATGACAGCATTAATCGCCAGCAAGTCGAGAGTTTCCCCGATAAAGTGTCTAACGATACCACGTTTAGAGTTATGTGCCGCCGTCCTGTTAACAAAACTGGTAAAAAGAGTTTTATCAGCTATTAAAGGAACAGTGACTAGAATATTCTTATGGTCAGATTCCATGATTGTGCTTTCCTGGATTCAAAAGGAGCCTATAGATCTGAAGCAGTTTGTTCGAAGTAGAGTGGCTACAATACAAGAGAACTCTAACATTGACCAGTGGCGTCACATGGATTCAGAACAAAATCCTGCTGACTTATTATCCCGAGGTATGAATCCAGAAAGACTATTAAACTGTGACTTGTGGTGGAAAGGCCCGGCGTTTCTTAAAAACAATGACTATCCTTACCGTCCAATACGTGTGACAGAAACCAGTGAAGAGTTCAAAAATGAACTCAAATGCTCTGATGGACCTCCTAAAAACATTAATGAACATATACTTTCGATTATTAACGATTCTTTTGTAAATGAGTTAATTGGTCTAAGTAATAACTATATAACTATTTTACGTGTTTTGAGTTATATTTTTAGGTTCATCGGGAACTCCAAAGGACACCACCCTAAGACAGGACCTTTAGGATCTGAAGAATTAAAAGCTTCAGAATTAAATTTGTTAAGTTTGGTACAGAAGCAAAGCTTCCAAGAGGTGCTGAGTGATATAAAAAAGTCCAAACAAATATCAAAAATGAATTCAGTATGTAGTTTGAATCCATTTTTAGATCAAAATGGGATTTTAAAAATAGGAGGTAGGTTGAGCAACAGTGATTTAAATTATGATAAAAAGTATCCAATTTTGTTGCCAGCCAAACATAAATTAACAGAATTAATTGTTAATTATTTTCATAAAAAGTATTTTTATTCAGGACCTCAAGCATTACTGCATCAAATTAGACAGCAGTTCTGGATAATTAATGGGAGAAGTGTATGTAGGAAAATTGTACATAATTGTATTACCTGTTTTAAGGCCAAACCACAGGTACTAGATCAGTTAATAGGAGAATTGCCTGAAGAAAGAGTCAGGAAAATCTTTCCCTTTAATGTAACTGGGGCAGATTTTTGCGGCCCTTTCTTTATCAAGTATAGGGGCAAGAGGAAAGGTACCTACCATAAAATTTAAGTTTGTTTATTTATTTGCTTTGTGTCGAAAGCAATGCATTTAAAGGTAGTGTCAGATATGACATCAGCCTCATTTATTGCTTCCCTTAAAAGGTTTGTTTTTAGGCGAGGTAAATGTGCTAAATTATTTACTGACAACGCGAAAAATTTTGTAGGCGCAAATGCTGAGCTTAAAGGGTTGCAAAGGTTGATACAGCAACCTGATGAAACTCTTGCAGGATACATATCATCAGAAGGTATTGATTGGAAGTTCCTTCCACCCAAAGGCCTGAATATTGGGGGTATCTGGGAGGCAGGTGTAAAATCAATTAAATATTATTTGAAGAGAGTGGTGGGAAACACAAAGTTAACTTATGAATAGTTTCTGACGCTATTGATTCAGGTTGAAGGAATGTTAAATTCTCGATCACTTGTTCCTTTTTGTCTGCTGATATAGATGATCTTAACTTTTTGACCCATTTTCTAATTGGCCGACCTATCACATCAACAGTTGAACCTGATTTAACAAATATTGGTGAGAATAGGCTGGATCACTGGCAAAATTTAACCAAAATGACACAATTAATCTGGAAAAGGCGGAGCTCAGATTACTTGAGCAATTTGCAGCAGAGGGGCAGGTGGAAATTTGAGAAAAATAATGTAGAGGTTGGAGACTTAATTGTTATTAAAGAGGACAATTTACCACCATGTCAATGGTCTTTAGGGAGAATTTGTAATATTTATCCTGGAAAAGACACAAAGGTTAGAGTAGTAGAAGTGAAAACTGCCTTGGGTAAATATAAGCGCCCAATTTCAAAGCTATGTCTCCTACCTATGAATAATTAAACTTGTTGCAAATGTATTATTATTATTATGGTATTCTTTCTGATTGTTTATTAGTGTTTATGTAATATTAGAACTTTTGCATTTATGATTATAGTGTAAATTTGTGCAATACATTTATTTTGAATGTTTAAAAAACATTGCAAGGCGCGGCGGGATGTTCGGAGCTGGCATGTAGCCAAATCCGGCAACCCTTTGTGTTTCGTCATATTCTATTGTAAAGGCAGAGTGTGTTTTGTTTTCGTGAAGTGATGATGTATGAGAATAATTTAGAGTTGTGAAAATGAAAAAATGGTTCTACAGTCCACAAAGTGTAACTGATTATTTGTGCTGAGTGATTTACTGCGAATTATTCATCGAGTACAAAACAATTACATTGTAAATATAATTTCTTAGTTAAATGTAGTATTTAATAATATTAATATTTAATTTTTTTCTCTAAGTGCAATAAAATTGGATTTCTTTAAGCGCTTTCACGTTTTAAATAGATAATGTGCACGCTACATTACGCACTCAAGTAAAGTCGTATTTTTCAATTAATTGTAGGCGAAAAGTAACAATTCTTGCAGAGTTAGAAAATTCATAATGTTTTATTTTCTACACATAATATAATGTTAACCATTCTAACTACTTGAAAGTGAAATTTAGCGAAACTTCAAGCAATTTAGCTCAACATTTTTCTTACGTTAAGTTGAGTAGATACGCAGCAAACCAGTTTGTTGACAAACATGCACATTATCTATAAATGTAAATGCATATTTGTATATGATTCATGAAATGAAAGAATTTGTTTTAACTAGACAAGTATCAGTTCATAAGAAAAACTATCCCCTGTGAAAGTGCCATTATATTTTAAACCATGTGCCGGTTTTCATTCAGAAAATATTAGTATTTTATAGAATTTACACAAGTAGTGTAATTTTCACTGAATTTATTGGTCGCCAAAATATAAGTTTAACATTCTTTTACCGCAATCTTCCAGAATATTAGATTTGATAAAATTTAATAAATGATTAAAGTCGATGTTAAAGTTGTTAGCAGATGCAATTTTCATTGGAGAATATGATTTGCCTTTGACATCGTTCACGTGTAATTAAATTTGAAAATCGTCCCTCCTGTTTTTAAAGGCACCATGATTTGATTATGGAAAAGCTCAAGAGAAAAAACCCATAAAAATCCAGTTATTATCAGTTACCTTTCTCTGATACTTATATAATTCCATTTATTTTTAAAATATCTGAATCAATAGTTAAAAATATCTCGGCAGGGTACTTTTTGTCCTTCATTGAAATATATGCATGTCAAATTTCAAAACTTCCATAATCCTAAACTACAACAGAAACTTCAATATGCCAATGTTTGTCCATAATTGGGGTGCATTTTTCAGATTTGTTTTCTCCATTGAAATAAGTAAGCAACTCTATTGCTTAACAAACAAGCATTTGGGCTTTGAAAGTCTTTAAAACGTGTGATAAACCTTTTGATATTGTTATTAGATCTATAGCTGTTAAAAGTGTGGAACTGTGAAACAAAATTACAATAAATGTATGAGGCTTAAAGGTATTTTTCTACTTATTTTATTTATTTTTAAATTTTCATGTTCCACCACGTTTTAATTTCTTTTTTAAATATCATATAACTTAAAAAAAATTTCAAGATGTGCAGTGTTTTGGAACAGAAGAATAGTCAATCTCAGACAGAATAACGTATACGAGTAGTAATTTTCCAACTGAACGAAAAATGTCCGGGCCAGGATTTGAACTTGGGATCGCTTGGCTGAAGCCGCCACGCTCCAATTTGAAATAATTGTGTTAAAATTAATCTAGAATAACGTATGTTAATCTTTAGATTATTCTAATCAAATCTAAGTCATATCTAAAGTGAAATATTAATTAATAAATTTTCCAAAAAATATTTACTAATATAAACACTTTAAGCAATATTCTTTGACACGAAAACATATATTAAATCAATTTATATGAACGGAAATAATGTAAAATAGAATAGAAATGCTAAAATAGAATAACAAAGAAAAAAAATGTATTCCACTTTTAACCTTAGTGAAAGAGTATGAAATTTCCAGCTCATGAAAGAAATTTAAATAATCATATAAATAAAAACAAAAATACGCAAATTGTGATTATCAGAAGTATTTTCTACTGTAAAATATGATACAGAATTTACTAATTTTATACGTTGCTTAGTTAGAATTAATTTTCTTTAAATGTTACGTGAACGAAGTCACGGGTAACAGCTATATATATATTGATGTTAGTTATGATCTAGTTACGAATCATCCTTTATATCCAGCCCAGCCCTATATTTTACAAAATATAAAAGAAAATGCAATAATATATTCATAAATCGAAAGGAACATCCGGTATAAGCAAGATAATAACTTATGATTTCTTGATGTAAGTCGAAGGATATTTTATTTTTAAAAATGATTCTTTACATAAGCAAGCCGACACGAAGTATTTGAATAAAGAAAAGTATAAATGCTTGGTGTAATATGATAATCATATACATATTTACTCCATAAAATATTTATTGATAATGGGGAGTTGCTTTGCTTTAATATGAAGCATACATTATATCAGTTATATTCAAATTTATCGAACGATTATGCACATAATCGTTTATTCATAGTTTTTTACTTTTAGTCAAGATCTTAACATTTTTGCAATATCCGTTGTCATTTAAGATGAATTGCCTAAGATAATGTTATCCATTAATGTAATAGCTACAACTTTAGATGGCAAGATACTTTACATATTGATTTTACTTATGTTTAAGTTAAATTTATGAAGTTTTTTTATTTCTATAACAATGCCATGCTGCATAGAATATTAAAGAAAAATTCAATAATATATTCATGAGTTAAAAGACGCCTGTGGCGTAAATAACAGAGAAAATGATAATTTCTTGATGCATCGTCGAAGGAAGGTGTATTTTTGAACAAGACTCTAAGTAAGATGACATAAAGTGATCCATTGAACACAAAATGAATAATGATAATCATAAATTTTAATGTTTTTATTGCACAGGGAATAATATTATCTAGTTATTGTAAACTACACTTTATATTGTCTACATTGCATATGCAATAAAAACAAATTCTTTTTTTTTCTTTTTTCAAAAAATGTTTAATACAATGGAGTCATTAAGAAAACACTTTTCTAAAAACATTTTTAATTATTAGATTCAAGAATATTTCTTGAATATGCTTACATTAAGTGAAATTAATGAATAAATATAGCAGTTTCACGTAGAATTCACATAATATTTATAGAACAACGAAATGCTAAGAATTATAAATTTTATAAAATTGCATAAACAGAACCAATATTTAATAAATATAAATATTCTTCATTATTGCTAATTCATTAAAAATCATCAATTTTAACAAACATTAAAAACGAAGTACGTAATTACAAAGATTTAAAAATATATATAAAATAAAACATTTATTTCTAGATATAATATGTCGATACCTATACGTGCTGTTCATTGAACATCATTATCAAAAGTCAAGTCAATGTCAAAAACTAATTGACTTCTACTTTCTGAGTAATTCTTGATGAATAAGAGACGAGACGTTTGATTGCTAGACAATTGTCCGTTTAGAATTTCATATCTGTAACAGAAGTCCGTAATTATACGCTTATACTATTTCGGAAATAATTTGTAAGAATAAAATAACTAACGTGGGTTATTAATAAAGCATGTACTGCCGCATGAGCAGAAACGTAGAGAATAATGGACCTTCTGGGACTTCAATAATGATCAACAGATCGTGAAATATGGTTTACTCTTAAATGCTACCTAGACAGCGTATTTATTTGGGCATTTAATAGTTTGAATAATAATCGAGACAACTATTGTTAGAGTGCTCACTGACCATTACAATAAAATGATGATTTAGTAAATGAATGCGAATTGTTTAATTATTAACAGAAACTAAAACATTTAGAGCAGTTTAAAAATAAATAACAGAATATTTATTGTAGGTATTTAATTATTAATTTATATGAGAGAGCATAACAATTTTTGTCGGAATGCTTAATAGCACTTAAAGTAAAATGATAATTTAGGAAATTTATAGTGTATTAGTAATCAGAGACTAAATTATTTAGAATGACTTTAAAAATAATAACATGATATTTATTGTATGCGTTTAATAATTTATTTGTGTTATAGAGCGTAATACACTATTGTGGACGGGATTAATAACAGTAACAACTGAATGATAATCTAATAATTTATAGCACATATATTTTAATAGCTAGTGGAAACTGAAACATGCAAATTAATATTTAAAATAATAACAGAACATTTACTGTTAAAAGCACATGTTAAATATTGAAAGTAACATTATATTAATTAATACTGTATTTTTCATATGAAATATATAGTTAATTTGTTTGATATAGGGTGAAAACTATTGTCGGGGTGTTTGAAGGCAGTAAGAGAGGAAGTACTATTCTGAGTTTTTAATACTTAGAAGACTCTAAATTATTTGGAGCGATTTAAAATACGTAATAACTAATTTATTTTTCTGCATTTACTAATTTTTGTTTGATGTAGTGTGATAACTACTGTTACTGTACAATAAAACTAGTCTATTTATAAAAATAATTCTAAATTTAAATGTACACTAGATTTTATTTACTAAATTTTGTCATTTAGATACGAATATTCTAGTTTCTTTTTTATTATTATTCTCAACATAAAATAGCATGTATTCCATCCTTCCCCCCCTTTTTTTGCCTTAAATGGTGTAATTGGGAGGCATTCAAAAGGTCATTTGCAGTTTACAGAAACGTTTCCACAGTTAAATTCGACGATAAATGCTATATTCTTTGCAACAATTTTACTCTGTTAGCCATGGCTCTTGGATGTCTCGAAATTTCCATGATAGTAGAATTTTTCTTAGTACACAGTGGAGTATTGCCTGAGTCGGGTTGAACTAGATCTGAACAAGAAATTTCTGCTTAAAGTCGCTTAACGTCAACCCGAAACCCGATCGTAACATGGCAAAAAATATTTCATCAACTCTACAAGAGCTCTATACACTTCAACCGGATGCCAAAATATTCAAAATCGAACCCAAAGGGAAAGAAACTTAATCCATATTTTAATACAAATACAGGAAAATAGTCTACAGTTATATCTCTAATATCATTTTGTTTCTTTTTCGAATTATAATGAACACATATGTACTCATTAATATTCAAATATATAGTTTTTTATTTAAAAAATATTCAGAACTTTCTTTTGAAAAATCAAGTGAACCCGAAATGAACCCGACCCGCAACGAAAGAAATTAGCGTGAACCCAATTCTACCCGAAACAAGGGTCGAGTCGAATTCGGGTAAAATCGGGCTCCCGATCCGATGCAGGACTCTGGTTTAGACTTTTCGATTTTTTCACACACCACTTGGCACCACTTGGGGAGCGTTCCGATTGATAAAATTCATTGTTGATTTTATCCAAAGATTTTATCCATTGATAAAATCTTTTCAATGTTCGTTGGTAGCGACTTCCTAACTTTAACTAATGCTTTAACAACACGTAGTTCATGCTAAATGGAAATTTGCGGTATGGCTGGATGACCATTGGCTTTATTTAAATGGCTAAAACAAAAGAATGGAATTTTCATGTATGTAGTGGAAGAAAAAGGCCTCATTCAAATCAATTTCTGAAAGGCTTCGTGATTGCTAATAGTGTTTTATGAAGATAAGTTAAAACGAAAAAAAAAAAGTATCAAATTAAGATAACTCAATTTATTATCACTATATTTCAGAAAACGTTTTCAAAGAAGAGAGTTTCATATATATATATATATATTATATTACGATGATTTACCGTCATATGTTGTAGTTGCAGTAACGTGGATTATAGAAGGAGCACACATGGTTGCACAACGAAGTTAAGAACGTTGGTTGTTATGGATGATATAAATTTTTAGAAGCAGTCGTAACATTTTAGTTGCAGTCTCCACGCAGCCATAGCGGCAGTAGAATTTAAAAACCAGAGGCGTTTCTCCATAAATTCAAAATGAACAAGGCTTTCCATTTCAATCCTTTATTAAATGTTTCTCTTGGGCAGTTTCCACCATAACCATAATAGCCTTGCATCACTACATCATCAAGGTATAGAGGGTAAGTATCAGAACATCTCAATAATTCTCAAAACGAGCAGCCAGGAAGTTGTTTACAAGTGAAAATACGACTTAATTCTGAGGGAGCGCCGCAGGTAGCTGCTTTTTGTTACCCCGCGCAATAACACAAATTATGACGTAGAACGCGCACTGAACCAATGAAGAATTAAAGAAGACGCGTCATGCTACGTCACGACCAATGAAAGATAATTAGTAAAAAAGTTCGGACAGAGAGGAGTGGATTAATTTTGTAGTAAAGTGACTTTAGAGCGGGAAATTAATATTCGGAATAAAAATGAAAATGGCTCTCAAAAAACATTCTAAAACCCAGAAATGATCGGGGATCATGATAGAAATTAAGAATAACTAAAAGCTTTATATTTAAGTAAATTTGGACAATTTAGAATTAAATAAAAGGGAAATTAACAGAGTCAACGATAGAGCTAAATTAAAAATAAGGATTTAATGAATATAGAGTAGTAAATTGGAATAAAACAGGAAAAAAAATTAGAATTGTAAGAATTTTGAATAATTTAACTAAGGAAAAATGGCGAATTTTTTTATTATTACATATATATATATATATAAAGTCGAGGTCTATATGGCCCAATTCTCCAACTACAGTCCCAAATCAACTGCCCCATATTTAGTGAAAAAACTTTTCACTGTCATGAAAAGTTTGAACCAGAGCCTATAGCCAAGAGTCTGGGTTGTCCAATAGAATCATACTGTCAAACAGTACGGCATTTACGCGCATAAATTAACTGTGAATATTGTTTCCTTAATGTGTCAACGACCTCCTGCACTGATAAATCTGTTGTTACTCAATATTTTTCTATTATTTTAAAACCATAATAATATTAAACACTATATTATATTCCATACGTAGTTTTATCTGTTTTTTATTTACAATTCTTTTTACATAGATACAGTACTTACAAAAGGTTTCTTAGAGACTAAAAAAATGCAATTAAAAATTAAAGAAAGCGAACTACTACAATTGCAAACTTGAAACCAAGTCTTTTAACTATTAATAGCGTTCATATTAAAGAAAAAGTATCCTACAAAATTACCGTATTTACCCGCGTATACGTCGATCCCGCGTATAAGTCGACCCCCACTTTCCCGATCAAGAAATTTGAATTTTTATAAATCCCGCGTATAAGTCGACCCCCACTTTTCCGATCAATAAATTTGATTTTTTTTCAAAATACATTATTCAAAATCACCTGGAAAAAAAAGAAAGTATACAAAATATACAATAATAAAGGAACTTTATTATTTGTTTTTTTGTACATTTATTCAAAATCATCTGAAAGAAAAAGTACTAAATATACAATAATGAAGATAATAATATACAAAGTTAAACTGATTCGAGGTCCGATTCAATATCGGACTCGCCAAACCCTTCACATAAGTCCTTCGTCGTCATCGGCTCATCATGATACACGTTTTCAATCTCTGTATCGCAACATCCTTCCTCGTCGTTATTACTTTTTCAAATGGCATCATCTTCTGTGCCGTCTAGTTCGTTGCTTATGCCGTAATTCTTGAACGATTTTATTATCATTTCGGAAGGAATTTGATTCCACGCATCTTTAAACCACTGGGCAATTAATGCAATGTCGGACTTTCTAATATTACCGCCCTTTGTTAATGTTGGACAACCGGATGAAATCCACTCTGAAAAAAAAAATTAAGGACCCTCGCATAAGTCGACCCCCCCCCTCCCCCACCTTTAAAGTCCCTTTTTGTCCAAAATTTCTCGACCTATACGCGGGTAAATACGGTATATCTTTAAAAAAGAAACTTCTTAGAAACACACAAATTACCATCACATTTTTCTTTTTCACATTCAGCCTTTCAATAATTAATCTATCAATTACATCATTTTGATATTCGATAATTTACTTGTACTAGCAGTCGAATTTGGGTTAAAAACTGATTATCATAATCCTTTTATATGACCTAATATATTTCTCCAATAAAATCATAAGGGGTGCAGCGAGCACTAATTCTTTAAGACTAAGCGAGTGCAAAACTAAGAACAACTTGTTTAAAATATTCTATGTCTTACAGACATGTATTCTAAGACATGCTGTATATTGTTAAAAATTTTGTGCTGGGTGGAACAACTTTTGGTGCTGCAGCAGCTGCAATCATATAATCGTGAAATCTCGTCGCAACATTTCGAGCTACGGTTCAACCACATTTCCTAATATTGGAATGAGATTTCATGATCTTGTGGTTGCCAGCTACTGCAGCACAAATAGAGGGTTCAAGCCAGCAGAATTTTTTTATAGTGGCCTAGGATTTTGCGTAAATATGCATGCAATATTCTTTTAAAATAAATTTGATTGTTGGATAATGCTAGTTAAAAGTTAAGAAATGTAGACGTTTTTGTAGAAATTTAGTTGAACTGGGCCGGCCGGGTGCAAAAGCTTTCGTACCGATATGTCCTAGTCTTTACTTTGCTGCTCAATAGGGACTGCTCAGACTAGAATTCAATGTGTAGAGCATAGATGTCGGTTCCGGTCCCGTTTATTGAGGTTTAAAATTTAAAAAATATACAAAATCGCGCTGGTAAGCACGACAGAGGGCCGGGTGGTTAACATTAAAAAGAATTTGCACTTTCGTTATACGGAATATTCACACATTTTGTCTTGGTTTCTTTTATGTATTTAGAGGGCATTTACATAAAATTTATGAAAAAAAAAAGAAAGGAAAACAAAAGCAATCATAAATGTTTTTGAAAATAAAGTGAAAATTTATTTCTCATTTTTTTATTGATATTACAGTAAAAGATAAAACTTAAAATAATGCTTTTAAAAGAGTTTGGTATTTATTATTATTATTCTCCACTTTTGTTTTAAAAAACCACATCTAACAGAATAAAAATATATTTAATGTGAAAAATGTGAAAAAAATTAACATTTTCTTTTTGTTGGTGAATGATTATGGTTTCTTTTTTAAAAAAAACAGGAATACGGAATCAATAAAAATGCCATCTGTGCCATGAATACTTAGGATCTCGGTTTATTTAAAACTCAAACTCTTTTTCTTATGAATATTTATGAATAAATATAAGTACACGGAAAGTATCATCGACGGTGGTTCTTTGTAAAACTAAATATAAATCCTGTTTAGATACAGATGTGTCATCGTTTCCAATGAATTAAAGTAAATCGGTACAGAAATTATATGGCGAAAATAGGTTTGTTGAATACTGCACTTCCAGAATAAGCACTTAAAACATAATTTTGTAATTTACTTATAATATTTAGATTATTTAGACTGTTCATAAATATGTTTGCATATAATACAGAAGTAACCGAGTTTTACACGTATAATAGAATTATAAAGAAATTTACAGAAGAATAACACACATAAATATTAAAAAATTAAAAGATTATTCCATATTGAATACTGTTTATTTTTTTATTCTGATTTATATAATGTTAAATATTACTTCAAATTACAAATTTTATATTCAATATACAAAATTTCAAATATCAGTAATGCTTCATCATAAAGGAATGTTTTACAAATTCTAAAATAATTAAGACTTCACAATTAAATAACTCGAAATCGTTATATAGTATAAATTACTTTCCTGTAAAAAAACAGCATGTAATGCGAAGAGCATTTTTAAATGGGAAAATATATGCTCCATATCGTAACAGATATTCTTAAATTTTACGTCTACACTAAGGAATTTTTATATGAGTCAAAATATGGTCAGAAAACTAAATTAGCAGTCCGGTAAGTTTGTAAATCAGTTTGTAAAAATGTTGATAATGTTCTTAATAAAGTTATAGAAAGATAAGAGGGAGAAAAAAATGCATGTCCATTTATAATATTTCTTCATTTTTTTCTGGTGTCTCGTCCGTCCACATTTCATAAATGTATCTAAAAATAACAAATTGCCTTATCAGAGTAGATTTACAATATAAAACTTGTTGAAGTGTCGAATTTTTTTTATCAAATAAGCAAAAAAAAAAAGTTCAATTTTTAAACCTTAGAATATACCGATAAATTCCACGATTTCATAGACGGCCTTACTTATTCAGACTTAAAAATATTGAGATTTTCCCAAAACTATTTATTTGCACTTTAGTATATAATATGTTCTAAAAGAAAATTAATGCCTGTTGCTGTGTTTATGTCTTTTAATAACAATTATCTTAATAGCACCACCTAGCGATAAAAATTTTAGTTATTTCATTTCCTTTGCCACAAATAATGCGACACTTTGACAAGTTTTAGGGTGCAAAACACTTTCCGATACGACAATTTGTTAATTTGTTATGAATTTTTCAAATGTGAACTAACTTATGTGACTCTCGGTATATTTATATTATTGAACGGCGTAAGTTCCTTTAATTAGAAATGTGTTTGGAAAGATTAAGATCAAAGTTGAGCGAGTTGAGTGAAAAAGAGCGAAGCTGTATACACTGTTAAAAATTTGCAGCAAACTGTCCAGTCATTTGACCGTTTTTATAAGAAATGGTTACATAACCGTAACTTATCTGTATTCTGACCATAATATGAGCAATAATATGGTCAAAATAGAGTTAAATTACTGTTGTGTAACCGTTTTCTATAAAAACGGTCAAATGACTGGACAGTGTGCTGCAAATTTTTAACAGTGTACTACAATAAAAATAACATTTTTATTGCTTAAACGAGAAAAAATCAAATACATTTTTATTTATTCCCCTTATATTTCATACATGCTTTTAATACTTATCACGTACAATTTAAACAAAAAGCTAAACATGAAAATCATGAAATTTGCCATCTGTTGCGTTTATTTTTTTATTATTAATACTTCACCTATGAATATATATATATATATATATATCACACCAAATCTTAAATTATTTTTTTTCATAGACACTTTCTAACTTTCATTTTCAAACTTAGCATATAAATCATTAAACATCTCATTTCGTCTCTTTCCCATAAATTCGTAGGATTTCTACTCGAATAAACATGGATATTTTCCTTTGACGATATTTATGAATGAATAGCAATTCACGGTTGATATGCATTAATGAGGGTTCATTGGAATGTTATAAAAGAAATTCCTTTGAGGAAATAGAAATATCTGAGTTTTCGGTGAAATATATACTGCAAAAAAGAAAAGAAAAACTCGGAAAAAATGAATGGTTACCGAATATATGGAAGAAATAGATAGTTCGGCATTTGTCAAAATCTTTACTGTACAAAGTAAGACTTTTGTTAAGGTATGAAAGTAAATGTCTTTCTATTTCCACATTTCTATTACGTCGCTCCATTTTTCATATGCTTTTACCAATCAGTCAGGTTAAAATTATAACTTATTTCTATTGATTAAGAACAATATTCAACATTCATACTAATACACTTTTATTTATGATGTTCATTTAATTCAATCGATAGAGGGATACAGAAATATCTGCAGAAAATGAAATGGCATATCAAATAAACAAAAACATAAAAATATCACACAGCGACATGCACTGCTAAAATTAGGTTCTTATAATTAATCCATAATATTGTTTATTTTCAAGCATATAACGTATAAACTAAAAAAAATAATAATAATAATAATAATCAAAAAAATGTTTATCAATCTAGAAAAATATAATATAACCACGAAACAAAATATGAAAACAACTTCGTTAGATTTGCCAACGATTCTAAAAAACATTTTCTATCTTTAGAAATTTCAGAAATCAATATATTTTTAGATAAAAGAAGCATTTATAAGCATAAAATCTCTATTTGTGACACTCATTTATGGAAACGTTTCAGAGTTCATATTATAGTGTATTAATCAGGTATTAACAGGAAATCGGTTTTAGCAGGATATCAATTCTAAATTCAATATTTTCATTTTCAAGAAATATGTTTTACAGCAACCATTAAAATGAATATTATTCTGTCACCCTAACTTGAATAAATTCAGTTACGCAGCTGCAAATGTTTAATTGAGAATTCATAGCATCCCTAAAACCACTATTTCGGTTCCAGAAACCTTATTAATGCACTAAATAAAAAAACAACTCGAAAGTGTTTCCGAATATCAGTAGCAGAAAAAACACCTTTGTTTTTATTAATGCTATTTTAAATCTCGAAAATATAGGAGAATTTCGGGTATTATGGAGTGCAATTTACATTTGAGGCAATATCACAGATCGATATTATTTAAAACCTGCAAACCGACTACAACCACAAACTTCAACTATCTGCGAATAGTTATTTGTAGACAAAAATCATTTTGCGAAATTAGATTACATGCAAATAAATAATAATAATAAAAACTTTTTTTGTGGGTATTATGAAATAGTCGGAAAATATAGAATAAGGGGTTAAAAATGAAGAAAACGAATAAAATTTGTCAAAAACAAACAAACAGTTGTAATGGTATCAAGAAAGCATGATGAAGTTATAGTGTCTAGGTAGACAGCCAATATACTATAGTTCATACTTCATATTTGCACAGATCACAAATATAAGGATCTTTCTTTGCGCCATCATAATCGTGGAGTATTTATGAAAAATTGATATTCAATATAACCAGACACCGTCGGATTCTGAAAACATTACTACATTTACTGGTATTGATCCCGAGCTAAAAAACGAGTATTACATCATAAAATGTTAGTATATCGGGGTACATTATGCTTAATTTCAATGTAAAAATATTACTTTTAATAATGAATGAAAAATATTGATAAATTATTTCCTGAAACTTTCCAAAGACGAAAAACAAATATTTATTCACACAACGCGTCTTGACGCCAACCGACGCGCGTTTTAGGGGCATTCTGGAAATGTTCTTCAGTAGTTTATGATATTGCCGCTTGGTGGCAACATTTTAACAAACAGAAACCTTGATATTCCATATTACCCGACTATTCCATAATACCCGAAGTTCTTATAATTGTTTTTGAGGTTTCTAAATATAAGGAACGGTTTTCAGAATCGAGGATATCTCGGAAGAGGTTATTGTATTATTTTCATTCGTAGTTATGATATACTTTCCGAGAATAAGAAACATTTGTCTTTTTTTACAACGTGCTCAGGGTAACGCCGAAACAAAATGACTAAAATTTTAAAACACAACATATTCTTATATTTAGTATACAAAACTCCTCTCAATAGCGTTTCAACACGTGTTCATTCTTTTAAGTTCAAAGTTTATAAAAAATTCTGTGAAAACGAAATTAAACATAGTAATGAAAGAGAAAATTATTTTAAAATTTATCCTTTATTGTGGTTACATATTTACATATGAAATATATAAATATTGACATATGAAATACATAAATATTTACATAGGAAATATATAAATATTGACATATGAAATACATAAATATTGACATATGAAATGTATAAATATTGACGTATGAAATACATAAATATTGACATGTGAAATATATAAATATTGACATATGAAATATATAAATGCATCTTATACAAGAATTTCAAGTATTTTTTCATTTAAACTTTAAAGTTTCTTTTTTAAACTTGCGATATAAATCTCATTTCGTCACTTTCTCATGAATTCTTAGGATTTACACTCGTATAAACATGGATATTTTTCCTTTGAAGATATTTAGAAATGAATAGCAATTCACGATTGATATGCATTGATGAGGGTTCATTCCAATGTTATAAAAGGAAATTTTTTTGAAGAAATAGAAAAATCTAAGTTTTTGGTAAAATATGTTCTGCAAAATAAATAAATAAATAAAAGGAACTAAAAGAAAAGAAAAATTAATGATTGATATGTATTGATGAAGGTATATTCCAATGTTATAAAAGAAAATTTCTTTTAAGAAAAAGAAATATCTATGTTTTTGGTTTAATATGTTTTGCAATAATTAAATAAATAAATAAATAAATAAAAGGAAATAAAATAAAATAAAAATTCACGATTGATATGCATTGAGGAAGTTTCATTCCAATGTTATAAAATAACATTTCTTTGAAGAAATAGAAATGTCTAAGTTTTTGGTAAATCACATTCTACGCAACAATTCTCTCTGAAGGCATCCTTCCTATAGCAATATGGCCAAAAACTGAAAGTTGCTTAAACTCCTCCTTCTTATGTTATGATATGGGACTGCAAAATGTATCATGGAGATGGTCAAATATTAACTCTATGAGGATCATTAAACACTCCAAAACATTTAAATATTGTAAACGAGGAACATAATCCGAAATATTTAAAGTTTTCCACACACTTAGAAAACCACTTTTTCAAGACGATATCGGTATTTTTATCTAGAGGGAGTCTGTGATAAATAAATTTTATATTTCAGAGTAAAATTATTCGTCTGCTGTTCGTCAATATCCTTATCAATATTTATTATTTAATTTAATTATATTTCTGTAAGGAAAATCTAGTAATTTCTTCACAACCATAATCTGGTTACGGTTCATATTTAAATGCGATAGAAAATTTGTAGAGTGAAATTGGAAAAATATTCGAATTTTTAAACCTGAGAATTTTTCAGAGTTGGAAACCCCTATTTACGGAGTATGGTATAACGAAATAGATGCAAATTACATAAAAAACTATGTTATTCGTTGTCAAATAGTATAAATTTGTTAAACAAACAAAATAATATTATTCTTTTAGATTTTTATGAATACAAATTTCAAAAACTATATATTTGAAAATTTATTCTTCGTTATTCTTCATGGACAAAGATATTTTCACGTTTTGTTTTATAACGAAATTTCGTTTCATTTCATCGATAATTCTACTGAGACTAATTGAATGAGGTTTTTGAAATTGTAATTGCTCATTTTCTTTCATGTTTAAACGTAAAATCTACAAATATTAAGTAATCAGAGCAATATGTAATGTACAATTTTAGCCGAAATAAACGTTTTGTTATTATATTTTATTTGTAACATATTTGAAAGATAAAAGCTCAAAATGTAATTTTTACACCGTAGCATTGTTTTTCTTTGTCTCCGATAATATAAATGTTATTATACTATATATATTATTATAATCTCAGATAATATATATAATGGTCTACAAATAATAAATAATCACAGCAATATGTAATGCACAATTTTAGCCGAAATAAACGTTTTGTTATTGTATTTTATTTGCAAAAAAAACTTATTACTATATTTGCAAACAAATATATACAATATATATGTAAACAATTTTTATAATCCAAATTTGTCCTTAAGTAAATATTATAAGAGTTAATGATTTAACTGTGGAAATTATTTAAGCTACATCTTGAAGTATTCGTTATATTTCTTTTAGTCAATCTGACTAATTTATTAATCTGTATATTTTAAAATTTAACAACTTACTGGCGACTGGCAAATAATTATTTTCAGCTTTATTGGAAACTTATATTTTGGTCTGATTAACTGAGTTACCGGCATTTGTTCTTAGAATAAATTTGGTTTTGGTTTTCTTCTGTATGGTTTAGTTTGCATTTCATTTTTCCCAGAAATTTTAGAATCACCTTGTATATTTCAGTGTTATTGAAAAACTTTTTCCCCCATGTTATATCAGTCAATAATATTCACATTCATTTTATTTGCTATGAGCTCGTAGGACTTCCGCTCCTATAAACATTGACTTTTTTTTCCCTTGGAGGATATTTATGCGTTGAATACGATTCACGGATCATATACATTGATGAGAGTTCATTTTTCTGTCCCAAAAGAAAAATCCTTTGAGGAAACTGAATTCAAAGAAATATGTTCTGGAGAAAAAGTAAAAGGATACAAAAAAAGAGGACATAAATCGAGCAATATTTGATCAATATTTTATTTTAAAATAAAGGCTGGGTTATAGGAGTAAAGCTAAAAATTTACTTTCGATTCTCACCCCTTGAAGACATATTTAAATGCTTATGCCTGTCTCTAAGAAATGAGATTTAAATAGCGCAAAATTATACCACAGAGAAAATTACTGCTATTAAAATTATGTATGATACAATACAAAATTTTTCGAAAAAATGCAAGCATCACTTTTAAAACTTAAATCGCATATCATTAATAACAAAAAATTTAGATCAAAGGAATCGTAGGATGTACAGAATTAATTTTGTTTGGCAAAATGAAGGGTGTAAGGTCAGACTAGGATAATTACAAAAGTCCAAACTGAACATATCAGAAGTTTCTTTAAAAATATAGACAAACAACACCTAAACTATAAGATCATATTAAAATAACTAAAAACATCAGTTGTTAGCATTGTATTTTAAAATTATTATTAACGCCAACTATAAGTTAAAACCCATGCCTCACACCAGTGCAGCATTGCAATCTGAGCGTGTCATCTGTTGTATAAGACAAAATATCACATGAATACTACTGCTTCTTTATATTACTTTAGTCCGTTAACAGAAAAAAACTGATACTAAATTCATCCATTTTTAGAACTTGCCCACATAGTTAATAAGTGTTTATGACTTCAGTTTCTCTGGCTGTCTACCTGTGTGTCTGGCAGTCTTGGGGTGCTCAAAATCACCTAAATAACTCGGATTGTCATGCATTTTTATATGTTATCGGTATTCCCTAAAGAATGTTCTTTATTTAAAATAAAGTGTGTACAGTTTGTTTTTCCGGTAACATTTGCAGTTTGTTTACCGGAACACACAAAAGAATTCTGTTACATTATGGACTATCGGGAAAAGGAGATTTCGGTGCCATACATCAAGCATAATGACACTGGTATGCATTTTGAGGTGGACTAAAAATAGCTTTCTGTAGATTATATAAAAGTAACATTAATAGATCGAATACAAGAACACACAGAATTATTCCGTTACATTATGATCTATGGGAAACAGCGTTTGCGGTACATATTAATGAAGTTATGATATGTCAAACATAAAAGAAATCGATATGTGTGATTTAGGTGTAGTACAATTTGCTTTCTATAGATTTAGAGTGCATGGAATTTGCGTTCATTTAAAGAGACACTAAAAAAAATCGGTTACAGGACGGACGGCGATTGATAACTGTTAGGAGTGCATTTTCAGTGACGGTATGTATTTTTAAATTAAAAAATAGTATATTACGTGGAGTGTATAAATACTGTAGATCACATACATAGCTGCAGAAAATAATTGAACACATTGCCGAAAATGGAAATCAATTGAAGAGATTGATTTTTTGCTGCGTTGTGTGTAGTTTGCATATTTATTTAGATATCTTATTTCATTGTTAAATCATTTGTTAAAATTAAAAATCCAACAATATTCGGTTAGTGTTGGAAAGGGTTTCATAATCTATGCTGAATACGTGATATTTTTGCTCTTGTTTAAATTATTTTCTCACGTAACTTCGGATGCTCATACCACTTATGATATTTACCTTCTTTTAGCTTTCTGGATGGATCTTTAAAAAATGGTGTAAGATAAAATATGACATGACCTTCTCTGTTTAGTTTCCCAGACAACAAGCTGACATCCTAAACACATCCACGGGATATCATATTAAAAACAACCGATATACTCTATCTAAATGACTGAAATTTTTAGATAGACAATCACACGATACCTTCTGGATGTCAATATATCACACCTAAGGTCTTGATCAGGATAACATTTTATGACATTATTTGGATGGTTATAGGATCAAATGAGGTTGGGCCGTCAGGGGCCTGAGGGCATCAGGCACGTCAATTGCCACACCAAAGTCCTGAGGGACTTTTATCGCACTAGACCAGGAGTAACCTCCTGTAAGCGCTGCGGCCAGTAGGAGCGCCACCACATGCTGACCACTCAATTTAACCCAAGAGATTGACGACAAAGGCCACTGCGATATGCGATGGACCCCGAACTTCGAGGACACCACCAGAAAACACTTGGGGAGACGCTGGAGTCCTCCGACAGCTTCATAGCCAGAACACAAAAGAGGGAACCGGGTCCTAGGCCTTATGCCGGACATCCCCAACGACTCTTACTTTACCGCAGCTTCCACTCATCGTGTCCTAGGGGAGGAGGAATCTACTTGCTCATCGGCTGCGGCGAGCGAAAGGAACCTCTTGCCAGCCCGGGACCTCGAGGAAAAGGGTCCCTGAATGCATAGACGCGTCCTGGCTTAGGTTGTCGCCCCCAGAAACCTTCCCTCCGGCGAACACCTGCAGCGAAATACAGATATTTCGCTGCGACTGGGGATTCGTCCACATATAAAAAAACACAACTATTTAAGACAACAACGAAAAGTTAAGGTAGGCACCAAAATCGGACTCTGAAGGTCACGAAAACTCCTTCAAAAGTGCCATACTGGTGGCCCCGATCGAGATTAATTACGTGAAAGTTATTTCGAAGATTCCTGCTAATCCAACCATCAGGCGCAGAAAGCTCTGATTGCGCATAGACACGCTGGATTGGTTTTTGACCCGAGGTTCGAGTTTTAGCTTGATCGCCGCAGCGTTAGTCGGCGAGCCTTCGGTCCTGTTCCTCGTAGTCGAACAGTCTAGGGAAAGAAACCTTCCCATCCTAAGGAGTTGATACTGTTTTACAGTGACCTGAGTGGCCCCGAGTACTCCTATCACTCTTCGTACGAACGGGCAATCCAATTTATGGCCTACCTCAGCGTCACCTACCTCCACGCGGGGCGAGGGACCTGCTCGAGCAACTGATATTGGCTTACAAGGCGTCTGTTCACCACCTAGGAAGGAGGCTGCCAACATTGGTCGAGTCTTAATTCCACAGAGAACCTGCGCTTATGAGGGGGAGACCCAGACTCGGTGGCCACAACAGCGAGTCTTTGTGGTGTCTCCGGATTTTTTTATGCCCCTCTACCACCGGCGCACCATGTTGAGGTGGCGGTTGATCCGTTCCCTGCCCCGTCGTGTCGAAGGACATATCCCAGTGTCGGGCTTCCGATCACCTTCCTCACTGAATCGGCCGAATTGGAGTTAACCAAAAAAGAATATCTCGCAGTGCCGGGCTCCCGGTCATCTAGGGGCCGAGTCAAGACCACCCGAAGGGGCGCGCCAGACTGTTATAGTATAAAGAAATGCGGAAAGAAACCCAGGAAGAAGAGTCGAGTGCGCATATACATCCGTTAAGATAAGCTATAAGATTGTATAAGAGGATTATAATTGGATTATTTAATCTCTATATGCTCTGGATAACTACTGGATAATTTTCATCTATCTATATATACGAAAGCCGTTCTCGGTTTGTGTGTTCCTTATACAAATCTTCAAAGTTGGACCGATTTTCACGAAACTTGATATATATTCGAATGAATAACATGAATAAAGTTACTGTCAAATTAAAAAAAAATATCAGACCATTCTTTAGTTTTTTCCTTCACCTGCCATAGTTTAACATTATAGAAATTTCTCTTTCTTATAATTTTCTAATGCAATAATTTATTTTATGTTGTCACACACTAAAAAACGGCACAAAAAATAAAACAAAAATGATTACACGTGTATTTTGTTTTTATTGCTCTATTTTAACATCCGAAATTGAAGTCATTCGGATACAAAAAAGCGAGATTTTCATATTTAAAAATAAAACCGTTTACTATAATGCCATTAAAATGACATAGTACCTTCATTTAAATATATTTGAATTTTAAACATCTACTATAAATCAGACATTTCAATTATAAGAATACCATTCTAATAAAGATAATAAAAAAGTTGTCAGATATGATGTCACTTTTTATTATACGAGGCTAACGAAAAAGACAGGCTACCGCGGTGCATTCCACTTATCTTTTTTTACAGACCGCTAGAGTGACGTGTTGCTCTTTTCGTACACCTGCATTGGTGGATTCGAGCATCACGTGACTCCCGCGGTCTGTAAAAAAAGATACGCGTAAACCACCGCGGTAGCCTTTCTTTTTCGTTAGCCTCGTTATTATATGATGTCACTTTCTATTATATGCTTTCAATGTGATATTAAACTGATTCTAAATATAAATCCCTGCTATATTTCAATTCCTATTTCGTAACCTATTCCTATACGTTATATCAAAGTGTTTTAATACTTTAGCAGCTGGTTTATTTCAAACAAAACTTCATGACTGACTTTGCGATTGAAAGCTGGATCAGAAAATGACATCATTTTCATATAATCGTTGCATATTTAGTTTTCAAGAATGTTTTAAAGTTTTTATTTCAAAATAATGACATACGAAATAGAATTGCACTAAATGCTATATGGTTGAATTTTTTGCATTTTTTCCCGTATTGACAGGAAAATTGTACTTTTCTGCTACACGCTACACCCCCCCCCACCCCCCCACCCCCCCCCCCAAAAAAAAAAGAAAAAGAAAAAGAAGAAAAAAACATGCATTCACACATTTAATTCATTTTTCACTAACCTGATATGCTAGAATTAAAAAAAATATATATGTACACAGGTGTGTTTCCGATGATAATACAAAATGTTAATATTTTTTAAACTTAATTATAAATTTAAAAATTGTATTTGAGACAATTTTCTGCAAATGACAGATGATAAATTGCCAAATTTTCTTTGTAGTTACAACTATATACAAGTTGCTATAACAAAAGGTTTAATTTTGCACTAAAATATTCCAATTGTCTGTGAAACAGCTATAATTAAACTATTAATATTTTAAACACTAAAAAAGTAGAAAATAAGATAGAAATAAAAACGTAGAGTGCAATATATACATAAGAAAAAAAACCTTTTCAGAATTCAGTGTACAATATACATAAATTACGATTATCGGTTGCGAAAATAATTTAAAATTTCCTATAGGTAATTTGAATAATCTTTCTTTTTTTTTCAATTTTGCCCCATCAAAAGAAGCAGAGCAAAGTATTAATAAATTCATTAGATAGCGCTGTGTACCAAGTGTTAATCAAAACGATTACTTTTCCACAATCGAGATCCACAACAAATTAACATATTTTATCGTTTTTTTTTTTTTTTTTTTTTTTTGCAAAACATGAACTGCAGTCATAAACATTAATCATGATTTTAAAGATAAACATTGAATGCTTATAAAAGAGATTTTGTAAAACTATTTTTACTTTTGTACTTAGGAATATTACAGTTTTATTTAGTTACCGGCTCCCATAGCTAACACGAGCAAGTCCGGGTGCTTCAGCTAGTAGGATAATAAAACTGCAGAATTTGTAGGACCACATATGAACGATTGTGATTGTGTGAATTTCGTGATCGAATTTTTATTGAAATAAATATTTATAAAAACATTTGAATATTTTGCTAATTTAGGCAAGAGTATTTCACATATTTTGAAATTTATGACCGTATTGTATTATATATTAAAATATATTTTTAGAAATTCAAATGGATGATTTCAAAACCTAAATATGTAATTATATATACATATATACAGTGTGATTCATAAATATCGAAACAATAAGCTATGTCCTTAAATATTGCTCCTAGGCACATACTTCCAATTCCAAAGTTTCATAAAAAAGGTGCAAAATTTGATGAGATAAGTTGCAACTCCATGGGGGGTCTATTTGAGAAAATACAAAAATTAAACTTTTATGCGGCCCCCATAGGATGAATTTTCTAATTAGGAAATTTTTCCTTATCCATTCCTGAATTAAACAAAAAAAAATCTATCTTGATATCTGCAAAACTCAGAGAGATATGTCCGTTCTAATAATTCGTGAGGTTTCGAGGGATCAGACACAAATTGAAATGCGTGTAATTCAAGAAACAATGTTACTGTAAGGTGTCTGGGAAACATTTATTTTTTATTTATTTATTTATTTATAGAGTTAGAATTTTGAATTTTTTGTGATGGTTAACCATATAATTTGTAAACAGAATCACATCATAAGACTTTTTACAAAATTAAAAAAAAAAAATCAGAATAATTTAAAATTGTTATAACTCGAAATATTTGCCGAACTGAATTTTTTTCTTTCAGTTAAACAGAAATATATAAGTTTTAATTTTGATTCAGCATTTTAAAAAATATTAATTTAAAAAAAATTGATAATATTTAAAATAGCAATTTAAAAAAAAGATGCAACTTATTTTAAACAAATCATATTTTCAAAAGTTTTTTTTTTTCAAATTTGCCAAATTAAAATTTAAGGAAAATATTTGAAAAAGATATATTTCAAGTTTGAACCATTATCTTTAGCTGTTATTCACTTATATGAATTTAAATATGAGAAATGCTGAAAAAAACCTATGATGCAGGAAAATGCATTTAAAGTTTTAAACAAAGATTGGCTCCTAATAGAACATTTAAATGTTTTTTAAAAGCTTCCAGGTGAGTAAGTAGTACCTTCCTGTAGTTTCAATTTCTGATTTAGTTTAATTTGTGCCATTCTCACCTTCTTTCTTTACTGTTTAAATGTGTCAGTTGATTTAAACAAGACTTTTCTAACATGATATGGGGATAGATGAGTTTTTTGAAATGATGCGAAAGAAAGCCCTTTTTATGGGCGATGCACTTAATTTTATGTAATTCATTATCTAGACAGGTGTCTGCGCATATTTTAGGTTTCTGCACAGGCAGAAATTTGTACGAAAAATTCCCATTTTTCTTAAGATACAATTAAGATTATTTAAAGAATACTACATACAGATTTATAAGAAAATTTTACGGTATATTTTAGATTACTATGTGTTCGCATGACAAAAACATAGCTGCCAAACCACCCATTAATCCTCCGTAATATGTAGATTAATTTGAACCAGATAACAACTTTAAAACCATAAAATGTATTTAATGAATCTTTGACTTATTTAATTTAAAGGTTTTAAGTCGAAGTTACTCAATTGAATTTCTTGTTAGTTTCTGGTTCGAGCGTATTAAACCTGGGTAAAATAACACACTTATAACGGAAGGTTACTGGGAATTCAAAAAATACGCAATAGCAAATTTAATGATTATTTATACTCAGACGTCTAAGAGTAAAAAATATTTGCAATAGTACTATTGCATTCGAATAAAGATTTATTTTTAAAAAACAATGTCGTTTGAAATAAATGAAAAATAGGTTTAAAAACATAACTTTTGAAGCTGTACAGCAAAAAATAGATTTTTGAAAATATTTCTGTGCAATTTATTAAAATATATTTCAATGATTCCGTTAACAGAAGTTTCATTATCGCTATTACTATTTTTACAAAACTTATTGCCTGTCCGATACATTCTAAGAACAATAAAAACACGGGCCGGTACGCCCCGACTAGCGGGTCGCGCCGGGGACGGAACTGTCGCCAAGAACGGGCTCATGCAGACCTCTAGCATATTTCTGAAGCAGGTTTAACCCATTAAGCGCCGCTATATATAATAAACTATTTTTTTATGGAACAGTTGTTTTTTCTTTATGAATAGGAAGTCTTTAAAGTATTTCTGAAGAAAAAATTAAAAAAAATTCAAATATTTAAGAAAAATAGCATGTTCCCAAAATGGGAGCAGTGGCTCAAAATGGGGGTAAATTTTTTCAAAATTTTTACTTATGCCTCCGTGCATTTATAGTTGTTATTTCACTGTTCTTTAGCTATAAAAGGGGTAATATCATTCTGAAATTGATATTTTGCGAATAATTCATATAAATTAGTCCAACATCTACATTTATAATAAAAATAAAACATAAAATTACCGATTCCATAAGCATTTTCATTATCCATCTCTTTATTTTTCCCATTTACATGATTTCTGTCCTACTATTTTACATGAAAATGATGGAACATTTTTTATGCAGCATTATATTATTTTTTTGCGTTTTCTAAAATTGATTTTTTAACTTTTTTTTTTGTTTAGTTTTTCCATATTCCGATTTGAAGATTCGTTTGAACTTTCATCGGAAATATCAAGTCTGCTTTTAATACTTTGTCTTTTTTAAATT
This sequence comes from Maratus michaelseni, assembly GCA_963931845.1. Taxonomy (NCBI): domain Eukaryota; kingdom Metazoa; phylum Arthropoda; class Arachnida; order Araneae; family Salticidae; genus Maratus; species Maratus michaelseni. Next base: position 121,294,726 of record OZ007591.1, on the reverse strand, counting down.
CTAAATCAGATATTTCTTGATTGTCTGTTGATTTAGAATTTACGGAAAGTTCTACTTCACCAAATATAACATGGGATAAATCGTCGCATAAATTATTTTCTATTACATATGTAATAGAAAATAATTTATGCGACATACATATGAGGAAGATATCTTCCTTGTATGTTGCAATGCTGCAATCAGGGAAAAAAAAAAAAAAAAAAAAAAAAAAAAACGATTTCTTGAACAGCCGAAAAATCATCCAAATCTAAAAAATTGTTCAATCATCTTCCATGTAAAAAAATCAGAATAAAAAAATAATGTAATGATGAAAAATAAAGAGATGGATAATGAAAATGTTTATAGAACTGGTAATTTCATTTTGTTTTTTTATTATAAATCTAAAATTGGACTAATTTATTTGAAATCTTCTTTAAATATTAGTTTCAGAATGATATTATCCTTTTATAGCTAATAAACTGAAAAATAAATACCATAAATGCTCGGATGCATATGTACAAGTTTTCAAAAACATTACCCCCATCAAGAGCCATTGCTCCCATTTTGGGAACAACTTATGCTTTCGGTAATTGTGATTGATAAATTATACATATTAATTCCGGATTGATGTTGTTTAATATAATACACTGTTATAAACATATTTTAACTAAAAAATATAATTTTTATTATAGAGTTTTTTTTTCTTTCGAGTACGGCCAAAAGGCTATTTTTCGCCTTTTTTAACTCATTTTAAAAAATAGAAAATTTTAATGAAACTTTAAAAAAAAAAAATTCAGAAGTCGTCTATTATATTCAAAATTCAAATAACATGAACCTTTTAACAATATATAAAATACTCACTTTAGAAAAAAATCATAAAGCAATGTTCCCAAAATGGGAGCAACGGCGCTTAATGGGTTAACGCAAAAATCTATGCGCTGTTATTTTATATCTAAAAGTTAAGGCATTGTCTTAGATCGACTTTTAATAATGGGTAAATTTATGGTCAATCCCTAACTTACATTTCAAATGAACTGATATCGCGTCGGTCAGAGGTATGCGTAAGTGGTGTAAGTCACGAATTTTGGATTTTAATATCTCTGTGAATTTTGCAGATATCAAGATGGATTTTTTTTTTTGTTTAATTCAGAAATGGATAAGGAAAATTTTCCTAATTGGAAATTTTATCCTACAAAAATTTAATTTTTGTATTTTCTCAAATAGACCCCCCATGGAGTTGCAACCTATCTCATCAAATTTTGCACCTTTTTTTATGAAACTTTGCAATTGGAAGTATGTGTCTAAGGGCAATATTTAAGGAGATAGCCTATTGTTTCGATATTTATGAATCAAACTGTATATGTATGTGTGTGTTTTTTTAACATTTTAAAGCTAGTTCATTTTTCAACTAAATAACTATTTGTTCCAAGTATGATACCCGAGGATGTGAGTTTTAATTAATGTGTTTGTTTTTCTATAATATTGAGAGATATATCTCTATCAAAGATTGTTAGCATTATCAGTTCATATTAAAATTGTTTTTCAAATCAGCGTATGAGAAGAGTATAAGTAAATATTCTTTTATATTTTGTTTGCTTTACTTTTCTAATGTTTTATCTCTTGATGAAATAGAAATTATTAAACATTTTAATCTGTCTAATGCTAAACATCTGTCATAGGATACTTGGTTGGTGCTCATTACCATAATATGACACTTAGTTCACTAACTGTTGCATGATAGTTATTTCTGGTAAGATTTATAAAGATTGTACATTTTCAAAACATTGTATATTTTATTTTCACTTCATCTATTATAAGTTTTCGATTACAATGAAAGTGAATAATTGTATAAAAATAATTTAAAAATGAAATTAGATAAACTATTGAGCTGGAACAAAATAAATTAAAATTAAAATCGTCTAAAAACAGCGTAAAATGCATTTTTCAATTTTAAATTTTGTCAATATGTTGACTCTACAAATTTCATGTGCTACGTTTTAAATTTACATTGTAAATATGTACTCCATTTTACTTAAGTGTGAGCATTAAAAATATTGAATACAATTATCTAATCATATTGTTATTTTCAAAAATGATAAAATTATTCTTGTATGACGGAAACTTTAACTAACAATATTGTCGTTGCTACTTAAAAGGTTTTTTTATAAATTAGTTCACGAAAATATTAAAAGAAAACTCAATATTTTCATGCGTATTTAACCTTTCTAAGTTAAAGAATCGCGTAATTTACTAATGCAAAATAATTTAACTAAATGAAAAATCCCCAAATATTTCCCTGTATTTAATGCTAAATCTCTGACACATTTTCACTCAACTAAACATTTGTCATCAGATAGGCGATCGATGCTAATTACAATCAAATGAGGCTTGATTCTAACAATTTCTCTCTTTTTTCACTCTTGTAATGGGGCGGTTGTAAAAACATCTGAAAATTGCACTAAATTGTTTTTCCGCGTTACTTGTCGCAAATTTTGAGTTTCTCAAAATGTCACAGATTTAGAAAATCAAATTTTTATCTCATTGATTATAAATTTACTAGCATAAAATTATTGAAAATTGAATATTAATATATTGTTATAGTTTTATCATTATAATAAATTGCCCTATTTCAGTAAAATAAAAATTACTAAACATTTTCATTTGTTTAATGCTAAATATCTGATGCTTTTTCCCCTGTGCATTTTCCATTTGATAGGTTATCGATTTGATAGGTTATCGCTAATTATAATCAAATGGGCAATCATTTAACCGATTTCTATACACCAGCGTCTGTTCACGTATCTAATGTGGCAGTTGCAAGAAATTCTGCGAATTGTTTTTACACTTTTTATGAATCTTAGCATATTCAAACTGTCGCATAAATGTAAAATCAGATTTTATCCATTTTGATTATTAATTAACTCTAAAAAAATAATTAAAACAAATCAAGTTAATATTTTGCAATTACATAATATAAAATTCGTTTTTACACTAAATTACCAAATTTTATTTAAATAAAAATCACCTAACATTTTCGACGGTTTAATGAAATTTTTTCTAAAAAACTTCTGTACCTCGAATGATACTAGTTATAATCAATTGAGACTTGGTTCATCAAACGGTTGCGTCGTTTTACGCTTCTAATTGCGCCGTCTTAAAATCTACGGTCTTTTTCGGTGTGGAAAGCCCTCTCGCTGGGAGGTCGATAGGTGGGAGAGAGGTACCAAGCTGGGAGATTCTCTGCTTAGAGTAGTAATCAAAATTGTGGGCAAAAAACTGGAGTCTAAGTCAATCTTTCGCTGCTGTGGTGCCTAACATTTTGTGTGTCAAATGATGCATCGCAAACAAAGGGTCAATAATTCCAAATAACCCTGTGGTACCTAATATTTTGTGTTATGCCACTGTAGTACCAAATGGCAGCTGTAACCATTCGCCCAGCACATTTTAGGAGATAGTCTACCGTTACAGTTATCTATGGAGAATTAGTAAGAACAATAACAAAAAATCATCTTCTAAAAGCTCTTAAAAACTGTATGCTGAATCTTCGATAACCTGAACTGTTCCGTGTAAAATAAGATATAGTTTTCTATAATTCTGAGATAACTGGAACAACATAATTTAAAACTTAAAATAAGTTTTTTGCAACTACCCTATATTATTTTTTTATTATTATTTCACCAAATTGCCACTTCGAATTAAATGAACAACTAAACATTTTCATAGGTTAAATGCTGAATTTCTGACACATTTTTCTTCTACCAAATTTGTCATTAGATAGGCGATGGATGCTACGTATACCTCAAATGAAGCTGGATTCAACCAATATCTGCACATTAACGTTTCCGTCTTCTAAATTTCTTTTATGAAAATATCTGAAATTTCTAAACTGTTTTCCACTTTGTTCGTTAAGACGTTCTTATATACAAACAGTTAAAGCGGAAATAAAATTTTATTTTTTTTAAATTAAAAATATACGAACGTTCTACTTTGTGACATAAAAAATCTATTTTTTACATATTCTTAAAGGTGGAACTTTTAAAACTAATAGGTAAAATTTTTAAATCGAAATTCACAGAATGAAATACTTTTTTCGTGTATAGCTGTCATAGAATTAAGTAGAATATAAAGAATGTTAAAACTTTAAATACATTTTCTGGAAAATATTTCTTTCCTTGCTGGTGGAAGTCTACCGTTGCTATTTAGTTATTTATTTTAAAGAAATTCGGAAAAGAATTCCTGTAACTCATTCAAAATTTCAAAATTTCATACTGGTATATTTTAAGACAAATACATATTACAAAATATTGGTCATATATATATATATATATATATATAAGCAGTAACCATCACAACACAAACAAAACAGCTAAATATTCGTGTGAACAGCGCCAGAAGCTGCATGTTAGAACACACAAATTCAATATAATACAGCAAAAACATGATTTTGGCCTGAACTAGCACCACCCCCCTCACCAGAAACAAGACAACACAAGAAAACACAATTAGAAAATATATGTAAAAATAAACAGAAAGAAGCTGCGGCCTCATCAGCAGTGGGTAAATTCAAAGGCAGCCAAGCATCCGAACAAAAAGATTAACAATTATATATATATATATATATATATATATATATATATATATATATATATATATACAGGGTGTATCTGAAATGCTTCAACAAACTTAGAGGGACAATAGTACTCATGAAGACGAACAAAAACGCAGTGGAACGTCGCAAATGACGTTTAAAGGATGAAAATCGAGAAAATGCGTCTGGAAATGGACAAACTGAGAAAAGAAAGAAACACTCCACAAAATTATTTATTGCACAGAATAGATACAACACAGCTCGTGATGTTCATAGAAAACAAATATTTTACAAAAATTGTTCAAAGTGACGACCGCGGACATTATTACACAGAGTACATCTACGGTGGAACGACTTGCTGACACTCTCGAAGATTCCGGGGGTTTCCTGGATTTCTCCTGCAGACCTGGATTTCTCCTGCGGAGGCTAAGCAACAGGGCCACCACGTCCAATCCATCTTGCCGGATAAACTCCATAAAAGTGGTTACGCACGTCCATAGAAAAATGAGGCGAAGCACCATCGTAAATGTACCAAATTTGTTGCTGCGCTCCGGCTTGTGTAGCAGAAAGAAAATCTGGTAGATATTTATTGGTCTGTTTCTAAGAGAATGGAAAATTTGCATACGTGGATTCCTGCTCACAGATTTGTTTGGCGTTCTTCCACGTTTTTGTTATCTCTTTTTGACTGGATATGCACAAAGTGAAAAGAAAACCAGTTTCGTGTTACTAGCCAGTTCTTCAGAAAAGCAGCATGCGAGATTTCAATATTTTTATTAGTTTTGAGATTTTCAGCCTTTAAACGTCATTTGCGACCCCATGTTCCATTGCATTTTTTGTTCGTCTTGATAAGTACTATCATCCCCCTAAGTTTGTTGAAGCATTTCAGATACACCCTTTATATATATATTATGACAGACAGACAACCACTCGATCCTTCAATAGACTTAAATAAGATGTCGATTTTTATAATTTAGAATAGGTACTTTTGAATAAGAACAAAGCTGTATAATTTTATTTTATTTCTTTTATAAAAAATCCTAAACATTGTTTTTTTTAGCCAATAAAATATAATCTGTTCTAAACTGGAATACAAAAATTTAAATTCAAAAATTAGTAATTTACGATTACACTGCATAAAGATTTCTTATGACACGGAATTTTCATATTTCAAATTAATAAAAAATCGTAACCAATTCTTAAATTAATAAATAAATTCTGACGATTTTTCTTTGCATTTGTCATCGGATAGATGTTTGATGAATTATAAGCAACTGAAGCTTCATTTAAATAAATGTTTCATGACAATTCAGCACTGATGTACAATTTCTGTATACGTTGAAAATTGATTTTCCGTTTCCTATGATTTAATTTTGCTTATATAAACTTCTACATAAGTATAAAATCATATTATTTTCAGAGAAATTATTAATAAACTGGAACAAAATATTTAAAAATTTTAATTCAGTACTTTAAAATAATACTACATGAATCTATTATTATTATTATTATTATTATTATTATTATTATTATTATTATTATTATTATTATTATACTAATTACCGTAATAATGATCAGTTTAATGAAAATCTCCATGCATTGTTTTCAGCTTAAGGTTAATTTTCGGACAAATTTGTGCTTTTTTATTAGTACTATTACTAAAAAGAGCCATATTTAAATTTTATGAAAATCTCTACGCATATTCACCAGCTTAATGTATAATTTAAAAAAAGTTTTAAATTTGTAAAAATTTTAACATCAAAGAACCACATTTTAATTAAGTAAAAAAATCACCAAACATTTTCGTCATCTAATGTTGATATTCTGACAAATGTTTGCTTCTCTCTGCGTTTTTAATTGAATGCATTATAATCAAATGAGACTTCTTTTAAGTAAATGTCTCATGCCCCTTTGGCCTTGATAATATCTGCTGTACAATTTTCTATACCTTTAAAATTGTTTCTTTCTTCTCTAATTAAAAGGTACTGCATAAATATTAAATCATATTTTAGTCATTGAATCTTTTAATAAACCGAAATAAAAAAAATATGTATATACATTTTAAAACTAGTATTTTAAACTACACTGAATGAAATTATTATTATTATTTAAATAAGTTACCACAGTCTCATTCAATTACCAAATATTTTTGTCAACTCCATGCTATATTTCTGTATTTATTATTATTAATTATTATTATTACACTAAATTGTCATACTTTAGTTTATTGGCAATCACCAAGTATTTCGCCAAATTATATAAATTTTGGAAAAATAATATTTTACTCGTTTACTACGGTAGAACGTTTCTATCTCGCGCCTTGTTATATTGCTCATTCGGATATATTGCGCCATTTATTTGTCTTCCGAAAAATAATAAGTTTTACTTTAACTGCTTCTGGTAATTATATATAATTCGATTAGACCAAGTGCAATTACTTATCTTTTTTTATTAAGAAAATTTTAATCCATATATTTAAAGCTGTTTGGTAATTCTGTCAAATCAAATATTCCATCGAAATCCGACAGAATACGCATGCGTCAAAAAATCACCGGCCAATGAGGTGAGGGTCTATGACTGTCTCTACAAACGTGTTTGGGATCGTATCATCTGTTGTTTTTTTCTGTTGTCACGTTGCGTTAAACCTAGGAAGATATTTATCTAGAACTCACTGTGGAGTGTTTAGAAGGTATTTATTTTATTTATTTATTTTATTTATTGTAATTTGTATGAATACTTAGGTGTCCATTTCGGATTTACTGTTTAAAAATGAATTTAGGCTCATACGTTGGCGAAATCCCGATGGAATTTTTTTTTTTAGATCTCTATCATTTTGTTTATATAGTACAGAAAATAATTATTCAAACGTGTAGAACACGTAATAAAAAATTGGACCACTTATGGTCTGTTTATTATCGGGAATGAATCTTATGGTGTTCCGATTGATAATGAAAACGATTATGTAAATATAATGTCAAAAGACAGTACGCACGGTAGTAATATTTTTATTATTATGTGTTCGAAAAAAGCAGAATCTGAGCATCTGAATATAAGTTATAAAATAAACAGAAATATATTATCTCTATTCGATTTAAAAGTTTTGTCATTACATAAGTGGGCTATTTTATTTGTAAAGAGTATGTATGCATTATATTGTTTGTATGTATACAAATCTTTAGAATGTTTTGATTTGCAAACTCTTAATATTTGAATAATGTTTACATTATATTTGTTTGTATGTATACAAACAATATATGTATACAAAGAAGTATATATGCAAACAATGTATATAATGTATCATGTAACAATATTAATATTTACATTGTATTGTTTGTATATATACAAATCTTGAATGTTTTAAATGGGCAAATTTGTAATGTTTTTTATGTTATTTTTTTTAAATGTCAAAAAAAGATAAATTTTCAAACTTGGTATAAAAAACTTGAGTACTTCTCTATTATCCCATCGACCACTTTTCATAACAAAATACTATCGCCAAACTGTATGATTAAATGCCAAAATTGCAGTCCCATTTACTTGATGTCGAAAACATTATACGTGTTTTTTATGTCATCAAGTGGTTTTTAATTCAACATTTGCGTGTATTTTTCATTATGTTTATTCGATTTATTAGTTATTTCATTAATTAAAATAACAATTGTATCCTTAAATTCTTATATTTTATTTATTTATTTTGATATTCCAATGACAACGTTCTCCCATTTATTTGGCGATAGTTTTTTTTTATGAAAAGTGGTCGATGAGATAATAGAGAAGTACCAAAACTTAATTACGTATATGAGTATATTCTTTGACAGTATTAATCATTACTCGATATTTTAAAACTGCATCATATTTGTAGAATTATATTAATTTAAACAATGCTTCTATTGAAGTGTGAAGAACCATATACCTCTATGAAGAACCATACATTTACATAATTGTCTTCATTAGCAATCGGAACACCATAAGATTCATCCCCGATAATAAACAGACTATAAGTGGTCCAATTTTGTATTACGTGTTCTACGATATTTTTACATACATTTGAATAATCATTTTCTGTACTATATAAACAAAATGATAGAGATCTAAAAAGACAATTTCCATCGGGATTGATTTCGCGAACGTTAAAAGAGCCTAAATTCATTTTTAAACAGTAAATCCGAAATGGACACCTAAGTATTCATACAAATTATAATAAATGAAATAAATAAATACCTTCTAAACACTCCACAGTGAGTTCTATATAAATACCTTCCTAGGTTTAACGCAAAGTGCAAGAAAAAAACAACAGGAGATGATCCCAAACACGTTTCTAGAGACCGTAATAGACCTTCACCTCATTGGCCGGTCCTACCGGAAGATTTTTTTACGCATGCGTATTGGGTCGAATATTGTTGAAACATTTGACAAAATAAGCAAACTGCTTCCACCTAGGTATTTATACACAATACAACAAATAAAATAAATGCCTTCAAAACCCTTTTGATCATCACATCAGCGTGCAAGACAATTTTTTTACCGGAAACCATTTGATGAATTTCATTATTTTTCCGTTATCGATTGACAAATTTTACGATTTTACCGCTAACGATTGCTGAATTTCACAATTTATCGACTATTGATTAACGAATTTCATGATTTTTCCATGAACATTTGTCGAATTGCACAAAAAAAATTAAGAATATCGTCAAATTGTCTCGGGTAAAAAAATTTTGAATATTGTCAAATGCCATCGAGAAAAAAGTCTCTTTGTCAAATGATTTTGAAGAAAAAATCGGGAAATTCACAAAATGGTTTCGGAAAAAACTTCACCAAATGGTTTCAAAATTCTTTGAGTGACAGCGGGAAAAAATATTTCATTTTACATTCAATCATCGCAATTGGCGAGTGTGACTAAGTTTAGCCAGTGGTGGCAATAACATCAATCACCAATTTCCAGTATTACTCGCCGATTGGTGAATGTTAATTTTGTCTTATATCACAAACTGTATTTACATATACTACTAGATATAATGATTATGAACCAAGATTTTTCTGTTATTGGGCGAGATTCATGTTTTTTCAGCAATTCTTTGACGAAATTAGTGTTTTTTCAGCGATCCTTTGAAGAATTTCGCATTTTTCTCACGATCCTTAACGAAATTCGCATTTTCCAGCAATTCTTTGATAAAATACATTTTATTCCGCAATTTTTAGACGAAATTTAGTAAAAAAGCGTGATCTTTTGGTGAAATTTCCTTTTTTGCGATTCTTTGACAAAATTTGCTTATCTTTCGCGATCCTTTTGCATAATTACGTTTTTTCTGTGGTCTTTTCACAAAAGTCATGTTTTCCCATGATCCTTCCCCACTAAAAATAATCTGAAGATTATCTTAAGAAAGTGCCACTTTCTTCAGAAATTCTGCAGAAATCTGAAGACATTTTGCAGATTTAGCTTTACCTTTAAAATATCTGCAGAATTTTTTAAGGCATTTTGCAGACATTTTGAAGATTTGATTTGCCTTTAAAATATCTGCAGAATTTTTGAAGGCATTTCGTAGACATTTTGAAGATTTGATTTGCCTTTAAAATATCTGCAGAATTTTTGAAGACATTTCGCAGACATTTTGAAGATTTGATTTGCCTTTAAAATATCTACAGAATTTTTGAAGGCATTTCGCAGACATTTTGAAGATTTGATTTGCCTTTAAAATATCTGCAGAATTTTTGAAGACGTTTTGAAGATTTCATTTGCTTTTAAAATATCTGCAGAATTTTTGAAGACATTTCGCAGACATTTTGAAGATTTGATTTGCCTTTAAAATATTTGCAGAATTTTTGAAGACATTTTGCAGACATTTTGAAGATTTGATTTACCTTTAAAATATCTGCAGAATTTTTGATGACATTTCCCAGGCATTTTGCAGTTTTAATTTAACTTTAAAATTTTTGCAGAATTTTTTACGGCAATTTATAGATTTGATTTATCTTTAAAATATCTGAGAACTTTTGAAGGCATTTTTCAGAAAATTTCATTTGTCTTTAAAATATTTGCAGAAAATTTGAAGGCATTTCATAAGCAGTTTAAAATTTATAAGATAAACAAAATTTGTCTTCAGATATTCTACAAATATAAGAAAATCATGTAAATATAGAGTTAAATGAGCAAAATATGTACCGAATTTATCCAGACATTTTGAATATTATAAAGTAAACATTATTAGTGTTCCAAAATTCTACAGAATATTAAGAACTTAGAAATTAATTTTGGTACTATCTTCAGAAGTATTGCAGTCAGAAGATTTTTAGTATCTATACATTGAAGATATGGGCACCAAAGAACGAAATCCAGGGAGGGGCAAGATTTTGTTTAAATTGATTGAATATACGCGAAATACACTAAACTGACATACTTTTGTCGGAAACTTCCGTGCACGAGAATTTTAAAAACATATTAACATAAAAAGTAATATAGAAATTTAACAATTAATACAATTGGATTTATGTTACAAAATAAATTTCTACCCGCACAGAGAATTTTTCAAAAAAGAGAAATTAAGTAATAATAAAATTTTCTACTAGGGGTCTCTGCTCCCTGAATCAGCGTTTAATTCAGATATTTTCCTCCGAGAGAGATTTCTGAAGTTCTCGGAAGGGGTACAATTGGAAGCCCGGGTGTTGTTCCTTATGGTACACTGAATTCAACACTGCATTGAACCTCCACACACACACACCGGTTTAAGATAAATTTTAAATGCATAAAAATAAAAGAGAGGCAGAACTTAAAAATTATTTTAAGGATGACCGCCCCCCCCCCATTCCACCCGCCTTAAATGAAAATTTAAAGTTCTTCTGTTAGTGATTTATATTTTTAGTTACTCGAATAGAATAAATTTTACTAAAAGTTTTTAAAAATTGCCGAAAAGGAAATTTATGTTAAATACATTTCAAAATCCGAGGGGGGGGGGCGTTCCCCTACACTTCCGAATTTAACATAGACCTGCATCCCATATATGTGAATTTGCGCATCCATCCCCATTAAGAATTAAAACATGTGAATTACGTAGAAGCTTTGCCCACCCATTATTTAGTTTTGCCCACCTTTTATAGCGCTATAAATCACATTTTATTCTTTGACCCATTTTTCATACTAGCACTTCACAATACGAAAGATAAAGAAGCAACTGAGCTTATTATATTGCCCAAGTTTTGCCCACCTATTACTTAATTTTGTTCACCATTTTTAACGCTGTAATTCAAAGAAATGTTTGTTGACCATCACGTGTGAAGTTTGCACCTCCCCCCTCCATTACGAATTAAGCTTTACAAGCTACATAGGCGTTTTGCCCACCTTTTAAAACTCTGTAAATTAAAAAAAATCCCTCACGGCTCGGCCTACAGGCACGGGTAGATTTCGAAGACGCAGACCGTGGGGCACCTGTATGTTGGGAATTACAGAAGAAAAAACCTTTTTGCCATGATGCGGCACTTGAGACCGCCCCCTTCAAAATCTACCTGTGTCTGTAAGCGGACCGGCAGGGTTTTTTTTTTCTATAAGGGATGGGTCTATAAAAAACTTGTCAATATAAAAGTTGTAGATAATATTAAGAGGATTTATAATAAATTTAAGCGGATTTGATATTTTGTGAATTGACGAAGTTATGAATTTTTTTCTTCTGTAACCCATCTATTTTCCCCCTTTGGGACCATTTTTAATGATATCAAAAATCTGTGATACATAAATTTTCGGCCCTTTCCTATAAGTAATAATAACTTTAAAAGGATTCGATACGTATCATAATTAAGAAGTTATGGGTTTTTTTCTGTTTTCAGACCCCCCCCCCCGGTTTGATTTTGCCCATTAACGAACTTGACCGAGATTTTATGTCCTTTGATTGTATGTATTAATTTAGGAGAGATTTGTGCAGAATTATTGAAGTTATCATATCCTAAAAAAGTGATGTAGACAAATAGATATAGATAAATATAAAGTTTTGAACTGGGGGGTGGTTTTGGGTTCTGAGAGTCATAATCGGCGTAAATATGTAAAAATTTTTCAGAAATTCCAACTTAGGAGGGAATGTAATAGGTAGTATTTTTTACGAAATCTACCTAAAATATGGTTTTGACCACGTGTTCAGCTGGCACTCCTCCAATTCGAATATAGCTATACAAATTACGTAGAAATTTTGCCCAAGTTTTGCTCAGTTTTTCTCATCCATTAGATAGTTTCGCCCACCTTTTGTAATGCTGTAAATAAAAAAATATGGTTTTGACCACGTGTAAAGTTTTCCCCCACTAATACGAATTAAGCTATATAAATTACGTAGAAATTTTCCCCCAGTTTTTCCCACCCATTATTTAATTTTTAACGTTGTAAATCAAAGATATCTTTGTTGACCACGTGTGAAGTTGGAATAACCCATTACGAATTAAGATTTACAAATTACATAGAATTTTTCCCAAGCTTTGCCCAGTTTTGTCCACCCATTAGATAATTTTGTCCATCTCCCCCCCCCCCCCCAATTCGACTATAACAATACAAATTACGTAGTAATTTTTCTCAAGTTTTGCACATTTTTCTCCACACATTAGATAATCTTGCCCACCTTTTATAACGCTGTAAATTAAAAATTAAGGTTTTGACCACGTGTGAAGCTGGCACCCACTAATATGAATTAAGCTATATAAATTGCGTAGAAATTTTGCTCTAGTTTTGCCCACTATTTCTTACGCTGTAAATCAAAGATATCTTTGTTGATCACGTGTGAAGTTGGCACATCCCATTACGATTTACAAATTACATAGACATTTTGCCCAAGTTTTGCTAGTTTTGTCCACCTTTTAATAATGCTGTAAATTCAAAAAATATTATTTTGCCCAAATTTTGCCAGTTTTGTCCACCCATTAGATAATTTTTCCACCTTTTTATAATGCTGTAAATTAAAAAAATATTGTTTTGACCATGTGTTCAGCTGGCATCCCCCAATAGATCAGTTTGAACCACTTGATAACCAACCCGCCAACTGTTATCCAATCAATCATATCGTCAAATTGTAGCCTGTGTTATGAGCCAACAAATCACAATCGTCCAAATTTTAGAGGCAAACAAAGGTTGCTAAGGTGGTTGCTAAGGTGGTTGCTAGGGTGTGACGTTAGTTGAAACTTATATATTCGAATATAGTTATACAGATTACGTAGAAATTTTGCCCAATTTTTACTCTGTTTTCTCCACCCATTATAGACGCTTTCAGTCGTGACGTCAATCATGACGTTTTGCTTGGTTATTGACTCCAAACAAACGGTTGCTATGTGGTATTTTCTATTTTGTTTGTATATTATAGCTATATCTTATAGCTTTATTTCGCAGTTGGGTATTTTAATACTTTATATGCAGTGGTAACATTTTCTACGATTTATATTTAATAAGAAATCAAACATAGCAACCGTTTGTTTGGAGTCAGTAACCAAGCAAAACGTCATGACTGACGTCACGCTGAAAGCGTCTATTTAATTTTGCCTACCATTTTTAACGCTATAAATCAAAGATATCTTTCTTGATTATGTGTAGAATTTTTCTCCAAGTTTTGTCTAATTTTTCCCACCCATTATTTAATTCTGCCCACGATAAAAATCAAATTTTATTTTTTGACCCAGTGTGAAGGTGGCACCCTCCAATACGAATTAAGCTATATAAATTACGTAGAAATTTTGTCCAAGTTTTGTCCACCCATTAATTAATATTGCCCACCATTTTTAACGCTGTAAACCAAAAATATCTTTGTTGACCACGTGTGAAGTTGGCAGGACACATTTCGAATTAAGATTTACAAATCACACAGAAGTTTTGCCCACCCATTAGATAATTTTCTCCACCTTTTATAACGCTGTAAATTAAAAAAATATTGGGACTTAAAACGGCGTATAGAGGCGCTGATCGCAGCCGTCGGTACATGAAAAGTGTCCCTTTAACTAATTGTAAAGTGCCATTGAAACCATTATCTATTGTAAACACATTTGAAAGTGTTAGATATTCAAATTTGATAATTTTTACTTTGTCATATAAACACAGAACACAAAAATCACATAAAATCTGAAATTGTGCAAAAAAATAATGATTATGAACGAATTAAAAGGGGCCTCCATGGCCGAGTGGTTAAGATACCAGTCCGCTAATCGCTTGAGAGCGTAGGAGTCAGGTCGACGGGTTCGACTCCCGCCAGCTCCATTGCACACACTTTATGGAGCTGCCGAATGTAACTCTCTGGTGGTGTAAATTTCCTTGTGGCTATCTCGTCCCTGTATATTGACGATGACTCATAAGCGGGCACTTGATGTCAAGCACACAAGTCAGATGTATGTTCTCAATAAACAAACAAACGAATTAAAAATGCATGTAATACAATGGGCTAGCAAGGGCTTTTCCAGAAGCGAGAAGTTTTTTTCTCCACCAGATGGCGTATTCGAGCGCTTGAATGCCCAATTGTTTTGACCACGTGTTCAGCTGGCATCCCCCAATAGATCAGTTTCAACCACGTGATAACCAACCCATCAACTGTTATCCAATCAATCATATCGTCAATTTCTAGCCTGTATTATGAGCCAACAAATCACAATCGTCCAAATTTTAGAGGCAAACAAAGGTTGCTAAGGTGATTGCTAGGGTGTGACGTCAGTTGAAACTGATACAAGGCTAACGAAAAAGACAGGCTACCGCGGTGCATTCCACTTATCTTTTTTTACAGACCGCTAGAGTGACGTGTTGCTCGTTTCGAACACCTGTATTGGTGCATTCGAGCATCACGTGACTCCGGCGGTCTGTAAAAAAAGATATGCGTAAAGCACCGCGGTAGCCTTTCTTTTTCGTTAGCCTCGAAACTGGTATATTCGAATATAGTTACACGGATTACGCTGAAATTTTGCCCAGGTTTCACTCTGTTTTTCCTACCCATTATTAATTTTGCCTACCATTTTTAACGCTATAAACGAAAGATATCTTTGTTGACCACGTGTTGAATTTTTGTACAAGTTTTGTCTAAGATTGCCGCCCATTATTTAATTCTGCCCACCTTTTATAACGCTGTAAATCAAATTTTATTTTTTGACCCATTGTGAAGGTGACACCCTCCAATACGAATTAAGCTATATAAATTACGTAGAAATTTTGCCCAAGTCTTGTCCACCCATTAATTAATATTGCCCACCATTTTTAACACTGTAAATCAAAAATATCTTTCTTGACCACGTGTGAAATTGGCAATCCCCATTACGAATTAAGCTTTACACATTACATAGAAGTTTTTCCCACCCATTATTTAATTTTGCCACACCTTCTATAAAGCTGTAAATAAAATTTTATTTTTGGACCCATTCCCAAGCTTTTCCAGCCCCCCCCCCACATCATTTTTAATTTTACTTACCTTTCATAACGCTGTAGTAAATCTTTTGCCAAAGTTTTATAACGGTATAATCAAATATATGTATTTTGACAATGTTTCCAGAATTTTACCTAGCGTTCATAAAGACTTGCAAAGGCTTTTATAGCATTACCAAGACTTCTTAGTGTTCCTGGATATTTGCCTATTGGTTCTACAAATTTCCATTTTTCCTATTAGTTGCCCCTGTTTTTTGGAGTGTACGTAGAGTTTTTCCGAATGTCCCTAGAGTTATGTTCAGCGTCCCGTTCATGGTATGTTTTTAAGGTGAGGGGGACTCCAGATAGAGAGTTTGAGAGGTTGACAGATTTTGTTCAGTGTTCCTAGCAATTTGTCACGTTTCGTCCAACGTCCCTAGACTTTTGTTCAGTTTTACTAAGGTTTTGTCTTTGAGGCTGTATCATTGCCAGGTGTTGCCCATTGGCATTGTCAGGTTTTGTACAGTGTTTCTAGAATTAGCCTAGGTTTGGTCAATGTTCCAATTTTTTTGCCCAGCATTCCAAATTTTTTGTCTAGCTTTGCCTGTGTTTCTATAGTATTGCTATTGCATATAAGTTTTGTTCAGTATTCCTAATGTTTTTCCCAAAGTTCCTAGAGTTCTGTCCTGCAGTCGTGAATTTTACGAGCATTACCCAGTTTTTCCCATTGTTTCTAGAGTTATGCCTAAAACTCCTAGTTTTGTCCAGCGTCCCTAAAGGTTTATCCGACCGCGACCTACGTTATACACGGCCGGTGCATGACGTTTAAAACGTCACACGAAGTGGATCATTTTTACATGGTGATTGGTGCAAAGCGCCGCACACACCGTTTTGCACCAATGGCTGTGTAAAAATGATCCACTCCATGTGACGTTTTAAACGTCATGCACCGGCAGTGTATAACGTAGGTCGCGGTCCGACTGTGCCAATCTTTTTTATAGCATTGCCCAGTTTCCGTGTTTTCTTGGAATTTCGTCTAGTTTTGTCCAATATCCCTGTAGTTTTGTCCAGCATTATAAATGTTTTAGCAAGTCTCGCCTAGCTTTCCTAAAGTTTTCCTCAGTTTTGTCTAACGTTACCAATGTTTTGTCCACCGTTCCTAAAAATTTGTCATTCTTTGTCCAACGTGTTCTTGCGCGACCTACGTTATACACGGCCGGTGCATGACGTTTAAAACGTCACATGCAGTGGATCATTTTTGCACGGCGATTGGTGCAAAGTGGCGCGCCTCCCGTTTTGCACCAATCGCCGTATAAAAATGATCCACTCCATGTGACGTTTTAAACGTCATGCACCGGCCGTATATAACGTAGATCGCGGTTCTTGTGGCTTTGACCACTTTTTCCCAATATACTAGAGATTTTTGCCCGTTTTGCCCACCGTCACTACGGTTTTGACTACCCTTCCTAAAGATTTGTCCGGCTTAGCTCGTGACCCTACAAAATTGCCCTGCTTTGTCCAGTTTTCTCAGACTTTTTCCAAACGTTCGTCGAGATTTTCCTGGCGTTCTTAAAGTTTTGCCTGGATTTACCTGAAGTTCTGAGAGCTTTTGGATGAGTTTTACCAAATTTGCAGCTGTAAATTAGATTTTATTTTTTGACCTATTTTTCGTAATATATCAAAATATGAAAAATAGGCCCCAATAGAAAATTAAAAAATATATATAAAATATTATTTTGCGCACCTTTTATAACTCTGTAATTATATATTTCTTGTTAACCACGTTTAGGTAGCCCCCCAAACACGAATTAAGTTATATAAATTACGTAGAAATTTTGTCCTTCAATTATTTTGTTTCAACCACCTTTTTTAACGCCGTAAAAGAATTTTTTTGACCACGTGGACTTTAGCACCTCCAAATACGAATTAAACTATACAAATTACGTAGAAGTTTAACCCAAGTTTTTCTAAGCAAACTTCTATGTAATTTGTAAAGCCTAATTCGTAATGGGGCGTGCTAACTTCACATGTGGTCAACAAAGATATCTTTTATTTACAGCGTTAAAAATGGTGGGCAAAACTTGGGCAAAGTTTCTACGTAATTTATATCGCTTAATTCGTATTGGGGGGGGGGGGTGCACCTTCACACTGAGTCAAAAAAAAGTATTTGATTTACAGCATTATAAAGACGGGCAGAATGAAATAATAGGTGGGCAAAATTAGACAAAATTTGGACAAAATCCGACGAAATTTGTCTAGCTATATTCGAATTAGAGAGGGGGGGGGGGTGCTAACTGAACACGTGGTCAAAACCACATTTTTTAATTTACAGCGTTATAAAATGTGGGCAAAATTATCTAATAGGTCGTCAACACTTGGACAAAACTTCTATGCAATCTGTAAAGCTTAATTAGTAATGTGAAGTGTCAATTTCACACGTGATCAACAAAGATATCTTTGATTTACAACGTTAAAAATGGTGCGCAAAATTAAAAAATGAGTGGGCAAAACAGTAGCACATTTTTCTTTTTAAATTTGGTATTGTAGGGTGTTAGTATGAAAAATGGGTCAAAAAATAAAATGTTATTTACAGAGTTATAAAAGGTGTGCAAAATTAATTAATAGGTGGGCAAATCTTCTACGCAATTCATATGTTTTAATTCGCAATGGGAGGGGGGGTTGCCAACTTCACACAGATCTGCATCCCCTATTTATGATATTTAAACACATAAATATTAAAAGTAAAAAATTATCTGCCATGAGAGGGTTCATAGGGAGGAGGAAAATCCGTCAACCTTAACGGAATATTCATTGTTCATTTTTCGCTTTGTGTTTAGTTGTTTTAAGATACTCGAAAGAAAATTATTTTACTATGTGTTTCAAAATCAGAGAAAAAAGAAATTAGTCGCTTAAATTTGAAAATCCCGGAGGGGGATACCACTGCTTAAATTCAACACTGCATTGAACCACTGTGTTTAGGATAAATTACCGACACATAAACAAAAAAAAACTAAAAATCAAGAGGGTATTTATGGGGATAATCTCCCCCATCCCCCCGCGGAAAATTTTTAGCTCTACTTTCTCTTAGTGTTTAATTATTTTTGCTTACTCGAAAAGAATACGTTTTATTTTGTTTTTCTAAATCTGTAAAAAATAAAATTTTGTTTAGTAAATTTCAAAATCCAGGTTGGGCGATATCCCTCCTTGCCCTCACACTACTCTTGGTGGCGCCCATAATTAGAGATTAAAGGTGCAGGTGAGATTACTAAAAAACTTTATGTCGTCTGTATCTCTATCAGTCATAACTTGCAGTTTTTGTGAAACTTACTTCTACTTAAAAACTAATCGGATGTGGCAATCCCAAAACTTTCTTCTATCTCACATAGGTTTCGCATACACTAAAAAGTATCAGCCCTAATTTATATCAAGTTCTATCTGAATCTAAAGTTTTATTAAATTCCGTGAAATAGTTCTTGAAATAGGACTATTGCTAAAATTGGGTAAATCCTGCAAAATGCAGCATAGCAGCGCCACCTGTTGGGAGATTTAGACCAAAACCTAATCAACAACAACTTATGTCAACGTCTAAGTGAATATCAAGTGTGATGAAAATCCGTGCATTAGTTCTGGAGATATAGATATATATCGTGATAATGAAAAAAGTAGCATAGCAGCGCCACCTGTTTGGCTATTTACACCAAAACGTAAGCAGCATCTATTTATGTCAAGGTCTAACAGAATCTGAAATTTGTTGAAATTCCGTGTATTAGTTCTTGAGATATAGCTATCGTAAAAATAATGAAAAAGTGGTATAAAAGCGCCAACTGTTGGGATATCTGCACCAAAACGTAATCAGCGTCAATTTATGTCAAGGTCTAACTGAATCTGAAGTTTGATGAAAATAAGTGCATTAGTTCTTGAGATAGAGCTATTGCGGATCTGTAAAAAAAAATGCAGCATAGCAGCGCCACCTATCGGGCGATTTTCACCAAAAACTAATCAGCACCAATTTATATCAGGGACTAACTGAATATAAAGTTTTATTAAATTTCGTGCATTAGTTCTTGAGATAGAGACCCCACAAAATTTTTGTCACATACAGACAGACAGACAGACAGGACAGAGTCACAGACAGACATTTTCTAAAAACAGTCAAATCGTGTTCAGGACCTTCTAAAATGTATAAATCTGTCGAAAACCGGAAGTCGAAAATTTTCATGAATCCAATACTTTCTTCTTGTAAAGATAGAAGAAGTTAAAAATTATAATAATAATCTTAATTTTGTTATTTAAAATTTCCACTCTGAAATAAAATATTTACGCATTTGATGCTACATTTTATGCCAAAGAAGCTATTGCTGTATTTACTTATTCTTTTACTGACTCCATGATCGGTAAATTACAAATATTTTTATGAAAGAAAAAGTACTTCTACTTCTCAACTCAGCCGTCAGCGAGCGTGTGTTTACAATTCACACATCATGCTACGCTCGTTTTATATCGTTCTATGCACAGACAATAGAATCCTATTCTGTGGTTCTATGTAATTTTTAAAGTAAAATCCTTCAAGTTTAACACTACTGTTAAGTCGTGGAAATCAAATTTTCCTTGGAGGGGAGTCCCCCTTCCAATATTTATAAATGGATGGAACTGTTTGTAAAGTAGAAAAAAATATCTTTAAACTTCAATATTATTTTACATGTTTAGGACTTGAAATTCCGTTTTTCATAGCAGGGGAGTCTCTCTCCCAACATTTATAAATGGAGGGGAGTTGAACTGTTTGGGAGGGAGGAAAAAGTATCTTTAAACCACACTATTATTTTATGTGCTATTACCGGCATGGAAGTTTTCAGCTTTTTCACTGAAATCAGCTTTTTTTAATGTCATTTAGGCTGTTTCTGAGATTGACGCAAAAACACAGAGAAATCATGATCTAAAATTTGGGATGGGGTGAATATGGGTGGATATGGGATGGGGTGGGAGAATATATAAAATTGTAATGTATATAAATTCTGTTCTTTTAAAATTTCCCTCTAACATATATAGCTTTTTTAATACAAAACCATAATTAAAAAAGTAAAAGATGCATGCAACAAAATAATTAATAAATAACTACGTGTGTTCACCCTTTTTTCTAGTTTTTTCGATTTTATCAAACTCTTTTTCTTCAAATACGAAATCATAGCAAAGGGGGGGGGGGGGGATGAGAAAAAAAAAAGAATAGTTAACTGCATGTGTATTATGTAAATTTTGTAATACTACCTCTGTTTTTTGTTTTAGTGTGTTTTCTTACAGCAATGTTGTTGTCTTGAATTTGAGTAGCTATGCTAATAGAGTGCAGAAATTTTAACATCATGTCTGAAAACATATAATTTAAATAAAGGAAAGTAGGTGTGAATCCCAGTGGCAGAACTACCTTCAAGTGTCTGCAACGCTAATAATGTTTTCAAAAAGAGTCTGCAACACGCAATATATCATATAAATCTATTCTTGGTGCTGTTGTAGTGCTAATCAATTAAGGCATCAGCATTTATCTGCCTTTCTGAGTAAAAAAAAAATTCTGAAATTCACAGCAAATATTCTGAAAGGTTACAGCAGAGGGGGGAGAAAATCCCCTCTCGGCAATAATTTTTCTTGTTGCAGGTCGGATTAACTCTGCTTTTGATTAGAGTCGATTTCAGGCTGAGTGTAGATTCTTGCAAATTGGGTTCGGGTTAACCAGATTTTTCAAAAGTTAGTTCAATATATTGTTTCAGATTAAAAACTATGCCTACATTAATAAGCATAGAACTTTGTGTGTCTGCTGTTTTCTAAAGGAATGTTGCATCTTTTCCGGGACTATTTCACAAAATTCATGTTTTTCTCGTGAACCTTTGACGAAATTAGCGTTTCTTTTTTTCTCCCGCGATCCTTTGGCGAAATTCACGTTTTTTTTTCGTGGCCCTTCGACGAAATTCTGTTGTGATCCTTTGACCAAATTAGCATTTTTTCTGAGGCCATTTGACGAAATTTACATTTTCTCTGTGGCCCTTTGATGAAATTAATATTTTTTCCACGATCCTTCAACGAAACTCATGTTTTTTTTTTTTTTTTTTTTTTTTTACAGTCTTTTGAGGAAAATTAAGTTTTACAACGGCCCTTTTACAAAATTTGCATTTTTATCGCAATCTGTCGACAAAATGAGCCATTTTCCCAGATCCTTTGATGATTTTCACAATTTTTCTTTGGCCTTTGGACAAAATTTGTGTTTTTTCCGCGATCCTTTGACGAAATTTGCCGTTTTTTCGAGATTATTCGACGAGATTTGCTGTTTTTTTCAAGATCCTTCGACGAAATTTACAGTTTTTTGGCGATCCTTCGATGAAATTTGCCGTTTTTTCACGATCTGTTGGCAGAATTCTCCGTTTTTTTCGCGATCTGATGACGAAATTTGCCGTTTCTTTGATGAAATTGACTGTTTTTCATGATCCTTCGATGAAATTAAGTTTTTTCTACGATCTTTCGATGAAGTTGCCGTTTTCTATGTAGCCCTTCGGCAAAATGCGCATTTTCCCGTGATCCTTCAAAGAAACTGATTGTTTTTTGGTGGCCTTTTGACGAAATTCCCGTTTTTTTTTCACGCCCTTTTGGCTAAATTTGCGTTTTTTTTTTGCGATCTGTTAATGAAATTAGCCATTTTTCGCAAACTTTAAATGAATTTCACCTTTTTTTCCGCGATTCTTCGAAGAAATTCGGCATTTTATTCACGATCTTTCGACGAAGTTTGCCTTTTTTTTGAGTAATTTACGCACTATAGCGCGTCCGCGTCATCACTGTATGTTTTTAGTCTGCAAGTGCCCTAAAAAGTCTGCGACGCCCGTCGCAGCATCGCGTACATTCTGCCACGGGGGTGTGAATAAAATTAATAATGGTTTTACTATATCTTTTAACTTTACTGCATATTTATTTTACGTTTTACATACCTAAAGCAGTTATTAATAGTTTTTTTTCCTTGTAATTTTCGTTTGTAATATTTATTTCTACATGTGTATTTGTATTGTAATAACTTTGTATTATGCGCCTAGTTCAGCTTTTTCGGTGAGATTTGACATTCATGCCTGATTATTTAAAGAATTAAGTTAGTACAGGCATGTCAATATTGTTAAAATGAATGACTTTTCCTCCGATAGGTTGATGAAATTAGCTATTTCTTTCTGCAATGTTTGATGAAATTTGCAATATTTTTCTACAATCATTTGAGAAGATTTTGCACTTTTTCCCGCAACCGATTGCAAATTTTGTGATTTTTTTTTTTTAAATTAAATTTTGCAAAGGTTTTCTACGATCGATTGATGAGATTGATTTTTTTCACAACTATTTGTCGAAAATTGTGATATATATTTTTCCTCGACCGATTGATGAAATTTGCTGTTTGCTGTGGAGATTTTTTGACCGAAATTCGCTTTTCTTTTCTACGATCATTTATCGAAATTCGTGATTTTCTTTTCATGATTGACTGAAGAAATTGATTTTTTTTGCACTGTATTTGATTAAATTCTATTTTTTTCATGATTATTTGACTAAAATCACAGTTTTTTTGTTTGCAAAAGTGTGACAAAATTTGCAATTGTTTCACGTGATTAATGGGCAACTTTTCTTTTTTTTTCTGCGATCAATCGTTGAAATCTGAGATTTTTTTGATGCAGATTGGCAAAATTCACTTTTTTTTTTTTTTTTTACGATTGACTGATGAATTCATATTGTGGGATTCCTCCAGAAAGAAGAAAAAAAGAAGAAATCTCGCCTTTCATGAAAATTAAACATTTGTGTACATATCATATGCTTGTGAAAAAAGTAAAGGTAGAAGATACCACACAAATTTTTTTTATTAATGCAGTATTTTCCTATTTTGTGCGGGATTTGCAATATCACACGTAATTTCTAACCCTGCCTCTCGAAGAGAACTTTACCCCTCCTCCCTTATATGTAACTGAAGCCTTATTTTTGGGATAAATTGATTTCTGATTTGAAGAAACCACCATATTTTTTATTGAGTGGTTTGAGCAGAAACACAAACTCTGAAATAAGATGTGGACATTCTTAAATTTCTTACAATTATTACGGATGCATTTTTTTCTTCCCTCTTTTTAAAGTAGGTATGCGACTATTTTGGCTACTATTTTTTTTCTTTTTTTTTTGTGAAGGCTGCTAAAGCTACTATTTTCAGTGCCATTCGACAGTAACAGACCTGCAGGTTTTATTGAATAAATATTTAACAAAGCTGATTACAGAGTTCAACATTAAGTATGTTATGATTATATTTACGATGTGGCATACAGATTAAAATACATTTGAATTGTCACAAGTTTAAAACATTTGTATCATTTTACTTTCTACAAAAAAAAAAAAAAAAAAAAAAAAAAAAAATACAGTGCAGTGCTGAAAAAAAAAAAAAAAGAATTTCCTATTTGCTAAATTGTTGTAAAACAAAAATAATTTTATTGGGAAAAATGTCTTTCAATTAGATTTTTATTCTTAGAGGGCCTTCTTCATATTGCAATTGTGACAAATTTTCATTATAAAAGCCTAATTTTTATATATTTGGAATTATCAGGAAATTTTTATCTTAGAATATCAAATGGAAAGTAATTTGATGCACTAGTTTAGTAATTATGCAGATGTAAAAATTTTAACTTCTAATGTTAAATTCATTTGTTAATAAAACAAACTGAAATATGTGAAGTTTTCTAATCATACCTCAAATTCTACTTGGTGGAATAAGCTAAAATTTTTGATTAACATATTTGAATGTTGTCAAATTGATTTGTGTTAAAATTTTTATAGGTTACAATGTGTATATTTTTTTTTTTACAATATTCATTTGAAAATTTATATACTAGAATCCGTCAGGCCGAAATGTCGGAGCATTGAGTGGGATAAACATAAAATATAACATGAACAATATATAATATATATTTTTTATTTTTATATTTACTGTTTAATAGTATAAAAGAAAAATTACAATAACTGCTGTTGAATCTTCAAGTGTTTATTCGGTCAACAGTTGCCTCAGATACTGCTCAAATGCTAATCTATCAGCAAGTGCCCCCATTCTTCTAATTTGGTCTAGCCTATCCTTTGCGAAAGGCACTTCAATCAGAACATCCTCTAAACGTCGAACCCTGCTAAACGCGACATAAGTTGCTCCAAGTGACAACTCCTTTTCACCAATGTCCACAGCTATTTTTGACAAAGTTAAACCTTGGGATTTGTGTATGGTGACAGCGTATGAAACTGTTAAAGGTAACTGAGTACGGGAGCATGAGACATTGTTTTCTTTCCAAGACTTTGTAATAGGTGTGACAGGAAAAAGTCTTTCAGTGAGAAATGGTCCCCGATAATCATCAAAATGAACCATTACTGCCTGTGGCAAGCCTGGAGGTCGTAATCCTGGTCCGTAGACAATATCTTTTACCGTACCAAGTGCACCGTTGACCAATCCTTCCTCAGTCCACAGATTGGTACGCAACATATACGTGCTCATCTTCACTCCATTTTGCTATTTGATTATTGTGGTCTGCTAATATTCTTGCCACTGGCCATTTTGATTTACGAAGTACTTCTTGATTATGTTCTTCAGCTTGCTTGTTTGTGGGAAAAATGCGTATGGCATTTTGAAATCTTTCAAGTTCAGCCGGAGGCTGTATAGCTTTACGTCGTTGCATAAGGGATGCGTATTGGTCGCCTGTAACTTCGCCTACGGAAAGCGAATCAAGAGTCTCTCTAAACTGTATTTGCTGATCGTCGCTTTGTCTCATTGACTTTGTTAAGGTGAAACATTTTTCAAACATCTTAAGAAGTGTTTGTCCACGTAAAGCCAAAATGTCTTTTATAGAATGTCTCCTATATAGAGGTGTGTCTTTTAGAGGCTGTAGCTGCCTAATATCTCCAATCAGGTAAACAAATAAGCCTCCAAAAGCTTCAATGCTGTCTGGTTTACCTTCGCGACATCTTTGCTCAAGTGCGGCCATCAGACGGCATCCGATCATTGAAAATTCGTCAATAATGAGAAATGAAACTGGATTCATGCTGAGCTGTAGATTTCTTGCTGCTTCACTTCCTAAATCAGCAAACGATTTAAAACATGTTGGTACTTTTAGTACAGAGTGAATTGTTTTGCCCTCGACATTAATTGCAGCAGCACCTGTTGGAGTCAAAACCATAATAGCTTCCGGTCCTAACTGCTCGGTAACTCTTTTACGAATTTCTTTTATTACCGTACTTTTTCCAGCTCCGGCATTCCCAATATTAAAAGTACGTTTAGGGCAATTTATAAATCTTGATTTCAAAGACGAAAGCTGTTGCGTGCATAAGTGAAGTATTTTTTGCTGCTCATCTGTAAATCTGATCTCAGACGTATCGTAATTTTTATGCACTGTAAGTTGTTGTTCTTTACAGTAATTTAAAAATGAAGTAAAATTGCGATCAGGGTACTTGTAACTCTCACTTTTCCACTCACATGCATGATCAATCACGCGTTGCCCCAAAGTATCCTCGTTTGTCTGCACAGGAACTATGGCAGCTGCCGCCATATATGGATCAATCTCGCGGTATTCTTCTTGCAGGATTTCTGTCTCATGTGTACTGCTAACAGCAGGAAAATTTATTTCTTCGTGTGCATCAATATTTAGATCATTGAATACTTCCTCCCATGAGTGATACGCAGACGGCAGGCCTTCTTGCAATAAAGAGTCAGAATTACCTCTCCAAGGATAATTGAGTAATACTTGTTGCCTATAGTATTCTTCGGCTAGAGTTGGGTCGTGGTTGAGTGATGTAAGAGGAAAAACTCTGACAACTGCATCTTTTCTTCTTTGGTGATAATCGACTCCTCTTATTGAGAAAGATTTTGCAAACTTAAGAAGCGTGCAGGAAATAAGTTTCTCCGCGCGCAATATTTCTGAAGCATGCTTTTTGATGGTCTTTCGTCGCTTGAAAAGTTGATTTCCTCCCTGTTCTTATCATGAAGCCGTATTGTAACTACTTCCCGACTACTGTGATACATTGGCCATCCCATTAATATGTGTAATACCTCTTGGGCTGAGTAATCCCTTTCAGAAACAGAAGACAAAATAAGTTTTTGGACTGCTTGAACCGCTGGATTTGTTTCGTTCATCTTATTTAAAATCTCAGATAACAATTCCTTGTAAGGAACAGAAGCTGTTTCTGATTTTGAAGCATATTTGGCAATGTAATGCAAAACCGCATCCTTTGATGTAATAGGACTGAAATCCGTGTTAGCTCTCCAAACTTGTGACACGAAGCAATTGTAGGTATTCATTTCAGAATCGTTTCTTTTTGGCAAAAAGCTAATTATGTCATTTTCTACTTGAAGCTTTGGAGAGTCGCACTCTGCTTTTGGAAAACCAAATCTGCAGCTATAACTATTTGTACCTCTTTTTTTCCTTAGGCAATAATCTCCATGTCTTGTGTGACGTTGGACTTGATTTAAGAGCTGAGCGAGATCTTTTTCACGATCTTCACTGGAAATGTCTGAAAAGCGAACTCGACAGCGGTGTATATCATTTACGAGGACGTCCTTGTCAGGATTAACAGCACTGCATAGTTTTTCAAAATATGCTGCTATATTTTCAGCGTTAGTCCTGTCTAGTGTTTCCATGTTTGGCGCCCCTCTTAACCACAACAATCCATGCATGTGAGGACTTCCACGCCACTGCCATTCGAAACGAACCCAGTAGTCGTCTATTAAAAACAACGGCGTCAAGATTTTTCTCAAGAATATATCACAACGTTTTTGAAAGAGCCAACCAGTCAACAGAGGGTTGTCGTGCATTAATTGTCTGCGTTCTGTATCAGTCAGCTCATTTGGATCTCTGTTAGGCTCTAAAAGTCTGAAAAGATCAGGCCAGTGATAATCATCTGCAGACAGTGTAAAAAAAATTGTTGGTGCTCCAATTTGTCCTACCATGGAAAGGAGTTCCCCACAACGTGCACGCCAGTATCCTTTTGTGGATCTTAATTTGCTAGCATAAATCATAATGTGTTTTGCCATTTCTGGTTGCCTATTCAGAATATCACGCATCTGCTCTACCGTCTTATTGCTGAACCTATTTCGCTGAACGAAAAAACGCCCTTTAGCCAAAGACTGCCACCGAAGAATTGAATTCATGGCAAAGTAACGAAATCGGGGGTCTTTAGCAAATCGCCCATCTTCATACTTCATTAGGAACTTAAAATACTCATCAGGAGAGACTGCTTTTTGACGAAGTTGTCGTAAGTCAGCTGTACCATGTGGAAAAAGATGAGGAAAAGCACGTGCTATGTAACCCTCTTCTTGAAATTCGTTGATAGGCTGTGAATTTAATGAAGGGTGAGGCACACGAATTGCGTCATTTATTAAGTTGTTTTGATCTACCGGTTCAAGTAGTGGTCTAAATGACTCGCGCCTTATTTCCTCGTTCAAAGTATCAATATCCTCAGTAATATCGGTTGCTGTTGGTAACATTTGAGATACGTCACCATTCTCAGGTAATGTAGTGATCAAATCTTCATCAATTGTGATATTTGAATAATAGGGATTGTGAGCTTTAAGCCACCTGAGTGCTTCTAGAAGTCGTTGTGAGCGAACAAAAAACTCTGCACATCCTGATAAAGTATCTTTTGTCACTAACATAGTTGAAGTCATATCTGAAGGATTGACAGGCAGGCACGAAATAAAACTCTCAATATTTTGTTTAAAGCTGATTACATTTGAGTTGTCAGTATACCGGTACTCGGCAAAAAATCTGAAGGTAACTGACTTGTGCGACTTCTCCGCATTGAATTACGATTCACAATTCTTCTCATTTCAGCTGATTGCTTTCTCTTAACTGGCATCCTTGCAAATTCTATATAATAAAAACATATAATCCGTTCATATATAAACTGTTTCTTATTTTTTTTTATCCTGGATTAGCTGGACTATATCAAAATAAACAGATTTACTCTCATACTTCTTTTATACAATAAGCTTGAATGAAAAGAAAAAAATATATTTTGAAATGGAAACAAAAAGTTTAATTACACCAATTGCTGAGTTCGATTTAAAAAAAACTAAATTCATGTACTTAATACGATTTAAACTTCATTGCACGTGTTTTAAGATAAAAATGTATGGGGTCCTTATTTCAGAAAAGTAAAATATATGTAAAATATATAAAAGTAAAATATATGGGACCAAGATTAAGAGCTTTTACTAAAAGGTTGTTTCCGAGTATATTGTTATTTAAATAAGTTTCTCATGATAAAAAATGGCAACAATATAAATTTTTTCAATTTTCTTTTTATTTAATTCAAAAGTTTTTCATGATAAAAAATGGCAACAATATAAATTATTTCAATTTTCTTTTTATTTAATTCAAACAATCGCAATGTTATCTCTATGGGGAAATGGAAAATTCTAGAGCAGACGATTCCGGGCGTTAGAGTTGACGAATATCTCTGTTTTTCAATCCCCGGCGAGGTTTTGTTAGAAAGACCCCCACGAAGGGCACTCCCCCTGGGCCTATATCCCTAGTGTCGATAATTGGCCGTCAATAATCAACCCAACCCAACCCGGCGAGGTTTTGCCACTACCGACTTCCAGTCCAATTTTGGTATCAATGCGGCAAATATTTTGGTCGCTATCGTGTACACAAAAGTGTAATTTTTCATGGGAAGCCGGAGCTTTGCTCCGACAATTATTTTACAGAAAAGCTCTACATTAAAATATTATAAGACTTTTGAAAGCACAATGTTTTATTGACTCTTAGTATTCATCACGTCCTCCAAGGGTGAGCTCAAATGCACCACAAAACTGAATGCATTCAATCAATAATTTTTGTAATTACATAATGGTTTTTGGTAACTTCCCTATTGTGTTTATTAACATTTGACTGAAACGCAATGTCAAGCTGTTATACCCTGCAGAAAACCCCCACTTTCTTAGTAAAATTAAATTCTAATATGGAATTTAAATGTGATTGCGAACATTCATGTTTATTTTTTTTTAAAGTTAAATTGATATAGCAGTTATACTGTAATTCATCCGTGGATCACCATTGTGTTTTGCAAACATGAGACAGAAAACAAAACAGGCTGTTAATTAATTCATATCCATAAATCCATGAACATTTTATCTAAATTGGATTGTGTCACCTGGATTAGTTAGCAAAAGTATTTCTTATGGGAGTTGCTCTGTCAGATCTCAATTTCCCCTCGCTAATGTTAAACCCGTGGTGGAGTGCATTCATATTTTTTAAATATCTTCTCAGGAAATTAATATTTTTTACTTATTTTTTTGTGTACTCTTCTTAAAGGATGTCTCTTGTTTTCTTAATTGTCAAAATATTTCTAAAATATATATTTAATTTATTATTTAGTGTGCTAAAATTGTACGAGCTGTTGAAAAATATTTAGCACTTCAGATAAAACTAACCAGGTATTTAAAAATGTTTTGACAACTAAAAAAAAAAAAAAAAAAAGACATCCTTTAAGAAATTGTATTTTGTAGCCAGTAAAAAATAAAAAAATTGAGATCTAACTGACCAACCCATTTAAGTAATCAATGTAACTTCAATTTTCTTTCCAGTGATAATGTTCAAAAATGAAATGACTTTAGTCAAAACATTAAAGAAAATAAGTCAAAAATATTCACTTCCAGTAAGTAAACAGATTAATAATTATTTATTATTATACATAGGAAAAATAGGTCATACATATTAACTCCCATATGAAATATTTAAAAAATAAGAAGGGATTCCACTCCCCCCCCCCCCCAATGCATTTAACATTAGCGAGGGGAATTTGAGATCTAACTGACCAACCCATTTAAGATTTAAGTAATCAATGTAACTTCAATTTTCCGTTTCATCGACAATATTGTAAAATGAAATGACTTTAGTTTCAAAGCATTAATTTTACTATGTGCCATCTTAACTGTTGTAACTTCAATTTTCTTTTCCAGCGACAATGTTGAAAATTTAGTTTCAAAACATTCATTTTACTATGTGCCATCTTAGCTGTTTAGAACTAGTTCTTACACAGAATAATAAATATATAAAAAGCAAAATGAGTAAACAGATAATTATTTAAAAGAAAAGATTCGAACATTGCAAACCAAGGGAGAAATTGAATGAACAAGAATGAAAATGAGAAAAAAAGCAAGCTCCTGCACATTACAGACTGTGCAAATGTGAGTTTACGAGTGATCTCCACTTCCATCCACATAAAGTGGTTTTCATTTTACAGGAGAATTTTTTCACTCACACATGCAAGAGAGGAAAAGACCAGGTTGCTCTGTGTCTGGGGGGGGGGGGGGGGTGAAAGAAGTTCAGCCTTCAAATGGGAAAAAATTAAAATGTGGTTTTCAATTCCTTTATTTAACTTGTTATATATATATTTTTTCATTCTTCTTTGGAGGCTCCTGTTCACCGATAGAAGAGTCGCCACTGGCACCCACTGAATAGTGAAATGCTTCTTGTATATTGCAAGTTTCTTATAGTTGCTATAAAATTAAAAAAGTTAAATACTGATGACAATATATATTTTTTGCTGTAATAAAAACACAGGAAAACTTAAATTTTTGCTTTGTGAATAAAGTAAACTTTACATTAATATTAAGTCTGTTGCAAAACATAAGAATCAGAATAATTTAAAGAAATTTCATGGTGTACATATTTTATATTTCTAACTATTGTTTCTTATTCATTCATTACAAATGGGATATTTTTAAATTAGTGAGAGCAATATCATAGTAGATTTAAAAAATAAGAAAAATCCAGCAAAAAGTTATTTTGTGAAATAATTTATTCATTCTTGCAGAATAAAACTTATGTAAAATATCCCAGTTAGCATTTCATGTCTGAATCGTGTGATTTTTGTCATTCATTTGTAATGGGAAAAATATATTTTTAAATATTGACAACAGCCTAAAAT
This sequence comes from Maratus michaelseni, assembly GCA_963931845.1. Classification (NCBI taxonomy): domain Eukaryota; kingdom Metazoa; phylum Arthropoda; class Arachnida; order Araneae; family Salticidae; genus Maratus; species Maratus michaelseni. Next base: position 121,262,870 of record OZ007591.1, on the reverse strand, counting down.
TATAATATTTTTCAACTATTAAGAGTAAGTGAATATTGATTTTTTTTTCTATGTGTGATTTTTTAAAACTGTTTTGTGATTACAGTATTTAAAAATTCCATTTTTTTCTTTTTAATATGCTATTGTAGTAGAAGATCTTTATTATGCAATTCCCTATGTAATGCACCACTTCTCAGATGTAAACAATGAATTTTGTAGTTAAGAAGCACCGCATTCCACAATGTATAAAAATGCTACTTTCTAGAAGGCTACATTTGATACATTATTTTATATTTATCTCAATTCAGAGCTTTTTAATTAAAAAAATTGCTATTATTACATTAGAAATTTTTGAAAATTAGTAATATAATGATTTGGACTGTGTTTATAAAGTAAAATTTAACAATGTGTGAAATGTTCGTTATTATACAAAAATTTATAATCTGCACAACTTCTGGTCTCAAGGAATGCAATATGAAGATACACTTCGGCCATGTTTACAAAGTAAGTTTAATGATGTGTGAAATGTGATCGATATAACTCAAAATTTTGGTACTTTTTTGTTATAGTGGCCCTTGAGCATATATTGCCAAGCGACCAAGATTTATTGCCAGATTATTAAGCATAGATGACATTGTAATAATATATGTTGTATATAATATTTCATGATGTATATGGTCAAGTTACTGTTATATATGATGCATATATATGTATATGATATGTGTATAAGACGTATATATAATATATAAGACATCAATAATGTTTATATAATGATGTATATGGCGCATATATGAGTATTTGGAGTATATACATATATATGTGTATATATGATGCATATATAAACTTACTTTGCAATGATATTAGTAAAATCACAGCCGCAACCTTGTCATAATCGTAATTGTGTATGTGTCATGTGTACTATAACATGAAAGTACCAAAATTTTATAACATGCAAAACCTCTCATGCAAACTATCTCATATGAATTATAAAGATCCTTATACTGTATATTCATGTATGTTTGATACATAAATTTTTATTTTAAACTATTGATATCTACATCTACAATGAGAAAAAAAATTATATTTTTTATGAAATTTCTTACCAATAACAATGAAAAATTGTAATTTTTAAACAATTACTGATTAAAAAAAACAAAATGAAAACATTTTAGTTTATTAACATTTTAGTAATGAAAATTCTTCATAAGATTTTAATAATTTTATGAAATATCTCTCTGCATTTGATATTTTTATTATGTTTCAGTCTGTTTCCAAATTCATAATAAATAACCATCTTAAAATTAGATATTAGTCACAATAAAAAAATAAAATTTTAAGAGAGTAATTTAAATGAAAAAAAAAGGCGGTTAAATATATTTTTTAAGAAATGAACCAGTTTTCAGAAATTCTGTAGGCTTTGAATATATAGTGAATATATTTCACCATGGATGTAGTGGAGGGTACACACCGTATGCCTTCTGGATAACTCCATATTACTTTGTTGTATATTCTTCGCTTATAGCATGTATTCTTTGGGGTTTCATTTAATGACTACACCACTGTATTTAACAAAACTATTCAAACTTCAATTCATTCATCAAATTAACAATGAGGAATGAATATCAATTTTAATTAACTAAAATGTTTTCAGTTTTTTTTTTTTTTTTTTTAAATCAGTATTTAGATTTGTTTGAAAATTACAATTTTTCATTGTTATTGGCAAGAAATTTCATAAAAATATAATTTTTTCTCATTGTAGATATTAATAGTTTAAAATAAAAATTTATGTATCAAACATACATGAATATACAGTATAAGATCTTTATAATTCATATGAGATAGTTTGCATGAGAGGTTTTGCATATTATAAAATTTTGGTACTTTCGTGTTATAGCTGCCCTCACTATTATGATTATGACCACAGGGCTGTGGAGTCCGAGTCAAACCTATTTTTTGGGCAAAAGAGTCGGAGTCACTAAAAAACAGTTCGACTCCAGCTTGTTTTTTAGACAGTTTGAAGTGAAATTAAACCAATTCAATGTAATTTTAAATTTATAAACTGAATTATTATTTTTATATTTGGACTATATATATACAAGGAAACCCATGTTAAACAGTTCCAATATATTGTCCAGTGTACAGCATATATGTAAACTGTTTTTAATTGAAATCTCTAGTTTATATTTTATATATAGTTCATTACAAGATGTTATTTTTCACAAAAATATAATAAATTTCACAAAAATAATCCTTATTTTTCACAAAATGGGCCCTAAGAAAAAAAACCCTGCATCGACACCTGGGTTGATATGCACATCATAATGCGTCAAGGTCAAACAGGAATGTAACTGCAGCGTTGCCAGTTGAGGTTTTATTCCAATTGCTTGATTGCTGCCACTTTAAAAAAAAAAGTAATATTTCCTTTATTTAATGAAATAATTTCCTAAATTTAATAAAGTGACTATTACTATTTCAAAACAAATGACAGCAATGAAATAATCTGAATAATAGGAATCAACAGGCAACACTAGTACTTTAGCCCTCCCGGAGTCTGAGTCTGTTCCTTTAAAATTTCAGGAGTCTGAGTCTGTCATTTTTCCCGTCTACTCCGCAGCCCTGATTATGACAAGGTTGTGGCTATGATTTTGCTAATATCATTGCAAAGCTTATGTATGCACCATATACGTCATTATATAAACATTATTGATGTCTCATATGTTATATGTACATCATATACGTCTTATACACATGTCATATATATATCATGTATGCATCATATATGACAATAAGTTGACCTTATACGTCCGAAATGTTATATACATCATATATGATTACAATGTCATCTATGCTTTATAATCTGGTAATAAATCTTGGTCGCTTGGTGATTTACGCTCTGGGGCCACTATAACATAAAAGTACAAAATTGAGTTATATCGATCACATTTCACACATCATTAAACTTACTTTGTAAACATGGCCAAAGTATATCTTCATATTGCATTCCTTGAGACTAGAAGGAATGCAATTATAAATTTTTGTATAAATTCGATCATTTTACACATTGTTAAATTTTACTTCATAAACACAGTCTAAATCATTATATTACTCATTTCCAAAAATTTCTAATGTAACAATAGCAATTTTTTTTTTATTTAAAAGTGCTGAATTAAGGAGATAAAATAATGTATCCCTTTAGAAAGTAGCATTTTTTATACATTGTGGAATGCAGGTGTATCTTAATTGCAAAATTCATTGTTTACATCTGCGAAAGTGGTGCATTATATAAGGAATTGCATAATAAAGATCTTCTACTATAATGGAATATTAAAAAGAAATAATTGAATTTTTAAATACTGTAATCTCACAAAAGAGTTTTAAAAAATCACAGAATAAAAATCAATATTCACTTATTCTTAATAGTTGAAAATATGATAATTTTAGGATTGCTTGGGTCTTAGCTTGGGAAATAGCACGAGTGTGACTTAGAATAAATTTTTACTTTCTAGCCTATTTGTTAAATAATTCAATTATTTATGTATTGAATAGATATATATTTGCTGAAGAATGATACAATTAATTAAAAAAATTGTAGATACAGTAGAACCCTGGTTATTTTAGTCCCAATTATTCAAAAATGGCTTAACCGAATGAACCTCTAATTTAAATTTATAAAACATACTTACAGTACTACTTAAAAACTTATTTTAAATTTATCATTAAACAAAATGGAAAGTGTTTATTAGATAACACATTAAATTATATGTAGCTTCATGCATATTATAATTTATTATAAATAAAGCATTGCAAAAATAAATACTAGACAATGCTTTTAACTATTGAAATTTATTTACCTTGAAAATATGCAGTGATTTTTTTTTACTGTTCAGTTTGACACTACTTCAAAGTCGCTTTGGCATCTGATCTTATGTTGAAAAAATATCAAAAGGTGTTTTGCATTTTATTTCAAAAAAGTTTTTTACTTTTAATAGGTCTGCAATTATTGTAATGCCAATATGTATTTTGCAAGCTGACATAGGTATATGCAAGCCACTGTAACTTACATTCATTTACCAAAATAATGCTTTATAACTATTAACCAAATATTAAATATTTTAAAGTGCCACCGCCCTCCCCCCCCCCCCCGAAAAAAAAATGTAGAAAAACATAAAGGGGTTTTGGATCACTTTATCTTGTGTATGCTACAGAAAAATTTCATATCCTGACACACTTTTTATTAATCCTACAAAATGCAGAATATTTTGATAATCATTTCTATAGATATCAATCCTGAAGGAAATCTAGTATTTGGTCCACTTTTTTAGCCTATTTCTGTATAACATTTTGAGGATTATTTATGTAGAATAATTCTTAAGAAAATCTGTAGGTATTTGGCCCACTTTTTAAGCCTACATTTACAGAAAATTTTGATGATAATTTCTGCAGAAAATCTGTAGGTATTTGGCCCACTTTTTAAGCCTACATTTGCAGAAAATTTTGAGGATAATTTCTGCAGAAAATCTGTAGAAATAATTCTTAAGAAAAACTACAGGTATTTGGCCCACTTTTTAAGCCTACATTTGCAGTAAATTTTGAGGATAATTTCTGTAGAAAATCTGTAGAAATAATTCTTAAGAAAATCTGTAGGTATTTGGCCCACTTTTAAGCCTACATTTACAGAAAATTTTGAGGATAATTTCTGCAGAAAATCTGTAGAAATAATTCTTAAGAAAATCTGTAGAAATAATTCTTAAGAAAATCTGTAGGTATTTGGCCCACTTTTTAAGCCTACATTTGCAGAAAATTTTGAGGATAATTTCTGCAGAAAATCTGTAGAAATAATTCTTAAGAAAATCTGTAGGTATTTGGCCCATTTTTAAGCCTAGATTTGCAGAAAATTTTGAGGATAATTTCTGCCGAAAATCTATAGAAATAATTCTTAAGAAAATCTGTAGGTATTTGGCCCACTTTTTAAGCCTACCTTTGCAGAAAATTTCGAGGATAATTTCTGCAGAAAATCTGTAGAAATAATTCTTAAGAAAATCTGTAGGTATTTGGCCCATTTTTAAGCCTAGATTTGCAGAAAATTTTGAGGATAATTTCTGCAGAAAATCTATAGAAATAATTCTTAAGAAAATCTGTAGGTATTTGGCCCACTTTTTAAGCCTACATTTGCAGAAAATTTTGAGGATAATTTCTGCAGAAAATTTGCAGATTTTATTCTGCAGAAAATTTGCAGAAAAAAAGTGGGCCAAATCCCTACAGATTTTCTACAGATATTTTTTTAAGATAATCTTCAGATTTTTTTTAGTGGGGTTTCATAAAGTAGTGTTTTTTCCTCAGTCATTTGACAAAATCTGTTATTTTCCCCCCGCGAAGATTGGTTAGATGTTTTTAGTCTGCAGGTGCCCTAAAAAGTCTGTGACGCCCGTTGCTGCGTCGCACACATTCTTCCATGGGGCATCGAACGAAGTAAATTCAACCTAAAGAATCATTGTTTCATTCCTGACATTTCTCGAAAGAAACAACGTTCAACTCATTGACTGAATTGTAAAGGGCGAAATGTGTCAATTAGCAGAAAGTGCGCAATTTGTTCGTTCATGGAAAAAATCGTGAAATTCGTTAACCGATAGTCGATAAAATTCGAAATTCGTCAATCGATAGCGGAAGAAGTGAAAAATCGCAAAATTCATCAACTGGTTTCGGGAGAAAAAAATTTCGAATATCGTCGAATGGCTTCGAGAAAAAAATTCACAATCTGCCAATTTCGGGGATGAAATTTGCCAAATGGTTTCAAAATTTGTCGCGCGACAGCAGAGAAAAAAATCTTTTTCCATTCAATCATCGCAATTGGTGAGTGTGACTATTATGTTTGACCAGTGGTGACAATAAAGTCCATTGCCAAATTTTCAGTATTACTCGCTGTTTGGCAAGTGCTAATTTTGTCCTATACTTCAAAACCCTTTTGATCATCACATCAGTGTGCAGGACAATTTTTTTTACGGGAGACCATTTGATGAATTTCGTGATTTTTCTGTTATCGATTGACCAATTTTACTGCTATCGATTGTTGAATTTTATAATTTATCAACTATTGATTAGCGAATTTCATGATTTTTTCCATGAACGTTTGACGAATTACGCAAAAAAAAAATAAGAATATCGTTAAATTGTCTTGGGTAAAAAAAAGTTTAATATTGTCAAATGCCTTCGAGAAAAAAGTTGCAAGTTGAAACGGCTGTGACCTCTTTTTCATGTTATGCATCTCCGGTGTCCATCCCCCCACTACCCCCCCAAGTGGGACACTTTTCTAAATTTTGCACACACCCCTCATGTGATATATCGGTTGAAAAGTCTTTGACCACTTATTCATGTTATGCATCTCCGGGGTCCATCCCGCCCCCCCCCCCTAAGGGGGGCACTTTTCAAAATTTTGTTGACACCCCTCATGTCATACATTGTTGGAAAGGTCTGTGACTGCTTAATCATATTATGCATCTCCGGTGTCCATCTCCTCACTTTGCCCCCCCCCAAAGGGTACTTTCTAAATTTTGCACATTACCCTCATGTTATATATCATTGGAAAGGTCTGTGACCACTTAATCATTTTATGCATCTCCAATGTCCATCTCCCCACTTTGCCCCCCCCACCCCCCCTAAGGGATACTTTTCTAAATTTTGTTGACACCCCTCATGTCATATATCATTGGAAAGGTCTGTGACCACTTAATCATATTATGCATCTCCGATGCCCATCTCCCCACTTTCCCCCACCAAGGGGTACTTTCTAAATTTTGCACATTACCCTCCTGTTATATATCATTGGAAAGGTCTGTGACCACTTAATGATTTTATGCATCTCCAATGTCCATCTCCCCAGTTTGCCCCCCCCACCCCCCCAAGGGATACTTTTCTAAATTTTGTTGACACCCCTCATGTCATATATTGTTGGAAAAGTCTGTAACTGCTTAATCATATTATGCATCTCCGATGCCCATCTCCCCACTTCCCCCCCCCAAAAGGGTACTTTCTAAATTTTGCACATTACCCTCATGTTATGTATCATTGGAAAGGTCTGTGACCACTTAATCATATTATGCACCTCCGATGTCCATCTCCCCACTTTGCCCCCCTTCCCCCCCCAAAGGGTACTTTCTAAATTTTGCACACAACCCTCATGTTATATATCATTGGAAAGGTCTGTGACCACTTAATCATATTATGCATCTCCAATGTCCATCTCCCCACTTTGCCCCCCCACCCCCCTAAGGGATACTTTTCTAAATTTTGTTGACACCCCTCATGTCATATATCAAAGGAAAGGTCTGTGACCACTTAATCATATTATGCATCTCCGATGCCCATCTCCCCACTTTCCCCCCCCGAAGGGGTACTTTCTAAATTTTGCACATTACCCTCATGTTATATATCATTGGAAATGTCTGTGACCACTTAATCATTTTATGCATCTCCAATGTCCATCTCCCCACTTTGCCCCCCCCCAAGGGATACTTTTCTAAATTTTGTTGACACCCCTCATGTCATATATTGTTGGAAAGGTCTGTAACTGCTTAATCATATGCATCTCCGATGTCCATCTCCCCACTTTGCCCCCCCCCAAAAGGGTACTTTCTAAATTTTGCACATTACCCTCATGTTATATATCATTGGAAGGGTCTGTAACTGCTTTATCATATTATGGATCTCCGATGTCCATCTCCCCACTTTGCCCCCACCAAAGGGTACTTTCTAAATTTTGCACATTACCCTCATGTTATATATCATTAGAAAGGTCTGTGACCACTTAATCATATTATGCATCTCCGATGTCCATCTCCCCACTTTGCCCCCCACGTACTTTCTAAATTTTGCACACAACCCTCATGTTATATATCATTGGATAGGTCTGTGACCACTTAATCATATTATGCATCTCCAATGTCCATCTCCCCACTTTGCCCCCCCCACCCCCCTAAGGAATACTTTTCTAAATTTTGTTGACACCCCTCATGTCATATATCATTGGAAAGGTCTGTGACCACTTAATCATATTATGCATCTCCGATGGCCATCTCCCCACTTTCCCCCCCCAAGGGGTACTTTCTAAATTTTGCACACAACCCTCATGTTATATATCATTGAAAAGGTCTGTGACCACTTAATAATATTATGCATATCCGGTGTCCATCTCCTCACTTTGCCCCCCCCAAGGGGTACTTTCTAAATTTTGCACACAACCTCATGTTATATATCATTGGAAAGGTCTGTCACCACTTAATAATATTATGCATCTCCCATGTCCATCCCCCTCTTTGACCCCCCAAGGGTGTACTTTTCTAAATTTTGCACACACCCCTCATGTGATATATCGATGGAAAAGTCTGTGACCACTTAATCATATTATGCTCCCCACTATGAAATTTGTCAAGTTAAAGCAACTATAAATTTTACTTTTATGGTATTATCAAGTTGTTTGCCGTCAAATTTTGACGGGTTCCATCTAGTATGGATATAAAGTGATATTTTGGTGAGAAATATTTAGCATTTTCTTGTTTGTTAAGTTTCTAAATGTCATCTGTTATATCATATATTCGAATGCATCGTGTGTTTCTCCCAGTTCATGTGCGTTCAGCTCCCAGTATGTGCTATATAACTAGAGGATACCCTTAAAATTTAATTCATATTGAAAGTGCGTTATTTAAGTGAATAACGTAGTAATAAATCGCAATATTAGTGTTCTTTAAGATCCGTTATACATATATTTAATCATTATTTAAAATATCTCAGTGAATATTAAAAACCAGTGTTTGTTTAGAGAAAATATTTCTAAAAGTTCTTCTTCTTCTTTTTTTTTTGAAACTCACAGTTAATAAAAAATCACAAAATATATCAGGAAACTGTTACTTTTAAAAGAAGGAGAAATATGTGAAATAATAAACATTTAGTATCTTAAATTTCCATTTCTAAGTTTAATAAAAATCAACTGTAGCATTTTCTTCATGTCGTAAAATGTTATTTTACTTATTATTATTATCACCATAACTGCCATATTTAAGTAAGTCTCCAAGAAGTTTTTGCTTTTCTTTATCGTTTTAGTATTATTGCTATTATTAATTATTATCATTATACTAAATTCCATCTTACAGGTCAAAGAAATTTTCAACTGTATGCTTCGTTATTATTATTATACAAAATATTTCAGTTAAATGAAAACCACCCAGTATTTTTGTTAGCTTAATGTTAAAGTTTGCACAAATTTTCACTTTTCTTCTTCTTATTACACAAAATTTCCATATTTCAATTTAATGAAAATCAACAAACATTTTCACCCGCTTAATTAAGTTTCTGACAAATTTTTGCTTCTAGCAACATTTAACATTTGATAGTCGATCGATGCTAATTACAATCAAATGCGGCTCGGTGTAGGTAAGTGGATCATGGCACTTAGGCACTGCTAATGGCTACTGAACAATATTTATGTAGAATGAAAATTGTTGTTCCTCTACACATGTTATGATTCTTCGGTTAAAACTGTTGTCCATAAATGGGCAATTGGATTTTAATCTCCCGGCAATAAATTAAGTACAGCCATTAGGAAAAATATTTTTTTTATCTTTCAAAGTCGAAAAATAATCTATAATGCACTGCATTCCATTCTTATTCATTAAATTTTTAACTCTCTATTTAAGCTACGTATATAGTTTTACTCTTTCTGGCATTTGTGAACACGTGCCTCGATGAGGATTGGATTATCGCAGCTCATGCTGACTCATACGAATAGAGGAGGTTGTCATTACGGCTAAGTCATTTGGTGGAAGGGTTAGGCGTGTTTTAATATGTACGATTTTTCATATAGAAATACTTTTACCCAATTAATGAATTTTAAATAAATAAATTTTTAAAAAATTTAAATGGAATTTTTTAAAAGTGAAAACTTCTTTAGGCGCGTTGGGCATTTTTTGAGATAGAAAAAAGCCATTGAACTCGCAACACTGTTACTGTAACCGAAACCTCTGTATATTTGAAGTGAAAATTTCTTTAGGCGCGTTGGGCATTTTTGAGATGGGAAAAAACCATTGAACTCGCGACACTGTTATTGTAACCGACACCTCTGTATATAAGTATGTACATGTATTGTGTGTAGTTCGGTATAAGGTAGGACGGGGCGGGCGCGTCGCGCGCCGCATGCTTGTTTTCTTTAATGGTTAATAAATGTACATTTTACTCCTATAGTATAACGTAAAAATAAGAAAAACTTAACGAGAAACGTAAATTTAATTAATTTTTGTTTAGTTTACAAATTTCCTTGGCCTTTTTTTCATACAAATTCATCTAAAAATTTTGATGACCAGAATCCGAAAACAGAATAGAAAATTCATTACACATTTTTTAATCACTTTTAAGTAATGGCCCCTATGGACTTCAATACACCTTTGACTAGGCTTGCTCTGACTCTGCTGGACATTGTCAGTGGAGGTTTCATTTAGAATCGATCGAAGCGTTGATGTAACTATAGTTGTTGGATTGCTGATACATGTTCAAAATGTGTGCGTTTCAGCGTTTCCTTGAAGGGAGGAAACAAAAAGAAATTTTACAGTCATCATTTCGGGAGAGTATATAAAAATAGTCCTCAATCCTCACCTATAATGAAAGGGTTTATGGTGATCTTCCTGGTAAAGAGATGCTCCTGATTTTCACATTCTCGATGATTTAACAACAATTGCTAATAAGGATTTAACAACTGATGCTTAATGTTCTGCCAGGACAACTTTTCAAATTGAGCACCATGTAGGTAATAATGCAACTTCTACAATAATGTGTGATGTGTCTGTCCAAACATGGGATTCTCCCACATCGCAAATTCCCATTTTAACCTATGTTAATCGGTTACATTTTATGTTATTAATATATGTAATTACCCCTTTTACTCATGTTAATCGAGTTTTAAATTTAAGAAAGCACTTTTTTATGTACAACGTCGGAATCGAACGACTACATTCTAATGGTGAAACCTTATTTTGAGAATTTTATTATGCAATGTATACATATCCATGAATGACTTTGCTAATGCAGTTTAGCTATCGATGATTTGTGCTTAGACATGTTTCCTACCGAGAGTTTTCATGTTAAATAATTATCTATTAACACTTTGACGACGAGTCAGGCCATATACATCCCAGTGGACAATTTTTTTATCTAGTCTCATCACTTTTTGAACAATAATCTCTCTCATAGACTTAAAATATTTCATTTTTATAATATAGTTAATCACTTACTTAAATTTTTAGATCGGTTATCACAGGATGTCGCCATAGGTGAGGTAAAAACCTGTAACGCTTAAGCTTCCCCTAAAAGACTGACACGTTCGTTCTTTATACTATAGATTTTTTTTCGTCCAAACGGATGCAGAAGATTCTGTTATACATTGTTAGATTAGTGGAAATATCACATCTTGTTCAATGCATAAGTGCTCAGATTTCGAAGTGCTTAATGCATCATTAAAAAATAATCTTTATTATGTTTTAGAACAATTTGCATACAATTACAAGTTGTATTTACTCTCTTTGATAAAACAACAAAAATTATATCTAGTTGCAAGATTTTTTTAAATTTACTTAAATTTTAAAAATGCTTAACGAAGAACAATACTTATACAAAATTTATGCTACTTAAATTATTTACCAGTATTTAGTCCCAAAAGTATTAATTATTCTTATGTAGATGTGTTAAACTATTACCCCACGTATTTAATGCTGCTATGCCTGATACAAAAAAAATATGCTTATATTTTAAACTTAAAAATTTAATCAAAACAGATTTTTTTTTTCTAAAATTTTCTTGATAAAGTTTACTAATCAATTTAGTATGCTTCATTAACAGTTTCAACTTTTGAAAAATGTAAACTTTCTTTTTATTTCAACTTAATTAAGCAGTTTCTGACTTTAAAAAGAAACTAAAGTAGCAGGAAAAGTAACATATTTAATAGCTTTACCTAATCTCTATTAAAAGTTCATTTAATTAGGGTTCTTAGCAGGATTAAGTAAGCTAGTGTAAAAATTTTATCTTTGGTGAATATAGGAAGATTACATCTGAATTATTAACTCCAATTAGAAAAATTGGAATTGCCCGAAAGTTAAAAGTGAATTTTGAAGAAAAAAAACCTATCCCTAAATTATATTAAATTTTTAATCCTGTATTCATTAAATATTAATTTTTTAGTGATTTTATAAAGAAATATTTTGTTTCTCATGAAACGGTATTTCAATTGGGCAATACAATTTATTAAACCTTTATTTATTCAAATCTTCATATTTTGACTATGTAAGATGAAACACTTTTTAAGAAAAAATACGGAACGAGTCATTTATAATTATAAAAAACAATTTAAGAGTAAATATGTCTCGTATTTAACTTGGTATTTAATTTTGTAATTTTCGTATAGTTTACAGGCGATTTAAAAAATGTTTCCAGTTAATTTATACCTTTAGGCTTAGAGAACTCTCTTTTAACAGTCTTTGAAAATTTTGAAAAAACAAAATAAGCTCTTGATAACAAACATATTAAGAAATACGAAAAAATATATATATATATATTTTTTTTTTTTTGCTATATCTTTAGTTTGCCTTACGGTTGAAAACAAAAACATTTGTAACATATACAAATTGACTCTTCCACAGAAGTACTTTTATAATAATCATAATAGCATTTATTTTGCACAATATATGTAATTTCTTATTTCATATGTGCAATTGGGCAAATTTAAAAATATATAATTGTAATTTAGACAAATAAATACATATATCGAATAAATTTGTTGAAAGAATATTTATTATATCAAATATATATAAAAAAAATTACCTTTAATTTTTTATTCATTTTTCAATTCATTTTATCGATATTTTATCAGACTATGAAAAGAATAAAACACCTGTAATTAAAACTAAAGATAACAAAACAATTTATTATCAGATATTCTTGTCAGGGTCAAGTAATGCTGTAGCTGTAATGTTGAAAACTCACCCGAATTTATTAGCAATTTCATCTGAAAATAAATACAATTTTATTTTATTTTTCACCTAATTTACAAAAACAAAGTTTTACGCAAAAATTCTGATAGTTTAAATAATAACCACCGCCCTAGAATGATATACTAATTATAAATTTGCTGATATTCTGCAAATTTAAATCTTTTATTTAAAATCGCAAAGTCAGGAGTAATTTATTACATGTTCCATTTCATTCATATTCATTACATTTTAACCCTCTCGTTTATTTGCATATGTTTCACCTCTTAACCCCTGAGATGTAACTGCTAAGGGGGATTAAACATCCTCCCACTGAGTCACTCTAATTTAGGAGTATAGTCATAACATCAACGACAGCGGGAGGAAGGATTGCACACATTTTCAGGCGTACATACTTAGAAAAGCTTTTCCTCCAAATATTAGATTTTGGTACATTTTAAGCTAGGAATACTGCAGTTATTTATATTTATTTTCATTTATGTATGGGTCTAATACACTAGAGAACAAGAATTTTCCAAATAAATATGAATTTCAAAATATAGTAAAATTTTTATTTCAAGACACTAAAGCGAAATTTAATTTACGTGTCTCAGAAAAAGAGGAAGGAAATGCCCAAAAAGAAGTGGATAGGTGCAGTTTTGCTTAAACTTTTTTTCTTTAAAATGTCATTAATTAATAAGGGTTACTAATATAATGATGACTTTTTAATACTAATTTACTGAGACCTGATATGAAATGCAGGTAACAAAAATATTTTTTGACAAATCAGCTTTTTTTACGGATATAATAATCAGAAAATTTTACCAATTTGATAAACGTTGTTTCTACACTGGAAAAAAAAAAGTTGATTTTACAGTGTAATATTGGCACCCCAGCTGCCAGTATTATACCGTAAAATTAGCAATCATAAACAGTAAAATAAGCAGTAATACACTGCCACGCAGCGCGGTAGTATATTACTGCTTATTTTACTGTTTGTTACTGTTAATTTTATGGTATAATACTAGCAGATGGGGTGCCAGTATTATACTGTAAAATCAACATTTTTTATTTATTTATTTATTATTATTATTATTATTATTATTATTATTATTTTTGCAAAAGTAAAATTTAACAGTTTGGAAGAATAAAATCATAAAAACAAATGATATACTTCATATTATAAAATCATAAAAAGAGATGGTTCTAAAGCTGAAACAAAATTATTATTGTGAATAAATTTAATCATTATGTTTTATGAGTTGTAATTTTGAGGATGAATTAGGTCCTCCAGATTCAACCGGGATGGCTCAGTTGGTAGAGCATTGTCAGCTTCAGCCAAGAGATCCTAGGTTCGAATCTTGGCCCGGAAATTTTTCGTCCAGTTGGAAAATTACAACTCATATGATTTCTTTACCCATTTGAATAATTGTGTTAAAATTAATCTAGCAATATGTTTTACTTAAATATAAGTACTTAGAAGTTGAAAGATAACGGACAACCGTGCTTTTGTTTGTTGAAAAAAATAAAAAGTTGCATTAATTAAACAATGTGTTATCGGTCTTAATTCAAAATCCGGAAGTATTTCCGAAAATCAAATGTTTCATTCTAACAGCAGTCTTTCAAGAAAAAACAAACTGAAGTAAAACTTGCTAAAACGGAATCGAAAACGGTTAAGAAAAATTTCTCTTTAGCAGACATGTCATCTGTTGCAGTGGTACTAATTTCTTTTGCCGAACCATGCATATTTTTTATTTAGAGTAGGATTCCTTTACAGATTTCGCTCTACTTTGACAACTTTTATTGCATTTTAATAATGCTACAATTCATTATCTTGAGTAAATTTTGCTCATATTTTCTCAACACTTGAGACATAAAAATGCTAACGAATTAAAAAGTAATTACTCAAAGCAAACGTATTTTTTTGAAATTGCAAAGATTTTTTATAATGTTCTTAAGCCGTTAGCGCCGGACGTGATTATATGAACATGGTGAAAAAGTGCAAAAGAAAGTCAGGAAAATGGCGTTAAAATACCATTTTTAAAAATGTCATAGTTCGTAAAGACATAGTATTTGACATATTTTTATCTCATTTAATCATATTTAATCTATACTAATAAAAGAAAGTTTTGCTTTGTGTGTGTGTCTATCTGTCTATATTTTGGCAGCGATTAGCGAAATCTGCCAAAAGTGAAGGTCTGAAAATTTGTATGAGGATAGTCCAAGGCAGATCCTGATGAACCTGAGGCTCAGATTTTTAATAGTTTCATAATTAGCCGAAATATTAAATAAAAACCCATAAAAATGATCTTTTTTTGCAAATTCCCTACTTTCTGGAGCGCGTAGAAGGGAAGGACCAAATGCTGATTTTTCTATGGTCGTCTGTCTGAACGCTCACTAGCCGAACCGTTCGGGATACGGAAAAACATTTAAAAAATATTCTTCCATTTTGTACTTTTTTGTTTTAAACGCCGCAATCAGTTCGAAAAAATATTGTTTTAAATCCTTTAAAAAAGAGATTTAAAAAGGGTGGTTTTCTCGTTTGACTTTTCTCACATCCGGCGATGCTCCCGTAGGGCTCGATTTCAGAAGTACCTATTTAGACAAAATAGTTTTTTAGAGCTGAAATCTTCTCTTCTTCTGTACAAAATCGGTTTTAAAAAATATGAATTTTAACCCTGTCTAAAAAATTTCCAAATACAGGTTTTTTCGAGCCTCCCGGATACTATACTTCTCACATTTTTTTTCCTACGCTAAAAGTGACTAAGCATCGGTATTTCAACACAATAATTTCAGAGACTAGATTTATATCACCTATAAAAATTGCGAAACGTTCGGACGAGTAGTTGTATTCTTATGAAATAAAATCTGATAAAATTTTCGATAAAAACGGCAAAACGCATGTTCCTGCGTGTCTTTGCTCGCATTCGGCTAATTTTTTCACTACTAAATATAAATGTGTTTTTACGAAATTTTAAAGAGGGCATGGAAACAGTTATGTTTATATATTTTTGAGAATTCGGATGTTAAGAACTATTTTTTATTTTGTCATATTAAAGGACCTGCCGCGAAAGCAACAGAAAAAAAGCGAGAAGAAACATATTTCTTTTACAACTAGATATAAATATTCCTTCTTGAAATTTTTACACAGTCTGCAAAACCGTTATATTCATAACCGATAAAAATTTGAAAAAGAGTTCAGACAACAGGAAATATTTTTTTTTATTTTACGAACCTGTAAAACCACCCTATGTGAAAAACAAGAAAATGTCTTCGGACTAGAACTTTTATCACTAAATATCAATATTTTTTGTGAATTTTTCGTTTAAAAATATAAATTTATAAAAATCGGGTTAAAATCATACACATATGAAAATTATTTAAGGTTATCAAGGAGGTGGGCAACGCCCTTCTGGTCAGCTGGTAAATAATATTGAATAGTTTAATAAAGAGTTTTATTTAAAATAAATGACCCCCCCCCTATATGTGTTGTTAATATGAAGGTTTTATAGTTTCTACAAGTTTCGTGATACTATTTCTTATTACTTAAAGTTTCTAGAATCAATAAAACCGAAATAATGAATCCCGTATTCATTCACAAAATATATTAAAACAACCGTATCTAAAAATGAAATAGAAATAAATTGTAACATCTTATTATATATAAACCATGGTATCATAGCATTGATGATGTTGCTTTATCAGTTATAATACCATTTGTATACAGTTATACTGCAGTTGAAGTAAGAAAACCGAGTGGATATAATAATTTTATTCTAAGTAATTTAAATAGATAATTAAAATTGAATACTTTGAGGATACATACAATGGAAAAAAAAAGAAAAAAAAAACTTGTTTAGTTTTTGTAAAGCTACAGAATTCTGTATGCTTACTAAAATTTTATCTGTATTTAGTATCAGTTACTAAAACAATTTTTGCAATATCCAATGGTTGGAGTATCATGGGAAAATAATTTACCTAATTGAATATACTTTCCTCTGTTCATTATAACTTTTGTAATTTTACATATTTTTTTTGTTGCAGTTACATAAAGCGTTCTAGGCATCCCAGTTTCTGAAAATATGGGGGTAATTACAGTAATTTTTTTCTTGATTGTCGACTAATACAAAAATGCCTTTTTATATCAATGATATCAAATGAGGTGTTCAAACGCAGCTCCGAAATTTATTAAAAACGATATTTTGGCATTTTTCAAATGTCATAGATTAATAGAAGAAGAAATCACCAAATATTTCACTTTTTTATACTAAACATTTAAATATTTAAGCGCGTTTTTCGATTATATATATGTTTGACTTGTGTTTTATTTATTTCGAAGTTTTAATTTCGTAATAGAATATTATCCGGAAACAAATGCGGAATTATTTACATCATGTAAAGTCCAAATTAATAAAGCTAATGGTAAGTGCAAATGTTGCAAAAGCATGTCACTTCAATAGTCCTAACATTTATTCATTGTTATGTAATACCTCTTACACTCGTGTCTTCAATTATTACTGAAGAATTTTCTTTATTTAACTTGTTAAAAACTGCTTCGAATAAAAAATTCCCTTTAAAATACATTTCAGATAAATCTTCGGTAATTGGGCTGCACGCAATAGAGATATAATATTTTTTTTTTCAGAAAAAAATAGTAAATTGAGATATAGTGAAAAAAATAGGAGTACATTTTTCTTTCTCGCTCGATTATGTAATAGCTGAAATTCTTTGATGTTGAGAAGTTAAAAATTTCCAAAGAAGCCAAATTAATTGCTTAGATCGTTGCCACCATTGGTATGATGTCAGCGTTACTCACGGACATATTTTTGTTTTATAATATTACATAAAATTACTTAGAAGGAAAAAAATTTAGTTTTCTATGATATCCTTGATAAAAAAAAATACTGGTTTCCTACAGGTTTAAAACGTATTAAAAGTATTAATTGAAGACATGAGTGGGAAAAAGTGTTATAGTTACTATTTTTCCTTAAAAAGTTTTGTTATCTGGACTTGAAATAATGTATGTATACTGGAAATGTATAATCTGAAAATGTACAGTGTGAAAATCTGTTGTGTGGTAAACCTAAAATACTAAAATTCTACTTCTTCATTCCTATTCAATTATTCCAATATTTAATTATTATTCTTAAACATGAAAAGGAGACGTTTCTTTTTAATATTTCATATTTTTATACATAATAACTAATACTAATAACTTTTGATATTTAATAATTAAATGTTAATAAGTTTATCTGGGAGAGTTCAGTATCATCTGTATTGAAAGTTTAAAAATAAACCAAGAATGTATTTAAAATAAACTCACAATAAAAGCATGTTACTTCAATGGTCCTGACATTTATTCATTGTTATATAATCACCTCTTATACTTGTGTCTTCAATTATTACCGAGGCATTCTCTTTATTTACACTTGTTAAAAACTACTTCGAATGAAAAATTCCCTTTAAAGTGCATTTCAGATATTATTTTTTACAAATTCACACTATTCAAGTAATGTACAGACTAATTTGCTGGTAGAAAAATGTTGGTACATTTCTTAAAACTACACAGTTATGAAAATTGGCCAGTAAAAAAACTATTTATAAATGAACACTAACAGAATGGTTTCAAAATTTCAAAGTATTTATCAAAAAAAACATCACTTCTAGCTATTATAGTTTCTACAATACCAAAAATAAATTGAACTTTTGATTATGTATGCATCTCTTGAGCATTTTTTTTTCTTGCATATCTTTTTCAGAAAAAGTTTCAATATTTCAGAAAATATTGTTTGAATGCAAATGTAAATAGAGAAGCAGTACATGTTTTAACAGTTTTTTCCTCAAAAATTTCTTTTAAAAATCTTTTGAAGCCTTTGTAACTTTGCAGCATATGCCGTTTTGAAGTATTGTTAAAATTAAAGAAAGTTCTGATAAATTAAGTACAGATAATTCTGTACAGATAAAAAAACATGATTTTAAAATAAAAGTGCGGATTATTTATTATCCCGATTTTTTTTTGATTTCATTTTTTATGCGTTTTTTAACATTCTTTCATGTTTTGCAGCGTGTTTTGTTTCAAATGACGTCACCACAAATCGCCTACTATATGTCAAACACCATTGGAGGGCAGTTGTGATTGGTAGCTGATAGAATTTTAGGCACAGCTGGCAGTCAACCAGGCAATTATGATTGGCAAATGAAAAAGTCGTCAGCTGATTGCAATTCGAACAACCAGTTGTGAATTTTTGCAATTTGTTTTATGTGATTTTTAGAGTTTTTCCATGTATATGTCATTTATGTATTTGACTTTAGAAATTACAGGAATTAACAACGATGGCTTACTGTTTTTTTTATGTTAAAAAAAAGTAATTTTGTTTCTATTTCAAAAGTTTATGATAATTCCTAATTTTTTAACGTCGTTGGTTTAATTATGCGTGTGTGTGAGGGGGAGGTGCGTGTTCGTTTGTAGTTTAAATATCGCGTTAATGCTCTGATCGCAACTCCCTTGTCCCCCCTGCCTCCAAAATCAGAACTATTTAATTATTAGTCCAATTCAAACGAAATCTTTTCTCAGGTCCCCATTTACTAGATAAACTTCGGTATCATTTTTTGGTTACCACTATTTCTGAACATTAATGACCAGGGATGGGTATTTTCTCGGGTTTTATAGGCCCAATTTGAATGAGAAATAGTTCATTCAACTTAAAACGAACTAATTAAGATATAGATACCTAATTAAGATACAGATTTAGTGCCACCTGGCGGTAGAAAATAGAACTAAAAGATTTTGCAGCGCGTGCGCAGCACACCTGCTATAAGGTATTGCAGTCTATTTATTGCAGGCTATTTTTTCTTATTTATTGAATCAGTTACATCATGGCTAAGTAGAACATATGTACTAACTTACTAATTAATAGATGATTTAATTAATACCACAGATTGTAAAATAAAAATTGATAACTCTAAGTTAATATAGTGAAATTTTTGTCTATTTTCACTATTATTGATTTAAAAACATAGGCTAAGAACACATATGTAGTTGTACAGCTACAATAAAACAATATTTATGACCGTTCTGATTATTTCAAGGATGTCTCTAAATATCTACAATTTTATGATTTTTTTTGTTTTCGTTAATTACAAAAGTTAGGAATTCTTACTAGGAATATTTGAAATGTACGATAACAGATTGATAATTTCGTTACATTCGAATTTTTAATTTATTGTATTTTAAGCATACATAAATAAAATACTATTCCAAAGAAAAAAATAACTATATGAAAATCTTTGGATTTATTTAAAATTTTAGTATTAAATATATTTACATGATTCTGGAAGAAATAAATTATAGTAAAACAGTTAAAATTTGTTATTAATGGCTATGGACCTTTCAGATTCACACATTCTTTTAAACATTTCTTAGAAAAATAGTGTTTGCTTCATCATAACCATAACAAATATTTAACAAGTTGGAAATTGTACGTCAAACGTTACAAACGAGGTGCGTTCGTACGCACGTTTTAGAATTAAATTCATGATATCCCGTGCGTAGAACGGGTTAAACAGCTAGTTAAGTATATATTTTATGACACTGTTCATACAAATATCTTAACTAGTTATATAAATATTCAGATATATATGTATCAGCTAGTTATATAAATATTCAGATCTTGATGATTTTTAATTCTGTGAAATGAATTATATCGTCTGCAGATTAATTTCTGTCATAAAATAAGTATCTCGGTCGCTTGACGATTAAACTTCGGAAGCTCCTATAACAAAAAAGCACCGATTTAAAAAAAAAAAAATTCAAATTTCTTAATAAATATTTTTATTAATATCTCCTAAAGTTTTGATTCGATTTTAATAAAATTTGAAATGTCTCGACAAAATTCTGCAAAGATAATATATTTTAAATTGCAAACCATTTGGTTGGGTAGTTTTTGCGTTGTTATATGCGGACAGACAGACAGACAGACGGACGGACCAAACGACGACTATAGGTGCTACGTATTTATATAATTACGAACGCACCTAATAAAAAAACCAAAGAATATGTATTTATTTTAGTTGATGGACGAAATATATCACAATAGGAAACATTTTCGACGAGATTTTTTTCCCCATTGATTTAGATTTTTTTTTTAAAGAAAAAGAAAGAAGAGATTTTTTTAAATGGATTTAGATTAAAAACCTAGAAGAGTTTTTTCTTGGATTTTTTTACTCCTTACCGTTTTAGTTCCACATATCTTCGCTTCTAAAAATCGTAATACTCCAATCTTGTAGTAGTGATGGATAGTGAGTTGACAAAAAGACATTTCACTTTTACTTTTTGAAGGGATGAACAAACTAAAATATTACTACAGTTTTTAACAGTATGAGATCCCTAAAAGGTAGCTATAATTTACAAAACCGAAATTATTTCTTAATGATTCATTTTCCTGTCCATGAAAAACATACAGAAATGTATTTTAAATCTAAGAATACGCTTTCTGCTTTCCATATTACAGCATAAAAAAACGAAATATTTAAGCCATTCGTTCCGAAAATCATTTTTGTTTTGTTTTTATTGTAACCATAAAACAATTTCCGTTATCATCCATTATTAATGGCTGGGGACATATGTGATGTTTATTGTTAAATTATTCTATATTTTTGTCTTGGCAGAAAAACACAGTGGTAAACAGCACAGTCAAATGAAGTGAATATTCATGGAACGAGACCAAATCTAGTAATTAGATTTTATGCAGTTAACAAAGATTACATATAGCAGTGGCTAAGTAAAAATAAATATCAAAATGAACTTTAGTTGCTATTACACTCTATTTATCTAACATGCGGGGAAAAAACCGAATTCGTCTTATTTTTACTCTTGAATAACACTATTTTTAAATATCAAACTTCCCCTTATTTAATCGAAAATTTTTGTCCTTACATAAGACATACCCGTGTATTACTTTTCGGAATTACCGATACGAATACTGAAAATGTATACTGGCAGGAAATCCGGCCAAGCCGAATAAATGATATAAAACATTTCGATTTCAAAATCATTGAAATAAAAACTACTTTTTTGCATCGCCATTAAAAACTTGCAAGACAAAATTCCTTCCATTTCTTTATATTATAAATATATTAGATATGGAAGAAAATTCTTCATTTTAAAAAGCAGATACTTCGTAGTTTGTAAATTAATAAAATTATTTTTATGTATTTTTAGGGCATGTTTTCCAAGTTACTTTAAACATTTTGCACAAAAGCGACGTAAATAAAATAACTTGGGTCTTTATAAGTTGCATAATCGGAAATATAATATCTTACGAGAGCAGCAAAAAGAAAAACATATTCATGTTAAGAAAAAATATGTTTCAAATTTTCAAAGGTTTTCGCAAAGTTGTTTTTGCTTGTTAACGTTTAATGTACATATCTGAAATGATTGGGAAATAATAAATAAATAAAATCGTACTTTTGAATGTAGAATTTTGAGTATTCTGTTTTCTTGAGAAATAGTTATGCAATACAACATTTTTAATATCATATTTCTCTATAATTTAAGATTGCTTAAATATAGTTATATCATAAAAGAACAACAAATTATTGGGAATTTCATTTATGAAAATATATTTGGGAGATATTTATAACTAATCCAATAAAAAAAAAATTGCGTCACATTTATATCTGCAATAAATATTTTTGCAATCTCCTAAATAGTTTATTAGTATGGACTTTCAAAAATTCAAATGTTTTCACTAAAATGTGTTTATTTGTTACCATTTAATGCACAACACCCTCACGCCACAGAAAATAATAATCCGAAAGATGGACATTATGCTGCCGAAAATCAAATCTGACTAAAAAATGTGACTAAAAATTTGATGGTGGACTGAACTGAAATTTTGAATTCCTGTATTTGAAATTTCTAGAAATCAATTAGTGTTAAAAAATTTATAGGTTATAACTCTTTTTTTTCGAATCAAAAATTTCAAAATATGTATAATTAAAAAAAATCGAAAAAATATTGATCACAACTAATTTTAACAAAAATCTTTTCTTAAAGATTCAAAAATGCGAATTCAAAATTACAGTTCATTCCGCCAATCAGTGTATGAGTATTTTTTCAAAACCTATCCGCATTGCAACGATTAAAAATGCATTTAATATTAGGAGTTACAAGCTTTTGACCTGTCGAACCCCTAAATTACTTGACCGAATGACTTTCTTTGTAGAATCCCAAGTCAAACTCTACCGAAAAATCTAAATATGTTGTTTTAGGTGTTAGTATTGAAAACATTCATGTGTCGCACAATTTCTATATATGGATGACTTCCTAATCTACATTTGAGTGTATAATTAATTAGTAGATGCTATAAATAATCAATTTGTACCTTTCACATTTAAAAATAACGATCTGCAGAACAATAATAACCAACGTTCGGATATTTTTAGAGAGGGTGTTGGTGGGGGGGGGGGTGGGGGGTGTACATATCTATAATTACAAAGAAAACTAGTCGGATGTGCCAATCCCAAAACTTTCTTTTATCTCACACAGGTTTCGCATACACTGAAAAGAATCAGTACCAATTTATATCAAGGTCTAACTGAATCGAAAGTTTTATAAAATTCCGTGCATTAGTTCTTGAGCTATGACTATTGCTAAAATCGTGTAAATCCTGCAAAATGTAGCATAGCAGCGCCACCTGTTGGGAGATTTAGACCAAAACCTAATCAACAACAACTTATATCAACGTCTAACTGAATCTGAAGTTTGGTGAAAATCCATGCATTAATTCTTGAGATATAGTTTTTCGCGATAATAATGAAAAACGTAGCATAGCAGTGCCACCTGTTGGGCTATTTACACCAAAACGTAAGCAGCATCTACTTATGTCAAGGTCTAACAGAATCTGAAGTTTGATGAAATTCCGTACATTAGTTCTTAAAATATAGCTATCGTAAAAATCATTAAAGAAACGGTATAGCAGTACCACCCGTCGGGATATCTGTTCCAAAATGTAATCAGCGTCTATTTATGTCAAGGTCTAACTAAATCGGAAGTTTGATGAACAGGAGTGCATTAGTTCTTGAGATATAGCAATTGCGGAAATTCCGAAAAATGCAGCACAGCAGCGCCATCTGCCGGGCGATTTTCACCCAAAATTAACCAGCACCAATTTATATCACGGACTAACTGAATATAAAGTTTTATTAAATTTCGTGCATTAGTTGTTGAGATAGAGCGCCAACAAAATTTTTGTCACACACATACAGACAGACATACAGAGTCACAGACAGATATTTTCTAAAAATAGTCAAATCGTGTTCAGGACCTTCTAAAACATAGCAGCGTCACCTGTTGGGCGATTTTCACCCAAAATTAACCAGCACCAATTTATATCACGGACTAACTGAATATAAAGTTTTATTAAATTTCGTGCATTAGTTGTTGAGATAGAGCGCCAACAAAATTTTTGTCACACACATACAGACAGACATACAGAGTCACAGACAGATATTTTCTAAAAATAGTCAAATCGTGTTCAGGACCTTCTAAAACATAGCAGCGTCACCTGTTGGGCTATTTTCACCAAAACTAATCAGCACCAATTTATATTAAGACCTAACTGAATATAAAGTTTTATTAAATTTAGTGCATTAGTTCTTGAGATAGAGCGCCCACAAAATTTTGTCACATACAGACAGACAGGCAGAATCACAGAGTCATAGACTCACAGACAGACATTTTCTAAAAACATTCAAATCGTGTTCAGAACCTTCTAAAACGTATAAATCCGTCGAAAACCGGAAGTGGAAAATTTTCATGAATCCAATACTTTCTTCTTGTAAAGGTAGAAGAAAGTAAAAATCGTTCTTCTAATGGTATTTTTTTGCTCTATCAAATCGTAAAGTCCTCTTCCAAAACGTTTAAATGCATTTTTCTCGAAATGGGGAACATTGGGAGAAAATTATTAATTAAGGTGAATACTTCAACTATGGAGTGAAGATGCATGCGACATGTTATCTGGTAAAATTAAATTTTGATTTCCTTTAGAATCGAGGCTTCTAAAAAACGAAAGTATTTTGCTCTTCTTTACACCATAGTTTCACTTAAAAAATATAATAAATAACGAAATATTTTGTGAAAATGCATTGCTTGGGGGATATCTGTATTCATTTAAAAAGTTTAAAACTTTGTTTGATTCCGAAACCCTGTTATTAAACAGCAATGTCCACAAATGAAAAAAAAAAGATTTACAAGTTATTTTATTGTTCTAAGTTTTCTGATGATCAGATTAATTTAATTTTTATAGCATTTGTTGTTTAAAGTTTGTTTAAACTGATGGTAAAAATACTGTCATTTCTTTCCCCAAAAGATCTACAAATATGGTCTTAAATTATCGGGCAATACACCAGTCTCACTGATCCCCCCACCCCCTTTAATGTTAGACAGCACTTTAGTTTTCCAAGAATAACACAATATTATTGTAGGTTGCTCCATGTCAAAAAAAAAAAAAATGAAGAAGGAAAAACATTTATATATAATCTTAAGTAAATGTTCGTAAATGTATATGCAAAGCATATTCCCGAGAGATAAGATATACATTTTTTATAATGACAATAATCATTCATATTATATGGATTAAATAAAGAACTTAAACCAGAGGTCACAATCTGGGCTTCCCGGGTTACAAAACATATACAGTAGACTCCCTCAAATCAGCAAAGCTTGAAACCAGAGGTTGTGCGGATTTTAGAATTTTGCGAATTTGTGGTCAGTGTTTTGTTTACATTTATTAAACAGTAATTTGAATGTAATAATGCACTGTAACTTATAATGAATGCTTACAATAAAGTAAAATATAAAAATAATTAAGTAAAGTATTGAAAGTAATTTTAAAACATGATTAAAATTTTATAGGTAAAGCTCAAGTAAACAATAATACATAACTAAATAGGCATAATAATGATGAGATATATTTTTAATTATTCAATGAAACTTGCCTCAGAAAGGTACACTAATAATTTACATAAAAATCCTAAAAATAAAGATTTATTTCATGCTTAGCCAAACTTAATATCCAAAAATGCTTGATTAATACAGAAAGGTATTTGGTAAAAAGATCACAATCACCACCAAGATTAGCATTATCTTGAAATTTTTACGAAATAAAGTTATAGTTCCTGGAAGAAAAAACGTGTGTTCAGCCATATTAATGAGAATTACATATTAAAATTCAGCTATATTAACGAGAATTACGTATTAAAATGTGCATGGACTGATATAATTATTTAATAAAATCTAGAATACTTCCCTTACATCTTAACTGTAAGTTGCATTGTTTACATCTGCAATGATGCGCGGATTTTAGGGTGGCAGATTTGAGGGAGTCTACTGTACTACCCGCTGAACAGAACATGGGTGACAATTTTAATTAAAGACAATGACACATTTTCTATATTTAATATACATTTTAAGATTAACTTGCAACTAGACCGCAAAGAAATTTTATATGAAATATATCATTTATGCATTCAAATAATAAAGATTTTAAATTTACTATAAAGGATATTACTTTTGTATTAGCCGCACGCCAATGATTAACACCCAAAGAAATCGCTAAATATTTCACTGTTTATAGGAAATTTTATTATTCTGATTATTTCAGTCCCTTCGCGATGACTCACGCGTATACGTAACGTACAGGGTGCTCGGAATTATCGATTATTCTGACTACTAAAGTTGAACAGTAGATTTTGACTTATTTAATCACAGCATTTCTGCGTTTAAATTAGACAAAAATTCTATTTTGAATTAACTGTAAGAAAAGTTTAAAACTTGTATTAAAAACGCTCGTCGCGAAAGGGTTAAGCACGTAGTTCGATTACACGTCTGTTAAACTTGTGTTTTATTCATTTATTCATACATTTTTTTAGTGAAGTTTTAATTTTGTGGAGGAGAATTAGGCAGAAACATATTCCGTAATATTTACATTGTTTCAAGTGCAAGCATGTTAATTTTCTGCAATCGGCTTAATTTAATTGGGTGGATTAAAAAAATTATGGCAAATTGCAATGTGGCATAACATTAAGCGAGATATGAGGCCTAGTAGGATAAAATATTGTTGCCACATTGTTCAGACATTAGAATAAAGGACATTTATTGTTCTGGAAAATATAAAAGGCTATGAAACATCTGAAAAAAAATGTTCATTTGATGCTGCATACGAAGAAATGGAACAATGCATATGAAAGTCAGCAGGCACTTTGGAGAAAGGTGTCAGTACGGGACATGTCCACCGTGGAGTGTGATGCAACATTCTACTCGTCGTATCATACTTTGCACAACATTATACAGCAGCTGTTGAGGCAATTTATCCCACTCCTCTGTCAGTGCACGTATGAGGGTGTTCTTCTTTGTTGGAGGATAGTTTCGACTAGCAAGTTGCCTCCCCAAAGCATCCCAAACATTTTCAATGGGGTTTAGATCTGGAGAACGCGCTGGCCATACTAAGCGTTGAATACCTTCGCTGTCTAGACAATCCTGAACAGCGAATGTTCGATGACATGGTGCGTTGTCGTCCATGAAAACAAATTTATCACCGGCAGCACCACGGAAAAGGCGAACATGAGGAAGTAGATCTTCATCAATTTATCGTTGGCCCGTCATAGTCCCAGTCACAACCACACGTAGGCGCGTGCGGCCATTGATCATGATGCCGGCCCATACCATGACAATGCATGTTGGATATCGGTCCCTTTCCTGGATATTTTCTGGACGATAAGCAGTACCACTCTCACGCCAGATCAGTTGGAGTCTACAATCCGATGACAGACTGAACATACTCTCATCTGAGAATAGTACGCATGCCCAGTCCTGTTCAGTCCAGTTGCGATGCACACGACACCGTTGCAAACGGGCAGTACGCTGCTGTCTGGTCAATGGGACACACACAGGAGGTCTGCGAGCTTATAGTCCCCCGTCCCTCAAACGTCTGGCTACAGTTTTTCGCGAGATCTGCTGTCCTGTGGCAGCAAGAAACTGATTTGCTACCTGCTGAGCAGTGGTGCGTTGGTTCTTTTTTGCCGATAAGACAATGGATCTATCTCCTGCAGGCGTCGTGCTTCTAACACGACCTCCCCCGTGACGTCTACTACACATTCCAGTAGTTTTAAATGATTTCCACAGCCGTGAAACAACGCTGTGGGCGATGTCGAACTCCCTGGTAACATCTGTTATTTTTAGCCCTTCTTCGATCTTTCCAATAATTCGGCCACGCACAAAATCATCTCAGTAATATCGGCAAGTCATTCCGAAAATTTCAAGTTCGTCTTTCCTGTAAAACTTTGACTTGGAACAACAACTGTCCACACGCGTCAAATCCATTAAAGCTCTTATCAGCGCTATCACGTGATGAACAGACGTGAAAAAGAAAATTTGCATACGCACACCTTTTCTTACTATATCCCGCACTTATTCTAATTTTCCACATTTTCCTTCCTTTCATTTTGTGGTTGTTATGGGTGATAGTGTTATCCGTCCTTAGCAATTGTCCAGCAGTGTATAATTAGGAACGGACCTAAAAATTCCATGTCTAAAACTTTCTGAAAACACCCGGGAATTTTTAATATTTCTCTCCCAAAAAGACCGGTATATTCCCGGAAATTAACAGGGTTTTTTCCACCCTTTGCAACTCTACATGCAACATATTTTACATACATTATGAAGTGCTTAGCATTTATTCTTCATTTACAAAGATGCATAAAACAATTCGATTAAAGAATTTTCCATGATGGATAACCGCTAAAGTGTGTTCTCCATTGTGCATTTTTAAATTTATCTGTTTGCAGTGTATTACGTAGTGTGTGTTGAATTCTGTTGACCTGCACATTAAAATTCTCACATATTACAGGATATGAACAGGAATTTCTGAGAATGCATTTTTACTGAGTTACGTGTTTTTAAAATTGCTTATTCTGATATCGTATTTCATTGTATGAAAGAAATGAAATTTCTTAATAAAAGTCTGGTTGTGTTAAAAAGTGTTTCATAACCTATGCCTGATGCATGATTTTTCGTTTATGTTTTTCTTAAAAGTTACCTGTTGTATCTCATGACTATGTTTTTAATTATACAATTGCTACGCTAAGTAATGTTTTTACTTTGCAAATTGTAGAGCAACCTATTTAAAACAAAGAATTTTTGCAATAACTGCCAAATTAATAGTACTGCCCTGTAATATCTACATAAAAACAGCAAAACATTATATTTATAACTCATTAGAACGCAAATTTGTTAATGGGCGACCCATATAAGATGCAGTCGGGTTATTTTATGTTCAATTCACAGGCCATTTATTTCTGTCATACTTATTTTCGCCATGTTTGTATTTTTGGATATGTCTACTAACTGTCGTCTTTATAGTAGAGGATAAAAACATTTGTGGTTATTTTAAGGACATCGTAAAATATGATTCAGAATAAAAGAACGTAAAAAAAATCGAAATTTTACTATGAATATTTAAGGAATCTTTAAAATAATTTACAGGATAAGAATACATTTAAAATAAAGGTATCACAAAATGGAATGTTAACCCAGAAACTTCTAAAGTATTATGAATTCGCACTCAGAAAATTTTTTAATTGACAGCGTCTTTTAAAAACATGCTGTCATTAATTTGCATTTTTCTTTAACAAAATACAATTTTTGATAAAACTATAAATGTTATATCTACATGTCTACATATCAACATATCAATTCCTGATTTTATTTCGTATAAAAATCATGTGTTGTATTTCATTATCACTATATTGTGAACTAGCAAACTACGCCCGCTACGCTGGTCAATTTCTCTTAACGAACTTTTAATCACACAAAATATTGACATTTCATAATTCTCTCTTATATTTTAATAGAATAATAAGGCTACTATAATTTGTGACTCGTGCCAATATACACATCAGGACACGTCGCCCTTATCATTATCTTTTTACGTATGAAGGTTTCGCTATGGCACTCCATTATGAAATTTGGTAATTTTTGAAATTCAATATTTGAAAAACGGCATAATCATTAGATTTGAAATTTATATCAAGAGAAATACAAATTTTTACCTTTCAAACGCAGTTTGTCTAACAATTTTCTGACAAATACTTTTCGAGCTATTATTTTTTTCAGTAACTTCAAAGGTTTCAATTTCCGAGATTAATCTGTGGCAACAATTAGCGAAAAACCCAGTCGTCAGCATCGCATAGCTTTTTATTAAAGAGGCTGTTAGCGCAGGCATTGTCACCATCAATTTGCCACAATCGCTTTTGAAATCGGTTCTGTAATTCCAGATATTCTATAGAAATTGTAATTTAGAATGATTTTAGAACGCTTTTCGCTCATTTCACCCTTTTAAATTTCGAATTTTTTTAGTTATTGTTCTTAGAGAGCATTTACATCTTATAAGTAACTACAAAGCCAAATTTTAAATTTCTAGCTCCATCAGTACAAAAAAGACGCAATTTTCGCAAATTTTTCGCTCCTGCACCCTATTGGGGTTAGTGGCACCGACATAAAATATAGCCTATGTTGGAGTAGGGATTGTTACCATCAATTTGCCACCATCACTTTTGAAAATGGTTCTGTAGCTCCAGAGATTTCACAGAAATTGTAATTTAGAATGTTTTTAGAACGCTTTTCGCGCATCTCACCCTTTTAAATTTCGAATTTTTTTAGAATTTGTTCTTAGAGAGCATTTACATCTTATAAGTAGCTACAATGCCAAATTTCAAATTTCTAGCTCCTTCCGTACACAAAAAATCGCAATTCTAGAACGTTTTTCGCTCATGCACCCCCTGGGGTTAGTGGCACCGACATAAAATATAGCCTATGTTGGATCAGGGGTTATCACCATCAATTTGCCACCATCACTTTTGAAATCGGTTCTGTAGTTCCAGAGATACCATAGAAATTGTAATTTAGAATGTTTTTAGAACGCTTTTCGCTTATTTCACCCTTTTAAATTTCGAATTTTTTTTTAATTTGTTCCTAGAGAGCATTTACATCTTATAAGTAGCTACAATGCCAAATTTCAAATTTCTAGCTCCTTCCGTATACAAAAAATCGCAATTTTATAACGTTTTTCGCTCGTGCACCCGCCTGGGGTTAGTGGCACCGACATAAAATATAGCCTATGTTGGAGCAGGGGTTGTCACCATCAATTTGCCACCATCACTTTTGAAATCGGTTCGGTAGTTCCAGAGATTACCCCCTACAAACAAACAAACAAACAGTCTTTACTCCTTTATAATATTAGTATAGATAAAGGTCTACGCCGTTGAAGTTACTACTGGATCCCAAATTGCACTAGTGTGGAGTACACAGGTGCTGAATCGAAATGTGGAGCCCACGGGTAAAATAAATCGTCAAAATATACGTCACAGCATTTATATTTATATATTTACAATATTATTATAGTTATTCGTGTATTACAATATTGAAAAATCATTTACATAAAGGGTAGAGGTTTAAAATAAACATACGCGTAATGAAATCTTAAGCTACTTATAAAAATACTAGCAGACTACGCCCGCTGCGCTGGTCGGTTTCTTCAAAAGAGCCTTGAATCAAACGAAATATATCGGTGAATTTAACCGTGTATTTTAAAGTAATATGTACCTTTACCTGGAATATCCTATCCTAAAATAACAGAAACAGATACTTATTTCACTAAGTTATGTTTTTTTTTATATATATACCGTTTACTTTTACGTTTACAATTTTCCATTGATTTATATGTTTTACAGCTACATATTATAATAACGTGAATTAACCTATATTATTCACAACTAAAAAGAAATGGCGCATCTAGTATTTGTCGAGATTTAAATAAAAATCATGCACTCCGGACATCATAATTCACTTTTATATTTTAATAGAATATTAAGGCTACTGTAATTTGTGACTCGTGCTGACACATTGCTGTATTCATTATTTTTTTACGCGTGAAATTTTCGCTATGTTACTCCATTGTGAAAAATTTGGTAATTTTTAAAATTCAATATTTGAAAAATGGCATAATCAGTGGATTTGAAATTTCTATCAAGAAAAATACAATTTTTTCCCCTTCTAACGCAGTTTGTCTAACAATTTTCTGACACATACTTTTCGAGCAATTCATTTTTTCAGCAACTTCAAATGTTTCATTTTCCGAGATTAATCTGTGGCAACGATTAGCGAAAATCCTAGTCGTCAGCAACGCATACCTTTTTATTAAAGAGGATTATTTTTTTTAGAAATATATACAAGATAGTTGATTTCTTACTATATTTCCAACTTGAGTAACATGCAAAATATACATTATTGAGATAACAGTATTTTAAAAGCTTAAGTAGCGTTATATTTAAAAGTATATATGAACTTTTTAAAAGCAGACTGGTGTAAGTCCCATTTTTATAAAAGCTCAAAATCAAGGATTTTCGGAACGTGCTATAATGATTTTCTATGGGGTAAAATATTCTTCGGGAGCTGTGTACATGCACATTTCATGAATTTATCACTTATCACTTATATCACTATCATATTCTCATTATATCACATATCATATGCATATAGTGATATGATTATAGTCTATTCAAATTTAAGACAGAAAACAAGTAAATAAAATGACTTACAGTTTCGCAGATTATGTGACACTTTGGCTACAATGCGTCTTTGCAATGCAATTATTGTGTGCAATGCGCGTCTTTGCGTCAATGCAATTTTTTACCATCCAAACATTGATCATTGCCAGACATTTGCTTTGCATAGAAAAATAATACAATTTGTTGAAATAAAGGTTTAATTTGTACAATTAATCTATAAATTAAATATAATTATTATTTTGCATAGTTAAATTTTAAACATTACATATTTGTCAACAAATGTTTATAAATATTTTTTAAGAAACAAATATTTATTAATTTATTTTTTATAAAATTGCCAAATAAACGAAAAAAGCGCAAAACCGAAAGTCCTTGCTGTAAATGGACAACTCTTTGACGTTTATTTAGATTATCTCTTAATTTTGAATAAACTATAGACACACTATAGATTCACTTAACACACTTTTAAAAAGTAGTGACTCTTTCAATTTAAATGTTTTTCTCATTGTAATGACATCATAATAGTTTTAAAAAAATTAAACAAACATTTATTAACACAAATTGTTTTATTTATATTATAAAGCAGAAACATGTCCGTCTGTAACGTTGACGTCATATCGACAAAGCAACAGCCTTTGTAATCAATTTCGTTTGCCACATTGCCTTAGCAATTGTCCAGCAGTGAATAAATACGTAGCCCCTATAGTCGTCGTCTGATCAGTCCGTCCGTCTGTCACATATAACAGCGCAAAAACTACCCAAACAAATGGTTTGAAATTTAAGATATATTATCTTTGCAGAATTTTGTCGAGACATTTAAAATTTTATGAAAATCGAATCAAAACTTTAGAAGATATTAATAAAAGTATTTATTAAGAAATTTGAATTTAAAAAAAATCTGTGCTTTCTTGTTATACGAGCTTCCGAGGTTTAATAGTCAAGCGGCCGAGAAACTTATTTTATTACAGAAATTAATCTGCAGACAATATAACTCATTTCACATAATTAAAAATAATCGAGATATGAATGTTTATATAACTAGCTATAGTACGAACGCAACTCGTTTTTCGCGTTTGACGTTCAATTTCCAACTTGTTTAATTTGTAAATAAAATGTTTTTAAGAAAAGCAAACAAAACCAACTACATAAATACAGAAAAATAGAACATTTTACATGAAAACTAGCGAAATACATGCTTAAGCTGCAGAAATATTAAGTTAGAGAAATTAAAATAACATAAGTAAGTAGATATTTTAATCGTGGATAGGTAAAAAGTGCGAGAGGAAGATGACAGATTCATCTTGCATCACATGAATATAAACATCACCCCTATTCTCCAATCCAGACACTGTAAACAAAAAAGTAACGAGCAAAACTAAAAGAAATCAATGCAAAAATACACTAACTCACAAGAAAATTAATATAGAGTAATGCCTGAATAGCAAATATTCCAGTTAACAGAAAAAAAAAATCAATTTTTAAAGAATCGTTCAAATACTTACCAATTCCCAACCGCCATTCTTGTAAAGCAAACGAGTTATAATAAATTATAAAAATTTTGAGCACAAAATCCTCAGTTTTGGGAATTTATATTGAAAAATTCATTTTGAACTTTTCAGAAAAATGACAAGAAATTTCCTAAGAAAAAAATAAATAAATTGAAAATGACAAGTTTTTATTTTCAAAACTCCTTCAAAATTTCCAATATTCCCCAAACTTCCGGGTTTATTCCCGTTCGTAAAAAACTGGTTTTTTGTTACTGTTTTTTGGCAAAAAACGGGTTTTTTGTAACTCTAGTTGTAGGGCACCTCATTGATGCTTTTAAATTTCGTTATGCTTGAACTAGCATAATATCATTAAATGGAAACGATTTTTTACCATACACAATAATGTTACGGAAATCTTTTATGCTTGTTTGTATATGAACTGTAAATGCTACACACTTAATTTTCTATACCGAACATTCTATGGTAAAGTTCAATAACATATAAAAGTTACATGGCAATCCCTGTTTATTTTTTAGAGTTAGCGCACGAAAAAATATACAAGCGGACAGACAAAAAAAACCGAATTCATGAACACTTTCCAACTATGTTGGAAAGTGTAAAAATTACTTCAAGGATTTCTTGTAACCTTACTGTACTGTTATTTATATATTACACGCCACTTAGTGTATATTGGTGAGAGCGGTTTTTCACAATAGAGTGTTTCCTGGCAATTCTCTATTTTTGTCCTCATTTATTTTAAATGTTTTTGTTACCAATTTCACTCATTTGAATGTGCAGTAAACGAGCACACATTAAATTATCTGACGTATAATTTAATGACGTATAATTTATCTGACGTTAACACACACTCACATATACATTTATGACAGGGCGATTATTTTAAAAACGTAATCTAGTCTATAGTATTTATGGCAAATGTTTTACGAAAGTTACAGCCTAGAAAGTGAATAAAAAAAGTGAAGAGTGTGACTTATATTAGAGTCCTACGTAGGGATAATTACATTTGAAGTCAATTTGAATCCCCAACTAAAATAGACGATATATTTTTCCTGTATCCGATGCTGACAAATTTCAACGCGAAATCTTAAATGCGAAAAAATAAATACCTTCTTTCAATGGGATCATGGAAAAACAGTATACAATCTTATTCCTAACATCTATTTTGTTTTGAAAATATGTACTAATTTATATTCAATTAATTGATTTTTAAACTGCAACACTTCTCTTCGAATTGCGAGGTCTATCTTGGAAAATGCATTTAATATTAACTAAAATGTGTTTAGAGACTGATTTAAAAACTAGAAAACAAATTTTGAATGTTTAATGAAAATTCTTTCATAAATATCACATTGGAGATATAAACATTATTAGTTATTGAAAATAACGTTAATTTGCTTACTCATAAATATACAACAGAGCCATACTCATATAAAAATAAAAGAATGTTTCAGAATATTTATTAAAAAAATAATTCAGTTTTAAAAAATGCTTTAATGGAAATATGGTGTGGTATAACTGTACAATTCCTATATATAGTTAAATAATAATTTTAAAAAATCTTTCATAAAAGAAATAATAAGACCATGGAGTCTGGTAAATCATGTCGTGGACGGGCACAGCCCTAGTTTGTACCAATTACTGGGTCTGCATGTTTGATCTAACACAATTTTTTCAAGATGCATTATTATTTTTTATTCGATGCTTTGGAAATATAATTTCAGATTCGATTTCAAAAAGTAACATTTTTTGGGGCGTTCGTAATTATATAAATCCGTAGCACCAATTGTCGTCGTCTGGTCCGTCCGTCTGTCTGTCCGTCCGCCCGCATATAACAACGCAAAAACTACCCAACAGAATGGTTTGAAATTTAAGATGTATTATCTTTGCAGAATTTTGTCGAGACATTTCAAGTTTTATAAAAATCGAATCAAAACTTTAGAAAATATTAATAAAAACATTTATTTAGAAATGTGATTTTTTTAAAAAAATCGGTGCTTTTTTGTTATAGGAGCTTCCGAAGTTTAATCGTCAAGCGACAGAGATACTTATTTTATGACAGAAATTAATCTGCAGACGATATAATTCATTTCACAGAATTAAAAATCATCACGATCTGAATATTTATACAACTAGTCATAGTACGAACGCACCTCATTTGTCACGTTTGACGTACAATTTCCAACTTGTTTATTTATAGATTTATTTGATTAATAACTACTGTCACTAAAAATTGAGACATGTCCATGGACAAAAACTTAATAGCCGATAAAAATCTCAACAAATTGCAGCGCAAAAAAAAACCTTTAATGTGAAAAGAAAGTATGTTTGTCATTATAAACGTAGAAGTACATTGCAAGTGTTATCTGTGTGTAAAATACAGGGTGTTTCTAAATGAATATCGGGGTTTTAACACTTTGTAGTATCTATTATAAAAAACTTAAAATTATACTTAATACATAAAATGAAAGAGCAACTCAAACAGTTTTACCTACAAGCTTACAAGTGTTCAATGCGAACACCTTTCGTCACACGGCACACATCAAGTCGATAACTCTGTTGTTCCCAAATGCCACTCTACGCTCACCCGATGTTGTGACGCCTTGTGATTTCTACCTGTTGGGGTTCATAAAGGATCGAGTGTATGTGCCTCCACTACCGATCTCACGATGAAGGAAAATACTGGGCATTAAGATAAATAAGTTCAATACAATATAAAAACATTATTTTTCACCCTTAATTTGAAAAAGAAATTTCAGATAATTCAACACTGAAAATATAATTTTGTGAGACAATGCCTAAATAGTTTGCTAAAACTTGGCGTGCCTGATACGATAAGAAATTGATTTTCAATTTTAGTCAAAAATACATACCTTTGACATTACTGTTTTTAAATATTTGCTCGTAATTTCAAAACCAATAATCGGAATTGGAAAAAAAATGAGCTGGATGAGTCATATTGCGATCAAAAAGAACATATATTTCTATTTATAAATTTTAATAATTTCATTAATTAAAAAATAATTGGCATTTCAAAAATAGTTTAAATTAAAATATACGTGCCTTTTATGTTGTGGATTTCACAGTATTAAATAAAATAAACACTAATGAAATACATAATTATTTTTCGAGGTATGACTCAGTAACAGATAATTCTCTTTTCAACTCTTTATATTTCTTTAAATAGATGTGTAATTTATTGAAAAGGGAACCAGTCAATCGTACACCAGTGAAACAATCAATCGTACAT
Source organism: Maratus michaelseni (assembly GCA_963931845.1). Lineage (NCBI taxonomy): Eukaryota > Metazoa > Arthropoda > Arachnida > Araneae > Salticidae > Maratus > Maratus michaelseni. The sequence continues at coordinate 121,225,509 of OZ007591.1, read as the reverse complement.
CAGTGAACCACTTTCTTTATTTACATGTTTTTAGGTGAGCAATTGAAATTATCACTTTGTATTTCTATGTTTTTTTTTTCACATGCTGAATTTGGATATGTAATGAAATTATGATGTTGCTACTGTACTTCTACATTTCAATTATTTCTCAATTCTCTTTCGTAATTCTTTTTCGTGTTTTTCAATCTTATGACCACATCTGCTTTTACTCTTTTTGTGTGCATCATACGTATTCATTACCCAAAATTAAAATGGGTTTCGTTTTATTGAAGTTAGTGTGGTACCCCTTCTACGCTACATTTAACTGTTCCATAGTTGGGCTAATAAATATCAAATTGAAAATTGGAATTATGTTTACTCTTTTGCTCTGGACGAGTACATCGCCTTTACTAAGCGACATAAAATATGCCAGATAATTTAAATAAACAGAAAATGTATACAATAAACATACTTATAAAATACAGTATTCTGAAAAATTCATTATATTTTATATTGTATTCCAAGTACTGTATTTACTACTTATGGATTAAAAAATATAATTTAGTCCTCTTAGTTCTAATACTATCTTCGAAATTACCTTAAAGCAAATATTATATATAATAGGGAATCGAACCCGGGCTTCCCGGGTTACAGAACGCAGGCGAAAACCAGTTTTTTTTTCCTAAATCTAATAGATTTTTCATATTTTTATTTGTCAAAGTTGCTGCATTTAGTGATTTTTTTTACTGGTTTCTTTGCTTTTCTTGTGCGTGAAGCGCTCATACATGCGGTATCCATCCAGTTTTTTTTTTTTTTTTTTTGTACTAAGCGTTCATACATGCGATATAGTGATCGCGACATTAACGAATTTCAAGGGTTTTGTTTATTTTTTATTTTTTTGGTATTATTAATACAGGGAGTTCGCTGCATCCAGTGATGCTTCTTTGTTAATTTATTATTCATCATCTTATGCATGCGATATAGTGATCGCGATATTAACGAATTTCATGTATATTCGTTTTTTCCAACTTCGCAATGACCGTTAACATTATTTGTAATACTGATGAAATATGAATTGAAACGTTGTTTCTTACTGCTCATATTAACTTTTTATATGCATTTTTATTAAATTTGTGAAATATATATATATATTTTTTTTATTCATAAAAATGCAATATCTAAAACAATATCTTCTGTTTAAATTATCTGTTAAAATATCCGATGTTTGTTTATGGTGTAAACAAATAATTTTCTTTTAAATTTTTAAATTATTACAAAGCTTCCTTTTCTCCAAAATCGTCCGAACTAATCAAATTTTGTATCCGGTATAACGCTACTCTCATATAAAGGCACTCTATTCTTGTGACGTTTTTATTTCAAAATTCATTAATTTTACTAATCTGTAACTATTTAAAAATTTATAATGGCAGCATTCTTCCATTTGTTTATTGGGCGTTTCAAAATTCATGCTTAAAAATTATTTTATAAGCCATAATATATCAGGCAATTAAGATATAGTTTTCAAACAAATTGCATTTGAAAATAATTTTTTTTCCTCTGTAACGGTGTAAAAATTTAAAATGTGCTATGTTTAGTAATTAAAAAAATTGCAATGTCAAAAATCACAAAACCGAAATTTCATCGTCAGCTGTTGCCATTCGCAAAATGACGTATGCGTTACGCACGGACACGTTTGGCCTTTATAATATATATATATATATATATATATTTAAGAAATTTTATACATTTAGAAACACCCTTTTCCTCAAATCGCTTATTTTTTGAGAAATCTGTATTTTTCCAAAATATCACAATAGGTTTTTCTATTCATGTTTTATGCACCCCAAGTAATTCTTTCACTGGAGTGAGGTATTGTATATTTTATTCAAATGCATTTTCTTCTACCCAAAACATTTCAAGTAAGTAGTCACATGTGAAACTTCTGTTTTAAAATAAAATGTTGCATAGTGTAATGCTGAATATAAAACATATTTTATTTTTTTATAAGTTGCAGTTTTATAATTGTTATTTGATATCGGTACTTTTAAAATGTATAATACCGAACTGCTTACACTTACACGATATATAGTACCTTTTACCGTGCATAATAAGGTTAATAATTTTGCGTATATATAAAGCGGAAAACGTATATGTTACGCAAGGTTTAACTCGAGAATAGATGTATATACAAACGTATAGAAAAGTGAGTATGCGCTACAAAATGAAGTATCTCGCAATGCCCCTAACGGCGAAGTGGGGCATTTTACGGTTATATCTTTGCGAAAACTATTGAAGATAAGAGAATAATGTAAGAAGGTTGTTTAATGTCATCAATGTATTAGTAAATGACACTCCGTGTACATAAATAGTCTGAATCGAATGCGGAAAGAGTGAATACTAATTTGTCCGATTTATTTAAGTACTACAGTGCTGATTTCGTTATACATAAAAATAATCTGATATAAAAGTTTGGGAATTGCAATTAAACAACATCATTAACAGAAGCTACAGAAGCAATTAAAGCTAAACAACTTTCTAACTGCCTAATTTCTTCCATTTTTTTATTAGATTTTGAGATAGGATTGATAAATTCCGCATTTCACCGCTGTAAAGCGCTACGAGTAGGCTTGTTGTGTTGTGCATATTCACTTATCCATAATTAGATTCCTCTTTGAAACTGTACATACATCTGTCCATAAAATAAATGACTTCCCAACTTATACGTTTTCTACAATGTTTAAAATATAATTTAGAAAAGCAACAGTAAATTACTCCCCTCAAATCACAAAATGTAGAAAATCACAAAAACTCAAAATGTCGATCGCACAATACCTAAACAAAAAAAATGAGGCGAGGTTTAAGTTCAGCTACAATTGATATAAGAAAAATAGAATTGCAACGTTTCAATTCGTAAAATTTCCTTTCTAATTGCATGTGGTTTGTTGTATCATATTAGGTCATGTTTATAACAGTAATTCCATAATTAGTTTGGATATTTCAATTCTGCTTGCTAAAAATTGTAAAAATACCAATTTTATTAGTTTTGAATGATTAGTTAATAAGATATAAATTGTTAAGAAATGAATCAACGGATTATATGACAGTTGCTTTGAGACGAATCACAAATTGACATTACAATGTAGACACTTTGTGATTCATACGTGTGATTCATACGTTTTGTTACTCTAAAAAAGTCACTATAACCATTGCATTGCGACTAGGTATCAGGTGACGTCACTATAAAATCACATGGAGACTGTCAAATGGTCGTTATTTAGAGACTACACTGGGATGTCATTATGACCGTTTCTTTGCGAAATACTCATCAGCTGACTTCACTGTGATGTCACTTGAGAGAGAGGTCACAATGTAATGGTCATGACGACTTCACAATGGAATCTCAAAAGAACAATCACATGACAATCCACAAGTGATTTCATTGCAATGTCACCTGCTGATACGTCATAAAGCAGTCACTTCACAGTGAAATCACCAAATGGCGGTTACCTGAGAATAATAATGAGACGAATAAATGATATTAAGTTTAGGTTCATCGTAGCAACTATGACATTTTTTACCCTTTTTGAGGTCACATCGACTGTTTATGCTATTAGAGCAGAACCATTACTTGCTACATCCTTTATTATTATTATTATTATTAGCCACAATTAACTTTTGTTATCGAAAATTACCATTATGCATTTTTATTTTATTTTTGGACACCTGTAAGATATTCTTAACATCATTATTCAGACCTAGCTCAATGAACTTCATTTTCCATTGAAATGCATGTATTATTTTAATTCATATAATTCTACAGTTTTACCTCAGTATTAAAGGATGACTTAGTCGTTATTTTCTTTCAATGTTTATTACGTTTATTAATAAAACAAAGATTGAGTTCGTTATTCTGTGAATACGCTCGCGAGGTAAGTGATATAGTCCGCGGTACGGCATAGGGCAAGGAGTTCCTCCTAGGTGTACACGAGAACACCCCGAAAAGATTTTTAAACACTTTATTTATATCGCTTAATAAATCAGTTTTAATATTTTTTTTTCAACTATATTGGAAAGTGATAAAAATAATTTATTTTCTATTATATTTCTAAATAACTATTACTACTATATTTAGAGATATTTTATAATATATTAATATTTACATTATCATATAAAATACTAATTATTTTCTATTTCAGCCTTCTTATAAACAAAAATAAAACTTAAAGAAATCCCTCAAAAGTAATAAAAGCTTTAAATATTTTCAAAGCATAAATATTTTCTGAAATAATAGACTACCAAATAGGGATGTATTAAAAATCAAATTAAAAAAATATATCGGTTGAAAATGAAGTGTTAAACTACTTAAGAATTCTTTCAAATTAAACGTTACAGAAGCTAAATAAAATAAACCCAGAAGACACAAAAAAGTAATATGAAAATCTTATCTATTAATTAATTTCAATTAATTGAACAGGAGCTTAATAATTTCGAGTTCACTGAGCCCTAAAATTTTACTTTTATTAATTAGCAAAATTTAATTAACTGCCAGGATTTACCTTTCAAAAGACTGCTGTTTAACCATGCGACTACATTTAAAAAAATGTTTTAAATGTCACTTAAATACTGTTTCATAGTGGATTTTTTTTTATGCTCTTCTAAAACTGCGATGTACCGTTACTGACTAAAAAGATTAATGTGCTTTCTTAAGCTTTTAATGAATTTCAAACATTTTCTCTTTTAAATTAGGATGTGTCATTTTTATTTTTTGTTTTATAGTGATTTAATTTGTAGAATAACCATAATGGGCATATTTTGTATAACTAAACACTAACTTTGTATATTCTAAATCAGGCATGCCAAATTAAGCATTGAAAACAAATCCACGGGCCACATTACAAAAAAGAAAAGGAGCATATGTGTTTAATTACTATCTCCAAGAATTAAGTGTGCACACACAAAATAAACCTTGTTACATAAAAAAAGAAGGGTAAAATTCAAAGTAACAGGGATATACAGAAGTGCGCTGCCGAACATTGGTAAAAATACATTTAGATTAAAAAAATGTTAGACTAAAAGACTACAAAAAAGTACCGGGAGGTAAAGGTAGCTTCAATATTCCATGTTTTTAAAAATTCAACTCATTTTACTCAAACACCTGAAGCTAAAATGCTTGGAACCCGATTATAGAAGATTCATTCCCGGTTTTCGTTAATACTTAATTTGAATGCGAATTTCACCATGAGAGTTACAGCATAACACAAATCAGATGGTTTCAAAATATCAGCGAACCTAGAATTTCAAACAGCTATATCTCAGCCTTATTTTAGATAAATCTAAAATAAACAATGCTCCGGAATCCTTCTATCACGATCTAACACTTAACGGAAATAAATTTTTCAATTTATAATTTATTGTATAACTTCTTGAATTAAAAAAAAAAAATTTTTTTAACTGGCCGCCATTTGGAAACAAGATGTCGGATGAAGCTGGCCAACGACCTCGGTCGGTACCTTGGTATGTCCTATACACATACTCAGTAACATCCAAATAGGTTCATAAATGAGAGAGTTACAGAATTACAATCGTCAAATATATATATATATATACAAATCAACATTCGAACGGAGGGTGGTGTTGCGATCCTGGGGGGTCATGATCGGTGAAAATATACCAAAATTTTCTGGAATTGCCTTCCTCCGAACAGCTGCAATAGGTAGCTTTTTACATTTTTCAATGAAAGCTACCTAATAGAAAGATGTTTAAATGCATATCTGGCAGAAAAAATAAATAAAACGCAATCAAAACGATACAAAAATGTATTTTTAAGTGTATTACCCCCATCTTTGTATTTTTCTTTTAATTTTGTATGTGCTCTTTTTTATAAAACATGTTGTTGCAGGAGCGCAAATATTTGCGATATAAACTTACTAAACAACAAATATTATTCCGTCAAAATTTTCAAAATTGAGTCAAAAGTATTAACTATGGTAGTTATACCCAGCATAGGAATAATTTTCAGAAGCTGCTCATTTATTTACTGCACATCATGTCTAGGAATGAAATCTGAGAGGAATTTTGTGCATCTAATTTTTATGAATTGCAGTGTAATGGGCCAACAGATATTGAAATTATAGATTTCATTTGGTTATTGGAATTTATGGATGCTTGATACAGTTATATCAAGCATCGTTCTATGTACGGCACATATATATTTTAGATTATATATTTTTAAATTTCTTTAACTGCTCTGGATATCACTTCTTCTGTTTCAGTCGAACTATGCTGTCCATCTGCAATTAATCATTTTTATACACAGTGGTAGAGAGACTTAAAATAATTTTTAAAAATTTTAAAATGCATGTGAGCATGAACATGATTATAATTTTTTTTTAAAGAAGAAATATAAAGATCACATATGGCTCATTATAAGTGACACATTTACTAAACTGAAAATTGAAATTATATTTCTCTAATTATAATGAGCTCAAATTCAAAATCCCCTATTCGACTTATGTAAGCCAAGATAACGTTTTTAGATATATGTATATGTTACAGTCAATATGATTAATCCGGTCATTATTAATAATAACTGGTAATTATTAAAAATGACCGGATTAATTATATTTACCGTAACACACACACACACACGCACACACACACACACACACACACACACACACACACACACACACACACACACGCGCGCGCACACACACACACACACACACATATATATATATATATATATATATATATATATATATATATATTGTTTTGGTTTTTTCTGTTTTACGAAAACAAGACGCGCTTTCGTGTCACTTTCAAAGCTACTGATTTAAAAACTATTTAGTTTAAAAAAAATTTAAAAACTTTTAAGAGTACCGTAAGTTAGTGCCGTATTTTAATAATTTTCTATACACTTTTTAGTACTATTTTAGTAGTTTTATTTTCTAATGTGATCTAAATTGTTCTTAAATCGTAGAGAGAAGTAAAATAAAGTATTAGTTTTAAGATTAAGATTGCTAAAAAATTATAAACTTTAAAATTTTCAGATTCAAGATTTGCTCGGTGTAGCTTTCTGATTAATTATTTTTCTTCCAAAGTCACTTAGAGGTGAAATTTTAAAATGAGTTAGATCTCACCACATACATATACTATACGTTTTGATGTTTGCCATCTCTAACGCCACGACAATTTTGCCAAATTATGAAATATTTTTATTTAAAATAGCTACTATTTTTTTTACTGGTAACTTTCGGTTTATTTAATCATGGAATCCCTTTCAATAAATAAAGCGAAGATTACTATTCTGAAATAATGGTAGATATTTTGAATAAAAGATTTCACACTGTTTCCACGACGCTGACGTTCAGCATGGCAACAGTTTTTGCATCAAACATTAACTGAAATAAGCATAGATAAAATACCAAAGGCTTGGCGGACCACGTGTTTGACATGCCTGTTGTAAATAATAAATTATCATCTACACCCAGCAAAAGGAATTGATTAAAACTACAAAACATGTTTTGTTGAGTACATTTTGGCTGTTTTAGCAAAATTCAAGTAAAATTGAACCATTTTACTTGAATTAACAAAACATTTTTTGCTGACGATACATTTTTTTTTTTTTGGAATTGCAAAAAAAAAAAAAAAAAAAAAAAAAAAAAAATTGTTGATTCAAACAAAATTTTCATTGACCTATATTTAAACAAAAAGTTTTGTTGGGTCAACCAAATTTTTGTTGATTCAACAAAACTTTTTTCTGGGTGTATATATCTCTTATAAGAAGCATTTCTTCAAAACAAAAAAGGGCAATCTCTGCTAATAATTTTATAATTCTTGAAAAAGATATTTTTTCCAATTTTTTTAATTATTTCACTATGGAGTACTTGAGATATATTAATTTAATAAATATAAAAGTAAAAACAACTTTTGTTCGCCATTGAAATAATTTGTGCTAGGATTAAATTTTGTAATTAGTCTTATAATTCCTAATTTATCTTCGAAGATAAATTTTATAAAATTAAAATTAAAGATTTTTCAAATTATATTGTTAAAATTTCTGTTTTCTTTAGTTATGGGTTCCGTATTTATCCCGTAATGCATATTTTACCTGTTAATTGTCTTATTTATGTACAGTCGCAGTCAGTAAGAAAAGAAACTCGAATACCCGCATCTATTCTAGCATCTAGAATCTGCATCTATCTGCACTAGAATCAATAAAAAAAAACGAAAATTGTCATTCGTACTTCAGACATATGTTAAAAGAATAAGCTGAAAAAAATCATCTCAAAGTGCAACAAATTTTGAAATTTTTAAAACTAATTTTGGCATTATATTTGGATTCTTCGCTAAAAATTACCTTCCGATACAAAACTGTAAATCATTCGGTCAAGTAAATTAGAAATTACCGAGATGCAAATTATGAAACTCTTAATGGTAAATTTATTTCATTCATTAATTTCAATAAAAACTGAAATATGAATAATTTTTTAGGCATAACTCAAAAGCTACTTTGCGAAAAGAAATGTAATTTTGGAATGGCATATTGAAAGTTTCTAGAAATTGACTTCTGTTAACATTTTTTACATTTAAATGCCTATTTCTTTAATATATAAATTTCAAAATATTAATATTAAAAAAAATACATAATGCCCATAAAAATTTTAACAGAATTCGATTACTAGAAGCTTTAAATATGCGAATCCAAAATTACAGCTCATTTCGTCAAGTAGATTTTGAACTGATTCCTAGTCAGGTGAGAGTCTCGTCACCTGATCAAGGTTTTAAATTACGAGACCTATTAAATCTGTCAATTCAACAAAGTTAAACAGAAACCTTGAACCGGCAAACAAAGATAACTGTAGCAAGCCACAAGAGAGCAAGCACAGCAGCAATGTCAACTAATCTATAGTCAGGGATCAGGCGATTTCCGCCCGCACCCAGGTACTAACACGTCAAGCTAGGCTTTCATGCCGGGCAGGTAGGCCTTGTTAGCGGTATTAAAAAAAAAGAACTATGCTTAAAAAATCAACCACATTGCTGTTTGTTTTGCAATTATGAAAAAAAAAAAAAAAAAACAAAAACAAAAAAAAAAACAAAAAAAAAAAAAAAAAAAACAAGTATTTAAGGCTGCTCTTCAGTAAACTTCCCGATTCTCCTCGCTAATGTTATTTCTATGGGCGTAGGATGCATTCGTATTTTTAAAATATCTCCTCGGAAAATTAATATTTTTAACTTCTGTTTTCTTTGTACTGTTCTTAAAGAATGTCTCTTTTTTTCTTAGTTATCAAAATATTTCTAAATTATGCGCTTAATTTATATTTTTATGCGTTAAAATCTTATCGAAACTGAATAAGATTTTAACGTTTCATATAAAATTAAGTATATATTTTAGAAAAAAATTGACAACTAAGAAAAAAAGAAACATTCTTTAAGAATAGTACAAAGAAAACAGAAGTTAAAAATATTAATTTTTCGAGGAGATATTTTAAAAATACGAATGCATCCTACGCCCATAGGAATAACATTAGCGAGGGGAATCGGGAAGTTTACTGAAGAGCAGCCTTAACACGAGAAGTTCCAAATTTTACATTTCATATCTTCACAATTACGGCATAATTCGTAAGATTTACGATTACAAGAAAAAATCCAGAAAATATTGTACGGAGGTGAAAAATAATCCTATACATTTCTGATTTAAGGGGAAAAATATTATAAATACCTTCGATTTTAATCTGTATTATCCATACCGTGAAAAATAAAATTAAGAAAATGAATTTAGAATTCAATATACCATTCAATATACCAGTCAAATTTTATTAATGCTCCATCAGCGAAACGCAACATCCCTTATACAGAGATTTAATAAGTTTTACCCTCTCAGCAGCTATGCTTCACTACATTGTCAAAGCCTGAAGCTATCACTTATGCCATATACGTTCCACATCTCACATACAAAAGTGTTGCGAAAGATATAAATGACTTGATTTTGAGATTTATAATTTATAATTTATAGAACATTATAGTGATTTATTAAACATATTTTGTTTTTCTTACTTTGATATGTCGGTTAATACTACGAAACTAATATTTTATAAGATCTCAAACATCACATTCAATAATATTTGAGCAGTTTTAGATTTGTATTTTATAAGTGTGCTTTTCAACAAATGCATAACACACATTTTTGGCCTCTTAAATTATTTGCAGGAAATTTCAGAAATAATAGGAATTTTTTATTTCATGTTTTGTGTAGCTTAAGCTAGGTGCTAAATCTATGGAATTTTCGAAATTTATTCCGTCTAGATGCCTGAAACTTTTTTTTAATTTCATTGTATAATAAAACTAGTAAATCTACAGATCAGGAGCCCCAACGTCAGCTCTGAAAATCATTGTTTATTAATGTCACTTTTCATAGTTAGCATCTTACAATCCGCAATTAAATTTTTTTTATTATATACATTTGCATGTATAGACATATAAAAGATTTCGAAGGTTTTCGAAAATTAGAAGCGTTAAATTAAACACGGTTTATGCAATGATATTCTGAAATTCTTATGAACTTCTTATTGATGAAATTTTGTGGATAAAAAGTACATTTCTTAAGGGGGCTCCGCCACCCCAAAACCCCCCGTTATCTTGTTAGATTTATATTCCTGATTTCCTATTGATTGTGTGAATGATTACAGTATATATTGGATTTCGTTTTATACTGTTGTTTTATTAGTATAAGCAACAGTTTGGAAAATAATTTTATGTTATACTAATACCCAAATAGAATTTTTTACTTACCTTCCAACCACGAAACACTTACATCTGATGGATAAGTTTAATACTATCTCTTGTACAAAAGCAACTTATGGAAATGTAAACTAAATCTACTAAATTTCACTTATATCTATGGTCATTCTATAATATTTAGATTTAAGATCTTATCTAAGTACATCCTGATCTACTCGATGGCAATAGCATACTAAAATTTCCTCCTACCCCACCCCCTCTAAAAAAATATATTATTTGTCATATTTGGAAACTTTTAAACCTATTGGGTAATCATCCATAATCGTGTCTACTGCCAATTCAATAAATAGCAAACGTAATTTGGCGCTATAAACTGTTTCTTGTGATAGCTTTTTATGATCTCAGTTTCCAGTAATTGTGTTATTTCAGGACGTATGGATGCGTTTTACTAAGCTAATTTCTTTAGATTAACCATTTCGTTGTACGAGAGATTTTATCCTATTTCTAAAATAATAGTAATTTTCAACCACGAAAAATCCACATCTCTTCCAAAAAATGAATAATATCTCATGTAAAAATGTTTCGGAAATCATTATACAGTAGTTAAAAGGTAACTTGTATCAAAATAAATTCTCATTTATTTCAATAAAATACAAACATCAACCCAAAATATTTTATTTTGCGAATAAAATATTGCAGCAAAATAGTCTGATGAGTTATTTGAATTTTATTAGTATTTTGATATTCTTTGAAATATAGTTGCTAAGTTACGGTTAAATTAAAGAGGAAAATAAAAATAAATGCATTTTAAAATTTGCAAAAAATGATAAAATAAAATGTATTATATTATTACAACAGATGTATAAAATTGCACCAAAAATTATACACCTAATTTAAAAAATCTGACAAATGTATTAACAAAATTTCAAATTAATTTGAATAATTTATGACCTGACTTGATAAATTTTAGCCTTTATAACTTACCGTTTAAATACATTAATCAAATGCGCCATTTTATTTTCAACGAATGAAAAATTTCAAAATCGTCTGAATTCTCATAGGAAAGCATTATGGCCTAAGAAGAAATGTTCTATATTTTCCGAACGAATGGACCAAATGTAACTAAAAACTATACAGCTAATTCCGAGTACCTCACCAACATACCTACCAAAAATCAACCTAATCGGATCATTTTTGCGGCAGTTATCGCGGAACAGAGACAGACAGACAGACATGCAGACAGACAGACAGACATGCAGACAGACAGACAGACAGACAGACAGACAGGCAGAAACCAAAAACTTTTCAGGTCTCTACAGTGAGCCTCAACTGACTTTTCGGCAATAAATCATTTCTCTTGCAAGTGCAGTTATTATATAACTTCTAAAAATATAAGACATATAAACGTGACAAAATACAAAGAATGTGTTCTAGTGTGAACAAAGAAAAGAACAAACTTTTTAAACGATTAAAATACCGCTTAGTTGTTCCTGAAAAATGACGAATAATATATTCCTAACTGTAAAATATAGCAAAAGTAAAATTTAATATTTTCAATTCAAAATCACAGTTGTTTCGATAATGATTTAAATAAAAATTGTTGCTTCATAATAACCTAAGTAAGCTATACTTAATATTTTTTCCGTGCGGTACGCAAACATGCTTGCTTCGTTAGGTGGGCCGAAGCACACCATAGTTATATAATAATGTAAAGATATTAGTTAAAATGGACCCATAACAAAAGTAGTGTAACTAAATTAATAATATATAATTATATAAGAAAATCACTTATTATCATTAAACTAGAGATATATAGAGATGAAACAGCACCAAAAAAGTGGCGATAAATCGCAATTAAATCTTAAAACTTTGTATGAATCACCATAAAAGCAAGAGAACAAACAGCACGCGTTTCGGGTTGGAAATTTTTATCAGCCCTTCAACAGCTAAAGTAAACACGTGTCCGTAAGGGAACAATGTCACAAATGGACAGAAAAGCAGAGACGAGAGCATGCAAAGAATGCGGCAGGTGGCTGTGACTGAAAGTAAAACACAAATCATAGAGGAGCACATGCGGAAAGGGAAACAGTAGCCTAAATGATTTTTAAAAAGGATGAATAAATAAATCAAAAGAAGTATATTAAAAAAATAAATAAAATAAAATAAACAAATAAATAAAATAAAATAAATAAATAATAAAATAAATGACAAAAAAAAGACAAAAAAAGAGGAAAAAAATTATAAAAGTAATATTCAGGCTGAAGAGAGAAAAGGAGATGATGAGAGATCCATTGACAAGATTATCGGAATTTTTAAAAATAAAAAATGCTTCGTGAAAATCCAAGTGAGTGGGAGAGACAGTAGAAGAAAATATTCTGTCTATGGAGAAATTGAAACAGTGTCTTGAAGTTCAACAGTGGGAGGCAATCGAAGATTTTTAAAATTCTTGATTGCATATACACCTTTGATGCTCGCTTAATCTGACCTTTCTTAGTTTTACAAATATAACCTAAAATACAAGAACAAGGAATAAAATCAACACCCCACCGGATCTCAGTAGGAATAGGATCTTTTAGAGAAGATTTTATTAATAGGTTATTAATAGGTATTATTTTATTAATAGGTTTGAAGATTATTTTATTTTATTAATAGGTTTAAAGATAACTTTAAAATTGAAACGAGAAAGAATTTTTTTAATTTTCAAACAGAGAGGGGAATAAAATGGCAGAACAATAGAGTTAAAATTAGGAGGATTATTTGAATCAGGAAACAGGAAGTTTAGGATTGTTGAATTTATTCAGAGCTTTATCAATCAAAGAGGGATTATAATCACGTGCAAGGGCAAGATATCTGAGATAAGTAATTTTGTTATTCAGAGCAAAAGAGTCAGAACAAATGAGTAACGTCCCTGAAAACAAAAATATCAAAGGATGCTACTTTTTGTTGAGAAGGATGGTTTGAAAGAGCATGAGGAGGAAGAGATACGGTGAAACGTTTTCTATAAACAGAGGTAGAGAGACTATTTTATTATTCATTTATTTTATTTTTTATTTTATTTTTATTTATTTTATTTATTTTATTTTTAATTTGTTTATTTTATTTATTTATTTTTAATTTCTTTTGATTTCTTTTTCATCCTTTTTTTCTATCATTTTGGCTACACTTTACTCTTTCGTATGTGCTTCTCTATGATTGGTGTTTTCCTTTCAAATCGCGCCACCTGTCGCATTCTTTGTATGCACTTCTCTCTGCAGTTCTGTTCATTTGTGACCTTCCCCTCTTACGGACACGTGTTTACTTTGGATGATGACGGGCTGTTAAAAATTTCCAGCCTAAAACGCGTCCTGTGTTTTCTTTTATTTTTATGGTGATTCATACAAAGTTTTAATATTTAATTAGATATGTATAATGCTTAAAGGGATGAAACAAAGCACACAAAGGTTTATAAATACCTTTTAGTATAAAGATCGACATGTTTAGAACCCTCAAACGTCGCCAAGTTCAATATTAATAATGATAAATAAATTATTCTCGCAAAAATATTTGAAAATGTAATTGATAAACATCAACAACGAAATCATATGTATAATGAAAACGGATGCTTAAAAATGGTCAACTGTAAACGTGAAAATTAATATTTTCGTATTGCTTTTTTAATCTGTAAAGCATCTCGTGCCAAATTTTAAGTAACTCAAAATATACTGATTGATAACATTGAAAGAAGAACTACAGCTTTGGGCAGACTAGAACAATTAAAAATTGATTTTATGAATAGTAAAATAATTTATCCACCAAGACTTTATTGCCGTACATTATCCGTGAATCAATAGAAATCTATATGCGAAGCGAGAATATATGACGACGTGAGTTTCAAAATCTCGCCTTATGCAGGAAAGAAAATTTTGGTAGACGAAGTTTTGTTCCCAAATCTCTAATATAGAAGGCAAATTTTTAAGGTAAACGAAGATTTTACAATGCCAGAAATACACGACAAAACTAATTTTGTTGCAGTTTCTAGTGCACGTTCAGTAACAGAATAGATGAATAAAAAAATACGATTTATTTTTATTTTTAATTTTTTCTGGGAATTCAAATTTTGAAACTAACATCCTCATATTCAATGAATCAGCAGCATTTGAGTTGCCTAAATTTGGCACAGTATGTTTTACAAATTAAACAAGAACGAAAAATCATGCGTCAATCATAGATTATGTAACACATTCCAACGCTTCCAAAATAGTTTTACAAATTATACCGTTTAATAAGCTGAAAGATAACATCTAAGTAAACAATTTGGAAAACGCATAACATATTTAAAAACATAATTTTGGGAATTTCCAACGTATACAATATTCGGAAAAATATCCGAATACTTTTATTCAGCCCTGTATATGATCTACAGATTTGTATATATAGTACATAGGATGCTAAATTTTAGTTCAGTTAAGAAACGCGTAGCACAGTTTAAAATTCTCCTTCTGGAGTTTCTGTCAATAAACGGAAATGTGTTCGCGAACTTTTGTGCTTCCCTGTATATGATCTACAGAATTTATACACACCACGTAATAAACAAAAAGTGAGTTAAATTTAAAATCACGTTAGTAACTTAAAACGCACTTCCAGGAATTATTGTTAACAGACATTAGAGAATTATTTTGTGTGTCCCTGTGAATGAACGATGACTGCTATACACACAATATTCTGTAGTAAGCCTCTTGTAATGCACCTTAGTGATATATATAAATTTCAATGCGTTTAAAATAGTGAAACATTATTTAAATAAACCGCAGACGATTTTTCTCCATAGACGTAATGTAACGGAATTCTTTTGACTGTCCCTGTGAAAAAACTATACGTGCTACACACTTCAGATGAAATAGGGAACGTGCTATAGATAACGACAATAACATATAAAAATTGCAAGGCAATCCGAGCATATTTACGGGAGTTAGAGCACGGACAGACGGCCAGACAAACCGAAGTCATAAACACTTTTCAACTATGTTGGAAAGTGTTAAAAAGCAATAAGAAAATATTAATTTTCAAGTTTATTGTGGAGCAATTTTAAGTACCTGCTTTCATTATACACATGTTCTGGTGGTTTATGTTTATCAATTTCATTTTCAAAAATGTTTGCGAGAATAATTTATTTATCATTTTTTATCTTGAAAATGTCGTCGTTTGAGCGTTCGAAACAATTTAATTTTTACATTAAAAGGTATTTATAAGCCTTGATGTGTTATGTAGCATGGCCAAAAGTCAACGGGTACTTTCGGTTTTAGGCGTTTTGCAAATATCTCAAGAATTACTTGATAAATCCTTCTGGAACATCAGGAATATGAAAAAACATGTTAGACTTTCTATTTTTTCAACGAAAGATTAGTCAAAATGTCAGTTAGGAGACCAATTACAAACTGAAGAACATAATATTTTTACCACCCTGTAAACTAAACTGCTTGAAATGATATGTAGCTGTAGCACATGACTATGTGGATTTTGTACAACATTTGTGTTTATCTGTGTAAGAATACCATGCATGTTCCAGTGAGATGCAAAGGTTTCATTAAACATTTGTGAAATTTTCGGATGTTTTTGTTTATAGTATGCAGAGTTTTCAACCATTATTAGCGCCACTGTTATAAAACATGACCAATTAAAGTCGAGACAACATATTGTAATTAGAAAATAAATATAGTAAATATTTAACAAAATTGAAGTATTTGTATGAAATGATTGATAACTGTGCATGCGCTAACGACAACAGAACTATTTTTCTTTAAATTAGTAGTCAATTATTTAGCGCAACTAAAAAAGCCAGTGTAATATCGTGAAAATTGACAAAAATATCGACGATATAGTAAGTTAAATTTGACCTTTCTAAAAGAAGTTGGGTAACAAGTGAGTTTTCACAAATTGCCATTTTTTTTTTTTTTTGCAAGTTGCCATTTTTATTTTTTACAAATCGCCATTTTTTCTTTTTCACAAATTGCCCTCTTTTTCACACAAATTGCCATTTTTTACTTTGTATTAGTTTTAATTATTTTACAAAAAACGTAAGAACGAACCCATTCTAACAAAAAAAGGATTATGAAAATCTGTTCTAAAGGTACTTAAAAGGAGTGGACACACGTTAAATACATACTCAGTTACTGGATGTTAGTTAATGAAAATTGACAATTTGTGAAAAATCCATTATCACCAACTACTTTTAAAAAGCAACTGAAATTTTGCTCAACATCGCCGATATATCTACGAATTTTTACGAAATTAGACTGACCTTTTTTATGTGTGTTGCCCATATAGTCGACTGCTAAATTATGCGAAACAATTATGTTATCTTTCACACATGCACAATTAAAAATGATTGTGTACAAAAGCTCATATTTCATCAAACATTTACTATATGTACATTCTAATTGAACAATATGTTGATTCTATGCACTTTGTCAAGTGTTCTAAAAATAGCATCATCCTACATGCTATAACCAAAGAAACATGCGTAAATACTTCAAATTTTTAAAGAAATAGTTGCATCTCCATGATTATACGCAGTATTCTTACAGAAATGCACAAAAATATTGTACATAGCCACGTTATTCATGTTCTAAGACTACAGATTATTTCGATAATTTTATTTTACAGTATGATTGCAAATATTCTGTTTTTTATTCAATTTGTTGTTGGTCCCCCAATTTCCCTGGTTATTAAACCATAGCAGAAAAATATGATGTCAAATATGATTTTTATTTTTCTGAAGTTTCGGAAGAATTCGCCTAGTATTTCTCTAGATATTGACAAAACGTCAAAAATCGAATGTGTCCGGCGACTTTTGCCCATATAGTGTATTTAACGATATTTCCAACAGGCTTAACATCTTTTACAGTAACATTATGAACATTACTAGATATGCACAATATTTCGATATGCCATGTTAATTTATATTAGGAACTGTCTAGTTTAGTCCTATTTTGATATAGATATAGCCAATCTAACTTAGCTAATCTTTGATATAGCCAATCTAACAACATTTCATGATATCGTTACATTTCGTAAAAAGAAAGGCAAGCCTGTTAAAAATTTCTTAATAATATCTTTATTAGTGTTAAAGATTTGTACAAAAATCAAAGTTTGGATTGAAATTAGACAGCCTGTATTTTTGAGTGAATACATATTTACGACCGTGGTTTCTTATACAAAAAATGATTGGTGTAGTTACTCTAATAGCCGTTAGAGTTTGAACGATGAATTTCGAATCACCCTGTACAGATGATAAAAATTGCTTCAGCCTAATTCTTGAGAATCATTTGGTAGCTGATGGAGATTATTGATGGAGATCATCAATAATAACGCTTTATCAATAAATTTATATTCCTAGATGATCTAATTAAATAAAATACATTTTTAAAAGTTCATTAAATCTGGAATTTATGTATTCTTTTACTAAAATTAGATAATGTTCATTTTCATTTATCATAATGTCGAAAACTTTTACGAGACAAAATAGTGAAAATAAATAAATGACCGTTTAAGTATAAAAAAATAATAATGATAAACGCCTTGTACTATCTTCTGCATGGAAGGAATATGATACATACTTTTTACAAACTATGTTTTGAATTGTACAACTGTAGATTAATTCCCTGTGAAATCTTATTTGTTCAACATATTTTCACATAATTAGCATTGAGAAAATATATCGAACAATCTTCATTTTAACAAAATGCGAAAGAATTTAATGTGAATTGAAGTAAACAGCAATGCAAATGTAAAATAATTTAATTAATTTGCAATGTAAGAATGCTTACCATAAAATTATACTATAATAATGTTTGTTTAAATTTTTTAATGTCTGTTAAGGGGACAAACAAGATTTGAAATGACGAAAAAAATGTATTTTTTGTTATAATTGTTTTTATAATGCTTGATTGATTGAGAATATCGAATTCAAGATTCGATACTCAATTTCATAAAATTACGGTCCTATAAATAGTAAACGTTCAGCCGCGCAGACCCCCGATATCTACGAAAGAAAAACTAAACCCAGTTATCTCGGATCGTTATTTTTCAGTGGTTTTCCCACTGTAATTTTAAACAAATTAATGGATTTTCATGTCGCTTTTTTTAAACAAAAGTTGTTAATTTCTATACAAACTTTACCTGAAAATCAAACAGAAATTCATTTTCTAAGTTATATAAAGATACATATATAATTTTTTTATGAATTTTGAATTATTTACTATATTTTTTAAATAAATTTTAGTATTTTTTAATTGGTTTTGGCGTATAATCAAATGGCAATATAATAATCAGTATAAAAATGCAATGGCGGTTAAAGCTAGTTAAGCAAATTTCTTTATAGCACTGAATTCCTTAAAATATTAATTGTTTTTCACGTATAATCTTAAAGTTAAATATCAGCATAAACTGTTTTCTATATAATGGCTACAGGTCAAGTCAATGCTTCTTTTAGAATCAACTAGTTTAAGGGATCAGGTACCTTTTAAATTGATAAATTACATGTAAATGTGACCTTAATATGGATTGCAATAACTCCACATCTGATTAACTTTTGGAAAAGAAATGTTAGACGCACAATAAAAGAGACACATTCTAACAGTTAATGTTCCGAGAAAGAGTCTATTTTCATATTGTTTTTTAATTTAAATTGAAATTTAATGCTTTTTTAATAAATGAATTCATTTTTTATGCTTTGCTCGCAAAATTTCTCTTAACTGAAACTGTCCCATTGAGCCAATTTAAAAAAAAAATTGAGTATAGATAGAATATGTGTTTAAAATGACCCACATTTGAAAAATATCATTATTAGTTCATGAGTAAAACAATTCAAAATAAAAAACTCAAAATTTTGAATTTCATTTTAAAATAAAAATATTTTTGATTTATAAATTTCTTACTTTATAAACATAAGAATAGGTCATTTTGGGTCATCAGTATGGTCACTCAACTTGCGTCAAAATTTCATGAAAATATATTCAGAAAATTTCTTAGATATCATGCGTGCAATGATCAAAATCACAGGTTTTTGAAAATCGACTTTAAGAAAGATAAGATTACTCCTTGATTATATAAAAGGAACTCAAGCTCTTTTGGACATAACTTCCCTTCTAAAGTGAACTTTTGCGTGGTGTTTCTTTTAAAATGTTCCTAAATACTCCAGTTTTAATATAAGCTATTAACAAAATTTATTTTGTGACCCTTTAATAGGTACCTGACACTTTAAGAATTCTATATTATAAATATTAGGGATACAAATTAATAACAATAAATTACAGTCCAATCTGCTAATGCTTGGCACAAATTTGTTCTAATAAATTATTTTAATTACAATCTGTAAACATCAAGCGGACTTGTTTTGGAATAAAAATATCACAATATTTTATATACTTATAAAAGAAAAATATATATCGTCCAGAAAACGTACACTAGCAAATTTCATTAAGTCATTCATTTGTATTCTATTATTACACTGAATTGTTCGAACCATTAATTTTATATCACGTCTAAGCCTTAAAAAAAGTTAGTCACAAATTGTTTTCCAGGACATGATGAGGACAACTCAAGTAATTCCACATCACATTTATCAACGCGTTTAAGCTTTGCTAAATCACCGTCTCTTGGGGCATTCCTGCAATAAAAGAACTTTTTCCTTTTTACGAAATTCTCTCCTTTTCAATCTTTTGTTCGCTTAGAGGGAAATGAAGATATTGGGAATGCTGAAGGATTCAAAAAGAGTGTTATGTACTTTTATAAAACGTTCATGTGAACCGAAATGAAACATTGTTTAGAAAAATGTAAATGGAGATAAATATTTAATTGAATTTCAAGCTGCTAATATTTGACATAAAGTTATTCTTCAGTAATGTTTATAAAATAAGCATCTGTAGGGGAGACTGGGGATATTTGACACACTTTTTACTAGAATTATCCTAATTTGTGTTTGAAATACAACATAAAATCAACTTGCCTCATATTACAAGCTTTTTATGTATTCTGTCTGTGTACAGCGTCATAATTTTGAAAAGGCAATAAATGATTTTGTAAAACAAAATATTCCCTATAACTCTGTAAATTGATCCAAACATACCCACTTCAAGGAGCTTTGTTCCACTATAAGGAGGAGAGGTTGACCCTCTAAATAAAAAGCTATATTTGTACCAGAAATTGTATTTAATGAAACGTAACTTATATCTGTAAGGTATTTATTTAACTTCTTCTACTAAATGAAATTTTTGATGTGATATACTATATTTATTTGATATGGCCACTGGGTAAACTTAATGATTCTCAATATGTGAATTTCTCACATTCACAATTTTATAATTAATGAATATTTTTATAATCAGGAAAGTCAGACATCCTTCTTAAAGCTACTCTTTATAAGGTACAACTGGTAATTGAATGTGGCAGCTTCAGGAGACCCTCTGAAGACATTAAAGCAATAACTTTAAAAAAACCTGTCATATATATGTATATTATGCAAAACATACAGATATGTAAGGTTTATGTAGCTGTATTCCAAATAATTTGTTCCTAATCGCAAAACACCTTTGCTTTAATTTATATTTCATATGATTTATTAGAAGGTTTTTATTTTTACATTTAGTTACAACTGAAATATTGAATTAAAGTCTCTATTAAAAATATTTAAATAAAAATATTTAAGTAAAAATATTGAAATAAATTATGTTATTAATACATGAAATAAGTTAATTATTATTACGAGGGCTATTTTTTTTCAACGTTCGATCGGTCGCTAAATGAAAACTACTTCTAAAGAGAGTTCAGAAGCATAGAAATACTAGTCGTAGAAGATTTCGCCATTGAAATCTGACCGCTATTAGCGTATAGTGAAATTAATTCCGAAAGTGATGTATACCGTGGTGGAACGTATGTTGGAGTACCACTGATTAAATCGGAGTCCTGCTGTCACGAGGAGAAATTTTCAAACGCGATTTCAAGTCACAAAAGCCCAGATGGGAAAATAATTCGTGAGCTTTTCAAAAAAGTTCAACAGACAGGCAACGTGTCCCATGCGAATTATTTTTACTATACGCTAATAGCGGTCAGATTTCAATGGCGAACTCTTCGACGGCTAGTCTTTCTATGCTATTTGTATTAAGTAAAGTCCCTTAAGTAGGGGTCCTTTGTGAAACACCCTGTATGTTGCCCAGTGTCTCTAGTATGCACGTCGATAGCGTCAGGTTTCAGTTATCAGTTCGGAGCTCGCAGAGAGCACATAAACATGTCTCGAACAATAGAGGCTACCGCTAAGTGTGAAGTGTTCGATTTCTGCATGTTGAGGGTTGCAACGCAACCGAAATATATCGACGAATGAGTAATGTGTACGGTACAACTTTCATGAGTGACAGAAAAGTTCGGCAAGGGTGCAGGAACTTTGAAGCTGGACGTCGAGGCGTTTTCGATGGGAAGTGTTTGATCACCCTCCATACAGACCAGACTTTTCTCCGTCCGATTTCCATTTCTTTGCTCACATGAAACGCTGACTAGGAGGACAAAAGTTAGACTCAGATAACGAGTTGCAGACCAGCTTACAGAATTGGCTGAACGAAAATGCGGCTGCTTTCTATGACGAGGATATAGGAAAGTTGGTACTACGCTGCGACAAATGACTCAGTCGGAGCTGTGATTATGTAGATAACTAGATGGAAGGTGTATCTAAATGTTACAAATAAAACAGTTTTGAATTTCACTGTGGTTTTTATTTCACAACCGATCGGACCTTGAAAAAAAATAGCCCTCGTATTATTGATAAAAAAAACCCGCTTATTAAAATATGTTTAATTACATTAGATGAAAAACGGATTGTTTTACCCGGGTGAAACATCTCATAAATGCAATGGGTCAAACATTCCGAAGTTGCCATTAAAAAAGAAAATGTAAAAGCTTATGACAATAGCCATACTAAGTTCTAATTTACTATCTTATATTTTAGATCATTGAGTAAAATACACTATTACAAAAAAAAAACTTTTTTTACTTTATTTACAACAGGTATGGGACATTAAAGAAATATGAAGGAGCTTACGGTTAGAAAATAGAAAATTTAATTTTTGTGGAGGAAATTCAATCGAGCACATCTGGAATTTACAGCTCATTCCGCAAAGAGGTTTTTGAGTTATGCTTAAAAACTAACATATTTTGCAAGACTTAACAGTAAATGTAACATTATAAGTTCCAAATTTCAAACCTCCGTTATTCCTAAGCTACTTTACCGAATGACTTCCCCTTTAACAGCCTATGGCTAAATTTTCCAAATCGTCTAAATATGAAGTCAAAATTAGGTGTTGGTATTGAAAATATCAGAGTATGGAACAACTTCAGTATGATTATGATTCCCTAAGCTCATTTTATTAACATAAATCAAAAGAAGACATAATTTACAGTTGAATGGCTATTTTGATTTTTTCTTGGGCAATTTGGTGAGTTAATTGCATGGTCTGTTCTCTTTTTTTCCTTTTCTTTTATTTTTCCGACTGTATAAATGTGCTTTATATTTAGGAGAGATGGGGGAAGTTTAACCCTCTAACTTTATTTTCTTTTAAAAATCGTTTTTGCTGATAAGCACAAGATCTTGAAGGAAGAGCTATATAGTGGGGCATTGTAGACGTACAAACGAGCGCACATGATTGTGAAGCTTATCCGGATAACATTGATCTGCGGCGAATGATGTGATGCGTAATCTGATTCCCATTTTATCCCATGTAAACAGTCTTCAAACGAAAATGTCACCTCCACCAGTTTGAAGAGTACCCTGCTAACAAAACAAATCCATCGCTTTAAGGGGGTTGCACTGTACTCGTATACTGTCATCGGCATGTAACGACGTGAATCTTTACATAAAAGTCCAGGCAATATTTTTCCACATTTCTCGGGTCCAGATGTTTTTGCGCCCATACGTATTGTGTCCTGTGATGCGCGGTACCCTCGCAGGACGATGGTTTCTGTACTTAGAGAGGACTTGTTATAGATGCTGTGGCTTCTTACATATTGTTGTGCACCAGCTTTAAATTACCGAGGGGTCTGTTGCATCGTGGCTCATCTATCATCTTATACGATGCGAGCTAGTTGTCGATGACTTCACTGGCCCATACGCTGTTGTACACGGCATTTGGCCCTGACACGGATGGTTTGAAAGGAATCGACGGTCTCGCGGTACACCCTTAACACATTGACTCCCTGTAAATCCCTGTGCCTGCACGACTTCCGAGATGGAGTGAACCATTCGTCAGGTCCCAACAGTTTGCCTTCTGTAAAATGCACTTAGATTATTCATCTTACCCATACTGCGTTCTACTATTACTAAACCATGAGCAGCACTGCTTATATTGTCGGATCTCGGGATGCGTCATGTCATTTCCATTTACACGGTCACCTACAGTACCACATTTGCATAACGCCACCTGTCTCTAATTCAACTGCTCTTCAATGTATCATTCAATGTATCAATTGTTATATAAATATATTTTCGTGGCTAAATTTTTTTTTACTATTTGATTATCTATTTTTTCCCACACATAGCGAATATAGGTATACCATTTTGATTTCGATAAACAATTACGTTAGGAGTGTAAATATTTATAAAACAATAAAACAAGATTGGTACCTCAAATTGCTTATATTCAGAAAAATAACTTTTTCCTGTACAAGGTACATAAAGTTTAATATATTATATATTTACGTATTGATGGTATACAGGGTAGGAACAAATTAGTTAGGCAAATATTTAAGTAAATAACCTGCGAAATATTAATTGTAAGGCACCTGTTCAATGGTAAATTACTAGTACTGAATCATAATTTTGCGGATACACTTCTAACCACCTGTATTCATTACGAATTACGAACAAAATGTATTAAAATAACAGAAAGTTCTTAATAAATACAAATTATCTACATAAAATAAACAGTATTTTACTGCCTTCATGGCTGACAGATTTGTCTGCAAAATGAACAGATTATGTTTGCTGTAGTATCTTCATAACTGGATTTCAAAGTGGGAATTTTTAAAAGATTAGGTTTATAGTCCGTCACTTCTGAAATCTATTCCTGAATTTAAATTACGAATCTGTACTGCACTTTGTTTTATCGACGCGAACGTGCTCACGGACATATGGCAAGAACTTATATTCTGATGTAATAATTACCAAACACCGAGGGCAAACACATAGACATTTGGACAAAAGATAAAATTCGTGTGTTTCACTATCTTATGATCGTGTGCACTTTCATGTTTTGGTGTAAAACTACACGTTATAAACCATTCTTTGTGTATATCTAATTTATTTTCAGAATGCATATTTTTTATAGAAAATTATTTTATGTATTATCCGGAAATAATTTTTAAAAATAGTATCAATTTATATAAATTTATTATTGATACCTATTACATATTAAACCTTTTTAAATAATTGTGTATTGTTAGCTTAGTAGTTATATTAAATCATACATATTTTTTATAGAAAATTATTTTATGTATTATCCAGAAATAATTTTTAAAAATTTATTATTGATACCTATTACATATTAAACCTTTTTAAATAATTGTGTATTGTTAGTTTAGTAGTTATATTAAATACTTTAAAATTTACACAAAAGTCCAAGCGATTTCTTTTACCGTCTCATTGAACCTATTAGTCCTTTGCCACTGAAATAATACTACAGCCTTTTATTCATTTAAAAAAAAAGTATGCTGCCAAGTAAAGATATTACAAGCGAAACAAATTTCATTAAGGATCCATTCATCTTTCATTGGTCACGCTGAACTGTTTAAACCATTAAATGTATTTCACAGCTACGCCTTGTAAAAAGTTCGTCACAGACTGTTTTTCAGGACATGATGATAGCAACTCAAGTAATTCCCCATCGCATTAATCAACGTGTTCAACGCTTTGTAAATCTCAGTCTACTGGGGCGTTCCTTCTATAAAAGTACTTATTCCTCTTTCCACATTTCTCCCTTGTTGTAGTAAATGAAACATTTGGAATAGCTATCTGAATGATACTTTGTAAAATGCGAATGCGTATTGAAATAATCACATAACTTTGAGCAACGTTAACTAATATTATTTATTAAATTATAACCTGCTAACACATGCCATAAAGTTATTTTGAAAAAATATTTACTAAAATATACACAATATGTAACAGTGAAGCACAAACATTTTACTGTAACATTATTACAGATACTTATGCATTTTCTAAAAACTATGATGTCATGGAACGATAATCTCAATGCAATAAATTTAATTTACACATTTATTTACACTACTGATACAACCTAGGCTTCTGAGATTACAGAATATAGAATAAATAATTTTTTTTATAAAATTCTAAGAGATTTTTTTACATTATAAATATATTTTTAGATTGCAACTAACAACACCAAAAATCGCTCTTATATGAAAAATATATCAATAATGTATTTTATTAATGTTTTGAAATTTATTTAAAGAGATACTTTCATATTAGCGGCATGCCAGGGATTGATAGCCAAAGTTTTCGCTACATACAAAAACATTTTGATTCTGATAATTTCAGTGTTTAAAGCGCGTAGTTCGATTACATGTCTGTCAAATTTGCGCTTTATTTATATTATTTTGTTTATTTATTGGTGGAGTTTTAATTTCGTTATTTCATATTATCTGGAAACAAATGCTTAACTATTTATATTGTTCTTAGTGCAAGCTAATTAATCTTTCCTAATCGGGTTGTAGTGAATTGTGATACAGTTTTTAAAAAAAATTGCATTTGAAAGAATGTTTTTTCCCCTATTTGCCATTTTTCCCTATAGTCAGTGAAATTATGCAATGTTTAGAAGTTTAAAAAATGCAGTAAAAGCGAAATATATTGGCCAGGTGTTGACACCGTCGATATGACGTCAGCGTTACTCACGGTCACTTTTTAGCTTTACAATATAAATTTCATTGTTCTTATAAAGTTGTTTAAACCATACAAATTATTTTATGTTTATTCTAAACAAGAACAAAAAATCATGCGTCAAGCATAGATTATGTAACACTTTCAAGCGCTTTCAAAATAATTTTACAAATCATACCGTTTAATAAGTTGAAAGATAACATCTAAGTAAACATTTTGGAAAACGCATAACATATTTAAAATCATAATTTCAGGAATTTCCAACATATACAATATTCGGAAAAATATCCGAATACTTTTATTCAGCCCTGTATATGATCTATAGATTTGTACATATACTGCATAGGATGCTAAATTTTAGTTCAGTTAAGTTTAGTTCAGTTCATATATTCTGTAGTAAGCCTCTTGTAATGCACTTTAGTGATATATATAAATTTCAATGCGTTTAAAATAGTGAAACATTATTTAAATAAACCGCAGACGATTTTTCTTCATAGACATAATGTAACGGGATTCTTTTGACTGCCCCTGTAAAGTAACTATAAGTGCTATGCACACCCTATTCCATATTAAGCTTCTTGTAATGCACCTTAGTGATATATATCAATTACGATGTGTTTGAAATTGTGTAACATCATTAAAATAAACGCAAATGATTTTCCCCCATAGACCGTAATGTAACGGAGTACTTTTGAGTATCCCTATAAAAAGACTAGAAGTGCTACACACTTCAGTTGAAATAGAGAACATGCTATAGAAAACGACAATAACATATAAAAATTTCAGAGCAATCCGAGCATATTTACGGTGAGTTTGAGCATGGACAGGCGGCCATACGGCAGACGGCCAGACAGACGGAAGTCATAAGCACTTTTCAACTACGTTGAAATAATTCCCAACCACAGCATTACTTAACGTGTTTAATAATTTCTCCAAAAATTGAGCGTGAAACAATTTTAATCGAATAAAAAAACATCTCAATCTCTAAAGTCGACTCTTCAACACGAGTACTCATTCTATATCCTATACTATTTCTATATTCGTTTATTTGTCGTTGGTTTTTAGAAAAGGTAGTGATTAATCCTTTAAAGATTTAAAAAAATATATTTTGGGCTTTTTAAAGATAAATATTAATCGAAATGAAAAGTATTTTTTAATATAGAAATAGATAAAGTTTTAAATATATTATACTATACTAGAGCCTGGCATATTTGTTTCTGACAAAATGTTTATTTTGAAATAATCCGGATATATCAAGGTCACAATTTTCTCTGAAATAATTTACATACTTGATGCATTTTCATTATAATGGCAAAGAGGTAAATAATTTCCTAAGCAAATATCATTGGACATTCATTCATATTTCATAGTTTAGGCTAATTTTCATAAGGCGTTACATTTATTTCATCTCAGAGCAAACCTTTTCTAAAAACGACAGATATTGATTTTAAAGTAAAGACATTTGAAATAGGTCTTTATCACATTAACATACGTTTTTATATTGTATATAAAATATGAAATAAAGACATTCTCTAACATTTCTCTTCAATTCAATCCGTTTTACGTTGCATGAAAAACGAAGTAATTACACTGAAAAAAAAAACAGTATAATACTGGCATCCCTGCTGCCAGCATTATACCATAAAATTAACAGTAATAAATAGTAAAATAAGCAGTAATACTGGCAGCTGGGATGTCCGTATTATACTGTAAAATCAACAATTTTTGTTTGCAGTGTAGTTGCTGTAAATGATATAGAAAATGTATTTTAAGATTTGTACTTTCCACAGTAGTACCACAGCTATTTCGTTCCGGAATCACATTAGCCTAAATCTTCGTTAAACGCAACGTAATTTCCCGTCCAAGCAAAATGCAATGCGGCCGCATTATGTTAACCGCCTGAACGGCGATGGTATATTATACAGTATACACCACTTAATTATAATTCCAACTGTCATTGGCATCCAGAATTTTTTAATAAAATTTTGCTTTTATAAGGTTTGTGAAGAAGCAATATTTATTTTCAAATGAACTTGTTTCTAAATTCACGTGACACTCAAACATTTCAACATTTTAGAAACTGAATTTCCTTAACTCTCAAAAAGGATTTGAAGCGCATAAACTAATCTGTATTAGTCAGCTAAGTCATAAAAATCGCAAAAAATAATCTCTTTTACCGAGACATTCATTTGTAAGAGGCACACGTTAGTCGATGTATCACTGTACTTTATTGAATGTATTTGTGGATTGAAATAAAGAGATTTTATTTTAAACTAGAAAAACATAAATGATGATATGAATAAATTGCTATTTATGAACAGATACATATATTTTCGATGCAATTTTTATTTAGAAATAACCCATAAATATCAAGCACAGATTTATCTCTGGAATAAAATCCTAAATTTATATGTGCGTCTAAAAAAGTTTTCAGTGTTTCACTATATTATAAAAGAAAACATTTTCAATAATGCATCTGTATTCATATTTTAATATTCTCACAGAAATATTTAAAACTAAATAATTATTCCACAGCCAAAATCTTCTAAAAGTTTCTAGACAAACTGAGTTTAAGACCATGATGCCGACAGTTGATATTATTAGATATTACATTAATCAATGCGTCCATACCATGCTAAATCAATGTTGCTGTGAACTTCCCTTCAATCAAAATACTTATTCCAATTTTCAGATGTTTACTCAATTGAGAAGATTGGAGGCAGCAAAGTGCCAAGGCACATATTTGGTGAAATAAATCTGACACTGTATTCTGTTGCTTAATATTGTAAATTATAATATCCTACATGTTATTTGTTTCTAATGTCACTAGGTGGCAGTATATTACCAAGGTTTCTTTTTTGCCCCAGACTTTTTGCCTCCAATGAAGGTAGCTAATTTACAAAGGACGTAATAGTAATATCATTAAAGTAACACCATGTTGTTATTCATAATATTTCAACTGTTACTAAGAAATAGGTGAAAAAAAATTACGTTATATATTTTGATTTGAATATTTGATCTAACTTTCAAATTGATATAGTATCTCAGAAGTTTAGAAGCGTGGCTTAGCACTCTCTTTCGCCGACCCTTTCAATTCTTTTTGGATCACTTTGTAGGTAGTGACGTGATTAGTGCCTATGTAGAATTTAAGAATTGTATTTTGTACTTTGTAAAAGTTGACGATAATTGTAATAAAAATGCATTTTTTAAATTGTAATAAAAATGCATTTTTTAAATTGTATAAATAAATAAACACTTATTTAAATTACAATCTAGTAACACTTGACATATTTTTTTCTGATACATAGCTTATTACAGAAATTTTATTTGTGAAGTAATATAATAGTTTTTATGCATTTAATAGAATTATTCTGTCAAGAAAACATATTTTATGAAATAAATTTCATTAAGTCATCTTATTTTATTGTTCATTCTAATTCAATTAAACCGCTACTTTTATTTCACATCTTCTAAATATTTTGACACAAACTATGTTTCAGAATATACAGCTTTGAAATTTTATCTACACATGCGTTAATAGGCACTGTAACTCGATAGAATAAAAAACATTTTGAAAAATGGTTTGCAACTATGTTCCCTTAAAACATAAGACTTATTTCACAGACAAATATTTTAAAATCTTCGGTACTACAAACTTTGTTTCAGCACATGCTGACGACAGCTTAAATAATTCCCCATCACATTAATCAACGCGCCCATGCCTTGCTAAAAGGCTATCGCTAGGGGCTTTCCTCCGATAAAACTACTTATTTCAATTGCAGACTTTTCCTCTAAACCCATCAGTTCAATTTCGTAGATAATGAAGCGATTGGTTCCCCTGTAGATTCAAAGAAATGAATAAACATGGAGATGTTAAAGCTAAATGATTTTTTTTTCTTTTAACGAACAGAACTGTTTGTTGCTTTCAATCACCAAAACAAGTTGTGGCATTTATGATAAAGGGACCTATTACAGTCATAATAGAAGTTCTTGTGTTCTGTAATATTGTTTATGAAAAATTCGTCTTTAACTTCTATTACTTTAAAAGATGTATTTATTGCATGCATATAAAGTTTTTATATATTAGTGTGTAGGAAAACTGTATGATGGATGTCAGTAAGTCATATTTTCGTAAGGTGAGCGCACAAGTAATGAAAAGATGTGTCTAAATAGGAAGATAATGTGTTAAGTATGAAATATTCAATACCTTCAATGATATTTATTTATTTTAATCACTCTGTCGCTTAAATAAACTATGCCAATTAGAAGTTTTTTGAATTTTGAATTTTATGTCAATATTACCGCGGATATGTTGTTTTCGACGTATTTCTGAATGCTGCATCACTTTATTTGGAGAAATGTCAAATAAAGTCAAATCTAAAACAACAAATAAAAGTCAATTTACTATTTTAATGAATATATAAATGTTTATTACAATTTTTAAAAACACTTTTTATTTAATGAATATTAAACTCAGAATGATGTATTAACTGGAATTTATCAAAGTTTAAACATATCGACATAAAAATTGCAGAATAAGAAAACATGTGCATTAAAATTAAGTTACATTTCCCAAGCTTATTCAATTAGACATATGTACATTATGTGATTATCCAAAATTATTTAAGGTTTAAATTCTGATATATAAACTAAAGATAAAAATGCAGTATAACATGCCATTTGTTTTCTTTTGTATTACTTCCTTTTCTTTAATGGGGTAAAAGCGTATGATTTTATTGAAAAATAGTTCGAATATTTTTATAATGTCGAATAATATTACGAAATATTTTGAAATTCCTATTGAAATTATGTCTACAGAAAACCTAAGCATCCAGCAG
Organism: Maratus michaelseni; assembly: GCA_963931845.1. Taxonomy (NCBI): domain Eukaryota; kingdom Metazoa; phylum Arthropoda; class Arachnida; order Araneae; family Salticidae; genus Maratus; species Maratus michaelseni. The sequence goes on along the minus strand of OZ007591.1, from coordinate 121,194,033 downwards.
CATAAATGAACGGCATAAATTAAATAAAAACTTGTTTATTTTAAATTTTTAAATACTTGTAAATTTAATATAAAAAATAACCGTAAATGCACTTTTATTTTGTGAGATTATTAAATTTTAAACTACACTACGCATGTTTTTTTGAAACACCCTCTATTTCTCTAGTGTCTTCCTCAAACTTGCTAAAGCTTGCTTGTAGGAAACATTAACCTCAAAAGTCTGAATTTAACCCTCATTAATCATTTTCAGAATCTAAACTTATTGTTGTTCATGGTATGAATCACGCATCACTTTACGCATAGTATTAAATCGTTGAAAGGAAATTGCTGTGTACATAGAATAGAATAAATCATAAATGTGCTAGCTTGCTTAAAAGTGAGGGAGCTACTATGGCATTCATTTGTATTGTCCAACCAATACAACTGACGTGCATAAGAAATATATTCCGGCCCATTGTTTTTTTTAAATATATAATTTGATTAAAAATAGATAGGACATAAAGGCTAAAGCTGGTTATTTTCTTTTTTAATAAAAATTCATGCATTTCCCGAACAATTTATAAAATTTGAAAGAAAATAGTTATTGAAATATTCGAAATAGAAAATATTTAAATATGAAATAATTCGTGTAAATTGTGAAATATCATTAATAATATAAAATTCTTTCTTTAAAATGTTTTGACTATTATAACAACATTTTAAATTATCTTCATAAATATTCCATTATGCACAAACAAAAACATTTTCGAAATAGATTAGTCTTTTTGTTCAGTGGTCAGCATACTGACAACAAAATAAGCTTTTTCCTGTGTTTGGGGGGTTTAACCCCTTGAAGGGCACCAGTATATTATATATACCACTTAATTTTAATCCCAAAATGCCACAATGACACCAGAATTTTATAATCAAATTTTGAATTTATAAGGTACATTAGGAAAAAGCTTTTAATTATTTTAAAATAAATTCGTTCATGAATACTGGTGTCAATCAATCATTTCAAAATTTTAGCTACAATAGTACTTTGCCCCTGAAGGGGTTAAACCACCGCAGTCTGGGCTTGGTGAGTTTCAAGGTTTTCAGGGTTTTCCTTGTACGAGAGCGATAATTTAGGCCTCTTTCCGTTCAAAAATCCTCCCTGAAGATATCCCCGCTATAGCAATCTGGCCGAATCTGGCCGATACTTAACATAATCCTCCCATATATTTTTTTGACGTTAAAAATATTATAATTATTCCAGTCGTTTTTTGGAGGCCATGAGAAATTTAATGTTAGAAAAAATACTGTTAAATATGTTTTGCAAGACATTAAATTTAAGATAAAAAAGTTAAATCCGTAGATAGTTTTCCAAACAAGAGCCATTTTTTGTGTGTGTGTGTGAGAGAGAGAGGGGGAGGGGACAATTAAAAAAATAGGTTCATGGTTCCGAAAATTTAATTAGCTTTCATAACCCACACCGTTTTGTGTTTCAGATGATTCTACGAGACACAAAATCCTGCACGCCCTAAAGTCGTGCGCGCCGCGCATGCGCGTTTTTAAAACAAGGACAATGCCACCAGTTTTTTAGTAACCCTAAAAATTGTCGAAATAGACAAAAATATACTTGTTTAAATGGAACAAATCTGGTTTCGTTTGAAAAACGCTTAATTTTTGGCCTTACAAAGTGTAATCTGTCCTTAAACAAATATGGACTTTTATCTCATTTGTATTGGACTTTTTATCTGATGACAACGCCAGAGAACTATAGAAATGAGGTACTTTGTTGTATTTAGTTTCTTCTACGTCATTTGTGGGTAAGTTTTTCAATTTCAAGTGAAAGGTCATAAAAAGTGAAAGGCTATTAAGAGATATTGAAAATTGAAACTCCATTGACTGAAGGAGGTTTAAAATGAGAATGTTTTTATTGTAAATTACAAGATTTTGTCCGAAAATTCTGTTTGTACCCGATCTACTGTCGATTAGCGATAATTTCTGGAAGCGTGTTTTCAGTTGTGGTATGCGTTTTTAAGTTTTACTATTTTTTTTGCATATGACGTGGTATGTATAATAACTAGAGATCCAGGATACAGGATCTAGAGATATACAAAATAATTATTAGTATGAGCGGAGTACAAACATTACGGAGTATCAACGGAGTGTAAGCATTACGAAGTATGTGCGTAAATTGCTTAAAAGTGGTTTTTAATTAAGTTAAGCATTTTCAAGCTGAACTATATTTAGTATACTAAGAAATATTTGTGGAATATAAATAAAATCATATACAGGGCTACTCAAAGATCTGGATAAAAAGCTGTCCATGAATGATAATCTTTCGAAGCGTGATTTCAGTAGTTTTAAACATGTTTTAGCCTGAATTAAATTTTAGCTTAATATGAGGCATGTATAAATATCTGTAGGTAATATACAAGGCTGTACAAAATAATTCAAGTATGTTTCCGTCTTTTAGTAGAAACTGCTGAAAGTGAATTTTCAACCTGTTATGCGCTTTCAAACTACACTAAATTTTAGCATACTATGAAGAATATATACAAATCTATTGATCAAATACAGGGCTGCAAAAAATAATTGATTAATTTTCCTCCTGTGGGTGGTAACTGCTGAAATCTGGTTTTCAAATGTGTTATACGTTTTCTAAAATGTTCACTTAGGTATTTTATTTAGCATATTCAACTGCGAAGTTTTGTTAAAATATTCTGGAACTCTTGGAAAGTGTTTCATAAACTATACTTGATGCATGTTTTTTCTTTAATGTTGTTTATGGATTGAAAAATTCTATTCAAGGGTAAAATCATCTCACTAAAACTAAAATTAAAGTAAAAACCCATTTTGGTGTACAAGGAAAAAGCCTAACTAGTTGACGGAAAACAATTCCCTTGCATATGCAATGCCGGCAAAATTATTTAAATTTATTAAAAACACTGTATAAACGAGTAATGTTAATCTATATATGTAAGTCTTGCACTAAATGTATGCATAAAATACATTAAGCACAACATATATATAAAATTCACTTAAGTAGATTGCAAGTCATAGCACCATATCAATACAGTGCTGAACACCGCACAAGCGATCAATCTGCTTTATAAAAATGTGTATCTAGATAAATTATTTCAATATTCAATAGAAAAAACATGAAATATAAAAAAATATATTTCTTTTAACATTTTCCGAGATTAATACTTTTCCATCTATTTTATTTATACTATTTAAAAAATATATACCGAGATTTTTGTGTCATAAATTGATATTAACAGCATATGGACATGACGATGCCCAGAATAAAATTTACACTGAAATAAAGCAGTTCTCAGTTTTCTGAATAAACAAAATTTGGCTATACTTAGTTGGATGGGTACCCCCAGACGAGGAATTTCTTTTTTATTCTATGATGATTGTCAAATAATACATTTGAGTCATTTAACTCAACGTAAATCTTAAAGAACTAACAAGGAGAGGTTCCGAGGTCGGTGTCACAGAATGCGGTGAACCTTTGTGTATCTATAGAGTATAGTTAGTATATAAATATATGAAAGCCATCAAGCGCAATACCCAGGGGTATTGAGAAAAAAGGTATGAGAATTTACGTCACAGTTTATAATCGAATAAATTTCCATCTTTGTCAAGCGGACCCGCAGCTTGGTTGGCAGCGTATGATTCAAGCTTTTTCTCTTTGGGTTCGAATCCCAGCTAGGCTTCCATTTCGCAGCGAAATTTTTTATCAATTACTTTCGAACCACAATTGAAAAAAAATGTGTAAAATCATTAAAATTTACAAGAATATAAATTAATTATATTTTTTGTTGCACATAAGTGAAGTTTTATCTAGGTAATTTTGCATGTTTAAATGTGCAATTAAAAATAAAAGAAAAAATATGTAATTTACATTTCTATAGACCAGAAACTTTTGCTGTTATTTAAAATTATTTGCAGATATTTGAATGAACAATCTACTATTTTTCACAGAGAAGTAAATTAAAGTACGTGATATAAATCTAGTATTATTTTGATTTTAATTTATTCTACAAATATTTTAAATATTTCATGATTTTTTAAAAATATTCTTTTAAATTTTTAATATGATTTTTTTTTTTAATCTCGGATCCTTGGTTTTGTCTTTACTGCCTACGTAATAATTATTTTTTTCAATTCAATATCTTTTTAGAGTTTATTTTTAAGCACATTTGTAGTTATTCCATATATAAACACAAGAATCTAAGATTTAAAAAATTCAAAATAGAAAAAATAGTTGCTAAAATACGATATATTTTGATATACTATTATTATAACAGAAAAATTAAAATTTAACAAATAATTAAACCAGCGTGTTCTAATTTTATGTAACATATTTTAATTTATTTCATTGTGAAAAATAGCAGTTTATTTATGTATATAAAAGTAAATATATTTTAAAACAAGCAACCTTTTGTGATCTATACAAGTACAATTGCCAATTTTTGTTTTTGTTTATTTATTTATTTTAACTTTGCTTTTCATTAAATATATAAATATGCAAAATTTCAAAGTTTTAATTGTATCTATTTAATTATACTGTATTATAAAAACATATTAAACAATTGCTAAAAATAATTATTATGTAGACAGGTATTCAAATTACAAAATAAAATATCTGAGATTTAAAAAAAATAACATTAAAAATATAAAAGCATATTTTTAATAAGTCATGAAATTGTTTAAATGTTTGTATAAGGAAACAAAATTTAAATAATATATCATAGATTTATATCATGTATTTTAATTTATTTCTTTGTGAAAAATAGTAGATTATATATTTAAATAACTCTAAATAATTTAAAATAACAACAAAAGTTTCTAGTTTTAAATATAATTTGCACCTTCATTTTACTTTTTATTAAGTATGTAAAATGCAGGATTTTATAGTTAAAACTCTATTTGTATGCTACAAAACATATTCACTTTATATTTTTCATAAATTTGAATGATTATATATATTTTTCCTATTGCGTTTCGAAAGTAATTGATAAAAATAAATCTAGCTGGAATTCGAACCCAAACAAAGGAAATCTTTTTTTCCAGTGCACTGTCAACTAAGCTGCAAATCCGCTTTTTTTTTTGGGGGGGGGGGGGAGGGGGGGGGATTTGGAAATTAAAATGCATACAATGTTCTCTCTCTTTTTTCTTTTTTCCGACTGTACATTGATTTTAAAATGATTCAAAATAAAAAGTGAAGAATAATTCGTCAAATTTGATACATAAATACTTTTTTGTTATTTTATAATTATACAATATTTGTTTTTATACAAATATTAAATTATGTGTATGATCAAACGGTTCATCAAATACAAAAATGAAATATCAGTATAATTAATGTTTCTTTAAATTACTTGCATAACAATGCCCATTTAGGATCACAATTAGGACTCATACAGATTTAGGATCACAATTAGGACTCATACAGATTTAGGATCACAAATTCAAAAAATAAATAAATAAGTAGTCGAAACTTTTTGACGAGAAGAAAAGTAAAAGTTTAGAATGTAATAATCGTGTTTTAATAATAATAAAAATAGAAACACCGAAAACCTAGCATTTATCCTTAACTATATGTTTATAGAAAGTTAAAGCTAAAAAGAGTTTTTTTTAAACAGATTATCCTCCATTTAGACGATAAAACCTATTTTAATTTACAATAACCATTGCAATACAATGTGATATTATTGAATATATTAACTTATAACCATATTTACAATATCAATATTAATCATTTATACAACTTTTTGACGCCAATTATACTATAATGTGCAGAACTATACAAAACATAATTTTATAATATAACACCAATAGAAAGTGCGAAATTCGAAAATATATTCAATATTTTAAGAGTATATCAATTCTTATAAATAGAGTTAATGTAAATCCAGATAAACTGATTTTCTTGTATGCAAAAGGTCTATGATCGCTCCCCTTTTCATTTTAAACAATTAATGTAAAGATATCCATAGCATGACTTATCGAAAGCGATTAATGAATGAAAAGATTGGACTCTTATGTTCTTCTTTTATGCTCTCTTCAGTATTTAGATGATCAACATATTTGAGAATAGTTAAAAATAAACAGTATTTATAAAGGACACCATAGAAACGTAGGTATCCCTAGAAAAAGGATCCAATCCAAAGAATAATCGAATGAGAAAAAATACATAATAATGATTAAAAAATAAATAAAGGAAAAAGGAAATCGTTATATTGGAGATCGGCAGGTGAATTTTGCGAACAATACATTTTTTCATATTTTTTGTGTTGAAATAAGTTTTCTGAAATAAATTTTAAAAGTAAAGAATACACCACCTAAGATTTTAAACATATAGTACAATAATAAACAAGTTGGAAATTGTACGTCAAACGTGACAAACGAGGTGCGTTCGTAATATAGCTATTTATATAAATATTCAGATATTGGTGATTTTTGAAGTGAAAACTTCTTTAGGCGCATTGGGCATTTTTTGAGATGGGAAAAAACTATTGAATTCGCGACCCTGTTACCGACACCACTGTATATGTTGCCAATTCATACAATGAAGCGAAAGTATCAAAAGGAAATAGTTCACGTGCAGAAAGCGAAATGATTGGTATTATGAATAAAAATAATTCAGAAAATAATTTCAAGATAAATTTAGCACGCGCGGTGAAAACAGATAAAAGTGACTCAACTCGCGAGACCAAATCAAAAGATGAAAATGAAATAACAAAACACGGAAAATATTATAATTTAACGAGCACGAGAAAAATAGACGGAAGTAATATAAAAAAAATTAAAATAATAAAATATTTCACGAAAGGTTTAAGAAACGTGGTTACCGATACGGAAATGAAGTGAAATCATTTCATAGAAAAGAAAATTTGTTGATAGAAATTATAGATACCGCAAACAATACTTGCAGTATGAAGATTGAAAAAAGCATAATGTTCACGAATACAGTAAACAAGACAGGCAGCAAAGAAGTTATTTTTGGAGTGATAGGAGGCGGGAACCCTATTTTGCAGATAAATGTTATTACATAAGGTATGAAACTAAATCTCATGGAAGAAATGGTGAATGTATTGAGAGTTGTTTAAATTGTGGATGAAAATTCATAAGTTTCATTGGTATTCATTTCAAAGAATACCAATTAATTAAATTTTATATTTCATTTATTTGTAAATTTACGTTTTAAGCAATAGATTGCAATTTTTGTATGTAAAATAATATGCATTATTTTTCATGTACAATAGCGCATTAAATGAAAATTGTAATGTAATTTTTGTAGTAGTAGTTTATAATAATGAATAAAAAAAAACACTTCATTTAAAAGTATTTCCTGCGCAATAAAACGTTTCCTGACGATTCAAAAAATACACGCGTAATTGTTCAAGTTTTCACTTCTGTCGGCACTCTCGGAGTGCCATTTTTTTTTTATTCTGCGAAATGAATGATATCGTCTGCAGATTCATTTCTGTCATAAAATAAGTATCTCGGTCGCTGGACGATTCAACCTCAGAAGCTCCTATAACAAGAAAGCACCGATTAAAAAAAAAATTCTGATTTCTTAATAAATGTTTTTATTAATACCTCCTAAAGTTTTGATTCGATTTTTATAAAATTTGAAATGTCTCGACAAAATTCTGCAAGGATAATATATCTTAAATTTCAAGTCATTCGGTTGGGAAATTTTTGCGTTGTTATATGCGGACGGACAGACAGACAGACGGACGGACCAAGCGACGACAATAGGTGCTACGTATTTATATAATTACAAACGCACCTAAAAATTAAATATATTTACACTTTAATTAAGCTTTGAAAATTTTTGAAAAAAATAATAAAAGAATATTTTATACGAGGACTCTATAAGCCAAGGGATACAAGTTACAAAATTTCGATTTGGAGTAAATTGAGTTCCAAGTTTTGAGTTAATGGTAATTGACTGAAATAATTATGAAACTGTTGCTGATTTCATTGTGGTTTTTGAACACTTATTCCAATAACAGTGTAAGGAAGGTGGAGTAATTTTTTTTTAAATTTATGGTTAATCAATATTGATAACAAGGGGTACAATGCGTAATTAGTTGACCTCCAAAACGTAGCACATAATTAAAAAATCACTTATATTTTTTTGCGTACAAACAACCTTATTTCCAGATCGCCTGTGAACTTAGCTCAGATTTTTCAGTTTGGCACCTATACCCCTTGGCTTCTGGGATCCACATATAAAAGCAATTTTTTTTTAATTCGATATTCGGGCAAAAGACTAATAGGCACGTCCATAGTAACAATCAACTAAAAATGGCGTTAAAGCGGTTCTCGAAAAGAATATTTTTCCCTGCATGACAACGCGAATCTTTCTGACACACTTAAGGACTCATTTTTAAACGCAAAAGCATGGCACTTGCAGGCCTGTCTATTGAAGTGATATGGAATCACTTATATTTTTTTGCGTACAAACAAATTGCCTTATTTCCAGATCGCCTGTGAACTTAGCTCAGATTTTTCAATTTGGCACCTATATCCCTTGGCTTCTGGGATCCACATATAAAAGCAATTTTTTTTAATTCGATATTCGGGCAAAAGACTAATAGGCACGACCATAGTAACAATCAACTAAAAATGGCGTTAAAGCGGTTCTCGAAAAGAATATTTTTCCCTGCATGACAACGCGAATCTTTCTGACACACTTAAGGACTCATTTTTAAACGCAAAAGCATGGCACTTGCAGGCCTGTCTATGGAAGCGATATGGAATCACTTATATTTTTTTGCGTACAAACAAATTGCCTTATTTCCAGATCGCCTGTGAACTTAGCTCAGATTTTTCAATTTGGCACCTATATCCCTTGGCTTCTGGGATCCACATATAAAAGCAATTTTTTTTAATTCGATATTCGGGCAAAAGACTAATAGGCACGACCATAGTAACAATCAACTAAAAATGGCGTTAAAGCGGTTCTCGAAAAGAATATTTTCCCCCGCACGACAACGCGAATCTTTCTGACAGACTTAAGGACTCATTTTTAAACGCAAAAGCATGGCACTTGCAGGCCTGACTATTGAAGTGATATGGAATCGAATGGATTTTTCCATTACTTATCCAGTTATAAGAGATTGACGTCTCATGATTACAGGGATTTTTCTTGTCCCACGCTGTCGCATTTGGATATTCGATTCAAAACGCTAAATTTGACAGTATTTTCTGAAAGATCCTCTGCATTTACCAACAAATGGAAAACACCATTCGATTACATAGTTTATGAATAAGAATAGCTGAAAATTGTATATATTTCCGATCAAAAAAAAAATTCAGAAATGTATCAGATATCAACTTCTTTGAATTTGAGAACAGTCTTGAATGATTTAAGAAGAATGCAAACGGGTTGTGCGAAAATCCCACTTGCCGAAGTACCATGATACCAACTAAATAGTGTTAAATTGAGAAATAAAAACTCCTAAAACCTGAAATAAAAATAGCAACCGGTTTTTGGCTGCCATCCATATCGGCAACACATTTCGGACTACTACAGAAATGTCAGTAGTGAAAGAAATAGATTTTGTCGCTCATAAAACTAATACAGTAATAATCCACTGAAAGTTATTGCACTTTTGAAAAGCTCATCGAAACAAAAGCTTCGTGACAAAGATAGGTCTTAAGACTGGTTTTGAAAATTTTTTCTCATTAAAAAATTCTCTGGACGAATAATATTTTATAACTTATATAGCGCTACTTTCTTATAGAAGAGCTTTAATCGAGATTCAATTCGCTACTGGTTGTTCACGTTTATGTGATGGTAGTTCTTCAATACAGTTTCTAGTAATAAAAGTGGCTTGCTATCGTACATACACAAAATCCCTTGCCCGTTTATTAAACAGTTGGTAAAAATTTTCTTTCATTCTTTTCTAAAGAAGTAACAGGCAAAGATGTTCATAAAACTCTTTACCGTACACATATAATTAATGCCAAATAATGAAAAAAGAGTAGTACCTTTTTGTAAAAAACAATTATGCAACTTAGCTGACCAATAACACTGCCGCATGTGATTCTAAAAGTTAAAATGACAACCAATCGGGTACATTCAATGACATTAACGATTTCTATTGAATTAGCGTTTTTTATAATGTTTAATGAGAAAATATTTTTTACATTGAATTAGCTTAAATCACATTTATGATTTTTTATATTATAACTTGTATAAATGTTAAGAATATTAAAGATTTCTAAGTAATAAGTATTTTTTATAATATTTAATGGGTAAGTATGTTTAGTATTAAATTAACTCAAATCACAATAAAGATCTCTTGTACGATAGCTTGTCTTGATTTTAAGAATATTAAAGATTTCTAAAGAAGAAGTATTTTTTATGATGAATGTATTATTTTTGTAAACGCATTATTTACATTGAATTATCTAAATCACATTTATGATTTATTTTATAAGATAACTTGTAATATTAGGGATAATAAATATTAGGTTATATAAGGTATTTCTAAGTACTGAGCGTTTTTATAATGTTTATCGAGAAAATACTTTTAATATTGAATTATCTTAAATAACATTATGAAGTTTTGTACGATAATTTTTATTGATTTTAGGGATATTAAGCGATTTCTAAGGAATAAGTATTTTTTATACTTTTAATAACATATTTCATAACGAATTATCTGAAATCACAGTTATTATTTTTTGTTTCATAGCTTGTCTTTATTTTAGGTGCAAACACTAGTCACGTCTAAAAGCTGGACGGTAGTTGGGTTAGATTTCACAAGAAACTATTTGTAATAGCGTGCAATTTATTTCACAGAGAAAGCGTAATTCTGTTAAATTCTACTGACCGAAAATACACCGTAATGTCAACAAATCAATCCAACAACAGTTATAATGATAGATTACTCTAGCTCTAAATATTCATGCGGGCAACAATGGCCAGTCAGGCTTTAAACAATTGGTTACAAATCGAAAACCCATGTGAAGCAGAATTTCCAGTATTTATATCATATCAATAATATGTAGGGGAAGGTGGCCTAAAATGATCCCCTTAAGGGAAAAACTTGTGTAAAATAACATAACTGATTAAATAAAACTTTGGCCCTTTGCTAGTGTGTTTTAAACTATATTTGGCATTATAAACATATTTTAATAATATTTTAAACCCAAATTGAGTAATGCAAAAAATAGATTTTTTAAAAGTCTCCACAGGATCATTTTATTCTCACCAAAGGGCAAAATGATCCTTCATTTAAAAATAATTATAAATTGTTTTTTTTTTCATCGGCAAAATAAAAGATATAAAAGTAATTTATGACAATACATAAGTATAACTCACATCTAAAAACTTACTCCACTAAGTAAACCAAGTCATATTTCTGATCATTAACGACTGTAATCTAAATAAATATGAAAGTTAGTGCCTACTTTATGAAAGATGTTTTAAAAACCATTTTTTCAAAGAATTCTATTCAGATGCGTAATACTGCGATCACTTGAATACCGCCATTGCTTCTTCTTTACTTATTACAACTAGTTTATGTGTTACACTCTAGATAGCGCGACCTGTCTGGAAGAAAACATATATGGATAATTTTGCCTGTTAGGACCATTTTAGGCCATCTTCCCCTGTATCAGTTAAATCATACTTTTGCCAATATCGCTCAATTTGACAAGGATTAGATGATCATAAATACTGCTGTGAAAAAAACAGTATAGCATACGAGGGCTACTTTAAAAACCTAAAATAGTACTGTGTACTTTAACAACAGAATCAAAAATCGTGAAGATTGGCAAATTTTTACAAAAAATAAATCCTAGAAAATAATAATAATAAATAGAAATGCATAATTAGACAAACATACTCTTTTTCAATCCTGATGAAGTTATAATGATACTTTTAATGTAAAAATTTCTTCATGCGGAATATTACAGAGTTGAAAAAAATACAAGTATCACCCAATAAACGGCCAAAAAAGTTGTATAAAATTTTAAATGCAATTACAACCAGAAAAAACTTAAATATTTTAGGTTTTAAAATATCTGAATAACCTAGAAAATTTTATACTTGGTCTGATGCAACCTATGGCGCATTAAAATTAATGAAAATAAAACTGCTGCTGTTTATTTCTCCATAAAATTAACCTATCCCAATAGAATTACTATCAACAATACCACTGTTCCCTGGCTTAATGAAGCAAAGTACCTAGTGTCACCCTTGACTAAAGACTTACTTTCAAGAAACATATTCTTAACATTAGGGGAAAAGTCGCTGGAGCCACGATTGCACTTATATCTCTTCTTAATAGTAACACCCTTGCTATCCATACCAAGCTTCTAGTTTATAACTCTTGTATTCTACCCATAATCACCTACGCCTATCCGGTCTGGGGCTATATCTGTAAAACCTCTCTGAACAACCTCAGCCAACTCCACAACAAAAATCTACGTATTGTCAGAAATGCTTCCCGTTACCTCCGTAATAGCCCTATCCGTAGAGACCTCAAAACTACTACGTTAAATAAAAGAATCAACCCCCTTTCTAAAAAATTTTATAAAAAACTCTATGACCTCCCAAATGAAATAATCACAGAATTGCCGGATTATGACGCATTCGAACCACATCACTCTAAAGTCCAAAATATGCTTGCATTATAAGACTGTGAGCATCAGTGCTCACCATAACTGTAAATTTTCTCTCTTTTATTTATACTTTGTATTTTTTCCACATTATAAATACCTAATTTCTTAATTAAAACTTAATATCTAAGCTATACCAAAAAAAAAAGTATGGCCCTTTTTTAAGTGCTTTTTTGTTTATGCTTTGCCCGCCTTTTTCCCCACCTGACATTTATGTGCTGTTTCACGAACATGTTCCGAACCCTATTTTTTTTATTTTTCAAATTGAACTAGTTGTTAGTTATAACTACAGCTATACCATTTCTCTTTCTACCAATTTTTAGACTCAATCCTTAATCTCTTTCGCTTTACCTTTTTATTTCAAATCTGTTATCATCTCTTTTCTTAACTTTTCATCTAATGTCGTCTAGTTGCAAAACCGACCATCTCCAAAAAATAAAATTTTTGGGAAAAGATGATTTTCTGTCACACTTAGCCAAAATAGGATTGGAACCAAAACTCGTTAGTTTTAAGTCATTAGGACAGTATATGTGAAAACACGAAATAAGGTGGCAGGGGCACATGGAAAGAGGGGGTTATTTATGTCTTTGTTTTGGATTTGGCCACCTTTGCAACTTACTTTGGAGTTGGTCGGTTTTGCAACAAACCAGAAATTAATTTTTGGTAACTGTAATGTGACATTGGAGTTTTTAGGGGTAGCAAATACACAAAAATGTTCTGTTCAATTAAATTTTATTTAACAAAAAGAACTTCAGGAAAGTTATTAACGTCTAGTGACTTTTACACAGTTACTGACTGTTAAAACAAAACTAACTGACTAACATTTGAAACTAACTGTCTAGCTGTTAAAACGGACTTAAATGTCACTAAACAAATGATTTGAATGACATGATATTATTATAAATAAAATATTTAAATTTTCAAAACTTAAACAAAAATCATACTATGTACATAAAATTTCAAACTTCAGTGGACTCATCGTGTTCGACAGTCTCACAAATTTCGTCATGATGTGTCCATCGTCATGATGTGTCCATCCATACGTGTTCTTCAACCCTGTCTTCTCCTTCATCATCTTTGCTTTATGCTTCTTGAGCAGCTGATGCCAAGATATCTTAGTAAAAAATAACCGCTCGTCAGCATCCCAATTTGTCCCGAAATGTTTTGACACCACGCTTCACCACGGTACCCGAAGACACGTCCTCAAGCTTGCTGTTCATGATATCTTTCTTACTCTTCACATAGGACATTCTGACTCCTACCTAAGATTTGCAGAAGATCTCCCCTTGCACCAACACATTAATTATTTTTATCTTTTGTTATAAAAAATCTTTTCGTCGGAGCAAATTTGAAATACCACAGTGCAGTTGGTTTGAGGAAAGCATTGCTGCTCTTCTTCCAATCATGATCGGTATAATCTCTTCCCGGCTTGAAAACTGTTCCATGTTCAGATAAAATATCTTCATACTTTGTAGGCTGAACAAGAGACTTCTATTTCTTCAATCTCTTTTCAGTTTGAGCAAAAACACGGTCTGAAGGGATAAAAGAATGTTCAGGAATGGGAAATACAACCCCTATCTTCTGCAGGTTCTTAAGGGCAACCAATACTGAAGCATAAACATCAATGTAGTATTTTTGTATTGATTAAGAGATACTACTTCCACAAGCTTTTCCAGAGTCGGTGTAAACACGAAACTAAATTATTAGAAACTTTGCATGCACCAAGAAGGAGCAGTCACAGGCGAGAGAAAACACGATAACGTTAATCTAATCAATAAGTGAGAGGTTATTGTGGGTAGAAGCAGAAGTGCCATGTAGCGGATATGAAGATGACCGCTTTTGAACCTCACCGGTTGATGGATTTGGCCAGTTTTGCAGCACATCGTGATTTTCAAACGCATATAACACAGATATTTGACCAGCTTACGCTTGTTTATTCTTTCCAGATGGTAGAAACGTTTACTTAGAACTTAAAAAGCTGAAAAAACACATTTTGCAACTAGACGACACATCTATCCTTTTCATTGTAATTATTCTTTTATCTTGTAGTTAATACTACATCTTGACTTTTCCCAACGACAGAATTTAATATAAGACACTCTACTCACATGCAGATTGCGAGTAATGTTGTCTGCAACTCGGAAGCCCTTTAACCGACATCAACTGTTCATAAATTTTATACAGTTGTTCTTCTAGACCAGGGGTGTCAAACTGTTGACCGCCGGATACCCCTAAAATTTTATAGTAATCATTGCCTTATCTAATCGTCGAATTTCTGAGATTTAAGAAGTCAACTAATTCTTTTAAATTTTTAGTGGTATCCGGCGGGCCACAGTTTGAAACCCCTGATCTAGACTGTCATATTTTTTTAACTTTTGAATAATAACTTTTTGAAATTTCAATATAATACTTTATTTTTTTAGCTTATACCATTATTTTCAAAAGGAAACTGACAGGGAATGTGTGTTAATAACAAATCTGTAAACGACCCCGCACCCTCCTTACAAATCAAATTACCCCGCAACTTACATCACACGTTGGGAGTCATTGATATAATTTTCACTATATACTTTAAAAAAAAAAATTCGTTTAAATATTCTGGTTTCAAAATGCTTAAGCTTAGGAAACATGCATCTGAAATATTATATCGATTTCTCAGTGTGACGCAGGTGCATTCCTAACATTTTGATTTTGAATACAATATTTCAAGCTAGTTTCAGCAAGCTAATCAAATGTGAAAGTTGTTGCGAAACGTTCGAAATAATGTTTTGAAGGTTCCAGTAAAACTATTTTAGATGTAATTTTAAATATGATATCATATTTGAGATTACATGTACATTGTTATCCTAATGAAGATATTTACAAGTAAATTGATGAATTATTGTCATTAATTAATAAATCATATGGATGTCTTACTATTTGTGTACTATTTTGTAGTAAAAAATTAATATGTGGCATTCATAATATCATTTTTATATGTGTAGAAAATACTTCCTTTTATGAATGAGTAAAAATAGATAATATGAAAACGATATTCCTTGTTTGATTGTTTTTAAATAATTTATTTAAATATCATTTCAAATTGTGCAATACCAGACGGAAATATGCATAACTGCATTTACACATTTGAGTTGTGAGTGACTGAGATGAGAGAATAAGTGAAAGTTTAATCAGAAGAAACAGTTGAACTACCGTACTTGTAGAGATAACTTTAGTGGTTTAATTAAATGTATAAAAGTAAATTATTAATTATAAATTCGTGTTTAACTTTGTCCTCGTAATTATGAATCATTTACGTAAATGAAAAAAATAAAATGCAATGCAAAATGTAAACTAAATATAATACACTCGTATAATTTATTTATTACTAGCTGTTACCCGTGACTTCGTTCACGTATCATTAAAAGAAGAATAAATGCATTAATTAAGCAAAATATTTCATTCCCGATAATTAGAAACGTAAATAATTAACTAACTCTTTATCACATTCCATAGGAGACAATACAGTATTTCTATGTTATAAAGACCTTGACATAACTAAGTTTTAAAAAAGTGAAATTTTGTGACAAATAATCACGCAACCAATCGGAAACTGCAACCAATGAAAAAAGGCAGGCCAAATAAAATCGTGGAAATTGGCGAATTGTGTAAAAACATATGTCAAGTTTACCTGGTAAACCATTTTACTTTTAACGCCTTGTGAAACGTTTTAATAGCCATCCTTCAAAGATAATGGAAATAGTATATTCTTTTTCATTAAATTCAGTTCTTGTGAATAGGGACCAATTATTCTAGACCTAAGTGCAAGAAGCTTAAATTTGCCTCCTTGATTTAATCTATAATTAAAAAAAAATCTTTATTTCTAAATGAAAATATGTTGACAGACGATTTTTGTTCTTTAGAATAAATTGATTCATGAAGTTTGAATGTGTGAAAATACGTTTTTATTTTTCAAAAATTTTACTGTAATCAAGATTTTTTTTTACTTTCACCATCTATTCAAATTGAAAATAAATTCTTTTTTTCAGTTTTAATGAGAAAAAAATATATTAATCCGTTTTATTTCTTCTTTTTTATTCACAAAGGGCGCGTTCACAGACCGAACCCCGAGTTACATAGGATAACACATGGGTAACCCGAAACGTTCAGAGAGCGATATCACATGACTTTTTGCGAGTTACCCGTAGCGTTCAGAGCTGGAAATTACTCAGACTTCGGATAATCCACATTACCTGGAGAATTTTGTTGGGTAAAGGGATCACGTGGTTGGGAAATCTGATTTGTTTGTTTGCTTTATAGCTAACTGCAACTGTTAACTGTTGTTCTTTATAACTCCTACTGTACACTTGAGTCCTGAACATTTGATTGGTCTACCTTTAACAGAGGACAATGATGTAATTGCCCAACATCGGCTTGGTTCCTGAAATGTTCATACAATCAAAATGTAATGGTAGATTGGTTGACGGAAGTGTTTGATTGTAAATATACCCATAACTTTACCCAAAAGCGTTCACAGCCGTTTTAACACAACTTTACCCTGAGAAAAATCAAATAACGTCATTCCCCAACTATACGAGTAACCCGCGTTTCGGTCTCTGAACGCGCTCAAAATTGGAATAATTTAGTTGCCATTTTTAGAGAAACTTCGTTAAAATTTACAAAAAAAAAAAAAAAAAAAAAAAAAAAAAAAAAAAAAAAATCTCTGAATTTAAATCATTTTTTTTTTAATTCTGAGAGTTTATAACATCCTCGGATCAATGATAACCGGTGTTAAGTAAATCGCATTGCGTTTGACAATCTGAAAGGAGTAGTTGCGAAATACAAAGAGGCGGTCAGATTTTAATATAATAGATTCGTATTTATTTATATTTTTCCAATAATCATGGTGTGGTTTTTGGCAAAAAACTTTCATCTGTATGTAACTGATATTCATGCTTAATAATCGGTATAGATAAAAAAAAATTAATTTTGCGTTTTAATTAGGGCGTGAAACTCATCTACTTTCTAAACTTACCGATCCTTGTATAAGGAATGTAAGGAATGTAAGGAATTTATTTCCGCTCCTTGTAAACACATTTGAAAATTCCCGTTTTATTTCAAATATGATGTCACTTTTTCCTCAGATAAATCTCTTTTTAATGGCATAATTCTTGCTATTTTTTTTTTCTGGCAATCAGGACGTAAATTTTAGCAGAAAACTCACATTTGTATGTAACTGGTATTCAAGCTAATTATTAATCAGTATCGATAAAAAAATATTTTAATTTTTCATCTTAAATATTACGTCCATTATCTATCTACTTTCGTTATACATTGATATTTATGCTCCTTGTATTATTACGAATATTTGAAAATACATGTTTTATTTATGATGTCATATTTGTCCAAGCCGAGGACGATCCTTTTCATAGTTCCATGGTCCAAGCGAAATCTATTTTTAATAATATAACTATTGTTCATTTTCCTTCTAATTATAACGCAGTTTTTGACAGAAAAAGATCTTTTTAATGTAACCGATATTCATACTTGATGTATAATAACAAATACTCCATATTTTTGATTCAAATATCACGGAAATTCATCTTCTTTTGAATTCTTTTGAATTTTCAGTTTTCAAGTGAAAATCGTTCAATTGAAAATTAATTGTTGGGGGAAACGTGTTTTTCCTCATTTTTATTTATTGGCAACGATCAAAGCCCTAGCAACAATAAAGTAAAATGGTTAAATTTTATCTAAAAATGTCCATTGATTCTCTATGAAAATAATGAAATTTTTAATTATTAAAGAAAATATTTGAATAAAATAAGCAAAAACAAGTCTATGTTCATATGAGGGTTATAATCCACCTATATACAAAGAAACAGGATCATTCAATGCTCCATTTTGACGCTGGCTTCAGCCTAACATTTGCACAAAATGAGATTTATAATATTACTAGCTGTTACCCGTGACTTCGTTCACCTATCATTAAAAGAAGAATAAATCCATTAATTAAGCAAAATATTTCATTCCAGATAATTAGAAACGTAAATAATTAACTAACTCTTTATCACATTCCATAGGAGACAATACAGTATTTCTATGTTATAGAGGCCTTGACATAACTAAGTTTTAAAAAAGTGAAATTTTGTACAAATAATCACGAAAAGGAAACTGCAACCAATGAAAAAAGGCGGGCCAGATAAAATCATGGAAATCGGTGAATTATGTAAAAACATATCTCAAGTTTACCTGGTAAACCATTTTACTTTTAACGTCTTTGTGAAACGTTTTAATAGCAATCCTTCAAAGATAATGGAAATAGTATATTCTTTTTCATTAAATTCAATTCTTGTGAATAGGGAACAATAATTGTAGACCTAAATGCAAGGAGCTTAAATTTGCCTCCTTGATTTAATCTATAACTGAAAAAAAATCTTTATTTCTAAATGAAAATATGTTGACAGACGACTTTTGTTCTCCAGAATAAATTGATTCATGAAGTTTGAATATGTGAAAATACGTTTTTATTTTTCAAAAATTTTACTGTATTCAAGATTTTTTTCTTTCACCATCTATTCAAATTGAAAATAAATTCTTTTTTTTTTTTCAGTTTTAATGAGAAAAAATATATTAATCCGTTTTATTTCTTCTTTTTTATCTACAAAAATGGAATAATCTAGTTGCCATTTTTAGAGAAACTTCGTTAAAATTTACAAAAAAAAAAGAAAATAATAATAATATCTCGGAATTTAAATCCCTTTTTTAAATTCTGAGAGTTTATGACATCTTCGGATGAATGATAACCGGTGTTAAGTAAATCGCGTTGCGTTCGGCAATCTGAAAAGAGTACTTGCGAAATACAAACAGGCGGTCAGATTTTAATATAATAGATTCGTATTTATTTTTCTTTTCCTAATAATCATGATGTGGTTTTTGGCAAAAAACTCTCATCTGTATGTAACTGATATTCATGCTTAATAATCGGTATAGATAAAAAAAAATTCAATTTTTCGTTTTAAATATGTCGTGAAACTAATCTACTTTCTGTACTTACCGATCCTTGTATTATTAATGTACGGAATTAATTCCCGTTCCTTGTAAAACACATTTGAAAATTCCCATTTTATTTCAAATATGAAGTCACATTTTTCTCAGAGAAATCTCTTTTTAATGCCATAATTCTTGTTAATTTTCTTTTTCTGGCAATCAGCACATAAATTTTAGCGGAAAACTCACATTTGTTTGTAACTGGTACTCAAGCTAATTATTAATCAGTATCGATAAAAAATATTTCAGTTTTTCTTCCTTAATATTGCGCTCATTATCTATCTGTTTTCATTATACATTGATATTCATGCTCCTTGTATTATTACGACTATTTGAAAATACATATTTTATTTATGACGTCATATTTGTCCAAGCCGAGGAGGATCCTTTTCATAGTTCCATGATCCAAGCGAAATCTATTTTTAAGAATATAATTATTGTTCACTTTTCCTTCTAATTATAACGCAGTTTTTTGACAGAAAAAGATCTTTTTAATGTAACCGATATTCATACTTCATGTATAATAACAAATACTCCATATTTTTGTTTCAAATATCACGGAAATTCTTCATCTTTTGAATTCTTTTTCATTTTCTTTTTTCACGTGAAAATCTTTCAATTGAAAATTAATGTTTGAGGAAAAATTATTTTTCCGTGTTTTTATTTATTGGCAACGATAAAAGCCCTAGCAACGATAAAGTAAAATGGTTAAATTTTATGGGAAAATGTCCATTTATTCTATATGAAAATAACGAAATTTTGAATTATTAAGAAAAATATTTGAATAAAATGAAAACAAACCAGCCTATGTTCATCTGAGGGTTATAATCAACGTATATGCAAAGATAAAGGATCATTAAATGCTCGATTTTGACGCTGGCTTCAGCCTAACATTTGCACACAATCAGATTTATAATATTATTAAGATTAGGATTAGTTGTAGATTCGAAAAAAAACTTTTTTTTTTTTAAGAATTTTTGTCATCACATCCTTTTTGTCTTAGTAAACTCACTCTCGAAAACCTTCGCCTGCCTCTTTTACTTTAAACAAGAATGAAAAATCATGCATCAAGCAAAAATTATGAAAAATTTTCAACAGAATATTAGAATATTATTATTTTTTTTTTCACACAACGAAATCGATCATAGTCCGTCTTGTAACCGAATTATTTTGTGAGTCTCTGTAAATGAACGGTAACTGCTACGCACTCCATAATTGAATAAAAACATGCTCTAGTGCACCTCTGTGATCCTTATTAGTTTCATTATGTTTGAAATATAATAAAATTATTAAAATGCATCGTTAACAATTTTTCCCATCGATCATAATGAATTTTTTGGTTCCTCAATGTAAACAAACTATAAACGCTACTTATATAACGCTACTTTTTACCCTCGAAACATAAACCAGTGGGAGAAAAGTTATGTTTACGAAGCTTTGAGGAGATAAAATTAATACGAATTAACACTAAAGTGATAAGAATTAAAACCACACAACTTCATATTCCGCAACATATTAATCAAGTGTAAATAAAAACTATCGATTAAAATCTCAGCGGAGATGTCAAACATAAAAACGAACATCCAGTTTGAATTTCAAGGAGCAACGAGTTCGACGACAGTGAAGTAACACATCTAAAATGCATGTGCAGCTTAAGATAATGATCTATGGTAGCTTCTTCGGAGGCCTCGAAAGTTCAAAAGGGCTTAATTTCATACATATTATTATTATTCAGACATTTTAGCAGTTCATTTATACCATGATCATAGTATGACACTCGTGTGTCTTAGATTAAGACATCCATTTTGTGTGAAGTTTTACAATCAGACATTTAGGTGTCTGAATTTGTGACACCTATGTTGAGAATGTACGTAACAAATTCAATCGCTTGCTATCTTGCTAGAATTTCGGAAAACTTATTCATTCCCAACGAATGCTTCCGAAGCAAATTTAAAATTCTTCAAAAAAAAAAAAAAAAACTGTTTTTTTTTTTGGGGGGGGGGGTGGGGGGGGGAGATTTTTTTTTCTCTTTTACTTTGTGTAAAAAGATTCGTTTAGGCGTGAAGTTCGTTTAATTTTCACTCTCTTGCATGATTCGAAAAGTAATCTTTCGAAATTTGTTTTTTGTTTGTTTGTTTGTTTGTTTTATTCAGTCAAATGCAAAGATAAGGAACTTTCTATTTATTCTTTCATTTTCGGCGTACAAGTTTATAATAAAATAATGTATTGTACGATGTTTTTCTATTTTGTGCAATAAGACTTGCGAGCACCATGATAAAACTTTGTATAAAAAGATTCATTTTTGTGCGAAATTTGTTTTATTTTCGTTCTGTTGTACAACTCAAAAAGTAATCTTTTGGAAATCTTTTGGAAATCTTTTTTTTCTTGTGTTTATTTTATCCGGTAAACTGCAAAGTTAAGGAACTTTCTAATTATTCGTTGATTTTCAGTAAACGGGTTTATAATAAAATAATTCATTAGACGATTTGTATAGTCTTTTGTCAAATAAGGCTTCCTAAGGCCATGATAACTTTGCGTGAACAGATTCCTTTAGAAGTAACATTTCTTTTATTTTAATTCCCTTTTGGGAGTAAGAAGAGGAAAACAATCATATGGGGACAATCAGTTTTGGGAAAAGCAATCTTTTGATATATATTTTTTCTTGTTTGTCTTATTCGGTAAAATACAAAAATAAGGTGTGTTTTACTTATTTTTTATTTTTTTGATAGAATATTTTAATAGAATACTTTATTATACGAATTGTGTGCTTTCTTGTGCAACAAGACTTTTTTAAAGCATGCAATCCAAGAATTCTTCTTTCGCGTAAACATTTTTAACAGCAAACATCAAAGCGTTTCTCTGTTTTTCAGTTTTGTAGATATCACATTCTTTTGGATTCTCTAAAGCAAATTTAATTTTTTCAAAAGGCAAAATATCTTTATGTTGACAAACAGGGTATTTTTTTAACTGTGTAAAAAAGTTCTTTTGGGTGTAAAAATTTGTGTTTTATTTTTGTTGTTTAGTGGGATTTGGAAAATAATCTTTTGATATTTGTTTTTTTTTCTGTACGATTTATAAAGCTAAGGAGATTTCTACTAGTCTCTTTTTATTCTTTTATTTTCTGCATAGAATTTTAAAATAAAGTATTTTACTGAACGAATTGCTATTTTTATATAACAAGACTTTCAAATACTATAATTCCAAAATTGTTTTTTCTTAGAGCACTGCCCTCTGAAAGTAGGGTACGCGAACCCCTTAGGGACACGCGAATAGGTTTTAGGTGGAACGTACAGGGTCTTTATGTACAACCAACATAGTAGCATAGCCAAGTACAAGGGAGAAATTCCCTGGTATGATTCCCCCTTTTTTGGAAAAATACTCCAATTGCTCTGACTTCGAAAATGGTCATTTGCGCTGGCCAAAAAGGCAATGCATTTAAATCAGAGCGTCTAGAGGGGGGAGTGTATAAACAACATCTTATACAAAAATCTGAAAAACACGTGACATTAGATAATGCCACCTAAAACTCATGTGTAAACGATTCGTGCATATTAAAAGAAATCACTAAAGGCAGCAACCGATTAAAATAAGGATCACAAAAATATATGAAATTCGGTAATGTCACGATCGCTATAACGATATATATATAATTTTTCATCGCATTTTCTATTTTAAAAAACAAAATATAATAATATATCAGATGTTGAAAGTGACTTTCAAATCTATATCAGTAATGTAACCTTTCAAATTCAAAAAATTTGAAAGGTTAGATAATCACATTGTCATAATAAAAATATCGTTACCTGTAAAACTTGTAAATTTAAAATACAAGTTATGTTGGTTTGTATTTATTAGGGTTTCTTCTTCTTTTGTTTATGCTTTCATTTCTTAATCTATTATTACATCATCACATCAATTTGTTTCTAAACCTACAAATGTCAAAAATGAAAAAATAAACTATATGGAATTTTTTGTAATATAATTTTACCTTTTTTGTAAGCCTCACATTTATCTAATGAAGACTGCATATTTAATGAATATTTTCGACATGTATTTTACATCTTATGTCAATTTATATATTTTTTCTTAATTAGTACTGCATATAAGGAGAAATTCATTTGGAAGAAAATACTATTAATTCATGAACACAAAATGTACGCAAAATAGTTAAATTATATGCAACAAAATTATATTTGTTTATTATTTCTACACTGTTAAAGATATCCAGCAAACTGTCCATTCATTCGACCGTTTTTATAGAAAACGGTTACGTAACCGTAATTTAGTTCTTTTCTGACCATAATATGGGCAATAATATGCTCAAAATTGAGTTTAATGTTTGTTATGTAACCGCTTTCTATATAAACGGTCAAATGACTGGACAATTTGTTGCAAATTTTTAATTTTGTATTTACTTTTAGGTAGCTTTCAATACCAAAAAGTATAAAGCTACCTATTGCAGCCATTCGGAGGAAAACAGTTCCGGAAAATTTCGATATATTTTCACCGATCATGACCCCCAGACCCCAAAACCACCCTCCGTTCAAATGTTGATTTATATATATATATATATATATATATGTGGCATTTTGACGAAGTTGAGATCTTATGAGGAATAATATTCGATGAGAAAATGGCAGTCCTTCAACGATATAGCAAGTTGCAGTCGAATTTAGCGAGTATGGCGAAGTAGTAAGGCAATGAAATGAGATCACAGAATTTCTCCAGTAAATCCAGCCAATCTCCAGACAAATAGTTTTATTTAGAAGACGAACAACGCAGAGACCATTCCCAAAGGTCTAAAACTTATAGCCCTCGGGCTCACGATGTTTCACTTCATTAAATTAAGATGTTACTGGGCCAGATGAATATTCTACGGAATTAAAAACACTAGATACATATTTGTTTAGACTTCCAAAAACGTCAAAAATCTAGTGCTCCTATCGCTGCGGGCGAGTTTTGTTCTCTCCGCGGAGATGTACAGAAATTATGTCACGAGCGCACAAACCAATGAGTGAGAGGCGACTTCCAGCCCAACGAATGAGGCTAGAGGGCGAGGCTAAAACAGTAAAGAATCCCGTAGTTGGGTGCGGAGAAATTTTGAAGTTAAAATCCCAAGCACGCGAAAAATCAGAGCAATAATAATAATAATAATAAAAAGAAAATGGCTTTTAAAAAACATTCGAAATGAGAACGCGTCTCGGAATTTTATAGATTAGGGAGCTGATAAAAGCGACGAATGAACTTAAAATTTTATATTAAGATTTGGAATGAAATAATTATTAATATACGGATATTTACTTTTAAAAGGACTTTAAATAGGAATAGATATTATTAAGAATTAAGAAAATACTGACTATGACAGAAGTTAGATTAAATTTAAAAGATTAATGCGAATAAAATGGAAGGATACGAAGGAAATAAATTTTTATATAACATTATCCCCCCCCCCCTAAAAATCCGAATGACGGGTAGATCCGATGATCTACAAGTTCATGAAGGTAAGCAAGAATTTGGATTACAAAATATTTATCTGGTATTCTAGTTAATGCCAAAAATTTTTTGATTTTATTAAAGTTAATTCAATAGTTATTTTTGTAAACGCGAACCTGTGGGAATTGTTTAAATACAGAAATACATACAATTACAATATAAATAAGTTAGTAACAAATAATATTTTTTCACTCTTCAAACATAAATAGTGAAAAGGATGAATATGAAGTAAACAAAGCATTCTTATCTAAGCAGTGAAAAGTATAAATGTCTAATAGTCCTCTTAATCAGTAACAGTCTGAGTCATAGAACTCTCATTTTCAATATAGTTTGAAGGCACAGATATGTCAAGTATTAGCCAGTAGTATAGTTTCCGGCAATACAGTGTATTGATTCTGTAGTAGGATAATTCCAGTTAATCATAAAGTTCAAAAACATAAGAAAGTTTCATCACCACTAAGTTCAATAAACAATTAAAGTACTGGTTTGTGATGCTTGATAAGTTTTGTGCCTTGATAAGTAGGTATAGCTTGATAAGTGCACTTATTAAGTGAAGTCCAGTCAGTTAATAATGTTCCATCAATTAGATATGAGTATTAGATGTTTTGCTAGTAAGATGTGACTTTTTATCATCAACTAATATACTATCTATCAGTGGTTCTCTTTTATCACAATTCTCAAGAATCTTCTCTTTTATAATCTTACCACATAATAAATAACAACAACAATTATAATAACAACATAATAATATCAACAATAACAAACAACTTCAAAATAATACTAAATCATTAATTCATCTGTATATAATTTAATTCCTCATTCTTTTTCAATATCAGTGAGGAATGAAAATATACTTAATAAAATAAAACAAAAATAATAAATAGTAAAATAAGAAATATCTGTGGAAAATTATCAACAATTCAATAAGATAATGTGCTCTCTTTTTTCAGTCAAACAAGAGAAACATAAGCTGATCAATGAAAATAAGACCTTGAAGTGTATGGTGAATAATAAGTTTAATTATTACTATTAGTAGAGAGTTTTATTCTATTATTATAATTTAATTTAATCCAGTGAATTTTTATTCAATTTATTTTAATTTAATGTATTATTCTAATCTAATTTGCTATTCCAATTTACTTTATTGTTCTAATTCAATTCAATCCAATATAAAAAATTCTTAACTCAAATCAACTAATTTACGCCTGCATAAAAAGTTAACTCAAGCAAAAATATAGGCAGTAATATTCTTGGGAATTCCTATATTCAAGAACATACTGTTATACAGAAGAGAATTGATTAGTCAATTATAATTTGATTTCATTAAATTTAGTTAATTTTTGCTTTACTAAGTTTAATATTAAGCTATTGATTTAACATTAGTTTGTTGCTGCTCATGTGATAACTTTAATTTATCAGGAGGGTAATAAGGGCGTAATTTTGATACATGGACTATTTCAGTAAATTTATTTTGAGTCTGTCTATTAATTTCAACATTTACATCAGATAATTTTTTAAGGATTTGATAGTGACCACTAAAAACTTGTGAGAGCTTTCTGGTATTGGGATAATGGAATTCTTCATAGATAACAAGATCTCCTATCTCAAATTTTGGCTCCACATAGTTTCTATCATAATATTTTTTACTTTTCCAGTAAAATTCATCCGTGCGTTTTTTAGCAATGTTGAGGGCTTACTGGACAGGAGGGTAATAATTTTGCTTAAGAGGGGAATCATAGGGTAATTTGCCAAAAAGTAAATAAGCAGGAGGGAATTTGGTTATGGAATGGGATGTATTATTGTATTCATTAACTACTTCAGTCAGAAGTTTGGTCCAAGGAATTTTGGAGGTAGTAGAATTAACTTTACACTTTAATATTGTAACTATTGATTGATTCACTCTCTCACTTTTGCCATTTGTTTGAGGGTGATGTGATGTGGTTAAACGTTGCTTAATATTGTGATTCCGCAAAATTTTTTAAAATCTAGGTGAAGTAAAGGCTGCATTCCTATCACTTAATACCTTTTGAGTACCCTGTATATCGAAAATTTTGTTGAAACAGAATAATTGTTGAGGGAATTGAATATTGAAGACTTGTTTTAAGCAATTTGTGTATGTTTCAGTGGTAACACTTTTTGAAGGAAATGCCCAAACATATATGGTTGCATGGTCGATGATGATGTGTAGATATTTTTTGGTGGAGTTATAATAATTGAATCCTCCCACAGTATCAATAGAAAGACATTCAAAAGGTTGATCTGTGGTGGGCATAGCTTGTAATAAGCCAAATTTTTTCTGTCTGGGTTTTTTATTTTTTTGACAAATATCACAATGTTTTACAAAATTGGTTATATCATGAGTCATGTCAAGCCAATAATAATTAGGGGAGATTAAATTTAACATTTTTTGGATACCAGGATGACCAAATTTTTCATGAGCAACATTTAGTATTTTTCTCCTTAAAGACATGGGGACTACTATTTTTCGAAATCCTTTCCTTTTAATAATCATAAGTCCATTTTCATTTAGATAATTTTTACCACACGCATTATCTTTTTCCTGCCTCTCTATAATTTCTTTAACGTCCAGAAGAAAAGTAAGTGGTTGAATAAAATGTGAAACTGGGTTTCTCGACAACATGTCGGCTTCGACATTTGTGGATCCCTTTTCGTAAACTATATTATATTCAAACATGCTCAACTTCAAAGACCATCTAAATAACCTTCCTCTCAAATGTTTAGTATTTTTTAACCATACAAGAGATGCATGATCAGTATGAATGGTAAAATTTACACCATGAAAATAATGATAGAATTTGTCTAAGGTGTCAATGATGGCAAGACACTCTAACTCGGTAATAAAATAATTCTTCTCATAAATTCTCAATCCTCTAGAGTAATAAGCAATTGGATGTAAAAAATTATTACTATCAGGTTGTTTTAAGACTGCACCTACTGCCACCTGTGAGGCATCAACAAACATATGGAGGGGTAACTTAGGGTCATAAATTTTTAAGATAGGTTTGGCTATTAAGGCATCTTTTAATTTTTGAAAAGAATTTTGACAATCTGTATTCCATTCCCATAATGTATTTTTCCTGAGTAATCTGTTAAGAGGGACTCGAATTTCGGCATATTTATCTATAAACTTGTGATAAACATTGATAGATCCTAAGAATCTCTGAAGTTCCTTTACATTTGAAGGGGGTTTTAGTTTTTTTATTACTTCAATATTAGCATTAGCAGGAGTTAATGTGCCATTCTGGATGGTATATCCTAAGAAGTTAATTTTATTTTGAACAAAATTGCATTTAGATAGTTTAAGTTTAATGTTTTCACGTCTACATAATTCAAATATTTGGTTTAAATGTTGCATGTGTTCTTCTAATGAGGAAGAAAAAATAATGATATCATCAAAATAATGGCAAGGAAAGTCTATTTTGTATTTAGTAAGTATTCTTCTAAGGGTTCTATTAAATATCGGGGGGCCTAATTTAATCCCGAAGGGCAGAACTAACCATTCAAAGAGCTCAAAGTTGGTAGCAAAAGCCACTTTTTCAGTATCGGATGGATGTATGGGTATGTGCCAGTAGCCAGAGGCTAAATCTAAAGTTGAAAAATACTGCGCACTACTCAGTTTATCTAAAATTCCATCGATACGAGGTAGGGGTTCGGCGTCATTTCTCATTATTGCATTTAATTTTCTATAGTCAACACATAATCTAGTTTTCTTACCTTCTTCTCTTTTCATTACTAATGTAACAGGGGCAGAATAGGGACTATTGCTCTCTTTAATTAAACCAGCATCTAATAGTGAATGAATTTGATCCGAAATCTCTTTTTCTTCTAAAGGGGAAGTTCTGTACGGCCTCAGAGATATTGGTAGGTCAGAATTAAGAAAAATACGTTGCGGTTCAATATTAATTCTCCAGACATCAAATTTATTTTTAGAAAAAATGTCTAAATAATCCCTTATACTTTCCCTTAAAGTTTCATTTTCTATAGAATTTATTTCCCCAATTAATTTAGAATTATCAACATTAGATGGAACAAAGGATTGAGGAGATATGATCTTTCCATAATCGGGTTGCACTCTCTGATAATCATAGTTAACATTAAAATGAAGTAATCTTAATTTATCACTGGATATGCTCTCAGATTCATTTAAAACAAGGTCTCCTTGTAATACTCGACATGTAGCACAATCAATAATTAAATTAAACTTACAGCATTCTTGTAAACCTAATATGGCATAATCTAAATTTGTATTACATATCAAAAATCTAATATTTTGTTGCACATTACCTAATTTAAACAATAAATTACAAGCTTTATCTATTACAACAGTTCCTTTGGCTTGGCCAATAATAACAGGTGGAATATTTATAACTTTAGCATTTAACAATTTAACAAATTTAAAAGGTAAAATACTTATGGTTGAGCCAGAGTCAATCACACAAGGTAGTTCCTTGTTATTTACATATCCTGATACAATTAACTGTCATATATTATCAGTAGATGGTTGTGGTTGACTAAGAGGGTGTGCAGAAGATTGCAGAGGCCTAACATTGAATACACAATCCCTCTCCCAGTGGTAAGCATTTTGTATACCTCTATTTAAACACATTCGACATGGTCTACATGGGTAATTTCTCTGAAAATGGGTAGTAGGCAACCTAGGATTGATAAATCTAGAATTTGGAGCATTAAAATTGCTCTGTGAATGAAAATTGGAATTTGGCACCTGAAAATTTCGACTTGGGCGAACCCAATGTCTAGGTGCCTGATCATATTGTGGCAATGATCTATAATTCTGAAAATTACTCCTAGAATTACTATTGTTGACATGGGAAGTAGGAATTATTACTAGTTGTTTAGCCATTAGGTACCAGTCTATTGTATTTTTGGAGGATTACTAATCATATAATTCTGGTACTCAGGTTTGAGACCGTCTGTTAATCCCTGTACTATTATAGTTTCACATAAACAAAGTTGTCTACCTATTTCAACCTTTTTTCGAAAGTACTTATCCAAAGCATTGAGATCATTTAATTTCATAGAAGCAAATTCTGAAAATCGAGGAACATGAACAGTTATGAATTTTTCAGTAAGAATATCAGTTATTTTGTCAAAAGCATTACATTCTAAACATTCATTGATAAATACCTTCAGAGCCTCTCCTTTCAAATATTTTGAAATATTTTTAATCTTTCAATTTTCATCTTTCTTTTCAGAAAGGCATGTTTTGTCAAAATGGTTTAACCAAGATTGAATGTTCATTCCAGATTCGAAATCAAAAGGAATGATGTTTATTTCGTTTTCACTCATTTTGTGATCACCAAGGACTTTTACAAGTCCAGATCGCAATAACATTAATATAAAAATTAAAGAGAATTAACACAACAGATGTAAAATAAAATTTAAATTAAATAACAAATGTAAATACCTCCATCTCTAATAAATAATGATAGTAATAATAATAATACAACAAATAAGAAAATCCGAGCGAAGCTTAAATAACATAAAAATAAATAAAATAATAAATAATACATATAATAAAAAATCTTTTCAAACTTACGTAACTCCGTTCACAAGTTGTCTGCCTGTTTACTTTTTAAAATTTTAATACGACCAATAATTTTATTAATTAATTTGTAGAATGATAATTATTCATCATTTTTTTTCTGTAAAAGAAAATATTATTTTAGATTATTCCGTCACAATTGAGATGTTTTGTAGAACATTCACACAGGCGGGTATCTGGTGTTTCCAGGGATAAGATTCCATCACTTTTTGAAATACTCGATGCACACCCCGTGAGAATAAATCACATCACACACGCCGCAGTGAATATGCACAGTAGCACCCGGCAATACATTCGCAGATCCTCCTTCCATCATAATAAGAAGATCAGAAGAACAAATTATCTTCACACTCTTCGCGAGAACCAGACGCACACACTGCAACGAAGATGCACAGCATTGAGCATCATGTTCGCAGTTCCTCTGTTTATCAAAATTTTGGCATGGCTCGGCGCAAGTTCATAGAATCCTGACGGGCTTTATTTATTGTCGCATTTTGACGAAGTTGAGATCTTATGAGGAATAATATTCGATGAGAAAATGGCAGTCCTTCAACGATATAGCAAGTTGCAGTCTAATTTAGCGAGTATGGCGAAGTAGTAAGGCAATGAAATGAGATCACAGAATTTCTCCAGTAAATCCAGCCAATCTCCAGACAAATAGTGTTATTTAGAAGACGAACAACGCAGAGACAATTCCCAAAGGTCTAAAACTTATAGCCCTCGGGCTCACGATGTTTCACTTCATTAAATTAAGATGTTACTGGGCCAGATGAATATTCTACGGAATTAAAAACACCAGATACATATTTGTTTAGACTTCCAAAAACGTCAAAAATCTAGTGCTCCTACCGCTGCGGGCGAGTTTTGTTCTCTCCGCGGAGATATACAGAAATTACGTCACGAGCGCACAAACCAATGAGTGAGAGGCGACTTCCAGCCCAACGAATGAGGCTAGAGGGCGAGGCTAAAACAGTAAAGAATCCCGTACTTGGGTGCGGAGAAATTTTGAAGTTAAAATCCCAAGCGCGCGAAAAATCAGAGCAATAATAATAATAATAATAAAAAGAAAATGGCTTTTAAAAAATATTCGAAATGAGAACGCGTCTCGGAATTTTATAGATTGGGGAGCTGATAAAAGCGACGAATGAACTTAAAATTTTAGATTAAGATTTGGAATAAAATAATTATTAATATACGGATATTTACTTTTAAAAGGACTTTAAATAGGAATAGATATTATTAATAATTAAGGAAATACTGACTATGACAGAAGTTAAGTTAGATTAAATTTAAAAGATTAATGCGAATAAAATGGAAGGATACGAAGGAAATAAATTTTTATATAACATATATATATATATATATATATATATATATATATATATATATATATATATATATATATATATATCTGAGCTATGTCATACGATAACGCTCGTATTTATAAATCAATTTTGATGAAACTAGTTGTGTGTATTAAGGTCACCAATGTCTCGACCGAGTTCGTTGGCCAGCGTGGTCCACCATTTTGTTTCAAGATGGCGGCCACTTTAAAATTTAAAACTAAAATAAATATACATAAAAGTTAAAAATTCAAATTTA
This sequence comes from Maratus michaelseni, assembly GCA_963931845.1. Lineage (NCBI taxonomy): Eukaryota > Metazoa > Arthropoda > Arachnida > Araneae > Salticidae > Maratus > Maratus michaelseni. The sequence continues at coordinate 121,161,699 of OZ007591.1, read as the reverse complement.
TTTTTAAATTAAGTGTTAGGTCTTGATACGAGGATTCCAGAGCACTTTTTGGTTTACCCCTATCTTAAAAAATGGCTGAGATAGAGCAGTTTGAAATTCTAGGGTGGCTGACATTTTGAAACAAAACAGCACATTAACGCGATTACTCCCAAATTATTTTCTTTCATTGTTGTAATAATTTACCCAATCATACGCATAAAACGATATATTCATATCCGTTAGCGCCAAATTCTCGCCAAACTTGGCAACATTTGGAGAAATATCGCCAAATTTGGCGACCAAAATAAGTCTTCATAAATGAAGCCAATTTGGCTATTGCTCAATAATTTGGCGAATTTCTTATTCAAATTCAGTATTAACGAAACTTTTGTAAACGATTTCTTTGCATTTTAACTTGCTGTTTTCGTGTAACATTAGCTAAAATTTTAAAACGAAGATATAGTAAAGCTACCTCTTCCTCCCGGTACAGGCCGGAAGGACTTTTTTATTCCTGCAGGATAGCTGTCATTGTACGCATATTTGGCTTAGATGTACAAGTGTGTATTTTTTTCGTTTTCCAGATATATGTAGTAGAGCTCGGGCTCGTTTCCTGCACCAGTCTTTAAGTTCGTTTCAAAGTAAAAATTTTGTGTATTCGCAAATTAGAACAAGGTAAAAAAAAATGAGAAAGATAAAAATGTAGTCAAAGTATCTGATTGCTTTTATAATCTTTCAAAAATTAATTCATTTGTCATTCATGGGATATAAGGGAAAATATTCTATCTAATTCTGATGCAATTGTACGGTCAGTGTTAGCAACAACAAAAAAAGGAGTTTAAACCCATTTCCACTATGCAGATAGTAATTGCATATTTGTTAACCTTTTTTTTTTGTTAAAAAAATAACTAGAAAATTTATTTCATAAAATGTTTCATTTATTTAGGCAATATTTATTTGATATGAGTAAGTGTTGCCAGATGTCTAATTCTGAAGCAATTGTACGGTCAGTGTTAACAACAAAAACAAAGTGCGGGATGTGCCTTGCCTTTCCTCGATTTATATTGGAATTCCTTTTCCAGAATTATTAGAAAAAAGAACTCATGTGTTTCTTGACATAGTTGGACAATGATATTTAAAAGTATAACAATTGTGACTTTTTCAATTTTCTGGAGGCGATTGAGTATAAATAACGAATTTGTTCTTTTAAACGGATTTTCAGGGACATTAAAATTTATGAAGCGTTGTCATGAGAGAGTACCTAAGATTATTACTTATTTCTATGTAAGAAGATATTTTTATAAATGAAAATCAATCTTAAAACAATTTTAAAATGCCATTAAAAATTTGCTACTGCATACTTTCTGTAACGAGCTCGAGATTTGATGACAAAGAAGTTTTTCGTTTTGGATTCCAAATTGTCGAGGTCGAGCATGTTCGGTCTCCAAAAAAAAAAAAAAGGAGTTTCAACCCATTTCCACTATGCAGATAGCAATTGCATATTTGTTAAGAAATTTTTTGTTAAAAAAATAACTAGAAAATTTATTTTATAAAATGTTTCAGTTAATTAGGCAATATTTATTTGATATGAGTAAGTGTTGCCAGATGCAGAGATTTAGCCCCTGATGTTGGGATATTTTACCTTTCTTTGCTGTAGAGGAGGATTTTTCGAGAAAATCTATTTTGTAAGAAATATTTATGTTGTAAAGTTTTTTTTTCACAAAATTCCATAACAATAATAGCAAAAACATAAAAAGAGAAAATTTCAGATTTTTCAATAGATTTTTCATTTGGATTTTTCACAACAAGTATTTGTACAGTTCGAGTATCTATTTCTAGGCTAATATAGCTATGACTTTGTATCTTCTGTTTTAGATTAGTTGCAATAGGAATGACAAAAGCAAGTTCGTCAGAGAAAAACTGAAAGCACTGCTATGATTCTTCCAATTCGAGAAAGCATAGCCATCGCATCCTTTTCAGGGAGCAGCTCAGGGTACTTTTGACGACCCCCCCCCCCCCCCCATACCTTTGTTCTGGAGTTTTTCAGAAACTTAAAACTTCGTTTATCTAGAATACTTTGCAAATGGAATAAAATGTTCAAATTTCACAATTCTAGCTTTTCTAGCTTAAAAGATATATGAACTTAATAAGTTTCGATTTTTAGACACTCATTCACTCACCGATCATCAAAAATCTGAGGTTCATCTCCTAGACCCAGAAACGTGAAATTTAGCATAAAGGTAATGCTTAGGTAACAAAAAAAACTGAAATAATCCGAAAAATTAAAAAAAAATACAAAAAAAAAACGAAAAATTGAAAATAATTCGATTTGTTGATGTTTACCGGATTTCATAAATTTTGGTCTTACTTTGTAACCCAAAACACTACCTTTATGCGAAATATCAAGTATCTAGAGCTGCGAGTAATACCTCAGAACGATAGCATCTTCCCTGGAAGTAACTCAAGGTACTTTTGATCTATCTATGTGCTGGAGTTGCGCAAAAACTTGAAACTTTTTTTTATATAGAGGACTTTTCGAACGGAAATAAATTTCCAAATAATAGGGACAGGGAGGAATATTGGCGAAAACCAGTGTATGATGTTCAAAAAGAACCCGATGTCAAGAAATGGAGGAGTACTTACAAAAAGATGTGATATCACATAAAAAACTTCTTATGCAAGAAATGTAAATCTTTGTGGTACATTCCTTTCACATGTGAAAAAGAAATATGTACAAAGTTTTCTGTTTAACAATAGTGCAAGAAAAGGTAGAAAATTTTAGGAGTGCTGCGGGCCTGCGTATATTAAAAATTTTAAAAGATAAAATAAAATAGTATACTTAGCAAAGGACACACACCAAGATACACGAAGTCAAGAAAAGTAGGACTACTTACAAAAATAAGTGAAATCCCATCAAAAAATCTCATATAAAAACTATAGCGAAGTCTCGTGACTCTTTAATCTGAAAAAGTTGTGAGATGATGTAGAACTAAGTCTAGCTACACTGTCAGAAAAAACGGCAAAAATGTCAGCATAATTTGTTGTAAATTTATGCACCCGAATTGTCAGCATTTTTAGCTGTAACATTTAGATTTCTTTATTAGCACATTTAGTGATATTTGCAGTAAAATTAGCATGTTTGAAGCACATTCTGTTGTAAAATTCCAAACATAATATTATTTAAGACTTATTTTGCTGTCAATTTACAGTAAAATATGCTGGCAATTTGGGTGATTTTTGCCGTTTTTTCTTAGAGTGTATCTTATTAACTCTGATATTTTCATTTACAAATTACTCTTAGTGTCTAAATCTTAAGTTAAAGAATATTTTGTGACTTGGAAATTACGCAGCACAGGATATTGTAACTTGCTCTGGGATTATTTGATTCAGTCTGAACATGAACGCGAAGAAAAGCCTAAAATAGGGATGCCTTGTGTGGAGATCTTTTTAAAAAGGGATCGGTCTGGCTCGTACTTACGTTAAATTCGATGAAAACAATCCAAAACGCCAGACATTCAGCTCAACTACGAGAGAGGTTTCGCACCCGGACATACAAAATGTTATGTAAAATTAAGTCCATGCTACAAATAGTTATACGTTCAGTGTTCATATAAATACTATTTATGCTATACTTTCTTATTAGACGTGACTATTAAAATGTAAGCAACAGCTATCGCATTCTCATTCTGCATAGTTACCAAGTCACAAAATATTCTTTAACTGAAGATGTAGAGACTAGGGTTGATTTGTGAAGGAAAATGTCAGAGTTAATAAGAAAGCTAGACTTGGCTCTATATGATCTCAGAACATTTACGGTAAAGAGTAACGAGACTTGGCTACATTTTTTACATGAGATGTTTTAAATGTGATTCCTATTATGAAATAGGAATTGACTAATATTAAATCTATGTATAAGCTTTCTTTATAAATGGTAGAGCTTATGTATATATTTCAATTACTTATTTTTACTATTAGGCTGAAACCAAAGCGGCTCTCTCGGACTGGTGCTTTACCGGGTTATTATTTAAAAGTGCAGTCAGACATTGGTTTCTTTGTATAAACTTGAACACCTTCAATCAACGTTGAAGCATTGGAACCTAGGATGCTTCTATTGATTCAGGAAATATAGAACGAAAGTTCCAGAATACGAATTTTTTCTGGAATACTCTCGAACTATTTTAGTGGGGTTAAATAGTTGTAACGCACATCGCGGAAGAAGAAAATTGGACTAGTTGAGTCAGACTGACAGCTCAGCTCTGATTGTATCTGTTCAACCGTACAATTGAGACATCTTAAGGGAGTTTGAAAGTAGTCAGCTGATGTTTACGTGGAAGTTCACCTTTTGATTAAGGATCAGTACTGGCGACTATTAGGTAGCTTTCATTACAAAAATCGACCTATTGTAGCTGTTTCGAGGAAAGCAATTCCAAAATATTTTGGTATATTTTCACCGATCATGACCCCCAGACCCCCAAACGAACCTCCGTTTAAATGTTGATTTATATATATATATATATATATATATATATATATATATATATATATCTGACATATATCATACTGTAACTCTCTCATTTATGAACCGATTCGAATGTGACTGAGTATGTGTATAGGACATACCAAGGTCTCGACCGAGTTTGTTGGCCAGCTTTATCCGCCATCTGTTTCACAATGGCAACCAGTTAATAGTTTTTAATTTTAAAAAAATTCAAAAAGGCTTACAAAAAATTATAAATTGAAAATATTGTTTCTGTTAAGTGTTAGAACGTGAATACAAGGATTCTGGGACATTTTTTGTTTTGGGTATATCTTAAAAAATGGAAGAGATATAGCAGTTTGAAATTCTAGGGTGGCTGAAATTTTGAAACAATCTGAGGTCTGTTATACGGTAACTCTCATGCTGAAATTCGCGTTCAATTTCAGTATTAACGAAACTCGAGAATGAATCTTCTATAATCGGGTTCCAAGCATTTTAGCTTGGGGTGTTTGAGTAAAATGAGTTGAATTTTTAAAAACAGGGACGTACGGTGTCCCAACTCCGCAATCAAAAGGTTAATACTTTTATAGATTTTTTAAATCTGTTTTGTAATGTTATATCGACATTTTCTAGCATTCTTTGCTGTCTGATTTTAACTGCTTAGCTCTACGTTTAACGCATTTTGTCGTTTGTGTTTATTTATTTTTAGGAATTTCTGATTCTCCTGGAAAATTCGTAAAATAAATATAGTGTGAAATAATAATAGTGATAAATATAGCGTTTAAAAGATTTTTTCTATCGAGTATCAAACACGCTTAGTTGAATTAGCTAAGAATGTACTATCTTTGTTTTACGGGGGCTATTTAACTTTTTAGTGTCTTACAAAAATATTGTAACGGAAGATTTTTTTGTGGTAGATATGTCTCTTTAACATACCCGTGTCTAAGTTTATGGTAGAGACATGCAAATACATAAAGGGTTTAGACATACATATTTTCCTATCTAGACTTTTGGATGTAAAACCTTCTGTTTATAGAAAGGTCCACTTTAAAGTCATTTCTTGGAATTACCAAATGAGTTGCCTAGCTTTAAGCAAACATAGTTAAATTACATGTTTTACATGCGAATGGCAGCTATTCCAAATTTACTGCGTACAAAAACGTTAGATTTGAAGGAATCAAGCGGTGTGTGCAAATTAAAATATTTTTCCTTTAATAATTTCGTTTCGAAAATTATTCTTTCTTTAACACAAAACTACCTGTTAAAATCTTTGAAATGATAATTACATAGATAAAAGGATTACACTTAAAATCCTTTTAAATAAGAGAGCTTTTGTAAAACTTTCCTTAAAGAAAGAAGACTTCTTTCAAGAGAAAGTCAATGAGTTTTTTTTTTCGTGTAGTAAATGAAAATATGTCGGAATTTCAATAAATAGAAAAATAACACATTTGAATAACGTCTTGAAAAGGTAAAAGCTTTAAAATTATATTTGCTTTGTGCTTAAATGGAAAAAAAAAAGATGAAAAAAATAGTAACGTTTGAGATTTCACATAATTTCAGAAACTATTTTCACAGAACTTTATAAACCGAAATATCTACATAAAAAGAATTTATTATGATAATGTAAAGCTTTCTTAAGTAAAATAAAATTGGGTGAGGAAAAGTTTAAAATACCTCTTGTTAATTCACATGTTCTCTGAGTTAAGAAAATTTCTTGAATATTACTCTTTATATATATATATATATAGTATCTATATCTAAATAAATATAGTGTGAAATAATAATAGTGATAAATATAGCGTTTAAAAGATTTTTTCTATCGAGTATCAAACACGTAGATATATATAAACGTAGATATATATCAAACACGTAGATATATATAGTATATATATCTACTTGTAAGGGTAAAATGTATTTTATTACAGTTTTACAATTACAGCAATTGTTCGCTTTTTAAATATTCCTCGCGCACATATATACACAAAATAATACAAAGTAATTAAAAAAAAAGAAAACTGCCCCGTTAAACTGAGGGCATTGAGCTTACAAGCTATTCACACTAATTGTATATTGTACTCTTATTTCAAAGAATTTGAAATAACCTCCTCGAAAAATAAATTACCTTATTACAATGAACATATATACAAAATTTGAAGAAAATCGGATAATTCTGCATGAAAAACCCATTTATCTAAATTAAGGGGGCATTAGCCCCCTCCCTCCCCGTATACTCCTTTATACTTAACCAATGAACCCCAAAACTAATCAGGGAAGAGCCTTATCACAATGAACTTATATACAATATTTGAAGAAAATTGGATCATTCTGCATGAAAAACCCATTTATCTAAATTAAGGGGGCTAGCCCCCGTCCTGCCCTTTATACGTAACCAATGAACCCCCAAAACTAATCAGGGAAGCGCCTTATCACAATGAACTTATATACAAACTTTAAAGAAAATTGGATAATTCTGCATGAAAAACCCATCACAATGAACCTATAAACAAAATTTAAAGCAAAACGGTTATTTCTGTCAAGAGTTATCGCGTTACGTACATACGTACATACGTACATACAGGACAAGATTTTTTTTTATGAATATGTAAATTAATGCTTTATTTAGTAAGTCATGATTTTTACTTCATCAAGCTAGTTGTTTACACAATAGAAGCATCATGACGCTATGTCTATAGTTGGATATTTGTAACACAATGAGCATAGAGAGAACAATTTATTACACCCCAATAAACCAGATAATCTAAAACATAAATCTGTCTAGATATTTTATGATATTGACCCAAGGCAAGTGATCAGCTAAGTGGACTAGTGTGATATTTCAAAATCCAATAGGAAGTATTTTCTGTGTAACTGTTAAACACGATTCCTAACCAATGCCGGTACGGATTTTTAATTAAGCACGCCCACGCAAGTTCCATAGGCTGTACTTTGCATATTTTTGTGTATGTTCTTTTTAGTAGAAGATAGATTCTGATTTTCTCTTCGAGATGTGAAGCTTCTTAATATTTTTTCCTGGCCTAGCTCTAAAAAAATAACTATATCCGATTCGGAGCATTAGAAAATATTTTTTTCATCTTTTTATTAATAATTTTTAATGTTTATTTTTTATTTTTTCTGTAGCAGCAAGATAGCATTGACATGCAATATGTTCAACTTCTCCAGATTTGCTTTAATAAAACAATAATTATTTAAGAACAAAATTCTCTAAAATTGAGGGCAAAAATGTTAATATACTGTTGCATATCTACGTACCTGAATTTTAATATCATATTATTAATAAGAGCAAAAATTTTATCTTCAGTGATCCAATTAAAAAATTATTGTGCATTTCAAGAAGATGACTATCTTCTAATCGATGTCTAACGTATTTCATCACCGACTACCTATGTGTATAAGGTATGATTTCTACAATAATTTCATTTTCTTGTGTCAATTATACGCTTTATATGACTTCAAAGTAGGATGATAATACTTCGGAATCCCAACACAATAATTATTTGTCCTGTTTAATGTTAAAATTCAATTTGGGGATTGATTAATGTCAACATGATGTTTTTTTTTACAAGATAATAATTCTATTTAATAAACTAAATGTCATCAGTGCAAAAGCTGAATTAAAATTACGAAAGCGAATGTGCTTTCTCTTTTCTCTTTTTTAAAATTTTGTATATAATGTTTATATTTGTAAATAAATAATTTTAATTTAATTACTTTTGTTTTTTCGTTTATTTCTCATGGTTTAATTGTGTGTAATTCTTAATTTAATACTCTTTCTTTACAGGTATGTGTACGTTAATTGTTTTTCCCGCGAATTATAATTTTTATATATACAGTCAAACCTTGCTAGTAAGCCACCTGGATAAAACGTCACTTCGCATATCACGTCATGTTTCAGAAGATCCAAACATTATCATACGCCTTTTCACATATTGTACTCCGCTTATTGCATAACCTTTTTTCAACCACTCTGCTTAAGGCGTCGCTTTTAAGAGTGAGATAGGCAAACTCGATATTTCTTTGTCAAGTATAACTCCAAAAAATTCCAGATGACAGCATTTTTCTTATAAATATCGTGTGACGTATCAGCAAATTCTCTGAATGCAACAATAACTTAAATTGTAGTTAATGTTTTGTAAACGAAGAACAGGCTATCAGTAGAATCCGACAGCGATCGTGAAAAAGAACCTCCAAAAACGATTGTTGCAAAGGGAAAGGCTTTCATTGATGGACTAAGGAGCTATATTTTGTCTTTTAATTACATTACAGATAGCGAATATAATATGCTATATTTCTTAGAGAAATAAAATGATTTCAGATAACTGACATCAAATAAAAATTGGTGTTTTTTTTTGTTGTTTTTTTTGTTTTGTTTTTTGTAGGGCAGTAACAAATGGGTACGTATTGGAATTGTACAATTAAATACTGCGTAAACATATTACTTATTTGCTATACTTTCCTTAATTTGTCATTCATTTTACAAATTCTAATTCTTATTCTACTAATTTATATAATTTATAATGCAATTTAGTTATTTATAGTTATACTTATTTTACAAACATTTGGAATGTTATTTTACATTAAATATAAAATCTGCTTAAGAAGCCACTCCGCTTAGTAAGTCATTTTGAAGTGGATCCGAGAGTAACGTAATAACGAGGTTTCACTGTAAATGGTAAATAACGTTAATTTTAACTATAATTTCTATTGGTGGAAGGCTCGCACGTATTTTGGGATTTTTGCTAAAATTACACAACGCAGCTCTTATTATCATTTTAATTAAGTAATAATATTTCTTTAACGTGAGTTGTTATGTTTAGTTTAAGCTCAAATTTCCCTGTACCAGAGCATTCTTTAATGATATATGATCGCGAATGATTTTTATTTATAGGTTAACTAAATATACCACTAATTTCAATGATTGGTTTCGGCTAGTGATGGACACCTATGACGAGTAAAAGTCATCTTAATTATGTGCACGATTCTTTCCAGCAAACTACATAATTTTTCGAAGGGAAAAAATTGAATGCCAGCTGAAACTAAAAAATTTGGCAAAATCTCAAATTTATGCAAAATTCTTCAAAATGGACAAATTTGTTGGAGGTAAATGTTGTATTTCTCTCTCATTAACTCATTTCTTATATACTCTGGAATGTAGAGAATACTTTCATCTAATTGTCTTTGTCATAATTCTATTTTTTTTTAAATTTTGTCCAATGCCGCAAACATTTTGGCTATTTCTTTCCACTGTGAGACGTATAACGCGCAGCTGTAAATTTCGATCATTTTTCTTCTATCAATATTCCGCACTATATGCTGGATTATAAGGTATACGAATCTTTTTTAAAGATTTGTATAACATTTATTAACACTTTCCAACATAGTTGAAAAGTGTTTATAAATTCGGTTTGTCTATCTGCCGTCTGCCGTCTGCGTCTGTCCGTGCTCTAACTCGTGTAAATATACTCGGATTACCATGAAATTGATATATGATATTGATGCTTACCATGCCTTGTTCGGTATTGTAAATACATTATGGAGCATTTATAGTTCATTTATAGTGACGCTCAAAAGAATTCCGTTATATTACGGCCTATGAAGAAAAATTGTTTGCGGCGTATTTTACTGATGTTAGACTATCTCAAACATTGATCACTGTGGCACGTACAAGATGCTTAGAATAGAATGTATTGTGCATAGCATTCATGGTACATTTACAGGGACACTCAAAGGAATGCTGTTACAGTCGGGTATATGGGAAAAAATCGTTTGCGGTGTACTTTAATAATGTTACATTATTTCAAACATATTGAAGTTAAATATATATCGCAGAGGTGCACTTCAAGATACTTACTATAGAATAAGATGTGCATAGCATTCATCGTTCATTTACAGGGACACATAAAATAATTCGGTTATAGAGTACTGTCTATTAACAATAATTAGTGGAAGTGCGTTTTCAGTTGTGGTACGTGTTCTAGAATTTAATCATTTTTTTTACTATTATATTATGTGTATAAATTCTAAAGATCCTGTACACATCTGTACAAAAGATCTCGAGTACACAACCGTTTTGTGCTTAAATTTTCTGTAGGGGGATTTTTAACAATGGTATACGTTACCTAACTGAAGTAAAGTGTAGTATACTATGTAATATATGTAAAAATCTCTAGATTCTATACAGGACTGCACAAAGGAATTCGGATGCTTTTCCGACAATTGCCGGTAATTCCTGACTTGTGTTTGCAAATTGTTTACTTAGACATCCCTTTGACCTCATTAAATGCGGAAGTTTTTTTAATAGTATTTTGAATATGTTGAAAAGTTTTTATAATCTATGATTGACGCATGATTTTTTGTTCTTGTTTTATAATATATTTTTCGATTTTTTTTTCTATACTATTATTTCTCTCAAGCATTTTTTTTATATTTTTATATTCATACAAGAAAATACGTGGCAATTGCATGAAAACGAATAGTGATTACTTTTTAAAATAAAAACAAATCTTTTATGTCAATAATTTTAATATATTTGAAATTATTTTTAGAAACAATAAATTTCGTTAAAATATAGTTTTAAAAATGTCATTATTATTATTATTATTTCGTTTTAAATACGTTATATATTAATTAGTTTAGTATAATTCTATTTTCTAACAATCATTTCACAAAAGTAATAATGACCTTTGAAGAACTTGCTCATTGTCAACAAATACTTGCGATACAAAATTTAAACAGATATAAAACAAAATATGTCTCCGGGGAAAAGGCGTTAGTTTAAAAACTCAGGTGAAAAGTTTCCATTCACTGTAAAATTTCTTTTATTTTTGCCATTTTGTACAATCCGAAAAATAATCTTTTGAATTCGTTTCCTTTATTTGTTTTATTTGACAACGTAAGAAAACAAAAGAGCTTTCTATTCCCGACATACTTTTTATATTACAAAGACTTATTGTGCGAATTTTCTGCTCTTTTCTTATGATGAGATTGTCAAAAACTGGAAATCAAAAATGCATTTTAGTTTAAAAAGATCTTAACGGAAAAGTTAAACTGTTTTTCTGTTTTCAATTTTATTGAAATAAGTAGGTTTGTGTAACGTACTCCGTTATAGGTTTAAGAAATTTCACGAAATTTAAATTTCATTTTTTTTTAATTCTATTTTCAATTCTTCTCCGAGTTCCAGTGAAAAATTTATGACTCGTAAATTTGATTTTTACTTTCTTCTAAGAAAATATTGGATTCATGAAAAATTCGGCTTCCGGTTTTCGATGGATATATACGTTTTATAAGGTCCTGAACACGATTTGACTGTTTTCAGAAAATGCCTGTCCGTAAGTCTGTTTGTGTTTAAGAACTAATGCATGGAATTTAATCAAAGTTCAGAATCAGTGAGACCTTGACATAAATTGTCGCTGATTAGATTTTAATATAAATCGCCCTACAGGTGGCGCTACTATGCTGTATTTTAAACAATTGTCACGGTAGCTATATCTCAAGAACTCATGAACGGAATTTCATCATAATTTATATTCTGTTAGAATTGGCCATTAATTGGTTTTGAATAGGTTTTGGTGAAATCGTTAAATAGGTGACTCTATTATGCTGTATTTATACCGATTCCCATGATAGCTATACCTTAACACCTAATGTGCGGAATTTCTCAAAACGTCATATTCTCCTAGAAATTGACATAAAACATTGTAATTTTGGGTGTATACTGCCTAACAGGTGTCGTTGTTATGTTTTGTTATTTACGATTTCCGTGATAGCTATACCTCAAGAACGCATTGTGTGTCATTTGATTTTGGTTGGCGACCATTTGATTTATATAGAAGAAAGTTTTGTGATGGCCACAACATGCTAGTTAAACATATTTTTGATAAATAAATGGATATGTTTAAAATAAATAAAAAATTTCGTTATTATTTTTAACGTCGTGAGTGACTGTTTGGTTTTCGCCAATAAATTTTCGTTGCTCCTGTCAAACTTTATTGCAGGTTATTAAGAAAGATTAATTAGATTAATTAGATCTTATTTTAGATGATCTTTATTAGGCATTAAGATTGTGTTTATATAGATGTATCGGATTTTTATTATAATTCTGATGTTGGTAATGCCAAAACAAGGTTGAGACACCATTGATTAATATGTCCGGGGATACCCGCTGTTTCTTGTAACGCCAAAAAGATAAAGCCAAACTATTTTCAGTATATTTCGTTAAATAATTCGATATTATTAGCATTGTTTAATTAAAATCATTACAGAAGTTCGTAATTTTATTTTAAGTATAAAATAAAGACAGAAATTTCATTTATTTGTTTTTTATTTGCAATTAATTCAAGTACGGGACTACCCGATCTTCCCCTATTGTTTGAAGGTTTATGTTTACCGCCTTTTAATATCCTTTCTCGAAATCCCTTTTTTAATATCAGCTATTTTTTTCAAATTGTTGGGTGTTTAGAAATCTATACATAATGCTACATACTGATATCTTTTATTTGACCAATCACTCAAAATTCGTGTATGAAGGGATAGGCTTAATTAACAAGGTCTCTCAAAAATATTTCTTAACATAAATACTTGTTGCGAAAACTGGGTATATATCCCTGTTCATCAACGTAATAAAAAGACGATGAAATAGATGAGTAAAGTAAATTTACTCGATCCACAAATTTATGTAAAAGTATGTGAAATTTCAAGAACTAATTAAAAAATATGTATATGACTAGAAAGACTAAGAAACGCTGACTTCTAGAAAATGTTATAAATAGTTGCTTAGTTTTGTATTGTTTTATTCATAGGTGATGACAATACGGATTTATCTTTTTCTTGTAATTTTACGAGCTGCACTCATCATGTGATGCAGAAAAGAGAAAGTAACTGAAATTGGATTAAAACTGTCGCAAATGGAATTAAAGCTAGTTGACCACAACAATACATTTTGCAACTTCCAATCTGTGCATGAGTTTTCTGTTTCATTTTATTTTTGCCTTTTACACAGATCCTTAACTATGTAAGCAAATAGAAATTGCCTTCCTCAAACAAATCTTACCGAAATGGGTTAATGTATTCGTCCAGTTTGAAATCTTATGTAACTGAATTCACAGAATAAAATTCAGCATAGGCAAGTTTTCGAAATGTAATAATTCATTGTATTAAATAAAAAATCTTAAAATAATGTATATTATGGATGCAAATCCATGTATTATAGTTCACTGTAAAAAATACAAATGTTTTTTAATCTAAGAAATCACCACGAATGAATATTTACAATAACCTTATCGATGTAGATCTATGTATTAGAGTGCACCGTAAAAAAGACAAATATTTCTTAATCTAGGAAATCACCACGAATGAATATTTACAATAACCTTATCGATGTAGATCTATGTATTAGAGTGCACCGTAAAAAAGACAAATATTTCTTAATCTAAGAAATCACCACGAATGAATATTTACAATAACCTTATCGATGTAGATCTATGTATTAGAGTGCACCGTAAAAAAGACAAATATTTCTTAATCTAGAAATCACCACGAATGAATATTTACAATATCCTTATCGATGTAGATCTATGTATTAGAGTGCACCGTAAAAAAGACAAATATTTCTTAATCTAGAAATCACCACGAATGAATATTTACAATAATCTTATCATCGATGTAGATCTATGTATTAGAGTGCACCGTAAAAAAGACAAATATTTCTTAATCTAAGAAATCACCACGAATGAATATTTACAATAACCTTATCGATGTAGATCTATGTATTAGAGTGCACCGTAAAAAAGACAAATATTTCTTAATCTAAGAAATCACCACGAATGAATATTTACAATAACCTTATCGATGTAGATCAATGTATTAGAGTGCTGCGTAAAAAAGACAAATATTTCTTAATCTAGAAATCACCACGAATGAATATTTACAATAACGTCTTCAGAGTTACTAATGATTCCGTAAAGCGTTCCTTATCTTTAGAAAACTGAGAAAATTAGATTTCCCAGATTTAAAGAAACATTTGTTTGCTGCCACTGATTTAGAAACGTTTCTGAATAGAGCAAACAAACTTCTTAATAACACCATAAATGTAGGAGATGCGCATCACTTAAAATTATGGTGTTATCAAGAAGTTTGTTTGCTGTATTATTTTGTCACACCAGTGTGTTTAATTATTTTAATTTCATTTCTGTTTAGTTTTTATAGTGCATTAATCAGTTTTCTCAACCCGGTATAAAAATTTTTCGGATGCTATCACTTTTCAAGTAAACATTTTCATGTTCAACAAACATGTTTTACAGACAATCATGGTGAATTAAAAAACATTAACATTAATTAGTATTAACATTAAAATTATTTTTTTTAATCTTGCATGTATAAATTACACGTCTCAAAGTGTTTAACTGAGATTACTTAGCATCCTAAAACCGATATTCCGAATTGAGAAAACTGATTAATATACTGCAAAAACTACTTGGTAACGTTTCCGAAAATAAGTAGCAACAACCGAAATTGTAGTGAAATAAAATAAAAATCGTAATGAACACCTGTTCCTTTCAAAGTATAACTGCAACATAGCACAGAAAAATTGCTAAAAAAACTTGATTTTAAATTTACATTTTAAAACATTTACAAATTTTTTACATGACTGTTTTATATCAAACATGTTACATTTTTGCGTTCTGTTGTAAGGCAGGGAAAAAACGTACTTTCCAATAAACAACATTCCTTAGGGAAATTTAGAGCTGAAAGGTTTTACTAGCTTAGTGTACCCGCATCAGTGATCATCTTTCTGATCCACAAAGCTTTGCATCGCTATTACTTTCCCCCGAGGCGTGTGTATCACCGACATTATTGGATCGTCTTTCACTACGGAGAAAGATTGAGTAAATGCAAAAATTGTGTCGTGGTAATTTATGCTTATTTTTGAAAATACATCTTACTGTGCAAACATTCTGAGTTTAAACAGTTTTATATAATCCATTTTTCTGTTCTTTGAAGAGTACTTTCTTATTCGTTAGTTTGTCCGTAAGAAACACCAAATTAGTCTGTACATATAAAGCTTTGAAATGTTTTCATAAGTATTATGAAATTAGACATTCGCACAAGAACACATTACAATGTATTTGTACTTAACTTTCAACCTTCCAATTTTTATATCAAATAACCACCTTTTGAAAACAAAATTTCGATGCAAATATAAAATAAAATAAGTACCGCATAAAAGCAAGACACAATTTCTTAAATATACTTTTTTGGATAAGTTGATTTGGAAAAAAAAAAGCAGGAAAGTTGGTAGCTATGAAAGTATTTTTAATTAAAACTCAATTTTGTCTTTAATTTCAGCGTGATTAAAAAGACACTATTATAACAAAACACTGATGTATTAATTTTTTATGATTATGTGTATTAAAAATCTAATTCGCAACGAACATTTCTTACTTCTTAAAAGGTATATCTAATATGAAACATACTGAATTTTAATTATATGAAAAAACTATTATTAATTTTCAAAAACTGAAATTTCCTGTGTTTCTTATATGATCATTTCAAATCAAACATTGTACACTTCCACCTAACTCTGCAGAACAAGAATTTTTTTTTTCATAACTATATTTAAAGAAATTGACAGGTAAAATTTTTTAGTACCTTGGTCCCCCCATATGGTTGATCATCTTTCTGATCCATGAAACTTTGCATCGATGTTACTTTCCCCCAAAGTAAATTGAAACAAAACCACGTATCACCGACATTAATGGATGATCTTTTTCCTCAGAGAAAGATTGAGTAAATACAAAATTTGTGTCGTGGACGCTTGTTACGCTTCTTTTTGAAAATGCATCTTACTGTGCAAACATTTTGAGTTACTGTTCAACCACGCTTCTAAGAACCCCGGTTGGCAGAATGCCAAGCCGATTCCATTCACACTGTAGGGAGAATAGCCCCAGCAAAAGAAGCTGAATTCACTATTCTTTATCTTAGGCAGCGTATTTAGGCCTTACGCGCTTCCCCATTTTCGAAATGGACTAGCCATTTTCGCCCATGCGCAGTTCGCTCCAGGTTTCTATCAAGTGTGGTGCATCAGTAGAACAGTTTTATATCATCTTTTTTTGTATTCTTAGAAGACTATTTCTTATTCGTTAGTTTCTCTGTAAGAAACGTCAAAGTTGTCTGTCGAAATAGAGCTTTAAAATGTTTTCATAAATAATATAAAGTGAGATATGCGCATTAGAACACTTTACAGTGTATATACATGTAAGTAGCTGTCAGCCGTCTGATTTTTATGTCGAATAACTATCTTTTGAAGAAAAAAAAATATTTAAAATACAAAACCAAATAAGAAACATATAAAAACAAGTCATATTTTCATGAATATACTTTCTGGGATTAGTTGATTTGAAAAAAAAAACTGAAGGTTGCTAGATATGAATGTATTTATTCATTAAAACTCAATATTATCTTTAATTCCGTGTGATTAAAAAAGACACCATTATAACAAAACATTGATGTATTAATTTGTTTATGATTACGTGTATTAGAAATCTAATTCGCAGCAAACATTTTTTAAATATTAAACGGTATATCTATTCTAAAAACATATTAAATTGTTTACATTCAAATTTAATTAATGAACATTTATTATGAATTTTCATAATCAGTGTTTCTTATATACGTATTTCAAATCAAACATGCTGCATATCCATCTATATCTCTAGGACAAGAGAAATAAATGTAATTTCCTACAACGATATTTCCTTTAAGAAATTAACAGCCGAATTTTTTAGTACTTTAATATCCCAACATGGTTGATCATCTTTTTCATACTCAAAGTTTTGCATCACTTATTACTCTTCCCAATGACATTGCATTACCAGTATAATAGAATCATGTTTTGCTCAGATAAAAGACTGAGTAAATGCAGTATTTATGCCGCGGCAATTTATAATCTTTTCAAAAGTGCATCTCAATGTGCATGCAGCTATGATGAGATAAACAAATTTTACATCAACATTTTTTATGTCCTTTAAATGGTGTTTACTTATTCCTTATTTTCACTGAAAGTATAGACCCGAATTACTCTATCGAAATAGAATTTTAAAATGCTTTTCATACAAAATATGAAATTAGATATGCTTTAAATTCTTCAAAATTACAAGTATTTTTTAATGAAAATACAGCACTGTTTTTTTTTTTCTTTTTGATTAAAAAAATAGCATTATAAAAAAAAACCAATATAATATCAAGTTTTTAGGCATGCATGTATTACAAATCTAATAGACAGTAATAATTTTTAACTTATTAAATGTATAATCTATTACGAAAAAAATAATTTGTTAGCATTCATATTTTTATAATATGAATAAGTTGTTTATATTATAACACTAGCAAAACCCGCAGCTTTGCTCGCGTATTTCTTGATAAATTCCAAGTGGTATTTGTTGGCCTATTTTCATCACAGGAAATTTGACTGCCACAGATAATTCAGAAATTACTAATTAAGCCACACTAATTAAGCAAATTTCTGTAATAACTATATCACAGAAATTGCAATTTTAAAACTTTTCTGTTCCTGCTCACATTAAAATTTCAAAATTTTTAAAAACTGTTCTGCGGATGCATTTGTATCTCTAACGTAACAGCTATGTAAAATTTCAAGTTTCTATCCCTAACAATTTCAGATAAATCATTGTTTAGAAGGTTTTTAGAACTTTTCCATCTTATTTCACTTCTTTAAATTTCGATTTTTTTTAGAAACCGTTTTTAGCGATCACTGAAATCTTAAAATTATCCACTGTGCTAAATTTCAACTTCTATATCAGCAGCATCACTAAAATCGCAATTTTGGAATTTTTTTGCTTCTGTACCTTTTTTAAATTTTGAATTTTGTAAAAACTATTCTGTGGGAACATTTACGTATAAAAAAATAACATGCATGTTAAATTCTAAGTTTCTATCGCTAACAATTTAGAAAAAAATATATATATAACGTTTTCCGCTCAGTTTACACCTTAAAACTTCGAAATTTTAATAGACTGTTTTTACCGAGAGTCTGCATCTTAAAAGTTACAACTATATACTAAATTTCTAGTTTCTAACCCGAATAAATCCAATTAAATCATGTAGAACGTTTTTAGACCGTTTTCCGCTCATTTCAGCTTGTTAAATTTCGATTTTTTAAAAACCGTTAGCATTCGCATTTTAAGAGTAGCCACCATCCCAAATACGAAGCTTCTATACCAGCTGTATCACATTAATTGCAATTTTAGTACGGTTTTATTTTTGTTCCTGTCCTCTTACATTTCGCAGTTTTAGTAAACTGTTCTGGGTGATCATTTACGTGAGTAACAGCCAGGCGAAATTTTAAGTTTCTAGCTTTAATAGTTCCAAATAAATCGTAATTTAGAACGTTTTTAGAATGCTTCTTGGGCATTTTACACTTTTAAATTTCGTTATTTTTTTTAAATTGTTTTGTGCGACCATTTATGACATAAAAGCAACAACGATGACAAATTTTACGTTTCTACCCCTAACAATTCCATAGTAATTGCAATTTAGAATGCTTTTTAAACACTTTCCGCTCATTTCACCCTTTGAAATTTTGAATTTCTTTACAAACCATTGTTAGCGAGCATTTGTATCTTAAAAGTAACCGACATGCCAAATTTGAAATTTCTAATCCTGTTGGTGAAAAAAAAAAATTAATTTAGAATTTTTTTTTCTTTTTCACCATTTTAAATTTCGATTTATTTTAAAAACTCTTCTGTGTGTGCACTTGTGTCTTAAAACGTATCAGCCATGTCAAATTTCAAGTTCCTGTCCTTAACAATTCCATAGAAATCGTAATTTAGAATGTTTTTAGAACAGTTTTCCCCCATATCACCCTTTTAAATTTCGATTTTTTTAGAAACTGTCCTTAGAGATTATGTAAATCTTATAAGTTACTACCTTGCCAAATTTCAAGTTTCTAATCCCTTCAGTATAATAAAAATTGCAATTTTAGAACGCTCTTCGCTCTTGCAACCCCCTAAAGGTAGTATATAGCCTGTGTTAGAGCACAGACTGTCACCATAAATTTGCGAGCATTACGATTAAAATCGGTTCGGTAGTTTCAAAGATTCCATACATTTTAGAAACAGTTCTTAGGGAGCAGTTACATCTTATAAGTAACTACCATGCCAAATTTGAAGTTTCCAGTTCCTTCAGTATAAAAAAGATCGAAATTTTAGAACGATGTTCGCTCTTGAACACACCTGTGGTAGTGGCGCCGACATAAAATATAACCTATGTTACAGCAGGGACTGTTACCATCCATTTGCCACCATCACTTTTGAAAATGGTTCTGTAGTTCCAGAGATTCCATAGAAATTGTAATTTAGAATGTTTTTAGAACGCTTTTCGCTCATCTCACCCTTTTAAATTTCAATTTTTTTTTTTAGAATTCGTTCTTAGAGAGCATTTACATCTTATAAGTAATTACAATGACAAATTTCATGTTTCTAGCTCCTTCAGTATAAAAAAAAAATCGAAATTTTAAAACGTTTTTTGCCGCTGCACCCCTCTGAGAGTAGTGGCACCGACATAAAATATAGCCTATGTTGGAGCAGGGATTGTCACTATCAATCTGCCACCATCACTTTTCAAATTGCTTCAGAAGTTCCAGAGATTACCCCCTACAAACAAACAAACAAAAAAACAATCGTTACTTCTTTATAATATTAGTATAGATGAAAAATTTTTTGTGTTTCATACCAGTCTATTTCAGAAGAAATGCGTAATATAGCCGTGTTATTTCTTTACTTATTAAAAAAATTATCTTTTATGTAACATAATAAATTCTTTACATTCATGTTTTATAATATGAGAAAATTATTATTAATTTTCGCAATCTAAAAAGTTTCTGCGTTTCTTGCATGAATATTTCAAACCAAGCATGCTGCTCTTCAATCTGAATCTGCAGGACAAAATAAAGATGTATTTTCCTGTCAACAATTTTCCCAGGGAAAATTTACAGCTGAAACGTTTTAGTAACCTAGTGTCCACGCATGGATGATAGTCATTCTGATCCACAAAGCTTTGCAACGCTATTACTTTCACTTGAGGCAATGTATCACTGGGATTACTGGATCGTTTTTCACTTTAACGAAAGATTGAGTTATATTTTTCATCGGGGTAATTTATGCTTCCTTACAAAAATACATTTGAATGAAAATACTTACAGAGCTCAGAAAATATCAACCAAAAATATTTTTATTCTTCGAAATGTATTTTCATGTTGTTTTTTTTTTCCTTTATGATTCATGTAATAAAAAAATATATTAACCATTCGAAATAGATAAAAAACATATTCCACACACTTATGAATTTCCCGATTATTTATTTTCTCCGTAAGAATTGCTCAATGAGAGTTCAAAATATCTTTCATAAACTTAGAAGTGCTATAAGTTCTAGAATAATTTTTAAAGAATTTTTTAATAAGAGTATAAGAGAGTAAGAGAAAGATATTAAAAGTTTGCATCTTTTTGATAAAAAAAATGTCTCACATTGTCACAATAACGTGTATTCATTCCTTTTATTCTTATGTGTATTAAAATCTAATTACCAATGAATATGTTTTACTTATTATAAATAAATGTATTATAAAACATATTAATATCCCAACACTCAAATTTTGAATTAATAAAACATTACTACTAATATTCATAATCTGTAAAATTTCCGCGTTTCTTATATGAATATTTCAAATCAAAAATGCTGTACACCTATAGGAATCTGTAGAACAAAGAAAAGATGGATTTTCTTATACACAATTTTTTAAGGTAAATTAAATAAGAAATACTTTAAAAACTTATCCACGTATAGATCCAAGTATAAGATCCAAGAGATCCAAGTATATCCACGTGACATCATCATTCTGTTCGCAACACTTTGGAACGCTCTTACTGTTCCCCAAAGCAATGCAGCTGCGGCATTGCTGTATTGTCTTCCACTCCGGACAGTGACAGGAAATGCAATATTTGTATTGACGAAAAGTGCTCTACAAATTTAAATGTGCAGACACATTCCTTTATGAGTGTGGCGCAGAGGCGTCGGGTCCCCATTATTATTTCACATGCCCGCTAACTACACAGCAGCACATTAAGAAGCGTACTATCCCTTCCAAGGAATGGCTTCCCAATATTCTAAACAGGTACAACCTTAACAAAAATGTACTTAAAAAATATATATTTCTGAGAGGCCTTTCAAACCTTAACCGGTAGTCGTCAGCTGCCACTCCTAATGCACAACATCTACTCAGTCCCTGCCAACTGTCGCGTACAGGGTCCTTCCCTGGAAGTGTCGGCTCATATGCGATCTGATCTTCACTTATTTCAATCCCGTCACTTGTCGCGTTTAACGGTGGGTCCAGCTCCGGCTAAAGTTTGCATTATTTTTATTTTCTAAGACCTTAATAAAGGGAAAAAGGAGAGACATTATGCTCTACAGACATGTTTTACTGGTCTGATCAGTCCCTCTTAGGCTATCAAATAAAATAAAATATTTGTATCAAGGTCATTTGTGGTTCTTTTTGAAATTATATTTCAATGCGCAGACATGCTGAGTTAAAACGATTTCAGATCAACATTCTTCATGTTCTTTGAAGGTTATTCTTATTTGTTAATTTATCCACAAGAAACGCCAAATTAGTCTGTCGAAATAGAGTTTCAAGATATTCCAATAAAAGTTATAAAATTTGAAATGTGCACTATAACACTTTATAATAATATTTATTAAAGGCAAAACAATACTGACAAATTATGACAGATTCTGTGTGATTAAGTAAGATATTATTACAATAAAAGAACCCATTAATATTTTTATTATTTTGCGTATTTAAAATCTAATTCGCAATGAACATTTTTTACTTATTAAAAGAGAAATATATTATAAAACATATGTTTAATACTTCACATTCAAATTTTAATAATATGAAAAAAATATATTGTTAATTTTTAAGATTCTTCCTTACACAAATATTTCAAATCAAACATAGTACACTTCCATCTGAATCTGTAGCATAAGGAAAATATGTACTTTTCTATAAGCTATACATTACTTGGTTATATTTATAACTGAAGTAATTTAGTAGCCTAGTGTGGAGATGATTATTATTATGACATACAAAGATTTGAAATGCTATTATTTCCACCACTGGCATTACAAAATAGTATTTATTCTTCAGTGAAGAATTGGGTAAATGCAATATTTGTGTTGCTGTAATTTCTACTCCTTTACGAAAATGTGCGAACTTAAAATTTTTGGACAAATGTTTTTCATATTCTATGAAGTCTATGTTCTTTTTCTTAGTTACTTGTTTAAGAAAATCTAAACTAAATCTTCGCAACAGAACATGAAAACTATACTCGTAAAAATTTCTTATACGAGGAATACTTTAACATCTGCAAAGTTATTAGTATTGGCTTGTTTTACTTATTTAAAACCAAATGTATTATGAAACGTATTAAAGTTTTAATATTCAAATATTAATAACATGAGAAGATTATTGCTAATTATCATAATCTGAAAAATTTGTGTGTTCCGCATACGAATATTTCAAATCTAACTTCATCTGAGTCTGCAAGACAAGGAAAAAATGTACTTACCTGTAAGTAATATTCGTTGTTGAAATTTATAGCTGAAATGTGTTAGTAGCTTTTCATGGATAATCATCGTTTCTATCAAAAACGTTTTACAACCCTATTACTTTTTCTGGAAGCTGTGTATCACGAGCATTACAGGCGATCGCATTTCACTCCGGAGAAACATTGAACAAATGCAATATTTGTGTGGCTGTACTTTTATGATTCTATGTGAAAATACATCACAATTCGAAGATTTCTGATATTTGAAAATTTCATATCAACATCATTTATATTCTTTAAAGAATGTTGTATTATTGTTTATATTCGCTGTAAGAAACACTAAAATAATTGAATAGAAATAGGGCTTCAAATTATTTTCCATATATATGAAATTAGAAAAGCTTCAAAGTAAGTTTGTTTTAATAAAAATACATTTTTATTTTCTTTTTGATTAAAAAAAGATAACATCATCACAAAACGATGTACTAAATTGTTTGTGCATTTGTGAATTAAAATTTTAATTTGCAATGATTTTTATTTACTGAAAGATAAACTTATTATAAAGCATATCAAATTCTTAACATTCAAATTTTAATAATATGAATAAATCATTTCTAATTACCGTGAGCTGAATGAGTCACGTGTTTCTTACAT
The DNA here is from genome assembly GCA_963931845.1 of Maratus michaelseni. Lineage (NCBI taxonomy): Eukaryota > Metazoa > Arthropoda > Arachnida > Araneae > Salticidae > Maratus > Maratus michaelseni. The sequence goes on along the minus strand of OZ007591.1, from coordinate 121,137,957 downwards.
AAAAAATTCAAATAAAACACTCCCAACTGAATTTGCAGGACAAAGAGAAAAAAAGTACTTCCCTGTAAACAACGATCCTTCAGAAAATTTGCAGCTGAAATGTTTTAGTAGCTTGTGAATCTCCGCATGGATGATTATCTACTGAACTTTACATCGGCATTACTTCCCCCGAGACAGTGTATCACTAGCTTTACTGGATCGTCTTTCACACCGAAAAAGATTGAGTGAATGCAATATTTGTGTAGTTTTAATTTATTCTCCTTTTTAACACTTTCCAACCTAGTTGAAAAGTGTTTATGACTTCGGTTTGTCTGCCGTATGGCCGTCTGCCGTCTGGCCGTCTGGCGTCTGTCCGTGCTCTAACTCCCGTAAATATGCACTTATAGTTTTTTTACAGGGACACTCAAAAGAATTCAGTTACATTACGGTCTACGGGGAAAAATCATTTGCGGTTTATTTTAATGATGTTACACAATTTTAAACATATTGTAATTGATATATATCACTAAGGTGCATTACAAGAAGCTTAATATGGAATAGGGTGTGCATAGCACTTATAGTTACTTTACAGGGACAGTCAAAATAATTCCGTTACATTACGTCTATAGAGAAAAATCGTTTGCGGTTCAATTAAATAATGTTTCACTATTTTAAACGCATTGAAATTATATATATCACTAAGGTGCATTACAAGAGGCTTACTACAGAATATTGTATGTATAGCAGTCATCGTCCATTTACAGGGACACACAAAAGAATTATCTACTGTCTGTTAACAATAATTCCTGAAAGTGCGTTTTAAGTTACTGAACGCAATTTTAATTTTAACTCACTTTTTGTCTATTACTTGGTGTGTATAAATTCTGTAGATCATATACAGGGCAGCACAAAAGTTCGCGAACACATTTCCGTTTATTGACAGAAATTCCAGAAGGAGAATTTTAATCTGTGCTACGCGTTTCCTAACTAAACTAAAATGTAGCATCCTTTGTATATACAAATCTATAGATCATATACATATCATATCTATAGATATATACAAATCTATAGATCATATACAGGGCTGAATAAAAGTATTCGGATATTTTTCCGAATATTGTATATGTTGGAAATTCCTGAAATTACGTTTTTAAATATGTTATGCATTTTCCAAATTGTTTACTTAGATGTTATCTTTCAGCTTATTAACCCTTTCCGGCACGGAGTAATTCTCTTTTTAAAATGATGAAATTATGGACTGACACCGTAAAAGAATTCATTAGAAAAGAAAAACTTGCTTATTTTCCCGTACTTTATAAAAAGAAAAATTTAAATAAATAATCTTGGTGCCGTTTGTCAGTTTTGGAATTAAAATTAGGTGTCCTTTTTTGTGGACACCGCCCGCTAAAGGGTTAAATGGTAATGATTTGTAAAATTACTTTGGAAGCGTTGGAAAGTGTTACATAATCTATGCTTGACGCATGATTTTTCGTTCTTGTTTAATGTATCTGAATGAGCAGACATGTTTATATCAAAAATTGCATATAATACATTTTTTATGTTCTTTGAAGAGTATTTTCTCCCTCAGAAATAACTATTAAAGCGTTTGCAGTACTTTATTAATATTATTGGTAGCAGATAAATTAGAATTGATTAGTCGGAAAGAAATATATCTATATTGTAAATTGACAGTCGCAAAGAAATCTCTCTATATTATAAAGCAAAAACATGTCCACGAATAACGATGACGTTATATCGAAGGTAGAAACGATGTAAACAATCGATTTCCCTTTTTTCTCAAATTGAATTACGTTTAAACATAACATAATTTTAATTTTTACGCCATTGAATAGGTCGAAAAAAATACTTTAAATTGAAGCTTGTTTGAAAACTGTATCACAATTTACTGATTTTTTTCTGTTTTTTTAAATAATTTCCAAGCACGAATTATTTTTAAAATCTATCTGTATCACATGTAGTTAGATTACAAAAGATTAACTTGTTTGCATTTCAATATAAATAGTTTAGCGTTTGTTTCTGGTTATTATTCCACAACGAAATTAACAGTTCATCAGTCAATCAATCAAACAAACAATTAATTAATATAATTAAACACAAGTTTAACAATATTCAATAAAAGTACGTGCTTCAGAATCAAAAAGGTTGCTGCAAATAGCAAAATCATTGGCGATTTCTTCGACTGTTAATCTCTGGCATGTGACTAATAGGAAAGTATTGCTTTTAATAAATTTCAAAATTTTTATTTGAATACATAATTGAATTTTTACTGTCGTTAGTGGGCGATCTAAAGATAAGGTTAGATCCTCATGTATAAAATAATAATCAATAATTATGTTAATTTAAAAAATTCTAAATTGCATAATAATTGTATTTTTTATTTTTATTTCTAGACGACCGATCAATGTATAGTTTAGCTAATGTCAAGCCAAAAGTGTTTATAAAATGGCTTGAAATCTCCTTAATAGTTCTCGAGAAAAATATACATTAGTATCAGATATTTCACGTTTTATTTCACAACTGTTGCAGTAAACCTTAATACTTTACAACTATAAGTATTTTTTAATGAAAGAACAATGTATATATATATTTTTATTTTTTTTATTAAAACTGATATTATTACAAAGCGTTGTGTTAAAGTATTTTTGTTTGTATGTGTAAGAATCTAATTCGCAATGCACATGTTTTATTTATTAAAAAACAAATTGAAACATATGATTGGAACACATTATGAAACATATTAAATTCCTTACATACAAATTTTGACAATGCAAACTAATTATTTAATTTTCATAAACCGAAATATTCATGTATTTCTTACATGAATATTTGAAATAAACATGCTGTAATTCCACCTAAAGCGACGGGACATCGAAAAAATGTATTTTCCTATCAAAAAGTTTTCCCTGGAGAAATTTACATCTGAAACGCATTAATAACTTAGTGTCCCACATGGTTATTATCTTTTTGATCCAAAATATATGCATCATTTCCTCCGAGGCAATGTATGACTAGTATTACAGAATCTTCTGTTGCTCCGGTGGAAGATTGAGCAAATGCAACATATGGGCCACCGCAAATTATGATCCTTTTAGAAAATAAATGTCAATATGAAGATTTGACGCATTTGAAAATTTCATATTTTTTTTTATTTGAATATATGTTTTTGTTCCTTTATTTTCCGTTATAATCTTTATTATCCGAGTTAAAAAAAAAACTTTACAACAAAATGTTTTAATTCTTTGCAAAGTTGTTTGTTGTTTTTTATTTATTTTATTTTATTTTATTTTTTATTTTCTAAGTAATAAACCTAAAAAAATTTATAGAAATAGATATTATTTTCATTATATTATCTAAAAATGATGAAACTAGAGACACTTTAATTTTTCCATAATCATAAGTATTAAAAATATAATATTACTAGAAAAGATGTATTACTTATTTGTAAAAGAATAGCTATTGTTTTCATTAACTGCAGGAAATGGCTTTAAAAGTATGATAAAAGCTCTCTGATTATCTAAAATAAATCGATCTATTATTTTTAACACTTTCCAACCTAGTTGAAAAGTGTTTATGACTTCGGTTTGTCTGGCCGTCTGGCCGTCTGCCGTCTGGCCGTCTGGCCGTCTGGCCGTCTGGCCGTCTGCCGTCTGCCGTCTGTCCGTGCTCTAACTCCCGTAAATATGCTCGGATTGCCCTGCAATTTTTATATGTTATAATCGTTATCTATAGCATGTTCCCTATTTCAATGGAAGTGTGTAGCACTTATAGTTTTTTTACAGGGACACTCAAAAGAATTCCGTTACATTGCGGTCTATGGGGAAAAATCATTTGCGGTTTATTTAAATAATGTTTGACTATTTTAAACGCAATGAAATTTATATATATCACTAAGGTGCATTAGAAGAAGCTTAATATGGAATAGGGTGTGCATAGCACTTATACTTACTTTACAGGGACAGTCAAAAGAATTCCGTTACATTACGTCTATGGAGAAAAATCGTCTGCGGTTTATTTAAATAATGTTTCCCTATTTTAAACGCATTGAAATTTATATAAGGTTCATTACAAGAGACTTACTACAGAATATTGTGTGTATAGCAGTCATCGTTCATTTACAGGGACACACAAAAGAATTCTCTACTGTATGTTAACAATAATTCCTGGAAGTGCGTTTTAAGTTACTGAACGCGATTTTAATTTTAAATCGCTTTTTGTATATTACGTGGTGTGTATAAATTCTGTAGATCCTATACAGGGAAGCACAAAAGTTCGGGAACACATTTCAGTATTATTTAACTCCAGACGGAGAATTTTAAACTGTGCTACGTGTTTCCTAACTGAACTAAAATTTAGCATCCTATGTAGTATATATACAAATCTATAAATCCTATACAGGGCTGAATAAAAGTATTCGGATTACTTAGATGTTATCTTTTAGCTGATTAAAGAGTATGATTCGTAAAATTATTTTGGAGGCGTTGGAAAGTGTTACATAATCTATGCTTGACGCATGATTTTTCGTTCTTGTTGTATGTTGAAAAAGTTATTTCCAAATTTTATACGTAATTCCATTTGTGCAGAACTCCACTATTTATATACATATTTAATGCTTAGTTGATTTGCGGATTTTATTAATTCCAAACTAATGAATCATGAATTATTTTTTTATATGTTTGATTTTATAAAAATTATATAAAACTTTTTTTTTGAAATTATGTAATACTGACTTTTTCAGGGTTTCGTTCATCTCACGAAACCCTATTACTCCCGCTTCGTTGTCTGTCTGTCACAGAGCCATTCTCAAAAACTATGTAACTTACAGAGTTGAAACTTTGTGTATATACCTGAATACTAGCTATAAAGAGCTCAAAATATTAAAATTTGAAAATTTCGTATTATTTTAATAAATAGAGATAAAAAACTAAAATTCTAACAGCCTTTTCCTATTAAATTTAAACATTTTTCGTTATAGCAGATGCCAAAAATTAAAAATCCACGAGGAAATTATTTCTACAATAATTAATTTTCTATCAGACGATTTCCACGTGAAAAATGAAAATGAAATAAAAAGTTTCACCAATTAAAAAAAAGATTAATATGAAATAAAATTGATTGACGTCATAGTGGTAGTAAAACAGAAAGATTTCTCAATAATACAAGGAGTATGAGTATGTGTATGTACACAAAACAGATTAATATCACGTCATTAGAGAATGAAAAAGAAAATCTGACGTCATATCGGAAGTTTAACGAGTTGGGTTGGGTTGATTATTGACGGCCAATTATCTACACTAGGGATATAGGCCCGGGGGGAGTGCCCTACGTGGGGGTCTTTCTAAGGGAACCTAATCTGTATTTACGCATGGATAAATCCACGGCTCGAAGAAAACCACGAAAACTCCGAACGATTAGGCCGACGGGCGCGATTGGGATCGAACCCAGCACCTCCCGTCTACCAGCTTCGAGAGCACAACCTCTCAGCCACTGGTGGGGCTGGAAGTTTAACGGATTTTTCAAATGTTTCAGAATAATACAAAGCGAGGATCAATATGAGAATAGAGAATAGTAAACATATGAGTTTGAGGAACGTATTGAATCATGATAAAAACCCGATTATGGAAATACTTGCATATTTTAACATTTTGTAGGTGTACAACATGTTTAATTTTGAAATTAATTTTTTTTTAAATATCGCATTTAGTCCACATGACAGATATCATTATGAAAGAATATAATAGAGGGCTTCGCCCGCTGTCGGGCTGGTTTAGATATTCGAAAAAACGAGAAAAATAGACAGGTGAATTTTTACTTTATAAAAAACATGACTTTTTCTTTTTGGTTGCTAAATGAAATTTATTTGGATTTATTAAAGAAATGATAAAGTGTTTTGAAAGGAATATTAAACGAAACCCTTTGAGCGATCTTCGATCACACTTACCCACTTGTTTAATAGTTTGCATGCCACTCCAGTGTACCAAAGGGAACTTTGACCATAAAAAAAGAACCATATCAATTCATGTGAATACTGGAAAGAAAAAAAAAAGAAAAATTCATTGAGAGTTTTAATTTAAAGGATTAAAAATCTATCTCATAAGCAGATTTTGTTTATTCATCAATGAGTTGGTTGCTTGATTATGAGTTCTACGGTCACATTTTTCATACGAGGGATTAAACAGACCGTGACATCCGTTTAAAGTAGAATCTGACCCACTGCAAACATTTAAGCCTGAGTTGGAATTCGAATCCAGAACCCCTTGTCCAGGTAGCCAGCATCCTAACCACTGGACATATAGGTTGGCTTTTCACTACTGGGTGAAATAATATCTTTAAAAAATTTACCGTGAAAAAGTTTTGACTAATCTTAGCCACTCTGGTGCATAAACTGCCAATTAGGCAGCATATCTTTTTTTTTTACAACTAAAACAGACAACACAATCCCAAATAGTTTATTATTTTTTAATGCTCATTTACATCTCAAGTCTAATAATTTATCCTAAGAAATTTATATTTGTTTACTCTTGAAAGGTAAATCCTAATATATTAATACAGTAATATTTTAACTTCAATAATATTGTTAGAAAGAGTACTTTGTTTGTTGAAACCGCCAACAGATGAAACAACCAAAATTTGTACTGTATTTGTTCTACTACAGAACAACTGTTTCATCAAAGTTGGTAAAATAGTTCATTGTGTGTAACAAGCAAAAAGGCTGTTGGGATTAAAAATCCTATAAAAAGATCATTTTTACAGAAGATGTCAGCATTCCAAAGGAACACATTTAAAACTTTTAACGTGCAAACTCCTAAATGTTTAATCATCTTATTGTTTGTACATATATTCAAGTATTTCTGCTTTTGATATTGTCAGTGCTGATACGAGTATTCTGTGAGCAATATCTGTTCTATGTATATTCTTCCATTTAATAAATTTATTCTTTCATCTTAAGAAAAACATTCATCTTAATTTTAAATTCGATAACACACAGAACTAAAAGCTATACTTTTTTTTATTATTTCATCCACTATTAAAGAACAATCTACCCACGTCATTTGGAATAAATTTCTTGCAGATATGAACAAGCTACTGTTGAGTTTCACATTGTGATCAAGTCATGGTTTTCATAAATGACTACCTCAAATCAAAAATGAGCATTTTTCACCACAAATTACAAATCATGGGGAAAATGTTATTTCCGATAACTAGCATTTCTTAGAGACATTTACAGCTGAAATGGTTTAGTAGATAAGTGTCACCGCATGTATTATCATCTTTCTGATACACAAAGCTTTGAATTGATATTACGTTTCCCCGAGACAGTGAATTACCAGCATTACTGAATCGTTCAGTGTAAATTCAATATTTATGTTGCAATAATTTATGCTCCTTTACGAAAATACAGCTGGGCGTGAAGATTTGTCAGTATATGAGCATTTTAAAACAACATATTTTATGTTCTTTAAAAATTATTTTTTCCTGCAAAATAAACGTCATATTAATCTATTGAACGCATATCTTCATTAAATAAGATACAATTCAAAATACATTAAAACTTTAATCGTTAGCACATTTTAAAAACACATTATTTTATTACGACAAATTGAGGGGTTATTTTTATTTGAATTATAAAGTAATTAAAAGTGATTTTTTTTTTGTTAATTTATAAGAAGATAATTCTTTTAGAAAATATATTAATTTGTTAGCATTTAAACTTTGAAGATATTAACAAATTATTATATTTCATGATCTGAATAATTTGAATATTTTTTTGATAAATATTTCAATTCATAAAACTGTTCGAAAAATACACGGGAAGAAAGAGTTTTTTTTTTCTTTTCGTGAACTAGAAAAACAATTTATAATAAATTATTGTTACTATTCAGGATAAATGTAACATAACCCAGAAAATTAATACATTAAAATACTAAAATTTTATGATTTTAAGTATTCGTGCACTTTTAGTTGAAACACGAAGAAAAGTACTTATAAAAACAACTTTCCTAGTTTAATTTACAGCAGAGATGCTTTAATACCTTAAAGTCTTCTACGGGTGTTCAATATTTCTGATTTACAAAACTCTTCATCGCTGGCTTACTTCTCCGTGAAGCAATGCAACACAAATAAAACAGAGTCGTCTTTCTATCTAGGTGGAAGATTGTTTAAATTCAATAGTTATGTTGTATTAATTTATGCTGATTTGCCAAAATATATCTCAATGCAAAGATTTACCTATATATAAAAATTTCAAAAAAATAAATAAATAAAATTATTTCTTCAGAGATATTTTTTCTGCGAAAAAAAAAACCAAATTAATCTTCTGAAATAAATCATAAACATACATTTATTAAGTACGATGAGATTTGAAATTATTTAACTTTTCCACTATTGTAAGTATCTTTGATTTAAAAAAAAAAAAAAAAAATATAAATACACTTTTTTTTTAGTTTCTTTCTAAATTTAAACGAAATCATTAACACAAATTCACAAATTTAAATATAAAAGTTTCCATTCTTATTTGAATTAAAAAAGTAAATTACAAAAAATTATTTTTTTTAAACTTTTTTTAAAGGATCAGTGCATTATAAAACTTATTAAGTTGTTAGAATCCTATAAAATCCAAATTTTAATAATATGAACAAGTACTTTTTGAAATTTGAACAATTCATATATTGCTTATGTATATTTAAAACAAAGGCAAAAAAAAGTTAAAATAATCACGAGAAAGTAGGGTATTATATTTATATATATGTGTGTGTGTGTGTGCGCGCGCGCGCGTGCGTGTCTGTAAAACGGAAAAACAATTCGTAACAAAATTTTGTTATTTTTGAGGTTAAATGCATCATTACATAGACAAATTCGTGGGAAATATATATATATGTGTCTCTGTTTGTGTGAAACAGAAAAGCAATTCATAATAAAAGTTAGTTAATTTTGAGGATAAATGCATCATTACACAGACAATTTCTAAAATTAATTTGAGCCAGTTTTCATGATTTAAAACATTCATGCATTTTTTGTAGGAATATTTTCAAATAAAATAGGCTGCACTTTCATATGAAGTTCCAAGATTGAAAAAAAAAATGTACTTACCTAGCAAAAATCTTTCCTAGGGGAACTTTACAGCTGAAATGCTTTAGTAGCTTAGTGTGCTGCATGGATGATCATCTTTCTGATCCACTAAGCTTCGCATCGCTATTACTTTCCCCCGAGGCAAATACTACACCAGCATCACAGAAGCGTCATTTTACGCCGAGTGGAAGATCGTGTAAATGCAATATTTATGTTTCGGTAATTTATGTTTCTTTACGAAAATACATCTAAATGCGAAAAAAAAAAATCATTTATTTCAAAATTTCAAAATACAATATTTAATATTCTATCAAGAACTTTTTTCTGCGAAAGAAACATCGATTTAATCAACTTAAATGGAGTAGCATAAATAAATATGAATAAATTACAAGGAAACGTCAATTCTTCAATTTTTTCAAAATCGTAATCAGTTTTGAACGCAAGCAAATAAATAAATTAATTTAAAAAAATCAGCACCACAAAATGACATTATTGTTTTTTTATTGTAATTTCAACTAAAAATGTAATAATGTGATAATGTTAATGAACATTTTTTGCTTTTAAAAGTAAGTCCATTATGAAATATATTAATTTGTTAGAATTCAAACTATTTAAATATTAACAAAATGTTATTATTTTACATATTATGAATAATTCGTATATTCCCTACTTGTGAATTTTAAATCAACGGAAAAAAATTCGTATAATGCAAGAGAAAATAATATTTTATATAAAATCGAAAAGCAATTTATAATAAGTGAATGTTATTTTTGACGATAAATGCAACATAACACAGACAATTTTTAAAATTAGCCACATTCAAATTTTACTATGTAAAATATTCATGTATTTTTACATGAAATTTTGAAATCAAATATGCTACATTTTTATATCAGATTGATTAAATTGGAATAAAATGTACTTTCCTATTAACAATTTTCTTTACAGAAATTTACAGCTGAAATGATTTAATAGCTTACCATACTGTAAAATGTTTCGTAGAATTACAGCGTTTGTATAGTAAATTTTATAGTACTAGGGGGTTTCTGCTCCCTACGAGTTACGCTCGCCAACAGCCGTCTAGACAATACAGGCTCTAAAAACGCGCTAATATGCTCTGTTTTAAAAATATTACAATGAATACGAAATATTAAGTAACATTATCACGAATAGTGGCGATCTTCTGTAACCGAGTTGCCATTCATTTCCTTTTGACAGTGGGATTTTTCGATGCCCAATGCTGCAACCACCGTTCCTGTGATAGCTGAAGGCCATTTTAGGGATTGATTAATAAAGATCATTTACACATTTGAAAATCAATTTGTATAAAATGGTTAAGTAAAAATATCGCTGCTACCCGGACTTTTATAACGACGTATGGGTGGCGTTTTCTTATTTTGGGTTCGAGACTACAAAAATTCGTCTGCTTGTGAATAAAATTCAGAACCACCCCACTGAACAGAATTCTGTTTAGAAACTACACTCTGTACTACACTCTAAACTGTTTAGAAACTCTTTACGCTTACAAGTTGTTTTTATATCGAGTTTTAGGTATTTTCATAAACAGGTCTACGTTGTACATGATTTTTTTTTCCATGACTTAATTCAACGTCAGGCATATTTTTCATGTTATTTCTCTAAGTATTGAAATGGAAATTTTTCGTTTAGATGCTATAAGAAAATCGTTTTAAATGCATTGTTTTAAATTTAAGCTAATTTTCCCATTTAATGCTTTTCGCACGTAATGATTTACAATTATTTAAGCTTTCTTAATTTTTAATAATCACGTGTAAATTGATTGGAAATATTATTTTATCAGCTTTTTAAATATGATGTTATTTTTACCATTTTTCACGCCTTTCGCGGGTAATAATTGAATTTAAAAAAAAAATTCTTTTTCGTTTAATATTCACGTGTAAATATATATTTTTTCAATTGTAAAATATTTCGAAATATTATTATTAGTGCTTTTTTTTCATTTGGCAACAATACAACATGTAAAAAATGACTTTTTCGAAGTATATTACATAAATCGCTATTGAAATATTGAAATATTTAACAAAAAATGAAAACGGAAACTCAAAAAAAAAGACGTTAAGAAAGATGAATGCACTTTGCGCGCCACAAAATAGTCAACTGTGTGTCTGCGAAATACGGTTAAATTGCTATGGATAGTTTTTGATGCTATAAAACATTTTTAACTAAACTACTTTGTGCCATAAAATTTGCAGCTCTTAAAATAATTCTTAAATTTAAAACTAGTCGTTGGGGACCACCGTAATACTTACCCATCATGGAAATGCATAATATAAAATATGAAAATAAAACATGTGTAATAAAATGTATTGCAATTCAAATAAAATCATGGCGTGATGACGTCATAAACTTTAAATGCTCTATTACTTAATTGTGTAAGAGAAACATCCTTATAACTCTAAAAATGATAATCCTATTAACTAACAGTTTACTGCGTCGGATTAAGCGTCTAATTTCCAATTAAAATATATCTTTCAATTGAAATTTAAATAAAATACAGGGTCATGAAAAATCCAAGCGTTTGGAAAATAGGATTACAAATATCTCGCCAACTAATTATCTGGTCGACTTCATTCTTTATGCAAAATTTATGTTTTTTCATTGTGTTATATATTCACTCCTTAAAATAAACAATTTCGAAAATTTTTATATACTTTTTACCAGAACGAATATTTCGAGAGTCCGAAAAAAACAGTTCCGGATAATCGAGGTTACTGAAATTCAATAAGCTTCTTCAGATTATTACATACTAAGTACATATCAGATTTCAAGTCTCTATCTCAATTTGATTGGGAGATAGAGTGTCTACAGACACACACAGACAGACGGACGGCATTTTTTTTTTCTAAAAATATGTTTTTCGGAATCTCCAGTGTTTGAAACATGTAAATAAGTTTTTTTTTTTCGATTTTCAAAACGATTACAAGACTTACCCTATACTACGTCTGATGGGTAAGTAAAATGTCTGCTTCAGCGTGTTTATCGAACATTTCTCTATAAAATTACCAATTTTCATATTACTTACCCATCATACGTAGTATAGGGTAAATCTTGTAATCGTTTTGAAAATCGAAAAAAAAATTGACTTATTTTCACGTTTTAGACCTGGAGATTCCGAAAAACATATTTTTAGAATAAAAATTTTGCTGTCCGTCTGTCTGTGTGTGTGTCTGTAAACGCTCTATCTCCCGAACAAATTGAGATAGAGACTTTAAATTTGGTATGTACTTATTATGTAATAATGGGAAGAAGCTTATTGAATTTCAGTAACCTCGATTATCCGGAACTATTTTTTTCGGACTCTCGAAATATTCGTTCTGGTAAAAGGTATATAAAAGTTTTGGAGTTATAAGGAAGTTTCTTTTACGCAATTCAGTAATAGAAAATTAAAGTTTGTGACCTCATAAAGCCACGATTTTATTCGAATTGCAATGCATTTTATAAGTAGTTTACACATGTTTTATTTTCATATTTTATATTATGCATATCCATGATGGGTAATATTACGGTGGTCCCCAACGACTAGGTTTTATATGCAACAGTTTTCTTAATATTAGCTGAGAAAGTCAAATATCACAATAAATTCAACTTTTCATATGTCTCCAAACGGTTACAAGAACTATCATAAACTATATATTTTTCAAAACCTATAATATACAAATTCATTTGTTTCTCTGTTAATTTTCGATACTGTTGCATCTTCATTCTGCACAATAATTCTGCATCTAAATAAATTTCTCTATAATTATTTAATCTTTCTATATAATTTAAATTTAGTTTCCATGATCGTTAAAACATTAATTTATTCAACTGAATCTTACAGTGGAAATATTAATATTGGGTTCGTTAATTTTGATGAACATTGATATTAATGTTTGATTTAATATAAGTGTACAGTACTTACGAAAATCACTATAATTAATTTCATTTGTCTTTAAAATATTTTGCTGCCCGATGTACAAATGAATTGTTATTGATGTCAACTTATAACATCATAGCAATTTTGTAAATAACTATTTATATATGCAAATTATATATACAAATATATTATATATTTTGAAACCATTGGTATAAACTTTAGTATAAAATTGTAATTCAGTCTTTTTTTTTCTTTTGAAATTGTTAATTATTCTGTAAATGCTTATTAACTACTGCTTTTCTAATATAATTTGTGTAAATTGTAAATCTTACATCTAGATCTATGTGCAACTTACAATTTCGCTCGGCCAACCATAGGCGAAATTGGGCAACGCATGTGATTAATATTGTATTTATCTCTAAATTAATTTATTTCGTCATCGGAACGGAGACCAACCGCTTACCTCTAGGATTCTCTTGGGGGTCTAGCGGGTTCAGTTACGGGGTCTTCCTCCCCGTTGTTTCCTGGGTCCGGTCTTCTGGCCGTAGTATGGTAATTTTTTTTAACCTCTCGTGGACTGATTGGGCCTATATCTCACCTTGTCCACACTTGTCCACGAGTTGGTAATTTCGGTAAATTTCTGTATATGTAAATCCAAGCTAATTTTACGAAAAGAACATTTATGGTATGGATATATTTTAACTTCTACGTTGTTATTAGTATATTTAATTAAAAAAAAGTTATATTGATTTTTATTTATTTTTAATTAAAAAACATTAATAACTTAAAACGACACATAACATAAATTATTAAGAAACATTTTAACTTATTAATGTTAAATTTTATTAATATGTAAAAGCTGTGATGAATTTTAAAGATGTGGACAAGTCGTATATTTCTTACACAAATACTTCAAATAAAAAGTATATTCATTTTATAAAACAATATTTTTTTTTAACCTTATATTAAAAAAATTTTATCAATGACCATTTCATACGTTTTAAAAAATTTTATTTTTAAGGAACATTTTAATTTATTAGTATTATTCTCTATTAGCATGAAACAATTATTATGAATATTATAAGTAGGAACAAGTAACGTTTTTTTTTTTAATATTTTAAATAAAACGTAGTACATTTTCCTCTGAAGATGAAGGAAGAAAAATGTACTTTTATATAAACAACATTTCTTTGGGAAATTTAAAGCTAAAATCTTCTAGTAGCTTAGTGTCTCACATGGATGCTCATAATTCTGATATGCAAATCTGTGCTTCACTGCTACTTTCTCTAGGCCTAGATATTTAATGTATCACCTGCATTACAAAATTTTATATTGCTCTGCGTGGAAGATACAGTAAATACCATATTCGTGTTGCGGTAGCTTATACTTTTTTTACGAAAATATGTCTGAGTGCACAGATTTCCTTAGATAAAATAAAAGTTTGAAACAAAACTTTTTCATATTCCTTTAAGTGTATGTATTGTTTTTAATTATCTGTGAAAGAAAATGCAAAAAAAAAAATTTTGAAAAGAACATTAAAAATAAATCTAATAAAATTTCAGATACGGAAGATATTTTAACTTTTTCAAAATTATTAGTATGAGTATACAAGTGTAAATGCCCGTCCTAGGACGGTGTGTAGAAATTAGGGTTTTCAGTTAAAATTTTAAATAATTGATGAAAATATTCATATACTGTTTACCGACAATAAGGAAAACTGACCTGAACCGTTAAGTTCAGGGTTAATGGTAAATTTTACTGTTAATTGTCAATTTTACGAAACGTAATCTTTTTCTTTATTTTCGTTTTTCAACACAAAATTTCCAAATATTTTTCTGAATAATTAAAATCTTAATCCTAATAACGATCTCAATAATTAATTAGGGTCTCAATAATTAATTATGGTAAGTAAATTATGGGTATTAATTTTCGCTCTCAATAATACGAAAACGATCTTTTAGTTTATTCATTTTCTAAAAGAATGCATTAATTTGTACACAAAGTCAAATATTTCCCTTTCGAAATTAATAATAAAAATAATTTAAATCATTAAAAAAAGTTGATCTTGTAATAAATCAATACATCCTGAATTTTCTTATTTTAAAAATATGCTTATATACATTTTATATTATTTTACAACTTTATTATTATGTTATATTTTTTTCCCAACAGAAAGGTATAATTTGTATTTATTGTCAATAGATGGCGCCAGAACAGTATTTAAGAACGAAATCTAAAATACTAATAGATCATCGCAAAGCCTCGAAAGGTATCATCCTTATTTCTGAAAAAAAAAGTGCTTTCAGGAATAAAATGCTTACAGAAATAAATTAAATCCTTTAAATATTTAAAGACTATAATATGCTTATACAAACATTTTAACAGCATAATTGGATATTTTAATGAAACGTTCAAAGAGTCATTCATTTTTTTCTACATATGGGATTTATGATTCTGAATGGCAACAGTATTTGTTTGTTTACATCAGGTAATGCGATGTTTAATCTGTTATTTTTAGTTTAAAACTTAAAACATTATAACTGGATATAATATACATGTGTTATAATATACATACCACAAATAATACGTTTATACGAAAATATGCTGAACAGACATGATTTTAAGTAGCAGAAATTATCATTTAGCTTCATATGTTAGCATATGTTTTTCATTAAGCCTAACATGACGTTTTAGCTACGGTCGATTCGCAAACCAGTGTGGTCGGAACCGGCATCGTTACACTGTGTTTCATTATACAGAGATTCTATTAAACGTATTTTATTGCCTTTTATTTAAGTAAAAAACATATTAATATCATAAAACAATATATTAATATTCTGCATACTTTTATTTAAAATCCTTTTATTCAATGACCATTTTTTTACGGTTTAAAAATTTAATTATTATGACACATTTTAATTTAGTAATTCTAATAACTTTATTAAAGAAAAACTTATGATGAATTTTAAAGATATGAAAAAGTCGTGTATTTCTTACACAAATATTTCAAATAAAAATTATAAAAATTTTATAAAACAATAAATAATTTTTTTCTGCTTATTTTTATTAAAAAACATTTTTCCAATGACCATTTTTTTTGCGTTTAAAAAACTTAAATTATGAAACATTTTAAAATTTGTTAATATAAAACTTTATTAATATGAAAAAGTTATTATCATTTTTAAAGATATGAACATGTAGCGTATTTGTACACAAATATTTCAAATAAAATATGCTGCGTTTTCCCCTGAGGCTGAAGGACAAGAAGAAAAATGTACTTTCTATAAACAACATTGCTTTAGGAAGTTTAAAGCGGGAATATTTTAGAGGCTTAGTGTCCCACATGGATGCTCATAATTCTTATCTCCAAATCTTTGACCCTTTCCCCAGATGCTTAATGTATCACCGGGATTACAAAATTGTATTTTGCTCTGCGTGGAAGATTGACTAATGACAATATTTTTATTGCGTAACTTATGCTTCTTTACGAAAGTACGTCTGCGTGCGCGGACTTCCCAAGATAAATGAAATTTTGAAACAAAACTTTTTCAAGTTTTTTAAGTGTATAATCTTGTTCTTAGTTGTCTGTGTGAGAAAATCCAAAGTAATTTTTCGAAAAGAACATTAAAAATAAACACAATAAAATTTCTTATCCAAGAAATTTTTTAACTTTTCCTAAATTTTTCGTATATTTTATTAAAAATATTTTATTGGTTTTTATATATTTTTAAGCAAAAAACATATTAATACCATAAAATAATATATTATTTTTTTGCTAATTTTATAATAAATCCATTTTTTCAATAACCATTTTTTACCTTTAAAAAAAAAATAATTTTGATGAAACTTTCAATTTGTTAATATTAAACTTTATTTTGAAATTTTTATTTTGAAACTTTATTTTGAAACATTATTTTGATTAATGTGAAAAGGTTATTACGATTTTTAAAGAAATGAACAAGTCATGTATTTCTTACGCAAATATTTCAAATAAAACATATGCTACAATTTCCTCTGAAGCTGAAGAACAGGGTCAAAAATGTACTTTCCTATAAACAACATTCCTTTGGGAAATTTAAATTTGGAATATTTTAGTGGCTTAGTGTCCCACATGGATGCTCATAATTCTGATCTGCAAATCTTTGTTCCGATGCTACTTTCCTTGGACGTTTAATGTATCACCAGCATTACAAAGTAGTATTTTGCTCTGCGTGGAAGATTGAGTAAATACAATATTTCGGTGGCGGTAATTTATGCCCCTATACGAAAATATATCTGAGTGCACGAATTTCTCAAGATAAAATAAAATTTTGAACAAAAGTTTTTTTTTATGTTCTTTTAAGTGTTTTTTTAATTATCTGTGTAAGGAAATGCAAACTGATTTTTCTATAAAAAAAGTTTAAAAAAAACTCAATAAAATTTCTGATACTGGAAACATTTTAACTTCTCCAAAGTTATTATTCGTATATCTTATTAAAAATAATATTTTATTGCTTTTTATTTATTTTTACGTAAAGAACATAATAATATCATAAAACAATATATTAATGTTTTGCTTATTTTTATTAAAAATCCCTTTTTATCAATAACCATTTTATTGTTTTTTAAGTTTTAAAAATTACATTATGTTCAAACTTTTTAATTTATCAAGAATAAACGTTATTAATCTGAAAAACCTATGATGAATTTTAAAGATATGAAGAAGTCGTGCATTTCTTACACAGATATTTCAAATAAAAATTAGATTAATTTCATAAAACAAATTTCTTATGCTTAGTTTTATTAAAAACTTTTTTCAATGACCATCAGGGCTCCCTTATGGTCCGCTTTTTGAATACCGGTATTTTCTTAGAAAAATTTTATTTTTAGATTTTTATTACAAATTTTTCAGAACACACCTTCAGTGGTAAATTTTTACGGAAATGTTGTAGAAACATACCATGCAATTTTCGGTTAAAAAAAATTGGTATTCAATTGGCGTACTATTTGGGAGCTCTGGTGACCATTTTTTGCTTTTTAAAAAATTAAATTATGAAGCATTTTAATTTTTTAATATTAAACTTTATTAATATGAAAAAAATATTACGAATTTTAACGTTATTGAACAAACCGTGTATTTCTTACACATATATTTCAAATAATACATACTGCATTTCCCTCAGAAGCTGAAGGACAAGGAGAAAAATGTAATTTTCTATAAACAACATTTCTTTGGGAAATTTAGTGCTGGAATATTTTAGTGGCTTAGTGTCCCACATGGATACTCATAACTCTTATATGCAAATCTTTGATACGATGCTCTTTCCCCAGATGTTTAATGTATCACCGGCATTACAAATTTGTATTTTGCTCTGCGTGGAAAATTCAGTAAATACAATATTTGTATTGCGGTAACTTGTGATTCTGTACGAAAGTATGTCTGAGTGTGTGGACTTCCCAAGATAAAATGAAATTTTGAAACAAAACTTTTTCATGTTCTTTTAAGTGTATAATCTTGTTCTTAGTTGTTTGTGTGAGCAAATCCAAACTAATTTTTCGAAAATAACATTAACACAGTAAAATTTCTTATCCACGAAATATTTTAACTTTTCCAAATTATTTGTATATTTTATTAAAAATATTTTATTGGTTTGTATTTATTTTTAAGTAAAGAACGTATTAATATAATAAAACATTATATTAACTTTTTGCTCATTTTTATTAAAAATCCTTTTTTTTTCAATAAACTTTTTTACGCTTTAAAAAATTAAAATTTGATCAAACATTTCAAGTTGTTAATATTAAACTTTATTAATATGAAAAACTTATGAGGAATTAAATTTATGAACAAGTCGTGTATTTTTTAAGCAAATATTTCAAATAAAACATGCTGCATTTTCCACTAAAGCTAAAAGACAAGGAGAAAAATGTACTTTTCTATTAACAAAATTCCCTTGGGAAATTTTAAGCTGGAATGTTTTAGTAGCTTAGTGTCCATATGGATGCTCATAATTCTGATCTGCAAATCTTTGCTTCGGTGTTACTTTCTCTAGGTGTTTAATGTATCACCAGCATCACAAAATTGTATTTTGCTCTACGTAGACGATTAAGTATATATACAATATTTGTGTTACTGTAAATTATGCTTCTTTACGAAAATACGCCTGAGTTTGCGCACTTCAAAAAATAAAAACAAAATTTTTAAACCCAGATTTTATTTATTTGTTTCATTTTATTTATTTTATTTTATTTTATTTATTTATTTATTTTTTAATTTATGTTCATGTTCTTTATTATTTTTATAAGAAAATCCAAACTATTCGTCGACATAGAACGTAAAAATGAAAACTAAAAATCACATCATCTCAAAAACTACCAATCCTTTTTATAAAAAATACATAATTGTTTTTTATCTAAGTTAAGCTAAGTTAAGTAAGTTTTATCTGTTTCTTATCCTATTTTGAATTTAATAATATATTAACATTAATAAAGAGTACATTAATTTGTTTACGCCCTTTTGTATTAAAAATGAATTTGCGATGGCCATTTTTACTAATTAAAATATAAGATTATTTGAAACATTTAAATTTGTTAACATACAAATTTTAATGGTATTGGGAAATTTTTATCAGTTGAACAAATATGGACAATCACATGAAACTGCATGAATTACATGAACTACCATGCTGCATTTCACTCTGAAGGTTAAGTCAAAAAGAAAAATGAATTTCTCTAAAAAAATTCTTGGAGAAATTCATAGTTCAAGTAGTTTTTCGTAAGTGTCCCATGTGGATGATCATATTTTTGATCGACAAATCTTTGTATCACTATTTACTTCCCATCGATGATGAATCGCTGTAATAACAAAATTGTATTTTGCTCTGCGTTGAGGATTAAGTAAATGCAATACTTGTGTTGTGGTAATTTATACTTCTTTACGAAAATATCTCTGAGGGAGTAGACTTTCCAAGAGCGATTAAAATTTTGAAACAAAATATTTTCATATTCTTTGAAGTTTATATTCGTGTTCTTATTTATCTGTGGTGTAAAAAAAAAAAAAAAAAATCCAAACTGATTTTTCAGAAAGAACATTAAAATTAAACTCGTTAAAATTTCTGAAACTTGAATATTTTAACTTTTCCAAAATTATTCTCATATTTTAGTAAAAATATTTTATTTCTTTATATTTATTTTTAATGAAAACATATTAATACCATAAAACAATACGTTATCCTTTTCTTTTTGCTTATTTTTCCTTAAAAATTGCTTTTTCAATGACCTTTAATTTAGTAATATTAGACTTTATCAATATGAAAATACCATTGCGAATTTTAAACATATGAACAAGTTGCGTATTTCTTAGGCAAATATTTCAAATACTTTTATAAAATGATACATTAATATTTTATACTTTTTTTTATTAAAAATATTCTTTTCAAATAGTCATTTTTTACGTCTTTCAAATTTTAATTATTATGAAACATTTTAATTTGTTCATATTATATTTTATTAATATGAAAAAGTTTTTGTGAATTTTCAAGATATGAACAGATCGTGTATTTCTTACACAAATATTTCAAATAAAACATGTTGTATTTTTCTCTAAAGATGAAGGACAAGGAGAAAAATATATTTAACAAAAGTATATTTAAAAAATATACTTTTCTATAAACAACATTCCTTTGGGAAATTTAAAGCTGAAATATTTTAGTGGCTCCCACTTTGATGCTTATAATTCTGATCTGTAAATCATTGCTTCGCTGATGCATTTCTTGGATGTTTTTATGTATTACCGGCATTTACAAAATTGTATTTTGGAATGCATGGAAGATTGAGTAAATACAATATTTCTGTTGCGGCAATTTATGCTTCTTTACAAAAATATGTCTAAGTGTGCGGACTCAAAAGATGAGCACAAAAATTTTGAATCAAGATTTAAATAATAATAATAATAACTTTTTCAAATTCTTTGAAGTTTAGGTTCTTATTCATTATTATTTTTTATAAGAAAAACTTAACTATTCACCAAATAGAACGTGAAAAATGGACTTCTTATATATGAAGGAACTAGAAATATCATAACTTATCAGTATTTTTTATTAAAAATATTTAATTGTTTTTTTATTTATTTTCAGTTTAATAACATGTTAATATTATTGAATGATACATTACTTTTTTCATGTTTATTTATGTAAAAAACATATTCGCAATTTCCAATTTCCAATTTACTAATTAAAATATAATTTTACCTTAAACATTTTAATTTGTTAACATACAAAATTTAATGATATTAAGAAATTATAAAGAGTTTTCAAAATGTGAACTATTACATAATTAGACATGTAGTATTTCCTTCCAAAGCAAACAATGTATTTCCCTAAAAAATATCTTGGAAAAATTTATAGTTGAAGTATTTTTAGTAGCTTAATGCCTCACATCTATGATGCTATTTTTGATTCGCAAATCTTTGCGTCGCTATTTACTTACAGTCGATGATGAATCGCTGGATTAACAAAATTGTCTTTAGCTTTGCTAGGAGGGTTAAGTAAATGCAATATTTGTGTTGAGATAATATATGCTCCTCTACGAAAATACTTATTAATGTACAGAGTTCCGAAGATTTAAAAAAACTATAATAAAACTAGTCGGATGTGTCAATCCCAAAACTATCTTCTATCTCACACAGGTTTCGTATACACTAAAAATTACTTTAAATATTTGCAATTTCCAATTTACTAATTAAAATATAATTTTACCTTAAACATTTTAATTTGTTAACATACGAAGTTTAATGATATTAAGAAATTATTATGAGTTTTCAAAATGTGAACTATTACTTAATTAAACATGCTGTATTTCCTTCCAAAGCAAACAATGTATTTCCCTAAAAAATATCTTGGAAAAATTTACAGTTGAAGTATTTTTAGTAGCTTAATGCCTCACATGCATGATGCTAGTTTTGATCCGCAAATCTTTGCGTCGCTATTTACTTACGGTCGATGATGAATCGCTGGATTAACAAAATTGTCTTTTGCTTTGCTAGGAGGGTTAAGTAAATGCAATATTTGTGTTGAGGTAATATATGCTCCTCTACGAAAATACTTATTAATGTACAGAGTTCCGGAGATTTAAAAAAACTATAATAAAACTAGTCGGATGTGTCAATCCCAAAAGTTTCTTCTATCTCACACAGGTTTCGCATACACTAAAAAGAATCAACACCAATTTATATTACGGTCTAACTGAATCTAAAGTTTTATTAAATTCCATGCATTAGTTCTTGAGATATGACTATTGCTAAAATCGTGTAAATCCTGCAAAATACAGGATAGCAGCGCCACTTTTTGGGATATTTTGATGAAAACCTAAACACTAACAACTTATATCAACGTCTAACTGAATCTGAAGTTTGATGAAAATCCGTGCATTAGTTCTTGAGGAATAGTTATCGTGTTAATAATGAAAATAGTAGCATAACAACGCCACCTGTTGGGCTATTTACCCCAAAACGTAAGCAGCATCTATTTATGCCATGGTCTAACAGAGTCTAAAGTTTGATGAAATTCCGTGCATTAGTTCTTGAGATATAGCTTTCGTAAAATTCATGAGAAAAGTGGTTTAGCAGCGCCACCTGTTGGGATATCTTCACCAAAACGTAAACAGCATCTATTTATGTCAAGGTCTGAATCTGATGTTTGATGAAAATGAGGGCATTAGTTCTTGAGATATAGCTATTGCGGAAATTCCGAAAAATGCAGCATAGCAGCACCCACAAAATGTTTGTCATTTACAGACAGACAGACAGACAGAGTCACAGACAGACAATTTCTAAAAGCAGTCAAATCGTGTTCAGGACCTTCTAAAACGTATAAATCCGTCAAAAACCGGAAGTCGAAAATTTTCATGAATCCAATCCATCTTTCTTCTTGTAAAGATAGAAGAAACTAAAAACTAAATCTGTTCATATTATTTGAAGTGTATATTCCTGTTCTTCATTATCTGTGTAAGAAATTTCACACTAATCTACTGACATACAACATGAAAATTAAACTCATTAAAATGGATGAACCTGTAAATAATGCCCCTTCATTAAAATCATTAGTATATTTTATTTAAAAAATCTTAATTTTTTTTTCTATTTATTTTTAATTAAAAAATATATTAATATCAGCAAACGGTAAATTGATTTTATATGCTTGTCTGTATTACAAAACTATTTCTCAATACATATTTTTATTTATTAAATAGTAAATATATTATGAAACATTCAATTTGTTTGTATTAAAATTTTATTAACATGAAGAAGTTAAAATAAAATGCATAAGCTAAAAATTATTAGAGTAAACATAAAAGTTTAAAAAAAAAACTTTTAATAAACAAAACTGATTAGTTTTGTACACACAAAAACACAATGACATTTTCAAGTTCTGTAACAATAAATAAACTTTTTTTGCATATATATTGAAATATGTACCTGATAAATAAACATCACGAGAAATATTATATATCATACACGAAATAACGATGACATACTGAAGGTCCGTAATATAATAAATAATATTTCTCAGGATTTTTTCTTATCAAGTACATATTTCAAATGTTATGCGAAAATAGTTTATTTATCATTATAGACTTTGACAGTGTCACCGTTATTTTGCAATTACAATACTTGTCGGTTTGTTTATTAAAAGGTTTTACAGCTTTTATGTTTACTGTAATTACCTTTACAGTAAACATTACATTTGTACA
This sequence comes from Maratus michaelseni, assembly GCA_963931845.1. Lineage (NCBI taxonomy): Eukaryota > Metazoa > Arthropoda > Arachnida > Araneae > Salticidae > Maratus > Maratus michaelseni. Next base: position 121,114,268 of record OZ007591.1, on the reverse strand, counting down.
TATGTATTTTGTATTATTAATAATAATAAGTGAATTTATTTTAAATATAATTCCATGAAAAGGTTATTTTGAACTATGAAAATATGAACAAGTCGTGGGTTTTTATCGTGTGTATTTCAAATCAAGCATGCTTAATTTAACCACTAAAAATGAAGCACAGGAAGAAAATGCATTTATATATAAACAGCATTCCATTAGAAGTTTTACAGCTGAAATGTTTTAGTAGGTAGTGTCCCACATGGAGGACATTGGATCTCCAAAGTTGTGTTTTCGCTATTACTTTTCCTTGTTGTCTTTTACTCTTCGTGGAAGATTGAGTAAATACAATATTTCTCTTACTGTAATTTATGCTCTCTTAGGAAAATTCTTTGCGAATTCTTGCAGAGATCAGAAATCCTCATACGAAAATATCTTATGTTATTTGAAAAGTGTATTCTTATCGTTTTATTTTCTTTGTAAAAAAAAAAAAAAAAAAAAAAAAAAAAAAAAAAAAAAACACCAAATTACTCCTTTGAATCATTGCAAAAATATTTATGAAATTAGAAATTTTTTATCACCTCTCTACAGTTATAATATTTTTAACCCGTCAGCACACGCGCCCCTTTCCATTACGTTACTACACGCGCGGGATAAATTTTACCCCAATGGGTTTTCTTGTGTCAATTTCCCCTCGGTTAGATTATAAACAAAAATTTATATTTTGAAATAAACTGTCAATCAATAAAGGACATAATTTAACTTAAAAGAAAAAATTATTTTATATTTAAAGCAAAAGAAAAAAAAATCGCACTAAGATTTTTTTCTGCATATCATTACATACAAAAGCTTTTACAATCCAAATTCAGCCATGAAAATACAATAAAACATAAAACTTGTACATAGAAACTGTATGTGCAAGAGTTGTTAACGTTTAAAAAGAAAATTATATTATTATTTGTTCAATATATTTTTTACATAAAGATTTGCATTAACATTTTCCTATCATTATGGGTTACGTTATAACACGCGTGGGGTAAATTTCCTCCCACGTGACATTTTTATAACCAAAGAATGGGAAATACACAACCGGGTATAAAATCTTTTTGGCCACATCTTGATATCATTCAGTTTGAAAAGTACTATAAAGCTCAGAAAATCACGAAGTTTTTTCGCACATTTTTAAGTAATAGTTGTAAGCTGGGGTAGATTTTATCCCAGCGCATGTGCTGACGGGTTAATATAAACAAAGAAATGCATTTTCAATTCTTTGTAATAAAAAAAATCTTTATTATCACAAAAAGACTTTTTTTTTTGCACATTTGTAATTGAAAATTATTTTCATCAAACATGGAGATTTTAACTCATACTTACAACGATGTTCACGAAGCCGTTGTTTGTAGAAACCCATCTTGATTCGAATTGTAAAGCTCAGCAATAATCCTAAGTGTGTTTCTCCGATAGTCAAAAAAAGAAAGCAGTTCTCCTCAAAAACATTATTTAGAACAATCAGATTAATAAGTTTAATTGAAAAACTCTCAGTAAATAGTAAACTGATTCACTTAAAAGATCGACGTCTTGGAAACACCCAAAACCATAGTTTACTACATTCCGTAATTTCATTCGATAATTCACAGCATATGCAGATTTACATATTCACATATTAAGATTTCATATCAAATCCTTATTCCATAACACACACCGAATACTATTCCACAGTTCCCTGATTCCTGCGTGTATTTTGATAAGAATGAAAAAATAAAACCCGAAAATTTTCCTCTATGAGCCATGCACCAGCTTTTACCGATCGAAGCGTATGAATACAAAACCCTGAAATTCCGTACTGCGGAATTCCTTTTGACCAATCAGCGTGTCCGCCGAACTCATTAATGACGTGTCGAAAAATTAGCGTAATTTGGCACCGAAACTGGGGCGAAAAATCCCAGAACGTATTCCTTTTGTAAACTAAAACTAGGCTTTCAGCATTAATAGAATATTCTAAAATGGAATGAATTTTGATATGGGAAAGCTAAGATATTATACATAGAAACAATTCAAATGTGAGTTAGGAAAAGAAAAGAAAATGTATTTTAAGGTAAGCATAAGTATATTCAATGGTGAAAAATATAGAAATTTAAAATATGTGTATATGCATAATATGTATAAATATGTATATATGTATATTGAAATTGCACGACAACGCTCGTCCTCATGTGTTAGGCCCATTTCGTGAAAAATTGCAGGGATACAGTTGGGAAGTTGTGGAGCACCCACTATAAAGCCCTGACCTGGAACCCTCTATCTTTCTGGACTCATGAAGAAGTTCCTCGACGGTAAGAAGTTTGACTCTGACGACAAACTCAAATGGACCTTGCGAAGGTGGCTCTTCTCGCAACCGACGGAATTCTATGAGACCTGGATTTTCAAACTGATCCATCGTTCGGACAAATGCTTCAACATGCATGAAAGTTATGTGGAACAGTAGTGAATGGGTAATATTTTCATTTCTGATTCAAATTGTCATTAATTGCTTTTTTCTTTTTCTTTTTTTTACATTATGTGCATTACTTATTGATATGCATTATATTACTTATTGATATGCTCGTATTAAGATTATTTAGATTATTGCATTTAATTTTTATATAAAAAAAAATATGTGTGCGTTTTCCATCTGTCCCTCGATGTTTTATGCAATGTTCTACCACTTCCAATTCTTCCCACTTCCACCCACCATTTGCCAAGTCCATGGATGCATCATCATAATTCAATACCACACCTTTGATGGAAAGCACACGAAGACATAGCTGCCTTCGTAATCACTTCGTCAGTTCTGTATTCGTTCATTGGTTCGAACATCCTCCTGTAATTAAAATAACTAAACATATTATGTCTGAATAATAATTTATAAATAAAAAATACATTTAAAATCAGACTTTTAATAAAACTAAAAAAACGACATATTAAATCACATAATAAAATCCATTGGAGTAGACATTTAAAGCTTTACACAAGCTCCACATTAGTACAAATATCAATTGTAAACAAAAGGTGTTGTTTACATATTTTGGTATACTTGGTATACATTACATGGTTATTTAATACATAATTTTAAACGTGAATATTGTTACCTGTTAGAGTTACATAAGCAGTGTAAATTGCAAAAGTGTTCCTATTAACCCATTAACGCCGACTTATTTTACACTTCTTTTAATACTTTGATACCAGTTGATACCAATTTTTCCATACTGTTATTTTAACTGATTGAATCTCTGATAGTTTCACAATAGACACTATGAATTTTTTTTTACTAAGATACTGGTGTTCATATTTAAAAGTTTCGTATCGCTTAAATGGTAACTTTTCGTACCAACCGGCATTAATGAGTTAAGATAGGAATACAGCATATGTTGTTGAAATACTGATGCTATTAATTTTTTTAAAATGACACTTTTTAAAACATTTTACGCTTCCTGGGTCCTATAAAATGTATTTAGAAACATTTTTTCCATGTTCTGAGAAGCAAAATAGTAAAATTTACATTCCTCTATGACCAAAATTTCACAAGTTCAAATTTCATAAAATTCAAGTACTCTGAATTTTATGAAGTTTAAGAGCTTTCTGGCACAAAACAAACAGACGTTTCTTTTAGGGCCGGAAAGCGCCAAAATTTCAAAACTTCAAAGTATCATAAATCGGTAAATTTTGGTCATAGAAGGTTGAATTTTTCTGCCATGTTTGATAAAATATTTCTCGCAGATAATTTAGGATATTTTTTTGTGAAATAATAATCATTTCTTAATGTTTCTACATATTTTTTATTTTATTTATTTTATTTTCATTATATTTTTAATCTTTACTTAATTCAGTTTTTTGTGAAATAATAATCATTTCTTAATGTTTCTACATATATTTTATTTTATTTTCATTATATTTTTAATCTTTACTTAATTCAGCTTTACCTAACACTAGAACAGCGGGAAATTTTACTCAAGTTTCATAAAAATATTTCACACCAGAATTTTTATTTAAAACTTTCAACTTTTTTTATTTAACTAATTTTTGTGCGGTATATATTTAACTTATTTTATGAAGAAATTTCTGATTCGAATCGACATTTTTTCATTTGGTACGGGTCAAAAGGACCCATCTTCGCGGTTTTAGTGTTATAGGATATAATTAACAAAGTGCATCTAATACGAAATCAAAAATATTTTTGAGATAGAAAATAAAAATAATTGTATTTTATTCAGAATTCTGATTTGTAGTTTAGCAGTTAATGCTCGTCGTAAATCCAGCCACTACTGACAACTTAAGACAAAAAAGGAAGGAAACCACATTGAGTTCGAGGGTAATTAAGATGTTTCGTGACTACAAAACTTAAAAGCTGAAAAGATCAAACAAAAGTTTCATCAAGCAGATGAAAATAAATGATTCACGTCTTATAATGGTAAAGAATAACAATTATTTATATGTATGTTATTTGTATTTCGTGCTTTAAAAGATTTCAAAATGAAAACAAACTTTAATTACTTTTGAAATTTTAACATGCCACGTACACGACTGTTCAAAATCTTTTAAAAAACAGATAGTTTGTAAATGGTCATTTGAACTGAAGCCCTATCGAACAACTTCAAAATTATTATTTTTTTTCCTTACGATTTTATTTTAACTGTAGCCAGATTAATTCTATATATAAAAAGTCCTTTCGGCCTGTTCCGGGAGGAAAAGGTAGCTTTCATAGTCCAAGTTTTTAAAAATTCAACTCATTTTACTCAAAAACCCAAAGATAAAATGCTTTGAACCCGATTATAGAAGGTTCAATCCCGGGTTTCGTTAATACTGAATTTGAATTCGAATTCAGCATGACAGTTACAGCATTACAAGAATCAGATTGCTTCAAAATGTCAGCCACCCAAAAAATTCAAACTACCATATCTCAGCCATTTTTTAAAATAAAACCAAAACAAAATATGTTCCACAATCCTTGTATCCCAATCTAACACTTAACGGAAACAATTTTTCCAGTTTATAATTTTTTATACATCTTTCTGATTTTTTTTTAATTTAAAAAATTTAACACGTCGCCATTTTTAAACAAGATGGCGCATGAAGCTGGCCAACGAATTCGGTCTAGACCTTGGTATGTTCTGTACATATCATCAGTCACATTGATATTGGTTCATAAATACGAGAGTTACTGCATAACAAATATCAGATTGTTTCAAAATCTCAGTCACACTAGAATTTCAAACTGCCATATCTCAGCAATTTTTTTAAGATATAACAAAAACAAAAAATGTGCCAGAATCCTTGTATAACGTTCTAACACTTAACACAAACAATTTTTTCAGTTAATAATTTCTTTGTAAATCTTTTTTGAATTTGTAAAAATTAAAGATTTTTTAACTGGCTGCCATTTTGAAACAAGATGGCAGATGAAGCTGCCCAATGAACTCTGTCGATACATTGGTATGTTCTGTACACATGATCAGTCACATTCATATCGGTTCATAAATAAGAGACTTACAGCATGACATATGTCAGCAATATATAAATATATACATAAATCAACATTTGAACGGATGGGGGTTTGGGTGTCTGGGGGTCAGGATCAGTGAAAATATACCAAAATATTTTGGAATTGCTTTTCTCCGAATGGCTGCAATAGGTAGCTTTTTCTAATGAAAGCTACGTAAAAGGTTCATTAGACACCAAAAGTTGTGTTTATTTTTGTCTCAAAGATAGTTTTGCTAACATTGACCAAATGTGATTTATGTGAATATTTATGCACCATAACCGTAATTATTTAATGAAAATTTTAAATTATATAAACTTATTTTTTTATGTAGCACAGATAAACTGACAGAACTCTCAACTACTGCCATGAAAAGAATAACTGATGAGTTGTATGTGCTATTATATGCACTTTTTTGCTGATATTGAAAACACATATTACTGTAAAACGTTAATAAATCATCACTAAATTAAAGTATCATCCGGTATATAACGCCAGTTTATTAAAGTCTCTGCCAAAGAGATAAAAAAATAGAACTAAAATATCCTCATAAGCCCTCAAACGAAGATTATGATACCCTGTTAAGTCATCCTTTTCCACTACGTTTTTACTTTTTTTTTCCTTGAAAGCTATAAAATGATAGAAGAAACAAACTTGGAATAACGAATTAAGTGAAAACAACAACTAACTCATTGAAGAGAACACAACAGCACTCAAATTCCAAGAAGTTTTAGTTAAATTATGTATTTTATATTGTTTTACTTATACTGAAGAAACCGAAATAATTTTCACTATGGTCATAAAATTACAAAATAAAATTGAATCAATAAAAACAAAGATAATGCCAGCTTTTTTGACAGATATTTTAAATAATGTTTGTTCTTTTTTTGTTAAATTATTACATAATAATGTTTTAATGGTATCATGTTACATTTGATGGCAGTTGTAAAATAAAAGTCTTTAGTCAAATTTGACATGCGTCAAAAATATTAACACTTCACTCATTAACAAACATTAAAATCATAAAATATCTGACCATAATTCATTTGCTAAGAATCAAAAATATAAAATTTGAGATTCCATTTACATACTGGGTCTTTTTTAAAATTAATATAATAATTTTAAAAAAAGATAAAATATGAACGTAACGCTATACTTCATACAAAAAATGTTTTAAAAATGTTATGGGAAACCATAGAAATATGACGTTTATAACTTTTATATTCAAGAGCACTTTTTCATTCTATTACCATGGAAACGGTATTTTTTCCGGATTTCTTGCAAATTTGAAATGAGATCAAGTTTTTAATGATTAAAATATCACATTTATCCATTCATATTCAAATTAATCGGGTGTTCGCATTACACTTGACGTACAAAAATAAATTTTCAAGATAATGTGATCTTTAAATGCAACGTGGTACAACCTCACGTGTCACTATATCTTGCATTTTGACTTTAATTACGTACAAAAGAAATTTATGAAACTTTCATTGTTTCCGCAATGATCTGACATTGTATTCTTCTAAGCAGAATATAATAACATATTCATGAGTTAAACGACACAAGCTGAATAACAGAGACGGGCAGCTTGTATATTCTTCTCGCATAAAGTGTGTTGTCCGTATATTAATGAAAAGATTTAATACAGTAAATATTCATTTAGGTGGCATAAGATAAAGACCACTAGCAAGCAAGAACTTTTATAAACAAGCAAAATAATTAATTGCTGACAAAAATAGAATGTTTTTAATAGAAAGGTCTTAAAATTTGATAAAGTAAAATTAAATTGTTGTACATAAATGTAATATGCATTTAAATAATTTTTATTCAAAAAATAAATGTTTCACTTAAATATGTGCTATTTATAATTATTCATTTTGTAAAACTTTTCTTTTTTAATTTTTTGTTGTTTTCGTTTATGCTAAACGAGCAGGGAAGACCGAGCTATGTTCGGTCAAAATTAGCTTTGAGTTCAAATATCCAGACGCATGACCAAAATGACCCACTAATCAAATTTTCCCGAACATGTGACCTAGTCCAACAGTCTTCTCGTGCCCAAAAACCATAGGAGGCAAAATTTAGTCTAAATAGTCTGAGCCATTTTTAAGATAAAATAGCTTGACCCATAAAGACCCATGACCAAAATGACCCACTAATTGAATTTTCTCGAAATTGAGACCTAGCCCAACAGTCTTCTTGTGCCCGAAAACCATAGGATGCAAAATTTAGTGTAAATAGTCTGAGCCGTTTTTAAGATAAAATAGCTTGACCCATAATGACCCATGACCAAAATGACCCACTAATCGAATTTTCTCGAACACGTGACCTAACCCAACAGTTTTCTCGTGTCCGAAAACCATAGGATGCAAAATTTAGTGTAAATAGTCTGAGCTGTTTTAGATAAAATTAGCTTGACCCACAGTCACCCAAAAATGACCCACTAATCAAATTTTTTCGGACATGTGACCTAGCCCAATGATTTTGTCGTGCCCGAAACTCGTAAAATACAAAATTTAATCAAAATCGTTAGAGCCGTTTTTGAGATAAAATTACTTGATCCGGGTTGACCCAAAAACCACCCACTAACGAAAGTTCTTGAACATGTGACCCAGCCCAATAGTCTTCTCGTGCCCGAAAATGGTAAGATACAAAATTTAGTCAAAATCGTTTGAACCGTTTTTTAGATAGAATTAGCTTGACCCTGACCCAAAATGACCCACTAATCAAATTTTCTCGAACACGTGACCTAGCCCAATGGTTTTCTGGTGCTCCAAAACGGCAAGATACAAAATTTCGTTAAAATCGTTAGAGCCGTTTTTAAGATAAAATTTGCATATATATATATATATATATATATATATATAACCACACACAAGATTTGCTCGTATTAGAATATATGATATTTGACAAGGGACAAGTAACAACATGTGTAGTATTCAGAATAACAAGATTCTAACAGCCAAAAACTGAAATATTAAACACGGATGTTAAACACAGATGCTTCTATAGATCTCCAAACTGAGCGGAATACTGGAAATATGTGTTTTCAGTGCAGGAAAATACTGCAAGTTACTGCAACCGGATATTAATTTAGGTGGCATAAGATGGAAGACCACTAGCAAGCAAGAACTTTTATAAACAAGCAAAATAATTAATTGCTGACAAAAATAGAATGTTTTTAATAAAAAAGTCTTAAAATTTCACAAAGTAAAATCAAATTATTGTACATAAATGTAATATGTAATTTTTACACAAAAAATAAATGTTTCACTTAAATATGTGCTATTTATAATTCTTCATTTTGTAAAACATTTTTATTTTAAATTTTTTTGTAGTTTTCATTTATGTTAAATATTTGATACAGGACAAATAACAACATCTGTAGTATTTATAATAACAAGATCCTAACAGCCAAACAGGGGGTGGACGTTTTATCTGAATACAAGGTGCAAAACAATTTATTTGATAATATTGTTGTTAATTCTGAAAAGAACCATCGACGTTAATTAAACATTTGAAAATTGCCATGCACATAGTCATAATTAAAAAAAAATTAAAGCAAAATAAAACGATCTGGAATGAAGAGGAATTTCACAGCACTTGATAAACGACTCCTTTTTAGGCAATCTGCAAAATCCTTGGTGAGCCAGATGGCTACAACTATTGTTATACTTGAGGAAAGAACCAAAAGAATGCTTCAGTCGATAAATTATCGGAAGTTCCATAATGGTTTGGAACGTTTGTTTGTAATGCATTTTGCGATTTATAGTGAATTTCGGGACATGTGAATTCTGAAAATAACAAGCTATGCTTCGTTATCATGTTATACCATTTCAACCTTTATTAGATGGTGCATGGATTGAATGTTTCATCAGGATATAGCTTCTTGCCGTGCAATTAAATACTCTCAAGAACGTTTTTTAGTATATCAGTCGAAGTTACAAACTAAACCCCATAATAAACCTTCGGGATACTTTATGCAGGGTTTATGCTAATAAAAAACATTTTCCTTCTGCCAATGAACTGAAAGTTACCATTGTAATAGAATGGCACAATCCTGAATTCCTGAATCAGAACCTAAAAATCTGATTACTTCAATCAGTGACTGAGCCTTTGAGGTTATAAAAAAAATGACGACCAATATAATATTTATTTTCCATACCTGTTTTGTTTTTCGACAGGTGGTCTTATAATTTATTAAAAGATTATTTTTTATTTATTTCTAATATTTTAATTAATTTAATTCTTTATCACATCATTACAATTTTTGGAAACCTAAATATAATAATTATATTGCAACATCATAGTTTTTATGTTTCAATTATAATAAGTACCTTTGGTTATATTATAATTTCAAAATTAACAGTGGTCTTATAATTTCATATTAGAACGTAGTTTGACAAACATGCTATCATTTGGAAAACTTCGACAGTCGCAAAAATGAAGATAATCCATTGAAAAATTCATTTAGAGGTAAATGAAAGTCCTTTCAAAAAGCACAGGTGTTGATTGGTATAAAAGTGAAAGAACGATGACATCCGTTGATCGTAAGAGCAAAAAACGATTCATAACTATCTGATAACTATCTTTGGTTATCATATATTTTCCCCAAATTCTTTATATGATATTCCGGATTTATCAAGCAAACAGTGTGTCGCAAAACTGACTCCCAATTTTTCAAATCCAGTAATTCATTTACATTGTCATTCATAATTAATACATACATGAAATAAGTGATAAGATCAGAAGCTGCTAATTCTGTTTACATTTACGTTAAAAGGTAAGTTCTTATTTACGTCAAAGCTCATAAGCTAATTAATTCTAGCATTATAGTTGCTTGTAATTATAATTACTTATATAAGTATAAGGTCAGTTTTCAAAGAGGCCAACATGTCCAGCAATGAATATCATCTCAGCAAGTAATCAATGAAATTTAAAGTGTGGTTTTTCAGCATGCCAACCTGAAATGGACACATTCATCCATTCATCACAAATTCTTTAACTCTTTTTATAAACTGCTGTGGATTCCTAATGACAACAGATACAGAGCAACAAATACAACAGCCATACAGAGAGAATAATCACACAGCTTTAAATAGCATGACTGATTTACGCCAGTTCCAATTGTTCTGGAGCAGTTGAAAGTAATCACTGTGATGAAAAAGTTATGGCGTGCTTGTTGACCTCATTCATGATTCTGGACAAAATGAGTATTCAAAGGTTTTACAATGTAACAAATACCAATTCAAAGAACGACATTATAGAAGTAAAAAGGAGAAATTTAATCTCACCATTTCTCTAAAATAACTTGACACGCGTAAAATAGGCACCTCCAATATTCGCCTATAAATCAATTTAAGTTCACTATTTAAAAATGTTCTAGCAGTCAATGATGGCTACATTGCAAGTAATCTTTACTACGCATCACAACATTCAAACACTTCACCTTGAAAACTAAATCCAATGAAGGTCTATGGACTTCCACACAACTTTTATTTGAAGAACTTCAATTCTTACCACTTTGGAGACGGAATGAAAGCAATCCCGATATTACTTCTGGTCTACACAAGATGGCTCACAGTAGTCCGATTTCTAAAGCAATTTCGACAACTCAATTTCCCATACGAGGAAGACATCTTGCTAAACACCCCTTATATCACGCAAATCTTTACATTTTATAGTAACTTAACAACCAAATCTGAATCCCATCGTCATATTTCGTAAACTAAGTAAACTCCAATTTTGTGAAGCACATGCACAACCTTATCAGATTAGACGGCCACACACCGTCACAGCGCATACGTCACAACACATAACGCACACAACGCATGAGTGAGGAGACAAATTCTGAAATTCATACCTGTTTCTTATTTGTTAATAGGATGGAAACAAAGATGAAACAGGTCTGAATTTCAGAATTTGTCTCCTAAGTCATGCGTTGTGCAATCCGCCAAGGTTCGAAAGGATAGATCAAATTAAAAACGCACGCTGTTTTAGGTTGCGAAGACTACACGTTCTCATTCAAGAGACCCAACTGTACAGTATCCTTTTTTTAAAGTAGAATCTTTCATTTGCAAAGTGCGCTCAAAAATCGTTAAGAATATTAAGAATGGAATTTACCTCCGAGTGGCAACAGCCACGCCTCTGAAATGAACCTCTGCCTCTGCGGGTATATATCCTCCGGAAAAGACTTTATTGGACGACGCGGCGGGGAAACAGTAATAAGATATTCTTCCCGCTTACTAGTGTTTACTTCTATAGCCCCGCAGTTGATGTGACATGTATAAAACCCATACAATCTAGTTGCGTATCTCTTAAATAAATAACATACTGTGGAGTGAATGCTTTAAATAAAAAGTATTGCTAATTGTCTGTAAATCGTGTCATATTTGTGTTTTTATTAATGAAAACAAGTGTTAAGTTGTCCAGACAGTAAAAGCGGTACACCAGTGTATTTAGACTCACTAAATTATCCAGTTTTGGGAATTCAGGGATTCTTTCAAATGCAAATGGGATTGTTTTTAAGTCTTGTAACTACTTATCACTCGCAATCATCGTAAAACATCTAGTTATTTATTTTAAAAACAGCACGATCATAGAAAATGTATTGCTATTACTATTATAGTGTTGTTGGTTATGAAAGTTTCGAAATTTTATAAGGATATGCTAAAAGGAAGCGACAGAGAAGAAACACCATGAAGAAATAATTTAAAAAGTTGATTTAGATTTTTTAGATTTTTTAACTAGTATATATTTATTTATTATCCCGTCTTACATAAGCTAGATAAGTGATAAATACCGGGATTTTTTTTCCTTTTTCAAAAACGGAATACGATTTGTTTTAATTATCGGTTGCAATTTTTTGCTTAATTACTATAATTTGTTCTTTGAAATTCGTGGGAGCGAAGCTACGGTTAAGAGATACAGGATTAAAATCTGAAAAAACAAAAATCATTAGAAAAGCCTGCAGTGACTTGAATTAATCTGATAAATCTGTAATACATCAAAAATTGTAAATTGAGGACTAAAATGTGAAATTTATTAAACAAAAAGTACTTTTTTTTTCTCTTTATAAAATTTACGACTTCCTAATTCTGTGTGTATATGGTTATACCGATGTAGAAATTATCTTCTTTTTAATTATGGTAAGAAATGATAAACTTCTTAGTAAACTTTCTAAAAGAATGAGGTAAGTTTATTATCTTTTGGGGTCATATTTCTGATTGCGTGCTGAAAAGTAATAAAAATGAATATTACATGTGAAATAAAGAATATTCCGAAGAATAATTTGTTCAAAGAGTTTTATGGTTCAGGAATTTAATCTATCATGTCTGTCTTCAAAGGTAACAATATGTATACATTCTTGCTATAATTCATCATCTTTTCTAAGTATTTTATAACATGACACTTTTTAAAGCGGTCTTTACTTTTTACAGGGTATATTTTTAAAGGTAGCGCTACACTTTTTAAAGCGGTATACTTTTTAAAGCGGTATACTTTGCTTATTAAGTTCCTCTGAGCGAAATCTATTTTGTGAAAAATAAAATACTGTAAAATAACAATGAACTCTAAGCTAAAGATGTTGCTTCATGTTCCGTTATTCACGTCACAACCTAAATTGGCAAAAATGACGTAAGCAAGTTAGGGATGTGAGAGTTGAAGGACTAATAAAAACCCTACTTTGGTTAAATCATAAAAGATGATTGGAGTGTGTGAAAGAATATTTGTTGATAATGCTTTAGAGTTTTTTAGGAAGTACATACGAGAGTAAAATTTGTTTATTCGGTTCCTGTGAGTGAAACTCTGTTTGTTGAAAATAAAATATTCTTTTGCAATTTTCAAATCTGATTCTAAGTGTGAAACATGATGGGTGTAGCATTTTCTTTTGTCCATCTATGACTTGGAGTGGATTTGTATATTAATATTTTTTTTCCAATTATGATCTCCTGAAGTTGAAGTTATCGCGTGAAAAAGCCTTTACTACATTTTTATATAAATTATAGCAATAATTAAGCAACTCGATAAGTTTAAGCGAGAAATCAGAAGAAAAATAATCTTTTAGCTATATGATAAGGAACTATTTTCATTTGTGTGGAATTTAATGTTGAATATTTTTAATCGTGTCATCACTTTTTAGAAAAATTCATCTACTTATGAAAAATTAGTTTTTAAATATAAAGACAGCCCAAATAACACGTTTTCACCCTAATACAATACGTTATTCACATAATAAGTAAACATAAGAATAGGGATCATTTAAATTCCGCCTACAAAATTAATAATATTCATCGCGTATCTTTATTCATATTCATTACATACAATACCTTCTCACTGATTTGGATATGCTTCACCTTTTAACTTTTGCAAGACGTGACACAAGGATTTATTACAGTTTCTTCCGATGCATTTTGATGCAGAATTTTGCTATTAAATCAGTAACTTCTAAAGGAAGGATTTTCGCGAATTTTCATATAGTAGGAACAAGGAAATCTTTTCTTATCGTAAATAAAAACGGTGAAGAAGTGAGTAAAATCCATGGATGTATTATAAAATGTATTGTATTTATGGATTGTATTTATGTATAAATGTATTTATAATACACCCATGGCAAAATCACTTAAAAGCAAAACAAACTTTCTCTGGTTAATAAATTACAGTAGAAAACCGGTTATACGCGTCAATGGGTGGCACGACTACCACGGTAATTTAAACATATAGGAAAGCGCAAAAATGTAATTTAAAATATACATGGTTTATAAAAATGAACTAAGCGATTTAAAAATTCAACAAGTAATCACTGACTGCTATTGAAGTTTTTCTCGGAATAGACTAGTGATGGCTATAATCGAATGATTGGGATAACTGACTGATTTATATTCGAATGACACTAGAATATTTTTATATTATATTCGTACTATTTTTTTTTTTCAAAACATAATCTCTCCTGTAAACTTCTACAACAACTGCTAGAGAAATCTACCAGATTTAATACATTTAAAAAATAGTCGCTTGTGTTTGTGTTAGACCAGGAGTACCTATAACCATTTCGAATATTCAGAATTACATAAATCTCAGGTGGAACAAATATTACAAAAAAAAATTATTAAAAAAAAAAACTATAGAAAACTAATAAAAATAGTCGCTTGTATTTGTGTTAGACCAGACGTACCTAGAACCATTTCGAATATTTCGAATTACATAAATCTCAGGTGGAACAAAATTATATTAAAAAAAACTATAGAAAACTGATAAAAATAGTCGCTTGTGTTTGTGTTAGACCAAACGTATTTAGAACCATTTCGAATATTTAGAATTACATAACTCTCAGGTGGAACAAAGATTACGGAAAAGCAAGATTAGTAAAAAATAATAATAATATCTGTCAACTTAGATGATGATTAAATAAATACGCCCCTGGTCTAGTAAATGTTTTTTTATAATGGAGAATATAAACATGCCATTACAATACAATACATTACATTACAATAGGTTAAACTAAGAATTCTGGAGAACCTCAGTGCGAAGCAATTTTTAAACATGTAAAACATGATATTTTACCGGCATTTATAAAAATTTAAACTATAGGAAATAGCCAAAAATACTTATTTTTTACATATTCTTTTAACTTACAATTATATATGTATGTGGCAGTCAAATTTTGTGACTCATTTTTCACCCATTTCCTGTTGACGTAGAGCTTTGAAATTTGGAATATATATGTATTCCTGAGGGCAATACATGAATTGGACATTATTTTTTTAAAACATTCGATTTCTGAGGATTCTTATAGTGATTTTTAAGCACTATATTTTGAAATCTATCAACACTTGACTTAACAATAAACATTTATTTACTGGAATAATGCGAAGTAAAATATTTGTAACATTAATAAAGGTATGTCTTAAGGAAAATATGAATAATAAAAAGAAAGTGGCATGATTACCACAACACCCAGACACCTTTTTCTGATCTCGTTTCAATGCACGTAAAATTTCAATTCTGTATAAGTGCGCAATTAAATTTCTTTTATTTTTTTTAAACCAGTATATCTTATAGGGAAGTCGAAGAAATAACAGACGGGCAAAAATCCTCACCCTACGTAATATATATTTAAATATATCAAAAATATACTAAAATATGGTTTTTAGCCTTTACTTTTACCTTATTGTTATCATTAGAGTTGCAAAGGCTTGAAAAAACCCTGTTTAAACCTGGCAATAAACCGGGTTTTTTGGCAATAAACTTGGTTTTTTGGGAATAAACCAGGTTTTTTGGCAATAAACCTGGGAATAAACCGGGTCTATTGGAAATAAACCTGGGAATAAACCGTTTTTTTGCAACTCTAGTTATCATCGATCCAAGAGAATATATATATATTTAATATTTTGTAAATATTTTATATACTCATTTTTTTATCTTTCAAAAATACTTCACTTTAAACTGATAATAATTATAAACCTTTAAACAATAAAATTTTCCTAGCATAAATTAATTAAAATTTTAGGTGTAACTGATATAACTGAACAATTTTGTCTAATAAGGAGTTAATTCATATTCTATATTAAAAATTGTTAAAAAAAATTTATGCGCGTATTTTTGGCAATAACTCTTATTACTCCGTTTGTCCTTTTACCTGAATAATAAATTATATTAATCTTTTATTTTCTCCCTATATCTCTGTGTATAACGTTTCAGATTTAGCCCCTTATTCCTATCTAAGCGTAACATGTGTCACAAAAATATCTGTAAATGCACAGAAAAAAGGGGACTCTGTGTAAATTTACACTATTTCTCGGTTAAACGCATTCGATCGAGTTCCTCGGTCATCATTTTACAGACATTTTCCGTTTCATATCAAATTATCTCAAGGGATTTCCGTGTCTTTATTTAAAGATATTTTCATCTTTGTTATAACCTGAAATTCAAAATACACACATTTAAAATTCTTTTACAATTTTATTAAAAGTATTTTAAAAGAAAATATGGTTTAAAATTTTTTTTATTAAAAATTAGAATATTTTAAAAAGTGAAAATTTGTCTTTGCGGAGTTAGCGGGATTTTTTATGGACTTTTACTTTGATCAAAAGATGGAAAGAGAGTGAGGTAATTTAAAGAATAAATTTTTATTTCTATCTGGATTTACAGTTTAGGTAGGATAGTTTTCAAATATTACTTTTGTCTATTTTATAATTTGTGTTAATATTTATAAAAATTTATTATTATTAAAAGTAGTAATAATTTATTGCCATATGCGTTATAAAAAATATACTAACCTTCTAAATACATAAATATTACATATACTTAAAAAAATGAAGTTTAATCTTCTAAATAAAAATAAATAAATGTAAGTCAATTTTTAAAAAGAACTTACATTTTTAAAACATATTTTTCTTTTATTTGTTACTAAAAAAATTCCTTTCTAAAAAACATTATTTTCAAAATATATTTGAGCATTATGTAAAGAAAAAAAATATATATCTTGTTACTATTTCGAAAAATTCCAGAAACATTATTAATATTGTTGAAAGAAAGAGGAATTTCATTAAAATTCTTTCATTTGAAAACAAAAAAATCACTCACAAAATTATTTCTTACATGTTATAAGTTCACAAAAAATAATAAATATAACGTTACACACATTTGCAATGTGTTTCTAAGGCATGTTATTCTAAGTTTTAAAGGATTATATAATGTCTAAAATGATATATTACGCCAGTTGAAAAAAATAAAGAAATAAACAAGAACAAAAAAAAAAAAAAAAAAAAAAAAAAAAGAGAATTTTTTTTTAAGTGTAATTTTTAGAAAGCGCAATTCGCGAAAGTATTTTAATTAACCATGAAAAGAAAACATCTCTTAAGTTAAACGTATATTAATCAGAAAGAGGACAGCATGAAATATTAGTTAAACCTATTTAAAGACTAGAAAAATAAAAGATCTCTTAACCCCCATACTTATGACTAATCATCGCATTAAACGCAATCGTTGAAAAGCGATGGTAACAATTTAGAAGGACAATAGATTTTTTCCGACTAAATCATAAAAAAACATATGTGGCATGCTAGAGCAACTACCCACATCGTATATTGGTTACGATGTTTATCTTCCCCCCAGATGACCCGGGTTCAAATCCTGGCTATGGATGAAGCGTTTCGTTGCGCCATTTAAAATCCGTTCCAAAATTTCTAACTAGTTTCCACAGCTGGCGTATAGTCGGAGTCTTCTGTCTATTTTAATAAATAATAATATAGATTTTTTTTTTTTTTTTTTTTTTTTTTTTTTTACAAAAAAAGTGTACATTAGACTCTGTAAATTTACCGAATAACTTCACTGTTATTTAATGGAATCTCTGTTTTTCTAATCTCTGAAATTTTACAAAAGACTTAAGATAACAGATTACTACCAGTAGATTCTCTGTAATTTCACAGAAACATTTTTAACAGTATACATTCATATTTTGTATCAGTCATATATATATAGCTAATTATTAATTTGCAAGTAAAATTGTAAAACTTTGTTATGTAATTTCAAAAATCTCATTTTTAGGATTCTCTGGCTGAAAATAATAATAATAATAATAATAATGTGACAAGCTGTGTTGATTTTATTTCTATAACCCCATTCAGTACATGTTTTTTATATGAATGTTGGAAGACTTATTACGCCATAGTGGATAATAAGAGAGAGACGAGTTCGGTAAAATTGAAATTTTATTTGCACACCAAAAATTTGCATTAAAACGTTGATGAAAATTTTCAAAGCTTCAACAAAGATGTGGAATGTAACGTATTTTTTGCAAGACATTTTTCTCGTTACAGGAAAAAAGTGTCTATTAATACCCGCCACCTCCCCCAATGCATGAGGAAAAAAAAAGTGTATCATTTGTTTAAGATATCTTTTTCAAAATAAACTGTAAGTTTTTAAAGTCAGACAATAAATAATGTATTTTCATTAAAAAGCAGACAAGCAATTCAATAAAATGCTGAAGGAGGCTGCAGTAGGCTTTTTAAATTAATGAAAAGAACTCATAAATAAAATTATAAAATATAAATAGCTTTCTAAAATGATGAAGTAAAGACATAACAATTAATTCTGTCTCAGAAAATACTAAATTAAGGACATAATAATAAATTCTGCTTGAATGTTTTGAAACTACATTGCTTTATGTGTGTTGTTTGATATGAACCGAAATATAAAAGTACATTTATTTTCTTTTTATGAGATGATATTTATTTTCGTATTTTTATTAGGAATGTTTAGATTTTTGCATATTTAAGCAATTATTATAGATAATTTTTAAATTTACAAAAAGGGTAATTTAGAACTAAATAAAAAGTATTTAAAAAGTAATTATGCTATAATAATGCATTCTGTATTATCTATTTAATTTTAAATATTTGGCAATCAAAAATTTGAATAAACGTGATATTAAATATTTCAAATAGTATTTCACATGATAAAAGAAATCATTCCTTAACTTTTATTAATGTATGCATGTCAAGCAGAAGTATTATATTTCTTTTAAGTATTTTTTAATACTCGTAATTTAAGTGTGCCGAAAAAGCTTAATTATGGGTTCAAGTGTGTCGTCAGAAAAACACAAACGGAATTGTACTCGAATTAGTTTTTCGTATCCTACCCTGCATATGATCTGTACAATTTATACTGACCAAGTAATATGCAAAACATTACTTACCTTTAAAAACTCATACGACAGTTGAAAAAGCACTTTCAGCAATTATCGCTCATAGACAGCACTGTAACCGAATTTATTTTCATGTCACTGTAAATGAACGACAGATGCTATGCACACCATATTCTACAGTAAACATGTTCTAGTGCACTTCTGAAATGACTATAAATTTCATTATGTTTGAAAGAGATTAAAATACACTGCAAAGACCCATAGACCATAATGTAACGAAATTTTTCAGTGTCCCTGTAAACGAACTGTAAATGCTACACACTCCATTTTCAAAAGCGAAAAAGCCATATTAAACCTCAATATCATATATAAGTTACATGGCGAGCCGTGTATATTTACGCGAGTTAGGGCACGGATAGGCAGACAGACAAACCGAAGTCTTAAACACTTTTCAGTTTTGTTGGAAAGTACTGAAAGGTGGGAAAATTCTGGTCTGGTTACTTATACCAACATGAGTAAACTGGGGCCATAATTTAAAAATAGTTTATGATGGAAACTAAAAGTTATTAATTAAAATTTAAGATATTAAATATGTCATTATAGGTTAAAATATTGTAGGAGTTGAGAACAGTGTGCTTCTTCCAATAATTCACTTGTTTTTAAACAATGGGTTGTGATCCACCAGTGGGTAACATGCGATGTTCTGGTGAATCTCGAAATGATTTATCAGTTCCACAGAAATATATTACTTATTGTATCTTGTGTTTATACACATAACGAACACAATATGTTATATTTTTAAAAGGAAATTAATAGATAAACTGTTTCAAGAAAATATAGTGTTTTATTGAAATGTAGGCAAAGAGTGACTTGATACAAAAATAACCACGTTTCTACCATGATATAACCTCAAAGCATAATATTATAAATCGCATCGACGCGACGTTTAAATTACCTTTTTTAGCGACAAAGTCTTATTTATTTTACTATGGACTTTACTGTCTTCTCTTAAAATTAATAAATCTCTTTTGGACGTTGTTTTAGAAAAGTTTTATATGTTTAATTTAGAAAAGTTTTATAAATGTATAACGATGAATACTATGGTGGCGTGGATTTCGCTTTTATTGATTTTAAATCACTTCTAAACATGGTATAATTTCAATTTTTTCATTATTGAGTAGGGTAAAAAGTGTACTTTCGAATGAAATTTGTTTGAAAACTGTAGCTCAATTTAATGACATTTAATGGATTTTTAAATAAATTTCAAGCATGATTTTTTGAAATTTATGTAAGCAATCAATATTTATTCACCACATTATGAAAATAGATATCACAGGGACGGATGTGTTTCCACAATGGGCTGTTTGATTGGATAAAAGTGTTTTTTTTTTTTGTTTTTTTTACCTTAATCTTCCGTATTTGGGTTCATTTCCAAGCGTTATCATTATGGGTACAATGTCTTTTAAAATGGATGTGAACACTACTAAAAATTTTAAATAACACTTCTGCACCAATTCTAATTGGAAATTTGTTTGAAAACTGTAGCTCAATTTAATGACATTTAATGGATTTTTAAATAATTTTCAAGCATTGTTTTTTAGGTGCGTTCGTAATTATATAAATACTTAGCACCTATTGTCGTCGCTTAGTCCGTCCGTCTGTCTGTTCGTCCATCCGTCCGTCTGTCCGTCCGTCCGTCCGCATATAACAACGCAAAAACTACCCAACCGAATGGTTTGAAATTTAAGATATATTATCTTTGCAGAATTTTGTCGAGACATTTCAAATTTTATGAAAATCGAATCAAAACTTTAGGAGATATTAATAAAAATATTTATTAAGAAATTTGAATTTAAATAAAAAAATCATTGCTTTCTTGTTAGAGGAGCTTCCGAGGTTTAATCGTCAAGCGACCGAGATACTTATTTTATGACAGAAATTAATCTGCAGACGATATAATTCATTTCACAGAATTAAAAATCATCAAGATCTGAATATTTATATAACTAGCTATAGTACGAACGCACCTCATTTGTCACGTTTGACGTACAATTTCGAACTTGTTTACCTTAATCTTCCGTATTTGGGTTCATTTCCAAGCGTTATCATTATGGGTACAATGTCTTTTAAAATGGACGTGAACACTACTAAAAATTTTAAATAACACTACTGCGCCAATTCGCAGTGGTTCAAATACGCACGAACTCTATGGACTCTATTACGAAATATTATTTTAATTTTCTTTCACTTTCAAGTCACTTTCAACAAAAAGACCTCATTTAATTAATATTACTCAATCCATGTAAATTTAAATGTGTTTTTAAATTATTCTCTATAATAGCTAAAGGGTTTAAATATGTGATGGCAAATAAGTTTTAATTTTTGTTTTTTTCGAATATTCTATCTGTCGAAAATCATGAGATTCCCGACCTCGAAGTGTTTAATTTTACTCTGATATGGAAAATGCTTAAAACCGAATGATCAAAAGATTCTAGATTTTGAAATTTAATTAAAATTATATTAGAGCCGAAATAAAATTGATTTTTTAATACTGTATTGTTCGTTAAAAATGCAAGCTGATGTATTTTTAAGTTTTTGTTTACATTTTTTAATAATTCGTAATTTTGTTCACTTCTAAGCGTTGCCATTAGATTTACAATGTCCTGTAAAGTGAATGTGAATAACATTAAAATTTTTAAATAAAAAATCACTCTGATGTGAAATAAAATGTGTTCCAATGCTCCATTGGCTATGAATCACGCTGTGGAAGATCAGCTATATGATCAGATGCACCATAAGGTACCGCCTGCTGGCGCTCGCTAAACTAAAATCTATCAACAAATAGACAGCTTTTCTATCTTGAGTTCCATATTTAGAAGTAAGTTTCTTTTTAAAAGTGTGTTTTTAAATTATCTGCTGTAAGCAGCTGGGGATCAAACCAGGAATGCACGTATTTGGGAGTAATCTTAACCTTAGTAGGGCCTTCAGTAGGTTGAAGGTTGTTTCCCGACACACTTCACGCATTTCTGCGATGAACCACAAATCTCGGTTATCATGTCCGAATCCCTGTCATCGGTAACATTGTTTTACATTATTAATGTTCTTAAATCTTTCAACTGTGATACGCATATAGCAAAATTAATTTATATTGCAAATTTCATGAAAATGTTTACGTTGAAGAACGTTAATCTACAATGACGCATGAGTTTGCCTGTTTTACGGTTTTTTTTAGCATGATAGCACGCGTAGCAATAAAATTATATTTTTAAGAGTATTAATAATAAGCTGAGGGTCAGTATTAAATGGGATACATTTTACACACACTTTTATTGGTCTCTAATCACGGGGATATTCAAAATGATGTATTTTTTACCATTTGAGCCCTGTTAAATTCACGAAATGAAGCTTCAATTTTGCAAAGTATTTTTACGAGTTCACCTTTAAGATGACAGAAGACTGGTATTTTTGTTGAATCCGTAAGCTCTTTAGCGAGATCTATTCAAATAAAAATGGATGCAGAGTGTGTTTAAAACTTCCTGCTATAGCGTTGCTGCTACTATCAGTCGCATTATGATCCATAGAATCATTATCCTTATTTTCTTTAGATTTAATGGTTATCGGTATTAGAATTTTTCCTTTTTATAGGGACGTTACCACTTAATCCTAATCTAGTAAGAATTAAATTTATTACCGCAAAAAAAGGCTACATAAGGTGAAGTTAAATGTGTTAATACATAATATGTACATTAGGGTGGAGCGAAAAAAAATTTTTTTTTTACAAAAAACGGGTAGAGGCCAAAAGCTGTCTTTATATTAGTACATCGACTGTCTGCAATTTTACCGCTGAAAAAAAATTGCTTGGGTCTGCGCTTTTGGTCCAAAAGTCGAAATTTTGGGTGAAATTTGGAAATTTTTCAGAAAAAAATAAAAAATTTCTGTAGAATTGGTTTGATTTAAAAGTGTCATGTGAACCTTTATAATTAAATATTTAAAATATTGAAACGATAAAATGATATCTTTATTCTCTATAAATGGAGAGAAACTGACAACTTTCAGTAAAAAAATGGCGTTGTCATTCTGGTACAGCATAAAACGAATCGTTAAAAAAAAAATTAATAGAAAGAAGATTAAATAAAGAAGCAACGCAATTGGAAGTTGCTGCATGTGGAATTGAAGAAAACGAATCAGTATGCAGTGATTCAATAGTAGCTACAACTGAATTCCCATCTTCAACCTCCGATACCGAAACTAGAATGAAGATTGAAACTTTTTCTAGAAAATGTGACAGCAATGGAGTTTCTGATCGGTCTGCTGCAGCTCTTGCTTCAGCGGTTCTCCAAGTTTGTGCACGTGCAGCAAATGACACTGGAAAACATAATGCACCCGTACCAGTTATAGATAGAAGTAAGGTAAGGCGTGAACGAAAATCGGCCCGTTTGTCTCAAAATAAAGAACAGCAAACGTAAACAGAAGTAAGAGCTTTACATTTTCACTCCCGAAAAAATAACACAATGTGTATATAAAAGAGAAGTGATAAACATGCGTATCGCAGAATTATGAAAGCATAACATGTTAATGTCTTAGAGAGCCTGGATCCAAATATTTGTGGTGCATAACCTCCTCATCTGGAGCATCAAAAGATATTTTTAAATGCATATGGAAATTTTTAGACGATGAATATTTGATTTGTCCAGCCTCTCATGCTTGGATTGTGATGGATGTTCTGTGAATACGTGGAAGCATAATAGAGTAATTTGCCGAATGGAAGCCAAGCTTGCAAGACCATTACATTGGATCATATACCAGCTCCACTCCAATGAATTGCCTCTGCTTCATTTGTTAGGGAAGATCAAGGGGAAAACTTCTGACACACATATATTCACCGGACCATTAGGAAAATCCTTGTCCAGGTGCCATACACTCTCTATAGCAGTTTTTGAACCCATAGAGAGTAATTTGGAAAACATATTTCCTGAAATCGTTAAAAAGTTGCTCAGAACAGACAAGAAATACCTGTTGGACATTTGCAAAGCTATTTCATCAGATATTGCTCAAAAGAACTAGCCCAGGAAAATTGTCACACCAAAGATGGCTCACAACGGCGAATAGAATTTTTCGCTTTTATATAAGCAATGACTGCGCGTCAGAGTCTCTATTTTCACTCACAAAGTATGTGATCTAAGTTCATGGCCCAGGATGGTTTACCATCAAATGTAATCCACACCTAAAGAATGGATCTAAAACCTTATGGGAAACTACTTCGCTACTAAACAACACAGAAAACGGCATAAAAAATAGTTAAAAAAGTTATTCAGGACTGTGGTTACATGCAGGTCTCTCATCTGGAATTGGTTCAAAATTAGGAGACTAGCTCTAGACAACAGCCCTGGTATCTACTTCAAATCAAATCAAACAATGCTTACTTTGCACACGCAGAGCAAATTCTAATTGTAGTGCTCTCTGATGATCACCATCACATTAAACAACTAGCTTCTCATCACATAATAAATGGAAGAGGTAAAATACATGATGACATACGCAAATTTGAAATACTAACAATCAACTTTGAAGCAGATGATTATATAAATATAATTGATTGGAAACTATTGTGGTAACAGAACCCCCAATCAATATGCATTTATAGGATGCATTTTCGTTTAAGATAATAGACAGCTGTATAGATTACATTATAACATCCCCAATGAGTTACTTTGCATGCTTTCACCTACTCAAGCAGTAGAAAAATACATGAAGGAGGTTGCAGCAGCAGCATCCAAAGTCTGTGGATACGAAAGAAGAGATAAATACACCAAGACTAGGTTGATACATAGAAAACTCGCGCCAGTTTTCGATAAAAAATCACAATTCAATGTTTCAATAAAACATTGGTTGAAATATCGGATGGTAGAATATCGATATCAGATATATATCAGAATAACGATATCAGATGATAGAATGGTTGGGCAGGGTACGGGTGAGATATGATATGCACCCACCTCCACGTGGTATTTCTTGGGTAGTTGTAAAAGCAACTGGCGAAGAACTGCATTCAAAAGAACGATTCGTTGTATGCTTTACCAGAATTGCAACGCCCCTTTTTTTCCAAAAGTTATCAGTTTTGGTCTAGTTATACAGAATGAAGATATCGTTTTATCGTTTCAATATTTTAAATCTTTATTATTAAAGGTTCAAATGACACTTTTAAATCATAACCAGTTCTACAGAATTTTTAAATTTTTTTTTTGTAAAATTGTAAAATTATATCCAAAATTTCGACACTTGGATCAAAAGCGCAGAACCAAGCATTTTTTTCAGCGATAAAATTCGCTCCTACCCGTTTTTTGTAAAAAAAAATTCTTTTTTTCGCTCTACCTTAATGTACATAATACATAATATGTACATAATATGTTTACATAATATGTAATTATTATGTAAAATCTTCGTTAATACTGGCACTTGCACCCTTTTTAGATGCAGTAGAAGTGCATCCGTCTTGTATTGGGTTGTTCAGAAAAGTTCTTTTCGTTTGGAAAACTTGGTTCGTACCGGAAAACTCTATCATTTAATTATTAAACATTAATACTGATATCTAATAATTGAAGGGCAGAATTTTCCGGTGCGAATTGGTTTTCCCAAACGTAAAGAACTTTCCAAACAACCCAATAGTTATGGCTTAATGATATCAGAATCACAGTTGGTCATGTAGCGTTTGATGATTTCGTTTAACTTGGCATTCAACGCTGGATATTTAATAAAGAAAGAACAAAACTCCAGTGTTTCTCGCCTATAAGTGATCTTTTGGATAATATTATCAAAGGATCGGTGTGACTTTCTGAATCACAATCATGCACAATATTTACAGAAAACCAGAAACCAATTACACCACTAAAAAGGTTCTGCGCTAAATATTAATATAGCGTAACTCTAAAACATTTTTGGACACAACATTACGCAAACTTTTGATATTGAATGAATAAAACATGAAAGTATGTCCGTCTCAATTACTAAAAGAAAAATAATAAGGAAAAAATAATAAAGAAAAAGGTTAATAACAATATTTTTTTACAGTTAAAAACAGTTGTCTATAAACGTTTTGAACGTATCTATTTAAAATGCGTCGTACAGAAATTTTTTGCAAGAACAAACAAAAATCCTCAACGTTCAAAAACGTTTTGAATGCAGCACAATAATTTCATATTTAAAAAATGTCATCTTATCATTAAATGAAAACATTGGATATTTTTGGAGGGATAAGAAAATCAAATAACTATTATTTTATAGATATAGCGCTTACGATTTAGTTTCTTGAAAATATTGAAATTTTACACCTTTTACCCCTTAAATAGTTTACCGGTACATCGTACGTGCAAGAAGAGTTTGCTTGTTCCATTACCAAAACCATTTGGATACTACCATTTTTAATCGCAATATTTGCTTTATTTAACGACAGATAATTTTCAATTAAACATGGCAAACATTTTAGTTTGAAAAAAGTGGTGTTTCGTCCTTATTTTTAGTTTATTGTGTCAAAAAAAAGTACCTGTTAAGGTGTTAACAGAAGATGGTGATTGAACAAATGGATGAAGTTTACCTTAAAATTCTTGTTTTGTATCAGTATACGCACTCTAAATTTTGCTGATTCATGGTTAACATAGGAGGTTTTCTACCAGTGTCAACATTGCTGTTCATTAATGGAACGCAAGATTCAACAACAGCAGTAATTCAATTTGCACACACTATAACTAAAGAAGAAAATTTTCATATTATTCATTAGTTGTTTATTCTCATCTTCTTTCATTCAAGGGAACAACACGTGCAAGTAGAATTATGGAAAACAGTCGTTACTAATGTACTTTTTATAAGGAACTCTTGAAGTGGTTCAATAATTACGGTTTATTATTGTGATATTATAATTAGCTATATTCCCTGTTTCTCTGAAAAATCAATTCCTTTTACATAACCTCACAAAAAAAAAAAAAAAAAATTAGATTTTATTGCTTGCAAATTCGCAATAATATTGCTTTTTATTTTCTTTTTTGCCGAATGATAAATTTATAATTTAACTTTGCTGAAAAAAATATTGAAATCGTTTCCCGTGAATCCCTGAGAAAAATATACCTAAATGTCAACTGTTTTGCTCAGGATTTCGAAAGAGTTGTCATTGAAAATAGATAAAATGTACATATTTTTAGAAAAATACACATTTTTAGAAAATTTATTACCACATTCCAAGAAAGTTGAAAAGAATCCAGTTTGTCTGTCAGTCTGTTCGTCAGTCCGACTGGCCGTGCTCTAACTCTTGTGAGAATACTCAGATTACCACGCAATTTCTACATTTTATTAAAGTTTACTATAGAATGTTCGGTATTGAAAGTGAAGTGTGTATCTATTATAGTTCGTTTACAGGAGTACACAAATGATTCTGTTACATTATGGTCTATCTAGAAAAACCGTTTACGGTGCATTTTATTAATGTACTAAATGTAAATATAATGAGATTGATATGCATCACTGAAGTGGACTAGACCATGCTGTCTCAGGAGTATAGACAAAGCTTTATAGTTCGTTTACAGGGACGTTTAAAATAATTGCATTATATTATGATCTTTGGAGAAAAATCTTTTTCGGTGAATTTTAATAGAGTTATGTTACTTCAAATATAAAAAAAAAATAAAAGTTGCACTGAAGTGCACTGTAACATGTGTTCTATAAATTACGGTCTGCGTAAATTTTTTCGCTCATTTTGAGACACGTAAATATTTACTGAGAAGTTCATCTACAGAATCTAGTTACAGGACTCAGTATGATCGAGAACTACTGGAAATGCATTTTCCGCTGTAGTATTGAACTGTGGTGTTAAACTCATATAAATGAAATGTATTACATAGTGTGTATATATTCTATAGATCATATACAGTACTGCACGACAGAGTTCGCAGATATTATCACATATGCACAGTAATTGCTAAAAGTTGATTTTTACTGAGTTGAGTGTTTTTTATATTGCATATTATGATATCTCATTTTATTGTATAAATTAATGACATTTCTAATAAGAGTAAGTTATTCTTGGAAAGTGCTTCGTAATATATGCCTGATGCACGATATTCCGATATTATTATACAGGAAAGTTAGAAGAGTTTTTTCTTTCTGCTGAAAACATGACGCTTTTTACAAAAGTTTTGGGGTGTAAACTGTAATTTGATATAGAATAATTTGTATGGAAAAGGCGGTGGAGAAGTTATAATCATTTTCAAATGCATCTAAATTTACGAAACACATGGTAGATCTAAAATATTTTGACATTTAAAATGACTTTGTTAGCCTTCCTACCCTGAATGTGTCTAATCGACCCATTTCTATAATTTATTTTATTCGATTTGAACCAGACATTTTTTCATAATATAAGTTAAACAAAAGCCACAGAGAACTATGTAAAAAATCGAGAAGACTCACCTGGGGTAAGCACATTCTTAATGTCAGGGGTAAAATCACCGGCATTTTAAGGTATCTTCAACATCTTCTCCAAAGCTACTCTCTTTCTTTCAAAATAAACTTCTGGTATATAATGCTTTTATTCGTTCCATGCTTACATATGCTTGTCCTATCAGGGGTTTCGCTAACAAAACTAATCTCAATTACGGAACTCATAATAAAATATCAATTATTTTTACGGAGCTCATAATAAACATCCACGTATTATCAGAAATGGCAATAGATATCTTAGAGCTCAACAATTCGCAGAGATCTCTGCACCACTTCTTTAAACAAAAATGAATCAACTGTTCAAAAAATTCTATAAAAAATACCAATAATATCCCTAACGAAATTATTGCTGAATTACCACACTACGAGGTCTCTAAACCTGTCAACAGAAAACGCCTTAAATTGTTGAAGATAAGGCATGATTTGTTTCTCCCTCTTTCTAGTAAAACTTCCGTATTATACACACACACACACACACACACACACACATATATATATATATATATATATATATATATATATATATATATATATATATATACAGGGTGTCTCAAAATGTCGTTGCCAAACTTAACATGCTAATCTGTCATACCATGACAAATAAGATTTACATAGGAACTTGTGTCTGAAAATGCAAACTACACCGCTAGTGGGCAATATTCGCAGGCGTAGAGGAGTAGAAAGAAAGGATGTCAAAAGAGGTGTTAATATGACTTTTATTAAAGAGAATGGTTTAATTTACAGAAAATATTCGAAATTCCTTCCATTCGCCACAATACATGCTTCACAACGTCGACGCATGCATTAATTAAATGACACATTCACTATAAAAAATGAACTTTGGAGTCAAGTTAAATTAATAACTCAAGAAAACAATCATGAATCGCTATTTTTTTTTAAACAAATGTCAGCCTCTTATTATAAATATTGCAAATTGCTTTAGAAAAATATAATAAAATAAATTATTTTCACAAATTACATTATAATATATTCCAAAAATTAAAACAAACGCCCAGTTTTAATTGTTAGAGCAAAGTAACATTAAATGCTACTTCGATCCATCTTATCTAAAATAGAATTTATATTAATGTTAGAGATCGTCTAATTTTAAATTATAAATTAAAAGCTCCTTCAACTGTTAAATTATAAATTAAAAGCTCCTTCAACTGCTTTGTGCGTTAGTGACAACATTTATTCTCATTTTTATTCCAAGGAGTATTTTAATATAACATTATCTCTTATATATCATGTGTATTTTTCCTATCAGCAAGTAAATTAAAAAAAAAAGTTAATTCAAAAGAACAGCATATTTGTTATAACAAACATGCTGTTCTTTTGAATTAACTTTGATATCAAAACGTTGCAAAAATTTAGTTTTAAAACTAATAAATTAAAAGCTATACAAATGACTCAGATTTAACTTGATTAAAATTATCATATAAAAATATTTGTAATCAGAAATTAACATGGAAAATCAAGTAAAAGCTCGTTTCGAAATTTTTAAATACATATTTTATGCATCCTATTGTCAACTTATAAATACCAACTTTTAATTTTGAGAGTACAATTTACTACCTATTTCGTTAAGTTAAATTTTGTTGTATCACACCAAAGCTTATTAATAGACAAAATAGTGATTTTTGTATTATATCTGTTGTATTGTATGCAGAGACTTAAATTGACAATTCTTTATCAATACAGTTTACACAATTTACCCAGACAAATTTATGTGCATTTATTATGTGCCTTACACTAAGTTATTGCTAAAAGGTTATCTGAGTGACTTGTGTCGGCTGTGTGTCACTTAGGTATCTTAACTGGTAGATCATTGAGAACTTAAATCAGAAGTTCTGTGTTCGACTCCCGGCCGGGAAACTTTTTCACTCAGTTGATAAAAATACAATTCGTATGAAAAGAGCACAGAATAAAGAAGACAATGAAGATATATATATATATATGTATATGTATATATAATCTTACTATGCAAATGAAGATTATTCTAATTTTAAAAAAGAGTAAAAAATAAAATAGACATGGCCAAGAGGTATCGGGTATTAAACAAAATCTTCGCAATTCAATAACATTGCTCGATTTTTATATTTTCCTACGATTATTGGTATTTTTTCTTCTAATATTCCGTGAAATGTAATTAATTTTAGTGATTTACCCCTGGGAAAATATTGTTTCGATCTGTGTAGTTGAGTAATTAATATACGTTTGAATGCGTGTTTTAAGAAATAGTTTTATCATTTTTTATATCCTCTGATAAAATTTTAAAATTAAAAGTATAATTATAAAATACTTTGATGTTTTCAGAAATTCGCTATGGGCACATTTTGTCTGCAATATTACATTATCTAATTTTTTACTCAAAGGATTTAATTTGACAAATACATAACATTAGTATTTTATTTCAGAAAAATACATATTTAATAAAATCTGAAACTATTCTTAATAGCATGAGTTGAATCCCACGTCTTCGTTTTATTCCCAATTTTTTACTTTTTTATCTTTATTTTAAAATGTTTTATCGGCCATTTCATGATAAATGGAATAATTTTAATAAAATTTACGTAAAATTTGATCTTAATAACAATTAAGGATTTATATTTATTTTTAAAATAAAATACTTAATCATACTTAAATATTCTATTTGAGAATTTTTTCTACTTTTTCATTTTAAAATGTTATGCATGGAATATTTTAATAAAAGTTCATTTTGATATTAATAACAATTACATTTATTTCTATTAATAAAAAAAATACTTTAAATACGATAAAATGTCCTGATGTAGTGATACTAAAGTGCCTTTTAATATTTAAAGTTTCATTTCAATACAATATTATCAAAAACTTTTTTTTTTTTTTTTTTTTTTTTTTTTTTTTTTTTTTTTTTTTAAAGCAAAGTATATTTAAAGATTAAATGGGCAGGAATCTAAGTACGGTCACGTGATGTCTGCCAGAAGACACTTGTAAATTTCAATGCTTATTGAAATGTGTAATTTTTCAATGTTGCGTTTCATTTGTGAGGCTGCTGTTTGCTTATCTGACTCCGTCATAGGAACTCTGGCTTAAAAATTATTTTTGTTTATTATTAACACGTTCACTGCCGGGTTAAAATTACCGGAATTTTATTTTATTTAGAAAGTTCGAATTCGTACCAGAAAATACTAAAAGCAATATTTAGTTTATTTAATTACAGACATTTCGCGATTACATTAAATAAAAATATTCTTTCGAAATTTCCGGTACGAATTCGTAATTTTAGATTGAAAAACCACGAGTATACTCGTGGTTGGCAGCGAATGGATTAATGTTTTTGACTATCTTTTTGTATTGTCTATTCGTTTAACAGCGATGGAACAGTGCCGAAGCAGCGAACTAATTGACTCCAATAAATTTAAATAGTATTCTCCCCTAAGTTAGAATTTTCAAAACTTTTTTGCAGATCTACGCCCATCATGACTCCCAGAACCCAAAACTACCCCCAGTTCAAAATTTTTCTATCTACCTATGTCACTTTTTTATGGACACGATAACTTCAATAATTCTGCACAAATCTCTTCCACACTGATACATAAAAACAAGGGGCATAAAATCTCGATAAAGTTAGTTAATGGGCAAAATCGAACCAAGGGGGGAGGGAAAGGGGGGCTTTTTGTGAAAACAGAAAAAAACCTATAATTTCTTAATTATGATACGTATCGAATCCGTTTAAAGTTATTATTACTTCTAGGAAAAAGGTCAAAAATTTATGTATGACAGATTTTTGATATCATTAAAATGGCCCTAAGGGGGGGGGGGGGAGGGGAGGGGTGTTTCAAATTCATAGCTTCGTCAAGTCACAAGATTTCAAATCCGCTTCTAAAACTTTTATATTGACAAGTTTTTTATAAGACCAACCGTTATAGCAAAAAAAAAAATTATATATATATATATATATATAAATCTCTGCCGGCTCCGCCTGCAAACAAGTTAGGTTTCAAAGTGGGCGGTTTCAACTGCTGCGTCATGGCAAAAAGGTAATTTCTTCCGCAACTCCCAACAAACAGGCACCCCACGGTCTGCGTCTTCAAAATCTACCTGTGCATGTAGGCCGGGCCGTCAGGGATTTTTTTTTTATGTTTACTTTAGCATTTCACTAAATTCCCTGTCAAGTTTTAATTTCTGGGGCGGCTGTTGTCTAAACTGATTCTGTGCTTTAAGAAAGTTTTCAATTTGTTTTGATATTCTTTTAAAATAAACTTTTTCTACTCTTTGAGAATGGATTGGTGAACGCATACTGCGACGACTCGATCCCATGAACAAAATATATAAGAAGGAAAGATTCGAAATGCCATTCATATATTTTAATATTTATTTAGTCCTTTATATATGTTTTCTTAGATTTCCGAAAAAAATTTCAATTCTTCAAAAAAATAAATAAAATAAAAAATAAATAAATAGAATGCATAGCGGTAGAAGAACGTATTTCAACATCATGTTCTGCATAAATATTTACATAGTGTGACAGTGGATTTAAGTTTTCCAATGTAAATCAAAATATTTACTCTTTTTCTCGCAAAACTAATACATTTCGTCAAATAAATAAATTGATACGAAATACCACCAAGTTTTTAAACTGTTAGTAAATATTTGACAAAGAATGAAGTTGAAATAATTTAACAACATACAAGGAAATGAAATACAATTTTATTAAATGTATTTTCATAAATAATCAATTATAAATAAAAAAATGCTTGTATAATCTGATATTAGTTCTTTAAATAGAAAAGAGACGATTCGTAAGCAACAAGAAATACTTTTAAATAGGACATAATTTTTTGGACAGAAAAACTTTAAAGATACTATTCATAAAAAAATAGGTATTAATATTTTAAAGTTTTATTTTTATTAATTTTTCAAACATTCATGAAAAATAATTTATCATTGTTATTCCACCTGTCAGTCTAAATGTCGCTCACCTAAACATCATACGATGCACTAAATTCAATGATAAAAACTAGAGTTTTAAAATAGGTTTTTGATTAAATTTTATTTTGAGTATTATTTTTTAAAGTATTTGAGTGTTTTTGACACTTATTTTTAAAAGTAAAGCACAAAAGAACATAATACTGATTGTTTCAAATGGATCATTAATATAAAAAAGACAATTTAATTTTTTTTAAATAATTACTTTAGAACATTTTTTTTTAATTTTACAACTTTAAACAAAAATGATGTCATTTTCTAATATTTACTTCGCGACAAAAATAACGAGAGTTTAATATTTTTTTATCTTTATATTTTTCTTATTTATCTAATTTAACTTATTAAAAATCTAATGAACGATTCTCTAAGGCATAAAGCATATAGCTTCCAGAAATATGAGGGGGTTAGAATGACAGTGGCGTAAGTCAATATTTAGTAATTTGAGAAAAGAAGGGTTTTGTGAAACTTGTCGTATTGCCATTGCATTAAGTGCCCCAAACTGTTTTTCCCTCTAGCGACTCCCTAAGTGAACTATGACTTATTTTACTCTCATACTGATTAGAAATTAATATACGTTCAGAGAAAATATGGTTATCTAGATTTTTCAAATTTTTGACTTACTCCACTGTCATTCTAACCCTATCATATATCTGTTCAAATTATCACTTTGATGATTTTTTTTGTACTTCTTTGTTGTACCGGTCCCCGCAGTTAGGATTAAGCCAAAAAATACACTTACGATTTCGCCAAGATCGTCGCCAATTTTTTATATATACATATTATATATTAATGTCATATGGTACTTTATATGAATTTAATGTGACAAATGTCAAATAACTTGGCAATACATCTCGGTCGCTTGGTGATTCATTTTGGTGGGCCACAATAAAAAGGAAATACCGATTTTTCATAAATTTAGGATTAAGCCAAAAATACACTTACGATTTCGCCAAGATCGTCGCCAATTTTTTATATATACATATTATATATTAATGTCATATGGTACTTTATATGAATTTAATGTCATAAATGTCAAATAACTTGGCAATACATCTCGGTCGTTTGGTGATTCATTTTGGTGGGCCACAATAAAAAGGAAATACCGATTTTTCATAAATTTTCTTTACGTTAATTTATAAAAATATCTGGAAAATCTCAGATATTTAAACCAATAGTTCATTACATTTTCAAAATTACATAAATTGTAGACGATCATACTTCTATAAAAACAACTATAATTTTTAGCGAAAAAACATTTTTTGTAACTCATTGTTCAAGAAAACAACGGAAACGAGTTTAAAATTTTTCTTTCTGAAAAAGTATTAGAAATATTCAAACCCACTTCTTGAAAATTTTCGGATTTATATGTTGTACCTTCCTTAATCTCAATATCACAAGCTCTTTTCATTCTTAAATACATACTTCTGATTATTTATTTCAATATACACTTAAGGTTTGAGGTTTAAATACATATAAACAATAAATACACTTTTAAATGTTATTCTAAGAAAACAAAAAAACTGTTTTGTATAAATAACTATACAGTCTTTTAAATAACACAACAAAACAATTTTGTGATACTTTCCAAAGATTGGCTGTTTAATCATAGTTATATCACCTTAAACATCAAGGCCTCGTACACAGCTTAAATCATATTTCTTTAAACTATCTTAAATAGCAATTTAATTATATGCCAATTCAAAGACGTAATTATAATATAATTTAGGAATCTTTTTAAGAATTAAGTAACAATGAAAAAACTTTAGTAATTAATAAATATTTCTTAATTTTTAACCCTTTACAACACAGTTCTAACGTTTTTATGATTCGGTTTGTTTGTCCATATTCGAACTCTCTTAGATAAACTCGGATTGACATGCAATTTCTTTATGTTATTCACGTTTACTATAGGACGACCTCTAGTGAAAATGAAGTATGTGACATTTATAGTTCGTTTACAGGGACTGCCAAAAATATTCCGTTACATTGCGGTCAATGAACAAAAATCATTTTAAGTGCACTTTGATGACGTTACACAATTTCAAACATAATAAAATGAATATACATTTATAATGTGCACCAAAATATGATTTCTGTAGAATATGGATGCAAAGCGATTATTATTCATTTACAGAAACATACAAAGAATTGTGTTACATAATGGTTTGCGGGAAATATCGTCTGAGGTGTGTTTAATGATGTTACACTATGAATATAACAAAGGACAATTTGAGCTATCCGGAAGAGATCCAGTCTAACATTTTCACTCTGGGTGTTATCCGGATAGCTCAAATGGTAGAGGATTGGTGCGTGATACTAAGGGATCAAGGTTCGATTCCCGGTCTGGACATGTTTCCACACTGTTACTTGTAAGTTGTGTAGTAAAAATAATTCACATCTTTGTTATAGCCATTAATTTCCAGCGTAATCCCAGCTCTGCTGAAAAAATTAATTAGATGTTACACTATTCAAACATAATGAAATTTATATGCATTACTGATGTGTACTATAAGTTGCTTACTGAAAACTATACTGTGCATTGCATTTAGGAATAAAACAATATATTTCCATAAAGATTTTAATTTAAATTGCCTTGTCTAACCAGAAAAAAACAATCCGACGTCAATTTGTTTTTCGTATATGTTGTAAAGCGATAATATCTGATGAAAGATCTCTTACAAAAGCTTCTGTTGTAATTTTCGTCAATAGTACAGGGAGTTTGTGAATAATCACTTGCAAATTTGAATTCGCAGCTTCATTCTTCACTTCATCACCTTCTTATTCATCTGTTATACCTGTAGCAATATTGCGTAGAGTTGAGACAAAAGAGTGGAGTTGAAGCAATATTATTTAGAGTTAAGATATTGATTTTATTGGGTTGTTCGGAAAATTCCTTCCGTTTGTGAAAACCAATTCGTACCGGAAAATTCTATCTGTCAGTTATTAGACATTAGATATCGGAATTAAAGTATAATAATTAAAAGATAGAATTTTCCGGTACAAACAAACTTTCCCAAACGAAAGAACCTTCCGAATAACCCAATAGAATATTGTACTTTTTTTTAATATTCTTAACTATTCTCTTTTCTTTGATGTCCCTCATTTCTTTGTGTTGTTCACCACTTTCCATCAAAACACCTGCAAATTCCAGCAAGTTGAAAATCTTACAAGTGGACATGGAAGATGCACCAACATTAGATGCTCCACATAACGTAGACTTTCGATTTATACTTTTCCTTTTCCAAAGGCTAAATGAATCTTCATAATATCTGTTCCTGATTCTTGAGAACATGTAAATAGTATGGTTTCAAAATATTCCCCGAACCTTTGCAGGCCAAAATTTTATCAATATGCGAGAGCAACTCTGAGCAACTCTGCCGAGACACACAACGTGCAATTAAAATAACACATCACTCTTAACATAAAATAAAAGTTCAACTTTTTAAGCGTGTCAATTAGTGAAAAGTGAAAAAATGTCTTTTAAAACTAACACTAATGAAAAAAAGTCTTTTTTTGAAGTTAAAAAAAAAATCATATTATAATGATCATCACTGTTTCAGAAAAAAAAATCATCAATGTTAATATTAATTGCTTTCTTATCATATAATGCATTTTTTCAGATAAAAAATGCCACTAAATCGAATTTTATATCTTTGAATCCAGATTTCAGACAATGCTAATTTTTGAAAGTTGTGACATTAAAATTTTCAGTTCATTTATCTGTCATAATAATCCATTGAAGGGCGGTAGGGTATTTTTCTACCACTTAATTTTAAACCGGGATCACTAAACCTTCTTAGAATCACGTCATCAATAATCTTACGTAAATTCAATGAGACGCCAGATTTTCAAACTTAACCTCTTGACAATACTTTATTTTATGCCTCAACCCATTTAAATTGTCTCCGTAGTATTTTTCAAGCCATTTAAATTATTTGCTACAGTTGTTTTTTCAAAAATTATTAGAAATATCTTTATTTTTAACCTCATGTTATGGAAAAAATTTAATTGCATTCATTCCAAAGAAAATTTAACATAATCTTATTATCAAACTTACACTTATTTTGATTACGTTTGTAGGTTACAAAATGTATTGGCATTATATTAATATCATAAAAATTGAAAAAAAAAGAGAAAAATAAACATTAGGTGTTAAGTTGAATAAAACACTTCAAAACACTATGAAGAGGCGGAGCTTTGTAACTGGATGCTATGCATGAAACAGCGTCTTACAGGAAAAACAATTGACATTATGTAATATATAAGATTTAAAAAAAATAAGATATTGAACAGCGGTAAATAATTATTTGCCTTATTCAGAAAAAATTACAGTACTGGTTCTGTTTCCTAAAAACAATGACATTTTTTCAGGCACTGTCCGAAGCATCTCTTCCTTTTGAATGATATTTAAACAAAACTGTAATATAATAATGTAAAATTTATTTTTAGTATTTCAGTTACTGATTCTTATATTTTTCATTCTTTTATAGCGTACTGTATATCAACACATGGCTTTGTGTTCACCACACATAGTATGTTACATTACTTGCAAAATGAAGTTATCATTCTTATTCCTCTCGGTATTGTATGAATATTATGACCTGGTAACACCACAAAACTAAGGGTTTCCGAAATCTGCACATTTCTGTTATTGTAAAATTACTTCACATAACAAAATTAAATTACAAATGTAATTACTTCCCATAAAGTATAAAAGTTTAATTATTTCAATTATTTTATAAAGT
Source organism: Maratus michaelseni (assembly GCA_963931845.1). NCBI lineage: Eukaryota > Metazoa > Arthropoda > Arachnida > Araneae > Salticidae > Maratus > Maratus michaelseni. Next base: position 121,075,930 of record OZ007591.1, on the reverse strand, counting down.
TTTTCTACATTTGTAAAATGTTTTAATCAGTGACTTACAGTGAAAACATGCGTGCTTTTATCTATTTCTTTGAAATACACCACGTTTAATGCGTTCTCTACTTCTTAACCCCAAAATTTTAGATAATGAAAAACGTGCATACACAAATAAATGCTTTATTACACAAAAACAGCTCTGTTTTTAATAGTCAAGTACAACAATTTACCAACAAAATGAGAGAAAGTTCATTAAAAATGCATTTTGTCCGAAAAATAAAAACAGTTTTTTTATTGTCAAACGTCAATTTGGTTTTTATTTTTTATATATATACAGAGATACTTTATACTTCAGTTTTAAAAAATGTCAGAGACAGGACTTAGCTCTGCCCACCTTAGAATGTGAAATTTGTCGGAAGCGAACTAACTATATAATCAATAATTTATATGCCACTCATCTAATAATATGGAAACAATAGAATGTGTAATCTAGCATAATAATTAAAATATTATAAAAAATATAAGCTTTAGATCATTATTTGTTTATTTTGCTTTTTTGGAATTTGTTTTATAAAATCCCAGTTTATATATAACAACTGATTGCACTAAAAGGAAAAACAGTAGAAAGAAACAACTAAAAAACTTGCTGTGTTCATTAATCTATACAAACAAATACGAAAATATCCAAACATTTTTGTTTCTTTAAATACTAATCCCTCGTATATTTGATTACCGACGAATACACTGTCTCGATACGACTGTCTGACTGACTGCTGATCAAACGCAATCAGTGGGTTACAGACATGGAAAGAGATAACTGGGCTTCCTAAATGAAAATACAAACAAACCAAAGACACGATCTTATTATCAACCACATCTTACGTTCAATGTCGTTTATAACGAAGCCTTCGGTTTGAAAAAAATATTAATATTAACCCTTTCAAATCGTTTGTTTCTGTAACTCACTTTAGAGATTTGTGCGATAGTTGAAATTTTTAACAAATTGAATATTCCTTTCCAATCAAGATATGTAAAACGAAAAATACCAGACCATATCTATGTTCCCCAAGTAGCACAAAGTAGTTGGACAAACGTTGGCTAATTGTCGTTCCACTTTGACTCACAGTAAGAAATGTCCACATTGCCGATTGCCGTAGCATTAGCCAACAATACATTTTCCAACAAAAGTCCAACAGTGGTCCAACCTTTCTATGCTGATAATCCTGCTCAGATATGTACTAAATTAGAAGGATCTCTGCATCTAGCATTTCCAAACAGTTTCCATATATTGCCAACGATATGTGCTACTTGGGTTGTTGCTATTTTGAAATCTGCTTTCCGTTTCCAAAAATATGAATATTAATCATTCGAAAAAAAATCGTTTACGAAAGTCATTTATGCTTTTTTTTTTTTTGCCATGTTTAAAAAGGCTTTGAAAATCAATCACGAACAAACCAAAGTTATCAAACAATATTTACATTAATTTTTCTTTACAACGCTGCTTTCGGTTTAAAAAAATATCAATATGAACCCTTTCAAAAACGCTCGTTTTCGTAAGTCATTTTCGTTTGTTCTTTTTTTTTTTTTCATTTTTTGGGGGTTTTTTTCATTGTTTAATGTTTGACCATGGAATTTTTAATCGAAACACTAGAAAACACAAACGCTTAAAAAGAGTACATTCAGCTTAAAAAAAAAGGAATATTATCCCTCTTAAGAAAATTCATTTCCAAAAGTCTTTTTTGGCGAATTTCGTTTTGCCCACGAATATTTGTCCATAGGATTTACATTACGCACATTTTGTTTAAAAAAACACATTTGATTTTATACAATCTCTCTGAAATTCTAATACGATATACTACCGTTTTAGATAATCCAGTATAAATTTGGTTAAATTTTTTTGAGATTTAAGGGAAAATAATCAGTTTGAAAAAAAAAATCCCTTAGGGTTAGCATTGCGTATGCGTATGCTTATTTACACATATAACGTAGACTTATTTTTTTGCTATTGTTCTAAAATTTTAATACCTTAAACTAACCTTTCAGCTGATGTTCCAGTAAATTTTTGGTTTATATCTTATAACATTTAAAGGTAAAATAGTCATTGTGATATCATTTTTCAGTAGGATTTACATGTGTTAAAAATATTTTAGAAGAAAAACACTGCTTTTTACAACTAAATATGAATATTTTAGCAAGAACATTATTCATAGGCTTCGATAATATTATATTTATAGCTGATAAAAATTTTAAAGCGTTTGGACAAAAATAACTATTTATTGAATATTAAATAACTCGATGTGAAAAAAAAAACTGTGAAGTAAACACTTTTTCTCTACCGAAGACAGTGGGGCGTTCATTATTAGATTCGTTTGGAAAGATTATCGTTTAAATATATAAATTAATTCAACATTGATTTTAGGTACATTTAAGGCTCGAAATACGCCGGTGTTTCGTTTGAAAATATAAAATCAAAACAGTCAGGAGCGTGTGTAGCACGCCTGATGTACGCTGCCGAATGCAGTGGAGCACCTATCTTTAAGTTTGTTTGGATAGAGTTTCATTTGAAAATAAAAAATCATACAAAATCGACGATGTGCATTACTGAGAGCTCTCCCCCTATTACGATCTTTTTAAAAGATTTTCATTTAAATCATTAAACATTGTTTTTAGGTATAGTCAACATTATTATCACGAATAAAAGATGTTTAATGTATTGTTTCCTGCTTAAAAAATTCTAAAATATCGACACCGAAAAATTAATGAAAATGGATTTATAAATTAAAATTTTGTTTAAGCATGACTGATCAAAGAAAGCTTATAGGCTTAAGCGACCTAATTGTCTCCGTAAGATGGTTAGTAATAATAACAATGCAACATAAGCGACAAACTCCGTTAATGATTTCTGAAATTTATCATATTTTTCACATCTACGCGATTTTTCGATTCTAATGTGGAACAGATTCTATAATCATGTTACTGTATTAAACAAGCTTTCGGTAATGCAATTTTCCAACTTAATATTTTATTTTCTAAATAGCGGCTTTGAAACTTTTTAACTTTTAAAGATTTTAACAAATTCCTAATGGTATTTAAGACATTATATACGTAATGATAGTTCAGACAGTATTTTTTATATGTTCACGATTAGTTATTGCATAAGGAAAAAAAATTATAAATCGGTTAAAATAATTATTTTACGGAAATATATATTAAAAAGGTTGTACAAATGATACAGTGTGGTTTGGATTAACTATTGTTTTATTTTTTATGTAACAATTTCTAAGAATACATAGTTAAAATAGAATAAATAAAATAAAAGTTGGTTCATAAGGAAAGACATTTTATCAAAGAGCAATGTCCTTAATGAATCGTAATTTTTTTCATTAATGCATGAGAACTATTAATAGTTTCTACAAAACTTTGTAGAATTAAACTTAAATGTATTTGTTCAGAAACGTGATTTGAAATTAAAGTTAATTATGTTCAGAGCACCTCAGAGAAAACAAAATAGTTAAAAATATGACAAATCTGCGTGGTATGTATTTCAGATTACAGAGATCGTACGCTTTTACCACATTTTTAATAGAATTTTTCGCCTTATCAAGGTGCGCGTACTCATTGGAATTTCCAAGTAGTCTGGCACCACTTTTTCTGATTAGAAAATTTCTATTTAATATTTAAATAGCAGAAATTGTAGACGCCTCGTTTAATAATAGGATCTGTATTACTTTTCTGCATTTAAATAAGGCGAAAATATCTATTAAAAAATTGTGGTAAAAGCGTACGAATCCGGGATTACGGGAAGATTATTATGAATTACCTGGATTACGATTCTACCACATTTTTCAATAGAATTTTTTTCCTTATCAAGGTGCGTATACTCCGTTTAATTTCCAAGTAGTCTGGCACCACTTTTTCTTTATTAGAAAATTTATATTTAGAATTTAAGTAACAGAAATTATAGACGTCTCGTTTAATTGCAGGATTTGTAATACTGTTCTGCATTTAAATATGGCGAAAAATTCTATTAAAAATTGTGGCATAAGCGTACGAACCCTGGATTACGTGAAAATTGTTATGGATTACCTGGATTATGTTTTTACTGAATTTTTTTAATAGAATTTTTCGCCTTATCAAAGTGCGCATACCTTTAAATTTCCAATTAGTCTGACACCACTTTTTCTGATTAGAAAATTTCTACTTAATATTTATTTAGCAGAAATTGTAGACTTCTCGTGTGATTGCAGGATTTGTAATACTTTACTGCATTTAAATAAGGCGAAAATTTCTATTAAAAATTGTGGTAAAAGCGTACTAACCCTGGATTACGGGAAAAAGATCAACTGTACAATTGTTTAATAGTAAATTGTGTTTAAAGAAGAGGTTGTTTTTCTTTTATTAATATATTTGTAATTGTTGCCTTGATATTTTTCTTGATAGTTTTTTCAATTATATGCATCAACAAGTATCATACAATATAGGTATTTATTATAACATGTTTTACGATCTAAAAACCTGTGTACAACAGGGTTGCCAGTTTAGCCTCTTTTTTTTAATTCATAATTTTGAATTTACACCAGAATTAATAAATGTAAATTTTATTTTATTTAATAAGAGACCTTTTATGACTTCTCAAGTTAATAATACTTCTTTCGAAATTACCGGTGTGAATTTGGAAATTCGAACTGTAAAAAAAGGCCAAACTGGCAACACTGGTGTACAACATGATATAAATGAACATTCTGTAAGACAGAAGTCACGGCCTTAGTCAATGATTTTTTTAAAAAATAAAAACGAGAATTCTCGTTTCCCGATGACAACATTTAAAAAAAAAATGAAAATTCCCGATGCGAATGTGTTAAGAAACAAGAGTTGGATATGGCCAGCGAACCATATGCGGCCCGTTGCTAGAAACTTTCCGATGGCTGGCGCTGTGGTACAATAGTATCAATCGCGCTAGAAGGCCTATATTTTCATTTTAAAATTTCTTTTGTAATCTAGAAGTCTAATTTGCTATTTATTGTACAGAAAATGCTGTAGCGACTTCCTCCAACTTCCAAACACTAACACTAGTGAACAGTAGTCTAGAAAAGAGTTAACGGCTTTATATTAGCTGCTATTATTCATTTACTTTAAATAATAAATTAGTGTGAATAAAATGTTGGTACGCATTTTTAGTATTATTATTTTCTATTATTAATTCTGTCGATAGATGTGGCTCTTCGTCAACTCACTAACGTAGAATCTGTGTTCGACATTGAAAAATATTGTCGACGAGTCTATACTATAATTTATTACTTTGCCATATTGAGATACAAATTTACTAATAAGATTTTCTTTGTGTTAATGTTTCTTTTATTAAGATTTTTGAAAAAAAAATGTGTAATAGCTATGCCATTATATTTAAAATAAATGCAGTAACCACTCGATATATTGCGCTACTTGAAGATAATAAAAAAGCGCGATATACCGAGGGACGCGATATAACGATGGGGGCAAGAAGAGTGTTTATAAATGAAAAATAAAGCGGCCTAAATTAGGCTACGAGGTTTTTGATTTAATACTTGTTCAAACAAGCTACAAGTTCAACACAAAAGAGATGGTAAAACGTTGAAAAAAAAATACAAAACCGTACACATACAGTATACATTTTTATTTACATTTTATAGTATTTTCTGAAAATAAGAATCTAGAGTTGTTTGTGTTTGATTTTCTTTGATTATCTGCTTGCCACTGGAAATTAAATAACGAAAATTAACTAACTGCATTTCAGTTATATGCTTAGATTTCGACGTTTCAAAAGTTTTATATGCTATTTCGAGAAAATAAATTTATCGGGGGACAATTAAGAAAGAGCGAAATAACTGAATGCGGGAAAAATAAACAAACAGGGTGAAATCCCCTGTAACTGTCACTTTAAGGATTCTTTCTTGTTCAAATCACTATTACAAAAGTTCAAATTTATTTTATACTTACCCTTGTTTTTGAAAGGATAGTAGAGATATATTCAAAAATTACTGTTGACAAAATTTAAAAAAATTATACGTTTTATTATTAAAAAATATTTTGATTCTTAAATATGGCTAAAAACTCCAGTAACTGATATCATCCCTATTTTGAAACACCAATAACTGACACGAAGTGAACCAGTGACTGGCACTTTATTTTAAAAGATTAAAATGTTTTAACAGAAACTTTATTTTTTATTAAAAAAACAAAATTTATTGATATATATCTTATAAAAAGTGGGATTTAGTAAACTGTACTGCATTATTAGTAATGCAGTGTATATAGTAACAGTATATATGAGTAATATTTAGTACTGCAAGCAGATATCGAATAACTGACATTTATGGACCAGTAAATGACATCTGGAATCAGACACTGGTAAAACAACATAAATTTTAATGCTGTTTACTACAAGATAAATTTTCTTTATTATTATGCATTTTTAAACAGTTCAAATAATATATTTAAACTTTCTTTAATGTAACCAATAAATAACCCAGAAGTAACACCTCTGTCAGAGACTGGTGAAATGAAATTCTAGGAAACAGTAACTGGCACCCCCCCCCCTATTAAGCTAAATAAAATAACTATAAACCTTAAATCATGGCCCTAATATATCATATGCATCTTTAAACTAATTTCTACAAATATAACTGCAAGAAAAAAGTTTAGGATGGTTGCATTACAAATAGATTAGAAAAACACTTCCTTAATTTTAGAAATAAGATGGTTGCTTCAAAATGGCACTTTTTGTATTCTCGAAAGTTTTTTTTTTCTCATTAAATATGTTCTTGGCCCTCTAATGGTGACTCCAAAATAAAAATAAGTGTTTCATTTACCACTAAATGATATTATTTTGCAGACTTTTACAACAAAATGCTTATTTGAGTTAGATTTTTGCTCAAGTGTCAGTTACTGGTTAGGTGTCAATAACTGGAGGTTTCACCCTATATTGACATATTTCTACTTACAAATGTGATGAATTGATTCCGGCTGGGGTTAAAATGTTTCATTTTTAATTATTATTGGTGACTGGTTCTAATTGGTCTCTTCCCTCATTGATCTTTATTACTTATGCACATATATAGTTTAAGTATCAGGTTCACTCATATGAGGTAGGTATGAGGTAAGTTTTGATGACTATTCTAAATACCATCTCTTCGTCATTGATATTTTTTACATACATAGTTTAAGTGTGAGGTTCACTGATTCAGTTCGTGTTATTTTTAAAACGATGTTGCTTTTTAGTATGTACGTATGCGTGGGTATTTAAATTTCTTCCTGTTTTTACGATAACATATATTTGTGTGTTTTTGAGCGAACACTATACGTTGTAACGGTTTTTGCAACTAAGCTCCCATTTGGAGAATATGTTATAAACCACAAGGACTGTATTAATTTTCGTATAAATCGGACATCAGATTTGGTGTCTAAACCATTTTTGAACTGTTTTGCAATCACACTATTTTCTTTTTAACTGAGTTATTCAATTGAATATTTTTTATTGGTCATGCTCATTTGATGTTGATACAAGAATCGTCTTTCACCAGAATGTGATTTAATTTAATAAGATAGTGTTTTCAAAAATATTACAGAGGGTTTTATTAATTTGAGAAAAGCGTATGAAAATTAAACAATTGCATTTTGTTGAGGATAAAGGGCGAAATATCTACTTTTAAAACAAATCAAAAACTCCTTTTAGCATGACTATGTAAACTGAATTTCAATTTTTTTGCACACCCTAATCTCAGAGCAAACAGACTGGAAATTCATTGAAAATTACGTCATAATTTTTAAAATGTTTTAATTTTATGAATGAAAGTCACTTTTTTTAGAACATAAATCATTTTCACCAGTGGATATATCTCACTATTTTGAAATTACGATCTAAGTTTTTATTAATATTATTTCTAGGCGGCCCTGCCCCCTATGAGCAATGCTGGCCAAATCCTTCACCTGTTCAGCCCCTTTAGGCCCTAAAAACTTGCTAATTTGCTACGTTTTAAAAAGATTTCCCGATTACAGAAGATTGAATGATTTTATCACGACCAGTCGCGACCTTCTATAATCGGATTGCCATTCATTCCAATCTGAATGGGGGATTTTCTGGTACCCAAGACTGTATCTATCGCTCTTACGACAACTGACGGGAACTTTTGTGATTGAAAACTGTCTGCTTTAACGTGTTTATCGTACATTTCTCTATAAAACTACCAGTTTTCATATTTTATGTGCAACAGTTTTTGCAGTATAAGCCAAGAAAGTGAAATATCATAATAAATTCAATAATCCTTAATTTTTATTTTAGAATCGTTAGAATGGTTATGGTTAGCATCGTTAGTTTTTTTTTTTTTTTTTTTTTTTTTTTTTTTTATAATAGAGAAAATATTTTATATGAACAAAAAGGAATCGGAAAGTCAAGCGGAGTCAATCCAGATGTATTTTATAATCAGTTATATGATTAAATATCATTTTATTTTATTATACCTTCAGCGGATATTCATAACATGAAATGTGACATTGTTATTACAATTATTTCATCTATGCTACTTGGAACAGGGATTTTAATACAGAGATGATTAGTTTAATCACCGTGTATTTAAGACACTTTAATCAAGAATGGGAACAAAAAATACATTTCTGTCTAAATCAATGAATGGCGATTTATGAATAACCTCTCTCGAATTATCCACGAATATGAAAAGAGTTCCTTTTACTTCAGTAAACCAATAGATTTTCGAGATTTAAACAGGTTATTTCTGAAACAAAAAACTTTTTTATCTGTGTTTTTTATAGTGTATTAATCAGTTTCCGGAACCTCTGTACAAACGCAAAATATTGGTTTTTCGGATGGAGGTTTGTCGGTTATTTCTGAAACAAATACAGTGACCACGCGATGTTAAGTAATTACTTTTTCATACCACTATTTTAAAATAGTAAAATTCGATTTATAAATTCTGCGATTTAAAAAGATGAAAATTTCCTTAAAAAAAACTGGTGCTGAAAAATAAGTATGTTCAGCTACGTAACAGAATTTATACATGCAACAGTAGGAAATTAATGTTCTTTTTACGCTGGTAATTTAAAACGTTTGCCTGGGACGTTTAAGTGAGATTTTACGGCATCGGAAAAAGCAATATTTTGTGTTGATACCAATATAGTTCTTTTAAATTCTAAAAGGTGTAAATTAAGAACATAATACAAATTAAAATAACTTTTATTAGGTTGTTTTACATGTTTAGACTCACTCCAGACCAAAACATCTGGATTCAAAAACAAATGACAATATTTCATAATTGCACGGGCTTTGAAGTTATTATTTTCATGTACTTTTTTAAGAATTACGCATGTTATCTTTTATTTTTACTTGGTTGTTTATTTTTATATCTATGACCATGGAGTAACTCGAGCCGCAGTTTCGGTAAATTAAAAGATGCCGCATCCTTACATATTGTATTTTTGCGAGTGGTTTCTCTTATTATGAATGGATAGTATTGACTGGAGGGGAATATTATTTTACTTTCATTGAAATTTATTTGGATGGTTTCTTCTTGATATAATCTTGCCAGGGCTGTAGTTTTTCTATTATATTTAATATCATCTATATGCTCTTTTTTTCTGTAATTAAATTTCCTGCTGGTCATGCCTATATTGTAATTCTTGGATCCGTCTTCTTTAATAAAAGGTATTTCATATACTCCTGAATAATTCTCAAAATTAATTGGGTCAATTTTACTGCAAATGATATTCTTTAATTTCTGAGGGGGGTTGGCTATTAAGCAGATATTGAAACGTGTAAGGCTGTGTTTTAATTTTTCAACAAGTTATTATATTGTTGATACCAAGTTAAGATAACTGATATAAAATAAATATGAAGCCATGAATTCGCAGAGAAGGTGGCGTGCGCGCGTCCCAGGAGGTCCCGTCCACCTTTATAATACATGACATCTAAGATGACGGAAGAATCACGGAAGAGGACAGCAGAAAAATTTAAAAGTTAAATTTTATAAGTTTAATGCATCGATCAGTAACTTTTCCCAACGGCTCAATTTAATACACTCTACTCACAATAGACTGGGCGTTAAGTTGTCTGCAACTCGGAAGCCCTTTAACCGACATCAACTGTTTGGCAACTGTTCTCCAAGAGGGTAAAGACGAGGCTCTAAATATTTCAGTCGACCGCTGCTGCATCGACCTTATTATATCTCTTAAAATATTAATAATCTAAACTAATAAAAGAAAGTTTCGCTCTGTGTGTCTGTGTGTGTGTCTGTTGGCGATGGCTAGGAAAATCTGGCCCACCTAGAAGGCTGGAAATTTAGATTTAGGTAGTCCAAACCCTCTCCTGGTGCAACATTACTTCAGAATTTTAATATTTTAATTACTTTCTGAAATATTTATTAAAATGCACAAAGAACTCTCATTAAAAATACGCTTTTATTCTCTTGGGTTGGTTGGTTCACTGGTTGGTTGCATCGATTCTTCACAGAAGTAATTAAAGCAGAGTAGCGATGCACAAATAAGGATTTCTAACTAAATAGTGTCAACATGGATTGAAGTTATTAGCGTAGAGGAGCCATGCGAATGTCACGCCACCTGTACATGACAAATTACACATGCGTCCCACTGATTGAAATATTTTGCAGGCATATTTTTCTTCATGACAATTAGTCGGGCTTAAGTTTTTTTTTTTTTTTTTTACATGATATTTATTATTATGATGGAGATTGTTAATACAGAAAAAAATTATTTAACAGATTCTTTTTTATATTTGCGGGAATTAAGAGGGACAAGGGTCTAATTACATTTAAGCTTCAAGGTGTATTTCTAGAAAGCAGTTACCAGAATTTCCGAATAGTAGTGTAAAAGTAGTAAGCCAAATTTCAAATTAAGTTCCTAGCTTAACCAAATGAATCAATCATTAAAGATGTATTGTGATCCTCCTAATTAGTTATTTGCTGAAGGCCACTTGAACAACCCCCCACCCCCCACCCCCCACCCCTCCCGGACCGTCCCTCAAGGACCGTCCTTCTCTAACTCTGCTCCGTTTCCATATCTCAGCAACTATCTTTCCGATTTCAACGCAAGTGATTTCAAACATTATAATTAATTTAATAGGCATCATTTATAACATTAAACTAAATTTTTGAGTAGCGGTTACCACTATTTACGAATAACAGTTAAAGCCAAATTTGTAATTAAATTCAAAGCTTAAGGAAACGAACGATTTTTGAAAGATGCATAGTGGTCCTCCTAATTAGTCATTTGCTGAAGGACACTTGAACAACCCCTCCCCCCCCGACACTCCTTTCAAGGTTTTTTTTCTCTAACTATGCTCCGTTTTCATATCTCAGCAACTATCTTTCCGATTTCAATACAAGTGATTCCAAACATTATAATTAACTTAAATGTCACTCTTTATAACATTAAGCTAAATTTATGAGTAGCGGTTACCACTATTTCCGAATAATTGGGTAAGCCAAATTTGTAATTAAATTCCTAGCTTAAGCAAACGAACGAATTTCGAAAGATGCATAGTGCTCCTCTTAATTAGTCATTTCCTGAAGGGTACTTGAACAACCCCCCCCCGGCCCCTCATTCATGGTTTTTCTATAATTATGCCCCGTTTCTATATATCAGCAACTATCTTTCCGATTTCAACGCAAGTGAGTCCAAACATTATATTTAACTTAATAGTCACCCTTTATAACATTAAATTAAATTTATGAGTAGCGGTTACCACTATTTACAAATAAGAGTTTAAGCCAACTTTGTAATTAAGTTCCTAGCTTAACAAAAATACCGAATATTTATGCATGCATAGTGGGCCTCCTAATTAGTCATTTTCTGAAGGACACTCGAACATCTCCTCCCTTCGGCACCTCACTCAAGGTTATTTTCTCTAACTGTGCCTTATTGCAATAACTGGGCTAATAATGTTCCAAACTTCTCGAAACCAGCTCAATTTTGTAGTGCGCCTACTATACAGTAACGTAGGCAGCGGGGACCTGTCTAAGAAGTTCGTTCGGAAAGAGGTTTGTTTAGAACAGAATGCTCACCTGGCGGTGGTAGGGGGCAATAAAAGATTTTCTAGAGCGTACGAGCATGCCTGGTATACGGTTCCGAAGCCATCGTAGACCGTGGCCAGAGTTCCGTTTTTTAAGAGATTTAAGTTTATTACAAGGGCTCGGGCAACGCCGGGCGGGTCAGCTAGTACAAATATAAAATAGAGCTGTAAAATGTACTTAGAAATGTTTCCGAAAATTACGAGTAACAAAAGAAGCATTTATTTTAGAAAACCGAGGCGTTTTTATCGTTTCTCTATTCAGAAATTTATTAGTTTTGAGACTATTCGAGATAAAGGAACGCTTTTCATTATCATAGCTAACTTGAAAGATGTTATATTGTCACAAATCTTCTTGCTATATCACGAAACATTTTTTTCTTTCAGTACAGAAAAATACCCAAATCTGAAGTAAAAGTAGGAGATGAATTCTGTACTGAGATATTACATCTTATCTTAATAAAAACGTATTAAAACATAATCAAATAATGGAAGAAGAAGAACGAAATTCTTTTTTATGGCGAAAATGAAAGTAGCTTTCAGAAAAAACGTATCGATCACTAGAGGGGAAAAAATATGGAAAACATTGCCGTAAGGCTATAACTATTCCCATAAAGAATATTAATAAGACCGAGTCGCTTAAATTGGTTAAATTTGTTATAAATAATACAAAAAATGCATCAAGCTTCTTATTTTACACTTAACTGATAAAGAAATATGAAAATATGTCTGTGTATGGTAAATATTTCTCTTATCCTAATTTTGTCTAGCTCATTAAAAAAATTCCATACTCAAGAAGAAAGATGATTAACTATATGAAAAAGAAAATATAGCAAATATTTACTAATTTTCAAAATATACATGATCTGTGATAGTGATTTGCAAATGTATTTTATACTAGATAATTCAGTTTCAATAATAAAGTAAAGGGATTTTTTTGGAAATGTATAAAATATTTTCTAAGAAAAACATTCATTTTTATATTGTTAACTAAATATATTATAAATGTACCGAGTAATATGTGAAACTAACCGTCTTGCATAAAAACATATGCATGTTTTAATGGTTTAAAACACATTTGAATAATTCTTTTTGATAAATGATTATTACGAATTTTTTTCCATGAACTTGGTTGACGATTGAGCTCCACAATAGTATGGAGAGCTAACTCCCTATTCTGTTACATGGAATCCAGCAGTCTACCCATGAATACCAACCATGCCATAAAATTTCGGAGGAAAATTTATGGCAAAACACAAATTTTCTACCACAGATAGATATTTTCAAATTGATTTTCTTTTAAAAATATGACGAAGTTGCTATAATTTGCACTGGTGTATATTTTTTATTGAAAAAAAATCTATAGATTTCATTTAATTTCATCAAAAATGTTTAATTTGATATTATTTAAAAATAAAATTTTATTTAAGCTAAAAAAATAAAAAATTGTTAAGTGTTGCTCCTAAAAATATGAAAATTGTGTAGAAATAACGAAATATGATAAAAAGTGTGCGGAAAGGTTTGAAAGAATGCTTCTAATATTAAGAAAAGTGTAGGATTCATTACTTGCGCGCATGGAAAACTGTGATGCGGACGCGTCAGAAAGTAGACCGGTGTATTAGCTTTAGATCACGGTTCTATTATGGAGTTCAGTGCGGTTAACTTGAAATAATGCAGGACAAGCAAATCATATTTAAGAATAACTTGTGTGAAGAATTGTGCGATAGAGGGCATTGTTGGCTCGTGTAGAAGATCGGTAGGCATCTTTATGTTTTTGTGTTGAGCCATGATAGGTCGCATCCATGGTTTTGTAATTTAATACTTGTGTTTTCTAAAATTCACGTGCAGGTGCAACTTATCTATATTATAAAGTAAAAAAGATGTCCGTGAGTAGCTCTGGCGTCATATTGTTGGTGGCAACTCCTGTCATTATACTTCTCTTTCATAGAATGAGTTTTAACTTCTAAACATCGCACAATTAAAATTTTTACACCATCGCATAGGGAAAAAATGTTCTTTCAAATGCAATTTATTTGTAAACTCTATCTCAATTTACTGATTTTTTATGGGTTTTAAAATAATTATCAAGGTTGCCCACTTTTTAAGTCTATCTCTACCGCGTGCAACCTGATTACGAAAGATGAATCCGTTTGCACCCAAATATAAATAATTAAGTATTTGTTTCCAGCAAATATTGCATAACAAAATTAAAACTTCATCAATAAAAAACGAAATTATATATATATAATAAAATATAAATAAAACATAAATTTAATAGACATGTAATCGAAAAACGCACTGAAATCACTGAAATTTTCAGAATGAAAAAGGCTGCTGTAAGTAGCAAAATCTTTGACAACTTCTTCACTTATACACTCTTGGCTAATACGAAAGTATTGCTTTTAATAAATTTCAAAGTTTATTTGAATATAAAATTGATATTTTCTTTATAAAAAAAAATTTTTGGTTTTGTTATTGGGCGATCTAAAAAAATACATTAAATGTAAAAAATATTAGAGTTTTCAATAGAAAAAATGGTTTACACCTATATCCTGTAATCCGGAAAGTCAGGATAAAATCTTCTAGATATTATAATATAGGGAGCACGTGATGATGCAGCTTCAGTTGTGAGGTAGAATTCAAATATTTTTTTTTTATGTTTATATATGATACCAGTTTCGTGTTTACTCAAATCATATATATCTTTGTTTAAAAACGGTTTTGTTAACTCGCACGCATAAACAAAAGCAAAAATTACAAATTTATGATTGTTCAGCCTTTACGAAGATTTAGACAAAAATAATTAACATCTAAAGTAGACAAATGGTATCTTTTCTTACAAGACTTTGATTATAATGTTGCATATCGCCCCAGAAAGCAAATGCAGCACATTGATGCAATTAGTAGACATCCCGGAATTGTCTTGCCTAGTACTAGTGATGAGACAACACACGTGATTATTATCGCACAAGAAAACGACAAGTACATAAAACCACTTAAAAGCTTCTAAAACAAGACAAGACTACTCAACATTTATATACCAGTGAGCTTGTTTATGTTTTACACTTTCCACTATTCACACTTCGTTAAAAAGTGCTTATAAATTTGATTTGTATGTCCGTCTGTTTATCCGTTTGTGCATGCTGTAACTCCCATAAATATACTCAGATTTTCATGTAATTGCTATATGTTATTCAGATTTACCATGGCGTGTTCGGTATTGAAATTGAAGTGTGCAGCATTTACAGTTCGTTTATAGGGGCTTTAAAAAAATGTCGTTACATGTCTATGTTGAAAAATATTTTGCAATGTATTTTAATGATGTTACACTATTTTAAACATGTTGAAATTAATATATATGACTTAGGTGCACTCTAATATGCTTACTATAGGATATGTGTGCATAGCATTTATCGTTCAAGATAGTATTTTCCGTTCTTTTACAGGGACACACAAAACGGACTCGGTTACAGGACAGCAATAATTGCTGTAAGTACGTTTTTAATTGTGGTATGCCTTTTTTAAGTTAACCAGTTTTTTGCATATTACTTGGGTGTGTATAAATTCTAAATATCGTATATAAGGGTTCACAAACGAATTAAAGTACATTTCTGCTTATTGGCGGAAATTGCTATTCAACTGTTTATGTGTTTCCTAACACTGAACTAATTTTTTTCATACTATGCAATAGATTATAATCGATAGATTATATGCGGGGCCGCATAAAACAATTCGTATATTTTTCCAACTATAGATGGTAATTGCTGAAATTGGATTTTCAAATGTGCTATGCGTTTTCCAAATTGTTTCCTTATACATCATCCTTGACTTTATTGATCTGAAAAGTTTTGTTACAGAATTCTGAATGTCTTGGAATGTGTATCTTAATCTATGTTTACTGCATGATTTTTCTTTATTATTAATTTTCGTAATGGCGGTTCGACGATGGCGGTCGACCCATGGATTTGTTATTCAAAAATTATGTTTTGTATAATTTCACCTTGCAGGTGCACCTTATTCTTATGTTATAGGATGGTCGAGATGATTCAGTCTTAGTTTTGAGCTAGAATTCAAGTATTTTTTGTTATGTAAAAATATGATACATGTTTTCTGTCCTGTCCACAAATTGAATGTCATATCGCAATAAATGTTAACGTAAATCCAGGTTAGTTGCCTTAGTCACTGTATTTCAGCTGTTGGAGTAAGTGAGGGACTTCTACTACCAATCATCATAATATATATTACTTCTGTTGTCAACATCCCTTTTTTAAGCAAATAAAAACGCAGAACGATAAATGAGATATTACATGAAATGATTTTGAACAGACTTCTGACATAGTGCACTCATATTGCGTTAAAACATGGTTTTTGATTAACAATTTAAGTTAATTAATTCATTGTTTTCATAAATGAAATGAAAGGTTTTTCTAAAATCAGTGTTGCCACAAAAATAATACACCACATCAATGATTTAAAAAAAAATATTCAATAAAGATTAAGTGGGAGATAGTTGCTGCATGGGTTTATTTTATATTTATGATTAAAAAGCAAAATTTAAATTCAAATGCTCAATTTATTTTTCTTTGTCCCATGTTTTTTTGCTGCCGGAGATGATATTACCCTCTAATCTCTAATGCAATTAAAATACGATATATATATATATATATATATATATATATATATATATATATTTCGTTTTCTATCTTTGGCAGTTTTTTCTGTAAATTTATTTGATGGAATAAATTAGGGGATTTTCTGGGTTGACTAATGTTGTTTGCAGATATTTTTAGTCCTTAATTTTTTTAGAAGTTTAAACCTGCACTTAAAAAAATATTAGATGTTGCTAAAAAATATTAGAAAATATTCCCGAATTAGTTTTTAGAGTTTATACATCTAATATAATAAGAGGGGGGGGGGGAATCTAGATTTAACAAGTTTAGCCTTCGTTAGAATTATCCGATTGGCTTCAAATTTTGTATACACATTTCTTCAAAGAATTGGGAATAGCAAATATCCTTTGATGGGGGGAGGGGGGTGTTATGCAGGATTAGTTATACAGAGCTTGTAAACTCTTTTTTTTTTACAAAAAAATCGTAAATTGGATGTTAATAAGATATTATGTCAAATGCAAATCTAGATTTTGAATTATAAATGTTAATTACCTATTCTTTTACTAATGGGGCATCTATCCGGACCAAGTGGGTGTCTAATACTAAGGTGAGGGATGAATAGCCAAAATCATTGATTAAGTTTTTTGATAAAAACACTATTTAATATGGTATTTATATTAAAGTAATATTTCTTATGATGTTCTACATAAAACTCTGCCTATATAGGGTACATGTGTACTACAAAAACCATTGCTATAAAAAAGAAAAATTAAAGAGGGCTTAAATAGGACAACTATCCCTGAAGTGCCCTATAGTTAATTCATACCTTCTAGACACCAGCAAATACTACAAAGTGCTGCGGAATAATTATTTTTAATAATAAATAATTATCTCGAAAACTAATCAAAAATATCTCAAAATACCTAAATAAATGGTTAACAGAATGCGAATATAAATTGATTTAGTTCTTTAGAAAAATAAATCGCAATATCTGCAAGCACTGTCATTAAAAAAGAGATACACCCTTTACTTAGATATTTCCCGTTATCGTAATAAAATACATTTTATTAAAATATAAGCAAATAAAGGAGGAAGAACAAAAGTCTTTTGTTTGGTGAAAACGAAAATGGTTTTCAGAAAAACGATATTGATCAGATGTCGGATAATGGTTTGAAAACATTGCCGTTAGGCTAAAACATTAACAAAAAGAAACTTAATAAGACTGAGCCGCTTAAAGTCGCTAACTGTATTAAGATATTATTAAAAATGCATTGTGCTTTTTAACTCATACGATCACTAAAATAATTTGAAAATCTGTACTTCTCTGGCAAATATTTTTTGAGTACATTTTTATTAAATTAAGGAATTGGTTGTGAAGGAAATGGGATTGGAAAGAATGAATTATTTAAAACGTATCACACTAAAATGTTTTAAATATACATTAATAGCATTATAAGTAAAAAACAAGAAACGACAGACAGGTGCCAATATCATCTACCTCTATCTTTAAAGGTGGAAGTAAAATATTGTATATCGAAAATATAGTAAATATTATCTTAATAAAATATTTTTAAAGTATAAGCAAATAAAGGAAGAAGAGCAAAATTATTTTACCTGGCAAAATGAAAGTGGTTTTCAGTATAGAAGTATTGATCAGCTGTCGGAAAACAGTTTGAAAAATGTTGCCTTAAGGCTCAAATTAGCTTTAAAAAATCTTATTAAATATAAGACGCTTAAAGTTGTTCAATTTCATAAGATATATAATACATCCATTAACATATTTATTCCAGTAGTTCCCAAACAATGGGTCGTGACCCGCATTTTTAGGTGCGTTCGTAATTATATAAATACGTAGCACCTATAGTCGTCGTCTGGTCCGTCTCTCTTCTACATATAAAAGCGCAAAAACTACCAAACCGAATTGTTCAAACCATTCGGTTTAATCGTTTCAGAATTTGGTTGTGTCATTTCAAATTTTTTGAAATCGAATCCAAACTTAAAAAATATTAATAAAAGTTTTCTTCATTCTATTAAATCCTACCATACGTATTTAATTGAATGATATCCCATGATAGGTAATGATTCTAGGTTACCATGGGGATTACGTCATATTATTTCCATATTACTGAATTAAAAAACTGAATTTGTTTAGTAAAATTGTTTAATTATAGCAATCCTATAATCTACCGACAGTTTTTTAGATAGATGTTTCTGGAGAAATAGATATTAAATGGAAAAAGAGTTAAAATATGGATTTCAAGTTCTGAAATTTTCAAATCTAGGCTTAAATTTATCATTGGAATTTTTAGTAAATGTCAACAAAAAATAAAATGTCGCCAACTTACAATGTACTTATTTTATTACGGAAATTAATCATATCATAATAACAGACGATATAATTCATTTCACTGAACTAATAACAGTAGGAACGCACCTCATTTGTCGCGCTCGAAGCACAATTTATAACTTGTTTATTTTTTGGATAGTGGAATGATCATTCATGTTTTCAAAAATATATTATTACAACCGGGCTTGACAAATGCGGTCACGACAAAAGTCGCCACTGGCGACTACGTTATTCAATCTGATCTTTTTTTTTGCAAAAATTTATCTAGGAAATGGGCACAAACGGCAATTTTTCTCTCCCCACCCCTACGTGCGCCACAAGCAGTGGTATTTCTCTTCTGACTTAGTTTCAACGTAAGATCCAAGTTTAAAAGGCATTTCCATCTCATGCACAGAAAACACCATTTTTTCCGCTCCAGCCAGCTAGCATGCGTGTTACGTGATTGTAATGGGGTGAATGGGGGAGGTGTTTCAACAAAACAGTAAGAAATATTCTCAATCCAGTCTCTGTAGCATGTAAAATTGGATATAATACTTTAAAATTATCAAGATTTTTTGTAAGGTTCAAATCAGATTTTTGTGTTCCGAAATAAAAACGGTTTAATCTATCACATTCATTATAAAGAATAATAACATATGAGTGATTCTAGGTAATTCATTTGAACTAAATCTATGTATTATCTATACATTAATTAAAATTTCAAGAATAACTAATTAAATTTTTTAAAGAATAATCTGTATATATATTTAAACATTTCTTCTTCGCTTAAAATGCTTGGCGTCTGTGTAGCACCAAGGTGCCACACTATCATGGTGCCATGGTGTCACATTGCTAATTTGATCGGTGCCAACCTGTTTTGGAGACTCGCATTTCTTTAATTACCTCAATAAAGGGATTGAGAGCGACATCTATGCTCTATAGACTAGTTCC
The DNA here is from genome assembly GCA_963931845.1 of Maratus michaelseni. Taxonomy (NCBI): domain Eukaryota; kingdom Metazoa; phylum Arthropoda; class Arachnida; order Araneae; family Salticidae; genus Maratus; species Maratus michaelseni. The sequence continues at coordinate 121,055,995 of OZ007591.1, read as the reverse complement.
TAGTCTGAGCAGTCCCTCTGGGTCAGTACCGTAAAGTATGTGGTACTAGGTTGTTTTTCGTGAGCCAGTTCAGTTTCCAGTTTTTCATAGAATTTTGGTGGGAGGGATGTCTGACAGAGAAATTTTAATTATATGACCACATTATTTACTCAAGAATATGTCATAATTATATGTATTTGGAGTATCATCTGCACTAAATGAAAAAAAAAAATCATTCATTGCACTTCAGAAGGGTAATTTTGTTTATGTTATTATTATTATTATTATTATTATTTTGTAAATCCTGAAATTCTTACAGTCGATAGTTGGATCAAAATAAGCTTCTCTCCACCCGCCCCCCTCTCAACCGGCTGCTGATTCCGATTTCATAATGCCAGCGCGGGAGAATGGTTTATTTTAGAAATCCTTATATTACATAATAATTCTTGAAATATTTTGCAAACGCGATCAGCTTTAATATTTTTCATATTAAGATTTATTTTTTAAGCATGTAAAAATTTTTAATATTCAAGTCGGCTTATGTGTAGAAATGAGCTTAATTTTTTACAATCAATATGTTTAAGGCAATTACTTGCCTGGAAATTCTATCTTTCCTTTCTGTTATTTTTATTATTTCTAACTTTCTATCATCTTAGTCACAATGTTAAAGTAAAATTCTCATAAGATGTCTCATTATAGCTGTTCCAAAGTTACAAATATTAAGCATTATAATAAAATACCTTAGAATTTATATTCAAGCAAAAATATTTTTTATTTTTATTTTTAATTAGGAAAAAATAAATTTATCAAGTGTAAATTTTAAAATAATAAAATCAGAATTTTCCACAGGAAAATAGGCAAAAAATTGTTTTAATTGCTTCACTATTTCATAGAATTTCACAAAATCCTTCTTTATTTATAAGTTTTATTAGAATACTTAGTTTATATTAACTTTCTAGTTTGGGTACTATTCTAAACTATGTAGCTAATAACTCTAAACTATGCTTGTTATTATTTTTCCCTTAATTAATTCATAAAACTCTAGTGCTTTTTGAAAATCAATGAAGGGAGAGGAGGAGGGGGGGGGGGCATTTTTTACCGGCGACTAGAAATTTTTGCCGGCTACCTGATTTTATCTGACTTGTAAACCTTGATTGCAACTATCTGTTGTAAAAATATAACATGTTACAAATTTAAGGGGACAGCACACCTTTAACAGTCGTAGAAAATACGAAATTTGTCCTGTGTTTATTTATTTATTTTTCTTTTAAATAGGTACCAACTCTAGAAACACCACAATCCTAGGGTATCTTTTGGTGATATTGATCTATGTTGAAAAAAATAATTTGGGTATAATATTACAAAAAGTAAAATTTAAAGGACAGGTTTCTATGTGATATTTAAAAAAAATTACTTGGGATAACATTTCACCGAGCGCAAGATATCTCATGCAAAATTCATTGAATTTACATAAACTTTATCTTAAATTAACCCATATCGGACTGTCCTATAAATAGGATAGCTATATTAAACACCTTTAAAGTAAAATTAACAAAATTAATTTTGATAAATCTTCTCATAACAGTTTTGAAATAGACCTATGTTTGAAATTTTATTTTATTTTTATTTTGAAGAATTATAATACGAGCTGTCACATTTATATGACGGCGGTTCAATATGAGTTAAACATAAAACTCAGGACTATAATTTGACTATTTTTTTTGTAAACGTTTAATTAGATAAAGATTATAATAATTTATAACACCTAGTAATAAAATATTTCTTTTAAATGCAAAAATGTGTAAACTAAAAACATAATATATAGTAAAATAACTTTTATTAGATTGTTGACAAGTTTCGGATCACTCCGAGCCATTATAAAAAACAAATGAGATTATTCTATAATTGCACGGTCTTTGAAGTTATTATTTGAAATGCTGTCATTTAAATGTGGAGCTTTGTACATGAAAATTAAATGATAGCATTTCTAATAATAACTTCAAAGACGGTGCAATTATAGGATATTCTCATTTGTTTTTGATAATGGCTTGGAGTGAACCGAAACATGTCAACAATCTAATAAAAGTTATTTTACTGTATATAATGTTTTTAGTTTACACCTTTTAACATTTAAACGAAATATAGATAAACAGTAATTAACTTATTTTAATTAGAAAAATTAGAAAACTAAGTATTTTTACATACCTTATTTTTTTTCATGCTGAACACAGCTTTATGATTCTAGTTCATTTTCATGATTATATGAACATTTAATTAGGGTAAAAATTGTAAAGCTGCATTTCAAATGGTTTTGGAGATATGCGCACAAGCGTAAAAAACGTCATTTTGAGAAAAAACATTTAAAGATTTAACTGTAATTTTAAAATATAAAATTCATAATAAAAGAAACTACTAATTATATAACTCAGTCAGTGTAATATTAAAATAAAATTCTCGTTTAAATAGATAAATATAAAGTAGCTTATAAAATGCTGCAGAATATAGGAAACGAATTTATGAAAAATTTTTAAACGCTTCAATACTGGGTTTGTAGAAAACTAACTTTCTTTTGCGCTGATAACGCCCCCTAGCGAAAGTATGTTAAACAAGTTTAAATAAAATTGTTTTTTTTTTTTTTTATATTTCACTGTATGACGGCTGTACTCAAGATAAAGAAGCTAGTACCGATTCAACACAATTTTCTTTTACGTTTATAGCCTTTCTTTGAGGGAAATAGGACAACCAACTTTAAATAAAATTGATATTTTTACGTTTCACTGTATGACAGCTATACCTCCGTTAAAAAATAGGTGCACAGATTTAACGCAATTTTATGTTTTGTTTCTAGCGTCTCCTGGTGGCATATAGGGTAACTACATTTAAATAAAATGGATTGTTTATGTTTTTCTTTTAAATAAAGCTTCAGAACAAATTTTGGACAGGGTCAAACTTATGTCTGGATAAACATTTGGATAAACATATCTACATTTAAAAAAATGATTTATTATGCTTTACTGCGTATGAAAAAATGTGATTATTTCGAATTTAAACTAATTTCATAATTCAACTAAATTTTAAATTACGAATATTGAAATAACTGCAATTTAGAAAAAATGCATTACTGATACTAAACTATGAACAGTTAAATGCATGTTATGTACAATTAATTTGGCTGCCGGCCTGTTCATCGGTACGCAATTTTAACTTCTTAAAATGCTCCTAAATTACAGAATTTCAAATTAAGTATTGGAGTAGATTAGACTGTGTTTACAGCTATGGAATCATTGTACAACGTGTGAGTATGCTGATATATGTGTAGAAACAAATTTTGTCAATGATTTGGTGGTTTAAATTAACTTGGCATAATTACTTTTGAAAAATAAATATGTTTGAAAAACAATTTTCTGGAGAAGTTATTCCATGCGTTATTTCATAAAAGAATGTAGATATAAAATGAAATATTTTTTCAAACAAATAAATAAAGAGATATAAAAATATCAATAACTGCAACCGTCTTTAAAAATAGTAAAAAAAACCTATTACTTAGATATTTCACCTTATTTTAATAAAATATTATTAAATATAAGCAAATGAAAGAAGATGAACAAAAGTCTTTTGTCTGGCGAAAATGAAAGTGGTTTTCAGAAAAATGTTATTGATCAGCTGTCGGAAAATAGTTTGGAAAATATTGCCGTAAGCCTCAAATATTTGACAAAAAGAATATTAACAAGACTGAATCTCTTCAACTCGTTACCTTTATTAAGATAATATTAAAAATTAATTGTGCTTTTTTTTTGTCTACACGCTGTCGATAAAACAGTATGAAAATAAGTTTTTCTTTGGTAAATATTTTTCGAATATCTTTTTTATTCAGAGGGCAATATGAAGACGTTTCTGGTTAATGTTTCCGTAAATGCTTTTTCATGTTAGATAATGTAACATTTCAGTGGACGTGCTTAAAGTTTTGTCATGGGGAGGCTTGTCAGGCATTTTTTGTCAGGTATTAATTACGTTATTACAAATTCAAAATGTTTCATGAAAATAAAAAAGAGGCATGTTAGAAAAAGCAATTACAAATAAAAGGAGTAAAAATTGATTTTTAATTTCGGGGCTATTTGTTAAAAAATAGTGGAAGATAAAGCACGTTTAACACAAAATTTCCGAAAAAACGCTTAGTAGAAGTTCAATTTGAACGCTAAAATGAAGTGTTTTTACCTGTATTTTTCATATACGCAAACATTGAAGCGCCGCCGATTTACAGATACCAACTTAGTAACGTGTTACTGCATTTCTGGCCTTGATACAAATGCCACATGATTAGGAATGTATTCGGCAAGTCTGCAGAAGTGTTCTGAATGTGTGGAATGCCAAACCTTTGCTAGATTCCCATAAATCAGTTAAAAACACTGATGTGGGATGGCATACTTCATTCTGTTTCCCACAATATCCAAATGATGTCAAATGGGATTTAAAAACATTCTTTTTGAAAAAATTCAGTGACCTTTTCCTCGAACAAGGTAACTGATAGCGGGTCCAACGTTGACAGAAGTGTTTTTGTGCATAATTTCCATTTCTATGTGGGTTTCAGAGAAGCCTAAATGTTAAATTTGATCATTCAGATTACAACCAACCTACTCAGAGAGAGAGGGGATATTTATACAAGTACCAAAAGTCTCGAACACTACCATCTAAAAACAACTCGGTCACCTTGTACATTTCCGACCTTGTACATTCTCCATAACCTTATACATTTTCGATCTGGAATCCTAGATTTATGGTTCTGAGTCTAACGTCATATTAAACTACCGTCATATTGACGCAATCGGGATCGTGACTTTTCACTACGTACTATTCGGTTCTAAACGTCATTGGTCTAATCATGTTATTCTCTGGTCCATGGAAAACGTTGAACGCAGTAGCATGCTTTGAAAAGTTTACTCTCGTTTGTCTTTTGCTCTTGCAGCCCATTTTGGGAACCAAACTCTGTCAACATTGCTTGTGAATATTTGCCTGGTCCCGTCACTTATTTGGAGATCGCCTGAGCTAAAGTTTTGTGTTGCAGGCTGCATACTACAAAGCTGAATTTTAAAAGGCCATGTTCATTCAAATCGGCCTGTCTTTTGTAGTTCACCAAATTCCTACTTCCTTTTCATCTATCCGTGTTTTCTTGTTTCATTGTAGAACGAAAAAAACCACATTATACTACTCTTTCTGAAACTGAATGATTTATACATGAAATACCTATTTATTATCTGCAGTCAATGCGTCAAAGGCGTCTAAAATGCGAGTTTTACATTATCTAACTTTCAACAGATTTATATATAGGTGTATACCTCTGGTTACATATATCATATTCAGTATCCAAACACGAGGAAGAATAAGACAGAAGTCACCTAACTATTTTCTCTTAAAATATCGCTAATTCAATGGCACTTCACTGTGTAACATTGCATGGCTTCTAGAAGACTGTCCAAAGCATTTTGTTTCTGGGTTTGTGAAAGCACATTCCGGTATAGCAGAAAATGCGATGGCAATTTTTCTCACCAAATTAGCAGCTCAATTTTTTTCAAAAAATTCTATATTTCTCCCTTCTACCCCCTCTATGTTCTTTATAATGTAAACTAAAATTACAAATGCTAGCTGGTGGCAATCACATTGGGACAAATGCTTAATCGTTATACATATATTTTCTTTATGAAAGTTTTCAGTTTTGTAATTTGTATTTCTCATTATTGTACTCATTGCATTTTTATTTTACTTTTTTTCTTTCTAATCAGTATACTTTATTTTTTCACAATAATGAATGTAATTTAGCTGCTGAGCTCTGTAAATAGTCTACATTAGCAAGATCTGTTAACGTATATATACATATATATTTAATATATATGCTATGTGATTATTTAAGCAGCATATGTATACCACGCCGTCTGCTCTGGTGAATTGGTTGTCTTGGAATTGCTTATACTCATAATAAAAAATGGCTAAGTCATAAACCACTCCATGATCAGTGCCTGCGTCGTTGACTTATTAACTTATGCCGTAGGCTAATAGAGAAGTATGCTCTTTCCAAATAGTCTCGGCTGTATCAGACTTCAGACTTCATTAACATTCCTTGAGTACAGTTTACATCATGAAAAAAGTTCAATTGCTAATTTTGTTATTACCGCACCAACAAGAAAAAAGCATGAGATGCCAGAAGTATGGAATAACTTCCGATATCGTGCAATATTTTGTTGCAGAGTGCCTAGATATTCTTTTACAGGGATACCCCAGTGGACAAGCGAGTGATTTTCCATGTGTTCATGTTGCTCTGAATCACTAACATTTACGCGTATATGAGAAATGTATTATGTTTAACTTTAAGTTTCGCTAAGTACGTAAGTATCTCCGGAATCTGATTCTCACGGCAATTTTGCAATGATATACTCGTATTAATTAGGTAAATGCGGCTGTGTTGTGGCTATGTTTAGTGAGGTGTGGGATGGAAACAGTAGAATTGGAACGGATCTCACCTAACGGTAATCTAGTTCTCTCGTGCTACCTGCGACACGTGGAGTTATACATTGGAGTTCTGTTTTGAGTATGTATAGAAGGATAATTTCATGTGAGGCTATGAGCGTTTGATAAGAAGTTGATTTTTCTACTTCAATACAGACATATTGGAACTGAGGGAGTCTATTTAGTTATAGTTTTAGCAAGGATTGTTCTTTCTTATAAAGATAATTGTTTTAACAGTCATTGTAAATTTAAGTGCAGACTTGCAGATTAATGACTCCAGAGGAGTATGATTACGTTTACAAAAGTTAAGATGGTTGTTCCACTGCTTTTCCTCACTTTTTACGTGTTTTAGAAAATTGTTACTATTGTTAAATTGGCTTCATATCGTCATTCCAAACTGACAATCTCAAAGAGGTTGTCACAACTTGATCGATTCTTCTGTACATTTTATTTTTTTCCGCTTCTGTGGCAACATAAGGATTACCATTTTACACTTCTGCACATTGCAAGTTGTAAGTAAAATGATGTAATAAAAGTCAGCTATTTCTTTAGCAGTTCGCCTTGTGCGTAGTCCAGACATTACTGTTGCTCTAACTTCGTATTCCTACGAATTTATTATTGCTCTGTCAGTATTTAATATTTATACTGAAAATATATAATGTTAAATCATAAGCTTAAAAGAACAGTTTTCCCAAATTATTAAGAAACAAGTGAAATAAGAGATGGAAAGTTATTGCCTATTTATTGCATCCATTATTACTTCCTGTATTTAGACGCAGGAATATCATTATCCTTCTTTTTCCTCCGCCATTTTTTGATATAATATGAAAGTTACAATTATAGTTATAAATAACGTTTATGTTTTTAAGTTCCAGACGATTTTCGTTTATAAATTATACTCTTGAACTCCACCGCCTTTTACACTGACGACAGTAATTACTCACTTTACCAAAACCGGTGTTTACATAGACGATTTATTTTTATGCTTTAAACGTGATCGTTCTTGCAAAATATGATACTTTTATCCAAGTCAGAACTTTCTTCATTTAATTTAAGCATTGTGAAAACACTTTGCTCATTGCAAATTATTTTTAATTAATTAATCCACTCGAATTTAATATTATTCTTGTTTAAATAAACAATAACTCTTCTACAAATCTTAAACATAAATAAAATGTTATGAAAAAACAGTCAACTTTTGCACAAATTATTAACATGAATAAAACGTTGTTTGCATACATGCTACCTACATATTTATTGAAAAGTTTTATTCTTTGAAAAAATGTTCAGACCGAAAAATAATCCAATGTATCAAAAAACAATACAATAAAGCTGTTTGCATAGGCTATTTGTATATGTTATATCCCGCGTCGCTCAACACAAGTTTCAATAAATAATGGAATCATGAAAATTTTTAATACATATTTTAACAGTAGAAATATTATATAAGTCGTACATTTAAAATTATGTGTTTTTTCGGATTTGTTTTTTTTACAAACATTTTCAAGAAAAGTTAGAGCGTAAAGACATGCATTTTTTGTGTCAGGGATAAGTTATTCGTCCTGTTCTCTTTTATTAAAAAATTTTTAATTAAAGATATATCATATACTGTCTGACAAACAGATTAACTATTGCATGTATCTTCTGTATTTTATGTATTTGTTTACTAGTTTTATTACTAGGTGTAAATACTGTTGGTTTGTAATTATTTCCACGTCTTTATAGATTGAATTTTAATTTGCTTGTAATGCAAAATCTAATTTGCTTGTAATGCAAAATGTAATTTGCTTGTATGCTTTTGTCAAGAATAAGTTCTTCCAATTTATCTTTGCTGTTTAACTGATAGTTTCAAGATGTGATGCATCGTAGAGACATAAATTTAAATAAATATTACAGCGAAGTTGAAACAATAAAAATCTAAGCAAATTAGAATGAATCAGTACTTTATTTTAAAGAACATAATGGTAAAAAATATCAAATCATTAAAAAGGGAAAAATATGGATTGTCTACTCATTTCAAAAGTATTTATTTATGTTTAGTTATTTAATTTTGCCTCTGTACTTGCGTCTTTCTTTTGACAAACGGCCACTTCGTTGAATTATCGCATACTCGTGCCTGTGTAACATTTTGCCAGAAACACCCAATAATATAAAGTAGAAAACTTTCTTGATATCTCCATAAAAATATTAGAATAAACAAAACACTGCCGTTTCGGATCATATAAAATTTATGCTAAATCAAGTGTAATGTCCACACTTGGTTGAAGTCGACGTCAAAAAATTAAAGCTACATATTAAAATATTCATTATAAAAAAGCTTTGGAAACTTTTTCTACTGTGGTTACCTTTAACCACGTAGCTTTATATTTGATAATGGATCAATTTTGCATGATCCAAAATGTTCGCCGTTGTGTTAATTTTTTCATGGCGATTTCAACAAAGTTTTCTACTTTACATACAAGTCGCCAGTCATTGCCACTTTTATACTACCCACTAACATATTTTACTTTCAAGGCTGTACGAGCATTTTTAAAGTACTACAGTGGTCAGAGAAATCACCAGCCATATTAATTGTATAGTTGTTTTGCATTAGTTTAGTAATGATGTTGTTATGTGGTATTAATTATTGCTTTAATGTAATTCTATGTTTTTGCTGGAGAATTTTCGTTATTTATGTAAATATTTTGTTTAAATTCAATAAAATCATAGCGTCATGTGTGAGGATTTTATTTCCTGGGATATGTAGCTCTTTACATAAGAACACTGTTACAAAACTTCAATTTTCTGCTATTAATCATGTTTAAGCTATTGAACAGTTTTAGCTAAATTGGTTAGTAATTCCTAATTTGATTGTTTTGCAACTTATTTTTGGTATCAGATACTAAAGTCTATAAATTATATTCATACTGACGCCAATAGAATTTATGATATAAGTAAGTAACCATAACAATCTACTTAAATTTTGTTTCTAAAAGCTCTATTTCGCAATTTTGACATCTACATACTTTATACTTTTTGGAACATGATCTAGGGTACCGTCTTGTTAAACAACTAGTTGCTTTTAAGTGTTTTTATACCTCTTTCAGATACAATATTTCGGCAGACATAAGTTTCCCATACTTATCCCATTCCTAATTTCAAAGAGTCATTTTGTGTCTGTTATGTAAATGTTCTCCGCATTCATACTCACAATTCGGAGGTCGGTATTGCAGTAGGCTCGAGATGCTCAGTGTGATAGATAATAATGAATCTTAGAAAATATATAAATCTCGGAAAAAGAAAGTTCTCCGCGACACACCATCTCCTTAGCTAAAGGGTGTTTTCAGGAAAGCCCATATATACATATTTTTAAATCACGTTCATCTTCATAAATAGTGCTGTGGTACCCAAGCCTAATTTACCAGGCTTCATCTAATCATCTCTACAATCATGATGTTGCCTCCACCGTGATTATATATTACTTAATTAAAAATATAATTTCTTTGCAGTGAAGAAAGCCTAAAAACCATTAATTTCTTCTAAGGAAAAGCTTCTAACGAATACGGTATTCAAGAAATTGAAAAAATATATTGGAATTGGAAAAATAAATAAAAATAAAATACAGTTGAAGGGGAAAAAGTCACTAAGAAAATGTAAAAATATAATTTTATTGTGAAGTGATAGCCAAAATGAGCAAATAAAATTTCAAAGATATAATAGAAACCTGAAATATGAGAAATAAAATAATTTTACTGTTTTCAAGTAATTCCATTTTGAGATTCATCTTATCTAAGTATGAAGTGGAAGCCTTAGATTTTCATTTCATAAATTTTCTTGTAGTAAAGTTCAAATTTGGTATTAAGTTGATAGACTCTTCATCAATAAATGTTTCTCAATCGCTAAACAGACATTAAAAATATTACCACATGGTTCATTTGTTTAAAATATTATTTTGGATCCACGTTATCATTATAAGATAGAACCCTTCTGCTAAACTACAAGTATCTTTTCTTCTCCTGTATGCTCATTTTGTTGACTCAATCGCATCATCTTGTTCAAAGTAAGTATCTTTTGCCCATATCTGTCGTGCATCTGACAGCACGAGGGTCGCGCATGCGTAGTTATATCTTTCAACTCGAGAACGAATTAACTATCAATTTTGTTTGATTAAGTGAACGTTTGAAGTCATTGTTTGCCGATAATCATGTTTAAAAAAATCGATCGGCCCACCAGCTGGGAAATAAGAGTCGTTATCAAGTTTCTGAATGCGAGAAATGTTCGACCTTATGAAATTTATCGTCAGATAAGTGAAACTTACGGAGCGAACGCGATGACTGAATGTATGGTGCGAAAGTGGGTTAGGATGTTTAACGATGGAGGAGAAAATGTCCATGACAAGGAAAGCAGTGGACACCCGACGTTGGTCACCAAATAATTGGTACACTGCATAGACGAGCAAGTTCGTACCAATAAGCGATTCAGGATTTCTGATTGTCACTTTGCAAGTGATGATGAGATCAAGGTAAATATCCAGAATTGGTTTAGGTTCCAGGCGGCCGAAATCTACGAAGCGGGCATATTGCAATTAGTGCCAAGATATGACACATGCCTTCATTCGCATGGTCAATATGTCGAAACGTAGTTTAAGGTGTGTAGATTTTTCTGTAATAAAATACAAATGGAAAAAAATTGTTAATCTTTTTTTATATCCAAACGGCACTTACTTTCTGGATGAGCTTAATAAGTTAAAAACGATTATTTTCAAGTTTGTCTTTTTAAAAAGTATCTGAATGTTCAAGTTTCATTTTTACTATTACTCAGACTTTAGAATTAATTTATTCATACTCTAAGTTTGTATTACAGAATTGAAACTCATTTTTAATGGTTAGCAGAGCGAGGCGAAAAATATCATGTATGTTTATGTATCTTTCATAAAAGTTGTACAATCTAAATGTTTCAGTGCTGAGTGAAGCAAGGTCCTGAGATGCCGTGGCCAAAATGGGAAAAGTAAAAGTGACCACGCCCAATAGGATCGGAGTTACGGTGGAAAGTTCTAAAAGCTGATATTTCTTAAAATTGCTGCATTCAACATCATCGCCACGCCTAGGGCATATAAAGCCTGTTTCACAGTCAGTCGTTTATTGTTTGAGCAACATTAGTTAAGTTTTGCATTCAGACTCCAATAATTCTGTATTGTACAGCTGTTCATATGAGGTATTATATCAGTGTTTTGGAATACTTGTTTCTGAAATTTTTATTATCAAATACTACATTAATTTGAATTTTAGTGCTTATCGTCTCCTGTAAATTCCCGTTCTTTCTGAAATTTTCTTAAAATAAATATTCTGTCGTCCTAAGTCTTAACTGTTGTTATAATTGACGTTAGCTACACAAACCCCATAGTCGGAATAATATCCATGTTGAGTTAAAATCGTTTTCACAGCTATATTTCGCAGCTAGAAAACTGATTTGAATATAATCTAAATCATATAGAAAATTTGGTCTGCTTTCCACTGTTAATTTTGGTAAAGCATCAACGGAAATTAATTTTGTTGAACTATTCAATCATATGAAAACACAGAGGCTTCTACTAAGATGACAAAAATTAAACAATCGCATTTTTGGTATTTCGATATAATCTTAATAATTAAATCCATAAACAATCAATCTCAGTCTTAATTCAGGACCACGATCTCCCCTTTCTCCGATATTAATTTAAACGAATAATAGGTTGCTTCCGGTTTCAAGACTCTAAATATGTAAATTCTACTGAATATGACACAGGACTTTCAAAATAACATCAAGTAACGTGCCTCAGACGTTTGTGTCCAAATTAGCTGTGCTCGAAGATTTTGTAAGACATTGTACTTTAGAATTTTAAATAAACTTTTTGGATATTCACGGAGTCTTGTTAGTTAATACTGAAGTGAAAATATTGTGTGTTTTTGTGCTTATTGATAAGACTGTGTGATTATAGTTTTATTTTGCGTGAACTCTGGACTTTTATGAAAGCCTTTTGTTATTGTGGAGGCTAGATAATTTGGTAGTTAATAAGCTTCTAGAACTTGTATAATCACTTGTGCTGGATAGACATTTAACGCAAGTCGAGATGTTTTGTGAGTTATTTGCATATCTGCGACGTCTCGTAAAACTGTTTTTTAATAATCTTCGTCTTACATAATTGCATAATTTCTGTCATCAAATAAAAACTACTTAAAAAAAACATCCGAACATGTGTTACACGACTTTCCAGCAAAAACATATAAAAATGCAGTAGTTGTTTAGAAGCTACACTATTTATCTCATTTTCTCCTGAGACTTCGAAATAAAGTGTTGATATTATATTCGTTAAAATTGTCTTTAAGCTTTGACACATGAAAATCATGACTGGGACTAAGGGATTATTGGGTACTACTCCATTATCCCGTCGACCACATTTCATTACAAAAAACTATCGCCAAACTGTAACGCCAAATTAACGGGAGAACGTTGCTATTGGACTATCAAAATAAATAGAATATAAGAATTTAAGGACACAATTGTTATTTTAATGAATGAAATAACTAATAAATCAGTAAAACATAATGAAAAATACATGCAAACGTCGAATTAAAAACCACTTGATGACATAACGAACACGTATAATGCTTCTGACATCACGTAAATGGGATTGCATTTTTGGCGTCTAATCTTATAGTTTTGCAATAGTTTTTTGTTATTCAAAGTGGTCGACGGGATAATAGAGAAGTATCGATTATTGTTACAAAGTGTATCTAGAAAATCTTTTAACATGTATAACGCCTTATTTTAATAATTGACACACAAACAAAGAATAATATAGCCTTTATTGATATTGAGTGAAGCGGTGAATACAAAGTGAAAGTAAATTTTTGAAAGTGAGAATTTGCAAAATTATTTTGGCACAAACCGGCGACTTTCCGATTTAGCAGAATGATCAGCATAAAAGTAAGCAAAAGAAAAAAAAACAAAATGTTAAACAGCAATTAAACTATATATAATGGTTACGGGGCAAAAAGCTTTGAATATGTATCACAATATGTAGTTATTCATATGTAAGGCCATTCTTGCATATAGTCAAATTAAAGATAGAAACTTTGGTAATATAATTAAATATTAACAACAGAAAATTATAGTAAAATTTTAATATTAATAACTTTAACATGACAAGATATGCTTTGGAAAAGAAGTATATTATTTCAACTTTTACAAAAAGAGTATATTTGAATATTGATCTTTTAAAACAAAAAATACTGTATAGTATTTTACATTTCAGATTTGTCTTTGACTCGTTTTTGAAGAAGCTTAAAACAATGACAGCTATGATTTTGGAATTCGTGGAAAATTCTTTAGCTTAAAAATTCAATAATTTGAGAAAACTTGTACGCATAATTAAAAGAATTTGATTAAAATAATTTTTAATTTTTGTATTTATATTATACAAATTCAATTTTATTTTGTAAGTTGATATTGATTTTTTTTTCGATTAAGTATACATTAAATTTTGACTGCTAGGTAACATACTGTACCACCGTTTAAAATTTATGGATTATCATTTAATTGTGTCGTAAAATATCTGTTATCCAGATTTTTTATTTAAACCAATTATAAAAGAGTTTGGTGTAATAATTATAAAATTCCTTTTAACTAACGAATATAAAAAAAATTACTAAGATATAAAAGCACATATTTTGGTTGTTATTTAATCGAAAGTTAGTCATACCGAATAAAACAAAAAAATTACTAAGATATAAAAGCACATATTTTAGTTGTTATTTAATCGGAAGTTAGTCATATAAAAAGAAATATTATAACTAATTGGAAGACAATATTCATTGTTGAAATTGTATTTGATTTTCAACGCATGAAAATTACAATTAAATCCCATCCGTAATAAATAGATTAAGAATTTAAAAAAAAAATACAAGGATATATCTAAAATCTTCTGGACAAGCTCTGTTGCATTCAACGAATTGTCTGTCTAAAGACACGTTCGCATTTTTCGCTATTTTTGAAACGAGATTGACCAATAAGAAGCATAATTTTGTTGTTGTTCTGGTAGGTTTTTTTGACCGCAAATGTGTGTGCTAGCCTGCTGGGAAAATTGGCCGCACAGACATATAACCGAGCATTTTTTGCACGGAAATCACGTTTTCGCTTCTACTCGATAAATTTAGTTGCTGTCAAATTTTTTACTTTTCCCAATGCATAACATGTTGTTGAAAGATAGCCGTTTTTACACTTTTGCCGATATCAATCGCAAATTGTAAAATGTTATAAATTGGTTTACAGAAATATAATATTTGCATAATGCCAAACAAATAGGGAAATTGAATTTATTAATAAATATATAAATAATTCGTGATTGTGTTTGTAGGCAAAGAATTAGCTTCTCTTCATTGGCCAAACCACTTTCCGGAGTTTGTCGTGATTTGCAACATATTATTGCTTCCTACTCGTCTGATTTAACTCCTGTCTATTTATACATTTGGAATTTTCGCATAATTGGCGATATCGAGCGCAAATATTAAAATATTTAGAATTGTCTAATAGGAAAAGTATTCTACTGAACACTAAAACAGTGATAAGAATGCTGAGGTTAGTACACTGCTACAAAGGAAACCTAGTTTTAACCCTTTGCCTGTGGTATATATTTGAGAAAAACGTGCCAAAATGGAAAAAAAGAATTCTCTTTAAAAACAATGCAAATAAACTTTTAACTTGCGAAAAGTTTATATACCTGCCTGTCAAACAAAATGTGGTTTTAGTGAAATTTGGAAAGAGCTGCAAATTTACAAAAATCCGACAAATGGCCTGAAACTGCCGAACTTTTCGATGGAAAGTATCGCCATCTATTGAGAAAATGGTAAATTACATATTATTCATTGGACGAACTGAGTTCGGCCTTTACGGAATTGAAACACCGATTTTTCTCTTGCCCGAAGTCAGATCGGGTATTCAAAAATTTTGCGCATTTGCGTGGTCCGAACTGAGTTCGGGCTTTGGAATTGAAACACAAATTTTCTCTTACCCGAACTCAGGTCGCGCATTCCAAATTTGGCGCGTTTGCATTGCCCGAACTGAGTTCGGGTTTCACGGAAATGAAACACAAATTTTCTCTTACCCGAACTCAGGTCGGGCATTCCAAAATTGGTGCATTTGCGTTGTTCGAACTGAGTTCAGGCTTCACGGAAATGAAACACAAATTTTTCTCTTGCATGAACTCAGGTCGGGCATTCCAAAATTGGTGCATTTGCGTTGTCCGAACTGAGTTCAGGCTTCACGGAAATGAAACACAAATGTTTCTCTTGCACGAACTCAGGTCGGGCATTCCAAAATTGGTGCATTTGCGTTGCCCGAACTGCGTTCGTGCGTCACAGGTAAGGGATAAATAAGATACTGTTCAAGATATAGTACAATATTTGCAATTTTGTTAACAGAGCTAGTCCGAAAATTTTTTGATTCATCCTTGTAGATGCTCTCAGCAATAGATCAATATATAGAAGAAGACTATTGTATTTTGTAGCAACAAATGATGCATTTTACAGTTTTTAATTATATGTAAAATTTCTTATATATATCATGTTAAATCTAAAACAAAATGTAGCTATTTATAAAAAAAAATATATTATACATTCTCAATAGATTTTATTCTCAGTTCAAGTCTTATGAATCCCCCTGACCGCCGAGCAAAAGGGCAAATTTGTAATGTTGTTTTCTCTGTAATTTTTTTTTAAATTCTTAAAAAATGTGAATTTTCAAACTTGAGATAAAAAAACTTAATTACGTATATAAGTATAATCCTTGAGAGCATGAATCATTACTTGATGTTTTAAAAATGCATTATATTTTTAGAATTATATTAATTTAAACAAACTTTGTATTGCTGTGAAACCTACAGCATAGTGATCGGATATATCAGGTCGCGGCGGTGAGAAGGTTTTAAGATATTTAGACTAACATATTTTGTATTAGTTTAACATAAATATTAATGTTCATTTTTCATTTATTTTAGAATTTTAAGCTTTTTGAAATTTGTTAGTTGTTCAGACGAATATAGCACTCCGCATCATAGCCATAATTGTAACGCAAAAACCTATTTAATAAAATTTCGAAGACAAAAAGAAATAGATAATTGAAAAACTCTTGAAAAGAAAATCGAAAATGTAGTAAAATTATAGTAGAATTGTGTGCATGAACTACTAACACTTTATTTCTTTCATTAAATCTGTTTTTGCATAAAATGATAGTATTAGAAATTAACTTTAAAAAATGTCCTCTGAGGCAGACGTTAAATATTTAGTTCAACAGATCTGGAAGCTTATGATGTAAATTATTTGAAATAACCACTAGCAAAAATACTATACAACATACAAGGCATTACGATCGCAAGTTCATGTGATTTCATATTTAACAATTTTTTACATTTAGTTATTTATTTTTAAATTCATATACTATCATATTAACACTAGAAATGTAATTTTGAAAATATCAGTTGAATGTGGCAAGCAATCGCAGTATTTCCTTTAAATTAATCAAAGAAAATCGGCTCATTTCCACATCTAAGTAAGCACCAGCTGGGAAGACCGAGCTAAGCTCGGTTAAAAATACTCAAACTTTAATCTTTTCGTAGACTTCTAAGATAGCGAAATATCGTCAAATTTAGCGACATTCTTTAATTTGGCGCCAAGCATGCGATTTGGCATTAGTAAAATTAAAAGTAGATTTGCCCGCCAAAGCCGCTAACGTTTCGCCAAATTTGGAAAAATGTTGCCAACTTTACGACTTCGCTTACTGCCAACTGTTCAACAACTTAATAACTGTTTCAACCTTCATACTCATAGAAATACATTGACCCGTGATGGCCCCAAAATGGTCCACTAATTGAATTTTCTCGAACATGTGACCTAGCCCAATGGTTTTCTGGTGCCCCAAAACGGTAGGATACAAAATTTCGTCAAAATCGTTTGAACCGTTTTTTAGATAGAATTAGCTTGACCCTGACCCTTGATGACCCTTGATGACCCTCTAATCGAATTTTCTCGAACACGTGACCTAGCCCAATCGTTTTCTCATGCCAAAAAACGGTAGGATACAAAATTTCGTCAAAATCGTTAGAGCCGTTTTAAAAATAAAATTTGCATAACAACACACAAGATTTTCTCGTATCAGAATATATGATATTCACGTATTTTTTAATTACTGATTACAGAATTATTTTGGATAAATATTATTATATTTTGAAATGTTAGAGTTGGTTAGATAATGATGTTGTTATTAGATAGTCTGAATTGGTTTTAATATTTAGCAATTAATTTATGATTTTCAGTCACATGAAATTGCGATCTTGCTTAAAATAAGCAAACAAGAAAGTAAATTAAAATTCTATAAAAGATTAAACATATATTATATTTATATACATGCGTATGAGTAGAATATGAAAACGAATGAAAAGTGATGATATTCTTCTTTTTGAGTCTATATAATATTGTACAGATATATTTTTCATATCTCACAGTCAATAAATCTGTCAGAATGTAAATTTTACATTCGTAATCAACCATATTAAATTCCTCTAACAGTACTATACTTGTAATCTCGTTAGAAAAATCATGTTTTTTACACACTTTCATATATAAACTTTGGATTGATTATATAACTATACAAGTTTAATCATTTCTGCCGTTAGTGACCCTTCAATAATTAATTATAAAAAATTTGTATCCAAAGAATTTATTTATTAATTTCAGTCCATTCTATTTCTTCTTAGAAATATCAATAAATTACATTTCTTGTTCATATTATAATGATTCTGATAATATTATATTGATACTAATTTCAAGTAGCCATGTAAAAACTTACTTTCACAATTGACGTAACGTGATTTTTAGTAAGGGCGCATCTTATGATTTTATAGCACTGCCGCATACATAACAAATCGGTATTCAATAACTCAATAACTGACGAAGCACTTGTCACCTGCCAGTGTAATCTTCAAAATATCAAATATGAAATTTCATCACTTTGATCAGCGTACTGATAAAAATCCTGTTTAGTTTATATTACTAAATTAGTATATTAGGATGTCTCAGTTCTAGATTGCTGTTTAGTTTATCTAGAAGTCTCTTGGATCCCTTCACGCAGTGAACTTTCATCAAGTTCACTAACTACAAGCTCCTTGAATAAATTGAAGTTTCTTCTTTTTGATGGTCAGCTAAACGGATTCGCGAGATGATTGAAAACTCTCCTTTGTCCATGCCTTAAAATGTTCCTAACTACGTCTAAATGATGACGTATGTAGTTAACATCAGGATGAACCGTTAACGTATGCACGAAGCAGCGCTCGGCAACCACAAAGTCCTGACGTTCGAAATGGACGACACAGAGATTATGCAAGGCTTTCTGGTTGGTCGGATCAATGGCCAACACTTTACGATAACACTGTAAATAGAAAAAAATATTATTAAAACACTACCAATTATGTACTCGCAACAATGACAAAACTGAACCACATTGTTTTAACGCACTTATTGAGAGAAGTGAAAATAGCGTGATATCCCCAAATGCCCGGTACATGTAAAAAATTAAGAAAAATTATAGCATAAGTTCATTCAAGATACAGAATGATTTAAAATAAATAACAGTGTTGCCAATTTACACCAGCGGGTTCCAGTTTAGGACTTTTTTCCCTGATTTGGCATTTTTACAAAAATAAGTATGTAAACATTACATTATCATAAGAAAATCTATTTAAAAAGTTACTTAAAACTTTAGTTTAGGTAGAATTTATTTCTTTTGGGGACGCACAAAAAGAGCGATATATACCCGAATAAGTGATGTAAAGAGTTGTGATACAGAGAGGGACATATATATACTTTCTTTGCAAAGTTTTTAAAAGTAATTTGAGCTTTCACTGGCAGCGAGGGGTTACCATTTACAAATATTACAAAGTTTTTAAAAATTCCCTTACACAACTTCTGAGGGGCCAAAGAAAGAAGTCACAAAAACTAGGAGGGTAGTATAAAAAAGATATTACCTTATTATGTCAAGTTCACTTCATACATACATTATTACCTATTCTATTTATTGGAAACAATAATTCTTGATAGAATGTATTAAGTGTTAAATTAAAATTAAAAAAATATATAATGATTAAGTAAATATTGCTAAGAAATACCAACATATCATATGTGTTATTTATTTTCTAAATTTTCATTTAATATTTTTTTAAAAGCTGTAATAACGGTTTGCATTTTTTAAACTTGTTGCATTAATATTTTTTCTATTTCTAGCAAGTTTTTTAAACTTAAAAGAGTCCTTTTCATTGCCAAATGCATAAAATATAAACTTTATAAACAGTAAAATAAGTTTGTTAGACTGTTGACATGTTTCGGCTCCATCGGAGCCATTATGAAAACAAGTAAGAATATTAATTGCACGGTCTATGAAGATGTCAACAGTCTAATGAAACTTATTTTACTGTTTATAAAGATTTTTTTACGCTTTTTAGCACTTATAATAAGTATATTATTACGATGTGTTATAACTTTGTATATTTTTTAAAAAGTTATTGTGTTACACACATTTTTAGAGGTTATGTAAAGCTGCAGTGACACAATAAAACAATCAAAGTTCTCAGATGAGTAACACTCTTAAGTCTTAAATTGCCCGTTAACACGTTTGTTATATTATACATACAATTTCATTATAAATGATATTAATAAAATTTAATTACAATTAACAATTAGGAAAAAAATAATTAAACGAAAAATAAATTAGCTAAAAAATGAAAGGAAGATAAACAAGTTGGAAATTGTACGTCAAACGTGACAAATGAGGTGCGTTCGTACTATAGCTAGTTATATAAATATTCAGATCTTGATGATTTTTAATTCTGTGAAATGAATTATATCGTCTGCAGATTCATTTCTGTCATAAAATAAGTATCTCGGTCGCTTGACGATTAAACCTCGGAAGCTCCTCTAACAAGAAAGCACCGATTTTTTTTCTTTTCATTCAAATTTCTTAATAAATATTTTTATTAATATCTCCTAAAGTTTTGATTCGATTTTTAAAAAAAATAAAATGTCTCGACAAAATTCTGCAAGGATAATATATCTTAAATTCGAAACCATTCGGTTGGGTAGTTTTTGCGTTGTTATATGCGGACGGACGGACAGACAGACGGACGGACAGACGGACGGACCAAGCGACGACAATAGGTGCTACGTATTTATATAATTACGAACGCACCTAAAATGAGATCATTTTAAGTAAGTGGTGTATAAGTGAGGTAAACCATTGCATATCTGAGATATACTTTATCTCACTTATGGAATCAATTTCTCACTTAGGCGTTTTATATAATTTTCCATAAGGCGTTGTTGGAACCTGAAGAAAGCAGCGTATAACTAAGAGAGCAATATAAATGAGACACGTATATATGAGAAGTCACTGTGTGGATATAAAAAGAACTTTTTTTTTTATTTAAAATTTATTGGTCCATTTAAAATTTTGATTTTCTAAACCAGAAATATTAAATTTGAATTCTTGTTTTCATATAACTTGATGTTAAATTACGCCTTTCTTCTTTCATTTAATGTTAATTTAGACACACCAAATTATTGTGAACATCAACTGAACTGTTAAAAAAAATCTTAAATTCATTATCGTTATAAATTTCAATTCATACACGTTTTTATTCACAGACATAACATAATTTTAACAGCATTCGGTAATATTTAATGTTGGAAAGTCAAAGAATCATCTTTTTCCATTAAAGAAAACAACAAAATTTTATAATTCATACTTTTAGTTAATGTAAAATACATTGATTTGAAATAAAATTGAAATAAAATGTGAAATAAAATTAAATAAAATGTGAGAAAAGTTTCTGGTAGAAAACATTTTAAGTAACTGTAAACGCTTGACATAACCGCATAATTTTACCTTTTGGCACGAAAAAGTCTTGACGAGTTACATTCGTCTTTTTACCGCAAGATGTTAATTAAGGACGCACCCTTAGTTGGTTTATAAAAATGTGTATATTCATCAGTATTTATTATTAAAATATTAAATATTCTTCATTCAATATTATACACTGTGAATATTCCTCAGTATATTCCTGCATACCTTCTAACCAACCAACCAACAAGTAATCCAACCAACCAACCAGTTAACCAACCAATCAACCAACCAGTTAACCAACCAACAAGTAATTTTGAAAAAAAAAGTCATCGATACTTCAAGTGGCTGCCACTTTATAAAAGACTTGCAATTGTGCAAGAAACTGACTTTTTAACATTTCTTGATTTTTAATTGACTTACTGAGGGCCAGTTGGCGTATTTTAGCAAGAGTGCTTTGGTTGAAGATAGTATTTTTTCTGACAGCTGCATTCAATTTATTCTAGATTATTGCCAATTGAATGTCTTTATAAATGAAAGAATGGTGGCAAACGCACGTAACGCATGCTAAGATTAAACGTTTTTGTCCAAACTGTTGCAACCCATATTCCATTAGCTTGACGATAACAGTAGGATCGCTAAGTGTATGTCCAAAATCCTTCCGACTAATTAAATTTTAATTGCTCGTCAGTCATCACTATCTTATATATAAAGGCAAATTGGTTGTGTGCCTTTATGTGAGTGTGGCCGCACACGACATACGTTATACACTAACAATGTCATGTGTATAACGTACACAGGACATTGTTAGTGTCTTTGTCATTGTTAATGTACAAATACCTGTTCATGATGTTTAAAAGTCACACGGTATGGATCATGTTTACACGGCAATTGGTACAAAGCGTCGCGCCCATCGTTTTATGCCAATCGCGCGCCGTGTTAAGATTATTCACTCCATGTGACGTTTTAAAAGTCATGAACCGGCCAGGTGTAAGTTGCGGGCGGCATACAGGAAATAAAATTTGATTGGTCAATATGATTATGGATTAAAAATGAATCAACAAACATCTTAGCGAGTCTGCAATTATCGCCAAACTTATTATTTGTTGGCTTTTCTCACTCATATAATCAAACTTGTCGAGACGAGTATCAAACTATTCCTGAATGTTGTTTGGTTAGTTTGAACAAAAAATTCAGTCTGAGTCTCCCTGCGTATGTCGTCATTCTCTATACAGGCACCCAAACTCAAAATTCTTATCGTTCACGATTCCATACAAAATCCCCTCGATCAATCAAATTTTATTGCTCGTATATCGCCACTTTATTATACATAGAGACACTTTATTTTCCCATTTCAAGAATTTGCTCAAAATCCGTTTGACTAATCATTTTTTTTCCACGTATGCTACCTCTCTAACATTCATGTATTGCTTATCACTCAGTTTTGATACATAGAGAGACAACTATATCTTAAAACATTTGACGTGTCTCTGTAAGAACACTATACACGATACAATGGATCATTTTAACTTAAAACATTTTCTGGTGTACTGGAATTGAAGTGTAAAAGTTATATCTAAATCCGTTCAGCACTTGTTAAGAAAATTGAGGACATACGTACATACATACACACATAACGACAAAAACAGGAGCTCATTTTTTTAAATCACTTAAAAGGATAAAATACAGATCGTGTGAATATATATCAAATCGATAATCATAAACTATAGATATAATTACGTGTCTCATATGTAGTTTTTATTTCACTGGGCAGTTGCAATTTTCCAATGGAATAAGTCGATAAAGAATGATATGGCGGTCTAGATCAGGTATGTAGACGAAATACAGTAATGTCGCGAAATACCAGTTCCTTAGAAAAACAACTGTCGCAACCTATGTAACAACTTCTACTATTTTTGTCGTGGCTATTTCGGAAAAGTAATAATCGCCTTATTTAATAGCAGATTCTCATGATTAAATAATGCAAAGATTAATTTTCAAAAATAGCTGTTACCAAATATCGTAGAAATTGTTTCTTATTTTACAAAAGTTTAATTCAGCTGGGTTGGATTTTAACAGCACACGCTGAACATTATATCCATTAAGAGTTAATAGTTACTCGTAAATCACGCCAACCCAACACTTGGAAAATTTAAAGGAAGTATTTGAATTTGGCGATAGAGCTCAAAGTTTAGTTTCTTTTTTCAGATTATTTATCGGTATTTCGCCATTATCATTAAAGTTGATTGAACTTATATGCTATATATATATATATATATATATATATATATATATATAGATTTTTAGCATTTTTCTCATAGTATGTTGAGAATGTACTTCATTTCTTGCGCGTTTCTAAAGCTGTGTTTTAAGAAAAAACAATTTTTAAGCTCAGATTTTAGTTTTCTGTATTTTTGTCCAATGATTTAAATTCCACGCCAAACCATTTGACTTAAACAAAGATATTTCTTGAGGTTGAAACATGTAAATGAATTTATAACACAATCGTATTTTCTCCAAATAAAATTGCCTGAAATTCCTGTGAGCTATATTTATTCACTCGGTACTGAATCTACTGCATTCGTTTTCGTGTCGTATTAGTAAACAAGCAGTGCGGAAGTGCGAATTCTGGTAGAATTGATTATTGCTGAATAACTATGCAAATATATTTCAGAGTAAATTTATTTTTAAAAATGTCTCTCAATAAATAACGATTTATATAGTCGTGTACGAAAATCAATGAAATATATATACGTAAGTAGAGAATATTCTACTACCTTTTCCGCAGCATCAAGGTTCCGCAAGTAGTTGACACTGATGTCAGCTTTTAAAAGAAGGCCATTAATGTGATCAGGATAATGCTATAAATAAAATAAAAAGAAATGCTATCATAAAACAGAATTGCATTGAAACGAAAATGGATTATTTGCATACATACTCATTGCATTTATATACACACAGAAAACAAGGTTCATGCAGTTATTACTTTTGAGTACCACTATTTCTGAATTGTAATCTTCGATTATTTAATCGTAGAAAATGTTACATTCTTTGAGGTTGAACAAGAAGTACATTACTATTCGAAAATAATGTATTCAAAAGTAAGGTTCCGCATGAACTTTTCTTA
Source organism: Maratus michaelseni (assembly GCA_963931845.1). Classification (NCBI taxonomy): domain Eukaryota; kingdom Metazoa; phylum Arthropoda; class Arachnida; order Araneae; family Salticidae; genus Maratus; species Maratus michaelseni. Next base: position 121,031,490 of record OZ007591.1, on the reverse strand, counting down.
AATCGGTAGATAGATAAATAGATAAATATGTAAATAAATTTTATTGATAAATATACATAAAAGAGGATGGTAAACTTGACAAGTAAGTACTTAGACTGGTAATAACTATAAAGGGATCGATAGCTAGATATCTAGGCACATAATTAAGTAGCTTAGTAATAGATAGATAGGAAACTAGATAGACTCCTAAACAGACGGTATGTGTAGATAGATACGTTGATAAATAGACTAATAGAAAGATGGACAGATAGATAGATCAATTGATTAATTTATTGCATGATGTCCTTTCATGGGCAAAGATCAATGTGCGTCTTTTCCTTGTAATTTTCAAAGAGTCATTATTCCAGTGTAGAAAATTCTATTTAATATTTCAGTGGTACAAATTGAAATCACCTCGTTCAAGCATATAATTTGTAACATTTTTCTACAATTAAATAAGTTGAAATTTTTTTTAAAATATCTCTGGTATAAACCGTACGCAATTTGAAAGATTTAGATGGATAATACTCTAGTTATATTACATTTCTCGTGTTCGCAATCGGTACTATTCATTAACGAAAAGTTCATACCTGTAGTAACTCTTCAAGGAATAGCACAGCATCTGCTTCCCGATACTGTTCAGATAAAAGCAAGGCCAAGTTAAATAATGCTTCCCTAGATGTTGGGTCTTTCTGTTTGGAAAAACAAAAAATTATAAATATGTATAACAATTCTTAAAACAACAATAAAAGTCTCATTTCCAAAAAAGCAATTAAGTGATATTTCAGTATGTCTCTAATACATACACAAGATGTCCCGAAACGTCGTGTGCAAATTTTAAGAGTTAAAGTGCACTTCAACAATCATTTATTTTCTTGAATAGTAAACCAGGGTCGCAATTTGCTTAGTCAGTCGAAAATACAGAGTCTCTTCAAGCCGATCCGTAACGTTGTAATAGGAACAATCAAGATTATTTATGAGAGATAAAAATTAATAATTGCTATTATATAATTGAAACTGTCAACATTTAAATAATTAAAGAAACCTGAAATGATAATTGTAAACAATCTTAATTGTTCCTATTACAACATCACTGATGGCTCCAGCAACTTATATGTTTTCCCCTTTTTTCATTCTTCGTTTCTCTTCACTTTCCTTACCACTTCTCATTTCTCTCTCAAACTTTAAGCTCACCAGTTTCGTCCTTTGATGTCCCTGATGATGGTTATAAAATTATAGCCGAAACTGTTGGAATAATTTATCTTTTAACTAATTTTTAAGGTTTTCATTTTACACTGTTTAAGCAAAGTACAATTATGTACTGTTTATATTTTTAATTTGTATTAATCAAAGGTGTACTCGTCCATCATTAATACAGTTATCTTAGTAGTAAATGTATATTAAGAAATACATTTCAATGAATTTTAAGAATACTTTGAAAATAGAAAAGTATTACAAACAGTATAATAATAATAATAATAATAATAATAATCATAATTGTTATATATACTTACTAGTAAAGCTTTGCGGAACCATTTTTCGGCACTTTGAAAATTTTTATTATCTACAGCAACAAGACCTAAATTTATATAAATGCGCTCTGTTTCTTTTCCTCTGTCTATAATTTTCTCTAATCTGCAATAAGAAAACTTTGTTAAATAAACGAGATCCCATGATTTTATTTCTAAAAGATTCAGAATAACATTTATATCAGATAAATTGAAATTAAATGTGAAAAGTTTCATTTTTTTAAATGTATAAATCAGTTCTTTACAACTTACCGCACTCTTGCTAAATTTTTATGATTGGGAATTCCAGATTCGTGCATTAGAACGGCAGAAAACTCCAACGATTTCTATAAAAAGGAAAAAAAATATCTTTCTTTATAATTTAATGGCAATAAACAAATTTTGTCATTTAAAATATAAATTAAAAACCACAATTAAAAGACTTTTTTTTAAAGTTGTCTACAGGCGAAACTATTGTTCAGAAAGTTGAGAAATTTTGTGTTGAACATAATGAAGGAATGGGAATTTGTTTGAGCAAAACAAATTGCCGCTAAAGGGCATTTTTAATGAATTATATATGTAGCATACATTTGCGGTAGTTTACAAATTTTATCCAAGAACTTTTCCTGATCATAAAGACAACATTTCACGACATGTTCTTAGCGTTTCCCAACATACACTGCGGTCAACTGTGGAACATGCTATCTTACGATTCCAGATGGTAGCTGAAAGTGATGGCCGTCTTGTTGAACATGTTTTGTTGTAATAAAAAATTTTTATACCATCGTATATGTATGCTAAATGCACTGAGCTCCAAATATAACAGGAGATCTGTCTTCCTAATGCCCAACTTGCTTTCCAGCGGTCAGCGCGGAAGGATACAGTGACGATAATTTTAGTTCGCAATCATGGCAAAACATGCTGTCTATCGCATTCCCTTACATGATTATTGAATTTTTTATGAATTAGATAAGCATATCTTAATTTTAAAATCTTAAATTAGGATAACAGTAAATGATAATACTAATATCTGACATTGTGAACACGGACTGTTTTTTACTTTTGCCTTACAAGCTTCATTTGCCTTTCATGCTTCTGATCGCTGATTCTGAACTCCTGTTACATATAGAGCTCAATGGCTAAATGTATAATACATTAAAAACGCCCTCTGGTGGCAAAATTTTGAACTAAATTATTATTGCTCAAACAAATACTCATCTTTTCATTATGTCCTCCACACAAAATTCAGAACTTTCTGAACAAGTGTTTCGTCTGTAGATAACTTTTAAATAGAGTCGTTTAATTGTGGACACTGAATACTAAAAAGAAAACTGATTGGGGTGGCCGGGGGGGGGGGGGATAAAATTTTAACATAATATGAACTAAGCATTCATGAATATATCAATTTTATGTTAAGGGGAATTTGCCCGGCTTTTTAAATATTTTTAACGACAGATATTGTGAAACAAACTGCATTTACTATATATACATTCGCTTGATAATCATAAAAATAAATCTTTAAGCTGAAACATTGATTCCTTTTACAGGAATAAATGTTTTTAGATGTTGGAAAACAGCATCTATGTATGTATAAATGCTTTTAATAAATAATAATTTACTGAGGATATTAAAGCATTTTTTTAATGACAAATATTTTATCGGTAGTTTGTGACAGTTTTTAAATTCAGTACAAAAAGAAAATCATCAATAAAAATAAAATTACATCAGAAAAAGTCATTTATCAATAAAATAAAATGCATATATACTCTAAAAGTGATAACAGTACATATATAAAAGGCTTAAAACACCTTTTAGCCGAGAAGTTCCGTACATTCACTAACGATGACAATCCCAAGAACTGTAATGATAAATAAAACGCTTTTGGACTCTTTTATCAAGTTCATAGTTAAAATGTCACGCGAAAATTGTTTATTTATCATTACAGACCTTGAGAATGTCACCGTTATTGAGTGTACGAAAGTAGTCAATTTGTTAATTAAGAGAATTTTTAAGACTCTTTCTATATGCACTGTAATCACTTTTAGAGTATATATGCATTTTATTTTAATAAAAATAAAACTAAAACTAAAGTTTCGATTGCGCGTGTGACTCCATTAGAAGTACGATTATTGTGAAAAAGAACAAAAATGTTATTGGCAGTAAAATATTTGAAACGTGTGTGCAAGATAATTTCATTGCATGTTATGTTTAAAAATTATGTTTAGCATGACAAATTTATCATTTCCAGCTAATGATGATACAATAACTGATCCATATTTCAAATATATGAAGAAACAGCATCAAATTTTATTCTGAAACACATATTGTTACACATATGAACGTTTATTTTCTGACTTGACGGAATAGCGTCGGCAGAAGGTTCTAGACGCTAAATTTTCTTGAAATGATGGATATGATGTCAGTGCTATTCCAAGGGTATGTAATCCCTGATCAGCAGATGGGGCAGTTCAATTGAATTCTGTCCTGTTTATTGGATGATTTTCAGGTCTCTGTTTTGGAATACTTAATTCTTTTATTTCTCTTTTATTACTCCATGATTGTTTGCGCCCTTGTGATTATCGGCTCCATCAATTTCTATTATTTTTGGAATTCGGCAGAAGGTTCTGGACGCTGATTTTTCCTGAAATGATGGATATGATGTCAGTGCTATTCCAAGAGCATATAAGCCTTCATCAGCAGATGGGGCAGTTCAATTGAATTATTTTCTGTTTAACGGATGGTTTTCAGATTTCTGTTTAGGAATACTTATCCCTGTTATTTCTCTTTTATTACTACATGATTGTTTGCGTCATAGTGATTTTTGCCTCCAATTCATATTATTTCTTGAATTTTTTCGAAATAAAATTTGTACCGTCGTAAGTGTCACTTAATTCGACTTTCAATATAAACGGACGCATTTTTCGGGGGGAACAAGATAATCTTATAGGATTTTTATAACGAAATTATTAGATTATAAAAAAATTGCTTTATAAAAAGGGATAATTTTATAATTTAAGGATAAAAATTAGTTTTGGCAAACGACAACATATCCAACTTGCAATTAAAATCTGTTATTAATTTTTCAAAAACAAAAACTGCAATTTTTAGAATTTTAGCTACATTTGTTATAACTACCTTATTTTAAATTCAACTTTGGGCTAATATTTTAATAACAAATTACGAAACAATGCATCTTGTTTATTAAGAGAATAAAGTTAACAGTAATCAGCAAGTTTAATTAATTTTACAACATTGGATTCGTTCAATGATAAACATAGCAATGACAACTACTGTTGTTTCATTCGACTTTCAATACATACGAACGCATTATTCGGAAAACGATAATCTTCTACGATTTTTGTAATGAAATTCTTAGATTATAAAATAAATATTTTAAAAAGTTTGATCCAAACTGATAATGAAATTAATAATAAAAGATGGTTTTTTGGTAAAAGATTACAGTTAAAATTTGTTACTAGTTAATGGGAAAATTGCGCAATTTCTAGAATTTTAGCAACAGCTGTTTTAAATAACTTATTTAAAATTTGAAATAATATTTTAATAATAAATTACGAACATTTTATTTATTAAGGCAAAAAAGTTAACAATAATCAGCAAATTAAGTTTATTTTACAACGTTGTATTTTGTACATCTAGAAACATGGCAATAAAACGATTTTAAATTACGCCGTAACAAAGGAGGTGAAAAAATAAAACATGAAAGAGACGTATAATCTCAGAGAACGAATTATACAATAAAATTTTCTTGTTTAAATACAAGCATTAAATTGTTATAGATGTGTACTTTGAACATTGACCATACCATAGAAAACCAAACAAGTTTTCAAAGAAGTTTTCGCACAAAAGACATTTCTAAAACATGTTGTCTATTTCATCAAAATATTTTAGTAGGCTTAGTCGGCAAAGTGAGTTCTTAGATACTGCAACTCCCCGGTTACGGATTATCATATAACTGATGAACTAGCTAAGTTTATAAACTCAGAATTTATAGTGTTTTCCTTATACAGTTTCTGTCTGTTTTTGTATTTTTCAATCAGAAATTGGCGGCATTGATTAAATAACCAATCATATTTGGCGTTTGAGGTGAAAATCACATTTATTTTACTGTCACCAATGACGTGCTGATCATCGGTCCTGCCGCCGAGTGCCGAAGCACCGCTTCTACGGACCTTGCTGAAATTAAATATCTAAAAATATTTTTTTGTACGATTTCTCTCTCGAAAAATCCCTTTTCCGTATTATTGCACTACGAGGCCTGTCTTAGATGCGTCTTTGCTACAGGAAAAGTATCATAATTGTAGTTATCTGGAAAACCGATAATATACGCTATATATCACTTTACCACCACAAAAGTGGAGCAATTTTGTGGGGTATAAATTTTCTCAATCCTCTTCTACGTCTTCATTCTGAGAGGTTTTACGTATATATGTACGCTTTTGCAGCTGTAAGCAGAGCTAAGTGATACCGTTTATGTTACAGTAAAAAATACCATATTATTTTTGTCTCTCCTGTAAAATATAGTATTTTTTAGTTGTGTCACTTTTCTGGAGTGTGGGCGATATACACTGAAAGGTGATATTAGAAAAAACTATTATGCATATATTCTGAAATGATGAATAATATTTCCAAAGCATATTACTCTTTGCAATTTATACGGGGGTACAGAGCATACAAGTAAACTTTTATCTTTGTGATTATTTCCCTATGTTCCATATTATTTAGATAAGGAAAAAAAAATAAATATGCGTCAATCATATGTTAATAATTCGCTATTGCTTTTTTCACTCGATTGCATGATAACATTGAATCAATCAATGCTTTAAAATATTAACTTAAAAACATATTTATAATAAAAACATACAAATTACGATATTGTTTGGAGTGGTAAAAGAGCAGTGATAATTCTAAAATTATTCTACTTACTTCATGATCAGGCTCAATATCCAGAGCTCTATTGAACTGGTGAAGAGCTTCTTCATTTCTTCCTTGGTCCATGAGAACAACACCTAACTGAAGAGTACATAAATTCGTAACTAGCATATTAAAACGGCAGGCCTATCTATTTAGAATACAATATTTTCAATATTTCTTTCACAAAATTTTCGTTTGTTGTATAATGTTTTTCGTGTTCACTTGCATTCTATCTCGCATATACAGGGTGGTTCTCAGAACTATATGTCAGAAATGTAAAGGCAGGTAGAGCGAACCTTGATAAGCAGATTTCGTATAGGAATGTGGGTGTGGAAATGCAGCATTGAGGGATTAGAGGGCGCTGTTGAGATTGGAGGATGAAAACTCTTTGCTGACTTGAATCGTCATTCCCCGCATGGATTTCGAGCAACATGCATCGTTACACCAATGCAGAGCTTGCTGACTTGCATTTCATGAATAGAGCTGCGCAAGGAAATGGAGCGGCTGCGAAAAAGATGTACATGGAACGATTCTCGAGTAGGAATCTACCGAATCGCCAAACATTTGAACGTCTTCATCGAGAGTTGTGCGCGAGTGGATCATTTTATTGTTACAGGCATTATACGGGCACTGGAAGATATTGCAGAGTTCCTGCAATAGAATAAGAAGCATTACGCACAGTAGAGGATAGTCTTTTGACAGGATCGAGAGCTGTTGGATGTGCGCATCCTTTGAGAAGTCGCTCCATTTCCTTGAGAAGCCCCACAGATTAAATGCATATCGGAAAGCTCTGCAATGGTGTAACAATGCATGCTGCTCGAAATCTGTGCGGGGAATGACGATTCAAGCCAGCGAAAAGCTTTCATCCGCCGAACTCAACAGCTTCCTTTAATACCTCAGCGCAGGATTTCCGTACCCACATTCCTATACGAAATCTGCTTATTTAGGTCCCCTGCACCTGCCTTTACATTTTTGACATATAGTTCTGACCAACCCTGTATTTATATTTTCCCTTGGATCTGTTTCAGTAATCTTACAAATTTAGTAATTTAAGGAAAATATTATTTATATGAGTACTACTATAATGTTTGAAAGTAGGGATTGACAAATGCGGTCACCAAGTCGCCACTGGCGATCAAGTTTTCTTATCTTTCGACCAAGTTATTATCTCGCGTTTTTTGTTGTTGTTGTTGTTGTTTTTGTACAAAAGATAACATAAGAAATGAGCACAAACGGCATTTTTCCCTTTCTTACCCTTACCTATGCACCGCAAGAAGTAATATTCCTCTTCTCTCATACATTCATTGGAAGAACCAAGTTTAAAAGACATCTTCAAAATCATGCACAGAAAACGTCATGCTTTACCGCTCTAGACAGCTAGTATGCCACATGATTAGAATGTGGGGGTAAGGGGAGGCTTGAATAAAATAGTAAGGAATATTGTCAACCAAGCCTCTGTGGCATCTAAAATTGGATACAATGCTAAAAAATAGTCAGGTTTTAAGTCAGATTTTTGTGTCCAGAATTAAAACCGATTAATCTATCACATTCAGTTTAAAGATTAATAACAAGTTATTATAAGTAATTAATTTGAAGTAGGTCTATAAAACTTAATTAAAATTTCAAGAAAAAATAATTTTAGTTATATTAAAAAACAAGAACGAAAAATCATGCGTCAAGCATAGATTATGTACTACTTTCCAACGCTTCCAAAATAATTTTACAAATCATTACCGTTTAATAAGCTGAAAGATAACATCTAAGTAAACAATTTGGAAAACGCATAACATATTTAAAAACGTAATTTCAGGAATTTACAACATATATTTCCAACATATACAATATTCGGAAAAATATCCGAATACTTTTATTCAGCCCTGTACATATGATCTATAGATTTGTATATATACTACATAGGATGCTAAATTTTAGTTTAGTTAGGAAACGCGTAGCACAGTTTAAAATTCTCCTTCTGGAGTTTCTGTTAATAAACGGAAATGTGTTCGCAAACCTTTGCGCTGCCCTGTATATGATCTACAGAATTTATACACACCAAGTAATAGACAAAAAATGAGTTAAATTTAAAATCGCGTTCAGCAACTTAAAACGCGAATAGATTTTTTTGCTGACTACCAGGTTTGATCAAATTTGTAAAGCCCTGTTTGAAAGATGCAAAGTTGTTGTTGTTTCTATTTATAAATACGACGTATGGTGTTTAGATTTAACATATAGCATCAATTAGAAGAAAAAAAACAAGAAATATAACCAGAACATACGTAAGCCTGTCTCAGTGAACCTGTCTCTATGGCTCACTGATATTAGTGTCCATTTATAATTTTGTAATTACATCGAAAATCCTGTGCATATTTGCTCACAAAAAATTATGCAAAAACTTATGCATATTTTATGTTGTAGCACACGCATTTTTGTTACAATAATTGATAAGTGCCGAGTGGTTGGAGAGAGACATAATGAATAAGTGTTAACATTTCGACAAAACCTTAATGCAAAACCTTAATGCATTTTCTAGCAAATTAATATTGTTTGTTGTAAAGTTCATAAAGGACTTTCAAACCGGATGAAGACTTTAGAGACACTTGCAGAGTTGCCAAGTCTCCGGCTTTTTTAATACTAGTATACTTCTACGGAAAATGTTCTTTTAAATCTCAGAATTATTCTATTAAATAAAACATATTTTTTTTGTACTAAAATACTATTAAAAAAGCCGGAGACTTGGTAGTTCTGCACTTGGAATATATGCACATAGCTGTTAACCTTCTGGTGTTTTTTTAATCAGATTGGAGATCGATTCAGATCGATATAATCAGATTTGATGTATCAGATTTTGTTTAATGTAACCTTCCGTATATGTAATATTGATTTTTATTCATTACATAGAATACCTGCTTCAAATGCATTTATTTGACTTTAAAAAATCCGTAAAGCTGTCAGTTATGCATACGTGTGTGTATGCCCATTAATAGCACACCGCCGTGAAGTAATATATCCGTTGACTATGCTGCAGGCTTCACTGCAATATTACCATTATTTAAACTAATATTATTCTAATATGTATATTATATATCTATATGTATATAATATGTATATGTATATTAAAACATTAAGTAATGATTAGTAGTCTCAAGGATTATATTCATATACGTAATTAAGTTTTTTTATATCTTGTTTGAAATATCGTGGTTTTTTAGCATTAAAAAAAATACAGAGAAAATAGCATTACAATTTTAACCTTTTGCTCGGCGGTCAGAAGGTTAATAGCACTTGCGAAATAACCAACTAAAGCCTAATTGTTTGTGTTGATTTTTAATGGAATATGAAAAGAAATATAGGTATGCATTTAAGTTCAATGTGTTGTATTACAAAGAAATTTTAAACATGTTTTAACGGAAAATTCATAAAATACATTCATAAAATTGTTATCATTCTGAATTTTAAAATATGTCTTGAGATTTATGAAAATAAAATCTGAGTAAACAGAATGCATAAATTCACATTCAACATTAAATTTAATATATTTTAAATCGCAACATGCATGACGACTTTAGTATTTGGATAAAAACATTTGTGGACAGAGTAAAATAAAATAAAAATATATATAATATTTTATCAGTGATTTAGAATAAACACAAACATTAAAACATATAAATTAAACAAATTTTTACTTACGTTAAAATGAAGGTCTGGATTATGACCATCATGCTGCAGAGCAATTTGATACATAGCCTCTGCTTCCTTTGTTCTGTAAAATACATGGTATATAGTTCTATAATAATTAAAAATATATATGCAGAAAATAATAAAGTAACACATGGGCTGATAAGTTCCCGGTCTAATAAAGAAAACACAACTTTTTAACTTAACTTTATAATTTTATAACTTTATAACGTTATAACTTTAATAAATAACATAACTTTAATAATAAATAATAATAATTTAATAATAATAATAATAATAATTTAATAATAATAATAATAATAATTTAATAATAATGATTTAATAATAATAATTTAATAAATAAATAATAATAATAATTTAATAATAAAACGAAAAAGCGCCCAACAGTGCTCAGAATCATCGACTCGTTGTTGTTTTGGTCAAAAGTCAACACGCGCGCACCCACTTTGACAACAGCTTTTTCATAGACAAATGTTCATTCAAAATAAAACCTACACATTCCTTGGATATCTTCAAAGTCTGAGCTATTTCCTGCAACTTCACTTTACGGTTCCCCAAAACAATTTTGTGGACTTTTTTTATGTTTTCCGGAGTAACCACCTTTTTTGCGTGGTGCATCACTGGTGTCCGTACGACCAATTTTAAATTCAGCAAATCAGTCAATAATGGTTGGTTTACTTGGTGCAGTGTCCGGATAACGCTTATCAAGCCAAGCTTTTGTTTGAACGGTGTTTTTTACCATAAAAAAAATTCTTGAAATTCTTGTTCATCCATTTTTTTGTTTATCAACAAAGTTGTTCAACTAAAACTACTCTAATGTTTTATCCTCACGACGAATCGTCATGACATTTTTTCTGCTACCATTTAAAGGTTAGTATTTACTAAAAAAAGCATCGGTTCAGCGATTGCAACGCCATCTGTGCGCCAGACCGGGAACTTATCAGCCCATGTGTTGTAAGCATAAAAAATTAAGTTATAGAAACAGACATCTATGACAAAATACCAGATGATACAAAAGACAAAACAGAAGTATATATTCAAAAATTCGAATAGTACTGGTAGTAAAACGATGCGGTCTTTACTGAAATGTACAGAAAGACACTAGATATATTTTTTAATAATCAAAGTATCATCGCCAGTATAATTACATTTTTCGCTAAAAAGCGGCGCTTATTTTTTGATATAATTTATTCAGCGAAATATCACAGTCCACAGCGTAACTATGATTGTAAATGTTCAATTTGACAGATACCAGTAGAGAGTAATAGAGTCCTGCATCGGGTCAGGTAAATCAGTTTTTCCCAAACCCGACACGACTCAAAACGCGGGTCGAGCAGGGTTAAAACTATTTTTTTCGTAGCAGGTAAAGCTCGGGTTTGGTTTGGTTTCGGGTTGAGTTTTGATGTTGACGGACCGGAGTTGGGTTAACCCGATTTTTTTAAAGAATGTCTAGAATATTGTTTGAGATGAAAAACTATATATCTGAATATGAATGACTATTTGCACGTTCACTTTTCTAGATAAAAGATGAAATTTATATTAAAAATATGATTATAGAAAAGCAATTTTTCATAATTCTAATAAATTATAGGTGAATTTTCTTTGACTTCGGGTTTCTACTTGGGTTCGGTTGGGTTTCAGGTCGATAAAATTTTTTTTGTCGTATTCGAGTTGGATTTCGGAACAACAAAAAAATTTTCGTCAGATTTTTTGATTGGTCTTTTACAAAATTTTAATGTTTGTTTCATGTTGTACACGACCCGCACCGAACTCTAGTGAGAATAGGAGTGGCAGGATTCTTTCCAGAGTATCAAAAAGGATTTCCTGTCACATGATAGCCTAAATGTCGACAATCATCAGCTTTGCTGAGACTACTGTGCTAGTTGTCGGTGACGAATGCAGTTATTCTGGCAATGATTATTTTGTTATAAAAAGATCTCATGACATTGTTGGCATCTCTGTTAAAACCACATCGTGATACTGTCGACACTTTCTTAATTATTGAATTTTATTTCTTTTCTTACTTTTGGATTACCCGGATTTTAATTAAAGAAACAAAAATCGTTCTCAATCTTCAGCAAAACAAGATACAGTAACAAAAATCTAAATCGACACCTGGTACATAAATGCTTATTTCACTACGTAGAATCTGCAATCTTGCTCAAAGTAAGTCACGGATATAGAGAAAAGAAAAATGTATCAATGATTTGTTTACCTTAAAATTTTCTTATTTTTACCTATGAAAAAATAATAAAAATAAAATTACAGAATTTTCTGCTTAAAAATAAAACAAATTTAAGTAGAAAATTCAGTAATTTTATGGATTTCTTTAATTTAATGTATTATTATAAGTAAAAATATTTATAATAACCCTTTTATGAATACAGACGTTTTTTGTTTTATTTTATTACATTAGCTTTTTACATTATTTATATTATTTTTTTAACGTTTATACATTTTTCAAATACATCTTATAATGTTCTCCCACTTCTAAGTCAATTTTGATTTTCCGACAAAGTTCAGGTCCCGCGAATGTCGGATAATCGGGAGTCTAATATTATTAATACAAATGTGATTTTACAAATGTACATTTATTTTAGAAAACATAATTTTTATTGTTGAGATACTTTTTTTTTTAATCATACATGAAAATTATATTTTAACAATCATAAAAATTCAGTAAATTGAGTTGTAGTTTCCAAACAAATTTTATTTAATCTCTTCAGGAGGTACGTCATTTGAGGAAATTTTAATTTTTTGTACCAGTAATTCTGTATAGTATTTTTTTGCCTTTTTTAATGCAAGCATTCTAAGATTAGACAAAGATTTAGACTAAAATATTCTGGTACTAAAAAATTAAATCCATATGCACCTTTTTGAAACATATACGTAACATCCATCCTGAAGTGGTTAAAAGTGGAATCGTGTGTCGAGTGAAATAACATTTCATTTATTATTGTTCTGTTTGATGGTATAAAAATTGAAATTATGCGATGTTTATAAATATATTTCAGATAAAGGGGGACGTGATACGCAGGTTTTTGTCGCTATCGCTAGTGATTTACGCGTTTTTTGCTTTATACTATAGAAATAAATTAACAACACAATTTATAGTGTCATATAAATAGACATCGGTGAAAAAAATTTGAATTAAAAAAATTAATGATGAAAATGAAGACTCTTTTGCATATTCATATGCCGCATCTATATTATCAACATTACAAGAGTATCAAGAAAGAACATGAAATTATGATAAATGTCTTTAACTATGAGTAACTGCAAAACATAAAACTGCGCGGCGCTACAATCAAAGAAAGACCATGTCTTGGGGTGTGCCACTTCGCTTTGCTGACTACGGGTCCTGTGGTGTGTGTCAAGTGGTCACCCTGACGCGGAATTCACAGTGTTTATCTCACAAGAATACTTGGTACTCATCCTAACCTCCATGATGGAATGAACCATTGAGTAAACCTTGCCCAAGCCCTCTGACTTCTAGTATGGTAGCGCAATGCGCTAACGACATTCGGAATTCTCAGTGTTTACCTCACAAGAATACTTGGTACTCATTCTATCCTCCAGGAAGGAATGAACCGTTGAGTAAACCTTGCCGAAGCCCTCTGACTTCTGGTATGGCAGCGCAATGCGCTAACGACATTCGGAATTCTCAGTGTTTAGCTCACAAGAATACTTGGTACTCATCCTACCTCCACGAAGGCATGAACCGTTCAGTAAACCTTGCCCAAGCCCTCTGACTTCTAGTATGGCAGCGCAATGCGCTGACGAAATGCGGTAACCAGTGAGCTACAGGGGATCACTTATAATTAACACTGAAACAAATAATTCACTCGGATATTTAAAATATATAATTTAAATAAGGTTATTATTTAAATAAATAAAAAGAAAGTGAGTTATAGAAAAAATTTAATTATTTACCTGTTCATTTTTAGTAACACATCTCCTCTATTTAAATATGCGTTGGTAAAATCAGAACGTAACGTAATAACTTCTCTGTATAGCTGTAATAATAAAGAAAAGGCAAACTTAAAGACAGAGCACACAACATCATTTCATCTTTTACATTAACAGCTGAATAAAGAAAAAAACATTTCAAAGAAATTTAAAAAATACACTTTTAGCATTTTTATGTCGACGGTGATAAGTCTACATGAAATCACTTATTGGTGTAAATTAAAGAGTGCAATTACAATGCTATTTGTTAACAGTGGGATCATGGGTACTATAAGTTGCTCAGCTCCTATTATTATAGTTGATAGTCCAGTTTTTAGGGTTCCGTACTTAAAAAGTAAAAACGTAACTATTATAAGATCACTCCTCTGTTCGTCGGTCAGAGCCCTTTTCCTCGTAAACTATGGGACGTGGAAACTTGGGAAAGTTATAAAGTCTTTTTACCCACATATTTTCAGAATATTAGCCATTCACAAATATATTTAGGAAGAATTTAGGGACTAATTAAGTTACTTGAAAAAAAAGTTTTCTTTTTGTATATTAATGTGGAGTATCAGGCGAAAGATCACTCAATACCGAACTCAAAAATATATTTGTTTTAATTTTAGCTATTATATTTTCACAGATATTGTCGAAAAGGCACTGCAAATATATGTCCGACTCCCCTATTTCCCAATCCACTGCAACTAGAATTTTCCAAAAATTAGGGGTATTAGAAGTTTATTTAAAACTTCCAGGAAAACTATAAAGATTTTTCTATTTTACATAGGTTTTGAGAAAAACGCATTTTTCGTTACACACAAACTTTACTTTTCGGGCTGTCAGCGGGGGAGTTGACGGACACTCGAGGTATCTATCGACGCAGATCATCCAAGGATATTTTATAATGATTTTCGAAAAAATATTGGTAATTAGCCGAGATATTAATTAAGTTACTTGAAAAAAATTCATTTTTATATCGTGTAAGGTATTGTTCGAAAGATCTCGTAACATCGAACTCAAAAATATATTTGTTTTAATTTTAGGTATTATATTTTCAGAGATATTGTCGAAAGTACTGGAAAAATATGTCCCTCTCCCTCCTATTTCCAAATCTACTGAAACTAAAAATATGCAAAAAAAAAAATTCAGGTAGTAGGAGTTTATTAATTAATAAATAGTAATTAAGAAATTCGATGTACGGAATCCTTTAAGCGCGAGTTATACTCACACTTGACCGATTTATTTTACTATGTTATGATAAAGTTTCATTTCCAATTCATGCAGCACATGAAACTTTCTTTAATTTTAAACTTATGATGAAGAGAACAACATAGCAACTTACAGCGTCAGCCTCTTCAAGCCTGCTGTCGTTCTGAGATATAAGAAAAGCCAAATTGAGAAACAGTTGCAAGTGATTTGGCGTCACATGTGTATATTCCGATGACTCTATATCTGGACTTGGAAACATCCTTTTTGCCTAAATAAAGGAAGTAGTTTGTAAATTGCGTATTATGTCGATAATCAGAGTTTGTTGTAACTAACGGTAATATTTTAAAGATAATTATAATTCAATCTAACTTACATATGAATTTTATACATTATTTAACAATTACATTTCATTTATACCTGCATTTCCCAATGAGAACAGAAGATGCTGTTTGGAAACAATTACTAATGCATATCATGAAATTGTTACTTATTTACGATTCTTACAGTTTGTTCGTATAGTTCTGCAATTTTATACAATAAAGATAGTAGGTAGCTTTTGTATTTAGTTATATTTTAGGAATTGACTCTTATAAAATATAAAGCTTTTGTTCATTTAATTGATTCTTGGTTTTTCTATTAAGATTATTATTGTGAAAATAGTTAACTGTATTTTAATTAACTTTAAATTAACTCCATTTTAATCAACTTTGTATTAACTTTATTTTTATTAACTTTAATATAATTTAACTCTATTATAAAACTTATTTGTGATATAATTTGAATATAAATTTTTATATCAAATGTATTATTGTTTTGAAACATCTCGGTCTAGCAATTCAGTCGAAATTGGCTAAAGGGATTAAGTGATTATTTTTTGTCATAATAGTGTTTAAAAAATCTTAACAAAGAAGTCTGCTATTTTGTTTGTTTTGTGCTGTATAAATTGAAAAACCCTCATTTGTAGTAGAGAGTGAAATGCCGTTAATGACCACACAGACGGCAGACTTGAATTGTATACCAAGTAAACTCGATACCGTTATGTTTTGATTGATTAAAGCAGAAATATGATCAGAAAAGATATTGTAATACATTTATTTTATGAATTATGTTACCTATAATATAATATAGTTTACGAATTTAACAGACTAGGACATAGTTAACATAAAAGACCTTTGAATATACAATAGCTTTTCAACATGAAATCTCCTTCAAGTAAGACACGTATACTTAAGTACGCCAAGAAAACATAAATGAGACAGTTAGATAAAATAAAAAAAGACGAATAGGTACCATATTCATGAATAAAAAAAGCCTATGAATGTCACTAACCTTCCGATAAACGTCCTCAGCTTCCTTGTACCGACGTAAATTTGTTAATATGCGACCGACGTTTAAGTAACTCCTTACATCATCGGGTTCTTTACTAAATAAAAGAAAGAAAATTAGTGATTATAGATTATTTTAAGTGGAATTATAACTTGTACTAATAAGAGATTAAGCAATTTTTCATCAATAAAGGAAACCAGTGCGCTTTAAATTGCACATTTAAATAGCATTTTAAGAGGGTTTTTTTTATTTCAAAAAATGATTCAAAAAGATAAAAATGTTGACAATTTAAAAAAAATATTTTAAACAATATCGTAGTTTTATATCTAAATCAGTAGTGCAGAGGCAAAAATATGAAAGAGAAGGAAGGCAGTTCGGAAAAGTTTGAATTGCAACATATTGAATCCTACTTATAACTGAATCATTATAAGATTTTTGTCCACTGCAACCGTCTGATTTCTTTCCTAGCTGATTATTATCACTGTACCGACAGAAATTTTCTGCAGTGAGCAAATTTTGGAATTATTTTTGGAATATACTTTATCAAATAAATTTTAGTGATCTGAAATGAATGCCCATTAATTTTGGTTTCGTTGGCTGTAATAGGCTTTCATCATTCGGTCATGGGTGCAAGACATTCAGTCTCAGGGCTGATTTCTGTCTTGGGGAGGTTTTTGACTGACATTAAATTCTACTTTACATATTTAAATAAAAGCAGTTTTACAAGCGAAAACTTTTATTGTAAAATATCAATTTTTAGTCATAGTGCAAGACATTGGAAATCTTCTGACCCATCTCCATTGGCTTATATATCTAATACTTGAAAAAGTTTTCAGTCTTGGCTTAGATGGACTTCTTGCATCCATGCATTCGGTATCAAATTACTTCGTTTTCAGTTATAGCCCTTTTCTACAGAGTGTTTCGAAAAGAAAGATCCAATTAAATAAAAATAATAAAATCATAATTATTAAGATTTTAATTCGTTTTTATCGAATAATGTATAGGTAGAAAGACTTTTATCTCGAGTTTCACGCAGTTGCAGACAGGACGCTCTTTTTTTCCTTCGCCCGCCACTTCCGTATTTGTCTGGCCACCAATATCGCCGGACCTCTCAGTATTCAATTTCTTCTTGTGAGAATTTATAAATGACTATATTTATGTGCCTCCCTCTCCAACTACACTAAGCAAACTGAAGATACGCATAACAGCAGGCGTGGATGCAGACATGCTCGCAAAAGTTTGGGACGAATTGGACTACCGTATATACATGCATCCAAATGTGGACATATTCAGCACCATTAATTTGGTTTGTGAAAAAACTTTATTATTAGCCATGCAATATAAAATTAATCGTTTGTGTCTATGTTCAGTATCTTTCATAATATACGCATTTCAAATCGTGTGATTCTTTTTTATTTAAACATCCTGTATATTGAATACCACTGCTGTTACTTCAAATAAGTTAGATCTGGTCTAATATTTAGCCTGTTGAAAGTTTTTTAATACTGATATAAAAATTTAAATTTGTTTTAGACGATATATGCAAATTAGTCTAAAAAGAACCAATTTAAGACTCATAAAACTATACATTTAAATAAATTTCAGGAATCCAAAGTATGCAATATAATTTTTTTAAACTTTTATCGATGACACTGGATAAACATATGGAGAAATAATAAAAAATCTGATCAACTTTGTGAAGGAGAATTTTCATGTTTTCTTAATAATAATATTTTTTCAGATGCACATTTTTCATTTCTTTTCTTTCGTACTTTCTTATATATTTAACAGAAATCAATTTATGTACTTACGCATATAAAGATATAATATAATCTGCAGCATTATCAAATCTGGCGAATGTTTTATTCAGAAATTCCGAATTCATCCCAGAAAATTTTGTATGGTAATTTTTTTCTATTTATTCACAGAATGTCAATCATTGTATAAAGCCAAAATAACAAGTCTAACTTTCTGATGAAAACAAAATCCGCCAGATTTCGCAACGCTGATAATCTGTATATGCAAAATTTTGAGAGAAAAATAAAGTTATGTTTTAAATAATATATACAGTGTAGAAAGGAGCAGTTGTAGATTGATTTCAAGAATAGTAAAATAATTTTTCAATCAAGAGCTTATTTCCCATCCATTATCCGTGAATCTATAGAATTATATTTGCGAAAAGATTGCATTTGCAACGAAACCGCTTCTTTTGAATTAGCTAAATTTTGGCACACGATGATCGATAGATTGAAAAAGCAATAAAAATAAAAACAAATAATAATTTTCACGTTTCTCAGTTTGGCCAATTTAAGCACCTGCTAGCCTTGGACATGCGATCTCGTGGTTTGTGTTACCATTTTCAAAAATATGCGAAAATATTGTATTTATCATTTAAATCCGAAGATGTCACCGATAGTGTGAACGAGACATATGTGATCTACATTAAAAAGGTATTAAAGGTATTTTAAATATTCTATGTTATGATTTTTTTATCACTTTAAGCATTATTAGACTTTACTTTAAAGTTAGGTTTACTTACAGAATGGCTTTTTGATAATGTTGGAGAGCCTCCTCTTGCCGATTCAGGCTTTCTAAAACCTGTCCCATGTTGTTGAACAGTTTCCCATTCCGTTGATTAACTGACAAAGCAGAACTGAACAGGCTGTATTCACTTTTCCTAATACATAAAAATATAATCAAGAAACTTTAACACGTATAAATGAACAATTTTTTAACTGATTTTCAACAAAGAAGGTTATTTTATAAATGAATACATTTTATAAATATTGTATGGGAGAAGAATGAAAAATATAGAATAAGAGCAGATTAGTAGAAAAAATAATAACAGATCATGATATCATACTCGATGTCTTATGAAAAGTAGTTCCAGTAAATCATCGGAAATTTTCTTTGTAGATTTTTTTTTATTTTTTTTTATGTCGACGAAATTTACACGACATGTAAGCGGAAGAGTAAATCTGATCTTTTTATTTTGTTCTTTTAAAGCGTTTCATTCTGACTGTATTTCAAAACATCTAGTTTTATTTTTTGAAATTATAAACTAAATTTCTTTATAATTTTTATATATCAGATAAGTAAGAATTAAAATAAGAAAGGTTTTCGTATATTCAGAGAAAAGAAAATGCGACAGTCTGCACTTAAAACAGCTTCCTAGCATCATCTGTTTTAGTTTAAGTTTTATACTTCAGGTTCTATGAAATAAAGATAGTTAAAATTTAAAGATAGTTAATATTCCTCTTGAATTTTTTATAGATCAGATGTGTACTAATAAAATTCAAAAAACTTTTCGTATATTCAAAACAAAATAAAATGTTAAATTCTGCATCTAGAACAGTTCCTAGTATCATCTGTTGTATTTTATCTTATTTTATATTTAAGATTTGTATGAAATCAATATAGTTAGAATTTATCGAATAAAACTCAAATTTGTTAATCTGCAATCGAAAGGGACCGAGGAAATATTTGTTTTAGAAATATTTCCGTTTTAGCAGGCATAAATTGCATATTATTCTTTTGGCCTGGATATGAAATCGGTTTGTTTAAAGCAGAATTCTGCTATAGATAGGTTCCATTTTCACAAGCTTTCCTGTATTATCTATAACATAGAGCAGGTATGGCGAACCAATTCTACGCATACCAAAGGTGTTACACAAGAAAGTTTATCCAGCGAGCAAATCACTTAAAAGTAATAACCAGTTTGTAGAAAAAAATTATTTTATGCATATTTTTTATTTTATAAACTAACATTTTAAAATGATTGAATTATTAAAATATCAGTAATTTTATCACGAATTATAGCATTATAAATTTCATTATACACGCACTGTAACATCATTTATCCCGCCAATCCATTACAGGTGTATGCTTTCTAAGTCCTTTTGCGTCTCTATAGAGTTTAAGGATATTATTTTCCAGTTTAATTTTTATAGACAGATCAAATAATAATGTGTCCAGTGGGTAAGCAGTGGGTAGTTATGCAAGTAAAACAGACAAAGCGTGATTCAGATTCGGCATCGATCGTACACAAAAAAGAAAGTTTACATTTACAAATTATCAATATGGATTGAAACCGGACCAGTCTATATTAATCAATTTATGCAGCATAATAAATAGATTAGGAGTTGAAGTTAGGGTATTACACAATATAAAAGAAAATAGTAATTTAAAACACTTTTGGAACAAAAATCTGTACTTTAAATTAACTGTAAATCTGTCATTATTATTTTTTTTTTAATCGGAATGTTCTTTAGACGTTAGACTATCCATAAATACTGATATTTCTCAGGTTGTTGGCACGTGCAATCAAAAAGCTCCGCCATCAGTGACATAGATCATCATTCACAAATAATCTCAACACTTCTAGCATATTACACTACATGATAATTTTAATTTAGATTTTATATAATATTAATTAAAATTTAAACATAAACTCGCTGATCCTGCTGTGCACTTACCACTTACTTGCCTGAAATATCATTATTTTGAAAATAGGTTGCAGCCAAAGAAAGTTTATTTTTATAAGTACTTCTTTAAATCTTAAAAATATATTGAATTACGAGGTTTTTAAACAGAAAAAACGCTTTCCTGAATTGTTAGTAACTTGGATGAGGTCACTGTATATTTTCGCTCGTGGTTATGTTATATTTTCGTAGATAAAGAAAATGTTGTCATTTTTGTCAAAGTGTGGAGGATTGGAAAGTTCGAATTACAGCTGAAAATTCATCAGTAACCTCTGAAATTCTATATACATAAACACTTGGGTTGAACTCACATTATTCGTGCCACCAAAATATTGCTTGTAGAAATGTACTGATAGTTTCTCTTAAATGAAAATGATAGCTTCTTTAATTAAAATTTGTTCTCATTATGCATCTGTTTTATTTACAAGCTAAAAGGTTTTACTGCACACGTTCAAATAATTTACTTCTGAAGGGAACACCCTGTACTTTTTTAATCGATTTTGTTCATTTTGATTATTTTTAAACATTGATTTAAACAAATGAATTTTATCCTTGTTCATTATAGATGTTTTATACATGCCGTACGTGCACTTTACGGTAGTTTGGATAAAACTATGCATGAAATTAACTATAGATAGCTCAGTTAATAAAAAAAAAATAGTTAATATTTGTTTTTTTGTTTTTTAGAGATCTAAGACATTTAACAGCTTACATTGCATTTCAAGTCTAAAATATTCAAATAAAAGTAAGAATTGATAGAAGAATTTAAGTTCATGCCCGTTTTTGTATAATCCCCCCCCCCAAGGAACATTACACGCAATTTAGGGTAAAAGTTATATTTTAAAAATAAGTAATATTTATTTTATGAAACCGAATTTTTTACAATATATATATATATATATATATATATATATATATACATATATATATAACAAAAAAATAGATTTTTTAAGAAGCATATATTATCGTATTCTTCAAAATTTACTTCGTATTCTATTTTAGAGGCCCACTCAGCCTTATGGTTAGCGTGCTGACCAAATAATGTGAAGTTTGGTACGTTAATCGTGGGTCCGAAACAAGTGTGATCTGGGCAGGATGACTCTAATAAGATTTTCAGGGTTTTTCTTGTTGGATAATTCGGGTCACTGTCCCTTCAAAAGTCATCCCTGAAGTCATCTCTCCTACAGCAATATGGGCAAAATTGGCCTTTTCTTAACAAAATCCCTCATTCCTGGATTCTATTTTGAAATACATTACAGAGATTATCTTGTACTGATAAATGCATTTTTTTAATGCTAAATTTTTAATGTTTGTTAATTTGTTTAAATTTGTTAAATTTAAAGAGAAAAAAATCTCTAAGACCTAGCTTTTAATAAAGTATGATATAATACAAACCAATCCTCATTTCTTGAAATGGTCCTTAGTATATTGACAGTTAGCAGAAGGAGAATACCGATGACGGCAACAGATTTATTTCCCCTAGAATAAAACAAAAATACAATTAATAAATTTACAATTATAAAGTTTTTTTTTTTCAGAATTTATCTACGCATGAAATTGATTCTTATTGTATGATGCTATTTCCCTGTTATCCAAATTGGCATTAGGATCCACCATGCATTATCATCTTATGGATATTATTAAAGTTATCAATAATTTTTTTTCAAGATTTTTCATCACTCTAAACTTAATTTTGTGTAACTGATTTAACATTTCTGCAGGTTGAAAATAATAATAGCGGGCAGGTTTTCAGCATGATATGGTGAGGTAAGTACCTCAGTGCCGTGCTTTAGAATGGCGGCAATTTCGGCCTACACAGCAATAATGGATTAAAAATTTGACTGTATATAGAGAATAAAATATGTAATTTGTCTTTAAGCTGTAAAAGATCTTCTGGCTATTATACACGACATACTGTTGCTTAAAAAGTAATGTATCAGATATCAAGTAAAAAGAAAATATTTTACAATGAAGCACCAGCAATGCGTAACTGAAATATACGGTAAAATTAAACTAAGTTTATTTTTATTAAATGTATTTTAAAAATGTAAGTTTTTGTGAAAATGCCAAGCATGTTATTTTTATAATGACTGACACACTAGGCCATACCAGCAATTTTTCACATTTATTCACAATTTTTAGCTTCTTTTTTTTTTTTTACTTTTTCTTAAGCTAATTTTTCATATTCAGTGTTTAAAATATATGTGTTCACAGCGAAAAATCAGTGAATAAATTTTCGCATATATACTTAAGACAAAAAAAAAATCGCCAATGAAAATTTATTGGTTGATTCTTCCATTGAGTCATCAGTTTATCCTTCATTTTCTAAAATTTGATTACTTTTGAAAAATTGTTGAAAAATAGCTTTTTACGTTTAGAGACAGCTTTTCAATTCCATTTTCTTTCACTTCACGTGCAAAAAAATATATAACATGGTAAATCCATATATCGTGCTGTCCTCTAAAAAAAAAAAAACCTATTTTTTGAAATTTTCTCTATATAAAGTATAATAAAGAATTTAAAAAACAATTAAACTTGGCTAAATTTTTACAGTTTAGAAAAAACTAAGATTTTAATGTTGGGCATTTTTCATTTTATCACTTTATTACAAAATGGCAGCCAATTAAGCAAGAATTTGAAAAAAAAAACACTTTTCCAAAAAAAAAAAAAAAAAAACCCACATCTGACATAATCAGCTGAAAATGAAGCATTTTATTACATATTAATGGTTTAACATAACAAAAATAAAAAGTTATGTATATCATTCTAAAATTCTATTATGAAAAGAAAATCTGTAAAAATGAAGCTCATGTTTTGCCAAAATTCTTCAATTGTTAATTTAAATTATTTTAAAGTTAAATAAGCACTAATTCTTTTTATTATTCTAAATGGTGAAACAAAAAAAAAAGAAAAAAAGAAAAGAAACGAAAAACAGAACAAAACAAAAAAGTTGACTTAGTGAAATATTTGATGCAGTACTAGGGTGTTTTTTTTTTTCTTTTTTTAAGAAACATTTCACTGTGGGTCTATTTTAGAGGACAGCACAACAAGTATGTAAATATACGTAAACGTATACAACTGTTCGAACCAGTCATGAATATGGAAGTTTGAACTTGTCTGATGTGCGAATCACGTGTGCTCTGTGCGACCCATCAGTCAAAATTTCTTCTCAGGCCGCGCGTTTCACACCGGTGATTTGCACTTAATAAATTTATTTAGCAGCATATATTAGGTAAAAAATTATGAATTATGATTATTTGATGTCACTTTTAGCTAATTACAAAACAAAAAGCTTTTGGCTGAAAACGTTCTAGTGGTGATCAACGTGTTAAACTTTTTTGAGATTTGCTTTTAAGGTAAATATTATGCAACGAAAGTATTAACAGAATATTTGACGAAAAAAAATTCATAAATATTAATTATGAAAAAATAATACCTTTTGTCGAAGAGAAAGCTCCACCCTTGTGACACAAGCATGCAAAACCCCATGCTCGGAATATAGAGTACCCTCTCGGCCACCACGAACCCCACAGGGAAAAGTAAATTGCTGGCGGGGATGAAGGGAATAATTAGTAGTGCAAGGCTCTGGAAAGAAAGAAAACGCTTCGTTAATTCAAAGACGTAAACAACTCCGTTTATTTTCACATTTATAGAATGTATATTTAGAAATTGTACGGATGTTTCATAAAATACAATTTCGAGCACAATCTGACACAATGTACCGTTTAAACAATTGAACTTAGTTCTGATACTTTGATTATTATGATATTAAGAGGTTATATATAACCTGGAAACTTACAAAAAATACATTTTTTAAAATGGCATTTTTTGTAGAATGGGATGAAGGCAATAATTAGTAGTGCAAGGTTCTGAAAAGAAAGAAAACGCTTCCTTAATTCAAAGACGTAAACAACTTCGTTTATTTTCTCATTTATAGAATGTATATTTAGAAATTGTACGGATGTTTCATAAAATACAATTTCGAGCACAGTCTGACGCAATGTACCGTTTAAACAATTGAACTTAGTTGTGATACTTTGATTATTATGATATTAAGAGGTTATATATAACCTGGAAATTTACAAAAAATACATTTTTTAAAATGGCATTTTTTGTAGAATGGGATGAAGGCAATAATTAGTAGTGCAAGGTTCTGAAAAGAAAGAAAACGCTTCCTTAATTCAAAGACGTAAACAACTTCGTTTATTTTCACATTTATAGAATGTATATTTAGAAGTTGTACGGATGTTTCATAAAATACAATTTCGAGCACAGTCTGACGCAATGTACCGTTTAAACAATTGAACTTAGTTCTGATACTTTGATTATTATGATATTAAGAGGTTATATATAACCTGGAAACTTACAAAAAATACATTTTCTTAAAATAGCATTTTTTGTAGAATGGGATGAAGGCAATAATTAGTAGTGCAAGGTTCTGAAAAGAAAGAAAACGCTTCCTTAATTCAAAGACGTAAACAACTTCGTTTATTTTCACATTTATAGAATGTATATTTAGAAATTGTACGGATGTTTCATAAAATAGAATTTCGAGCACAGTCTGACGCAATGTACCTTTTAAACAATTCTACTTATTTCTGATATTTTGATTATTATGATATTAAGAGGTTATATATACCCTTGCAAAAAATGCTACAAAAAATTTCTGAAAACACAATTAGTAATGAATTTTCGATTATATTTTGTAGTCAATGTGATAAAAATTAAAAAAGTTACGCCACTTTAATTTAGTTTGTTCTTGTAGGCTTAAAGTTATATTTTTGTGTTTTCCCAGCTCCTCATTTTATTTAATAACCACCACCACTATATAAAAGCTTGCTTCTATGTTTAGTTTAATTTATTTTCTAAATATCTTATTTAGTTAATCATTTATAATGTTTAAATTCAATAGTCTGGTACTTACAGCAAGTGTGCATGCTTGTTTACCTTTTTCAGCATATGGTTGGGTGGTTGGTAGTGAAGTTAACTTTCTGTTATTTTTTTAGTTAACCTTTTTCTGATTTGTTGTTTCTTCTGATGTCATTCTGACACAGTGATGTCATTTTGTTCTAGTGGGTGTGTCTATCACTTATTGAAAGTTATATTTACTAATTTGGCAACATTAAAATGCAGATTTAGTATTGTGTTTGAAGTATATATTTGGGAAGTTTGTAGTTTGACAAGTCAGTTCAACATGTGAGTAGTTTTTGCAAATAGGTCTTATTTTGAAGATGTTTTTTTACTTAGTGTTTTATTTAGTAGCAGGTGACTACTTGTTTTTTAGTGTATAAAATATTCAGTTAATATATGCAGTATAAATGAACTATGTTTGGACTTCAGAAATTATTGAGAGTTTGACTTATTATGTGCCTGTGATGATGTATCTTCTAAAAGATGTGTTTGCTACCTATAACCTACAGTTTTAATAAACCTTTTTTGTTTCCTTCAGAAAATGTTGCAATTATTTTAGCCTCCATCATGCACATACTTATTTTAATTAAATGGTAAGCAGTGTGGCTCAAGATATTGTGGGGGAGGTGTTATCTAATCCTACAATGTGGTAGCAGAGCGTGGTTGGGCGCTCTGCTTACCTTTACTGCTTTACCTTTTATTTTGTGGTGCTGTATTTTGTGATAAAATGAGTAAGATAACTGAGCAGACTCTCTCTTTCCCTAAATTGGGTAATGATAATTGGAAGGCATGGAGGTTCAGCATGGATATGATGCTAATTAGCCAAGGCTTAGAAATTTATACTTCTGATAAAGAAAAAGGTAAAGCAAAAGCCGATGGAGGAAATATTGAAAATTTTGAGGAGTATATGAAGAAAAGTAAGAAGGCATTGGCATACATATGTTTAAGCTTGACTGAAGAGATCAAAAGTGTAGTTTTTAGTGCTGAATCATCTTTTGAGGCGTGGCAGTTATTAAAAAGTGCTTATGAACCTACGTCACGTGCAAGAGTTGCTCACCTTCGGAGAAAGTTCATAAATACAAAGTTTGAGGCCAGTGATACTATGAGTCAGTATATTGGAAAAGTTTTGGAAATAGTTAGAGATTTAGAGCAAACAGGAAAGAGTGTGCCTAAAGATGAAATTGCTTTTCAAATCTTAGAAAGTTTACCGCCATCTTATGAGACCCTTATATCTCGTCTTTATCAATTGGCTGATGATGAATTCACTGTGGAAGGTCTTCGACCATTTTTGCTTGCTGAATATGACCGTTTGCAAAATAAACAGATCGATGACCAAGATATATTCAAAAATCAAAATACAGCTCTAATGTCTTCTAGAAATTTTTCGACTGATACTATACCAAAGGTCCATCCTCCTAGTGCTGTGAATTCAACTGTGCAACAAGAAACCCGAAAGTGCTATCGGTGTGGTCAAGTTGGCCACTTAATCAAGAATTGTAGACATAGATCCCAAACCAGGAGATTAAATCAGTATAGACCAAGATTCAGATCAAGTTCAAGGAAATCCCAACTGCCTAATCAAGCTTTCTTCGCATCCGCCCTATTGTCTGATGGACCTGAACTTGAATTTATTTTGGATTCTGCAGCAACAGATCACTTCAGTTATGATCGATCTCTCTTCTACAATTTCAGAGAATTAGAAAGTCAAGCTGTTATAGCAAAAGGAATTGCTGACATTTGTGGTATAGGGGACATTGACTTACGAGTGAACTGTGGTACTGTAGTAAGAACTTTTACTTTAAAAAATGTGTATTATGTTCCTGATATGGTGAGAAATCTTGTGTCTGTTAGAAAATTAACTGATAAAAATTTTAAAGTAAAATTTGAGAAATGTAAAGCTATAATTTTTAATCCTGATAATTCTGAATTTTTAACAGTGCCTTTAGTAACTAAATTTTATTGTATTACTGCTAAATGTGTGTCTAATGAATCTTGTGCTTATGTTGTTAGAAATAGTAAGTTAAATAATTGTTCTAATGATTTAGTGCTATGGCATAGGCGTTTCAGTCATTTAAATGCTAAAAACTTGATAAAATTTTCAAAAACAAATTATGTAACTGGACTTAAAAATTTATCCGGTGAAATGGGGTCATGTGAAGTTTGTAATTTAGCTAAAAGTACCAGAGAATCTCATCATGTTATAGATGATATTAAGACAGGTGGCATTTTAGAGTTAGTGCACCTCGACATTTGGGGACCAGCTCCTGAACCTTCCTTAGATGGGGCTAGGTTTTTCTTGAGTTTAGTTGATGATTTCTCTAGGTATGCACATGTATACATTCTTAAATATAAAAGTCAGGCATTTGATTATTTCAAGCATTATAAAGCTTTAGTTGAGAAGCAGACAGGTCATGTAATTAAAAGACTTCGTTCTGATTGGGGTAAAGAATTTGATTCTAATCAATTTGGGAAATTCTTAAAAGATGAGGGGATTAAACATGAGCACTCGAATACGTATTCGCCACAGATGAATGGCATCGCAGAAAGATACAACCGTACTTTAATGGAGGGAGTTAGAGCTATGTTAATTCAGGCAAATTTACCTAAAGAATTATGGGCTGATATGGTTTGTACTGTAAATTACTTAAAAAATAGATACCCTCACACTAAATTGCATGGGAAAGCCCCTCTGAATGTTTGGAAAGGTGGAAATTTTTCGGTTAAGTACTTAAGAGTTATAGGAAGTACTGTTTTTGTTCATATTCCAAAAAGGTATCGTAATAAATTAGAGGCAAGATCTAAAAAGGGAATTTTAATTGGCTACGCCAGGAGCACGAGAGGTTATAGAGTATGGTTTCCAGGGACTAAAGAAGTGCAGGAAACTAAACATTTGAAAATCATTGAAAATGATTTTATTTCAGAACCAGTTAAAGACTCTAGCAATAGAATGGTTAAATTTAAAGTGCAAGATGACCCAGTTGAAAATACTTCTTTTTCAGATTGGAAGAGAATTGAAAAGGTTAGAGAGTCAGGTAGTTCTGCAGGTCGTGTAGATGTTTACTACTATCCAGAACCTGGTATTAGGTTAAGAAGTAAAAATGATGTGAAGGATTATTGTAAGAAAAAGGGTCTAGTTTTTAAATCTGAGGAATTTGATTTTAAACCACTTAAAACTAATTCAGATCCCTCCCAGCCTGAAGTTAAACTGAAAAGTGACTCTAATTCTAAACCTGTAATAGAAACTGATGAAGAGGACTTAGAATCTAACCCAGAAGCACATTGTGCTGAAATAAAAATCCCAATTAGTTTTAGTGAGTCCCAAAATCTTCCTGAGAAACAAGAGTGGGTTAAAGCTATGAGTACTGAACTTAAAATATTAAAAGATAGGGAAGTGTATGACCTTGTAACCCGTCCTGAAAAGAGTAAAGTTCTTGGTACAAAATGGGTATATACACTGAAAAAGGATGTGTCAGGTAAAATTAAAAGTTTTAAAGCTAGGTTAGTAGCGAAGGGATTCCGACAAGTTGAGGGAATCGATTATTTTGACACATTTTCACCTGTCATAGCTTTTCCACTTGTTAGATTTTTCTTTATTGTACTTGTGGTTCTAAAGGGATGGTTTAGCCAGCATATTGACGTGAAAGGTGCATACTTATATGCAAAATTAAATGAACAAATTTATGTTGAGCAGCCAGATGGTTTCCGGGAAGTTGATGAAAAGTATGTATGGAAACTTAACAAGGCATTATATGGACTCCACCAGGCTGGCCGCGAATGGTTTAATGAATTAGACAAAACTTTTAAGGATTTAGGTTTTGATAAAGTATTGAATTGTAACTGCATATATGTTTATAAATTAAAAGTAGTAATTCTAGTTTATGTTGATGACTTAGCAATTTTTGCAGAGAATAAGGAAATATTAAACCAAGTAATTGAATTAATAAAGTCTAAATTTGAAATAAAAACTTTAGGTGAAATTAGAAATTTTCTAGGAGTTGAATTCGAGCAACGTGAGGGGTCTTATGTACTGCATCAAACTAAATATATTGAAAGAATTGCAGAAATTTTTAATGTTCCTAGAATAAAATGCAAATTGCCGTTAACACCAGGAACAGTGTTAAACTTAACGAATGAGGGGGAACAAATAGATGTCCCTTACAGACAGTTGATAGGTTGTTTGTTGTTTTTAGCTTCTAGAAGTAGACCTGATATTCAATTTTCAGTTATTGCTTTATCTCAGTTTTCTAATAAGCCATCATGGGATCATTGGAAAAATTTGTGTCAGGTTTTGCAATATGTTATTGATACAAAAGAACTGAGTTTAAATCTATCTAGAATTTCAAATTGTAATATTAATGTCTATACTGATGCTACATGGGCTTCAGATTTAGTTGATCGTAAATCAGTTAGTGGTTTAGTAATTTTTGTTGACCAAGTACCTATTATATGGAACTCTTCTAAACAGAAATGTGTTGCCTTATCAAGTATGGAATCTGAATATGTTGCTTTATCAGATTCAGTCAAGGAACTGTGTTGGTTAACAAGAATAATTGATGACTTTTCCTTTTTGAACTTAAACTTAACTAAACCAACAATTCATTGTGACAATCAAAGTACTATAAGTTTTTCTAAAAACAATATAGAAAATACAAGAACCAAATATATTGATACACGTAGTTATTTTGTAAAGGAAAATATTGGAAATTTTGAACTTAAGTATGTATCTAGTAAATGTAATGTTGCTGATGTAATGACAAAAGCATTGTCAAGTGAAAAAATTTTCTATTTTAGAAAATGGTTGTTTGGTTAGGCAGAGGACCTGGAAAAAAGGGGGCATTTGTAGGCTTAAAGTTATATTTTTGTGTTTTCCCAGCTCCTCATTTTATTTAATAACCACCACCACTATATAAAAGCTTGCTTCTATGTTTAGTTTAATTTATTTTCTAAATATCTTATTTAGTTAATCATTTATAATGTTTAAATTCAATAGTCTGGTACTTACAGCAAGTGTGCATGCTTGTTTACCTTTTTCAGCATATGGTTGGGTGGTTGGTAGTGAAGTTAACTTTCTGTTATTTTTTTAGTTAACCTTTTTCTGATTTGTTGTTTCTTCTGATGTCATTCTGACACAGTGATGTCATTTTGTTCTAGTGGGTGTGTCTATCACTTATTGAAAGTTATATTTACTAATTTGGCAACATTAAAATGCAGATTTAGTATTGTGTTTGAAGTATATATTTGGGAAGTTTGTAGTTTGACAAGTCAGTTCAACATGTGAGTAGTTTTTGCAAATAGGTCTTATTTTGAAGATGTTTTTTACTTAGTGTTTTATTTAGTAGCAGGTGACTACTTGTTTTTTTAGTGTATAAAATATTCAGTTAATATATGCAGTATAAATGAACTATGTTTGGACTTCAGAAATTATTGAGAGTTTGACTTATTATGTGCCTGTGATGATGTATCTTCTAAAAGATGTGTTTGCTACCTATAACCTACAGTTTTAATAAACCTTTTTTGTTTCCTTCAGAAAATGTTGCAATTATTTTAGCCTCCATCATGCACATAGTTATTTTAATTAAATGGTAAGCAGTGTGGCTCAAGATATTGTGGGGGAGGTGTTATCTAATCCTACAGTTCTATCATACATAAATCATAACTTGAATTTTTAAACGTGAATATCTCAAAACTTTGTTTTTAAAGTCGATGATCACGATAACTCGAACAAATCTCCACCAATTTTCTGCAAATTGTGATTAGTTTTTAACAATAACATTATCTAGAGTGTAATCGTTCTTTTTACCGATCAGATGGCATTTTCTATTTTTTATTAACAATCAAAGTTCAATCTTTTTTGTGAAAATCGGTACCTTAACTTTGAATGGCCGCCACTTTGTTCAGAATGAATTTTTCCAAAATCTGAACGAGTTCTTTCTAGTTTTAGATGTTCGGAGTAAAGATATTATGTTTTTTATAATTTCAGATAACATATGACAGAGTTACGGTAATCACCGTAACGACACCATCTCCGGGAACAGGGTCTGCTGCCAATACCCAACTTTATTTCGTTATTACAAAAATAAATTTTCTTTCTTTAAAGTGTTATAAGGAAAATACAATAGGAATTTTTCAAATATGTAACTTCATTTTCCTGCAAAGAATCCCCGAAAATATACGTTTTTTTCTACTTTGTAGGTAGGTATAACCCCTTAAAACGGAATGTAGAAGTTACCTATAAAATCGAGAACACGCGTTTGTAGTTCCAAAATATACTAACATGAATATCAATTCATAGTATCATAACTCAATAAGTATTGGAAGTACAAGAATGGAATTTTTACTGTTTTACTTATTAGAGAATGGAGAAAGCTTTTCTAAATATAACTTAGAGGGCCAAAGCACTATTTAAAAATTTATATTTCATAATTATTATTCTTTTTTACGGGATTTTATTTTTATTTGATAAAGAAAAAAACATCTGAAAAATTTGCACTTTAAAATTTACTTCTTAAAACAACGATTTGAGAATTAGCTATTAAGAAACGATAAGAAGGGGCCGCTCTATATAACTGCTATATTTATATAACAAAATATTGAAATTTATAAATAAAAATCCCATTTTGAAATTGAGGGGGGTCAGGGCAAGAAAGTGCTAAGCCATTTTTGTAAACTTCTCAGATATATCAGTTTGAAAGTTATATCAAATACCGAAATCAAGATTATATAAAATACAGTTTTTTTTGTCAATGTCTTATTAACATTTGAGATATTCTGAATAACAATATGGCATCAGTTTAATGATATTACTATTTACTTTGTAAATTAGCTATCTTCATTGATCCAACGTCTTGGGCATTAACGACACCTGGGACAAATGCTGCCACCAAGTGACATTAGAAACAAATAATATGTAGGATATTATAATTTACACTAATAAGATAATTTACAATAAATAATTTACAATAACAGATAACAGTGTTAGATTTGTTTCACGAAAATGTGGCTTGGCACTTTGTTCCCCGAAGCCCCTGAATTAATTAAGGGGTAACACTACTTTGACTTGTTCAAAAGTTCCATTTTTTTAATTTCTTTTTTTTTAATCGCTTCAAAGAAATAAAAAATTTCGCAAATATTTTTTTATGTACACGAAAATAATATTTTATTAAATAGAAGTCAAAAATGAAAGGCAACTTTCGGAGCTACTGAAATACAGCGCGCGACAGCCAGTATATATATATTGTTTTTTTTTTTCGTTTCTCAACAATATTTCAAAATCGGTGGACAAAATCACTGTCAATTTTCAATCAATCAGCTTAATCTTTTTGATAATTAATTGTCTCATAATTTTCTAGTGATCGCAGGATTTTTTTTCAAAATATTGATCTCTGTGTAATTAAAAAAAATTGTTTGAAACTTTACATTTTTAATTGATTTAATTTTACTAAAAATGCATATATTTAAAAAATGCTACGTATTTTACTAAAACTAGATTTAAAATTATTTTATTGTCTCATTATTCTAGGTTAAATCTGTGTTGAGTTTTCGTGCCCATCGCTTGACCCTTTTTTTTCAAATCTATGGGAAACTAATATCCCACAAACATGTGTCTATAAGCAAAATAAGATATTCGATTTGAAAGAATTGTAGTATATTATATATATATGTAGTATTCACATATTTATCTATTCATAAATTATGTTACTTTATATTCATACCACTCTTTTAAATAATAAGAAGAAAATTTAAATTTTTCTCCTTTCCGAAAAGATTAAGACGTAAGAAATAGTGAATGAATTTTGATGGTGCAAAGTTTTGTAGGAACATGTTTCGGCAACTATAAATAATAATACTGGGCCAAGTATAAAGAGATAAGGCCTAAGAAGTGTCTTAAGATGTATATTAGATTCAAAATTAAGTCAAAGATCATTTTTTGTAGAAATTAATTAGGCGATTTATTTCAAATTTTAAAGTGTTGGGAATAAATCATTTTTAAACTATTGACACACTGATACGGAATAACTGCATTATTGCTTCAAATATCTGATTATAAATTATTTTTATTATTTATTAATACTTTATTTTATGCAAAATGCATGCTTACGTAGTGATTATATAGTTCCAATGAAACGTCAATATGTTGTGCTAATATCGAATTTCATCATTTTAAAATTTAAAATAAGTTTTTAAAAACTGACGTTTCACTTTAAAAAAATGTGTGAATGATGCTCGAACGCCACGCATATCCGGAACATTACACTGTTTGAATGCGTATTCAGTCTTTATATAATAGAACCTAGTCAATATTTAGATATTTTTTGCGAAAAAAGAAAAATACTTTTCTCTCTTCTTTTATGAGTGGTACACAAGTAAGGGATTAAAGATACTCTATGTTCAAGCTTCAATTTGATAAAAACCAATAAAAACTATCGTTAATTTAGAGCGTTTGTAAACTATTTGCAAACAACACATTAGACAAAATTAAACTATCAAAGAACGATGTTATAAGACGCCCTGTTTTAAAAGCTATTTCATTTTTTGCATAAAATTATTTATTTTCAATAATAAGAAACAAGTTTAATTAGTTTTTCAATATATTAAGTATGTTAGGTATATTTTCTACGAAAAGGTCCACTGATATTTCCTTAAAATTATGCAATAAATGTAATGAGATTTGCTTCGTAAATCATTGGATATAATAAATAGCTGGCAATCTAATAGATGATGCATTATAGATAAAAGAACTCTCCAGATAGCATTAGATTTCCTTTATCTCACAAAACTCATATTGGTAATCAATGGATTCCGTATTGGAAAGTCATCAAGAGACCAAACCTAAATTAAGTGATTGATAATGGAGCACGACATATTGCTAAAAATTCTATCAAGTTATGCTATTTTGTTATTTAATTTTGCATAACATGATAATGAGACAATTTTATTTTTCAAAAAATGCTGTATAACTTTTTTAAGTATTGAAAGATGAAGTGTGGGCATTCTTCTTATTAAAAGTATCGGCTTCTGTATTTTATTTTCCAGTAAACTACTTATGTACAAACTAATATGTAGATAACTAAACACATTCCATAATTGATAGGGATTGTTGAAAAGAATTTTTGAAAAGAATTTTTGAAAGTGATACTGAAATGAATAAGGATCCTAAAACTGATATAAAATTGAAAATTTAAATTGAATTTTATTTTAACTTAAGTGGAGATTCTACTTCTTTGGAGTCAACATTTTCGATTTTTCGTTTTGTACATTCTTTGCATCGCTCAAATGCGATGCTGATGACTGTTGCTTTAAAGAGGTTTCGTGATATTCAAATTCCTTACAATGTTTTCTGGTCGTTGAACGTAACGTTATTGTAAAACTTTACATTTGTTTTTTCTGAAAACCATGTTCTTCAGTCTGGTCAACTATTTTTCCCAAGTTATTCGGTCCAAGTTTCGGTCCCAAGCTATTATATTTCAGTTCCAAGTTATTATCGGTCGAATAGTTATTCGGCCAATTTCCGTCAATTTTTGTAAAAGAAATGTATTAGTCTTTTGTGGAGCTTAAACCATCAAAAATATAACTTTCATTGATTAATAATTTTCATCACCTCCTTTCTATTTTGATTATATGACCACCGTTTTGTCAAAACTTTTAAAACTAAATGTTGGTATAAACTCAAGAGAAATTTTTTTTTCATAATTTGGCTGCCAAATTTGTTTCAGATGTTTGTGACAGGAGAAAAATTGTCGCCCTTTTAGAAGTTCATGGCGCGCACATGCAGATACTCACCGTCGCACAAGCCGTATTACTCATTTTTTCACACGCAAAAATTTAAATATGTATGCGAAATGTCAATAAATATAATACAGAAAGTTTGAAGATGCTAATTATTTTCTCTGTAACCGAAACCGAAAAATTTCTTAAAAATAACGTGAATTTTACACCAAAGAGGTAGAACATCCCCTTAAAGGAGACAAATTTCAGATATATATCTAATTTGAAAGTTCTGAATTTTGTATTCAAAATATTAAAAAAAATAACGTTTACCGTTCTGCTTGATCATTTAACTATACATGTAACTAATTCGTTAATTAACTATACATGTAACTAGAGCGTGGATCATCATGGTGTATAACTATTTAAGGTATTTGTAGAACTACAATGGATAATCACATAATTGAAAAATATTGGCTTCTGTATGTAACTTTATAAATACATTGACTGCATTTAATCTTATTTGCATTTAACATAGTCGAGAAATTTAAATAAAATTTAGCAGAAAAATATTAAAAAAATAAAAAAAAATGCAAAAAGTACAGTAGACGTTTAGGATTTGATGTTAAAAAGGAAAAATTTCAATAGATATCTTAACTATGATGATTTTAGATCTGTGCTAAACTTACTCGACACGTACCCATTTTTAGCGATGCGATTTACCATTAAATAATTGATGTACAGTCAGTGAAAAAAAAAATACTCCTTGCATTTTAATCGTCCAACTGTCGCAGAAAAAAACGCAAAACACTCATTCGACTGGATATTATGTATTATTTCAATTTCTGACAAAAATAAAATTAAGATTTGGGGTATCTGTATTTAAATTGTGATAAATTTTAAGCGGTATACATATCACATCTGCATGACATTACCTGTAGCAGTGACTTCTAATGTAGAGTTTACTTACTAATTATTATTTTTTTCAATAAGAACACTCAATTTTGATGTCATATTTGAATTCTTCGGTAAATTTTACCTTCAAAATACTAAACTGGATGTCATTCGGTGAAGTAGTTTAGGAATTATATACATGTAAAATTTAAGAATACATGTAAAATTGTATATATACATGTTACATATATGTAAAATTGAAGCTTCTATACATCGATTTCTTTTGAAAATTTTATAGGCTGCAGTACTTTTTGTTTGTAATGCTAATTTTAAAATTTTATTTTGACACCTATTGTATACTAGCTGATCCGACGGCCGTAGCCCGGTCCCGACAAAAAAGAATACGAAATGCGAAATCACTCTCAAAACTGCTGCACAAAACCGTTCCCTGGCAACTCTTTCGTCTTTCAGAAATTAAATAGAGGGATGACCCCGAAGCGGGGAAGTAAATTCAATACAACCCCCTCAAATGTCATTTCATTCAAAGCGGGTCAGTCTTTGGTCAAAATTTTAAAAAGTTACCGTCCGAGTTTCACAAAATTTGCGTTTTCGGAATCAGAAGAATAAACTACGTACAGACTGTGAGTTTCGAATCTATTCCTCCAATACTTTTCTTAATGCTCAAGGAGGAATGAAAATGAGAATATATCGTTGTCTGGAACTATCAAATTGATAACTTACTTTTGCGGTTTCAATAAAAATAGCCATTTTCAGCAAATACGTGCAGGAAAATCTTTTAGTTCCACCGCCAAGGGGGTGCATTCTGTTCTAAACAATTTTCTGACACGTGTCCCCGCTGCCTACAGAACTGTGTATAGCAAACGTGCTGAGCACGCACTGCAAAATCTTTTAGTTCCAGTTTCCATCACTAGGTGGAGAATCCTGTTGTAAATAAACCTCTTTCTGAACAAAGCTACTGCAATCCTTCCCGCTGCTTACGGCACCGCATAGAAGACGTGCTGTGCAAGCGCGGAAAATATTTTAGTTCCACTTTTCACCGATAGTGTACCAATTTTATGTCTTTATCAGTTATCTATAGCTTAATTAGTCCATGTTAAGTTGAATGAACCTATTTCCGTTGAAATCGGGCCCATAGAACCCGAAAAAATAACTCAGGCCACTAGAGATTAATATTCATAATTGGTGGTAACGAAGGGCTGAAAAATGATACCGAAGTTTATTTAGTACCATGAGACCTTGGAAGAATGTTAGAAAATATTTCGCTTGAATCGACTAATATTAATTGCAAAATCTTTTAATTACATTTTCCACCGCCAGTGGGCGCACTCTTTTCTAAACAAACCCCTTTCCATAAGAAACTCTGGCACGCTTCTCTGCTGCTTATGGCACCGTATAGAAGACGTGCTCTACACGCGCAGAAAATATTTTAGTTCCACTTGTTACCGCCAGGGGTCATTAAATCTATGTCTTAATTAGTTATCTATATCTTAATTCATACCTGTTAAGTTGAATGAATCAATTCTCGTTGAATCGGGCCTTTTGTTTGAAGTGGACCAATTTTAAATGAAAAACCTTTTAGCTCCTCCTGCTACCACTAGGGGGCGCACTCTGTTCTATATAAAACTCTTTCCGGTCAAAACTCCGGCACGTGTCCCCATTGCTTACAACACTGTATATTAGGCGTGCTATGCACGTGCTGCAAAATATTTTAGTTCCACTATCTACCGCCAAGGGTTCGTCAAATCTGTATCTTAATTAGTTAACTATACCTTAATTAGTCTGGCGGGTCCCTTTCCGTGGTCCCGACCCGACTCCTTAAATGGAGGAGGTGACCGGGAGCGGAACAGTGCGC
Source organism: Maratus michaelseni (assembly GCA_963931845.1). Lineage (NCBI taxonomy): Eukaryota > Metazoa > Arthropoda > Arachnida > Araneae > Salticidae > Maratus > Maratus michaelseni. Next base: position 120,993,028 of record OZ007591.1, on the reverse strand, counting down.
GGGCGCTCCATGGTTTGCGTTCGTTGCGAGACGGGGACAGGAGAAGACCGATCTGGGTTCCTCATCGTGGTCCGCCAGTGGAAGGGATTTCCGGAAGCCGGGAGACGCCTAAGACACTAGCCTGGCAAGCTAGTCTAGCCCTGGGTCTCTCCCTCGTAAGCGCAGGTTCTCTGCGGCGCGAGGATGGGCCAATGATCGGAGTTCCTCCGTAGGTGGTGGAAAGAAATCCCGCACGGCCAATCCCAGTGGGTTTAGGATACTGGGGAAAGGTCGGAGCAAATGCCAGCCGGATCTCTCCAAAACTTGACTAAGGAATTGACGGAGGCAGATCGAGCTCTGAAGAGCACGATCGGTGGTGGCTCTGTAGTGCGCCGGGCGTCGGGAGATACGGCATGCAGCAACTATCTGCGACGTTCCGGCGGCAGAGATGAAATAGTCGTCCCAGACGACCCCGCCGAATCCTCTGCAGCTAGAGCAGTTGTGAGTCGACCTCAACTCTGCGGGAAGCGCCCGACCCAGAGGGACGTTCACTATCCAAAGGTAACCCGTCAGGTTACCGGGGACGCGACCGTACTTTCTGAGTAGGGATTCCCCAACGTGACCCGCAGACTACGAGGAAGCGGGCCGGAGGCTGCCGACTAACGCGGCAACGATCAGCCAAAACTCGAGACCTTGGTCCGAAACCCAGTCCGAGCACGTCTCTCGTGCAGCCAGAAATTTCCACACCTGGCGGGCGGACTAGTGGCACGCCTACTAATTTTCTCGTTACTAATCTCGATCGGGCCCGTCTCTTTGGCGTGCTCAGAGGGGGTTTCCACGTCCTCTGGAGTCCGATAGTGGTTCTTTAGGATTCTTCCGTTTTTTGAGTGTAATTATATGTGGATGATCTCGTAGTTCTGGAGTTGTCGCTGGGTTACCGGCTAGTCCCGCCTAGTCGGGTTCAACCTCGCGCCAGACTGCGTAGGGACAACCTATCCGAATCCCGTCTATGGGAAAGAACCGAATTTCCTCGTGGTTCTGGGTCGGAGAGAGGCTTCTTCTGCTCTTTTTTTAGTGCAATAACATGTGAACCTCACGGCCGATGAGCCCAGTAGCTTGCCCATCCATGCATGTCTATGATCGGAAGCCGTGGGAAAGCAAGAGCCGTCGGAGTAACTCGACATATGACCGAGGGACCGTTTCCCCCTGTGGGGTTTCGTGAACGAGGCCGTCGGGGGTTCTTCGGCGGTTCATCAGGTGTATGTTCCACGCGGAAGTTTCCCCAGAGCAGGGTTACTGCCGCAGCGACCTATGGGGTCGATACCTGGTAAAATGGTCTAGGGTTCGCAGAGGGGCGGCCCATGACCGGTCGCAGCGCCGGACGAGACAAAGTCCTGGTGCGTTAAAAGTCCTTCAGAGACTTGGGCGCGATGGTCGGAAGCGTGCCGCGGGCTACCCCCGAGGGCGCCTGGCGGCGCAGGATAGTTTATACCTTAATTAGTTCATGCTAAGTTGAATGAACTAGTTTTCGTTGCAATTGGGCCCATAGAACCCGAGAAAGTAATCCTTCGTGATTAATGTTCAGAAATAATGGCAACTAAGGGCTGAAAAAATTATACCGAAGTTTATCTAGTACCTGGGACCTGAGAAGAATGTTAAAAAAAGTCTCGTTTGAGTCGGACTAACAATAAAAAAGTTCTGATTTGATATCGAGGGAAGGAGGGAGTTTCGATCAGAGCATTAACGCAATACTCAAATTACAACCGGATACTCCCCTCCCCCATCAAAATTAAAACAACGATCTTTAACATTAGGATTTATCATTAACTTTTGAAACAGAAACAAAATGACGCACTTTTTTTGTTTTCATATACAAATACAGTAAGTTATTGTTGCCAGTTTCTGAAATAATACATAAATGACGTGACGTACATAAAAAAACTCTAAAAATCTCATAAAACAAATCGCGAAAAAATAACAAATCGCTGTTCGAATTGCAATCTGCTGATGACCTTTTCATCCGCCAACCACAATAGCCCGGTTGAGTTTCCAGCTGTGCCTACAATCCTCTCAGCTACCAATCACAATTGCCCCCTAACGGTGTTTGATTTCGAGTGGGCGACTTGTGACGTCATTTGAAACCAAATACCCACCAAAACATGAAAAAACGTTAAAAAATGCCTAAAAAAAGGAAATTAAAAAAAATCTAATCAAAAAATCTAAAAAGGATAATTAATAACCCGCCCTTTGGTTTTAAAATAATGTATTTATCTGTAAATAAATAGGAATTATCTACAATCTAAAAAGGAAAAAATATGATTATTTTGAGCATAATTAAGACCGAAATGGAAGCCGCCAACGAACCAATCAAGCACTCTGGAGAAAATGTCTTAATATCAAAGGAAAAAAATCGCTAAAAATTCAAAAATTGCTGTACGAATTCCGAATAAACTTTATTGAAAAGAGGAAAAAATTTACTATATTGGGCTAAAAGATTGGAACCGGATTTCTGTTACTAATGTGGAAATCGCAGCGAAACGTGTAAAAACGCTAATAATCGCATAAAAGTTTAAATTAAAAAAAAATATTCCAAAATTCAAAAATCGGGCTTCCAGGTGCAAACTGCATACATAGAGGTACCTTCCCACCACATTTTGTAGCTGTACGTGCAACGGCCGCTTCAGAACACAGCCGATAGACACACAGACACACAGATACAAAAAGAAGATGTAATGAAATGCTACGAAAAAGGCGTCGTGAGCAATAACGCATGTGTCACATGACTAGGCATTCAAAGGAGCAATGTCTGAGGTGAATCGTATAAGATAGATTTCACAGCCTACTGTCTGAATATTTATAAGAGAGAAGTTGCAAATATTTTAATACAAAATGAAGATCTATTGAACTATAAATTAGAATACTTGCGAATAGCTTGTCACTGACTCAATGGCTCTTTAGAAGTGCTGATTTAACACTTTGTTTTTTTTTAATTTGAGAGCACGTAAAAAACAAACTATTTGTTCCTTCTCTTCTTGTGGAGATGAAACATCGTATCGCATCAATCACTGATTTACCTGATAAAAATATTTTAATTTGCATTTTGTCGGACATGGATAACCGGCTCGAAACGTATCGTGTGATTAAATGTAGATACTGTAGAATAGCTGGGACTGTCTTTATAAAAAGTTGAAATATCCCATACATTATGTAACAGCTAATACCAAATGAACTACATTGTTATTGTTTTATAGCGTGTTTAAAGAGTATACTACCTGGTGTGTCAAAAATCTGTTGCAATTTTAAAGATTCATAAAAAATAACAAATTGTCCCATCGAAGAGCGGTTTACAAAATAAAACGTGTCAAAGAATCGGATTGTTTATGAAAATAGGAAAAAATAGTTCCAAGTATTCAAAATTACCTTCCAATCTCAAAAAATAATGAAAATTTCCTAAATCGTCATACCGGAGTGCGGTTTACACCATGAGACTTCTCACAAACTGAAATGTTTCATGGCAAAAGAAAGAAAATAGTTCAATGAGTCCCATAAGTCTGTTCACATTTAAAACGTTTAACAATCGGAGTGCGCTATAAATCATAAGGCAAATGGTCGTGTTTTCTAAAGCGAAAATAAGTTTAAAAAAACGTTGAACTAGTTTTTTGTCTTTTGCCACGAAATTCCGACATTGAGACAAGTCGCATGGCGCAAACCGAACGGTCCAATATGATAATTTGTTAAATTTTTAAGAATTTTTAAAGTTGCTATGAACATTTAACACACTTTACGCTTTATCATTTTTTAATAGTAATAATATACACGTGCGAATAAAAAAAATTAAAACAAAAAAAAACATACCATAGCAATTGTCACTCTTGATTCTTCTTCCATCTTTGATAAGTTACGGATTAAACAAAAGATGCCCGCATACAGCACTACTGTTGCTAAATTCCTCACATCAGTAAGTCCGGTGACCAATGGGATACTAGACATTGTCCAATCGCAGCATAGGTGCCAGGGGAAGAGAAGTAGCCAGGCATTGACCGCGAGAAGATAATTGTATGTTAACTGACGAGTTGGGGAAGGTGAAACTGAGGCAGGATTGTCGAATCTGCAAAATAGAAAAGAATAATTAAGAAATTCCACTTTAGCGCAATACCTCTTAAGAAGCAAGGAGAAGTAAAATACATTTATTGCTATTGCTATAACAAAGTCATAACACAAGTGCAAAAAATTTTTAATTTCAGTGATTACAGAACTATTTAAAGCCAACGTAACGAAATGCACAGATTCCTATACACTTGCTTCAGCTATGTCAAAACAACTACTTTTACTTTACTACATGCATGTCAAAGTTTCATAATAGAAACAAAGTTTAAAAGAGAGATAAAGCGAAAGTAACACACGTTTACACTGAAGAAAGGACTTCTTTTGTAAAAGTTTGACAAACAATTTTGCTAAATTTACTTTGGATATATAAGCTCCTCTTTGCAGGATTTGGTTATTTTGATTTTATGCCTCACGCTTTCTCTAAACAATTGTTTTAAATTACATATAAAACAACAAATTTGATCATTTTTTTTTTACATTTTTTACAAGTAACAAAGGTTTGAATCTCCTTATAGGCAAAAATTCTGACAGAGCCATTGCAATAGCAGATTTTTTTTTCCATACATTTTTTTTACCTGAACATTTGCTTTATAAAAGTTAAAAATAAATAAATAAATAAATAAATCTGATATTGAATTAAGTAGTCTCCCTTTTATAAAATACAGGGTGATCTTTTTTAAAGTGACAGTGTTTGGAGCGCCCTGTAGCACGATCTAATAGCCGAAATGGCACCAAACTTGGTATTTAGACTAATCAAGACATGGGAAAAAGGATTCCGTGAAAAAACAATTAGTTTCAAAAATCGCCGCTAGGGCATTTTGTGGCGCTGCTGTAACGAGAATTAGCATAAAACACGGGTATCAAAGAAAAATGCAAATGCTGTGCGATGACAGCGGCAGTAAAAGCAATTTGTACACAGTTCCGACAAATAATCTCAGCTGAAGTAAACGAGCTCCAGTGGACATGCCTCTCAAGTTACCGGAACGTGCGTTACTGGTGAAGCTGTATTATATGAATCAATGTAATGCATCCGCAGCTCTTCGGGAATTTCGAACCAGAAAAAAATTACGAAAGGGGCCTTTATCGCTGAATGGTCTTAAGAAAATGATTAAGAAGTTCGAGGAAACGGGGTCATTGACCATTCGCGCTGGGAGAGGACGTAAACAAGTATCAGAAGATGTAATAACTGATGTGGCAACTGCAATTGTCGAAGGATCGCGGGTAACCATTGCTGGTACTAGCAGCGCCCGGGGTGTAGCTCGACAACTGGACATGAATTATTCCACGGTATGGAGAGTTTCGCAGCACGTTATTGGATTTTACCCCTACAAAATCAGCCTCTTGCACGAACTGAAACCAAGTGATTATGATAAGCGAGTGACATTCGCTCTATCGTTTCTTGCCAGGGTAGAGATTGGTGATGCTTTCCCATGGCACATTCTGTGGGGAGATGAGTGCCATTTTTACCTCAATGGGTCAGTAAACACACAAAATAGCCGAATTTAGGCTTCTGAGCATCCCCACACCGTGTATGAAATCCCATTAAATTCCCCAAAAGTCACTGTTTGGTGTGGTTTCACAGTCGAATTCGTAATTGGGCCTTTTATTTTTGAGACCATCACTCCGACAGGACCCGAAACGTGCACCATAAATGCAGCAAGGTACCACGAAATGCTGCAAACGTTTGTTATTCCACAACTTCAGCAAAGAAACCGTCTCCAACAGACAATCTTTATGCAGGATGGTGCTCCGCCACACATTGGTAATAAGATAAAGCAGCTGTTGCGCCAAACCTTCACTGATGATAGAGTCATAAATCGGAGTTTTCCAGTTGCATGGCCGTCTCGTTCCCCTGACCTCACGCCATGCGATTTTTGGCTCTGGGGATATTTGAAATCTCAAGTTTATGTTGGTGGAGTATCAAATTTGTCTATTCTAAAGGAAAACATAACAAACACAGTGCGGAATATTCATCGTGATATGTTACGTACGGCTATAGAAAACGTTGTGCACGGTGTTATTTCTGAGAACGATGCTCACATTGAAGGTGGTCTAATTCCTCACCGGGGAAGTTAATGTAGTAAATAAACATTAATAATTTAACTGTACGATTGTATGTGTTAGTATTTTTCTTTTCTCACATTTTATACATTGCAAAGAACCACAAAATGCCCTAGCGGCGATTTTTGGAACTATTTTTTTTTTCACGGAATCCCTTTTTCCTATGTCTGGATTAGTCTAAATACCAATTTTGGTGCCATTTTGGCTATTAGATCGCGCTACAGGGCGCTCCAAACACTTTCACTTTTAAAAAGATCATTCTTTAATACGTAATACGGCCTTTATTCGCTGTCCATGAAATACAGAAATAGCCAAAATTGAGGACATTTTTTTGGAAAAATGTTTTTTTGAAGTTTGATTTATCATAACACCAAATATTTCTTAGTAATACCATAAAAGCTATATACCACTGGAAATATACTTTAATCAAGAATATTATGCAATACAGTTTGTTGAATTATAATTATTATATCATACGTTATAGCCGAATAATCAGAAAAGGCAGTAAAACCTGGTTAAGTTGATAATTATTTTTCCTTTTCTTGAATGTAGCCAATGCATATGAATGTTTGACAGATTTCATTTTATTTGATAATGTGTCAATGAAAACTAGGGTAGGATTTAAAAAGAAATATGGCATATTTTGGTTTTTATATTATGGCATATTTTTTGAGGACGTTTATCACTATTTTTTATGATTGCTATCAAGTTTCAATTTTTGAGCTAGTAAAGCATAAGAAAAGTAAGAAAACATCATAAAGAATTGATTAGTTACCTAAAAATCAATGTATAGCAATATTTTTAAGTGTATAAAGTTGTGGTTATGAAGAAATTGGAAATAAATTAACAAAGTGATGTCTAAATCACGCAAAACAAGACTGGTAAACGCAGGAAAAGGTGCAGGAGAGCAATTGGCGGTAGAAGAGATCCCTGTGCATAGGTCACAGAAAACAATCATCTCGGTGTATGCAACATGAAATGGAACACTGAAATGGGGAACTGAATTAAAGTACAGTTCTGTAGAGAGTACAGCATTTTGGTTTAAATGCTAGAATGTCATGAAAAAAAATTACAAATCAAATAAAGTTTAAAAATATTAAACTGAGCTAAAAGTCATAATTACCAGACAGAGAAATAGTACGGTCATGTTATTTGAAGTGTTAAAATGGTTTTTTTATGGAATTCTAGAATTTAGACGAAAATACTGCACTCTGCACAGAACTGCACTTTGATTCAGCTCTCCATTGCAGTGCACCATTTCATGTTGCATACACCGAGATGATTGCTTTCTGTGACGTATACACAGTGATCTTACTCTTCTACCGTTAATTGCTTTCCTTCAAATTTTTCTGCCTTTCTTCTGTCAAAATATTGTCGAATCCATGAATCCTTCTACATCGTGAGGCGTTTATTAGTAGCAATCTCAGATCCTCTTCTCAACTGTACACCACTGTATCTTTTGTTACTGCTGCTCTCAGAAGTTGTTCTTAAAGACTGCAAATCATTCACAGTTTTGTAGCCGAAACGCTTTTTGTCTTTTTTCTAAACATTTATTTATCATCGAATTAAAAACATTTACAAATGTTATAGAGAAGTATACTCTTTCTCCCAATGAAACAAAAATTGAATGAAAGATTGGATAATACACGTGTGAGGAAAACACAAACGCCAAGCAATTTGTGCAATATTTCGGTATCTTTTCCATCACTGCACAGACCGGTCTGTTTGCACTAATAGCAGGTTTGTTCCATTACAGCTAATTTACTATAGCGAGTTCATTTCAACCGGTCATTGCAATTGTTCCCACCCCTTTTATACAATTTTCATGAGAAAAGGTGTAATCAGAAGACAGATTAACCTTCATAATCACTAGAAATATAAGCAAATAAATGAATAGAATGATAAAATTGATCTTTAAAAACCTAAAAAAAATCATTTACATACAATTTGTTTTATTACTTAAAAAAGGCTAAAATCATAAAAAGATGTTAAACTACATTAACATTATCCAATGTCAATTACTTTCTGGTACTTTCAGGAACACATAGCCTTCATCAGCGTTGGTAACAACACTTTGTATTTTATCCCCGATGAAGGTTATGTGTATAGCTAAAAGTACTCGGAAGTACTTCAGTTTAGATAATGTTAATGTCGTTTTATATCTTTTTATTATTTTAGCATCTTTTATGTAATAAAGAAGATTAAGTGTAATTTTAATTTTTGACTAGAAATATGTTTTGAAAGTTTTATTTAAAACAGGCTTTACTATAGCGAGCTCATTTCAACCGGTCTGTGCAACTTTTTTCTTCCCTTTTATGGAATTCGTATTATAAAAGGAATCAATATCTCATTTTTTTTTTAGATCCCTCCAATTTGAGACAATAGCTCTCTAGTTCTCAATGCACTCTCCTTGGTGCACCTATTTTTTTTTAATTTTTAATTATTGATAAATTTATCATAGGTACATCTGTCGGTTTTTTCTAGAAGAATTGCAGTTATTGATATCAAACGAATCATTACTGTTATAACCAGCTGATTTTTATAACTTTCCAAACTTTCTTGCGCGCTTTTGACCCGAATCAAATCAACGTTGCCTAAATTTTTAATTTATATTAACTTTTAAAAGGTGAGTACTGATTTCTCCTGAATTATCATTAGTATTATATATTTAGAAGACTTGCGTATCATAATCCTCAAGGACTTTTTGCTCCAGTGCCCAATATACATTCTAATATGCAGTAGAGTCCTGCACGAGTCAGGTTCTACCCGACCCAACCTGAAATATCTGCTTAAAGTCAACCCGAAACCTTACCCTAACCAGATAAGAAAAAACTCACCACCCCCCGAAACACGACCTGAAATATTTAAACCCGAAGTGAACGAAATTTAATCCATATTTTGAAACAATTATGAAAAAGTAGTCTACAATTTCAACTGTGATATCAATTTTATCTTTTTAATATAAAAATGAACACATATACACTCATAAATATTAAAATATAAGTTTTTCATTTGAAAAATATCCTCGACATTCTTTTAAAAATTGGGTCAGCCCGAAAGTGTTAAAACCTAACCATAAATGGATCCAAACCCGAAAGTCAAACAGACCCTCAACGAAAGAAATTAGCGTTAACCATACCCGACACGAGTTTCGGGTCAGGTAAAATCCGACCCGATGCAGAACTCTAGTGTGTAGTACTATAAGATCCAAATAAAAACAAAAACATCAAAAAATTGCATATATTTTTTGTCTTAATCAGAGACTAAAAAATTAAAAAAAGAAAAAGAAAATTGTGCCGCTAGAATGGGAACTGAAGGGTCGCGGCGCAGATGTGTTAAATGTTATATTTTTAAATATCCCGAACTTTATTTAAATTAGTTTATCACGTACAGTTATTTGAAAAGTTTTCTTTAGTTTTCGGACCTGATTTGCGTGCATGGAAGAAGATTTATTTTTAACATTTTTCAAATATGTATTTTTCTCACAGAACTTTGTGCATACCTGACGTTACTGTTTGCTCTTTCTACACTTTTAGAAATATAATGAATATCTTTTAAATAAATCTTGTATAATATGCGTCAACTACACTCGGTGGGAATAATTCATGGTGAAAATGTGTGGATTTGTTTTACATTCTATCGAGAAAAGTAATTAAGAATAAAACATTTTCAATTTCATTAATTTAAATGATAATCCTTTCTCCTTTTTTATGTAAGTAACTTAAAACTTAAAGCAACCTAAAAATAACTTTTAATGCATATTTTAAAGATGGTCATGCTTAAATATAAAATATCTAATTTACGTATACTCTTTAAAAATATATATCTTCGAAAACATGCATTTAAAAAGAAAAACACGTATCATATATTAGCTACAACATTTCTGTTTAGATTACACAGTGATATTTGCAGAATGTTTAGGCAGAATTAGAAACTTTAATGTATAGTAGTTTCTAGAAAAAGATTCCTCGAAGTTCACAAACAATAGTTTTAGTTTAAAATAAAGAAATATAGTATGCCGCCTCCCTTGTAATATAACCTCTTTTACTCTGTTTAAAACCATTTTATTATATTGTGCAAATTTTGTCAATGGGTTAGATAGATTCATTATACTACAAAACTGTCGTGTAGCGTTTGTTCCTGTCCTAATCGATCGTATGGCATTTATAAATTTTGTCACCTCTTTATATGGGGGTGGTCAAGGAGTACGACCAGATGTAAACAAACGGAATTGATTAGAATTTTCAAACTTCTTGTCATAGAAATAAATGTAATATATCGTTTGAAAGGGGTGAAATAGGTTACTCAAAATATTAGTAAATCCGAAAATTGATATTTTTCACATTTTTGCCCTTTTTCCTAAATTACAGGTGCAAGGCAAGGTCAGATATAAGTAACCATACATAATTAAAAATAACCTTGTCGATTAATATAAATAAATATTATATTTATATTATTAATTTAGAACATATTTTTTATTATTTATATTATCTCGACCTATTTCATTTTACATGTTATAAATAAATAAATAAATAAAAATCCTGAATAAGTATGCATTTACAATTCAGAAGTACTTTGAGTTGTAATTTTCCAAATGGGCGTAAAATTTCCAGGCCAGAATTCGAACCAGGCACCTCTTGGTTGAGGATGACAATGCTCTACCAACTACGCTATCCTGGACGAATCTGAAGGACCTACGGTTAACTGGGTGATTTAGGTCCTTCTGATTCGTCCAGCATAGCGTAGTTTGTACAGAATTGGCAGTTTTAATTAAGAGGCCCCTGGTTCGAATCCTGGCATGGATACTGTTCGCCCAGTTGGAAAATTACAAGGACCTACGGTTATTAACTGGGTGATTTAGGTCCTTTTGATTCGTCCAGCATAATGTAGTTTGTAGAGAATTGACAGCTTCAACTAAGAGGTCCCTGGTTCGAATCCTGGCAGGGATACTGTTTGCCCAGTTTGAAAATTCCAACTCATATGATTTATTTACCAATTACAAATTTTTTTTTTTAAATTAATCCTGAAGTTCTTTGTCTGGATAGTTTACAGAATAAAAGTTGTGTACTTCAAACAATGAATCATATCTAACAGCAGAGACTTCAGAATACCTAAATCTGTTTTATGTGTGACCATATGCGATTTTTTTTATTTATTGTTTTGTGGTGGACGTATTTGTAAAAGCTATATTATCTCGCATCAGTCTTATGTAAATGAGAAATATATATTGATATTTATTATCTCGAATTATTCTAATTAGCATATTATAGATTTTAAAAGAAATTGCTTAATAATAAGTATACATTTACAGAGCAGAAGTACTTTGTCTTGGTAGTTTGACAAAATAAAAGATGTCTTCTTCAAACAAGGAACTGTATCTAGCAGTAAAGACTTCACAATACCCAAATCAGTTTTATGTGTGACCATGTGTGAATTTTTTTCGTTTAATTATTTTTTTTGTTTTTGTTTTTGTTTTTTTCTTGTGGTGGACGCATTCGTAAAAGCGATATTATATAGTATTGGAGTTATGTAAATGAGAAGTACTTTGTCCGAATAGCTTGCAGAATAAAAGTTGCGCACTTGAAACAACGAACTATATCTATAAGCAGAGCCTTGAAAAAACTGAAATCTATTTTGTGTGTGACCACATGTGATTTTTATCGATTAAATATTTTGTGGCGGACGCATTCGTAAAATCGATATTATATAGCATAGGAGTTTTGTAAATAAGAAGTATATAGTCAAAAAAATGAGTATATGTTTTTTTCAAAGCTGAGATTAAAATACTCTGAACTATTATAAAGATAAAAAATACCTAGAAATGACTACATTTTTATTATATTTAAGTAAATCTTTTTAACACAGAGTTTATCTTAACTAAAAATTTAAACAAGTTGGAAATTGTACGTCAAACGTGACAAAAGAGGTCCGTTCGTATTATAGCTAGTTATAATAATTATTAAGATCTTGATGATTTTTAATTCTGTGCAATGGATTATGTCGTCTGCAAATTAATTTCTGTAATAAAATAGGTATCTCGGTCGCTTGACGATTAAATCTCGGAAGCTCCTATAGCAAGAAAGCACCTATTATTATTTTTGTAATTCAAATTTCTTAATAAATAATTTTATTAATATGAGCTAAAGTTTTGATTCGATTTTCATAAAATTTGAAATGTCTCGACAAAATTTTTCAAAGTTAATATATCTTAAATTTCAAACCATTCGGTTGGGTAGTTTTGCGTTGTGATATGCGGACAGACGGACCAGACGACGACAATAGGTGCTACGTATTTATATAAATATTAGCAAGCTACGCTGGTCAATTTCTTTTAACGAACTTTTAATCAAACAAAATGTTGACATTTCATAATTCACTTTTATACTTTAACAGAATAATAAGGCTACTATAATTTGTGACTCATGCTATAGCCAATATACACGTCAGGACACGTCGCCCTTTTCGCTATGGTACTCTATTGTGAAATTTAGTAATTTTTGAAATTCAGTATTTGAAAAACGGCAAAATCATTAGATTTGAAATTTATATCAAGAAAAATACATTTTTTTTACCTTTTCAAACGCAGTTTGTCTAACAATTTTCTTATAAATACTTTACGATCTATTATTTTTTTCAGTAACTTCAAATGTTTCATTTTCCGAAATTAATCTGTGACAACAATTAGCGAAAAATCCTGTCGTCAGCAACGCATAGCTTTTTATTAAAGAGGCTGTTGGAGCAGGGATTGTCACCATCAATTTGCCACCATCACTTTTGAAATCGGTTCTGTAGTTTCAGAGATTCCATAGAAATTGTAATTTAGAATGATTTTAGAACGCTTTTCGCTGATTTCACCCTTTTAATTTTCATTTTTTTTTATTATTCTTAGAGAGCATTTACATCTTATAAGTAACTACAATGCCAAATTTCAAATTTCTAGCTCATTCCGTATAAAAAAGTCGCAATTTTCGAACATTTTTCGCTCGTGCAACCCCTCTGGGGTTAGTGGCACCGACATAAAATATAGCCTATGTTGGAGTAGGGATTGTCACCATCAATTTGCCACCATTACTTTTGAAATCGGTTCTGTAGTTCCAGATATTCCATAGAAATTGTAATTTAGAATGTTTCTAGAACGACTTTCGCTTGTTTCACTCTTTTAAATTTCGATTTTTTAAAAATTTGTTCTTAGAGAGCATTTACATCTTATAAGTAACTATAATGCAAATTTCAAATTTCTAGCTCCTTCAGTATAAAAAAAAAATTTCAATTTTAGAACGTTTTTCACTCTTGCACCCCCCTGGGATTAGTGGCACCGACATAAAATATAGCCTATGTTGGAGCAGGGATTGTCACCATCAATTTGACTCCACTACTTTTAAAATTGGTTCTGTAGTTCCAGAGATTCCATAGAAATTGTAATTTAGAATATTTTTAGAACGCTTTTCGCTCATTTCACCCTTTTAAATTTCATTTTTTTTTGTTCTTAGAGAGCATTTACATCTTTTAAGTAACTACAATGCCAAATTTCAAATTTCTACCTCCTTCAGTATAAAAAAAAATCGCAATTTTAGAACATTTTTCGCTCCTGCACCCTCCTGTGGTTAGTGGCACCGACATAAAATATAGCCTATGTTGGAGCAGGAGTTGTCACCATCAATTTACCACCATCACTTTTGAAATCGGTTCTATAGTTCCAGAGATTCCACAGAAATTGTAATTTAGAATGTTTTTAGAACGCGTTTCGCTCATTTTACCCTTTTAAATTTCGATTTTTTTTAAATTTTGTTCTTAGAGAGCATTTACATCTTATAAGTGACTACGATGCCAAATTTCAAATTTCGAGCTCTTTCAGTATAAAAAAAAATCGCAGTTTTAGAACGTTTTTCGCTCTTGCACCCCCCTGGGGTTAGTGGCACCGACATAAAATATAACCTATGTTGGAGTAGGGGTTGTCACCATCAATTTGCCACCATCACCTTTGAAATCGGTTCGGTAATTTCAGAGATTACCCCCTACAAACAAACAAACAAACAAACAAACAAACATTCTTTACTCCTTTATAATATTAGTATGGACGAACGCACCCCTAAAAACGATTTTAAATCGTTTGCTGGCATTTAATTTTCTATTCTTCGAAGAATACATAGTGTAAATTAATATAATAACGAAATACAGTTATACCATATACACTGCAACTTTTTAACTTTTAACTTTTATTTTCTTTTACGGGAATGAGAAAAAACATACATATGAAATTTTTTAAGCAGCTGTAACTGGAATCCTGAGACGAAGAAAATTAAAATAAATATTTTTTGCGGTTTTCCCCCATGATACCTCACACATAAAAGTATTGCTTCCTGTATAGCATACACATGCATTTTTCGATATTGAATATCACGTTCAGATATTACAGATTAGCTTTATAAAACGGAAAACTATTTCCAGCATTATTAGTACTATATAAATTCAAATTCAAGAACTTTTAGGTATGCCAAGCAATGTATTTATGTTCTTTTGCAGCTATCTAGTCAAAGAGGGGCGGTGAATGGTGAGTAGTGATATTAATATTCAGCAAATATCAGGCGTGAAAGTGTGAAAATCATATGAGCTACTCAAAATATTTTGTACGGTTTTGGTGTTATTGTTTTTTTTTTTACGACCGATTATCTACGTGAGGGATATAGGCCGAGGGGTAAATGCCCTCCGTGGGGGTCTTTCTAAGGGATCCTAACTTACGCAAGGTTACGCAAGGCTCGAAGAAAACCACTATTTTGTCGGAAGAGACATTGCTAGCTAATTTATAATTTATAATGAAGGAAAAATACTTTAATTAACTTTTAATTGACACTATAATTTATGTAAACAAGAAGTGGATGTAGCTAATTGAAAATAAATTTAAGAGGAAATTTTTTGGACTGTGTATGCGTTACACGTTCAAGCTGAAAATATTTACACTAAAACAGAATATTTTGTTTTCGTCAGATATATATGAAACAAAATATTTTGTTTGTGTTAATATTTCAGTAAATATTGACAATAAGTTGGCACAATATTTCTTTCCAATACTGCAACAGATGGGAAAAATGTAAGCACTCTAACGTTAGTATAGTGCAAATATTGTCAATATTAACTGAGATACAGCCAAAATAAACAGTATTTAACCAAATATATTTGTGCTGCTGGGTAAGAGCTAACTCCATTCATTATTTATATTTCCATTGCGGAACAGCAAAACAGCAAAACAGAAAAACAACTTACCTACTAAATACGGGCATGCGATTGCCCATAAACTTCCACCTTCCATAGGCAACTATTACAGCAACTCCTGTCAGAATGACTGCTCGTAAGACTTTATCTCGCCACCAAGGGGACACGATGTTTCTTCCCAACATCAGGTGACGGATGTTCTGAACTCGACTAAAATTCTGAAACAAACAGAAATGAAATTTGTAATTAACCGTTATTTTGAAACATGATGCATATCTAAAAATACACTAGCGTGTAAAACGTAGGAATGGATTGGATTTTGCTCCAATAAGATCGCAGGAAATCACATATTCGAGAGGCATTCATACTGTGGCTACTTTATTACATACACACGGAGAACATAAATACAGGCTATTACAGAAATGAAGAGTTTGGATACTATAAGGAATGAAACTAAAATGGCTTTATTAAAATATAGACTGTTGTACAAAAAATATTCTGGAAAAGCATAAGAATAAGAAACAAATGTCCTTTTCTTAGGGGTATGATATCCATAATTGCAATGGCTCATAGTATTCAATAAAAGTATATCGAAGATTTTTTAGAACACACTAGCATATTTCTTCATCAGCATTTGTTTTAGCTGATGCATGTTTTTATACAAACCTGCAATACAATTTAAGAATTTTCGTAATTTTTTCTTCAGATCAGGTTTAAATTTTTCTATTTTTACTTACCTATCATAAGTAGTATAGGAAGTCTTGTAATCGTTTTGAAAAAAAAAATTGACGGATTTACACGTTTCAAACACTGGAGAATCCGAAAAACATATTTTTAGAAAAAAAGAATTGCCATCCGCCTGTCTGTGCGTCTGTGTGTGTGTCTGTAAACGCTCTATTTCCCGAACAAATTGACACAGAGATGTGAAATTTGGTATGTACTTAGTATATAATAATGGGAAGAAGCTTATTTGAATTTCAGTAACCTCGATTATTCGGAACTATTTTTTCGAACTCTCGAAATATTCGTTCTGATAAAAGGTACATAAAATTTTTCGAAATTGTTTATTTTAAGGAGTGAATATAAAATACAATAAAAAAAAACATAAATTTCACATAAAGAATGAATTCGATCGGTTAATTAGTCGCCGAGATATTTGAAATCATATTTTCCACACTCTTTGATTTTTCGTGGCCCTGTATTTCATTCAAATTTCAGTTCAAAGATATATTTTAATTGTAAATGAGAGGGTTAATCCGACGCGGTAAACCGTTAGTTAATATGATTGTCAATTTTGGAGTTATAGAGCATTTAATATTTATAACGTCATCAAGCCACGATTATATTTTAATTGCAATGCATTTTATAAATAGTTTACACATGTTTTATTTTCATCTTTTATATTATGCATATTCATGATGGGTAAGTATGATGGTGGACCCCAACTACTAGTTTTATATTCTAAATAGCAACTAATTCGATGTGCCAATTCCAAAATTTTCTTCTATCTCATATATGTTAATACTTCAAAATTTGATATCATAGCGGCACCTTCAGGCCGAATTTCTCCAAAAATTTTCAAAACCTCGGCCTATGATATTACATCTAAATTTAAAATTTCATCGAAAAATATTCATAGCCTGTTCACTTAAACTGCCAAACGTTGCGAAAATCACACAAAAATATCGCTACCACAGAGCCCCCTTCCGGCGAAATATTTAAACTTTCAACTGGAACCTGACGTTCATAGTTAAAAACATATATATGAAGTTCGGTTCAATTCGATGCATAACTTCGTACACTTTCCGATGATATAAAAAGGAAAATGGCACAAAACTCGCTATCACAGTGCCCCCTTCCGGGTGAATATCCCCATTTTCAACTGGGACCTGACGTCCGTATTCAAAAACATATAAATAAAGTTTGGTTCAATTATATGCATAACTTCGTGGAGTTATCGATGATACAATAATGTAAACGGTGCAAAAATCGGTATCCGTCCCCTTTCGACGGAATATCTCCACATTTAACTTGTCGCTGCTGGCTATAGCCGAAAAATATATGTGAAATCTGGTTTAATTCTATCCATAACTTCATATATTACTTTCCAATGATACAAAGAGGACACACACACGGACAGACAGACATTTTGTAAAAACATTTATTTCGGGATCTTTAACTCTTAAAACGTGTAAATCCTTCGAAAGCCGGAAGTCGAAAAAAATTTCGATAACAACACTTCCTTCTATTATAGTTACAAAAAAAAATTGTCCAGACCATAAAAAAAATTTTCAAATAAAAGAAAAGTTGATTTTACATGAGGTTTATTTTGTGCAGACCAATTTTTATTAAATCAATTGAATTACACTCTTTAAATTTAAAGCAATCCAATCTTTTTTATTGTACTCACTGTTAGTCCTTGTTATTTGAATGTTAATCAAGCGTTATAATTAGTTTCAATGGCATGTTTCTTAATATTTCTTAAACATGAGACCTGGCATCTAAATATAAAGTGATATCTAAATATAAAACTTCATCGAAAAGTATTCATAACCTGTTCACTTAAACTGCCAAAAGTTGCAAAAATCACACAAAAAAATCGCTACCACAGTGCCCCCTTCCGACGAAATATTTAAATTTTCAACTGGGACCTGACGCCCATAGTTAAAAACATATATATGAAGTTTGGTATAATTCGATGCATAACTTCGTACACTTTCCGATGATACAATAAGAAAAATGGCACAAAACTCGTTCTCACAGTATCTTTTCCGGGTGAATATATCCACTTTCAACTGGGATCTGACGTCCATACTCAAAAACATATAATTGAAATTTGGTTCAATTCTATGCATAACTTCGTGCAGTTATCGATAATAAAATAATGTAAACGCCAAAAAAATCGGTATCCACCCAATTTCAATGTAATATCTCCAAATTCAACCTGGAGCTGCTGGCCATAGCCGAAAACATATATATGAAATCTGGTTTAATTATGTCCATAACTCTATATGTTTCTTTCCATTGATACAAAGAGGACACACACACGAACAGACAGACATTTTGTAAAAACATGTATTTCGGGATCTCTAACTCTTAAAACGTGTAAATCCTTCGAAAACCGGAAGTCAGAAAATTTTTCGATAACAACACTTTCTTCTATTATAGATAGAAAAAAAATAAATAAATTGTCCAGACCATAAAAAAATTCCTCAAATAAAATAAAAGTTCATTTTACAAGAAGTTTATTTTGTGCAAACCAATTTTTATTAAATCAATATAATTATATTTTTTAAATTTAAAGCAATCCAATCTTTTTAATTGTGCTCACTGTTAGTCCGTGTTATTGCAATGTTAATTCAGCGTTATAATGAGTTTCATCGAAATGTTTGTTAATATTTTTAAACATATGATTGCAAAAATTCACAAAATTTACTAGCAAATAAAAACAAATTAAAAAAAATCGCGAAGTTTCAGAATTTACTGTAAAACGTATAAGAGAAAAAAAAAAGACTGATAGAGATTTTAGATAAATAAAAAATTTAAAGTATAGAATGTATCCGAATACTTGTATGAATATGTATGTATGTTAATATTTATTTGCAGTTATCTAAACTGTGTTTCTGCATTTCTGTAAGCTGCGAAATATTTTTTATTTCAGAAATGCATTTCCAATTTAGAATACATATACGTACGGTATAATAAATACTCATTAAAAAGAATGTTCGTATTAAGATATATCAAAAATTTCGTTTCAATATGTACACTGTAAAAAAAATTGCAGTAAAATTACGGGCAGAGGCCGGCAGCAGATATTCCAATCATACCCCGTAAAAAAAAGTCCATGCCCATCATTTTGTGCAGCCCATAATTTTACGGTGCAAAGTAATATAGCATTATAATGCACAGGATATAATGCCCTTTGCACAATAACACTTTGCTTACTGTTCCGTAGCACGTAGCACGTTAGATAATCATCACAGAATCGCTGTTTTGGCGGGTTAAAATTTTCGAAACGCGAGTAAAATGAAGGGTTACACCCTAGCGGAGGACAATGTATGGGGTCGTACCGTATTTTTGCTAACATATGGACTAGAACTGTAAGAATATGTGGATTGCTCTTAATTTTCTAAGTATCTAAGGGATAAGGCCGCTTATTTAGTGGATCAGACCGTTTTTCATCAAATAAGGCTGTTGCCCGTGAAAATTGAAGGGCAAACGCTCATAAATTTACAGTTTTTTCTGAGAGTGTAGAATAAAGTTTAAAAATAACATCTTTTAAAAATATTTCTATGTTTATTACTCTTTTTTAAGTCTATTCTATAGCGAATCTTTAAAGCATGCTAATTGCTTGTTATCACAGCTAATACTATTTCTTTAATGTGCTAGAATCTAACGATATTTGTTAAATTTTTATTATTTCTAAAATGTATATTTACATTTGAAAGTGATGAATAGATTAAAACAATTTCTTTTCAATATATTTTTACTATTTCTATTCAGTAACTAAATGTTGTATGTTTCATTTAAACAAAATATCGAAATATTTTTTATTTACCAAATTTAACTTATCAAAGGCCCATTATTATATCACTAAATAAATATTTATAGCCCAGTTGAACTGATGTTAAGCAGAATAGAAATTTTTAGTTTTCAAAAAGATAATGCCATTCTCCTGATACGATTACTAAATCGGAAAGCAAAAAGATAATGCAAACTTTTAAAATATTATTGAAAGTTACTTAATTCCTTAGTGAAAGAAAAGTATTTAATGAGAAATATTTGATCATGTTGAAAGGAAGGAAACCAAATATTTATTGTTCGATTTTAAACTTTCTCAGACAACAATTATGAACAATAAGAAATACATTATTGTTACATTGATTATCATTGTATTAAAAAAACAACTTTATTAATCTCTGTTTTAATCCAAATATAGTTTCATCGGCCCTACATTTCCTGTTTCTATTGATTTCGTAGAAAGTTTTATTTATTCAATTAAGGAACTAAACATTGTGAATATTATTTAACAAAATAATTTGAATTAATTCAAAGTAATAAAATAAGATATAACAAATGATCTTTGTTAAAGAACTGAAAATATACTGTTCAGTTAACTTCAGTGAACTAAAGTTATTATTGCTTTTCAGCGAAATAATGCTATTCTCCTCGTGAGAACAATAAATTTGAAAGGAAAAAATATATTAAACCCTCTTAATTTATAAGTATATTACTGTTTAATTGATTTCATAACTTAATAAAAATATAATTGAAGCTAATTAATTCCTATAATTAAATGTTAATAATTAATGAAAAATATTGAATTGTATTTAAGAGAATACAAATCATGAAACCTTTTACTCTTTGATTTGACACTTTGTGGAACAATACCTGAAATGTTATTGAACAAAATCTAATATTTGATATTTTTATTCCTTTTTGATTAAACAAAAGCTTTATGAATCCACATTTGAATCTAGATACAGACTTAGCATACAAATTTTCTGTTGCTTTTGTTGTTAAATAGAATAAAATGAGTAATCTATACCAACATATTTATTTTCAGCTCTGCTAAATCTGTAAAAAAAAACAATATTTGCTATAAAAGCCTAAGTAGGGTTTATCAGGCACTGTGGACATCGTAAATATATGTACATAATTTTTCGGTCTAATTATAACATAATATTAAAAGTTGTATAAAAAATAGCTCAATAAACTGTTTACCTTTGGTGTTGCAAACTCATAAATACAGCAGACGGCTAACACTGTCAATGCTTGTTCTTTGCATAATAAGCCTAAAACGGCAAGGATTGACGTCACACCACAGTCATGCCAAGCTGAAAACAAAAATGTATATTTAATGTTAATTATGTATAAACATATGTATGTACACAACTCCTGTAAGAGGATAGTTTACACAATACAGATCAGCAATTTCTTTTTAAAATTTTATATTATATGAAACTTGTACAATTTCAAATACTGTGGTAACAAATATATAAATTTGTAATTTCACCTGCCTGCCCTCTGTAGTTTCCCCAATTACTACACCGTTTTTGACTGGCAGTGTATTCTTATTCTATTCTTGATGCTAATATGAAACAAGAAAATCGCAATGTCGAGCTCTTTCTTAATTTCAGTGACCCAAACGGTGAGCGGCTACTATTTATTTGCCTTCCGTCAAAGGCGTCTAAATCGCTAAGACTAACAAAACTATTTTATACCGTGTAACTTTTATTAGTTAATGATACAAGCCTACACAACAAGTTTCCCTTATCATACGACAGGGTTTGAACATGCGTCGAAATGAGACAGTAGCACTGTCCTTCCTTAACACTGTCTATCTCTAATTCAATGTCACTTCTATTTATAATCTAGATACAGAAGTACCAAAATTTGAAATCCTAGATACAAGCGTTAATAATTTTTCAATTAAAAGAAACTCACGTAAATTGGCTCATTTTTATCGCTCATTCTTTGAAACAAAAACGTCTAGAAACATAAATATGTCATAATTTTTTTAATATTAAAATAATTTTAATTAACATTAAAACACAAAGTTGGATTCTTTTATTCGTAATAGATGAATTGTACCTTTAGAATTGTTTTTTTAAAAATGTATATACATTATATGAGCACATAGTTGATTTCGCAACGTAGTATGGACATGTCAAAAGAATGAATAACGAGAGATTATCAGTGTTATTATGGGATGGGAGAAAAATGGAAAGATAGATTAGAAAACATTAGAATAGAACATAGACATTAGAACAGATAGATTAAAACATGAGTAATAATCAAATGCATGAAGATGAAGCATTCGATAAAAAAAAAACTCTGGAAGCGAAAATTTCAGAAATGTTTGATTGAAATGAAACTTAGCTGCGTCACAAATATTCAAAGTGGTAAATAAATCATATGAGATGTAATCTTCCCAAATGAGCGAAAAAGTCCGGGCCAGGATTCGAACCTGAGATCCCTTGGCTGAAGCTACCAATGCTCTACCAACTGAGCATTCCAGGACGAATATGGCTGAACTAATTCACCCAGTTAACCTTAATGATCATAGTACCTGGTCTGATATCTGAATCAGTACAACAGAATAAATCACGGTTAATGGGACTTCCAGTAAAAGCTGGAAATGTGATTACACTAGATTAATATTGACACAATTATTCAAATTGGTAAAAAAATCATATTAGATGTAATCTTCCCAACTGAGCAAAAAAGTCCGGTCACGATTCACGTTTCCAGCGTTTACTGGAAGTCCCATTACCTGTGATTTATACTATTGTGCTGATTCAGATATCAGACCAGATGTTATGATAATTAAGGTTAACTGGGTGAATTAGTTCAGCCATATTCGTCCGGGATTGCTCAGTTGATAGAGCATTGGAAGCTTCAGCCAAGATATCCCGGGTTCGAATCCTGGCCCGGACTTTTTCGCACAGTTGGGAAGATTACATCTCATATAAACCTCAGCAGCAATGAAAATCATGTTACAAGAGAAACATGACTTATAACGTCATCTTCATTTAAACTTGTGAAAATTTACTTTTACAGATCGAGATATTTAATAAATGTTGTGATCAGTTTCAGGATATTTTATCCTAAAATGGGTTCCTAATAGAAATTTCTAATATTATTGAACGTGATTTCATGGAAATGTGAAAATATGTATCCAACGCGGCTCAAAATTTTTAAATAATTTTCTTGTTTAATAAAGAATTTTTAATCATCTAGATTGATTATGTATTTTAAAGTTACTACATAAGTATATATACATATAGTAAATTAAAAAATATATCAAAAATCTAGTGTAAGGCTTGAAATTATTAAAATTTTATTCAAACTACCAATTTCTTTCAAGTTAAACTCATTTATTAATCACATTTATTATGCTAAAATATTTCTGGAATAAATTTGTTTTTCATGTTGTCTTTTTTAATCGTGCAAGCACCATTTTCTATATACGTTTCTTAAGCAATTACCATTTCACGGGAAACTGATTCGCACTCTTTTTGAGAATAATTACAATAACTTTCTGATTATACAAAATAAAAATCTAATTTGATGAAATAAAATCAGCATATATGTATTCTTTCGCAATTGTGCCAATAATAACAGTCTTGCACATTTTAGAGCAATTTTTTTGTGTTTTTTGCGACTAAAAACTTCACGCCCCCTTTCTTACCTGAAGAATTTATTAATTAATCTGTCGCTACTCTCCCAGAAAATTATTCTTTTTCTATCATAATGTTTTGCATCAATATAAATCAGTTTTTATGCTGCACAGTTTTATTTACGGAAAAATCCCAATGACTCTGAATTCGGCTATATGTCTTTCAAAATGGCAGAAATTAATAATATAACTGGCAAAGGTTGCATTCAATTTATCACATATGTATAACTTTGTTGTGCCATAATTAGAAGTGTGAATGGATAGTGGATAAGACGATTCACAAATAATCAAAGAATTTATTAAATTTTAACCTTTTTAAATATGAAACTTCTTGCAATACATACCATTGGTTTTCTGTTGATATCTATGATGTATGTAATATAATAAGGCACCAAGAAAGGCGGTAGCTGACAACAGCTCTGCTCGGCCAACAACGCCACTCACCTGAAATTAAAATTAAAATTTGTTAAAACTTCTTTCACAGCGAAACATGCTGTTCAGTAATGCTGTATAATAATAAGATTATTCGGAGTGATCCGAAATATCTTTATCAGGATTTTAAAGAAAACACTTTTCAAGAATAATAACTTGATTGAAATTACAAAAAATACTACAACTATAACCTAAAAGAATAAATTATATCTATTGTAACAGTTTAAATAAATAAATTATATATTTTTTTAGTGTTTCAGCTTACTTGGAAATTGTTCATTTGATGTAATTGGCTCTTTTTCATCCCCCCCCCCTCTTCTTCTGTTTGTAATTTAATCGTTAAAATTCATACGAATTTTTATCTTGCTTTAAAGAATGTCATTACATAAGTTCTCTATCGTATATATATCTTGAATATTTTGTGACAATTCTTTTGAAGCCCACACAAAAAGTTATTTAAATGCAGTTATTTGATAATTGTTATTATTTAAATTTCACTAAAATATTGTTGAATCATGCGAAATCTATTTGAATGTCATTAAAATGCTGTTTAAATATCCTTTCAAATACACACACACATCCATATATGCAAATGCATGTGTGTGTGTGTACTGTAAAGCATAATTATAGAAGTAAATGAAATGAATTTTGAACGAAAGAAAATTGATGTAATATATTTTTCCATTTACGCTGTAAGTTATAAGTGTACTTTGTTTTACTTTAAAATGTTTAGTGTAACATTTGGAAAATATATATGTAATAATAAATATAAAAATATTTATTTTCTTACAACCGGTTAATGTTTTTAAAAATGAATAGATAGTTTTCGTCAAGAAAGTGTTAATATGTTATACAAATAAGTTTAAAAATAAATAAAAATAGGCATCTCAAAGCTAAATATTCTATTGTCATCATGGATGGTAACTATGGGAAAGTTCTTAATCGACATCATTTCTCCCACCTTATATGAGGGAGGGAATGCTTTTTTGTTTTCCAAATTACTTTCAGAAAAGCATATTTTAAAGCCTTAGTTGAAGTCATTGAAACACTTCGACTTGATTTTTCCTTCTCCATATACTTCTATTACTATTTGGGAACGTTCTTAACTGCAAGAACTTATATCAGAGAATTATCACTTCAAATTTTGAACTTAATTCTTAATTGGAAAAAGATAGTTCGAAAATTATCGTTTTACACTGGTATGAAAACGAGTTGAAGTAAAAAAGTGGACTAGTAGCCTTGATATGCCTAGCCTATTTAAAATAAACATCATTTGAGTTTTGAAGGCTATAGCGTTACAACAATACATATAGTATTAAAGACAGTGTATTAAAGCAAACACAAAGAAGAGCAATTAGTGCTTCATTCGTATTGCAGGAACAGTTTGTTTATAATATAGAGCCATTTCACGTTTTTGTGGTTACCATGATTATTCGTACACATCCCAATGGGTTACTATTTCTTGATATATTTCAAATTCAAGGGTACATGTGAAATCCTCCAAGTGCTTATGATATAAAATACACCATTAAATGTGAGATTGTGCATTGTCTTCATACCATGATTTAGTATTGCTCACAATCTGCAACATACGATGTGTCCTCGTCTGTGAAAGCAAAAAATTGAACATTTTGGAATCCGACAGAATAATTTGGTTTGTTACCTTTTTGGGATCATTTTTCATTTCCAGTGCTTCTTTGGGTTTGTTTTCAGTTGCTTTTTTTAGTGCTACAAATACTTTTCAAAGTTATTTATGGTTATTCACTATAATTTTTGATGAAGAAAAGTGCGTGCTGTCTTTTCAAAATTTTGCCACTGTAACCGTAACGGTGGGAGTCGCATGTTGTTCATCACCTCATTCCCGAGCCCTATAATTATGTTTTACATACCCTTGATTAATACTATAATTCAGAAAACAGTGGCGGTAATGAATTAATACAGGTTCTGTGGGAAATCTTGAAAAGTCTCTTTTTGGAAGATTAAATTGAATTAGACACGTTATAAATCTTTTAAAAACTTTAGTTAAAAATAATAAAAACTGGAGGATCACATAGAAACGTAGGTACTGCCTTAATCATCGCACGATGAGAAACCAGACTGTGTGTTCTCAGGTGGCTGGTCAGCAGAGAATACCGAAATTCATACGCCATAAATTCCTCTTTTGATTTTTTGGCATATTTAATTTGGCAAGAGCATATAAATCACGAGATATCCGTTTGTGTTAACATAATGAAACTTCTCACTTTATAAGGATACGTTTGTTAATTTAACAGCACCTAAAGCATACCAAAAGTAACTTACAACAATTTTGGTAACCCGGTGAGAAACGCATTAGATCGACTAAATAGAAAAGAAGAGGCCTCTTAGATAATATATGATTCAGAAAAAAACAAATGCATAAATGGCAATTTGTAACGAGCTTTAAAAGTTTAGGATAAAGATATTTCTGTAGCCGGAAATTATCTTTTATCTATTATCTGATTTTTGTGGCTAATCTCGCTTTGATGAGTAATGATTATAATTTGCATGGGAGCGTTTAACGATAGAAATAATCCCTTTAATAGAAATAATAGACATTATTTCTTTCATTTATTTAGAATGGAAAAACACAGTTTTTAAATAAAAATAAAATAAATTAATCAATTAATTAAACAAATGGTATTTTTAATAAAGAAAAAGAGGATAATTTAAAAAATGTGATTTTACATAAAAAGCTCATATCTTCAAATGCAAACATTTCCAACCGCAAACCATTTCTTTGAATGGCACGGTCACTAAGGTATAATACATCAAATAATATTGAAATACAGAGTGGTGATAAAAAAAATTGCCAATATAATGAGCTCAGTGCCGATATATACCTCATATATCGGCAAATTACTTTTATCACCACCTCTATTTCAATATTATTTGATGTGTTATACGCATCAAATAAAAACAAAAATTCAGGTTTAATTATTTCTCATGTATTTTACACAAAAATATTGGTCTCTAACAAATTGTTATTATCCCTTCAAAAAATTACAGGAAAACAAAGTCCAGGCTTGATATATAAAAATATACTTCAAATGTTGCCTATAAACAATAAACATTAAAACAAAAAACAACAAGTTTAAAAAAATAAAAATTAGATTAAACTATTTTGTTTGTATTGAAGAGCCTCATTTGATAAGCTTGAAAAAGCACTCAGCTAAAGAACTGGTTGTCTTCAACAGCCTATTTTAGCGTAGTAAAATCCACCATTTTCAATATTCAAGAAAAAAACGGGCCTTTTTAAATAAAAAACACTCGCTTGTGCTAACTTTCAAAACAGAACCATCAGAAGCGATTCAATTTATTAAATTTCTCGTGAACATGTTGAAAAAAGCTAAAGAATTGAACAATTGTACAGTTTAGGCATTAAATGCGCTTCCTAGTTGCCGCCAATTTTACACCTTGTCTAGGAATAACTTTACGAGCTATAAAAGAGTCTAACTGAAGTCTAAACTACTTAGGCGTGAGTATAATATTACATAATATTACATATAAATTAAACGTAGAAAAACGTTCAGGATAAGGTTCAGAACTCGTTTAATACAAGCACATCTAAAAGGAGGACACAGTTAAAGCGATCGATTTGCACATTAAGAATGCTTCATCATTAAAAACATATTAAAATTTTCAAGTTTCTTACGACCTATAAAAGCAGGATCACGGTTAATACAAGCAAAACATCTGTTCATTTCCGTGTGATTTTCGGTGAAAAATAAGGTAGACTTAGTAAAGAAATCCCTTTCTTATCGAACGCTGTTCTCTCTCAGCGATACTATTTTTACACTGTATAAAATTTGTAGCAAAGTATCCGGTCGTTCGACCGTTTTTATAGAAACCGGTTACATAACCGTAATTTAACGCTATTCTAACCATAATATTGCCCATATTATGGTGAGAATACTGTTAAATTACGGTTATGTAACCGTTTTTTATAAAAACGGTCGAATGACCGGATACTTTGCTGAAAATTTTTCACAGTGTACATTAAAACTGTCTGTCAAAATGTAATAATTAATCAATTTTTCAAGACGAAATTTCAACCTTCTAGGAGATTCCCTCCCCCTCAGAAAATCCAGAGGTATATCCTGAGGTCTTAAAAGAATGAAATAAAGCAGAGAAAGATAATACCGCCCCTTTATAAGATGGAAGGGAATGAGCATAGAATGAAACTTTTATTTATTTATTTCTTTAAATCCAGGATCTGGGACATATTAACCATCCTTTTCATGTCTTTTGTTGTATTGTTAAAATAAAAACGATATGTGAAGGCAATAGCTATTAAATTGTAGTAAAAATTGCAATGTCAGTCGAGTTTTTCCGGATAAAGTCAAAAGATGTGTTGTTTTATTGTACGTCGTTCATGTCCCTTAGAATTACTTGTTCTTTATAGACTTTGATTTCTGCACTCTGATTTTGTCTAAGGAAAAGACGCGTTTAAAGAAAATGACTCTGACAAAGGTAAGACTGAATATTTTATGTTAAATTTATTTACATTAAGTTAATTTTGTCATTGAGATAATTAGAGCAATTAATAGTGATAAATAGCGTAATTAAATGGATGTTTATAAAATGTTTATTATCATCGCGGGTATTACGAATAACGGTTGATAATTCCATTGTTTCTTAGTAATTGCATAAAAAAGGTAATACAGTTGAATCTTGAAACAGTAAAATGCTCAATTGCTGAAAACACTTATAATTATCATTTTAATATTAAATTTATTTTTTAAAATCAGTTTTATATTTTTGCTTACAAATTTAACATTTTTAAAGTTTTACTTGTTTCTAAAAGTTAGACACGTTATAGATTTTATTTTTATTTTTTTCGTAGGACAACTGAGGTCAATTTGTAACTGGGTACGTTTGTACTTTTCGATTTTGTTTGCAGTTGTATTTTTTTAAGTACACGTTCAGTTCCGAAATGTTCCGAATGTAAAAGTGTCCTCATAAAAAAAAAAAAAAAAAAAAAAAAAAAAAAAAAAAAAATTTGCAAACAAAATTACTTAAGTACAAAGCCCCTAACTACACATTAACCTCAGATCATTTAAACATATTTAAATTCAAACCAGAAAGTTGAAAAGAAAGCTGTCATTGGTTTAACAGTAGCTTGGGAGTATCTTCGCGTTACTAGCGTAGATTGTTAAAGAACGGAGATTGAAAAAAAAGAACAAGAAGATGGAATTCCAGTGGAAAAATGATATTCTGAGCAAAAAAATGCATGTGACAAAATGTTTTAATAGGTTTCTCTGTTTTTGTCACATAAAAGTTGAAATTGTTTTACATAAGAAACTAAAATAGTTATAGAAACTAGTCAAAAGAAAACTCAATGATAGAACAGAGCAAAATTCGTATAAGTTTGAATGAAATGTGAGAATATGATATTTTGGTTTTGATATTTCAATGTATCAAACCCATTTGAGGTACCAGAAAAATAACATCAAGAATAATTACACGATTGCGAGTTTATTGGCATATATTATGATATCTCTGATTTTGTTATTGCTAACATCTAGAGCTTCTTGCTGAAACTTTTCAGTTCTATCGAGAAAGCAAGGTACCTCCAATGATTACATTTGACAAGCAGATATGTGGTTGTTGTCCGAATTTTTTATACTGCCATTATTACAGCTATTATATATGTTTAAAATATTTAAAAATATATGATAATGGCAGCGTAAAGTTCGCTAATTTTCAACTTTTTTTCATGCTGTCACACGCAATATTACCTTTATTAAGTTACTGAAATCAGCATCTTTTCTGTTAAGTTCACTTAACTGATAAAATTAATTATTGATACCGGTGGTAAATCGTGTATCCTTCAGAATTTATTAATTTAAGCGCACAACTATCATCTTTTGTTCGCGAGAGCTAAAATGACAAGTTGATTCGTAGCCACATAGAATATCAAACACGATACTTTTAAAGCAATCAGCACTCTAAATAGAAGACACTTAACTGCATATTCCTTTCTCCAATATTGTTTTAATTACTTTCAACAACAGTTTAGAACATTTTGCAAATGTTAAACGTAATTATAATTTTTCAATGGTCAGTGAAAAAAAAAAATCAATCTATATTTGAAGACTGTTTGGGGAACAGAAAATTTAGTTTAAAATCTACTAGTATTTGATTTAGATTTGTTATTATTTTTATAAAACGCAGGAAACAAATAACAATTTTCACTGAGACTTTTTAGATTGTCGTAGCTACCTACGGCCTCTGTATGAACAGGATGGACAGCGAACAGGGCACTTGACACAACACTTGAAGCACCGGACAAAAAGTGGAGGCACAATCTGAAAAAAATATATATATATATATGCATCCAATTAATGAAATTTTATAATTACAATACATTAAAAGCTTAATATAACAAAGCATGTGAATTTTCACTTGCTACGTAGCGTACAACGAACAGAGTGAAAAATTTCCAGACTGAGAATCGAACCAGGATCCTTGGTATAACGCGCCAATGCTCTACCATTTGAGCTACCCGGATGACATACAGTCTGGCATTTTTCATTCCTATGTGTTGGCAAGTCTACAATTTTGCAGCACAAAATGGAAGGTCATTCATGAGAACACATCTTTAGTGGCATACATGAAACGAACTAAATCCCAGCATCGGAAAATATATGCCAAGAATTATACTAAGGATCGGTGTTCGATTTCCGATCTGGACAATTTTCACTATGTTGATTTTCTGCTGCGTAGCAAGTAAAACTTCACATTCTTTGTTGTATTCATTAATTTCCAACGTAATTTTAGCCCTGCTAAAAATTTAATTACATATATGTCATAAAAGTTTTTTTTTAAGTTCTCTTTAAGGCTGCTCTCGAATGGCATCATAACAAAGCGAAACTTTCTGACTCATTTTTAAACGCAAAGGCATAAAATTGGCAGGCCTCACTATTGAAGCGATTTAGAATCGAAATGAAATTTACATTTTTCATAAATACATTACTTATCGAGTTATAAACGATTCGTGTCAATTGACGAGACGTTTTTCCGCTTTCTGGCTCTGCTGTCTCGGGAATTCGGTTCAAAACGCCGACTTTGGCAGTATTTTCTGAAAGATCTTCTACCTTTACCAAAAAATGGAATATTCATTTCGATGGCATAGTTTCTGAATAATAACACCTGCCAATTTCATCCATTTCCGAACAAAAATTAATTGGAAATTGTGGCAGAAAGTAGATCTTTTGGATTTGAGAACAGCCTTAATGAAGCCTAACAAATATCCTCGAAAACTTCAATGCATACTAAGTAACATTAACATTTTTTTTTGGAATATTGCATTTAAGTAGATTGAATTGATTGAACTCAGTTCTTAGCATTAAATCAGGAAATCTTAGATATAAGATTTGGAATTTTCATACACATATAATGACAATGGCATACTTAATATCATATGCAGTTTCCAAAATAAGTTACATTATAATGCGTGGAATTATAATGTAATTGTCATTACAGATGTTTCATTTGAAATATACGACTGTATAAATATTATTCTATTAAACAAAATATTTTTAACTAACTCATTAAAACTTTACTAAATTCAGCGTATTCAGATTACAATGCATATTTATTTTCTTTTTAGCTTTGTAGTTCATATTTTATCTTTTTCAACGATATAACAAACAAAGTTTAAGGATGATGTGGCTCCATTACAAATTAATAAGGAGCTTCGGTATAGTTTTAAAAAATTAACACACATGTCGAAAATAATTCATTAAAACAGCTGTTGCATGATAAGGATTAGGTGAACGTTTAAGGTGACAGAATACTTTGAAATATTCAATTTTCGCGACAAAAATGACTTTATCTGGCCTTACAAAACAGTTTTTATTTTTTAACTGTTTCAATTAGCAGGGCATATGTTAAAGAATTTGTAAAGCTCTACAAACCGGTAGTGAGAATCAAATAGCTGAAAGTAAGCCTTTAAGGCTTACTTTTTTTTATTGTTTAACAAAATTGAAAGATGAAAAATTTCAGCTAATATAATTTAAAGATATTTTCCTTATTATTTAAGGTAATTAACATTTTATGAGAGTATCTAGCAGAAAATAATTTAATTTAAATTTAGAAACACTCCTTTTTTTCTTCTTAATGGAAAATGCATTTTCCTCAAAATAAATTTATTCATATGTCTGGCACTTATATCTCAAAATATTATAATTCTATTATTTTCAAATTTGACATTTTTCTTTATAATGGTTCTTAGTAAATGGACTAAAAGAATGTTCACAATAAGACTGTTTTTCCAATTGTGATATAATATTTGTATAATGATGGTGCAAAATATGTCAAATATCTACACTGCAGTGAAAAATTTAAACAACAAACTCAAAATGATAATTTCTCTCAACTTGAATACTCAAAAGTAAGTTCTCTAAACTGTAGCAAATAGGCACTACCCTAACAGCACCTCCTGTGTATGCGATGTCTTTTTTACATCACAAACGGTCACAAGTGTAACAGTCACTACAATGAAGTGAAATGTGATATTTTCCATTTGTTTCTTTCTTACTCTTATTTGGTCATTCATTAGTTATGGTGACTTCTCAGTGTCATCCTGACAGCTACTTTGTGACAAGTCACGTTGTGATTCTCATGTGACCGTCTGTTGGAGGTTTCATTGTAAAATGAACATAATAGTTGTTTTGTAACGAGTCCCCAAGTGACATCAAAATAAAATCCTCCATGGACTTTCAAAAAAGGGCGTAATGTTGACTCTACAGTAAACTCTCGGTCATTTGAGTCACCATGTGACTTCATTTTAAAGTTAGTTGGTGACTCATCACCTTTCAATGCTCGTCATGACTTCAAAATTGTGTCTTCTAATGCCGGTCGCATGAGAATCACAGATGATTTCATTGTAACGTCACCTGGTCACTCATCACAAAGCAACAGTCACAATGACTTCTCAGTGGACTCACCAAATGACGATCATTTATAAGTATTTTATGAGTATTAGAGTAATAATGAGACAAGTGAATGATACCACATTTCATTTCACCGGAGTGACTGACACTTACGACCATTTGGGACGGGAACGAGATGTCACATCGACTAGCTGTGTTGCAGGGATATTACATATTTGATACACCTGATGGTTATATTATTTTCTTTTGAGTATTTACGTGTTCGAAAATTAGAATTTTATGTTTGTTGCTTAAGTTTTGCACATCAGTGTAGTATTCATCCTTCGACTAGCTCTAAAATGCTTATTTATTGAAGTAACTTAGAAATTTTAGTTAATTTTCTAGATAAGTGCGGCATTCTAGATTTCCCGGCAGCATTTTCGAAGTTTTCTAAAATTTCGATAAAGTTTTCTATATATTTATCAGTTTTCTAAAACTAAAGGGATTTAATGGAAAAATAAACTTAATATAGAAAATTCTTGCATATGAGTTAAAAGTTAATAAGTGGTTAATTTGCCTCCATGTCATTTATTTAACTGTTATAAACGTATTTGAAACAATAAATCATACTAGTAAGTATTATATTAAAGTCCTGCGTATACTATTATGTTTTACTAGCGAGTTGACTTAATATTTTGTAAAAATTACACAACTATGTTTCACTAAAAATAAATTCCATCTACTTAACTTTATCAGTAATTATTTTACGCAACTCGATTTCTCTTATATAATATTAATTAATTCACACCTATATCAACGTAACCGTTTTTTTTCATACTATATTGAGGAATTTCTCTAGCTATGTTACGTAATTGTACCTGGACACAAGTTATGTTAGTCAAATTTATAATAAATTCATCTCCATTTATCACATTTTGTACCTCCTATACAACAAACCTCAAAAAGTATTGAAGTGTTGTTGTTATTTTTATAAGCAAAACTAATATTTACATAAGAGTTTTTCTCTTATCATTACTTCTGCATATATAAAAGTTCTAGTATACGACAATCGCAAATATATATTCAACACAATTTATTAAAATTGAATATTTATTAAATTTAAAACCTTTGTTTGAAAAGAAAAGTTTTTCAGTTATGAGAGAAAGTATAGATTTAAGACACAGCTTTTCTATTTTTATATTATTTTACCTTTTTTCCTTATATATACCGTACAGTAGGAGTTTCCAAACTTTTATACTGGTGCACCACTAAACCGAAATTTATACTTTTACCGTGCAATAATACCGTCGTTAATAGCTGAAATCTGTTATATGGCATTCACGCTCTTCATTTTTATCACACATCAATGAAGGATATGTTTTATTTATTTCAGTTCACCAATAAAATTTTACAAAAGTAAAAGTGTTGTTATTGCTTCGCAATTAAAGTAAAAGGGAGGAAAAGATAAGCATCTACACTGTGACCTCAAACTTTGGCATCAGCATCTGTTACGGCTTTCCTTGATCTTGCAGACGACTTTTTCACATTCTGTTGTAACTTTGTTTTTGCCGCATGACATCAGTTAGTCTCTCCCACATTTGTTGTTGTGTTCGTATGGTAAATTTTCCATGGAATAAACCGCCTAATGGAGCTATTTTATTAGCTAAAATGACTATGGAGTCATTAAATATCGCAATAAGAAGTCATTTCTTTATCATAGTAAGGATAATATAGTTATGTTATTTATTAATGATCGTAAGAATAATATAGTTATGTTCTTCAAGTGGTATTGTCCACTCATTCATTATGCTAGTGTTCGAAACTGATTATGGTGTCAGCACGTTGGATTTAACCTAATGTAATGTAAATATGTATATAAACATTTTAGTAATTTAGAAACTCTTTTCATTATTTGCATCAATGCATTACATATTTTCGTAATACAGTCCACTTAATCAATAACGCAGCGTAAACAGCATCAGATCAGAGATTTGAGAATAGTGTAGCTACTGTTGCTGACTGTCCTTTAAAATTAGGACATTTTTATATGAAATTCTACGCATCATGATTTTTTTTCAATTTTTGCAAACAAATAAAGCAAAAATACGTTTTTTTTTACAACATATGGGTAATATGCTAAACGTGGCTGCGGCCTCTGTTGCGTGGGGCCTGCGCGCTCCGCTTGCGCTTAATATTATCACTATTCTTGTGCTAGGATTTGTAAATTTTGTAAATTAGAATTGTTTAAATTATTCAAAAATCATCATTAAATTGTGAAATTATTGTCGAAAATAAGGTTTTTTTCATTCATCTCCAAGCTCCCGGAATTATTTAAGAAATAAAAACAAATATCAAATATACTTAGTTATGAACAATATAACGTTTAAAAAAATTAATTAAAGTTAATTTTGATTAAGTTATTTTTATAACTTAATTAAATATATTTTTAAAAAATCCAGGGTTTTTTTTCCAGTTTGAAACATTGGAAGCAAACCTCATACCCTGAGCCACCTTGCACTCAACCGAGAAAGCTTAGAATTATATTTAATTTTTTAGCAATCGCTGTAGCTACTATTTGTGATGCCGGTGTGTTAGACGGTCGGGTGTAGACGCTAGTGAGAAGGAGTACTCGGTCTTTCATTTTGGGCACATTGCCATGATTGGGGAAGAGATTTTAGAGATATTGTTTATAAGGAAAACTCTGAAAATATACTATTGAGCAGCATATCATGCATTCATAAATGCAGATTTAATCTTTGAACTCAGTAGTGTACTCGATATATTTCTCGGTAATGCACTTGTAAATTGCTGAATATGCTTTTACATCCAATAAAAAGTAAAAAAGAAATAATTGGGGATACACATTTTTATCTTCCTTCTATACAATGCGTTTTTATTTTCTGGAGAGACGCAACGCTACCCTTAAATACTTTGTGATTCTAAAGGAAATTATTTTTCTTTAAATTTTGCAATTCCCGCTAAGCCAAAAAAAAAACTGTGTATATTTATGTAGTTTTTAAGTTTTAAAGCAACGTTTATATTTAAATCCATTATAAAAATTATATGTTTTTTTTAAAGACTGTAACATTTTTCAGTATTGAACATGCCGCTGAGATCACTTGCTTAATATGTCATCATTTGTGCGTAGATAAATACAAAAATGTCTACATCTAACCTTGAATGAAATCAAGCACAGACATATTTCTAAAATTCTGATTTTTTTTTATTTTTTGGAATGACGCTGGGAACTTTTTTGGAATGACACTACCCTACCCTCTTTGAAAAAATAAGAGCGAAAAAGCATGCGGTCAGCATAGATTATTAAACACTTTCTAACACATTCAAAATACTAAAAAAAAAAACTTCCCCGTTTAATAAGGGAAAGATGATGTGGAAGTAAACAATTTGGAAAACGCATTTGAAACCTAAATGTCAGGGATTACCGTTAATAGTAGGTAAAGCATCCGAATTCTTTTGTGCAGTCCTGTATAGGATCTATAGATTTTTACATATACTACATAGTATTGTATGATTTACTGCAGTTAGGAAACGCATAACACAGTTGAAAATTCCCCTATAGCAAATTCCGCCTGTAAATGAAAATGTGCTGGAGATGTTTTGTGCCGCCCTGTATAGGATCTTTAAAACTAATATACAACCAGTAATATGCAAAAAATAGTTAAATTCAAACACACGTACCATAACTGAAACCGCATTTATTATTGATAGACAGTACTGCCACCGAATTAAATTTGTGTGTCTTTGTAAAGGAACTTTAAATGCTATTCACATTTTATTCTACAGTAAGCATCTTGTAATGCACCTCAGTGATATATATCAATTTTAATATTTTTGAAATAATGTAACATTATTAAAGGACACCACAAACGATTTCCCCATAGACCGTAATGCAACGGAATTCTTTTGGGAGTCCCTGAAAATGAACTATAAAGGGTTCACACTTCATTTTCAATACCAAACGAACCAGAGTAAACATTAGTATCATATATCAATTGCTTCGCAATTCGAGAATATTTGCACAAGTTAGAGCACGGCAGAGAGACAGACAAACCGAATTCATATACGTTTTTCAACTATGTAGGAAAGTGTTAAAAAAAACGCACTGTGTGTCTCTTTTATAAAATAACCAGCGGGTAAGACCGAGCAATGCTCTGTCAACATTTGCTTTGTGTTCTGACCCTGACCCTTGATGGCCCAAAAAGACCCACTAATCGAATTTTCTCGAACACGTGACCTCACCCAATGGTTTTCTGGTGCCCGAAAACGGTAAAACACAAAATTTCGTCAAAATCGTTTGAACCGTTTTTTAGATAGAATTAGCTTGACCCTGAACCTTGATGACCCAAAATGACCCACTAATCAAATTTTCTCGAATACGTGACCTAGCCCAATGGTTTTCTGGTGCCCCAAAACGGTAGAATACAAAATTTCGTCAAAATCGTTAGAGCCGTTTTTAAAATAAAATTTGCATAACCACACACACACAAGATTTTCTCATATTAGAATATACGAGCAGGAAAGACCGAGCTATGCTCGGTCAAAATTAAATTAGAGTTCAAATTTGAGTTCAACCCATGACCAAAATGACCCAATAATTGAATTTTCTCGAACATGTGACTTAGCTCAACAGTCTTCTCGTGTCCAAAAACCATAGGATGCAAAATTTAGTGTAAATAGTCTGAACCGTTTTTTACATACAATTAGCTTGACTATGACCCAAAATGACACAAAATGACCCACTAATTGAATTTTCTCGAACATGTGACCTAGCCCAACAGTCTTCTCGTGCCCGAAAACCATTGTATGCAAAATTTAGTGTAAATTGAGCCGCTTTTTAGATCTTGACCCACAATGACCCAGAAATGACCCACTAATCGAATTTTCTAGGACATGTGACTTAGCCCAATGATTTTATCGTGCTCGAAACTCGTAGGACACAAAATTTAATCAAAATCGTTAGAGCCATTTTTTAGATAAAATTAATTTGACCCGCCTTGATCCAAAAATGCCCCCCTAATCGAAAGTTCTCGAACATGTGACCCAGCCCAATAGTCTTCTCGTGCCCGAAAAGGGTCGGATACAAAATTTCATCAAAATCGTTTGAACCTTTTTAAGATAAAATTTGCATAACCACACACATACACACAAGATTTGCTTGTATTAGAATATATGATATGATGATTTATTTGTAATAATCTCAGGTTAACTAAATAATATCGTTTAGTGGCTATTCAGTGTACACAGTGCTATGCAGTTTACATAATAATCTTGCTTATTCTTACCTGTAAAATAACAGACAGACGCAGACATGCAAGATGACATTAAATATGTGGTATCCAAAAGGAGAGAGGCCGTGGATGGCATAATTGAAACGAAAACTGAGTACAGTCAGTGGACGGTATGATTTGTGACTTTGCTCCTAAAGAAAACACACAACAAAATAGCGACAATATAGATGCTTAAAAAGGATAAAACGAAAATATGTACAAACAAGGAAGGTTTCCATAAGCGCATACTCAGAAATTTTTCAAAAAATTACAGAATATTCTTCTCATGAGGATATATACGTTTATAAAAAAATTTGCTGCGGAACCTCGATATAACGTTCGAAAAAAAATATGAAATTTTCGTGTTTTGGCGATTTATCGCTGGGTTGGCGACACAATGAAATTTAAGAAAAAAAAACATGCATTTACGATAAATTAAACATTTTCTACTATTTATACTGAACTAGTTAAAGTAAGTTTAACTTAAATAATTTCACTTTTATAACTACGGTTTTGCCATACATAATTATATGTACATCTAAAAGAAAATTAACGATCGCATTCTACGGCTTAGAACAAAATTTGAATTGATTAGAATTGCTTTCAACTAAAAATTAATTGTGTGATTATGAGAACTGTCAGTTTGTCATCGATATTGTTAGTGCCGGAGACAACTAGAGAAAAGTCTTGTTGCTGTGGAAACAATGACTTATTCAAAGCCGAATTGTATAATGAAAGAGTGTTTAATCGGACATTTACTGTTAAAATACATTTAAAACTTAACCAGCCTTCAAAACTGTATAAAATTAAATAAATTCAGCTGTAGTTAATTTGTATATGTTTTACATAACTTTATAGAAAAAATAATAAACTATTTAATCGTTGAAGTTTGAATTTGTAAAGTGCTACGCATTTAAACACTCATTTAACCAGAAGTTTTCAAATACATTAAAATCGCTTGCATTTGGCGACGAAAAAGTTTTGCTCCCCAAATCGCGTCTTTTTGCTTCCAATACTCGAAAATATTTTATTTGTTTACAGATTTTCTGCTGGGATTCCGCAGCTAAATTTGACTGATCTCTTATTACGTACATGAGTAGCTTCAGTAGCATTTTTTTTTCAAAATATTCTGAGTATGCGCTTTAAGGAGACCTTCCTTGTAAGTCATCATTTATACGATCAGTCCAGATATAACATGCAAAATCTTAAAAATTTGATAACCAATTTTTATTTGTATTATTTATTAATTTTTTGTATCCTTTGACATATTAAATGAATAAAAAAAGTCACATTTTAAGAATATATACTTTAGTGCTGCAATGAAGTAAACATTTTGCACTTCACGTAAAATCATATTGGTTTTATCATAGTTAAAATTATAAAAGCAATAATGGTAGATAATATTTTTATCTGAAGACATTCTTCATATTTATTATGTATAAAACTGGTATGTATATTTTTAACTATCCTTACAAAAAAAGAAGAATTTGTATTCATTTATACTAATATTATAAAGTAGTAAAGATTGTTTTTTTGTTTGTTTGTTTGTAGGGGGTAATCTCTGGAACTACTGAAGCAACTTCAAAAGTGATGGTGGCAAATTGATGGTGACAATCCCTGCTCCAGCATAAGCTATATTTTACGTCGGTGAAACTACCCCTGGGGGGGGGGGGGGTACAGGAGTGAAAAACGTTCTAAAATTTCGATTTTTTTTATACTGAAGAAGCTAGAAACATGAAATTTGGCATGGTAGTTACTTATAAGATGTAAATGCTCTCTAAGAACAAATTCTAAAAAAATTCGAAATTTAAAAGGGTGAGATGAGCGAAAAGCGTTCTAAAAACATTCTAAATTACAATTTCTATGGAATCTCTGGATCTTTCAAAAGTGATGGTGGCAAATTGATGGTAACAGTCCTTGCTGTAACATAGGCTATATTTTATGTCGGTGCCACTACCACAGGAAGGCTCAAGAACGTAAAACCTTCTAAATTTTCGATTTTTTTTTCGACATTAGTGGGGTTTAATTAGTAATTTCTGAATTATCAGTGGCAGTGAAATTTCCTCTAATGAAAATAGGCCAACGAATACCGCTTGGTATTTTTCAAGAATTACGCGAGCAAAGCAGCGGGTTTTGCTAGTAGTATTAATAAATGTTTGAAAGGTAAATTCTTCTATTTTTGTCACTTTTTAAAGCGTTATATGAATGTTTTTTTTTATCTAATTTTTTATTTTTTACATCTTGGGAAGAAGCATGATAGCTTAGTGTAGCTTAGTGTTCAGCGCGTCGTTCTATCACACTACAGGTCCATAGTTCAATTTCTGACTGGCCAAGGTTGATTCAGTATTTCATCCGTTCGGGATTCATAGAACGAGCTCCAAGCTTGCTTGAGAAATAAACATTCACCCAGAAAAAAGTTTTGTTGAATCAACAAATATAGGTCAATGGAAATTTTGTTTGAATCAACAATTTCTTTTTTTCGCAATTTCAAAACAAAATTTTGTATCGTCAGCAAAAAATGTTTTGTTAATTGGAGTAAAAAGGTTCAATTTTACTTGAACTTTGCTAAGACAACCAAAATGTACTCAACAAAACATGTTTTGTAGTTTTAATCAATTCCTTTTTCTGGGTGTTGAGTGTTGCGTGCTAGGCTGACCACCTGACAGGGACACATGCTGTATAGCACCTCAGGATCCTTGGTCTAGTAAACAGGAATGATCACTGGGGGCCAAGATAGTTAATGGATTGTAGCGTCACAGATTTTAGTTTATATCTTGAGAAACTCGTACTTTAAAACCACATTTTTAATACTGGTAATAAAATATAATACTCTGTATAAATAACTATATCTATTGAGCTTAGAATGTAAAAAAAAAATCTTAAGGATATTATTATACGCGATTATTTGATATTTAAAACACTTCAAATAAAATTACAGTAAGTATATATTTTTTAAATATTTTGACAACTAAAAAAAAAAAAAAAAAAAAAAGAATTCGTTTAAAAAGAGTACACAGAAAAAAAAGAAGTTAAAAATATTAATTTCCAGAGGAGATATTTTAAAAATACGAATGGATCATATGCCTGTTGGTTCAACATTAGACAGGGGAATTTGAGATTTCACGGACCAAAAGCCTTAATGCATAACACATCGGCTGATAAGTTCCCGGTCTGACACACAGATGGCGTTGCAATTGCCAAACCGATGTTTTTTTTTAGTAAATACTAACCTTTAAAAGATAGCAGAAAAAATATCATGACGATTCGCCGTGTGGATAAAACATTACAGTGGTTTTAGTTGAACGACTTTGTTGATAAACAAAAAAATGGATAAACAAGAATTTCAAGAATTGTTATTTGATGGGGAAAAAACACCGTTCAAACAAAAGCTTATCTTGATAAGCGTTATCCGGACACTGCACCAGGTAAATCAACCATTATTGACTGGTTTGCTGAATTTAAACGTGGTCGTACGGACACCAGTGATGCACAACGCAAAAGAGGTGGTTACTCCGGAAAACATAAAAAAGTCCACAAAATCGTTTTGGGGAACCGTAAAGTGAAGTTCCAGGAGATAGCGCAGACTCTGAAGATATCCAAGGAACGTGTAGGTTTTATTTCGAATGAACATTTGTCTATGGAAAGCTGTTGTTAATGTGGGTACCGCGCGTGTTGACTTTTGACCAAAAATAACAATGAATCGATGATTCTCAGCACTGTTTGGAGCTTTTTCGTTATAAAATTATGTTATTTATTATGAAATTATTATTATTATTTATTTATTAAAATATTATTATTAAATTATTATTATTAAATTATTATTATTATTATTATTATTATTAAATTACTATTATTTATTATTAAAGTTATGTTATTTATTAAAGTTATAAAGTTATAAAGCTGTGTTAAAAAGTTGTGTTTTCTGTATTAAACCGGGAACTTATCAGCCCATGTGTTATTATTGCTAATAACAATAGGCATTGCCCGCTCATTCAAAACAGAAAACTTAAATAACATACACACTTAGCTATTATACTTTAAAGAAATAATTTAGAATTTAGACTTACTTTTCTAAGAGGAGTTCCCCAAAAATCATTTTGAAATATGTTGTATATAGGAGTGTGAGGTCGTAAATCTCTGTTATCTCTTATTGCAGCGATGTCATCAAAAACAAGGTCGCACCACAGGGAGTTGCTGTAGCACACAGCAACAAGTGCCGTTAAGACGATAGGAAACATTTTCTCTAACTCCAT
This sequence comes from Maratus michaelseni, assembly GCA_963931845.1. Lineage (NCBI taxonomy): Eukaryota > Metazoa > Arthropoda > Arachnida > Araneae > Salticidae > Maratus > Maratus michaelseni. The sequence continues at coordinate 120,950,619 of OZ007591.1, read as the reverse complement.
GGTTTCTGCAAATAAAAACAAACGCAATCAAAAAAAGTGTAAAATTTGATTTGTTATTTAACTAGAGATTAAAAAAAAAAAAAAATCCGTGCCAAAAAATTACCGTAATCCCATGTTCATAATGTGCATCCTATTTTTGAAAAAAATTATAAGATGCAGTTGTAAAATATCCAGAAAAACTAAAAATAAAATTTGTGTATTGAAATCCTGGCTTTTTTTCATTCTAAACTAAATAACCTTATTTAATCACGTATACTATGCACTTTTATATAAACCATAAAATTAAGGTTTCCACATGGGTACTATAAAAATTTGTGCAATTTCTATTAGTAAAATATTATTAATTTACATCACTGACAAAATTACTGTAATTTCTGCGAACAATTCTTTAAAATAACAGTTTTTATTATTATTCGGAGCCTTGCATTTATACGATTAACATATTGACTTTTTTATGAACACAAGGGACATTAAATGATTATTTTTTACTTTGATTCTAGCTTTATTAAAAGAATATACAAAGCGCATAAGTAAAACATTTTTGTAAACATTTTTCTCTCTAAGTGCTCGCGTTGAGTGTATAAAATAAATATGTCTTAAGCGTTATTAGTCTTAAGGTCATTTTTCGTAAGCTCTAGTACAAGATATTTTTTGAAAAATTTGTATATATTAATTTCGTTTACAAATTTGAAATTCATAGAGTGATAATCGTATCTGGCATCAGCAAATAATTTAAATGTATTTTTTACTAAAATTAATTAAGTTATTCCGCTACGTTAATAGCTACTTTGGTACAAATATCACAATATTTTGGTTTAATTGTTTCATCTGAAACGCTATACAATTAGCTATCCATAACAGTTCTTGTTTTCTCGTACGATCATTGGAAGTGTATTTACGCCTGTTTCCACTCCCAAACTGGATGTTTGCATTTAATTAACAGAGAATTGGTGATTAAAGAGCCTGCAGGAAGAACAGAAATTATAATAGTGAAATTAAGTTAGATACATCTGGATAGTTTTAAGAACTGGATGTAAATATTTCTAATAGATTTTCAGGAGTAAGGTAAAGCCAGGAGAGATGGCGCGATCGGACAGATTACGCACATAGATGTTCGGGGGGAAGGAGTAGAGTGAGAGCGCAGAGACTTCAGGTAGTTGTACAACAACAGTAGTGGAGTGTCTACTTGAAAGTGCACGTTGATTGCTTTGAACGTTTAAGAAAAGTATTGCTATTTTGTTTTGTTTTCCCAAAGTAAGTGCTTGAATATTCATAGCTATTCATCAGAATTTCTATACAATGTCAATAGTACAAAATATTTTAAATTTAAGCGATTTCTCATAAGCTACTAATCTAGACTAACACTATGAACATCAACGGTTCGTTTTAGTAGCGGCCATGTTTGAATAAAAGGCAGCACAATCTCTCCTACCGAAATCGGAGAGTTTGCGATGCTAGATCTGCTACTTAGGAGAGATGGCGCATTGTTCCCAATAATTTCCATGCTAGGAGAGATTACGTAGCTTATTGGTAAATTTGCATAAAAAATGAAAAATGAAAATGGACTAATTTTAAGTTAAAATGTGTTATTAAGTTACATAATTTTAATTTGTAATCTTATCTGGACTTGCTTTTTCTGATTCTTTAATTTTTTTCCTTTAATTAATTTTTTAAAATCGTTTTTAAAATTATTTCCTTTTTCTGATTCTTTAAGCATTAGGTTGAAATATTCACTCCCAATACAATAAAATTTGTTCACAAAAACCTTACAGCAATGTTATTTAAGTATAATTATTATTGTTCACAATTTAATTGTAGTTATTATTAGTAACAATCTCTCCTACCCATGTGCGCAATTACACCAACCCTGTAAGGAGAGATTGCGCAAAATAACTTTCTTGGTTTTATTACAACTGTTCTATAAAATTGCAACATAACAACAAAATAGCAATGGAAATGCATAAAAAAACAAATGAAGTAAAAATTATTCATGGATAGTTTAGCAAAAAATTAATATTTAGATTTTTTATTGCTATTCTTTTGAATTGTGCGCAGACTATCCTAGCTTTACCTTATACGTATTCTGAAAATAGGATTTTTATGAGCAATCAGTTACGAAACACACAAAAAATTTGTTACATTTGTATAAAACTAATATCATAAATATATGCAATACTGCGAGGGAAATGAACTATTGGTTTAAGTATCCTAGAATTTTTTGAAATTTACAGCTATTTTTATAAATTAGCATACGGAAAATAAATACAAAATGATCAATGTGATAATTTGAGTACGTGTATGTATGGAAGTTTTTATTTTATGGTTAACATTGTAGTTTATAACATTGTAGTATATAAGATTCTTAGTAGCATAAAATATATATTTATTACAAAAAATACATCATTATTCCTTCCGTGTAGACATTTTGGTAAGTATCAGAATTATTGCATAATTTTTATTTAAATGTGTCGAAGCTAAAATAAATGGATCAAAATCATTTATCTCACAAAATAGTCTGTTTAAATACTAATGTATATTAAACTCAGTATTATACTCATTTTTGCTTTGTTAAAAAATATGGTTATCAAACGTAGTCTGATACCTTCATGTTGCTGTAAAAAATATTCGTTTTTTAAAGTTGATATACGCAATTTAAGGGATTTAATTAGTATGAAATAATTAATACTTCTTTGACTATGTGGAGAGTTAAAAATAAATAAAATTAACATATTTCTTTTGAACATATTGCGAAGGAAAGTATTTTTTAAATGCATAATAATTTGTCATAAAATAATGAATATTCACATATATTCTGTATGAATAAACTTTCTAAAACACACAATTTGTATAGACAGAAATTAAGCACGGTAACTAATTTCATTTATAGACACTGTAGATGACTTTTTTTTTTTTTTTTTTTTTTTTGAATGGATAAAATATGTTTTTATTTTATCATTTTCCAAAGCATAAGCATTTTTATTCCTAGATAACAAATATTAATTCGATTACATGGTATATATTTACCATTCTGTTGTCTGGAGCTCTTTGAGCATTCTTTGTGAATTTTTGAGCACTGTAAATATGTTGTACGACTTCACTAATCAAGAAAAATCTACGACAAATATTTTCACTCTTTTTAACAAAAAATGTTAATTTTCAAATCCTAAAAAGACCATACGCAGCGAAATTTCATCTGGAAATCAAACGTTCAGACACTCCATTCAACCCAATATTTTGCAACATTGTTTTAAAAGTAACTTCATAAATATACTTAACTCTTTATATCACCATTTTACATATCTGCAACTTACCCAACAGTAAATGTTACCTATACAGTGTGCTTTAAAAGACGATTTTATTTATTTCCGTTATTTCCAACACAGAAGTTAATATAATTTTCTCATAAAATTATGAAGAAACTACGATGCTGAGATGATTTTTCATATCATTTAAACAGTTTCAAATCATTATTTCTAAAATGAATTTCATAATTTTTGTAAAATTAAAAAGGCTGCAGACTTCCAAAAATAGATTTTTTACAAAGGTAAGTTTATATAATTTACAATTTTGTATAAAAAATTTACAGTATTTAAGAGAAATGTGTAATTTTCTGTTTGTTGTAGATATGAAAAAAGCTCCTTTTAGTCAATACATTATTATTTTTTTGTTATTTTTTACATGTTTAAAATGGTGTTTGAGAATTATATGGATAAATAATTTTCAAATCGGAGCAATTCAGTTACAAAAAGGTTAATATTTTTATAAAAGAAAAAAAATTAATAAATATTTTAGAAAATTTCTTTAACATTACAAAACTAGAAACGACAAAATCAATAGCGAAGGTCAAATATTTATTTTATTTAACCTTCGTAACATTTATTTAGCTTCTTTTTTTATCATTAATTTAGCAAGAGAATGAAAATTCAAATAAGTACATGCAGTTTCTCGATCTTTCAATCAGATATACTCTTCTTTCTATTCATTTTTTAATTTTATTTATGCCTAGAGTGTCAGCGTGCTTGTAAAAAAAAGCTAGTAAACGTGACTTATCTATAATAAATCGTCACATATAAAATATTGAAGTTCAATGTTGAGAGGTTAGTCTGAAAGTTAATGCATTCAATAAGTTATGTATTTCTGCAAATAAATATTTCAAACTCTAAGAAGGGAAAAGAAATATCGATAGATATATATAATTGTTTATAAATTTGTTTCAAAGAATGATTAAAATAATCTGAATAATTATTGATTTCATAACATTTTTGTGTTACTTTAAAAATAATAAATATATGTCTATTTTTTTTAATTCGGACATGGATTTATAAACACAATAAAGAATTTACTTCTGAGGGTGAAGTGATACATCGTGTTACATTTGAGACGAATATTTCTTAAATTTTAAATTGGTTAGCATTACAAAACTGTAAATCCTTTAACAAAAATCAGTAAAAGTTGTCATTAATTTTCTAAAACACGTTTTGTATCCTCATCATTGATTCCTATATAGAGAAATTAATTTTAAGAGAAAAGGGAATTTTGTGTTTGACTTGTAGCAACACAAAAGTAGAACCTTTTGGCCACTAAACAAATTGAACAATTCTTAGGGAACAATAGAACTATGTCTTCTCGTAGACGTGAAACACATCGATGACCTTGGCGACGGTAGGGAGAGGGCGGATATGCCCGACCGCCGTTACTCGTGTACTCTACCTTTTCTTACCGTTCGTTTCTTACCGTTACGTACTCTAACCGTTACTCTACCTTTCCGAATTGCGGGTCTTTATAAAGACTCCCCGAATGGATAGTAGATCCAATCAAAGATATCTCTCCGAAAAAAATTGAAATCAAAATTCAATAATGTAAAGATACCAAGAAGCGGAAGATCTGATTTTGATGCGATAGTCACCTGGCTAATGGGAAAGTAACAAACTTATTAAATTTTGATTATACATTGAGAAAACAATGTGGATACGACTGTATACAACAAAAGAGTTAATTCTGCATCAAACCATGCTCGCTAAAATAAGACAACTGGATGTGATACTGCAAAAATTAAATATTTTATACACTAAAAGGTACAAAAAAAAAGTAAATAAAGAGTAATAAAAAAATACTCTTTTAATTTAAGGCAGATGCCAAAAAATTGAAAAGCATGTGTTTTTTGCATATATAAGAAGTTTTTAGAGTATATTTACACAATCAGACACTATCGCATTGCATTCGAATTTCTTATGCATCATTTATAGGAAAAAAAGGATAAACTTATTACAATTTTATTAGGCATTGTAAAACTCGCAACTTTCGAATTATTAGACGGTCAATGTTTTAATTGTCTCAATCTTCGCAATATCTACATATTTTTGTATTCATTAATTGATCTAGAAAATTATGAGTACGTACAGTTGTTCAACCACTTTTCTTTTTCAGGTATACCCTTCTTTCTTTATATATAAAAAACATATGTAGAAAACATGACATATCTGTTTCAGATCAAGGAATGTAAAACATGTATGTTAACTTTACTGTTGGGAAGTTCGTGTTCAAGTCAAAAAATTCAGTAGAGTGTATATATTACTACAAACGGGCATTTCAAAGGAGTAAAAGGGAACAGATAGGAATATGGAAAGCTACATGTAATTGTTTATAACTTATTTTATTCAAATGATAAATGAATTAATCTAGAATTAATTTGGTACAATTTTCTGTGCTGCTTCTAAATCAAAATCCCTCGAAATTTCATCGTGCAATTTTTCTAGTGTTTATAATGAAGGCTCTATCACACTGCATTTAAAGTTCCTTAAACATTATCTGTTGTATTAAAATTTGAGTAGTTTTTACTTCACATCTACTCCTCCGAGAATAGGATGAATTGCCAATTGAAAAGAACGAGAATTATTCGTAAGAACCAGGGCTTAATTTTTAACAAAAAAAAGTACCGGAGCCCTAATATTCTGCAGTACTAATAACCGTAGCGGCTGACGGTCAGACGGCAGACAGCCACACGGCCAGACAAACCGAAGTCATAAACACTTTTCAACTAGGTTGGAAAGTGTTAAAAATTAGAGTTCTTTTCTACCCAAACAATCGAAAGATACCTTGTAATTTAAATGCAACACATCGGGTGACTATGCAGCTAGTTTCAATGAAGAAAGAGTATACCACTTAAAATTTTATTAGGCACTGAAAATTAAGAATGTGGAACTTTATATGAAGGTCAAAATTTTATTTCTTTAACCTTCGTAACATTTATTTTTCATTCATTTCTCAAATATTTTTTCGCTTATCAGATATTTTCTTCTTTCTTTTCATTTTTTAATTATCTTTATGCCTAGAGAGTCAAAAATTGTGTAAAAAAAAATAGCTAGAAAACGTGATGTATCAGTTTTAGATCGACGTATGTAAGATTCCAAGTATAATGTTGAGAAGTTCTTATTGAAGTCGAAGCATTCAAATACAGAAAATGTATATCTAGAAAGGAACATTAGAAAATCAAGCAAAAAAAATAGAAATACAGATGGTTGTATGTGATTGTCTGAGATTTATTTTATTCAAATAAAGGAAATAGTGCTGATTTATGCAGTCAGAAAAATTTGAATAAAATTTATAATTAAATTGTTGAACAACGTATATTTTTCTTATGAGGTAAGTGGTAAGTTTTACCTTCCGAAAGAACGAATTCTAAAAATGATAATAAACAACCTACTGCGGAAATTTAGTATATCTTTTTTTAGGTCCACCGTATCAGCTTTTGCTGTTTTATAAAGCGATTCTGTCTACATGTGCACTCTCAGAAAAAACTGTAAATTTATGAGCGTTTGCCCTTCAATTTTCACGGGCAACAGCCTTAATTGATGAAAAACGGTCTGATCCACTAAATAAGCGGCCTTATCCCTTAGATACTTAGAAAATTAAGAGCTATCCACATATTCTTATACAGTTCTAACCCATCTGTTACCGAAAATACAGTACGACCCCATACATTGTCATTCGCTAGGGTGTAACCTTCATTTTACTTGTGTTTCGAAAATTTTAACCCGCCAAAACAGCGATTCTGTGATGTAAGTAAAGTGTTATTGTGTTTTAAAGTGCATTATATCCTGTGCATTATAATGCTGTATTACTTTGCCCCGTAAAATTACGGGCTGCACAAAATGATGGGCATGGATTGTTTTTTACGGGGTATGACTGGAATCTCTGCTGCCGGCCTCTGCCCGTAATTTTACTGCAATTTTTTTCTGAGTGTGTGTATGTATGTATGTTGGTGTTTTCTTACATTTTCAGGTCCCCTGAAACAGTTTGGTGTTTTTTACGACAATGTACAATGTTTCAATACAATGTTTTCGCTGAGTTTCAGTTTTCTATGTTATAAGCCACTGTCAAATTATTGGTATACAATTTCGAACAAATCGGACAATGGATTTGGTATGTAAACCATTTTTAATCTGTTTTATAATCATAAAAAGTATACGTATTTTCTCTTTTCAATTATTCAGTAAAATATATTTTTGTTCGTGCTCATGTTGATACAGCAATGACGTTTCTGTTTCAATAGCATAGCACTTAATTTAGTAAAACTCGTTTTTCTTCAAAAACCAGTTTTATTAGTTTAAAATAAAAGTGTATGAAAAATTAACTATTGCATTTTGTAATGGTATCAAATTATTGGTATACAATTTCGAACAAATCGGACAATGTGTTTGGTATGTAAACCATTTTTAATCTGTTTTATAACCATAAAAAGTATACGTATTTTCTCTTTTCAATTATTCAGTAAAATATATTTTTGTTCGTGCTCATCTTATGTTGATACAGCAATGACGTTTCTGTTTCAATAGCATAGCACTTAATTTAGTAAAACTTGTTTTTCTTCAAAAACCAGTTTTATTAGTTTAAAATAAAAGTGTATGAAAATTTAACTATCATAGAAACTCGACAGAGTTTCTCGCCAAGCATAAGATCATAGAAACTCGACAGAGTTTCTCGCCAAGCATAAGAAACAGCAATGCATTGAACCGTAAATGAAAGGAATTTCCGCCAATGGATGCCAAACGATTTTACATTTTTTTTTTTTTTAACTCTGTCTAGTTTATATTTTGCGGAAGGGACAAAACGGGTTTTTGACACATCTGTATCTCGCGTTCTATTTATGATAGAAACAAAATTCTTGATTCTATGGAATGGGGCGTGCCACGTGACTAAAAAATCAAAATAAAAGCAAGATCTGCCGAATAGGTTTTCAGGAAATGCGATTTTAAAAGTGCTGTTTTTTGTACTTTTTAAATCTTGTACAGACCAAAAACTGTTGACAACGTACAGCAATGTGTAATTATCGGATTTTTACGTGGTTTGCGTCATTTGAATTGTTTTTATGAGTAGTTCAAACCTTTGTAAGTTTCATGTAACAATATTAATTAGTTTTTGAGTTATATCAGATTAAAGTTATTGATTCCTATACTTAACATACAGCCAAAAAATAATAAATGACACAACTCTTTTAGAAATGGTCGTATACACATGATATTAAGATATGTTATTGCAGTCGACCCAAGTAAGCTCCCTATTATAAAAAAATAGTAACATTTAAGGTTCGTTTACAGGTTCTCACAAAAGATCTTTTGATATAGGGCTAAAGAATTGTGTAATTATCCGATTTTTACGCGGTTTTCAGCAATTGCATTGTTTTTATGAGTAGTTCAAATGTTTAATATTTCGTGTAAAAATATGAATTAGTTTTTTTATGTATATCACTTTAAAGTGATTTATTCCTATACTTAAGATGAAGAAAAGAAATATTAAATGCTCTAATTCTTTTAAAAAAGAATGTATGCGCAGGATGTTAAAATATGTTACTACGAACGACCTAAGTTAGCTTCCTATTGTAAAACAGAATTGTAGAATTTACTGTTCGTTTACAGGGTAACTCAAACGATTTTTTAATAAGACTAAATAGTTGTGTAATTAGCGAATTTTACGTTGAAGTACTTGATTCCTCAACACAGAGAAAAACAATAGTATAAATAGCATAATTTTTATCAAAGTGGCTATATACACAAGATATTCAAATATGTTACTGCATCTGATTCATTTAAACTCTCTATTGTTTGTATTGTTGAACCATATACGTTTCGTTTACAGAGTCTCTTAGAAGATCTTGATTACATTACAACCAATGTATATTTACTGAGTGAGATGTATTTTAATGATTTTATACTGTTTCAATCTCTGTAAGGTTTTATTATCTTGCTTTAAAATTTAATACGCGTTCATTTTGTCCGACTGAAAGCTCGTCGATCTTAAGCTCTAAATCTATTAAAATATAGTATTTTCATCGATTAAAAAAAAACTGTGTTTATTAATAAATGTATCAGGAATTGATTGAAAAAGCGATTAAAAAATTCCAACTTTACGTTCATGCGCTGAGTAATAGAATGTAAAAATGTTGCTACCCCAAGATTAGAAGTTTTGCGTTTAAATATTTGCCGTTCATCGAATCTCCGGCTATGACGAACTTAAAATGCTCTAAAAACGGGCCTAGAGCACAATAAAAAGGAAATATCTTCTTAAATTCCCCATAAAAATTAAAAATGCTATATTTCGTATACAATAGGTGATCGGTAACGAACTGTTCGGTTTACGAACAAATCGATTAACGAACACTTTCCAGTGAGATTTTTATGTTCGGATAACGAACACATGTTCGGTTAACGGACACTTTCAAGAGATTTTTATGTTTGGAGAACGAACACCTCACGAAACAAAGTCATGATGAAGCAATGCCGTGTTTTATATTTGCCGAGCTATACTTATTGCTTCTATTGTCGACTTTGGGAACATTTTAACTGTTGCATACATATGTCCTAATTAATTCATGGACTGCCGAGGATATCCCCGAACTGGAATGGACAGACTACAAACATTAATTTTGTATTTTGTGTCTTTATGTATTTTGTGCATTTAGTAAATATAATCCTTTTTGGTTTAATCACGCTCCTTTTTAAAATGTAATTTAAAGCTTTATGATTTATCAGATCAAAAATTTTAATAAAATTTTACATTTTTTTAAACGGTTTATTATGTAAACGCATCAGTCTTTGTGGTATATTTACAAAATCACACAAAATTTTGGAATACATGTCATCCTACGAACATTTTCTATTTTGAAATCACTTTAATAGTTTTTATACTTTTGCAAACGTTGCGAATCTTATATTTTTTCGATTCTCGAAACGTTGAGTTAAAAAACTTAACAAATAAAAAAAACTTTTAAGGTGCTCATTAATTTTCAAGAATAATATTTAATATATTAGTATAAAAATCCCTGTAAATTACAATGGTTCGCAGAAAAACAAATTTGATTATTCTCGGTAAAGTAAACTCATTGTTATAATTGACCAAAAAAAAAAAAGGTGCTTCTTATTTTTCCACATTTTTCTGAAACTGCAGTATTTTAATTACTTTGTAAACTACTGTACAATTTTCTATTTTTTTGTTTTTTGAATGTATATAAACGGAAGAGTGATATTAACAAAAGAAAAGGAAAATAAACATGTCATAAGTAATCTGATGAATACAATGTAAGGAAATGAATATAAAAGTTTCCCCGTTGCTATGGTAGCGACATGTACATTGGAATAAGTCACTTAATAAATTGTATAATTCTGATCTATAATTCTGTTTATAGCATCACAATTATTCTTTTATTTTGCTCCTTTCAGCTTTCTTTTATCTTTTCTTTTCTGAATAAAAATGGGATCTGTGTAATTGAAATTAAACACCTTACAAAAAGGAGTGATATCTCATCAAAAACAACTCGTTGTAAATGATCCCGCCAAGCCACAAATCTAAAACGTAAGCCATAAAAAGAAGTGATATCACATAAACAGAAACGATATAGAAGTGCATACTCCGAGTCCCGTGTAAAAATCTATCACCACTCATAATGTTTCCAAAGGACTCCGAGTGAGGTACAGTATGTGAAAACTGCTTGGCGACCTGCAGGCTTGTATAATATATGCAGTATATCAATTTTGCAAATCGAAAAAATAAATTTTTAATTTTTGTTATATCACTTTTATAAATATTTTTGTATGCGAAAGAACTGACAGAACGGATTTTTCCCCAGACTTATGCGATTCCGCTTACGCTAGAATTATTGCAATATATCTCAATTTAGTTAACGTTTATTATAAGGTGCATTGTTATTAATATGCGTATGATCATTATACATATTACAAACTCAAAATCTTTACATGTTTACTTAAGAAATCTTCTTCGTAAGAGTGGTGTTTCTAGTTTAAATAATGGTAAATAAAATCAACAAATTAATTTTTCAAACTCATAAATAAAAAAAGACATGCAAACACAGAAGCTTCAGCTTTTTACAATTTTATGGGATCAAAATAATTAAATAAATAAAAAAAATAAAAAATAATAATATAGTCTTATGTAATTGCAGGAAACGCGAACATTATAAAAGCCTGCAGGTCGCCAAGCAGTTTTCACATACTGTACCTCACTCCGAGTCCTTTGGAAACATTATGAGTGGTGATAGATTTTTACACGGGACTCGGAGTATGCACTTCTATATCGCTTCTGTTTATGTGATTTCACTTCTTTTTATGGCTTACGTTTTAGGTTTGTGGCTTGGCGGGATCATTTACAACGAGTTGTTTTTGATGAGATTCCATTTTGTAAAGGTAAAATAACGAAATGTGTACATTTAAAACAAACTAAATTATAACTTTCTCCCATTGGAATGTCTAGATAAATTCAATTTCAATATTTATGGAAATGTACAGCCAGACATTAAAAGAATACCTCACTCATGCGAAAACACCCCAGGTATTTAATAATATCTCGTTTGCATTTCAATATTTTTAAATAACTTTTTTTAATTGGATCGCTGAGGTCGATGTCTATGCAGGCCCTTTTTTACTTTTTTGATTTTGATTGCAGGATATTTTAATGAGGATTCTGCCACTTTCGAAACCGGTTCTAAAAATAAAAATATCCAAAAAAAAAAACTGCAACCAAAATTGAAAATTCAAAAAAAGGGGTTGCATAGAAATCAACCTCAGCTGTCCAATGAAAGAAACATCATTTAAACATATTAAAATACAATTGAGATATCGTTAAATAACTGTCATATAGGATTTACAATAGCTAACAGGTGTTTTCGCGTGAGTGAAGTAGCCTCTTATTCTCGGAACGTGAGGAATGAAAACTCATTGAAAATTGACTCATAAATTTAGAAACATGTTTCAGAATAAGTTTCTTTATGAATCAAAGGAGACGTTTTCTTTAGAATATGAAGTAATTTTTACCTTTGGAAACCTCCAACTTTGTAAAATTAGGATCTAAGTTTTTATTTATTTTTATATTACTATTGTACAAAGCACATTTGCAAACATATTGTACAAAGCACATAGTATTTTGTAATGTGTTCTTAAGGGGTTACATGCGTTCTCAGCTTTCAAAAAATGTTTTTTTTTCTTCAAGTAAATTGTGTGTAGAATTATGAACAAAAAGTTTTAAAATGATATCCCAATTTTTAAGAAAGATATGAGCAAAACTTTGAGTGCGCATGATCGATAAAACCGACCTCACCGAAAATAATCTACTCCCTTTTAAATGAGCAGATTAAGGCACAGGAGGGTCCACAGTATATCGCAGAAATAGTAACTTAAGTGTAAGCAGAAAAGATATATATCAGTATATTTTTTTCTTCTAAAATTTTAAGCGCGATTTCCTTGATACTACATTTTTCAACATAGGCAGCATGATAACGTGAACAATTTTTAACATTTTGGGATAAAATTTGCGTTGATCTACACATAATTAAATTGTCTAAGGACCATCGAGACATTTTTTTGAAAATTTTAATTTTTTATATTTTTTCAGTAAGTTTAAAGGTCAAATTTCAGACGAAAAAATAATTTTTTTTTTTCAAAATTGCGCAATTTTCATATTTTTCAAAAAATCCAAAATTTCAGAGGATGGCCTTTAGCTACAACCTTAGTTTACAAGAAGAAACTGGGATTTAATTTTCTTTTCTTCAGGAAGTTAGGATGCTCTCCATCGAGCGCGGATATTTTGGTACAGGTCAATGAGGCTGCAGGTTTCCGACGTAATATGTGACTAAATTTAGCAAAATAAATTTTTTTAAATAATTGAAGCAATAAAAAACAACGTGGAATTATTATAGTTTTGTCAATGAATTTTTACCTAAAAAAAAAAATACAAAATATGTCTATATTTCGTTGCCGAGGACGTATGTAAACCCTTAAAGTCGTGAGTGAGTCATTACAGATTTTAATATTTTAAGGGATGCTGATAAATAATATGGCATTAAAAAGTTTCCAACACCAACAGATTTTGAAGGAAAAATAGAGAGAAAAACAATGTTTTCAGTGGGCAATATAATATATGAAATTTGTCATATGAATTTAGCAATAAAATAAATGAATCAATGAACGCTTGCACAGCAAGTAAAGTAAGATTACAATAATGAAAAGTTACCGTGTTATTATTATTTATTTTTTTTTTTAGAAAAACTAAAGGGAAATTTTATAGACATAATTGAATTTTAGTAATCTTTTCTAAAGAAAATTACCATTCTTTTAATATATCCTCTTGTTGCTTTCTAATATACTAATATTCCAATAGTCTCTATTAAGGTAACAAGTCAAAATATTTATCATTATTTATAATTAATTAATAACAGATTTAGTGAAGGAACACCAACAGAAAGTAACATAAAACATTATAATAAAAGTGAGAAAATTTTCGGCATACTTATAAAATACCTAAAATACTGCACAATGTTATCATCTATAATTTTACTAAGCTATACATTGTTTATACATATCAGTCAAAAACTGTTTAACTAATGCAAGTCATTCAAAAGTTGACCATTATACTCTAAAAGTATATTTAACAAAAGTAATTTTTATTAGTAACAAAAAACTATAACAGTTAAAAAATTATAAAAGTTTAACAAAATCATTTTTTAAAACACATAATATATATATATATATATATATATATATATAATCACAAAACGCTAAACATTACAAATAAAATCAATTATAGTAAGATTTTAAAATAAATTTTAAAAAGTGTAACTTTTTAAATTATTTATGAGAAATTATAAAAATTTAAACCAAAATTATAAAAGTTTAACAAAAATATTATTTATTATTAACAATAGTTATACTGTTTAACATATGCATATCAGCCAGTACTTTACTTTTAGTAAGCATATCAGCCAAAACTTGCTTTAACTTGATCTATAACTCTGTTCAGCTATATCTTTATTTATGTATATCAGCCCACGTTTCCATACTTTTTTTAATACCTTGGTAAAACCTTCAAACTATCAGAGTTTGAAAAAGAGAGAAGTGTACCACTTTACAAACTTTCCTCGTAAGAGATGACAGTAACAAAATGTTATTGCTCCTTATACATAATGCAAATAAAAACAAAAAGATAAGAAAAAGCAAAGTTGTAGACATAGAAGCTCAAATAAAATTGGTTTCATCCCTGTGTGTTAGTGTGTTGCTTAGAATGCAAAATACATGCCCCCATTCAGACACGAAAAACAGTATTTTAGTCGATTGTGGGAGAATTCATATATGTTCACCCTTTTTTTTATCACACAGTACGCCATCAGGGATTTGGGCTGCTTGAAATGAAACCTTGCAAAAACTGATGATTTATTTATATCTATTTTTTTCCATTTAGCGAAAAAATCGGATTACTAAAATCCCGTGATCTGTCATTTGATTGGATAACTTTTAAACCATCTTATCAGGTCACCCCTTTTTTTGTCTCCCATTTACGACAGCTTATCTTTGTTCATTGAATATTCTAATGGGTCTTGAGTTTGTGATGAATCCTTTGAGTTTCAAGAATTATTTTTATTTATCTATATATTTATAATTGATATAAATGGGTTTTTTTAAGAGCCATATTTTACTTTACATTAATTGGCTTATCAATTGTATCAAAAACAAAAACAGTTTTTTGTGATGGTAGCAGCAAAAATTATGAGAGGAGCTCAAATAGTCATTTTCAAATAAATCAAATAGTTATAGTTATCAATCATTAATAATAATTAATTTCACTATTTAATTTCAAGAATTATTTATCTATATATTAATATTTCACATTAATGGTGTTTTCTTAAGAGCCCTTACACATACTTTGCGTTAATTTGCCTATCAATTGCATCAGAAACAAAAACAGTTTTTTTCTGAAGATAGCAGTGGCGTAGCAATTCAAAAATTATGGGAGGAGCTTAAATAGTCGTTTTCAAATAAATCAAATAATTACAGTTATCAGTCATTAATAATAATTAATTTCAAGATTTATTTATCTATATATTTATGTTTCACATAAATGGAGTTTTCTTAAGAGCCCTATCTTACTTTTACTTTGCGTTAATTTGCCTATCAATTGCATCAGGAACAAAAACAGTTTTTTTCTGAAGATAGCAGTGGCGTAGCAATTCAAAAATTATGGGAGGAGCTTAAATAGTCGTTTACAAATAAATCAAATAATTACAGTTATCAATCATTAATAATAATTAATTTCAAGATATATTTATCTATATATTTATGTTTCACATAAATGGAGTTTTCTTAAGAGCCCTATCTTACTTTTACTTTGCGTTAATTTGCCTATCAATTGCATCAGAAACAAAAACAGTTTTTTTCTGAAGATAGCAGTGGCGTAGCAATTCAAAAATTATGGGAGGAGCTTAAATAGTCGTTTACAAATAAATCAAATAATTACAGTTATCAATCATTAATAATAATTAATTTCAAGATTTATTTATCTATATATTTATGTTTCACATAAATGGAGTTTTCTTAAGAGCCCTATCTTACTTTTACTTTGCGTTAATTTTATCAATTGCATCAGAAACAAAAACAGTTTTTTTCTGAAGATAGCAGCGGCGTAGCAATTCAAAAATTATGGGAGGAGCTTAAATAGTCGATTACAAATAAATCAAATAATTACAGTTATCAATCATTAATAATAATTAATTTCAAGATTTATTTATCTATATATTTATGTTTCACATAAATGGAGTTTTCTTAAGAGCCCTATCTTACTTTTACTTTGCGTTAATTTTATCAATTGTATCAGATACAAAAACAGTTTTTTTCTGAAGATAGCAGCGTAGCAATTCAAAAATTATATGAGGAGCTCAAATAATCGTTTTCAAATAAATCAAATAATTACAGTCATCATTCATTAAAAATAATTAGTTTCAAGATTTACTTTTATTTATTTATATACATATATTAACTGTAAATGGAGTTGCAGCCATTCAAAACTTACAGGAGGAGCTTAAGTAGTAATTTTCAAATAAATCAAATAATTGCAGTTACCAATAATTAATAAAATATGTATGATAATAATTAATCTTTGAAGCTAATTATTAATTCCTATATCAAAAATTTAATGTTTTAGTTATTATAGATAGAACATTTAATATTAAAAAAAATCTATAAAGCTACTATTATCAACTTAATGAGACAACGCAACGGGTGGTTTAGGGAGGGCAGAGCATTTCTGCTATTAATAAAAGTTTTCCCAGAAAATAAAAGCTCTGGCGTAATAAAACTGCAGTGCATGTAATCGTATTTAGAGCAACAATTCACCAGCGTTAAAACTCCCAAAACTGCTTACCATTACTAATGTGCAAGAAATAAAATTGCTAAATTCCGAAGTTTCAAGTAATAAACTGAATGAGTTAAAAATACAAATATGAATTGAAAAGCTGACATTGAAGTCTCTGATCTGCAGATTTTTGCGTTAGAAACATGATCCATATTTATAGTATTTCTTTATGCAGAAAGTTTGTTGACGGCCCTTTATGGGGTTTCGGGAAAAAATCTTTGCGGAAATATATGACGTCTATCATGTTGTTTACACTCCTGAAGTTTCAGGATAATTCATCATGTATCTTTCCAGATATTTAACAAAACGTCTAAAATCGCAACTGACCGGTCATCATTGGAAATATAGTGTAGTTTAATTCACTATTATAGAATTTTGCTTTACATCCGAAGTGAAATGAAACAACAAAATTACGAATATAAATGAAATGACGAAATATTTATTGCCAATATTGTCAAAATGTTAAGATCCCAGTATTTCAGCAATATTTCGTGACGATACTGTCCATATTGACTAAAGTTTAGATTGGAAATATTTTCCCATAAAGGACTTGCGAAGGACATTATTTCAGAATGTTTGTTTTACATTAGAAGTAATAACAATGGCACGGGGAAATATTTATTTTGATACAATATAAAGGTCCCAGTGAATTTCAGGACGATATTAGGGAGGGTGGAGCACCTTGTGAGATTTTTTGAATGATAATTGCACCCATAAATTTTTGCATTATAAATTATATTTATTTCCTAATCCTATGTTTCAATAGAAATAAGCGATTGAAATGTGTACCTTAGAAAATGTCTAATTAAAAGAAATGTACACTCCTTCGATTGATCCAACCTAACCCAGCAATTAATCCATAGTATATTTAAATCTACCCTATATATATAAAATCCTAATGAAACGAATTTGTGAAACGATTTTATGAAACGATTTTATGAAACGAATTTATGAAACGATTTTATGAAACGACTGATTAGACGACTGATTATGTTTCATGGCTATTATTAATAAAATATTAAACGCTTGATGGTGAAATTAATACCAATTGTCCATAAAAATCCGCGGATGTCAAAAGTGGTAATAGAATTTTGAAATTTGAATTAGTTTTCGAGATATTAATTTTTTTTCTAATTTTAATGACATTTCTGTAATGATGGCAACTAATTACTCAGTTTTTTTGTGACAAAAAAGGGAAAAAAATTGAAAAGGATCCCGATAGGGATTATTTTTTTTATTATTATTCGTCATTTTCAAATTGAAATTGAATTTATCTTTTATTTCAATCGATAATGAAGACAAGATTGTGATTAAATTATGTTTTTCAGGAAAATTAAAAAAAAAAAAATCACATTTCTATCGTCAGGATTCAATCGTCTGTCAGCATTTAATTTAATTAATAAACTGAAAATATTTTGAATAAATTCGTCCAAATGACGTCATTTATGTAAACGCAAAAGAAAGGGGGGAAAAGGAATTAATAGTAATTATTATTTATTGATATCATTTTGTTATTTTTTTGTAAAATTTAATTAAACAAATTTATAAAATCAGTAATTCGGATATTTGAAACGAATATATAAAATAATAATTGCCCAACTGAACGGAAGGAGAATAAAATATCCTTGGTTTTCTATCCTGCTTGGTTTTTTCCGCCAAGCTTTTCAAAAAAGCGTCAAGACCCCTATAATAGAAAAGCACCAAAAGTTCATTGGGTTTGTTTTCATAACTTTTGGCAACAAATCTATATATATTAACGAATCTATCCCTTTTTGAACCTCGAATTACGCCAAACCTAAAAGCAAAGTATCGTATCCTGGAAAAGTACCCGATTTTCTTATGGACAATATTCAAGTGACATAACATGGTATAAAATTATCGCGGATAGCAAATTTGTTTAAATATCTCATCAATTGATGCCGAATAAATGCAGGCATGCATGCACAAAATATTTAATAATTTTGTATGATAAATAATTATTAGAAAATTCGTATATACATATTAATTAAAATAATTAATTTACAAATTTAAAATAACATGAAAATATGCATGATGGTGCAATAAAATAGAGAGAAAATTAAAACCTGTTACTGAAAATGTCTGTAACATAGTACTTTTCAATACCGTGGTTTTTAATGTTATTCACAAGCAGATGGAATTTTTCTCATCCTTAAACGCAAAGGAAGAATAGAATACAGATCGTTGTTATAAAAGTCCGAGAGGTAGCCACAATTTAAACCTAACCATTTTATACAAGCTGGTTTTCAAGTTGTAATTGATTTTACATATCAATCCCGAAAACAGTCGTCAGTTGTCACAACAGCTGTGTATGAGGCCATGATAATCAAAAAATGCCCCATTAAAACGTTAAAAGCATGGCAACCCAATTACAGATTTACCAATATTTTTAAAATAAAGCACGCTGTCATGTTTTTAGAGGCCTCGAAGTCTGAGCGGGGTGTTGGCGAACGTAGCTCGCAGGGGGTAGGCCCCCTAGTATGTATATAATTTTTTTTTTTAAATATTGACATAAAATGATAATAATTTCCTGAATCTTCAATTGCGTAATTGTTAATTCGATTTCATTATGATTCATACACTTGCAGCAATTTTGTTTCGCATAAGACTGATGTCTTCCACACTGTCATATGTTCTTTAAAATTTCCATAGACGAAAACACAGATATTTAGCATAAAACTTAATACTAAATAATAAGTACTTACTTAAAACATTAGAAGCTCCTCAAAAAACAAATGTACACAAGAAAATAAATGTCTTTCATAAAGAATCACCTGAAATAAAATAATAAATCATTAATAACCTACTAAAGAAAAACTTTTATTATTATTATTATTATTAAACTAACAATTTCAGAGTTTATGATTGATTGCCGAAACAGGAAACACATTTTTTTAATTATGCAAAA
Source organism: Maratus michaelseni (assembly GCA_963931845.1). NCBI lineage: Eukaryota > Metazoa > Arthropoda > Arachnida > Araneae > Salticidae > Maratus > Maratus michaelseni. The sequence goes on along the minus strand of OZ007591.1, from coordinate 120,931,004 downwards.
GTAATATATATACGAGTATATATATATGTGTATTGCAATTTAAAAGAAATATCAAACTATCTATATTCAGATATTTATTCTTTTGTGTTTATTTAAAATAGTTATTTGTGTTAGATGTATTTGTCAGTATTTTTCTTCGCTTTTTCCGTAAGGAAACTGTTAGAAAATAGCTGAAAAACAAATAAAAGCATATTCGTAATTTTTGAAAATTAAATGAACTAAAAAAGCAGTAACATTATGAGCATTGAAGTTACTATATCTTTAATTAGTGTATTTATATGAATGCATAATTAAATTTGTCTCCTTTTTATTGTATTTATAAGTCTTAGTTGATTTATGCTATTAAATATTAGAAACTCTAATTTCTATATATATATTTTTTATATAATAATATTTCCTCCCCCCCCCCTGCTGAAATAAAACCGTAATTGCCGATTTCTACAGAAATTTTGATACGGAATGACATTGTGTAATCTAAAAAATTGCAAAATTCCCTACAAAATTAAAAAATGCCTCTGAAAAAAAAATTACAAAATATACTGTAACGTTTGTAATGTAACAATCAAAGGCTTTATAACCCAGATTTATTACACTGACTTACACTTAGCAGGGAGGGGGAAAAATGGAATTTTTTTCATAGAAAGATAAAAAATTTAATGCTAACTCGAAATAGCAACTCAAAATTTAATCCAATTTCTATACAAATTAACGCTTTATATCCCATGTTTTAAAAAACTGAATGACCTTAGAATCCCAACAAAATAGCCCAAAATTCTGGTTTTTTCGTCCCCCCCCCCTTTTTCACTAGGTAAGTAGTGGAAATAACTCTACGGCCTTCTCCCTTTATTCAAATTTCGAAAGGTGTTGCACCCCTCTATTTAATTACTGAAAAACATCTTCTTTTTTTCTGTACTGTCCAGAAATGCCAACACATTACCTCATCTATCACTGAGAGAGACCACCCCTTGACAGCACCCTGCCACATTTAAGGTGAAGGAAAATCCTTTCAGCTATCCTGAGATACTGTGGGTTTCACAGCATTGGGTTGATTTCGGCTATTGCGGTATTCAAAAGGTAAAGTATAAGGGAACAGAAGAGACTTAATTTTAAAATAGGGATACCCTTTAAAATAGTATCTTAGATACTTTTTTAAAATGAGGACCACTTTTATAAATCAGAATCTTCTGCAGACCACATGCGGATCGTCATGTATAATTTCCAAACACTGTGATTTTCAGCTTTACTATATGATACTCAACTCAATTGATTTATTTTTTTTCCCTCAAGGACTACTTGTGGTTCGCTGACCACAATTTCAGAAGTATCTGCTTAGAGCATAACTACTAATTAATGAAAAATTTGAATAAGATGACGGCATTCAGTCAGAGGCTAGAACACGACAACTTATTAATATTTTGTATTGCAATAATCGTCGTCATCTTTGAGTCTTTGGCGCATTTGCAACTTTTTATCCAAAATATAGCCTGCATATTACTGTAAAAGTAGCAATTGCAGAGGTAATGCTTTCATATTTTGATGGGCTATTGGTAGAATTTTGAAACATGTTGGTTATTTTAAATGTGTCCCCCAAAATGCACGATACAGTAAACATTTCTGTGGGTCATGGAATTCAACTCCTATAATGGTCCCTAAACTTTTCAAACTTCAATCCTATTTTAAAATAATGAATTATGAGTAAAAAATTCATTGTAATGAATGTTCAACCAATTTTATGGAATGGAAATTCATTATTGTGGATTTAGGGGAAAATATGCACCTGACTTTTTGGAGTCTTATTTCATTGGTATGAAAATATCACAAGGGTAAATTTCCCCAATACGTGATAAGATTAAAAAATAATACATTATATAATATTTACTTTGTGTTAACTTTCTTCTATCTATAATAGAAAGAAAGTATTGTAATCGAAATTTTTATCGACTTCCAGTTGTCGACGGATTTACACGTTTAAGGGTCAGAGATTCCGAAAAACATGTTTTTACAAATGTCTGTCCGTCCGACCGTCTATCCATCTGTCTGTCCTCATTGTATTATCGAAAAGTGTATTAAGTTATGCAGAGAATTGAACCATTTTTTTTTATATGTGTTTGGCTATGGCCAGCAGTTCCCACTTGAATTTGGGCATATTCCGATGAAAGGGAGCGCTGCGATAGCATCTTTTGTTCAATATTCATTATTGTATCATCAAAAAGTGTATGAATTTATGCAGGGAATTGAAACAATTATTTTGTATATGTTTTTGACTATGGCTTGCAGGTTCCAGTTGAATTTCGAGAGATTTTCGCCGGAAGGGGGCGCTGTGATAGCCATTTAAAGACTTCAAAAAGATGTACAAAAAATTAGAAATTCTAAATTTTTATTAATTGTTCGGTTTTTATCCAGGGATTCCGGAGCATTTTTTGTTTTGCCTCTATCTTAAAAAATGGCTGAGATATAGCAGTTTGAAATTTTAGGGTGACTGACATTTTCAAACAAGACAGCAGAATTTATCTACAAACGGGTTTAATTTACGAGTTTTAGTCAAATTTTAGTCGAGTTATAGTCATGGTTTCGGTAAGTTTTCTTTCATTGTTGTAACCATTGTTCTAACTCTTATATGCTTAACACAATATATTTATATTCTCCAAAGTCAAATTCTCGCCAAGATTCGCGACATTTGGCGAAATATCACCAAGTTTGGCGACAAAAATAGGTTGCCATAAATGAAGCCAACTTGGCTGTAGAGAACTAATTTGGCGATATTCTCATTCAAATTCAATATTGACGAGAGCTGGGAATGAATCTTTTTTAATCGGGTTCCACGCATTTTAGCTTCGTGTTTTCCAATAAAATTAGCTGAAATCTTAAAACCAAGGAATAGGGAGGCTATCTGTTGCTGGCGGTGCAGGCCGGAAGGACTTTTAGTAGCTTAGTTTACATCGGCTGATCGCATCCAGGTAATCCGGCGATTCACAAGCAACTGACGAACAGCAGAATGACGGAAAATATTGATTGTATTGGCGATGTGATAGCGGCGAATATTGAAGTATTAACATGATTGAGATAGAAGAAAGTTTTGGGATTGGCACATCCGACTAGTTTCTTTCTTTCTTTCTTTTCTTTTCTTTTCTTTTCTTTTTTTTTAATAAAATAATGTAAAATGCATTAGGATAAGTGTTTTCCTAACTAAAATGCATGCATGAATATGTTTGCTAAATTTTTATTCCTGCTGAAATTACTCATTGTTAAAAACACAGATCTTTAGATTAAAAAAACAATAATATCAATTGCTGTAATTAGTCACTATTTCTTTTTTCATCCGTGACAATAATTGCATTCAGTTGTATTCCCTTAACGAGTCAATGTTTCTAATAATACATTAGTAGAAAGAGGATCGATTTAACATTCATCAAACAAAAAGAATTTTAGGAAAACGTAATGTAGAAAAACAATATTACGCTTTACTAGGACAAAATTAATTGAAAAAAATATTTATACTAGATATAGGGAAAAAATGACTTCATTTTCCAATGTAAAAGTTCCATATTGTAAATTTACACTTTCACAAAAATATACTACATGTGAGGCTGAAAATAAAGTTTTAGAATTGAAATTTTTTCCATATAAAGTTCTTCAAATCTAGCAAACATTGGAAGAAATGATTTCCCCCTAAATAATACTAGGACTTGATTTTAAAATTAAAACTAAGACCATAAAGTTTGCATAAAATACAAGCAGTAATAACATTTTTATTTTTAGTTCCTGCAGTTACTTTACAGGGATCGAAAAATGGTCGGTATCGACTCTGGTGGTCGATATGACATTATAAGGGGTCGATTCAGCTTCGAGGATCGATGGGGGAAACTTGTTTAAACATAGTTTATGATAAAATGGTATGATAAAAGTATGATATAATAAAAATAGTATGATAAAAGTCTAAGAAATAGTACATGTGTAGCATTTCCTATCTGATGTTAGGATGTTACCCCACAGCTAATATTGGATATATGAGAGAAAACCGGAAACCCCGGCGGTTTTTACATCAAAATGATGTAATTTATTTACATCAAAATGATGTAATACATCCCAAATTTGAGTCAACATTGGAAGAAATGATTTCCCCCAAAATAATACTAGGACTTGTTTTTAAAATAAAAACTAAGACCATAAAGTTTGTATAAAATACATGAAGTAATAACATTTTTACTTTTACTTCCTGCAGTTACTTTAAATCAGGGATCGAAAAGTGGTCGGTATCGACCCCCAGTGATCGATAAGACATTAAAAGGGGTCGATTCAGCTTCGAGGATCGATGGGGGAAACTTATTTAAACATAGTTTATGATAAAATGGTATGATAAAAGTATGATATAATAAAAATAGTATGATAAAAGTCTAAGAAATAGTACATGTGTAGCATTTCCTATCTGATGTTAGGATGTTACCCCACAGCTAATATTGGATATATGAGAGAAAACCGGAAACCCTGGCGGTTTTTACATCAAAATGATGTAATACATCCCAAATTTGAGTATTACGTCACCATTTTCCACAGGTCTTGACACTATGGAATATAACTCGAAGGATGAAATTAAATATTTATCTGTTTATCTTGAAGCTAAGATGCTTTTCAAAGTTATTTTTGAACGAAAAATGTCCGCAATGGTGTGAAGTGGCATTCCCATTTTTGCTTGCACTTCCAAGGTCGTATACTATTGAATATGGTCTTAGCCATGTTAATTTCATCCTAACAAAACAACAAAAAAATATAGTGCAGATATTGAACTTTGTGAGAATTTAAGGGTGAAACTCGTCAATTTTGAAGATAATGTCAAGAATCGCCGTTTACTTTCATCACATTCAATCAAAGTAAGAAACTTACTAAAAGTTTCATTATCTAAATGTATATAAATATCTTAAACATATGTAATATACGTAAATAATAAAAGATCTAAAAATTGCACAAGCAACACTTTTTTTATTGCTTTAATGCAACCAGGGATCCAACCCGGACTTACACAAGACTTTCTGCCCGGTATACAGATCATAGATGAAAATAAGTTTTAATTGAAGACTCTAATAGATTTTTTTTACATTTAATAATTTTTTTAAATATCATACTAACAGCACCAAAAAGCATTTTATATGAAAAATATCAATTTTTTATTCAAGTAAAGTTTTGTGATTTAAAACGATACGTTCGTATTAGCCACACGCGAGGGGTTAATAGCCGAAGATAGCGCCAAAGATTTCTCTATTTACAGCAGCCCTTTTGATTTTGATTATATCAGAGTTTAAGTGCGTAGTTCGATTACGTATTTGATAAATTTGTGTTTTATTTTATTTTATTTTATTTTATTTTATTTATTTATTTATTTATTTTATTTCATTTTATTTATTTATTTATTTTATTTATTTATTTTTTATGTGTGAAATTTTAATTTGGTTATGGAATACTAACTGGAAATAATTGCTGAACTATAACGTTTTAAGTGGAAACGGGTTAATCTTCCGAATTACATTGCCCTTAATAGAGATAGTTTAAAAAAAAGTATCATTATTGAAAATCATTTAAATAACCATTAAAGAATTGAGATAGAGTTTTCAAAGAAATTACATTTGAAAGTACATTTTTTGTCTATTTTACGGAGTGAAAATGTAAAAAGTATGTCCAATATGACGCCAGAGTTACTCACGAAGATGTTTCTGATTTATAATATAGGTTATTATTATTATTAAACCGCAGACCATGCCCCTACCTACCGGGCATTATGCCCAGCTTAACGAGTTTGTATACCTGGCCACAGGGTGAAATTCGCCTAATCTCCTCATAGCGGAGATCCACCTGATTAGCTTCTTGGGTGTCCTTGGCTGCAACGCTATTTCGTGAGAGTTATTTAGTTACTGTGTTGGCCGGTTCTAGTTTGTTATTAATTATGGGCTTCTGGGTATGTTGACGAATATGGAGAGGGGCTTGCTTTCGGGTCATATTCACACTGACTGTGGTTGCTAATATAGACAAGTTAATACAATTCAGTTTATATATTTGTGTTTCCGCTATGTATTACATCTTGTCTGTAGTGTTCTCGAGTGGTTTGCTACAGTTTCTCTGCTTGACGGCTCACGGCATCCGTCCAACCTCGCTGAAATGGCAGATTTAAAAATTTAAAAAAAGAAGAGAGAAAGGAATTGGTCTCGTAATTTAGAACCTTGATCAGGTGGCGATACCTTCACCTGACTAGGCACCTCCAGAGGTATAATTCAAAGGTAACTTGGAGGACTTTGCACCCACGACGGATTTTACATGCCCCAGGCGCCATTAGCGTACATGGCTTCGTTAATTTTTTTTTTATTATTATTTTTTTTTTTTGTGCATATTGTGCTTTTAGCATTTATTTTTTTATTTTTTTATTTTTTTGATGCAGTAAAAATAAAGTTCTTTTAATGCCTTTTTTATGCAAAAATAGAAGATTCTATTAATTTATTTTTCTTTTTTTTTATAATATAGGTTATGAAATAATATGACAATGGAGGACCATACAATTGAGAAAGTGTTGAAGGGCTCGAAGATAAAAATAAATTTGGCAACGCCTACTTTAAATGCAAAAAGTAGAAATGAAATGTAACATAGTAAATGCGTCAGGCGAAATAATACAAGAAATCGAATACTATTTGGGACGGAAATTGAAGAAAAAATCGTTTCTATCTGCCTCTATCTGCCAACAGATATCAGATATCTCAGACTTTCGTAGTTCATTAAATGACATAGACATTGATAGACGAAAGAAACAAGCGACAGTGGAACAGAAACATCCTAGACTGGAGAAGATGAACAAATGGGAAAATTGATGAAGTAAGGTAGACATCAAGTAAGGAAAAAATCACCCATGTATTAAATTTCTATCAAAATGAAAATAGAGAAAAAAATCAGGTACAAATGGTATTTTTTTACACAAAAAAAATCTTACTAAAGTTCCCTGTACAGTATATAATTAGAATGTGGTACTTTAATATTTATTTATTTAAGAAGTAATATAAATTAAATAGATTCCCTTTGTACAATTATCTAAAAAATCAGATAATACATTCTCTATAGGAATGGTATTTAATATCCACCAAATTTAAGTATTTCAGATTTCAGGAAGACTTAATGCAGGGAAAACTATATTGGGATTTTCTAAGATAAAATGAATTTCGAAAATGTTTTATTCAGGATACGGGTTATAAATAACTTGAATTTCTGACGACAAAACTTCACATTGTAAAATATTATGTTGATAAGATTTTTGAAATTTGACAAAAACATACTATATGGCAACGAAAATTGGCTTTACCATTGTTGCAGAAAATAAATTTTTAGATTTGTAAATTTCGCCATGCACGATTCTACAAATTCAATCAATATTGGAAAAAAAATGTTTTTTTCAAAATAAATACTTAGACTTGTTTTTATATATACAAGAAACACCATAAAATATGAATTTAGATGTAAAATATGAAATATTAAGCTTTTTTGTTTTACTTTAAATAAGTTGGGGAGACCGGGGCTGGTAGTCACAAAAATCAAACATTTTAATTAAAAAAGAAATTAGGCATCCTCTTTTTAAAAATACATTACTCCAGTCGAAACCTTTAATTTTAATGCACATTTTTTGATATGTAGATTAAACAATTTGTTGACAGAAATTTACATTTTAGAATTTTGTAAATTTTAGGAATTTTGTAACAAAGAAGTGACTGCCTTTTGGGAGGTTCTCTATGTTCTTTTTATAAGAGTCTCCTCAGTTTTCTATACTTTTGTAAGCACTTTATTACCACTAACCTTCGCCTTATTTATTCGTAGAATATTCTATGATTAAATATTTCAAAACGATAAGTATACGGAACTAATGGTAGTAATTGCAAAAGTAAAGAAACTGAAAATAACACTCAACACCCCGAAAATAGCCATTCTCTAGCCACCCCGGTCTCAATATGATATAAAAAATATAATCTAAGCTGCATTATTTTTTCACATCATACAAAGAAAGTAGATCTGCAGTAGTACAACAATATTAAAAAAGGCTAATAAGAACATAGAAATTAAAGAAAATTACTCAACAGCTGAAGAATCTAATTTCATTGGATGTTTTGAAGCATGTTTGGTTTATTTGCTTCTCCTAATTCATATGTATACTTTCTTAGCTCCTTTGGACTTAAACTAAAATAAATGTTCAGTGCTTGCAGCAAATATTTTACAAGCTAATTTTCTCCACCATCTGAAACACAAACCCTGTAACTTTTGATGGTACGTCAATATTACCGTTTATGTCAACTCCTCCAGTTCCCTGCGCATATCTAGATAAAGTGTGATAACTGATGTTAAAATGAAGGGCTGCGTGGTAAATTGGGATTTTCTCAATTTTTACTCTTCTTAGTGCTTTTAGCACAGCATCAGGAGTAATTTTTCCAAAAAGTGTATTGTTTTTAAATTCTTCACCATCTTTAAGAAGGGTTGAATATAAATTACTGGAGCATAATATAGTTTAATTGTGGTTTCTGTGACTGATGTTGGTTGTTATATGAAACAACTTGCTCCGCTCATGTTGTGACACTAAACCCTATTCGAAAGAATGGAAACGTTTTTTAGCTTTAGATCCTTATCTAAATATTTTTTTCAATTATAATGTCATGTAATAATGCCATCTAAACGATCATTATCAAAAATATGGATTCAAAATTTAGAAAAATATAAAATGAACATTCACTAAACACGAAAACGACCACCAGTAAAAATAAATATTTTGACATACAACACGTTTTTGAAGATAGAAACCAAACTAAAAAAAGTTATGAAAGTATAAATCATGTCCTTTGAACTACATTATTAAACACGCGTACTGATGAATTTGTAAATTGGGAGAGCTTATATGAGATCAGAAATAAGGTCATTGATACTAACCCATGTGGAAATCAGCCCCTGTCTCAACTACTTTAAATGTTAAAAAGGAAAAAAAAACTTATAAAGTATTTTACCAGTATACAGGTCTTGGTGGGATACAGAAAATGGGCTTGGTGCAAGAAGAAAACTTTTTATGTATATTTTCTAGCAACCTTTTAACTGTTTCATAAACAATTTTTTTAATATATATACGATTTATTTAATATATATATATATATTTCTATTTTTGTATACAAACAGAAGTAAATTGTATATAAATAATAATAATTATATATAAATAAAATGTTTATATATGTATAAACAACTATAAAAGTTCATCAAGCTCATAGCTGTTTCAAGCTCATAGCTATTTCATAGCTGTTTATATCGTTTAGCAAGAAAGCTCACTTTCTGAAGCCCAAATTGCGAAAAGCTTTTTAAAAAAATGACAAACCTATACTGGAAAAATAACTCTTATAAATGCGTCAGGCGAAACGATACAAGAAATTTAATACTATATGGGAAGAAAACTGAAGAAAAATCATTTCTTTCTGTCAACAGATATAACTCATTCTTTTCTTAAATAAGATAGACATTGACAGACAACAAGCAACAGTAGTAGGAAAACATCCTGTACAGTAGAAGAGGATGCAATGGGAAAATGGATGAAATAATGCAGACATAAAACAAGAAAAGGATCATCGATCAATAAAATATCTGTATATGTTAAATTCGAGAAGGTGTAACTACGAATGATTTTTGTTATACATCACTAAACCTATACCTATACTGGATACACTATACCTATACTAGAAAAATAACTCTTATAAATGCGTCAGGCGAAACGATACAAGAAATTTAATACTATATGGGAAGGAAACTGAAGAAAAATCATTTCTTTCTGTCCACAGATATAACTCATTCTTTTCTTAAATAAGATAGACATTGACAGACAGCAAGCAACAGTAGTAGGAAAACATCCTGTACAGTAGAAGAGGATGCAATGGGAAAATGGATGAAATAATGTAGACATAAAACAAGAAAAGGATCATCGAACAATAAAATATCTGTATATGTTAAATTCGAGAAGGTGTAACTACGAATGATTTTTGTTATACATCACTAAACCTATACCTATACTGGATACACTATACCTATACTGGAAAAATAACTCTTATAAATGCGTCAGGCGAAACGATACAAGAAATTTAATACTATATGGGAAGGAAACTGAAGAAAAATCATTTCTTTCTGTCCACAGATATAACTCATTCTTTTCTTAAATAAGACAAACATTGACAGACAACAAGCAACAGTAGTAGGAAAACATCCTGTACAGTAGAAGAGGATGCAATGGGAAAATGGATGAAATAATGTAGACATAAAACAAGAAAAGGATCATCGATCAATAAAATATCTGTATATGGTAAATTCGAGAAGGTGTAACTACGAATGACTTTTGTTATACATCACTAAACCTATACCTATACTGGATACACTATACCTATACTAGAAAAATAACTCTTATAAATGCGTCAGGCGAAACGATACAAGAAATTTAATACTATATGGGAAGGAAACTGAAGAAAAATCATTTCTTTCTGTCAACAGATATAACTCATTCTTTTCTTAAATAAGATAGACATTGACAGACAACAAGCAACAGTAGTAGGAAAACATCCTGTACAGTAGAAGAGGATGCAATGGGAAAATGGATGAAATAATGTAGACATAAAACAAGAAAAGGATCATCGAACAATAAAATATCTGTATATGTTAAATTCGAGAAGGTGTAACTACGAATGATTTTTGTTATACATCACTAAACCTATACCTATACTGGATACACTATACCTATACTGGAAAAATAACTCTTATAAATGCGTCAGGCGAAACGATACAAGAAATTTAATGCTATATGGGAAGGAAACTGAAGAAAAATCATTTCTTTCTGTCCACAGATATAACTCATTCTTTTCTTAAATAAGATAGACATTGACAGACAACAAGCAACAGTAGTAGGAAAACATCCTGTACAGTAGAAGAGGATGCAATGGGAAAATGGATGAAATAATGTAGACATAAAACAAGAAAAGGATCATCGATCAATAAAATATCTGTATATGTTAAATTCGAGAAGGTGTAACTACGAATGATTTTTGTTATACATCACTAAACCTATACCTATACTGGATACACTATACCTATACTAGAAAAATAACTCTTATAAATGCGTCAGGCGAAACGATACAAGAAATTTAATACTATATGGGAAGGAAACTGAAGAAAAATCATTTCTTTCTGTCCACAGATATAACTCATTCTTTTCTTAAATAAGATAGACATTGACAGACAGCAAGCAACAGTAGTAGGAAAACATCCTGTACAGTAGAAGAGGATGCAATGGGAAAATGGATGAAATAATGTAGACATAAAACAAGAAAAGGATCATCGAACAATAAAATATCTGTATATGTTAAATTCGAGAAGGTGTAACTACGAATGATTTTTGTTATACATCACTAAACCTATACCTATACTGGATACACTATACCTATACTGGAAAAATAACTCTTATAAATGCGTCAGGCGAAACGATACAAGAAATTTAATACTATATGGGAAGGAAACTGAAGAAAAATCATTTCTTTCTGTCCACAGATATAACTCATTCTTTTCTTAAATAAGACAAACATTGACAGACAACAAGCAACAGTAGTAGGAAAACATCCTGTACAGTAGAAGAGGATGCAATGGGAAAATGGATGAAATAATGTAGACATAAAACAAGAAAAGGATCATCGATCAATAAAATATCTGTATATGTTAAATTCGAGAAGGTGTAACTACGAATGATTTTTGTTATACATCACTAAACCTATACCTATACTGGATACACTATACCTATACTAGAAAAATAACTGTTATAAATGCGTCAGGCGAAACGATACAAGAAATTTAATACTATATGAGAAGGAAACTGAAGAAAAATCATTTCTTTCTGTCCACAGATATAACTCATTCTTTTCTTAAATAAGATAGACATTGACAGACAGCAAGCAACAGTAGTAGGAAAACATCCTGTACAGTAGAAGAGGATGCAATGGGAAAATGGATGAAATAATGTAGACATAAAACAAAAAAAGGATCATCGAACAATAAAATATCTGTATATGTTAAATTCGAGAAGGTGTAACTACGAATGATTTTTGTTATACATCACTAAACCTATACCTATACTGGATACACTATACCTATACTGGAAAAATATCTCTTATAAATGCGTCAGGCGAAACGATACAAGAAATTTAATGCTATATGGGAAGGAAACTGAAGAAAAATCATTTCTTTCTGTCCACAGATATAACTCATTCTTTTCTTAAATAAGATAGACATTGACAGACAACAAGCAACAGTAGTAGGAAAACATCCTGTACAGTAGAAGAGGATGCAATGGGAAAATGGATGAAATAATGTAGACATAAAACAAGAAAAGGATCATCGATCAATAAAATATCTGTATATGTTAAATTCGAGAAGGTGTAACTACGAATGATTTTTGTTATACATCACTAAACCTATACCTATACTGGATACACTATACCTATACTAGAAAAATAACTCTTATAAATGCGTCAGGCGAAACGATACAAGAAATTTAATACTATATGGGAAGGAAACTGAAGAAAAATCATTTCTTTCTGTCCACAGATATAACTCATTCTTTTCTTAAATAAGATAGACATTGACAGACAGCAAGCAACAGTAGTAGGAAAACATCCTGTACAGTAGAAGAGGATGCAATGGGAAAATGGATGAAATAATGTAGACATAAAACAAGAAAAGGATCATCGAACAATAAAATATCTGTATATGTTAAATTCGAGAAGGTGTAACTACGAATGATTTTTGTTATACATCACTAAACCTATACCTATACTGGATACACTATACCTATACTGGAAAAATAACTCTTATAAATGCGTCAGGCGAAACGATACAAGAAATTTAATACTATATGAGAAGGAAACTGAAGAAAAATCATTTCTTTCTGTCCACAGATATAACTCATTCTTTTCTTAAATAAGATAGACATTGACAGACAGCAAGCAACAGTAGTAGGAAAACATCCTGTACAGTAGAAGAGGATGCAATGGGAAAATGGATGAAATAATGTAGACATAAAACAAAAAAAGGATCATCGAACAATAAAATATCTGTATATGTTAAATTCGAGAAGGTGTAACTACGAATGATTTTTGTTATACATCACTAAACCTATACCTATACTGGATACACTATACCTATACTGGAAAAATAACTCTTATAAATGCGTCAGGCGAAACGATACAAGAAATTTAATACTACATGGGAAGAAAACTGAAGAAAAATCATTTCTTTCTGTCAACAGATATAACTCATTCTTTTCTTAAATAAGATAGACATTGACAGACAACAAGCAACAGTAGTAGGAAAACATCCTGTACAGTAGAAGAGGATGCAATGGGAAAATGGATGAAATAATGTAGACATAAAACAAGAAAAGGATCATCGAACAATAAAATATCTGTATATGTTAAATTCGAGAAGGTGTAACTACGAATGATTTTTGTTATACATCACTAAACCTATACCTATACTGGATACACTATACCCATACTGGAAAAATAACTCTTATAAATGCGTCAGGCGAAACGATACAAGAAATTTAATACTATATGGGAAGAAAACTGAAGAAAAATCATTTCTTTCTGTCAACAGATATAACTCATTCTTTTCTTAAATAAGATAGACATTGACAGACAACAAGTAACAGTAGTAGGAAAACATCCTGTACAGTAGAAGAGGATGCAATGGGAAAATGGATGAAATAATGTAGACATAAAACAAGAAAAGGATCATCGATCAATAAAATATCTGTATATGTTAAATTCGAGAAGGTGTAACTACGAATGACTTTTGTTATACATCACTAAACCTATACCTATACTGGATACACTATACCTATACTAGAAAAATAACTCTTATAAATGCGTCAGGCGAAACGATACAAGAAATTTAATACTATATGGGAAGGAAACTGAAGAAAAATCATTTCTTTCTGTCCACAGATATAACTCATTCTTTTCTTAAATAAGACAAACATTGACAGACAACAAGCAATAGTAGTAGGAAAACATCCTGTACAGTAGAAGAGGATGCAATGGGAAAATGGATGAAATAATGTAGACATAAAACAAGAAAAGGATCATCGATCAATAAAATATTTGTATATGTTAAATTCGAGAATGTGTAACTACGAATGATTTTTGTTATACATCACTAAACCTATACCTATACTGGATACACTATACCTATACTGGAAAAATAACTCTTATAAATGCGTCAGGCGAAACGATACAAAAAATTTAATACTGTATGGGAAGGAAACTGAAGAAAAATCATTTCTTTCTGTCCACAGATATAACTCATTCTTTTCTTAAATAAGATAGACATAAAACAAGAAAAGGATCATCGATCAATAAAATATCTGTATGTGTTAAATTCGAGAAGGTGTAACTACGAATGCTTTTTGTGATACATCACTAACGTCTTATTAAAATTGCTTTTACAGTACACAGTTGGAACCGGGTACTGTAAGTATTTTTATATAAGATGTACTATATATTACAGCAGAAAAGTATTTAAAAGCAGCAAAAACTTTTAAAATAAAACATGTAGGTTGCTCTAAACGTAAACTTTTCATGGTTTTGGATATAATAATATAATTGTCTAACGTTTTATTTAAGACCTGTTTAAGACGGAACATATCATGGATACGAAATCAAAACGTGTTAAAACGAGAAACAAATAATCATATACACTGCAAAAACAATTGTTGATTTTACGGTATAATACTGGCACCCCAGCTGCTAGTGTTATGCCGTAAAATCAACATTTTTTTTTTCTTTTTTTTTGCAGTGTACTTGCAAAATCTTGCATAAATGAAAAATATTTCAACACTGCAAGCTCCTTTGCGTTTCAGATAGTTAGAAAACTGTTTGAATGAGAAAGTAAAACGTTTTTTCATACATCACCTCTCATTACTTAAGGTGTAATACGGTAAAATTTTTAGATGGAATAATTAGAAACAAGAGACAAACTGCATGTTGGAGAGATTTTGTTACAGAGTACATACAGCATTTGTATAATCTAGATTTGTTAAAACGAATTTCTCTCCATTTTGTAATAAAAGAAGTAAATAACGTAAAATAAACTTTTATATTTCATAGCAAGAGAAAGTAATACAAGAATATTCTTTCTGTTGCAAAAGTGCAGTGTATAAAAATGTTATTTTTTACTCACTATTACTTTTGAATATAAATATAATAAACCAATAAAAATTTTGCATTCATTATGTAGAAAACATAAATTATAGAAATGTGCTTTTTTTTTTTCTACAGAAACATATTTAGATATATATGCAATTCAACATATCCAAGCAGCATAAGAATAAATTCATTTACCAAATCAAATACGAGATTTGTTCGAAAAAATAAAACAAAATCTTTGAAAAATCTATGAATTATGATTTTTTTAATTTGCATTGTTGAGATTTAAAAAAAAATTATAAACGGATAATTAGATACGTTCATAAAAAAAAAAGAAAAGAAAAGAAAAGAAAACATGAATTGTGAATTTAAGCGTCAGTTGAAATAACATTAGAAATCCAATACAATGCGGAAAAGAAAATTGAAGGAATCTCGTTTCTTTTATTTAAGCTGAAAATATTTTACTTACGCTGTGCCTTCGCAGTTCATTGATTAAGACAGACACTGGCAGAAAAAGATAAATGCGCAATAAAGGGAGAAATATATACTAGACAGGAGAAGCGGTAGTAAGGAAACCGGTGCAAAGAGCAAAGGAGATGTTAGATAAGCAAAAATAATATATTGATGCATTTAAATTCTTTACTAATGTGAAAAAAAAATGTTTACATATTCGTTAGTTGGTTTTATTTTACATACCAAAACTCGTGTTATAATGTAACTACAGAGTGTCCAAGGACACCTCAACTTTAAATAATTCTCTATTCCAAAAAAATATAAACTATGGCAGGGTTTCCCAAACTTTTAAACCGATGTACCACTAAATCGAAGGCCATACTTCCGCGTACCACCAGGTATCAAACGTAATGCTTTTTGAACCTGAATTTACACCTATATAAAAATATAGAGGAAAATGTGAAAGTGGAACTTCCCATATTCTGTTCGATTTCAGATCACCATTTTAAAGAACTTTATTGTATTAAAAACCAGATTTCCATGAAATTGAAATAAACTTACACATATGGTAAAGAAGAAGAGAAAAATTCCAATTGACAGGCTTAAATAAATAATGAATTACGTTTTAAATTAAACTTCAAATTTTAAACACCACCTACCAACTCTTCCAGTAAAGAAAAATAAAGAAAAGTTCTGAAATACACTTGGAAAAAAAAATTGTTTTAACTCCTCCTACTGTCAAGGATTCAGACTTTACCTTCAGATAATAACAATTAAACAAAAATGTTTAAAACAGTTTTCCTGCAAATTAAAACTTTTTCATTGATTAATTTTTAAATTAGGTCTTTATTTACAAATTTAATTTTTTTTATAAAATAATTACATGTGTTTAATTCTGGAAAACTGGTTGTATCATAAGCAGCGTGTGCGGATGTCTGAGAATTTGCTATAAGAAACATTTCTAGTAGCAAGAACAAGAACAAACAAGAACGAAAAATCATGCGTCAAGCATAGATTATGTAACACTTTCCAACGCTTCCAAAATAATTTTACAAATCATACTGTTTAATAAGCTGAAAGATAACATCTAAGTAAACAATTTGGAAAACGCATACATATTTAAAAAACATAATTTCAGGAATTTCCAACATATACAATATTCGGAAAAATATCCGAATACTTTTATTCAGCCCTGTATATGATATATAGATTTGTATATATACTACATAGGATGCTAAATTTTAGTTCAGTTAGGAAACGCGTAGCACAGTTTAAAATTCTCCTTCTGGAGTTTCTGTGAATAAATGGAAATGTGTTCGCAAACTTTTGTGCTTCCCTGTATATGATCTACAGAATTTATACACACCACGTAATAGACAAAAAGTGAGTTAAATTTAAAATCGCGTTCAGTAACTTAAAACGCACTTCCAGGAATTATTGTTAACAGACAGTAAGTAGATAATTCTTTTGTGTGTCCCTGTAAATGAACGATGACTGCTATACACATACTGTTGCTATACACTATTCTGTAGTAAGCCTCTTGTAATGCACCTTAGTGATATATATAAATTTCAATGCGTTTAAAATAGTGAAACATTATTTAAATAAACCGCAGACGATTTTTCTCTATAAACGTAATGTAAAGGAATTCTTTTTACTCTCCCTGTAAAGTAACTACAAGTGCTATGCACACCCTATTCCATATTAATCTTCTTGTAATGCACCTTAGTGATATATATCAATTACAATGTGCTTGAAATTGTGTAACATCGTTAAAATAAACCGCAAAAGATTTTTCCCCATTGACCGTAATGTAACGGAATTCTTTTGAGTGTCCCTGTAAAAAAACTATAAGTGCTACACACTTCCGTTGAAATAGGGAACATGCTATAGAAAACGACAATAACATATAAAAATTGCAGAGCAATCCGAGCATATTTACGGGAGTTAGAGCACGGACAGTCGGCCATACGGCAGACGGCCATACGGCCAGACAAACCGAAGTCATAAACACTTTTCAACTAGGTTGGAAAGTGTTAAAAAAGCGTTTACAGTCTCTAATTTTCATTAAAAATTTCCAGAGTGATAAATTCATGCCTTTTTGATTTTCTTATATTATGCTGGTATTTCATTTTACGTACCAGCATCGCACTTTCGGGTACCAGTAACCAGAGCATTGCGTACCAGTACTGGTACGTGTACCATAGTTTGGGAGCCGCTGAACTATGGGACATGCTGATAAGTAAATTGTATATATTTTTTTCAGTAAATTTAAAATAATAAATTTTAGACAATTCGCTAGCAACATACTGTTACAACCTTCTTTTTCCATTCTGTTAAAATAAAATATTTTCTTTTTTATGTAAATTTGATTTCTCATTAACCCTTTCAGGGGCAAGTAGTTGTGCTCCTGTAACGTTGAATTCTCACCGGAATTTAGGAAAGAATTTAGTTCAAAATAAAGAAAAGCAATATTTCCCCTTTTTCCCGTCAAAATTAAAAAAGTAAAATTTATTAAAAGTTTCTGGTTTGAATCGGATTAAAATTAGGTGGTATATAATATATACCACCGCTCCTCAAAGGGTTAAAGATTTATGCGTCACAGATCCATAGATCGGCTAAAATGTGATCTATTTTATAAGTTTCTCTATACAAAATTTATGAGCTTCCCAATAAAAATATTTAGTATTAACCTTAATTAATGAAAAACATATTTAATTTAACCTTAGTTCATTTTTCTATCTGTTATAGTTAAAGAATCATTGACTTTGGAACTTCAGGTCTCCTTCTTGGACACAACCTGTACATAACATAGAGTTGCAATTCATACTTTAAGTCTTATTACTTTATTAAATCTCCTTTATTGGAACAAACCTAATTTTAAAAAAGAAAACTGCCCAGTTAAACTGACGGCATTGAGCTCACAGGCTATTCACACTAACTGTAAATTATATTCTTATTTCAAAGAATTTGAAATAAGCCCTCGAAAAATGAAGAAATCGACAATATATTAAGAGGGGGGAACCATCCCCCGTTTCTCCTTCTTATAATTAACCAATGAAACCCATAAAACTAATCAAAGAAGCGCCTTACCACAATGAACCTATATACAAAATTTGAAAAAATCGGATAATTCTGCATGAAAAATCCATTTATCTAAATTAAGGGGCGGGGGGTTAGCCCCCCGTCCCCCCTTTATACTTAACCAAAGAACCCCCAAAACTAATCAGAGAAGCGCCTTATCACAATGAACATATATATAAAATTTGAAGAAAATCGGATAATTCTGCTTAAAAAACCCATTTATCTATATCAAGGGGGGTTAGTCCCCCCCGTCCCCCCCTTTATACTTTACCAGTGAACCCCCAAAACTAATCAGGGAAGTGCCTTACCACAATGAGCCTATATACTAAATTTGGAGTAAATTGGATAATTCTGCATGAAAAACCCATTTATCAAAATTAAGGGGGGGGGTAGCCCCCGTTTCCCTCCTTTACACTTCACCAATGAACCCCCAAAACTAATCAGGGAAGCACCTTACCACAATGAGCCCATATAGAAAGTTTGAAGAAAATTGGATAACTCTGCATGAAAAAAATCATTTATCTAAAATAAGGGGGGAGGATTAACCCCCCCCCCGTTACCCCCTTTATACTTAACCTATGAACCACCAAAACTAATCAGGAAAGAACCTTATCACAATGAACCTATATACAAAATTTGAAGAAAATCGGATAACTCTGCATGAAAAAAATAATTTATCTAAAATAAGGGGGGAGGATTAACCCCCCCCCCCGTTACCCCCTTTATACTTAACCTATGAACCCCCAAAACTAATCAGGAAAGAACCTTATCACAATGAACCTATATACAAAATTTGAAGAAAATTGGATAATTCTGCATGAAAAAACCATTTATTCAAATTAAGGGGGGTTAGCCCCCCGTCCCCCCCCCTTTATAGTTAACCAATCAATCCCCAAAACTAATCAGGGAAGCGCCTTATCACAAGGAACCTATAAACAAAAGTGGAAGAAAATCGGATAACTCTGCATGAAAAATTCATTTATCTAAATTAAGGGGGAGGATCCCCCCCCGTTAGCCCCTTTATACTTAACCTATGAACCCCCAAAACTAATCAGGAAAGAACCTTATCACAATGAACCTATATACAAAATTTGAAGAAAATTGGACAATTCTGCATGAAAAAACCATTTATCTTAATTAAGGGGGGTTAGCCCCCCCCCCCTTTCCCCCCTTTATAGTTAAACAATCAATCCCCAAAACTAATCAGGGAAGCGCCTTATCACAAGGAACCTATAAACAAAATTGGAAGCAAAACGGTTATTTCTGTCAAGAGTTATCGCGTTACGTACGTACATACGTACATACATACATACATACATACATACATACATACAGAACGGGCGGGCACATAAGCTCTCAGGCTTTGATAGCCTGTGAGCTAATAAAAAATGCATTTTAGCTAAAAAGAAAGGCGAGAAAAATTTTTGAAGTAACAATAAAATAGAGATTTATTTTTATTTTTATTATTTTTTTTAAATTATTTGAAATGTGAGTACCCACATATATAAAGCTATTCTAAAAGTTCAACGGCATATTACCCACAAGGAAATAAACAAGAATCACTATCAACTTAGAGACACAATGGACTTATTTTTTTCAGAAATACAGGGTATCATCCAAAATTCAATTAAAATATTAAACCCAAAATTCTCTTTTTACAATAGAACAAATATAAAATTATTAATTACAATAACTTGTTGTAACTGAAAAAGGTGGTATATTTATTTCATATTTTAAAAGAAAATATGTACACAAAAATTTTAATTTTTATATCATAAAGAATTTGTAATTTTTTTTATTTCATCTCCAAAGACTAAAAGTATTTTCTGATTTTGATTCAAACGCATAAAAATGATATCCCTATCGCATTCAATGCTCAGAAATTTGAAAAAAAAAAAATGAAACACCTTCAGAATAACATCTCAAGTAAAAAGTAAATAAATAAATAAATAAATCGATGATTTCGTGAAATATAAATGCTATTTTAAACTATGACGTATTTTCATTTTAACTTAGTATAGATATAGATTATCTGAGTAGAAAAAAAACAAAAACAAATTGTAAACTTAGAAATGCTTCAGGTATATAATCTAAGAAACCGGACATTACAAGCGAAGAAAATTGAATGAAAATGGCTTTTTCGGTCGACAGACATTGGATATATGTTGTGCCTCCGTAGTTCGTTGATTAAGATAGACACTGACAGGAGAAAGGAACAACCAACAGCGGGAGGAAAACATTCTAGACAGGAGAATAACGCATAATAGAAAAACTGGTGAACAAAGCAAAGGACATTAAATAAGTAAATAATACTTTGTGATAAAGAAAATATAGCATATAATTTCGCTTGTTGATTTTTTTTTTCTATAGTTCTTACTTTTAACACCACCAAACTTACATTTACATTAATCTTAAAAATTGAAGTAGTGGAAAAAGATTTTTAACATTTTCCAACAAATGTTTATGAATTCAGTTTGTATGTCTGTCTGCCGTCTGACTGTCAGTACCACTATCATACGAGCCAAAAGTTTTTTAAAACTTTAAAAATTCATAAAAAAGGAAAAAATTATGATAAAGAAGTGCGGTTTGCAAGAAAGGGCGGCTCACAAGGTAGTCGGATTTTTGTTAGCAGCAAAAAAAAAAAAAGTTAGTTAAAAAAGTCACCTGTAGATGGTACTAACATGCGATAGATTCAGCAGAATTATGCAAATTAATCCTGCAATAAAAGACAGGGATACACGAGGATTTCTCATTCGCTTTCATAATGTTATCATTACCAGAACGAGCGTTGTTGATGAAATTGTTCTACTTGAACGGAGAGTCAGCAACTGTTGCGTTGTGAAAAATTTTTCATGGCGAAAGGACTGAAGAAGAAGGATGTGGTCTGGAGGTCATGTTGAAAGTATTGTTATTGCAAGAATAAATGGATGGAGCGTACTGCTGTCCTGTTTATTGTGTTTCGGGTCGTCAGTGACCTCTACCAGTGACATTTTTATCTAAAACTTTTTTTGCTGCTGAAAAAAATCCGACTACCTTGTGAGCCCTTTCTTGCAAACCGCACTTCTTTATCATAATTTCTTCCCTTTTTATGAATTTTTAAAGTTTTACGAACTTTTGGTTCACCCGGTATATACTCGGATTTACATGATTTTTTTACAAGTTACTGAGATTTATTATAGAACGTTTGGTATTGAAAATTAAGTTTGTAGTATTTTCTTTTCGTTTACAAGTACACTCAAAGGTACATTATGGTCTATAGGGAAAAATCGTTTTCGATGCATTTTATCGATGTTTCAATACTTCAGACGTAATGATATTAATATGAAACACTGAGATGGACTACAACATGCTTTCTCAGGGGTATAAAACAAGTAGCATTTATATTTCGTTTGGAGGGACGCACAAAAGAATCCCATTACATTATGTTCTATGGGGAAAAATCGTTTGCGGTGCATTTTAATAAAGTTATGATATTTCAAACATAATGAAATCACTTAAGTGCGCGATAGCATGTTTTCTATAGATTATGGAAAGCATAGTTATATCGTTCATTTGTACAAATACACAAAATAATTAGGTTACAGGAAGGAATAATACGATAATTACTGGAAGCGCGTTTTCCACTGTCTGTTTTAGAACTTATCATATTTTGAGTGTATTAGGGGATTTGTACATATATTTTATAGATCTCATACAGAGCTACACGAAAAAATGCGCATATACAGGGTAAGTCAAAATGAATATAGCGATTACAAGCGGATATAACTATTTAATGGAAAAGAATTTATCGATAAGATTAACACAGAATGTAGACGGAACTTCAAAATTTTGTATACATGCGTCATAGATGTTCTATGTGACTTCCCTTCGTCACACGGACAACATCTAGGCGGTACTCCATTTCACGCCATACATTCTGAAGCATTTCTTCAGTCACCGACGCAAGCGCATTACAAATGCGTACTTTGAGTTCTTCAATTGTTTTGGTCATGGGAGGCACGTATGTCTTTCATATAACCTCATAGATCGGTTGAAATGGAGCCGACGATGTCTTCTGCTCTTGGCCACCGAAATCTCCGGACTTGACACCCTGCGATTTTTTTCCACGGGATTATGTGAAAGTGCCTCCCATGTGCCTCCCATGCCCATAACAATTGAAGAACTCAAAGTACGCATTTGTAATGCGCTTGTGTCGGTGATTGAACAAATGCTTCAGAATGTATGGCGTGAAATGGACTATCGCCTAGATGTTGTCCGTGTGACCAAGGGAAGTCACATAGAACATCTATGACGTATACAAAATTTTGAAGTTCCGTCTACATTCTGTGTTAATTTTATCGACTTTTGACTTACCCTGTATAACTGGATATGGACAGCAATTTTTACTGAGTAATGAGGGTTTTTTTTTTTTTTAATTGCTTATGTAAACTGCTTAATCTCATTTCATTATAGGAAAAAAACAAAATTCTTAAGAATATAATTTTAGTGTTGAAAAGTGTTTTATAATCTATGCCTGATGGATGATTTTTCATTCTTGTTATTTCATATTGAAGAAGAAAATACAAACACATAAAATGATAATTTCTATGTCATAATGACGTTATGGAAGGTTCTAACTTTCACTGCGTTTTTTCCTAAATTTTGCTCATTTTAATGCGAATCATAAATATGATATATCACTTAATACTATACTCAGAAATAAAAATCAAATCATTAGAATAATATCTTCATTAAAAAAAAAATGCATGCAATTAATTAAATCCTGGCAACATTAGGTAGACAAACATTAGGCAACATCACGCAAAATTTTAATTAATAGATTTAATGAAACATGGTTTTTCTTTAACATTTCAAATTCTTTTAGGTAGATTTCGTAAAAAATACTACCTATTACTTTCTCCCGTATGTTGGAATTTCTGAATTTTTTTTTTGCAGATCTACACCGATCATGACTCCCAGAACCCAAAACCACCCCCAGTTCAAAACTTTATCTATCTATCTATCTATCTATATCACTTTTTTATGGACACGATAACTTCAATAATTCTGCACAAATTTCTTCCAAACTAATACATAAAATCAAGGGGCATAAAATCTCTGTCAAGTTCTTTAATGGGCAAAATCGAACCAAAGTGGGGCGGGGGGAAATGGGGGGCTTTTTGTGAAAACAGAAAAAAACACATAACTTCTTAATTATGATACTTATCGAATCCGTTTAAAGTTATTATTACTTCTAGGAAAAGGGCCGAAAATTTATGTATGGTAGATTTTTGATATTTTTAAAAATGGCCTCAAGGGGGGTGGGGTGGAATAGGGGTTTAAGAAGAAAAAAAATCATAACTTCGTTAATTCACAAGATATCAAATCCGCTTGCATTTATTATAAACCCTCTTAATATTATCTACAACGTTTACTTTGACAAGTTTTTTTATACGACCAACCCTTATAGCAAAAAAAAAAACAAAAAAAAAAAACAAAAAAAACCTGCCCACAGACACAGATAGATTTCGAAGTGGGTGGTCTCAACTGCCGCATCAAAAGCTAAAAGGGTCATTTCTTCTGCAATTCCCAATAAACAGGTGCCCCACGGTCTGCGTCTTCGAAATCTACCTCTGCCTGTAAGCCGAGCCGTCAGGGATTTTTTTTTTATATTATGCAACATAGTTGAAAGTGTTTATGACTTCGATTTGTCTGACTGTCGTCTGTCCGTGACCTAACTATCGTAAATATACTCGTATTGACAATTAATTAATATAAGTTATTGATATTTACTATGTAATGCTTTCTATTGAAAACGCAGTGTGCAGCTTTTATAGTTCGTTTACAGGAACACTCAAAAAAATTCCGTTAAATTATGGACTATGCGCATGCTGTAGTTGGGTGGGAACGCCGTTCCCAGAAATATTTGGTTTGTTACTGGAAAAAAAAAGCGTACGGGCAAAAGCCTGGGCGCTGTCCTTCTGTCTGCCTGATCCATGTGTTAAATATTGGTTGTGATCAGGAAGATTATAAGACGAGGCAGCTTGACGTAAATCTGAGAGCACAGAAAACACCTCTCATTATCGTTCGTTGTGGAAACTTCTAGGATGAAAGTGACAATAAGTTATATATGGATTTATTTCTGTTATTTCTATTAAATTTTGATTCATAATGGAAAATGTTACTATAAGATTGATTAAATATTGCTTTTAGATGAATGCAATACATATACAATACAATAAAAACTAGAATATAATAATTATAACTGCTAATTAAAAAAGTCGGCTTTTGGCTAAATGTTTTAAATGGGCTTTTGGTTTAACAAAAATCCGGTAACATCAACATCTACTCTATGAAAAGGTGAATTCCCACAAACATTTTTTTCCAACTACAGCACCGATTATGCGGAAAAGTCATTTGTGATGTATATTAATGATGCTACACTATTTCAAACATATTGAAATTTACATACATTATTAAGGTACAGTACAGGATGCTTACTGTAGAATTCTACGTGAATAAAAGTTAATCGCCCATTTACAGTGGCACATAACAGATTTCAGTTTACAGTAATGTCTAGAAGCGATAAATGCAGAAAAAGCATTTTCAGTTTTGGTATTCGTTTTAAGCTTTACTAAACTTTTCCATACTACACTGCAAAAAAAGTGTTGATTTTACAGTATAATACTGGCATCCCAGCTGCCAGTATTATATTGCAAGATTAACAGTAATAAACAGTAAAATAAGCAGTAATACGCTGCCGCGCATGCGCGTTAGCGTATTAATGCTTATTTTACTGTTTATTACTGTTAATCTTACGGTGCAATACTGCCAGCTGGGATGCCAGTATTATACTGTAAAATCAATACTTTTTTTTTCAGTGTACGTGGTGAGTATATATTCTATAGAACAATACTGGACAACACAAAATAACTCGTAAACTATTCTATATATAAGCGTAAATTACTGAAGGGTGTTTCTTAACTGAGTTATGCATTTACCAGCTGACCTATAATCAGTATACTAAAGGCTGTTTGTGGAATACAACTAAATTCATATACAGGGCTACGCAAAGAACTGGATATGCTGCTGTCTATGGATGATAATTTCTGAAAGTACGTTTTCAGGTGTGTTATGCGTTTTGGTTCTATAATTAAAGTTTATTTTTAAAAAGGTAGTGTTTAGAAATCTGTAAATAATATACAGGGCTGTACAAAATTATTCGAGCACATTTCCGTAAATTAACGGAAATTGCTGAAAGTGAATTTTTGACTGTGTTATACGTTTAGTAACTAAGCTAAATTTTAGAAAACTGTGTATGGTATATACAGATATATTGGTCATGTGCAGGATACACAAAATAATTCTATTACCTTTCCGACTATGAATAATTGCTGAAATTTGGTTTTCAAATATGTTATATGTGTTAGGATCTTAAACCTTTTTAAAAGGTGAATTTTTTCGTTACAATATTCAAGAAGTGTTGAAAAGTGTTTCATAACCTATGCTTGACGCAAGATTTTTCTTTCTTATTTTAATTTCTTACAGATACATGTTATTTGGGTAATAAAAAGTAAACCGATAAATTGTGAACTGGATAAGGGATCAGGTATATAATCTGAGAAATCAAAGAAACAGAGATAAAAAAAAAGAGAGAGAAAATTCTGCTGACAGATATTGGATGTATGTTGTAACTTCGCCGTTCGTTGATTACGATAGACTTTGACAGGAAAAAGAAACTATCAGCAGCGGGAATAAAACATTCTAGAGTAGAGAACAATACGTTATATTAAATTTCACGAAAAAAAAAAAAGAAACAAGCAAAAAAGAAAAGAAAGGAAAGAGAGAAAAAATTGGAGAAAAATTGCTTTTTCTGCCTACAGATATTGGATATATGTTGTAACTTCGCAGTACGTTGATTAAGATAGACTTTGACAGGAAAAAGAAACAATCAACAGCTGAAATAAAACATTCTAGAGTAGAGAACAATACGTTATAGTAAATTTCACGAACAAAACAAAGAAACAAACAAAAAAGAAAAGAAAGAAAATATTTGAGAAAAATGGCTTTTTCTGCCGACAGATATTGGATATATGTTGTAAATTCGTAGTACGTTGAATAAGATAGACTTTGACAGGAAAAACAAACAACCAACAGCGGAAGAATAATACGTTATAGAAAGATTCAGAAACAAAACAACAAAAAAAAAAAAAAAAAAGAGAGAGAGAGAGAAAAAAAAGACAGAAAGAAAGAGAGAGAGAAAAAAAATGAAGTAAAATGGCTTTTTCTGCCGACAAATATTGGATATATTTTGTAAATTCGTAGTACGTTGATTAAGATAGACTTTGACAGTAAAAAGAAACAACCAACAGCGGAAGAATAATACGTTATAGGAAAATTCACAAACAAAACAACAACAACAACAAAAAAGAGAGAGAGAGAGAGAGAAAAAAACAGAAAGAAAGAGAGAGAGAGAAAAAAAATGAAGTAAAATGGCTTTTTCTGCCGACAAATATTGGATATATGTTGTAAATTCGTAGTACGTTGATTAAGATAGACTTTGACAGTAAAAAGAAACAACCAACAGCGGAAGAATAATACGTTATAGGAAAATTCACAAACAAAACAACAACAACAACAACAAAAAAAAAAAAAAAAAAAAAAAGAGAGACACAGAGAAAAAAAGACAGAAAGAAAGAGAGAGAGAGAAAAAAATGAAGTAAAATGGCTTTTTCTGCCGACAAATATTGGATATATGTTGTAAATTCGTAGTACGTTGAATAAGATAGACTTTGACAGTAAAAAGAAACAACCAACAGCGGAAGAATAATACGTTATAGGAAAATTCACAAACAAAACAACAACAAAAAAAAAAAAAAAAAAAAAAAAAAGAGAGGGAGAGGGAGTGAAAAAAAAAAGGCAGAAAGAAAGAGAGAGAGAAAAAAAAATGAAGTAAAATGGCTTTTTCTGCCGGCAAATATTGGATATATGTTGTAAATTCGTAGTACGTTGATTAAGATAGACTTTGACAGTAAAAAGAAATAACCAACAGCGGAAGAATAATACGTTATAGGAAAATTCACAAACAAAACAACAACAACAAAAAAAAGAGAGAGAGAGAGAAAAAAAAAGACAGAAAGAAAGAGAGAGAGAAAAAAAAATGAAGTAAAATGGCTTTTTCTGCCGACAAATATTGGATATATGTTGTAAATTCGTAGTACGTTGATTAAGATAGACTTTGACAGTAAAAAGAAACAACCAACAGCGGAAGAATAATACGTTATAGGAAAATTCACAAACAAAACAACAACAAAAAAAAAAAAAAAAAAAAAAAAAAAGAGAGAGAGAGAGAGAGAAAAAGACAGAAAGAAAGAGAGAGAGAGAAAAAAAATGAAGTAAAATGGCTTTTTCTGCCGACAAATATTGGATATATGTTGTAAATTCGTAGTACGTTGATTGAGATAGACTTTGACAGTAAAAAGAAACAACCAACTGCGGAAGAATAATACGTTATAGGAAAATTCACAAAGAAAACAACAACAAAAAAAAAAAAAAAAAGAGAGAGAGAGAAAAAGAGAGAGAGAGAAAAAGAGAGAGAGAGAAAAAGACAGAAAGAAAGAGAGAGAGAGAAAAAAATGAAGTAAAATGGCTTTTTCTGCCGACAAATATTGGATATATGTTGTAAATTCGTAGTACGTTGATTAAGATAGACTTTGACAGTAAAAAGAAACAACCAACAGTGGAAGAATAATACGTTATAGGAAAATTCACAAACAAAACAACAACAAAAAAAAAAAAAAAAAAAAAAAAAGAGAGAGAGAGAGAGAGAGAGAGAAAAGACAGAAAGAAAGAGAGAGAGAGAGAAAAAAGACAGAAAGAAAGAGAGAGAGAAAAAAATGAAGTAAAATGGCTTTTTCTGCCGACAAATATTGGATATATGTTGTAAATTCGTAGTACGTTGATTAAAATAGACTTTGACAGTAAAAAGAAACAACCAACAGCGGAAGAATAATACGTTATAGGAAAATTCACAAACAAAACAACAAAAAAAAAAAAAAAAAAAAAAAGAGAGAGAGAGAGAGAGAGAGAAAAAAAGCAGAAAGAAAGAGAGAGAGAAAAAAAAATGATGTAAAATGGCTTTTTCTGCCGACAAATATTGGATATATGTTGTAAATTCGTAGTACGTTGATTGAGATAGGCTTTGACAGGAAAAAGAAACAACCAACAGCGGAAGAATAATACGTTATAGAAAAATTCACAAACAAAACAACAACAACAACAAAAAAAAAAAAAAAAAAAAAAAAAAAAGAGAGAGAGAGAGAGAAAGGCAGAAAGAAAGAGAGAGAAAAAAATGAAGTAAAATGGCTTTTTCTGCCGACAAATATTGGATATATGTTGTAAATTCGTAGTACGTTGATTAAGATGGACTTTGACAGTAAAAAGAAACAACCAACAGCGGAAGAATAATACGTTATAGGAAAATTCACAAACAAAACAACAACAAAAATAGAAAAAAAAAAGACAGAAAGAAATAGAGAGAGAGAAGGAAAATGGCTTTTTCTGCCGACAGATATTGGATATATGTTGTAACTTCGTAGTATGTTGATTAAGATAGACTTTGACAGGAAAAAAAACAACCCACAGCGGGAGGAAAGCATTCTAGAGAGAAGAATAATACGTTATAGGAAAATTCACGAACAAAACAAGGAACATTAAATCAGCAATAATCCATGAACGATAAAGAATACGTAGGATGTACCCTCACTGCTTGATTATTCTGTTATTTGTCTTAACTTAAGATATTTCTAAAATATGCATATGAAATTAAATATAGCAAGGCCTAGTGTGTTCAGTGTATTTATGAGATTCAGTGTATTATTCCTTATTACCAATGGCAACTTTCCCGCACTATTATGTTTTGATTATATAAATTTCGGTTTTTTCAACCCACCCTAATATACAGTGTGTCCATTCTTTTAAAATTAAAAATTGCCAAGTTTGAATTGACACTTTGAATTAATAAAATTCAATGCATCATAACTCCGTAATTTTTGGTCCTACAAGAATGGACTTTTTATTGATTTGTTTGATAGAGTATAGGGAAAGTTTTTCTAAATATAACTTACAGACCAAGCGATGCATCATTTGAAGTTACAAACTTTAAAAAAAATAATTTTAATGAAAAATAAGAAATTAATTCAAAATTGAAAGGAATTATATACATTCCTTTCATTATTATATTTATCATATTTATTTTCATTATTATATTTCAAATATGAATTATTCCTTTAACGTAGATGAATTTCAAATATGAATTATTTCTTTCATTATTATATTTATCATATTATTTTCATTATTATATTTCATTTATAGATAGCATATATACAAGAGATTAAAATAAGTGCAGAGATTACAGAATAAAACAAATACATTTACCTAAAAAAAAAATCCTAAACCTCTTAAAATTTTAAAAGAAACAGAAATTGCAGCAGTTTTTTTTTCTTCTTAAATACACATTATTTGAGCAGTAGAAAAAAAATAAATTGTGACTTTCGAAATGCACCAGGTATATAATCTAAGAAATCGAATACTACAAGGAAAGAAAATTGAAGGAAAATGGCTTTTTCTGCCGACAGTTATTGGATATATGTTCTACCTTTGTAGTTCATTGATTAAGATAGACATTGACAGGAGGAAGGAACAAGCAACAAGCTTGATAAAAACATTCTAGAACATGAAAATTTATGAAAAAAACAAATGCATTATAAAAGTAAATAATTTATTTATCGTATAGATTGCAATGAATGTAACTCGTTGGTATCTATTATTTCTCGTAATTTTAAGATACTTTTCAGTATACAGATGAAGTTCAAAACATTGAAATTTACAGCAAAGTTTTTTTTTTTTTTAGGGTTTCGTTCATCTCACGAAACCCTATTACCCCCGCTCCGTTGTCTGTCCGTCACAGAGCCATTCTCAAAAAGTATGTAACTTACAGAGTTGAAACTTAATGTATAAATCTGAATAGCAGCTGTGCAGAGCTCAAAATATTAAAATTTGAAAAATTCGTATTATTTTAATAAATAGAGATAAAAAAACCAAAATTCTAACAGCCTTTTCCTATTAAATTGAAACATTTTTCGTTATAGCAGATGCCAAAGATTTAAAATCCACAATGAAATTCTTTCTACAATGATTAATTTTCTATCAGACGATTTTCACGTGAAAAATGAAAATGAAATAAAAAGTTTCACCAATTGAAAAAAAAGATAAATATGAAATAAAATTGATTGACGTCATAGTCGTAATAAAACGGAAAATGTCTAAGATTTCTCAATAATACAAGGAGTATGAGTATGTGTAAGTGGACAAAGCAGATTAATATCACGTCATTAGAGAATTAAAAAGAAAATCTGACGTCATATAGGAAGTTTAACTAATTTTTCAAACGTTTGAGAATAATACAAAGCGAGTATCAATATAAATAATAGAGAATAGTAAATATATGAGTTTGAGAAACATATTGATTCGTGATAAAAATCCGATTATGGAAATATTCGCATATTTTAACATTTTGAAGGTGTACAATTTGTTTAATTTTGAAATTATTTTTTTAAATATTGCATTTAGTCCGTATGACGGATATTATTATGACAGAATATAATAGCGGGCTTGGACCGCTATCCGGCTGGTTTAGATATTCGAAAAAAGGAAAAAATCGACCGGTAAATTTTTACTTTATAAAAAACGACTTTTTTTTGTTGTTGTTGCTAAATGAAATTTGTTTGAATTTATTAAAGAAAGGATAAAGTGTTTTGAAAGGAATATTAAACGAAACCCTTTCAGCGATCTTCGATCACACTTACCCACTTGTTTAGAATTCCCAATACCCAAGAACATTCTCTAATTTAAACATAAATTATACAAACTGAAAGAAATATAATTTTAAGAAAAAGTAAGAAATGAATTTGCAGATTGTTGAAAAAATTCTTAATGTATTGTTTTTAGTCAGTTAGAAGCTTGATAAAAACATTCTAGAGCAAAAAAATTACGAAAAAAAGCAAATATAATAATGTAATGCAAAAGTAAATAATTTATTTGTGATAAGAAATGTAGTGACTGTAACTGCGCTGGTTGATTTTTTTTTTATTACTTATCCATCATACGTAGTATAGGGTAAGTCTTGTAATTGTTTTGAAAATCGAAAAAAAATGACGGATTTACACGTTTCAGACACTGGAGATTTCGAAAAACATATTTTTAGAAAAAAAAAAATTGCCGTCATTCTGTCTGTGTGTATGTCTGTAAACGCTCTACCTCCCGAACAAATTGAGAAAGAGACTGGAAATTTGGTATGTACTTAATATGTAATAATGGGAAGAAACTTATTGAATTTCAGTAACCTCGATTATCCAGAACTATTTTTTTCGGGCTCTTGAAATATTCGTTTTGGTAAAAGGTATATAAAAATTTGAAAAGTAAATAATTTATTTATGATAAAGAATGAAGTGAATGTAGCTGCGCTGGTTGAGTTTTTATTATTATTTCTCATAAATTTTAAGATACTTTTCAGCATACAGGTGAAATTCAAAACATTGAGCACACTTAAGATTCATACACTGAAAAAAAAAATGTTGATTTTACAGTATAATACTAGCATCTCAGCTGCCAGTATGTAACTTTGCGGATGTTTATGCTTTATCTCAAGTTTTTAATCTTAAAAGTTCTTACAGCTTCTTTTGTTAGATACACATCTTAAAACTGATTATGAATTCAGGAATTGATTTAATGAATGACTAATAAATTGACTAGTTATCATAAATTTTATATTACACTTTAATTACTATAAATCTTCGTTTTTTATGAATATTTTCTTTGGCATAAGTTTAGCAACAAGGCTACGCCCAAATAAAGAGATTCATATTACAGTTTTATAATAGCTTTAAAATGAATTATTAATGAGAATTCTTTTAGCTACATGCTCAAATGTTAGGGCAGGAGTTAATATCAATACTTATAAAATTATTTTATGGGACGTGTCTGTCACAATATTATTTTGAACAAATTTGTGTACCTCAAAATTAATCTAAAAACATTAGCTTCTCGTATTATTGTATCATTTTTCAACTGCGTCACCATATTATTTTCTCAATACATTATTTTAAGACACGTGGTTATTTTAGAAAAAAATATTTATATTAAGCCTTACATTACCAATGTAATGTTAACTCAATACAGTCTTGTTCTAATTCATAACAGTTTTATTTGCGTTTGTCATGCACATAAATAAAGAAAATAAAGTATATTTCGGTATTATCTGAATTATTTTTAGTACTCTCGAGAAATTTCATCGTCGACACGAAACTTATATCTATGAAATGAACTTTTCAAAAGACAAAATAAGTATTGTAATTTGGTGAAACAAAATACCACGATCACTTAGGTGTATTGAAAGCTCCATTTCTTTTAGTGTATCTAAAGTTTGTAGCTGTATGTGATTTTGTGTTATCGGGGATGCAGACAGTCAATGAATGTAGCTCTTTCTGCGAATGAGTAACGAGTTTCTCCATGAAAAAAAGAAAATAAACAAGTTTTACATTTGTATGTTTAGTCAGTAACATAAAAAATACATCCCATAAAATTGAAACGCCAAATTGTCGCAGAGAAAAACGAAAATAGCCAAGATCAGATTAGGAATTATGACCTTTCATTTAAAACAAAATATGTATGGTAATCTGGTGAAACAAAATACCACGATCACGTAGATGTTGTGAAAACTCCATTTCTTTTAGTGTATCAAAAGTTTGTAACTGTATGTGATCTTGTGTTATCGTGGATGCAGACAGCCAATGAATGTAGCTCTTTCTGCGAATAAGTAACGAGTCTCTCCATGCAAAAAATAAATGAAAAAAGTTTTACAGTTGTATATTTAGTCAGTCACATAAAAAATACATCCCATAAAATTGAAACACCAAATTGTCGCAGAGAAAAACGAAAATAGCCAGGATCAGATTAGGAATTATGACCTTTCATTTAAGACAAAATATATCCCGTAATCTGGTGAAACAAAATTTCACGATCACGTAGGTGTATCGAAAGCTCCTTTTCTTTAGTGAATCAAAAGTTTGCAACTGTATGTCATCTGGCGTTGTCGTGGATGCAGACTGTCAGTGAATATATCTCTTTCTGCGAATGAGTAACGAGTCTCTCCATGCAAAAAAGAAAAGAAAAAAAGTTTTACAGTTGTATGTTTAGTTAATATATATAAAAAACACATCCCATAAAATTGAAATGTAAAATTGTCGCAGAGAAAAACGAAAATAGCCAAGATCAGATTAGCGTTGTCGTGGATGCAGACAGCCAATGGATGTAACTTTTTTCGGCGAATGGGTAATGAGTTTCCCAATGCAAAAACGAAGAAAAAAATTACAATTGTATGTTCAGTCAGTATATAAAAAAGTGCATCCCGTAAAATTCCAAATTGCCGCAGAGTAAATTGAAAATAGCCAGGATCAGATTAGGAATTATGACTTCTTTCAATTTATGTTTTTTTTTTAAATAAGCTTATGGGACCATCTTCTTACTGAAATCGTACCAAACTCTGAATTTTCAATACCAGCTCCCAATTTTGACATCATAATTTGATGTTTTGTTACATTTAACCTTCAGATGCAAAAAGAGAAGTCATTCAGCTAAATAGTTTAGTAATTATGAAGATTTAAATTAAAAGAAGCCGAAAGTTTCGCGTTGTTGAGTGGGAAAAAATATTATTTTTGTGAACCACTTTAATGTTTACGGCAAAATGATTAATTTTATTGGACGTGTTCAATTAACACATCTAATTACACGTAAGTAACTCACCGTATCTCTAAATATTATACATTATTTTACGATTCCATTTTCTATTACGTAAAATGCATATCAGCATTGAAATACAATCGCACAAATTATTCAACATAAAAATCAATAAAAATGCATTAAGAGATAAAGCTTTATTAAAATATTTTGAAATAGAATTAGCATTTTAAAATTCATCTCTAATAAAATGATTCGCAGAAAATTTAAATTAGTTGAGTTAAAACAATAAAAAAACCATAACAATTGTTATCACCACCATCGATATAGCAATTCAACGTCTATGGTGTATCGAATTTGTTTCACTCCTTTATACTTACGATAAAAGTAAGCTGCGCCGCAGACGCCCTGAGGGAGCGCCTTTCGCGTCAGACGACCACCGAACTCAAGTCCTGAGGGACTTATATCGCGCCAACAGGTTTATCTACCTGCGTCGCTTCGGCCGGTCAGGGACCGTCACCTACGGACCCTCTAACCTTGAACCCACGTGTCGACGACGTAGGCCGTTTCGATACGCGGTGAAACCACGGGGAGTCACCGCGAGACAGTTGGAGACCGGCCGGCGTCCCCCAACAGCTTCGGAGCTGGAAACCCAAAAGGGAACCAGGCCCTATGCCTTAAGTCGGGATGTTCCAACCCGTAGTTGCTCTACCACAATTCGAGGGAAAGTAATTTTTTTTTTATCAGATTTAAAAAAAATAAGTATCATTACCCAAGCTAAAATTAAAATTTTCAATAATAGAATATTTATTACATAACTTATTTTGAAAATATTTCTTTAGAAATTGGAATGTGCACTGTAATTACATCCGAATTAAAACGTACCTCTAAACATAAGTGATACATTTCTTTATGATTACATTTCCTATTTATCCAACGGTATTCGGAAAATTGATTTTTCAGTAAAATGCATATCAGCTTTAAAATCACGATCGTATAAATTATCCATCTTGAAAAATCAATAAAAAAACATTAAGAGATAAAGCTTTATTAATATTTTGAAATAACATTCGCATTTTAAAAAACATTTCTATTACAATGATTCGCAGGAAACTTAAATTAATTGAGTAAAAACAATAATAAACCATAACAATTTTCATTACCACCATCGATATAGCAATTCAACGTCTATGGTGTATCGGATTTGTTTCACTTTTTTATACTTACGGTAAGCAAAATATTCTAAAAAGTAATTTTTTTATCAGATTTTAAACAAATAAGTTTCATTACCCCAGATAAAATTAAAATTTTCAATAATAGAATATTTATTAGATAACTTATTTTGAAAATATTTCTGTAGAAATTGGAACGTGCATTGTAATTACATCCGAATTAAAACGTACCTCTAAACATAAGTGATACATTTCTTTATGATTACATTTCCTATTTGTCCAACAGCATTCGCAAAATTGATTTTTCAGTAAAATGCATATCAGCTTTGAAATTACGGTCGCATAAATTATCCATCTTGAAAAATCAATAAAAAAACATTAAGAGATAAAGCTTTATTGATATTTTGAGATAAAATTCGTATCATGAAACGCAACTTTAATAAAATTATTCGAGAAAGATTTAAATTAGTTGAATAGAAACAATAACAAATCTTAACAATTATTTTTTTATCCGGAAAAACCTCATTAGTTCATTTAATGATGAGTTTTTAAAAAATAATTTATTTGCCTCAGGTTACTAATTGGTTTGTTTTTTATATTGATTGTTCATAATCTAAAAGGAAAACGAATTATTAGTAAATGTTTAAAGAATATAACTAAATGATCCCTAAGGAACAGAAGATTTGAGAAAATAAATTAAATTGTATTTGCTATTCTTTATCCTTATAAATATAATGAGCAAAAATAATTGTAACAAGATTTTTTTTTTCTATGTTAGATCACTTTCATTATTTACTCAATATTTTGAAGATAAGGTTTCCCATAGACTTTTTATTTTTGTTATTGTACTAAATTAATTGTTTTTAATATCTTTATAATATTTTTTTTCCAGAAAATATAGGAAATAATAGTATGAAATACTTGCCACTGACAAATATGAAAACTGTCATTGCGCGGAAAAATAACATAAAAGGACTCGCTTTGTTATTATTGCTTTCGTACTAAATTAATTGTTTTTAATATCTTTATAATATTTTTTTTTCAGAAATTATAGGAAATAATAGTATGAAATACTTCACAAGCGTGTTGCCACTGACAAATACGACAACTGTCATTGCGCGGAAACTAACATAAAAGGACTAGCTTTGTTATTATTCCAGCTACATTTAGCTGCGCTGTTTCCTGCGCTACATTGGGATACATCCCAGGTACATTGTGCCGTGCAGTTTCCCGGCACACCGTACTATAATGAGCTGTAGTGTTTCTGAGTGCATCCAGGGAATGTTTACCGAATAGGCCCGTGAAGCCCGAGCTTACCCACTGAAATACAAAGGGGCCTCCAAATTTACTTTTCTAAACTAATTTTTAGGGAAAAAATTTCAATCAGAGTAAAAAATATATATTTTTTCTTAATTATAGCTATTAAATTTTCCCTCAGACTATTACCGACATATTTATACTCTATTTTTTTCTGTTGATATAATAAATGGTATAAAAACAGTGATTAAATGAAACTTATTTTCATTTCTCTTATGTTTTACATTTTAATTTCAAACATGCTAAAAATAATAGAAAATTTAATCTGTATAATTATTTTTTTTTATATTCATAAAGAGTGGAGAAATGACATAAAATATGGAGAATAGGTTATTAAAATAAAGAGGAAAGTAATTAGCATCCACTGATATCAAATTTCTGTTATAAAATACAAGCAAAATTGTATTGCAGCTAAGCATAAATTTACATCAAATATTTGTTTTCCCTGCACTGTTCTTAGCACTGGCAAATCCGGTAATTTGTAAAGCATAAAATATATTTTGAAGTTTAAATATTCGCATCTGTTCCATATGTGTAAATTCATTTCCAAAATTATTTTTTTATGTATAATTATGTATATAATAAAATGTTTTATAATTAGTTTAATATTAAAAGTGTTGTTTACACAAAATTTTGATGGTAAAATTTCAAATTGTTGAAGCATAATTGGTAGAGTGAAAGGGGGGGGGGCAATGTGACGTCGGGCTTCCCCTATTTCTAAGTCCTAAGCGAGCCCTGAGTGCATCATGGTGTTTTTCTAGAGCACAATACTTGTTTTCAAGTGCTCAGTGCTATTTTTCCAAGTGCGCCGTGCTCTTCTTCGAGCTCTATTTCTTTTTTACAAAATAAAATAAGCACTAGATATTCCACATATGTTATTCTTAAGAAGTAGATTATTATTTTAGACGATGTGACAGTTTGAGAAATTTCGACATTATTAAAAAATCATACGTTATTTTTTTTACAATATGTATATCTCGATTCGGCTATTTCTATTATTTATGTCCTTTCCATATGCGAGTCGATACTTTTTAAAAGCCATTTCACAGAGTTCCCTGCAAACGGGTACCACTGTATTACGTGTAGGTTTCGGAAACCTAAAAGACCAGTTCAACTTTTTTGCATGAATGTAGTTTTTCATTAGTTCTTTCACATTCTTCAAAGTTTGTTCGATTTCTGATTATTATTTTGCATCAGTGATCCCTATTTTTGTCTAAAGATTTAAGTAACTCATTCTAAAATACTTTTAAAAGTTAAATTAAACATTTTATTGCTGCATGGAAGGACATTGCAAATGATTTTTAGAAAATCTTTTGGTATTAGCAATCAATCATGACTGAATATTTTAATTTAATTAAGAAAAAGCCGATTTCATTTCTTACCGTTTACATTACCACCCCTATCAGAGATAATCACCAATAATATATCATCACCCCCTATTGGCAACCGGAGTAAATTTCATCCACTTCACCCTTTCAGCTGCTAGAGTTCACTACATTATTCAGTGCGGCAGCTGGCCTTTACCTCATAAATATACTTTATTCTCATTTCTGTCATCTCTTGGATGGTATGGGTTCATAGAAAAATAAATGATTGAATTTAGTATTGCATTCAAGGAAAAGTTTGCTGGGTTTTATATACGGATTAGAAGGTTTAATTGTTCCAATAATGATAATGTTAAATGAAAAAAAAAAAAAAGAAAAAAAGAAAAAGGTATTAGATATTAGATATTATTAAAAGCAATTTTTATTACTTTTTAATCATTTGAGACGTGACTTTTAAAAAATAAATTTCTTACTGCCGCGTCAGGATGAAAGTTAATCCCTTCTTGAAGAACCTCCTATATGGAATTTTTAATCATTTAGCGCCAGTATTTATATATAGCAATATGTGCTTAATTTAATAGCAGACTTTTTGTGACGAAAATTACTATTAAATTTTTTTTTATGCGGCGAAAATAACTATTCAAAATTAAACGATAAGATAAGTCAAGTATTTTAAAAACCCTATACGTTACTCTCGTTGTGAAGAGGTTGGTATTTTTAGCATTAGAAATTATTTAGCATGATTATTTTCCAATATTTATTTTCAATCCAAAATTATTTTATCGTGATGATTTTCAGATATTTATTTTAAAACCAGAGTTATATCAGCCTGATTAATTTCAAATATATATTTAATCATTCAAATCGATTATTTTTAGATACATATTTATTCATTCAAATGATTAATTTTAGATTTTATTTGAATTTATTAATCGAAATGACTTATTTTCAAATATATGCATACATATATATATATATATATATATATATATATATATATATACATATATATATTTCTTTATTTATTGATCGAAAATTTTAGTTTTAGGTATACATTATTAGTTTTATATTATTCATCTAACACTATTTCTGCATGACTATTTTTAGACATATTTTCATATTATTTCCGCATGATTATTTTAAGGCATACAAATATCACAATTAAAGTAAATGGAGAAAAACATTGAACAGTCTTAAAATTTATCTAACATAACTCATATTTCTTTCATTTTAATATGTATCGTAGTGTATATACAATACGAATATGTCTACATACAATACAAAAACAAAATAAAAATCCAAACGCAAGCCCAGTTTTAAAATGTGGTGACGATTAGCGTTGTTTGTACTAAAGTTACTTGTTTACAATTTTCTACATTACTTATGGTACTATTAATAAATATTTTTATTCATTAAAGTGCTATAATAATAATACTTTTGTTGTTTTTAAGGAATATGTACACATTCTTCGCTTGTCCAAATCTTGACATTTTCAATGCAAACTTCATACGTTTTATTTTTCCATTCCATTTGTCATGTTTTACATATCTTAAATATAAGTTTACACTGTTCTAAGTTAAAAATGCGTGTTAAATATGAGGTGAAATGTATTTTAGAGCTGTGCCAGTATTAGAGAAACATATTTTGAAAGTTGAATGAACATGCAATTATATCTAACTTAAGATTTTTTTTCAGTATAAAAATGGTAATATGGAAATTCATAACGACGCTTTAAAGCTTTCAAAAACCTCATAAAAAGGACGCGTACTCATAAGAGTATGCGCGACATGAAAAATATGACATTAAAAAATATATATTCTTAAAATTAACGCTTAAAATCAATTCTGAAAATTCTTGAGAACTAATGTTTCCAAAATGCATATACACGGATATGTATTTGCATATCAGTAAAAGCAAACTGAATCTACCACATATCATACTAAAATAATGTCACAAATTATCTAGGATATCCAAATTAGTGCTTAACAAGGTTTTCCCCGGTGAAAAGTATATCACAAATATCATACTTCAATTCATTGGTTACATTAAAGCCATTCTATTAAAAATCATGCCTACCTTTCAACATATTAGTCTCAAATTATAGTTAAGGACATGATTTCAACTGATATTATTCGATGTCACATCAATCAGCGCGTCCATGCATTGTTGAAATCCAGTTCCCTGTAGGCATCCTTCCGACTTTAGCCAGCATTCCCATTTGTCTTTTGTATTATATTGTTACATTTATATAGATTTTCTCACTAAATAACTGTAAAATATGAGTTGTATAACGAGCAAAATTGGTGAAATGATAAATGCCAGTGAAATAAAACTCAGTCCATTATGAAACAGTATAAAAGAAGTCATATGAGATGTATACGTGCACTCATGATATCAAATGAATGGTATTTTGGGGGAAGGGGGGGGGCATTTCAAAATTTAAATTAAATTTACAAAGTATAATTGTTTAAATATTTACAAATCATCTTTAGATATGAATACATTCACTCAATTGCGAACCTGAAGAGTCCGCAAATATCTAGCTCATATTGACTACTATAATAACATAAATAATTATTCATTATTTTCTAAACTAACTATGAGATTGAACCAGGTGAAAATAGCTTCGAGATATCCTCGCATTTCTATATCTCTATTTCATAAATTACATTAAAATATTTAATGTATTGCAGTAAAAGCATGTCTGACTGCCTCCTCCCCTGTAGTATATTTTATGCGGTGTTTATAATTATGTAGTATTGATAAATAAATAGTGAATCTCCAAAATTAGCCACCACCACCATCACCCGAAAAAGAAATCTATTTCTCTACTTTTGCCCTAGAGGTGACAAAATTTAAAATCTTTAAAACTTTGTATTTATTTATTTATTTATTTATTTTGTAGGAATAAATATATAACTATCTAAATCTCTCCACCCATTCCGGACTTACAGTTATTTACTTTTGGTCCTCTCTTCCCCAGTTTCCAAAGTTGAAAATATTTAAAATTCGATTAAAAAACTGCCCTATTTGTTACTTTTTGGCTACAGTAAATAAATAATCAACCATCTAAATCCATCTCCCCCCCCCCCCCACAAAAATAAATAAATAAAATAAAATAAAATAAAAATAAGTGGGTATTTCTAGACATGGGAGAGAAGCAAGACTTTACCTCTCTCTTTTTCAGTTAGGCCTTTTTCTCACCAGTGAACATGTATTGTAGAAATTATATGTGATTCAAAGAACCGGTTTGTTGTTTACATGTGATCAGTTGGCGGTATTTGGCGAAATTATTCAATCCTGATCTATTCTTCTAGGCATTTATAGACACTTTATTCCGCCTATTTTCATTTATATGAAATCTAAATATCGCAAATCCATTCTTTGTTAGATAAGAACAGTTTTCTGCCGAACAACCATCCATTTCTAGAGAATTTTATAACACGATAATCATTCAAACCAGGGTCTGTTTACTGAATAGGCCCGCAAAGCCCAAGCTTACCCACTGAAATACAAAGGGGCCCCCAAATTTATTTTTCAAAACTGATTTTCAGTGTAAAAAAAGGTATTATTTTCTAAATTTTCCCTCAGACTATTACTGACACATTTATATACTATTTTTTTTTCTGTTGATATAATAAATGGTATAAAAACAGTGATTAAATGCAACTTATTTAAATTTTCCTTATGCTTTACATTTTAATTTCAAACGTGCTAAAAATAACAGAAATTTTAATCTGTATAATTATATTTTGTTTATATTCATAAAGAGTGAAGAAATGATATAAAACATGGAGAATAGGTTATTTAAATAAAGGGAAAAGTAATTAGCATTCAGATGATACCAAATTTCTGTTTATAAAATAGAAGCAAAATTGTGTTGCATCCAAGCATAAATTTACGTCAAATATTTGTTGTCCCTGCACTGTTCTTAGCACTAGCAAATCTTTCAATTTGTAAATCATAAAATACATTTTGAATTTCAAATATTCGCATCTGTTCCATATTTGTAAATTCATTTACAAAATTAA
This sequence comes from Maratus michaelseni, assembly GCA_963931845.1. Taxonomy (NCBI): domain Eukaryota; kingdom Metazoa; phylum Arthropoda; class Arachnida; order Araneae; family Salticidae; genus Maratus; species Maratus michaelseni. The sequence goes on along the minus strand of OZ007591.1, from coordinate 120,888,618 downwards.
TTTGTTATGTATAATTATGTATATAATAAAATATTTTTAATATATATATATATAGGTAGTTAGTTAGTTTTACTTTAATATTAAAAGCGCTGTTTACTCCACATTTTAATGGTAGAATTTCAAATTATTGAAGCATAATTGGTAGAGTAAAAGGGAGGCCCCCTTAGTGACGTCGGGCTTCCCCTACTTCTAAGTCTTAAGCGGGCCCTGATTCAAACGCTTCTACCCTTAAAGACAACAATAGCCAACAAGATGGTTGGTACGTCAGACTTTTTATAATAGCCCTACTCCCTAGTCTTCGATACTTCGTCATAAATAATACTTCTTTCGTAGTAAATAAGGTTTTGGTGAAAAAATAGCTGAACTTTCGGTTCATACCGAAATTATAAATGGATGTCATTATGGCATGCCTATAGAAGGAACTACGCACGCCATATAGTGTCTTCTGGAAATTCTTTATCCATATTATTTTTAATTCAAAAAGTATTGTGGAAAAAAAATCATTTAATAATAATCATAACTGTTCATACTTGCTAACAGTAACAAATAAAAAAATATATATGAATGAATTAAATATAATTATGTACTTTGAAGTCGGGATATGAATGACAAACTGTCTGTAAGAATTTATCATTATTATTTTATTACTTATTTATAATCTTTTTTTATACTTACATTTGTGTTTGCAAGAATAAATACATTTTTTTTCCAAAGAATGTTTCTATAATTTTATAAAAGATCATTTTTTCTCATTTAGTAATTTACTGGCGTTCTGTTCACAATCAACAACTCATAGTAATTGTACCTCTCATAGCCACTGTTTATACTGCTATATTTGAATTTGACCAAAAATCTTAATTAAATGCAATTCCACTTCTTTTAAGCAAGGAATTGAGTTTTTTTTTATGTTTAACATTGATTTTTATAAAAGTAAAGCATAGTCTTTTTTTTTTTCTAAAGTTTTCTACACTAATGTAATTTTTTTTCTTGCACTTATCTCTTACTAATATATTTTTTATACGCATCTCTATGTAATATGCGTCATTTTTCATTGTCATTGGGGGAGATGTTGAATGTGATTGAATCATCCGAATTAATGAAACAAAAATCACTTAATGGACAATAAATAAAAGCCTCATGAAATGTAGGCATGAGAGTGCGCTGCATAAATGATATGAATTATATAGCTATTTTTTAAAACTATTGTTAAAATTAAAGCATTGTGAAATGGGAATTTTGTGAAATGTAATTCTCCATTTGTAAATGAGTAAATTCGCTTAATTACGAAGAGAAAATAACCCAAGTTAGCCTATACTTACTACAAAAATAATATTTATTTTCGGTACTTTCGTGTTATAGTGGCCCCCAAGGATGAATCGCCCAGCGACCAAGCTTTATCACCACATTATAAAGCAGGTATATCATATTATAATAATATATGATGTAGATAGCATTTCGTGATCTATGCGGTCAAGTTATAGTTATATATGACGCATATAATCATGTATATATATATGACATGTTTATAAGACGTATATGATGTATAATGGCATATAAGACGTAAATAATACTTATATAGTAATGTATATGGCACATATATGAATGTTTGTAGTATATATATGCTTATATACTCGTATGATGCATATACAAGATTTTCGGTATCCTTGATGAAATCATTATTTTCAAACTAATGCTTTAACTAGATTTTTCTAAATGAAAATAATCCCAACAAATCATTAGACATCAATAATCACATTTCACTGGTCACATTAAAGAATTTAAACTATTGCAATTATATCAGTCCTCTCTCCTGAAAAAATGTGTCATTCTAATTTCATGACACATTAATCAATACGTCCAAGCATTGTTCAAATTCTATATTCAATGCATTATATTTATAGAAATACATTTACTTTCTTCCTAAATAGGCTAAAAGTGTTAATTGCTTAACGAGAAATTGTTGAAGGCGAGTGAATCGTAAGTGATATAGTGAAATGAAAACTTCAAAATTATGAAACAGTATCAAAGAAAGTCTCGTGACATGTACGAGTACTTGTACTCTTGAAAGTACGCAGTATGTATGGTGTAAAATATAAGTCATTTTTGGAAGAAAAAAAATATATAAATTAAAACTAACGCTTACAAAATATTATTACATAAGTATGTATTTGCATATGCGTAAATTTGCTGAATTACAGTATGAAAATATTTACCAAATATTTAGTACTAAATCAGGAAATATTCTGCATTCCCAATATAATGCATTAACCAGGTTAACAGAATTCAAACAAATGTTCAAAGTTCAAAATTAACATTCCGCCGTTCACGTTAAGTTATTTAAACAGTTGCAATTATAGCAGGTCACCTTTCTAAAATATTCGTCCCTATAATTCTATGTCACATCAATCAACGAATCCATGCACTGTTGAAATTCAGTTCTCTGTGGATATTCTTCAAATAAACGATTTTAAATCGCTCTTATGTATTGATCCTATGTATTATAGTTATAGAAATTTATTTGTTTTCTTCCTAAATAACCTAAAAATGTCAGTTGTTTAACGAGAAATTGTTAGAGGTGAGTGAATCATAAGTGACAGCCAAATCAAAACCTCCCAATTATGAATCAGTATCAAAGAAAGTGTCATGACATATACGGGTTACTTGTACAGATGAAAGTACGCTGAGTGCATGATACAAAATGTACGTCATTTTTGGAGGAGAAAACGGTATAAAAATTTAAACTAAGGTTTACAAAATATTAGTATATTAGATATGTATGCATATGAGTAAATTTTCTGAATTACAACCTGAACATTTTTACCACATAGTATTTAGTACACTAAATTAATATCAGAAAATATTCTGTACAAGCTGAGTCACCGGACGTTGCCTAGGCCCGTCGTAAAATAGCACGAAGCGCGAAAAAAAACTAAAAATCACATGTAAAATTCACGAAAAATTCGAAAATTGTTGTACGAAATACGAATAAACTTTACTGAAAAGAGGACAGAATTTTTTATATTGGGATAAAATATTACAGCCAGATTCCTTTACTAATGTGAAAATATCGCCTCAAATTGCAAAAACCATGGAAAAAATAGCTTAAAATTAAAAAATCGCAGGGAGCAGATTTTATTACGGTGTGCTAAAAGATTGTAACAGAAATTCATTCACGAATGTCAAACAATTCGCGCGAAACTCAAGAAAATGCTAAAAATCTCATTGAAAACCACATATGACAAAAAATCGCCACGAATCGCAAGCACGGAAAAAATTTACTATATTAGGATAAAAGTTTCAAATCGAATTCCTGTTTCAAATGTGTTTTAACGTGATGCGAGTGCACTATGTCAAAATCCATTCGTATGATACCTCATTCATTGTTGTGAGTTTTGTATGTATCCATAAACTTGATGTTGACATCAGAATTAATATATATGATTATCAATTCGCTTTCTAACTAGTGCTTTAACTAGTGCTTGTCGCAAGTGAGAAGATTTCCAACAAACTGTCAGACTTCAACAGTCACATCCATAGGTCACAATAAAATATTTAAACCGTTGCCATTAGGGCGCCTGTCTCCTAAAAACTTCGTGACGAATTATAACTAAGCACATGATGACACCTGAAATAATTCGATGTCACATCAATCAACGTCGATGTTCTGTTGAAACTCAGTTCTCTCTGGGTATTCTTCCTATAAATAACCTTAGCCAGCATCCCTAATCGTCCACTATATTATATTTACACAATTGCATTAAATTACCATCTAAATCAGTTAAAATGTAAAATGTTTCAGGAGCAAACCTGTTCAAGGTAAGTGAATCCTTGATGCTACGAAAGTGAAAAACATCTATTTTTGAAAAAAAAAAAAAAAAAAAAAAAAAAAAATTAAAGAAGCCGGCAAATATATGAATGTGCTCAAGAAAGTATGCAGAACACCTTATATACAATATCACATTTTAAAATATTATTTTCAAAATTATAATTGAGGTTATTTAAAAAATACGTTTATTTAAATATACATGCAGAAATGAGTAAAATCTTACGACCTAAAAATATGCACATATTTGCTGCTGCATTAATATAAGTTATTCGTTCATATTCAAACTAATGCATTAACTATATTGTCCCATGTGGAAAGTATTCCAACAAATCATCAAACTTCAATAATCGCATTCATAGGTCACAATAAAATATTTAAACCGTAGCCTTAATAGGACGCCTTTCTCCTAAAAATTTCGACAGGAATTATAGTTAAGCACATGGTGACAGCTTCAATAATTCGATGTCACATCAATCAACGTCGATGCTTTGTTGAAACTCAGTTCCCTCTGGGCATTCTTCCAATAACCGACCTTAGCCAGCATCCCTATTTGTCCCCTGTTGGCTATAATTTGGGGGAGTGTGGGTGATAAAGTGATTGGTTCCGTTTCAAGCGTGTTATAGTATGGGGTGGGAATTTGCAAATGCGGTACATTTTTCTAAATCTAATTTTTTTTTACCGTGATGGAGAAATATATTGGTTGGTTGAGTTTCTGGATAATATTCTACATTTTCTAGAGGGGAGATTTTTTTTTTTTTTTTTTTTTTTTTTTTTTTTTTTTTTTTGTACGAACTAGTTGTGTTTTGTGATGTTGTATTGCAGTTACCAACAGACTTTTAATCAACTTTCTTTTTAAGAAACCATAATGTATGATTGCTGAGGAGGTATCTTTAAAAATAAGTTAAATAAAAATTTATTTTGAATAAAGAGTTAAATATATATATAAATAAGATGGAATTGCAAAAGATAGGGAAAAAAAAGTCTTAAAAATTAGTTTAAGATAGAATTTTGTTAAAAACTGGTTCAGTTTTAATACGATTTGTTATATTTCTTAAAAAGAAAAACATCGAAAGCATAAATGTTATGAAAATGCTAAACAAAATTCAAGTTTTATACAGATTTCTCTTCAAATTTGTTTTAACGACAGGAAACTGCTTGTTTCATTCAATAACCGTCTTTTTTTCCACTTACTTGATATTTAAGTTTTTCATTTAGTGACATTTTGTTTGTTTTTTCTTTGATTAACAGCGCGTCAAATATTTCGCGGTTAACCGAAAACAACAAATCTTTCTTTATTAGCGGTAACGTATAGTGGCAAGAACGCAGATTATCACTCCTGAATCCTTAAAAAAGAGGCAAAATATCACTCCTGATTAGATTTTTTTTTTTCAACTACAAAATACACCTTTTTTCTTTGCAAACGTTCACTAGTTGCAGGAAATGTGACCGACATTTGCAAATTTATCATAACAGATGTTTGAAAACAAATAAAAGTCGGAAAAGCAGCTGAAATTATGAATTTATTAAAGTAAAAATTGATAAGGCAGTCATAACTCAATTAAAACGGCAATTTTGAAACAGAAGAACAACGAAAGCAACTTGATAGAATAAAGAATAAATGAAATTTTGTGAAGTACACCCATGGATGTATTATATATATATTTATAATACATCCATGAGTACACCTACAGTTATAACTTTTCAAAACTGCATTTATATGCATGCTAAGCAATGCTGTCTACGAGAGTCGTAAATCTTTACGGCTACCCATTCTTCTCCTAAGGGCTGTGGTCATCAAAAAGAAAAGAAAAGGGAGTCTCAACAAAAGAAAGAGGCGGTGACCGATCTGTCCCCTGCTGACCTCTGAACTTTAGACATGCTAAGAAAGTCATAAAACATCAAAGATAGCTAATTAACACAATAGACGTCCCGATCAGGAGAAATGTAGTCTGGACGCTGCTAAAACCAGATGTACGGGCTTGAACTCCAAAAATGTAAGATATGATATTAATGGTTTGAGAAATAAATCTTGAAAGTTTTCTTTTTCTTCTTTTTTCTCAAATTTAAATATTAACGCATTAATCAAATGGTTTATATTATTTGAAAGTGCATCTTTAGTTCTACAAGTGAGTGTATTTCGAATTTTTATTTTATTGGTTTACGTGTATTTGTAGATCATTAAACTAGAATAGCAAGTGGACAAAAACTGAACACTTCCGACAACTCGGTAATTTGCTGTTTGCATTCTCCATACTGTCCAGACTTGGCGTCGTCAGATTTTCATCTGTTTCGTTCATTGTCATCTGTTCGTTCTTTGCGCAGTATACTCAGAGGAATAATCTACTTGTGATCTACTGTTGTTTATTGTAAGGTATAAGTGTAATATTGTAAGGCAGTATATCGTTCAATAATAGAGCAGAATTGAGGGCTTGGTTGGAAGAATTCTTTGAGTCTCAATCGGGAGATTTCTATCACCGAGGCATGAGAAAACTTACTGAAAGGTCGAAGGAAGTTGTAAACAACAACGAAGAGTATATATTGAATAATTTGTTGTAATACTTTTGTTTAAAACAAATTTTGAAAACAAAAATAACGATCATGAATATTTCCCCAATCCAATATGTTATATGTAACAAGAAAAAAAAAAAAAATACAATTAGCATTTAGAAACCATATTTGTATAGTTGTAAAAAATTGTGATAAGTTTTGTTTTCTAATATTCGTGATTGGAAGGTCAATAATAATAATAATAATAATAATAATAATAATAATAATAATGGACATATGATGCTTTTAATTTTAGGAAGTAAATATTCTTTTCCTATTTGCTTACATTGGTTAGCATGTTAGCAACAGAGTTCCTCATTCAGAGATCCGTTTTTATTATTTATAAAGTCATCACTCAGATAGTTTGAAAACACGAATACTGAGTAAGTCCAACCAAACATATTGAAAACTTTTATTATTATATATATTTAATTAAATATTCCCGTACAAAATATATTACATTTATTTTTTTATTTTAAATATATTTATCGATTTTCATGAACATCACACCGAATGATTCAAGTTTGAGGAACAGAAGTTACTTCCAATTACAAAAAGTATGCTAATTAAAAATAACTTTCAGATACAGTATTTGTTTTACAAGGGGCTGTTTACATATTAAAATATGAAATGTCTAACAAAGATATTAAAAAGTCCCATTCTAAACTTACAGTCTAAAACTTACCGAGTTGTAGTTTTGATATATTAAATCGTATGTAAGGTAAAGCCAGGAGAGATGGCGCGGTCGGAGAGATTGCGCACATAGAGGTTCGGGGGAGACGGATTAGAGTGAGCACGCAGCGACTCCATGAAGTTATACAACAGCAGTAGTGGAGTGTCTACTTGAAAGTGCACATTGATTGTTTTGAGTGTCTAAGATAAAGCATTGCTATTTTGTTTTGTTTTCCCAAAGTAAGTGCTTGAATTTTCATACCTATTCATCAGAATTTCTATACAATGTCAGTAGTACAAAATATTTTAAACCTAAACGATTTCTCATAGGCTACTAATCTAGACTAACAATGTAAACATCAACGGTTCGTTTTATTAGCGGTCATGTTTATAAAAAAGGCCGCGCAATCTCTCCTACCGAAATTGGAGAGTTTGTGCATCTGCTACTTAGGAGAGATGGCGCATTGTTTCCATTAGTTTCTATGCTAGGAGAGATTACGCAGCTTATTGGTAAATTTGCATAAAAAATGAAAATTTAAAATGAACTAATTTTAAGTATTAAGTAATTTAAGTAAGTTTCTTTGTTATCAAGTAACTTAATGTTATTTTGTAATCTTATCTGGACTTGCTTTTTCTGATTCTTTAATTTTTTCCCCCTTAATTAAAATTTTTTAATCGTTTTTAAAATTATTTCCTTTGTCTGATTCTTTAATCATTAGGTTGAAATATTCACTCCTAATACAATAATATTTGTTCAAAAAAACCTTACAACAATGTCATTTAAGTGTAATTTATATTGTTAACAATTTAATTGTAGTTATTATTAGTAGCAATCTCTCCTACCCATGTGCGCAATCACACTGTAAAAAAAAATTCGGAAAAGTTTCCGGTAGGAATAGGATTTCCAATTGCCCGTATAGGACAGGAAACTTTTCCGAACCAACACGGAAAAAAAAACGAAAAAAAACGAAAGTTTTTCTTTCCGTCAGGAAACTTTTCCTGTTTGATTCAGAAACTAATCTTTAGACACAGAATAAATTCCTGGGTCTTACGGAAATCTTTCCATTCACATAAAGAAACGTTTAGGTAGAACTGTAAAATAGACAGAAAGTATTCCGTTTTAAAAAGGAAAACTTTCCATTCACACTAAGAAACGTTTAGGTAGAACTGTAGAATAGACAGAAAGTATTCCGTTTTAAAAAGGAAAACTTTCCATTCACACTAAGAAATGTCTTGGTAGAACGGTAGAATAGACAGAAAGTATTCCGTTTTAAAAAGGAAACTTTTCCGAATCAGTCAGTAAACTAATCATGAAAAAATTAAAAATTCCTGTGTAGAATAGAAACTTTTTCTTTGCTTTACGGAATTTTTTTTCATTATGATCGGAAAATTTTCTGCATTGTAAAGAAACTTTTGTTTTAAAGAGTAGGAACATTAACAGATGAAAATATTGCTTTTGGACACTGTTTTGATATCCTTTTATCTCAATTAAATATTATTAAGAACTTTTTTGAATACATACACACATTTTTAAGTATTTGTTATCATAAAATGCATTACATGTAATGCATTTTATGATAACAAAATACTTAAAATGTATGTATGTATTCAAAAAAGTTCTTAATAATATTTAACTGAGATAAAAGGAAATCAAAATAGTGTCCAAAAGCAATATTTTCATCTGTTATTGGTCCTACTCTTTATAACAAAAGTTTCTTTACAATACAGAATCAGCTTGAAATTTTATTTATTTGTTACAAGTATACTGATACGTTTAGCTCATGAGTATTTACATTTTTTTTAAATAAGTATTTTATACAAAGAATGCTAGAGAAGTATCTTTATAAATAAGGAGAAGTAATTCTCGTAAAAGAAAAGTGTATAAATAAATAAAAAGTACACAATGAAATGGATTTTATGTTCATAAAATACATAATATACTTTTATTTTCTTTAGAATATGTGTATATGTTTCCTAGGAAAAAAAAAAAAAAAAAACATAATATATTTTAAGCGATATAAAAGAAAATCCAAATAGTGTCCAAAACAAACCTTTTCATCTGTTTGTTGTCTTTATAGCAAAGTGGACTGTACAGAGATGCCAGCTTATTAGTGCCAGAATATACATAGGTGTAGCCAGTGGTGAAGTGTGTGTGGGAGATAATTGCCCCAGGCACTAAATATTTAGGTGATGCCAAAAAACTGTTAAATAATATATTAAAAACGGAACAAAATATTTTCAATTTGGACTGGATATTTAAAACCCACACTTATGTCATTGGGTGTAGCACAAGTGTATGACGTGTTGCATGCGTATGAAGTGTATGCAACTAACATTGAAGTTTTATTGGTACTGGAAAGACTTTCTATTGCTGTATATCCAAAACAAAGGACATACAAAACACTTTTTAATCACAATAGTGACGTACACTTTTTCTCAAAGATACCAAAAGGGAAGTCACTTGGTCAAAATGTTTAAGAATTATGAAGTTTAAAGTTTGGAACTCCTAATGTTAAACAGCTGGTGGAGTTTTTTTTATATAATTCAATACTTGACGTAATAATTTTATATTCGTATATTTTATTTGAAGCTTTTCGAAATCTATTTTGGTTAAAAAATTATAGATTATGGTTTATTTTATGGTTTAATTTATAAAAAAAATGTATTTTTAAATTAATTAAAAAATTAATTTTAATAGAAATAGATTTCTAAAAACTTCAAATATGCAAATCAAAAATCACAGCTGATTCCGCTAAGTAGTTTTTAAGTTATGCTTAAAACACTACCCACATTACAGTCTGATTTGCAACGATTACAGATTAGGAGTTACAAACTTTAAATTTTCATAATTTCAAAACTACTTGACTGAGTGAATTCCAGTTTGTTATCATAGGGCAACATTTACTGAAAAAAAAAAAAAAAAAAAAAAAAAAAAAACATGATGCCCCAATTAGATGTATCTATTGAATTTGCTACAATTTCGGCATGAATATGACCCTCTAAGCTTATTTTTTTCAACATTAAATTAAAAAAGACAGTTTCCAGAAGAACAACTTTGTTTTTTACTGTGACAGTTTGGAGATTAAATGTTCTTTTTTGTCCCCAAATACACCCTGCGCATATATTTCAAATTTGTCACTTTTTATACCCAATTTGTGTCACAGAGACACTTTCCAATTAGGAACATTGCTGCACCTAACTATTATAACCCAATTTGGGTGCTTTTCTGCTCTATTACACACACAAAAAAAAAAAAATCCAGAAACTATTTTATAAATTTTGAAAATTTATATAGAGCAGCATTGAAACTTTAATTTTTTATCTTTTATGTGGAAGGTAATTTTTTTCTCCTGTCTAAATTAAAAACGCCATAAAATAATAATAATAATAAAGTAAATCTAAAAACTTTTGAAGTCATGTAAATTATAAGAATATACAGAATTCAGCTAACCCTAATAAATACGTTGATGATAAACAATTTTCAGAAGCCATACAATTTGAAAATGTACAAGACTTTGAACTTGAAGCTCAACTGAAAATTACATAACAAAAAGGCTCAGTAAATGAAAATCATTTTTTGTTAAAATTTAAATCAGCTATTTTTTTTTAAATTCAAAATACAATTTTAAAATTACGCGTTTTAAAGTAAAATAACCTTTACTAAATCATTAAAATTAATAATTAGAAAAGCTCATTTAAATTTATTTGAAATTAAAAATATATAGAGAAACTCATTCACTTGTTTAATTTGAAATATTTTAATCATATAAACAGTTAAAAATATAGTTAAAAAATGGAGCAACAGAAAATGATATAATTTGAAAATTTGAATTCTCTTTTACTTTTGAAAACATGAAATAAAGTAAACAAATTGTCTTGTGTTATATATCACTTATTTACACTAACTGCAATTTAACAATATACTTTTTATTGACCTATTCTGTATAAAATATATACCACCTTAAATTACCCCTTTGATAAAATAAAAAGAATATAAACTCTTCATTACTAAAAGCTAAATCTTTTTGTTTTGACCAAATTTCTCGATTAAAAATCTTAAAATATAAAAGATAATGTAAGAATTTTATTCAGAAAAAAAAAATCAAATTTTAAGCATTCTATTCTAGATCTGGATTATATACAGTATTCCTTTAAATATACCTATTCCAGATTATATACACTACTCTGAAATACATACACTAATTCATTTAATGAAGTTGGAGCATATATTAAAAATACTTAAGATAATTATGATTATCTGGGTATAAATTTCAATGGATCTGAAAAAATTATTCTTTGTTATTAAAATGTTTGAAAAGAAACACCAATTTTCCAGCTTTATGAGTTCTTTATAAGCAATTACAGAGTTTGCAGTGAATTAAAGTTTGATTTTTTTTAAATTTAAAATAAAAGATACTTTTAAATCAGGTGTTTGATTTTTTAAAGATTTTAAAACTTTAGTTGTTTATTAGTTTACATTTATAAGTAATTAAAATTATATTAAAAAAATATATATAAACATTTCAGAGTATTACTAACCATGGAATCTTTATTTTCCGAGTCTTTCCATAAATAAATTACATTGGAATATCGAACCATTTGTTATTTACATGTGCACAATGAAGTCATGAGATATCAACATAAATAACAATAAATATACTTTTGATTGACCTATATTTATTTATTCTAACGTTTTACAAATCCTCGCAGAAACTCCCCATGTTTTTGTATTAAAAAATTCACATAAGATTTGTACACATTTTTTTAACAAATAAATTTATGCTTTAATCTTTTAACATTTCTTAGCTGAGATTCTCTATTTTTAAATTAGAATTTTTATTTTTAAGTGTGATATTTGATTTAAATAAAATTCAAAAAGCAAGGATTTTGAGTGTTGTCTCCCCCAGTCCTTAAATTTACAATGTATTGTTGTCAAAAATAATATTTTAATGAAATATCTTAACCTAAATTTGAAAAAAAAAGTGTATTTAAATAAATCAGGATTGAAATCCAGTTGATTTAAATCAATGAACTCTGATTAAAAATTGTTAGACTACACAAGTGTTATTTAGCAATTATTTAATTTAAATTGAGATTATAGTGCTGAAATATAATTTCAATTATTGATCTTAATATTTTAAGATTTCTGAACTTTCTGTATTATAACCGATTAGATAACGTTGAAGAAATTGGCAATGAAACTATGCTTAGATTTCAAAAGATACCAAAATTTACCAAATGCTGTAAAAAAAAGTAATTAAAAAAAATTTCTTTCCACAATCATGTACTTGCATACAATATTTTAACAAAAGATTATATTGAAGTAAAAGTTATAACACCAATCTGGTGAATCAGCTAAATAAACTTATCAAAAGCCAATTTGAGAACTTAAAACCTGCATTTTATTTTGAAGAAATAAAATAAGGACTTGTGAATAATACTTATAAACTCTTTACAAATGAAAAAAGCAAAAATATGGAATATATAAGCACTTACTTACAGGGAAGTCCAGTTGCCAGTAAATATATATATATATATATATTAAATATAAATTAAAAGATACTTTAAGATACTTAAAGATACTTTAAAAAAATATTTAAAAATTAAGGAAATTTTAAAAAATGTACACTACCAGTATTGGACATCTGTTTCCTGCTGGTGAAAGCTATATTTTGATAATTGTATAAGGGAATTTATCACCTCTTTAAAATTTCCGTAGGTTACCATGGGATTTCACAATCAGCATTAAAGGGGAAAAAATGATGCCACAGGAATATAGTAGAAAAACGTGATAATTTTAGAAAATGTAACAAATAGAGATTTAGCAGACTATCAAATATTCGGCTGAGTACTAACTTTTTAAAAAGTATATTGATTACAAATTTTTTTTTATCATGATTAATAACAAAGAAATAAATGTTTGTGAGTCTTTTATTCCTCAATGGCAGATCCCTTAATAGCAGAATATTAAAAATTGCAAATAATTCAGAAAAAATATCTATAAAATAAGAGTGAATTCAATAAAAAATCGGTCTTAGAAAATATGTATGTGCTATTTTTTTTTTTTTCACTTAAACTTATTAAAATAAATAAAGTGCATTTAATTTACACAAACATTAAATTGGTATTGACTAAATACCATTTTTTAAAAAATTTATAAATTACTCAATTTTTTCTGGCTAACAACAAAAGACAGAAAAAATAAAACAAACATTTATACTGAAAAATAAAATTTATTTTCAACAAAACTATAAATCAAAATGTTTTAATAAAACAAATTACAGCACTGTATTTATGCTATGTATGCTATTGGCTTTTATTCCTTTAGAATTGATGCAGTTAGAAAAAAAGCCTGCCTAGATTCCGGCCTGATAACAGTCTTAATTAAACACCCAGTAGGATGCTACAGCAACGAAATTGACTCAGTTGAACATTTCTCCGAAAAAAGTGTCACACCATCAACATACGAAAACACCTTGACGTCCTTTCTAACATCCTCATTCTCTATTAGGCAAGGATGATCTGTTATAGCTGTAAGGCGACATTGATCACTGCAGTATTATCCTGTAATAATAACAGTAATAATATTAATTTTTCTTATTGTACTAATTGCTAGTGACCATGTATATTTAAAAAGATAAAAAACAGCACAAGAGCAAAGAATGACTAAGGGGACACTTCGTCTTCAGCGATAAGTATTTTTAAGAACAAAATATTTGAAAATTTTCCTTTGAATAAAGAATTCAAAATTCATAAAAATTTTAAAAAATTTAAAAATTAAGGAAATTTTTTAAAATGTACTCTACCAGCATTGGACATCTGTTTCCTGCTGGTGAAAGCTATATTTTGATAATTGTATAACGGAATTTATCATTTCTTTAAAATTTACATAGGTTACTATGGGATTTCACAATCAGCATTAAAAGAAAAAAAATGGTGCCACAGGAATATAGTAGAAAAACATAACAATAATTTTACGATATGTAACAAATAGTGATTTAGCAGATTATCAAATATTCGGCTGGATACTAACTTTTTAAAAAGTATATTAATTAAAAAAATTTATATATATTAAATTGGAAATAAAATAATAAAAAGAAAAGTGCTCAGTCAAACTGATGGCATTGAGCTCACAGGCTATTCACACTATTTGCATATTATACTCTTATTTCAAAGAAAAAACACATTTATATAAATTAGAAGGGGGGGGGTCATTAGCTCCCCTATTTACATCCTGTATACTTAACCAATAAACGTCCAAATCTAATCAGGGAAGTGCCTTATCAAAATAAACCGGTATACAACATTTGCATCAAATTGGATAATTCGGCATGAAAAAACTATTTATCTAAATTAAAATGGACAATTAGTCCCTGTTCCCCCTTTATACTTAACCAAATGACCCCCCCCCCCCAAAAAAAAAAAAAAAAAAAAAAAAAAAAAAAACGAATCAGGGAAGCATCTTATCAGAATAAACCTATATAAAAATTTTGAAGCAAATCGGTTAGTTCTGCATGAAAAACCCATTTATCTAAATTAAGGGGAGGGAATTCGTCCCCGTTCCCTCCTTTATACTTAACAAATGAACCCCCAAAACTAATGCGGGAAACGCCTTATCACAATGAATCAATATACAAAATTTAAAGCAAACTAGATAATTTTGCATAAAAAACCCATTTATCTAACTTAAGGTGGATTAGCCACTCGTTGCACCCTTTATTCTTAACCAATAAACCCCCAAAATTAATCAGGGAAGTGCCTTATCACAATGAAAATATATACCAAATTTGAAGGAAATCGGATAATTCTGCACGAAAAACCTATTTATCTAAATTAGGGGGAGCATTAACCCCTTTTCCCCCCTTTTATACTTAACCAAAGAGCCCCCAAAGCTATTCAGGGAAGCGCCTAATCAGAATGAACTTATATACCAAATTTGACGCAAATCGGATAATTCTGCATGAAAAACCCATTTATCTAAATTAAGGAGGGGGGATTAGCCTCCAGTTACCCCCCTTTATACTTAACCGATGAACCTTCAAAACTAATCAGGAAAGAGCCTTATCACAATGAACCTCATACAATATCTGAAGAAAATTCGATAATTCTGCATGAAAAAACCATTTATCTAAGTTAGGGGGGATTAGCCCCCATTCCCCCTTCATACTTAACCAATGAACCCCCAAAACTAATCAGGGAAGCGCCTTATCAGAATGAACCTATATTCAAAATTTGAAGCAAATTGGATAATTCTGCATGAAAAACACATTTATCTAAATTAAGGGGGGATCAGCCCCCGTTCCACCCCTTTTATACTTAGCAATTGGACCCCCAAAACTAATCAGGGAAGCGCCTTATTACAATGAACCTATATGCAAAATTTGAAGCAAATTGTATAATTCAGCATGAAAAATCAATTTATCCAAATTACGGGGGATTGGACCACGTTCCCCCCTTTATATTTAACCAATGAACCCCCAAAACTGATCCGGGGAACGCCTTATCATATCGAACCTATATATAAAAATTGAAACAAATCTGATAATTCTGAATAAAAAAGTCATTTATCTAAAGTAAGGGGGGGGATTAATCACCGTCCATCTCTTTATACTTAACCAATGAACAACCAAAACTAATGAAGGAAGCGCCTTATCACAATGAAGCTAACACATGGGCTGATAAGTTCCCGGTCTAATAAAGAAAACACAACTTTTTAACAAAACATTATGACTTTATAACTTTAATAAATAACATAACTTTAATAATAAATAATAATAATTTAATAATAATAATTTAATAAATAAATAAATAATAATAATAATTTAATAAATAAATAATAATAATAGTTTAATAATAAATAACATAATTTTATAACGAAAAAGCCCCAAACAGTGTTCTAAATCATTGACTCGTTGTTGTTTTTGGTCAAAAGTCAACACGCGCGGCAGCCACTTTGCCAACAGCTTTTTCATAGACAAATGCTCATTCAAAATAAAACCTACACGTTTCTTGGATATCTTCAGAGTCTGAGCTATCGCCTGCAACTTCACTTTACGGTTCCCCAAAACGATTTTTTGGACTATTTTTATGTTTTCCGGAGTAACCACCTCTTTTGCGTGGTGCATCACTGGTGTCCGTACGACCACGTTTAAATTCAGCAAACCAGTCAATAATGTTTGATTTACCTGGTGCAGTGTCCGGATAATGCTTATCAAGCCAAGCTTTTGTTTGAACGATGTTTTTCCCCATCAAAATACAATTCTTGAAATTCTTGTTTATCCATTTTTTTTGTTTATCAACAAAGTTGTTCAAATAAAACGTTTTATCCACACGGCGAATCATCATGACATCTTTTCTGCTACCTTTTAAAGGTTAGTCTTTACTAAAAAAAAGCATCGGTTCGGCAATTGCAACGTCATCTGTGTGCCAGACCGGGAACTTATCAGCCCATGTGTTATATACAAAATTTGAAGGAGATTGGGTAATTTTGCATGAAAAACCCATTTATTTAATTTAGGGGGATTAGCCCTTGTCCCGCCTATATATTTAACCATTGAACCCCCAAAACTGATCAGGGAAGCGTCTTATCAGAAACAATCTATATACAAAATTTTAAGCAAATCGGATAATTCTGCATGAAAAACCCATTTATGTAAATTAAGGGGGGGGAGGATTAATCACCGTTCCCCTCTTTATACTTTACCATTGAACTCCCAAAACTAATCAGGGAAACGACTTATCACAATGAACTACAAAATATGAAGCACATTGGGTAATTTTGCATGTAAAACCCACTTATTTAATTTAGGGGAACTAGCCCCTGTTCCCCCTTTATAGTTAACCATTGAACCCCCAAAACTGATCAGGGAAGCGCCTTATCAGAAACAACCTAATACAAAATTTTAAGCAAATCGGATAATTCTGCATGAAAAACCCATTACATAAATTAAGAGGGGATTAGTCCCATTTCGCTCCCTTTATACTTTACCACTGAACCCCCAAAACTAATCAAGGAAGCACCTTATCAGAATGAACCTTTTATAAAAAAATTTGAAACAATTGGATAATTCTGCTTTAAAAATCATTTTTCTCAATTGAGAGGGGGGGGGGGGAATTAGTCCCTGTTCTCCCCTTTATACTTCACCAATGTACCTACATACAAAATTTGAAGCAAGTTAGATAATTCTGCAGGAAAAACCCATTTATCTAAATTAAGGGTAGGATTGGCCCCCGTTCCCCTCGTTTATACTTTACCATTGAACTCCCAAAACTAATCAGGGAAGCGACTTATCACAATGAACTTATGTACAAAATACGAAGCAAATTGGGTAATTTTGCATGAAAAAACCATTTCTTTATTTTAGAGGGGGGGATTAGCCCCTGTTCCCCCTTTATATTTAACCATTGAACCCCCAAAACTGATCCGGGGAAGCGCCTTATCACAATGAACCTATATACAAAAATTGAAGCAAATTGGATAATTCTGCATAAAAAACTTATTTATCTAAATTAAGGGGGAGGAATAATCACCGTTCCCCTCTTTATACTTAACCAATGAACCCCCAAAACTAATAAAAGAAGCGCCTTATCACAATGTAGCTCTATAAAAAATATGAAGAAAATTGGGAAATTTTGCATGAAAAACCCATTTATTTAATTTAGGGGGAGATTAGCCCCTGTTCCTCTTTTATATTTAACCATTGAACCCCCAAAACTGATCAGGGAAGCGCCTTATCGGAATGAACCTATATACAAAATTTGAAACAAATCGGATATTTCTGCATGAAAAACACATTATCTAAATTAAGGGGGGGGGGATTAGCCCCCAGTTCCCTCCTGTAAACTTAACAAATGAACCCCCAAAACTGATCATCGAAGCGCCTTATCAGAATGAACCTATATAGAATATTTGAAACAAATCGGATAATTCTGCATGAAAAACCCATTATCTAAATTAAGGGGGGATTAGCCCCCCAGTTCCGCCCTGTATACTTAACCAATGAACCCCCAAAGATAATCAGGGAAGCGCCTTATCAGAATGAACCTATATACAATATTTGAAACAAATCGGATAATTCTGCATGAAAAACACATTTACCTAAATTAAGGGGGTGGGGGGATTAATGACCGTTGCCCTCTTTATACTTAACCAATGAACCCCCAAAACTAATGAAGGAAACGCCTTATCACAATGAAGCTATATACAAAATTTGAAGCAAATTGTGTAATTCTGCATGAAAACCCCATTTATTTAATTTAGGGAGGGGATTCGCCCCTGTTCCCCCTTTATATTTAACCATTGAACGCCCAAAGCTGATCAGAGAAGCGCCTTATTGGAATGAACCTATATACAAAATTTGAAACAAATCTGACATTTCTGCATGAAAAACACATTATCTAAATTAAGGGGGGGGGGGATTAGCCCCCAGTTCCCTCATGTAAACTTAACAAATGAACCCCCAAAACTGATCAGGGAAGCGCCTTATCAGAATGAACCTATGTATAAAATTTGAAACAAAACTGATAATTCTGCATGAAAAACCCATTTATATAAATTAAGTGGGGATCAGCCCCCGTTCCCCCTCCCCCTTTTATACTTAGCAATTTAACTCCCAAAACTAATCAAGGAATCGGATTATCAGAATGAACATATATATAAAATTTGAAAATTTAAAATCGGATAATTCTGCATGAAAAACCTATTTATGTAAATTAAGCGGGGGGGGGGGGTTCCGGCTTTGATAACCTGTGAGCTAAAAAAAATTCTATTACAATGATATTTCGGGTTCTGTGAACTCCAAAAATAGCAGAATTTTCAGAACATTTATGATTTATATGTTGACATTATGACTCATTTGAACATTTTTTTATTTCTTGAAATTTGCACAGTATTAACACGTGCATTTAAATACATGACAAGATTTAGTTAAAGGAAAGCACAAATATGAAATAAAATCAAATTAGATATATATATTTTTTTTGTTAGAAACCAACATACAAGATAATTTTTATATAAATTAGGATGAAAAACAATACAGAAATGTAACAAAAGCTATTACAGGTTTTCTTTTTCTTTCTTTTTTTTTTTTTTTAAATGAAGAATTGAAGCTTTATATTTTTAAAATAAATCCCAACCCCCCGCACCTCTACTGACAAAAATTCCCTGTTTGCTTTTTTTATGTTTATTTTAAATTATTAGAAAAGATTAAAAGTCATTTTTTATTTTCAAAATAATGTGAGAAAAATAAAATTTAATCAATTAAATTTGAATATCGAGGGTGGGGCAGTTGAAAGCTTCTGTATGCAAGCTTTTACAGCATGAATATAGGTAAAATCAACCTCAAGGTATTAAGCATATTCTACTTTACGTTTTTCACAACTAAAATATTGTCTAATATTAAAAGACTACTGAAATTTATTTTACTATATACCATTATAAATTTCGTATAGCACCCTGACATACATTTCTCAATTTTTTAATCAACATTATAGAATTTAATGGACATTCCTTTTTAATTGAATTTTAATACACTACAAATAATAAAATGTTAAATTGATTCTATAATAATGTAGTACCTGAAAAAAAAGACAATATATGATTCTGATATGGCATCGAAAACAGAAAAATCTCATGAATTTATTTTAAGATCATAGGTATGTTATTGATATCTTTAGTGTTGAATTCAGGCATTTTTCTCCGAGAGGGATTTCTGTGGCTTCTGGGGGCATATTATAGAGTTCCGAGGAGGGGGGGGGGGGAATTGCACTTTTTGACCATTAAATCATAAAATCCGAAATCTTCAGAGGGGGTGGCCATTTCAATGCTCCGGGAGAGAGGAATGTCCCCCCCCCCCCTCTTCCCCGGCCTATCTCCTGAATTCAACACTGGATGCCTTACAGAATTAAACAAATAAACAAGTACCTGAATTTAGAATAAGTTAAAAACTACTTAAAAAGCAGTCTACAAAAATTGAGTTTTCATTAAGATAATATCTAAGTTAGGAATTTCTGGCACATCAAAATATTTTTTTGATTGGGTATATTTTTCTCATAAAAAATAAACTGAGCGAGAAATAAGATAATATGCATTTTATTTCAGGCTACGCAGCTCCTTAAACATGTTATTCGGTTTGATAATCATGCACTGTAAATATATGGACATATCAAATCCCAAATATTAAAAATCACATAAATTTTAGTACTTACCATTGCGAAGTTAGCACTACGTAGAACAATTGTCCAATATTTAACAACATGGCGTACACCTTCTTCATCGAAAATCTCGATTCTGTTCTGTTATCAATCACGTGACGCCACGCCTTTCATACGTCAGCAGAAAGCGAGACTGCGCAGTAAGTCCGGTGAATGCTATTTTATATCCACTCGGAAACTAATACGATATAAAAAGATTATTTTTATGACTGTAGGAAAACTTTCTGTTGTGATTCGGAAAAAATATTTTATCGGTTGTTTTCCGTATCGTAAAGGAAATTTATCTTTTACGAAACGGAAAAGGGTTGGAAATTTTTTACAGTGCACACCAACCCTGTAAGGACAGATTGCGCAAAATAACTTTTTTGGTTTTATTGCAACTGTTCTATTAAATTACAACATAACAACAAAATAGCAATGTAAATGCATAAAAAACAAATAAAGTAATAATTATTCATGAATAGTTTTGCAAAAAATTAATATTTAGATTTTTTATTGTTATTCTTTTGAATTGTGCGCAGACTCTCCAAGCTTTATCTTAAGTGTTTTCGGCAAAGAAAGCAAAAAGGGGCTCTTTTATTTTAGAAAAGCGATTCGGACATGCAGAAATAAATTTCTCAGGGTACCTATTAAAAAATCAATAGAATGATGGTCAGCATTCAATATACCGAGTTGAAAAATAAGTAAAAAATGGGTTCTTTAAGAAAACGTAAATCGTGTAAGTATTTTTTCCCTGTCACTTAATATAGATTTTTATAAGAGTGAGTATACCTTACTGTAAACAGACTTAGAAAAGAAAAGAAAAAGGAAGAAAAAACAAGAACGAAAAATCATGCGTCAAGCATAGATTATGTAATACTTTCCAACACTTCCAAAATAACTTTACAAATTTTTACCGTAAGGTGTAAGATGATATTTATCTAAACAATTTTGAATATGCATAACATATTTAAAAATCCAATTCCAGGAATTACCAACAATATGCGGAAAAATATCCGTGCTCTTTTGTACAGCCCTGTATAGGATCTATAGATTTGTATACATACTAAATAGAATGCTAAATTTTAGTTCAGTTAGGAAATGTGTAGCACAGTTTAAAATTTCCCTTCTGCAATTTCCGACATTAAATGGAAATGGACTCGAGAAATTTAGTGCTGCCCTGTATACAATCTATACAATTTATACACACCAAGTAATAGACAAAAAATGAGTTAAATTAAAAAACGCGTTCAGCAACTGAAAAAGCATTCCCAGCAATTATTATTAATAAGCAATACTTTAACCGAATTATTTTGTGTGTTTCTGTAAATGAACGATGAAAGCTATACACACAATATTCTATAGTAAGACACTTGTAATCCACGTTAGTGATATATATTAATTTAAATTACGTTTGAAATAGTGAAACATTATTAAAATAAACTGCAAATGATTTTTCATGTAACGGGATTCTTTTGAGTATCCCTGTGAAGGAACTATAAGTGGTATGCACACCACATTCTATAATTAGTCTATTGTAGTGCACCTCAGTGATATATATCAATTTCGATATGTTTGAAATTGTGTAACACCATTAAAATAAACCGCAAATAATTTTTCCCCATAGACCCCCATTTAACGGAATTCTTTTGAGTGTCCTGTAAAAAAACTATAAGTGCTACACACTTCATTTTTAATACCGAACATGCCACAGTAAGCCTCAATAACATATATATCAAATGCATGACGATCCGAATATATTTACGTGAGTTAGAGCCCGGCAAGGCAGACAGACGTAGACACACCGAATTCATAAACACTTTCCAACTATGTTGGAAAGTGTTAAAAAACAGTATTATTTAAATTTTTCCTTATTCTTTTTTAGAAAGTTACAAAAGACTTTTCTTTATTATGTTCTATTTCTTGCCGAGTAAATCTTTGGCATTGGTTTGGTTCTATAGCTTGTATTCTTCTAAATTATTTTGAATTTCAAAAATTTTTTAATGACATTTAAATATAATTTCAGCAAAAACTCTTTTATATCAAATTTCATGTTCTTTACGTTTTTCTACGTACATTCATCGTAAATTTTTAAATAACTGGAGACATTAAAAATCGAAGATATATAAACTCATAAAAATATAATATCTATTAATAAATTTCATAAATCTCGAATAACTGAAATTGAGATATAATACAGTCGAATATTTTTAACGTGAACAGGCTTAACGTGAATTACTTTTAACGTAATTTGTTCTTACAATCCTATCAAAATGAATAGAAATATTTAGTTATTGAATTAATGTTGGCATGGACAAATTTTATTTCTCCTTCAGATTATTTTTAAGAGAGAAGATAATTCAGACTTTTTTAAGTTAACGAAGTACGATTGAAATGTAAGCAAAATTTATAATTATTACTTTTGTTTTTGAATAGACGTGTACATTAAAAGTTGATAGAAGCATTATTAAAAGCAGACAACTAGAACACATTTTTATGATAGTTCTCTCTTTTACTGTAAAAAAAAAAAAAAAAAAAAAAAAAAAAAAAAGAAAAGAAAAGAAAGAAAGAAAACTAAACTAAGAAAGAAAAGAATACTATACTAAAAAGAAACAGGGTCGTAATAGGTAGAATATTTAAAAAAAAGGAAGAGTAGTAGAAAAGCCACCAATGCTGGTTTATATCTCACAAAGTGAAAAAAATATGTATTATCACTAATGAAAATAAAGCAAATTAGAATTATCAGAAGAGCATTTTTTCTATTGATCTACTTCGGTGTGAAAGTAGTTTTGTATTATATTTTACCCTTCATCTTTAAAATCGTATAATTATAAAATAAATAACAATTAAAAATGTTACTTCAATAATACAAACGCACCAATGTTAAAGGATAACTGAAAAAAAAAAAAATAAATAAATAAAAATCAGAGAGCAAAAAAAGAGAAGAAGAAAGAAAAAGCGAGAGTAAAAAAAAAAAAAAAGTACCGATCCCGTTCTCTTTTTATCTGCTTCTCAAAATATAATGGTAAGGCAAAAAAAAAAAAAAAAAAAAAAAAAAAAAAAAACGAGTTTATGATAATACAATAAATAAAATATTTTCTCAAAGGAAGAACAGCGGAAATCTAGATGTATTCATTTACTAATTTATGTATATTTGTGAGGGAGGGTCAAAATCTATCTGTGATCTGCCGGCTTAGTTTTTTTTTTTCTTTCTTTCTTTTTTTTTTTTTTTTTTTTTTTAAATGAAGAATATAAACATGAAATAAGCTAGACCAAGAATTTTTTTCTGAATCCACCTTAAAAACAATTTTTAAACATATCAGTGTAAAAACCAATACAGAAATTAAACTTATAAGAAATGTTAAAAATCCAAAAAGTAAGTTTGAGAAGTGATAGAGTTATTATTATTATTATTTTCATCCCCCAACGTTTAACACCATTTTTACACCATGAGCGTAATAATTAAAATAAAGAAAACTAAAAAATTTTCTACCGTAAGTTTTAGAAATTTTTTTGTTCCTTTCTTTTATTATTTAATTATTATAAGTCACTTGGAAAGAAAAAAAATATATATTTTTTTTAATCAAAAGAGAAAAAGTGAATTATTTAATTAAATTTAAAAACATAAGATGGGACAAGGGCCCTCTCCTGCCTCCTCTTTCCGGCACCCATGGCTGTAAACAACTTTTAAAAAATGCTATAATGCATAAAAAAAATAAAGATTACAATTATCACATGAAAAAATTCCATCAACTTTTAAATTTATATCGAAAATTTTATGTAGTAACTAACCCTTCCTATGTAGTAACTAACCCTCCCTAAAAAAATTACCTATTTTTGAATCAAATCCAATTAATCTCAACCAATTTAATAATAAAATCTCCAGTACATAACGGCACGTGCCCTACTTCCCTATCGCGATGATCAAACCCCCCTGTTCTGCCTGCAGGCAAGCATTTGACCTCCGGGGAATACTGTTACCCCTCATTTATCATATTCCGAATCTAACCCATCATTGTTCACGCTATGATTCATGTAACACTTTACAACCCATATTAGACCGTAGAAGGGAATTTGCGGGGCACTTATCACGATGGGGGAAATCGTATAAGTGTCTTGTGGGTTAGAAAATCAGGAGTTTGCCGTGACTTCCCCTTTAATATCGTCATTTCCATTTCATATCTTGAATTATTGAGCTATGAATGGTATATTTTCCGGAATGCTGCTTTTTTAGAATGGCGATTCGTCGTGGATGTACAAGTACATAAATAGAAGCTTTTTTTCTCGCACAGCTGCGGATTTAAACTGTCTTGGAAATGCGTATTGGTAAAAATGTGTTTTGTGTTATGAAAACAAAAATTATGAAGGGTAAATTAGTTAATTTAAGATTTTTAAAACTATTTTGCTTTTTTTTTTTGTCAAACACTGGTTGGATTTAAATATAGAAACAGTAATGGTGCTATATATGTATTTTGAGTTTCATTTTTTATCAAGGATGCTTGATTCACATTCCTTTTTATTTTCTCTAATTTTTTTTTTCGTTCTCCCTGTTTAAATAATTTAGATCACTTTTCATTTACTATTATAAAGGAAATTTATATTTATTAGAGACTATTTATTAAGGAGGAACTTTGCGAGGCATTTATCATAATGGGAATAGTCGTATAAGTGCCGTGAGGGTCTTTTTTATGAATAATTTGATAAAATGTATTACGTAATAAATCGATGAAATGGTTGAGCAATAAGAAATTCCTGAAAAAGAATGATGAATCGGAAAACCTATTGAAAAAAAAAAAAAAATCTTTTTCGTAAACGAATAACAAAGCAGATTCTTGTTATGAACATTTTTTAAGGCTTCTATTTCAGAGCTCTTTACATTGATTGGTCAATCAACTTTTTTTAAAATTTAATTATTTCCTGTCCCCCATCAAAAAAATCAACACACATTTAAATATATTTTAAATTCGTTAATCTTAGATTGTATTTATCTGCAGAATAGTTACTCCATTAATCTATGCTTCAGCTGTGCAACATTTAGAAATAATTGTTAATATCTTTGTTTTTCACGGTAACTTGTAAGACAAAACAAACATTTGTGGGGACGGTAACGTGAGAGACAAGAATAGAATTTAATGATGAGTCTGTAGAAAGTTTACGTACAAATAGATTCTCGATATAAACATTTTTAAGCCTTCCATTTCAAAGCGCTTTACATTAACGGGTCAATCATCTTTAACACTCCAGCCGCGGGTAACGCTCCTATCGCGTTTCACTTATTCTATACAATTCCGCGGGGAACGTTATTTTGACGTTCCGTATAAATTTTATAGTACTTAAGAATCGGTAGATTCTATTTCTTCGATGAATCTATCTTCTTTTATTTAGAATAGAGAGATTCGTTTTCAAATTATAATATATATATCATTTCATTTATTAGGTCATTCTGAAAGTTCTGCGGTTTTTGAAATATTTTGAATCCATAAATGCCACATTCCCACCGTAATTTTGAAATAAAACTTTTTTTTTTTTATAATATACATGAAGAAACTGCTTTTATTTATTTAGAATTAAATCTGTTTGTTAATTCCGGTGACATTCAATCCTTATAACTATTATAAGTGACGAATAAAAATAGGCCGTGGTTTTAAATAAGAAAAAGAAAACATCGCCCGCGGCTAAAGGGTTAAAAAAATCTTCCCCTGTCCTTCATAAAAAAAATTAATACACAATTAAATCTATTTTAAATTCGTTAATTGTAGATTTTATTTATCCGAATAATAATTGCAACATTAATCTATGCTGCAGAAGTGCAACATTCAGAAATAATTGTTAATATCTTTGTAACTGGTAACTTTGGAGACAAAACAAACATTTGCAGAGACGGTAACATGGGAGACAAGTATTGGATTTAATGATGTGAAAAACGGTCTTGGAAACAAACAAGAACGAAATTTCATGCATCAGGCATACAATGACATTTTCCAACACTAACAGAATATTATTAAGAAATTTTAATATTTCATACAACGACATGATATATCTAAATAAGCAATTTAAAAACATATAATTCAGTAAAAATAAATTATCAGCGATTGTTGTCCATATCCGGTAATGAGTACGAATTTTTTCGTGTAGCTCTGTATATGATGTATAAAATTTATACACATCTGATAATACATTAAAATAATATAAGTTTAAAAATTTATACCACAGTGGAAAACCCACTTTCAGCAAGTTATCCATTAGTCAGTCAGAAAACAGAATTTTTTGTGTGTCTCTGTAAATATTTTTTTTATTTACAGAGTATTTTATTTACAATTATTGTAAATAATTTTTTTATTTAATGGTGTTTGAAATATCGTAGAATCAGTATAACTATAAAATTACAAATAATGCTTCTCTTCACAGACTATAATGTAACGTAATTCTTCTGTGTGTTCCTGTAATAGAACAATAAATGCTATACATTTCATTTTCAATGTCTACGGTAAACCTCACTAACATATAAAAATTAAATGGCCATACGAGTATATTTACGAAAGTTAGAGTACGTCCAGACGTCCTGACAAACCGAAACACTTTTAAACTATGTTGGAAAGTGTTAAAAAGTACACTGCTGGCTAGCATATTTAAAACTGTTTTAAACTAATAATAATATACATAAATATGTCAGATATAATTATGAATTAATTTTTTATATGTTAAAAAAATACTTCACTTGTCTTTAGTTCAAAGTACAATTAACTGACCTTAATATCATTCTATTGCTAACAAGAACGACCAGAAAGTATAATTTCGTTTTCATATCAAGGCCTATATTTGTATGGTTCACTTATTTCAGACAAATTTTGCGGACATATAACGTAATGTTCGAAAATTTTACGAAATTGCATAAAAGTTTTACAAGTTTACAAGGAAATTCGCGGAATAGTTAAATTGATACGAAATGCGACATTTTGAAATAGTTTTATTGTTAATTATATAGTACATTTCATGAGGCAAACTGATGTATTTAGCAACAGAAAGTGCGTTTCCGACTCAAAATTTATTCCAATTGGTCATCTTTATAGTTTGTAATATATGTTATCATCTAGTTTTATCAAAGGTGCTAACTAAAGCCTTTTATTATAACTCTATTAAAGTAAACTGCAGGTTTCCGTCTTTTATGGTGTAGAAATTGTATTCTTAAATTAAAAATTTTAACATTCATTTTAAATGTGTGTCAGTGTTCGTTAAAAACGCTAGTGGGCGACATAGTTGCGATCGTATGGAAAACAGCTGATACTGGTAGAAATTTTTCTAGAAAATTACTTAAACAATTTCAATAATTTGCCTGTAATAGTTTTGTTACTGCAGTTTGATATTATAGATGTAATATCCTGTAATAGTTTGTTACAATTCCTTTGTTACAATATTTGTAATTACCTGTAATAGTTTGTTATTACAGAACGATAGATTTGTTTTTCTGGAAAATCAATACTTTTTTACTAACGTTAATAATAATAATAATAATAATAATAATAATAATAAAAGTTTCAGTAAGGTTTCCCATGACTTTTTAGTATATTATACATTTATTTTTTTAAAATAAAGTATATCAAAATTATCTTTAAGTATTGCATTACAAAATAATGTCAAAGAAAAAAAATAATTACTTAACGAAATAAAATATATTGAAAAAAAAATAAATCGCATGTTTAAATGTAACTAATTAATGCAGTTCCTATACTCTTGAAATTTCGTCTGTTGAGATGCACAATATTGTAGACTGGATGTCATTGTCAACAGGTTATTTTAGTGAATTATCTCAGTTTGCGTTGTACAGGATCATAGCTTGTTTGGTAGAGCGTTCAGCATAAATTGAGCGTTGTCTGTAGAGCTTTTACTGAATGTACTTTTCTCTCTATTGAAATTGAGAAAAAATTATCGCGTAAGATTTCATCTCTATGTGGTTGAAATAGAGTTAATTCCATAAGAGTAACTATTGTTTTCAAGCACTAGAAAAATGACGTTAGATTCATAATAAGAACACCCGTATTCTTGAAAGGAGCCACGATCGCACTTTTTTATCGATAGAAAAGCTAGAATTTTCGTTTGTTCAAACAGTAAAATAAATTTTTCAATAAATAAATATATTTTAAGAAGTATTGTACTTTTTTTGTAATTACACTCTAAATGATGAAATAGTTCCTTTTCATCGTTATTTTAAAGGCTATGTTTTGCATGTCACATCATATAACGGAAAGAAAATCCAGTCATCGAAAAAGCACCTCGATTTTGTGAATAAAATAAAATAAAATAAAATAAAGATTACCATTTGAAAACATTAAAATTCTACAAATCTGAAGATTTTACATAAGCACCAGCGGGAGTAAAATTCATCTCTGTATGTTAAATTATTATTAATCTCAGCAATTTTGACGGATAAAAACACTTTTTAAATTTGATTTCGATATATATATATATCCGCAATACATATAAATCAGAATTCCTTTGATAACAGTGGAAGGAGACGTTCCAAATAGCAAACGTTTTAAAGAAAATATTTTGAGGTAGGTATGGGAGAATGCACTGATTTAATCCTAAAAGTACAGCGAATATTTATTTTTTCGAGACATCGAGGAATTAGAGGTAAAATAGTTCGAGATATCAGCAATTGACTGCAAACTCAAATATTTTTCTAAAAGAGAGAGAGAGACAGAGATGAATTTAATGAATGGCCACTGAGATTAATTTTCATGTCATAAAATGCTGTTTTTTCGAAATACCGAAATATACTAGATAAGATAGTTTTGACTGCCAATTCCCAAAAGAAACGTAGTTAATAAACGTTTGCTGTGACTACTTACACATGAAAAAAAATACATATCAACTGCAAAGAAATCCATTCGTGGAAAACAAATTGAACATAAATTTGATTCTGTAGTTCACCGGAACAAACATTTATCATGTTAGCAAAAGGATCAATGATGTACTATAACTTGTACAATAGGAGCGAAACCGTTCACTGAAGAGATTTTGCTGTAAAAGTTACCTATCTCCTGCATGTATATGTATACCTGCCAGTTTCATGAATCAGTTTTTTATTTACTGATGGTAATTGGATTTTTCGAGGCTCCAAAAAATTCGAGGTAAATATATCGCGGTTTGACTGTAAATTTATATTTAAAAAAAAGAATGTAATTTAATAAACTTTCATTGCAATTATTTTCTTGTGAAAAGATACAAATAAAAGAAATATTTAATAATTCTTTACAGAAAATTAAAGATTCGAGATAATATTGTTCGAGATATCGGGGTTCCTCAGTAAATTCTAAAAGGAGATGAATCCAGATAAACCTTTGTTTTGACTGCTTTCATGTTCAAAAACTCAAATCAACCACATAGAAATACATTAACTGAAAATAAATTGAATGTGAATCTTATTCTGCAGTTCATCGGGACATTAGAAAACGCAATTGTGATCTCGAATTTGCGATTGAAAAAAAAAATTAAAAATGAAACATTTTTTTATTGCCACAAACGGAGCAATCGCTAATCTTGAACAATGTACAAATAAGAGCGAAGCGTAAAGCGGAGAGGCTTCACTTCCCGGTCACTCATCTCCTGCATGTTTTATGAATCGTTTTTCTATTTACCTATAGTAAATATATTCAGGAAGGGTGAAAATTCTGAAGGGAAATTGTAAAAAAAAAAAAAAATAAGTAGGAAATGAAAATAAAATAAATAATCACGAGAAAAATGCAATCCGAAAACTGTTTAACCTTTTAGCGGGGAGGCTATAATTTTTTTCACGAACGGGCGCACTTAGTAAGTTTTTACAACACCAGTGTTTTGTTTAGTTACGCTGTTACAAATGTAAAATACTTTTGCTAGTAATAAAACGTAAAATCGTTAGAAAAGCAAATATACACATGAATAGAGACAATCAAATTTTAATACTTTTTACAAAAAGGAACCCTCCCCTCCAATATATATATATATATATATAACCATTAATGAAACATTACCGAAACACCAACAGAAACGTAAAATTATGATTTAGTAAGTAATAATTTATTGACAACGAAATTGTAACCCCAACACAATGAATATAGATATGAAATACTTATTTAAAAGAAGAAGAAATTAAATTAAAAATTTAATGAATGAAATTGAATGAATGAAATTTGTGGAATTTATACAGAATTATCAAGCCCCAAATGCATAATTTCCACAAATCAAATGAGTGGTTTCATCATCATATTAGCCATAAAATTGCTAAAGAATATGATTTTGGGACGACCACTCATAAACATATAATTAAACCTGTGAAAAAAGCTTAAAATTAAAAAAATAAATACAATATTAATACAATATTAAAAAGGATAGAAACCTTACCCATAATTATGAGAAAAAAACATGATAATATATCTTTAAGTACTAAAAACAATGAGATGAAGATGGATGTTGGTGCACAACATTGACCAGATTTATGAAGATAACTATACAAAGGCAATGAATTGCAAAAAAAATTTCTAAATGTTGCCAAAAACATTTTTAAAAGATTATAAACCCTGTTGCCAAAATAATTTTTAGAAAAAGAATTACTTGGATATATGGAATATTGTAAAGCAACACAAACCATGGTGCTGATATATATATATATATATATATATATATATATATATATATATATTCGCTTAAATAAGCTAAGCACTATAAATTAAAAATGCATCATTAAGATTATTTCATAAAAATATCAAGCGTGATTTAATGCAAGAAGATAAAAGTAAAAAAATCTATTATTTTCAAAGTAGATCTATTACTTAAAAAATGATCCAAGCTCATATTCTATAATTTTTAAATGTTCGATGTGATTACTTTCATGTGAAAAAATACAAATCACTCGCATAAAAATCCATTATCAGAAAAATAAATTGAATCCAAAACTTATTATGAAATTCACACGGGCGTTAGAAAAACGCAGTTCTGAGGCCTCTCTTATCCTTAATTTGTGACTGAAAAAGACATATAAATGAAATATTTTTCATTTCCGCAAACGGATCAATAGTTTATCTTCTACACGTCCAATCGAAAAATTCAGCGCAGAGGCTTTTCTCTACCCATTTACACACCCACTACACATTTTATGAATAAGTTTTCCATTTATCGATAGTGGATAGACTTTTTCCAGCGACCGGAAACGTTAAAGTAAAATAGTTCGAGATATCGAGTTTTGACTGTAAATAAACAGCAGCAATAATAACAACAACAAAAAAACTTAATAAACGTTCAATGTTATTATTTTAAGACGAAAAAATACAAATCTAAGGAAAATTTACTTTTCAAGATACCGAAGTATTTGATATAAAATAGTTCGAGATATTGGGGTTCGATTCTAAATTTTTAAAAGAGATGAATCAAGAAAACGTAAGCTGTGACTATACTTTCACATAAAAAAAAAATAAAAATCAACCGTATAAAAATCTATTCGCGGAAAATAAATTGAATACAAATGTTATTTTGAAGTTGTCCTGTACATTAGGAAACGTAATTCTAATGTATCTGGCATTCCGAATTTTTGACTACAAAAATACATAAATGAAACATTTTTCATTTCCGCAAACGGAGCAATCGTTTATCGTCTTCGTGTACGAGCTAAGCATTCAGTGGAGAGACTTCACTGCACAGTTACTCATCTCTTGCGTGTTTTCTCAATCAGTTTTACATTTACCCATAGTAAGTGGGGTTTTCCCGGCCACCAAGGAATTCGAAGTAAAATAGTTCGAGATACAGAGATTTGGCTGTAAGTAAATAAATAAAAATAAAAATAAGAATTTAATGAAAGTTTAATGTGTTTATTTTCATGTGAAAAAATATAAATCAAGCGAAAATTTACTTTTGGACGTTCCAAAGTATTTGAGAGACAATAATTCGAGATATACGAGTTCGATTCTGAATTCTAAAAAGAGGTGAATCTAATAAACGTACGCTGTGACTACTTTCACATAAAAAAAATACAAATCAACCGTATTAAAATCCATTCGCGGAAAATAAATTGAATACAAATGCTACTTTGTAGTTGTCCGGTACATTAGAAAACGCAATTCTAACGCATCTGGTATTCCGAATTTTTGACTCAAAAAATACATAAATGAAACATTTTTCATTTCCGCAAACGGAGTAATCGTTTATCTTGTACACGTACGAGCGAAGCGTTCAGTGCACCGGCTTCACTGCACAGTTACTCATCTCCTGCATGTTTTATGAATCAGTTTTTCATTTACCGATAGTAAATGGATTCAGGAAGGGTGAAAATGCTGAAGGGAAATTGGAAATCGAAAACCTATGTAGGAAATGAAAATAAAATAAATAGTCACGCGAAATTGCAAAACGAAAAATGTTTAAATAATAGTGATCATCAAACACACTCTGTATTTATTTATTTATTTATTTTTATTTATTTACTGCACGAAGAAAAATTATATATTAATTTAGTGAGTAATGTAAATTGTCAATAATCGTAAGAACAATTTGCAGAAAAAAGAATGAAAAATACCCAATGTTTGACATATAAATGAAATCTTCTTACTTTATTTTTTGTTTGTATGTTTTTGTGAATACCTTAGTAAAATATTTTAATCCCGATTTAAGTTTAGTTTTTTTGCAATAGATACATGAAGACTTTTCAAATGTGCTGAAAACTATAGAAAATTAAAAGAATGATAAAAAAAATGCGATTGATTTGTTTCTTTTATAAATCGCAATAACTGGGAATTCGCGCAGTAGTTACACAATAACTAATATTTAGTTTATGTGAGATTAAACGGGCAAAATATTTTCGTAATCAACACCTTGTTTTTCTGTGACGCCTCTTCGTTAGTTAGTGTATATCTTTATATGTCTTATAATTATTTATTAAAGATTCGTTTCTTTAACACAGATCATTTATTAACTACATTACACAGAAACAAACACTTAACAATAAACATAAATTTATCCAAACAACATTTTATCCCAGTTCTAAAGTTTCTGCCGTTGCCAAAACACAGCAAATAAAAGTTGGCTATCATGCGTTGCCATTTTAGTGTAATAGTTTTATTTTAATACACGACAGTTTCCTCCCCTTTCAAATTAACAGCACAATCTTTTTGGAGGTTTCCGGATCCTTTTAGATCGTCTTAGTTGCACTGGATTTTGGACAACTTGGGGTGTGCTAACTGAAGGAGGTGTGACTGTTGGCAGTGATGGAGGCATATCTTTGGCGATATCCTCGGAGGTCGTAGGTGGCTCAGTCGATGCTGCATCTGTCTCCGTTGATGTCGTTGTTGGATCAGATGGCACGTTCATATTTGTTACTCTTGGTCTATACTGAACATCATTGTCCACTTCTTCACCTGCTGATCGAATTTGATCAACATGTCGTCTAACCAAATTGCCTTGAACATTTATGGTATAATGTAATTCACCATCTCGGCTGATGATGCGACCGAATTTCCATTTTGAATTAGCTGCAGTGTAATCTCGTACAGCTACTTTTTCACCCACTTCAAAATACCGATCATTGAAATATATATCCTTCCTAATTTTATTCTGAATTCTTTCTTTAGTATTAGGAATTAAGAGGTCAATTCTCGTACGAATCTCTCTTTTTAAGAACAGACTTGCTGGAGACTGCATTGTAGTCATATTCGGTGATTTCCGATATTGTAACAGAAAGCAGTTGATTTTTTGATTGATACTACTAGGGTAGTTTTGCATTGCTCGAAGGGATTGTTTCAAAGTGTGTACATACCTTTCTGCTTGACCATTGCTGGAGGGCTTGAAAGGTGCACTCGTTTTATGAAAAACTCCATTATTTTGCATAAATTCTTGGAACTCATATGAGGAAAACTGTAGTCCGTTGTCACTGACTAACATGACTGGTAATCCAAAACGAGCAAAACAATCTCTTAGACATTCTACTGTTTTCAAGGCAGTT
This sequence comes from Maratus michaelseni, assembly GCA_963931845.1. Taxonomy (NCBI): domain Eukaryota; kingdom Metazoa; phylum Arthropoda; class Arachnida; order Araneae; family Salticidae; genus Maratus; species Maratus michaelseni. The sequence goes on along the minus strand of OZ007591.1, from coordinate 120,854,419 downwards.
GTCGATTTCATAGGATAGACTTCGAGCCATTTAGAGTGTGGATCTACAATTAATAAAAACATATACTCAAAAATTGGCCCTGCAAAATCAACATGAATTCTTTCCCATGGAAAACTTGGATACTCCCAATGGTGTGTTTTAGATTTTGGAGGATAATCTTTAATCCTGGAACAATCTGTACAATTTTTAACGACATCTTCGATGTCTTTATCTAAGTTTTTCCAATCGACATAGGATCTGGCTATTGCCTTCATTTTAACAACTCCTAAATGTCCTTGATGAAGTTTTTCCAAAACTTTTTTATGGTATTTTTTAGGTACACAGACTCTTTGGCCGTACATAATGCAACCATCCTGGAGAGTATATTCGACTTCCTTCCCTTTTAGAGAAGTTCCCTTTTTTAAAGCATTTAGCAAGGGTGCCAAATCTTCGTCATTTGCAGTTGCTTTGGCTAAATCTCTTGCTGTTATTGGAAGTGTTTCAATTTGGGAAAGTTGGAAAACTGAAACGTCATCCTTTAATTCTAAATCTTCAGACCTTAAGGGTAATCGTGAAAGACAATCTGCATTACCATGATCCTTAGTATTCCGATAAATTATGTCGAACTGATAAGACTGTAGTACTAGAGCATAATGCAAAAGTCTTGTAGCAGACAAAACTGGAAGACCCTTTTTGCAAGCAAAAATTGCCACGAGTGGTTTGTGATCTGTAATGAGAGTGAATCGATTTCCTTTTAGGTAAAGATAAAACTTTTTCACAGCCCAGACTAGAGCTAGAGCTTCTTTATCAATCTGTGAATAGCGTTGTTCAGTTAGTGAAAGTGTTCTTGAAGCAAATGCAATAGGCCTCTCGGAACCATCTGGAAATTTGTGAGAGAGCACTGCCCCCAAACCGACTACAGATGCATCAGCTGCAAGGAAAATAGGAAGTTTTGGATCATAGTGTGCTAATACTCTATCTGAACAGATTTCATCTTTTATGTTTTGAATTGCTTCTTGACACTTTTTATCCCAAATCCATGGAACACCTTTTTTTGTCAAGTTGTGTAATGGATATGCTAAAGTAGCAAGTTTGTTTGAGAATCTCGAATAAAAGTTAACTAATCCCATAAAAGACTGAATTTCTTGAACGTTCTTAGGAATTTTAGCATTCTTAATTGCAGCAATCTTTTCATCTGTTTTAGATAATCCTTGTGCATTTATCTTATATCCCAAAAATTCAATTTCATTCTGGAAAAATTTGCATTTATCTTTATTTATTCTCAATCCATGTTGACGACATCTATCGAAAAATTTCCGTAATCTTGACAAATGTGTCTGGAAATCTGGTGCTGCGATCCGTGCATCATCATAAAATACTTCTACTCCTTCTAAATCATGCAATACACTTTCTATATATTTCTGCCATATAGCAGGTGCTGAGTTAATTCCAAACATTAGTCTTGTGCATTCATAAAGTCCTTTATGAGTATTAATCGTTAATAATTTTTGACTGTCAGGGTGAACCTTCATTTGTAAATAAGCTTGACTAAAGTCAATCTTTGAAAATATCTTACCATCATTCAGTGAAGCAAAAATTTCTTCTGTTTTTGGAAGAGGATGTCTTTGAATTTTTAGATTTGTGTTAAGAGTGAAGGAATAATCAGCACATAATCGAATTTTCCCATTTGCTTTAACTACTGGTACAATTGGAGTCGCCCAATCTGAAATATTCGACTTTTTGATAACTCCGTCTTTCTCAAGTTGTTCTAATTCCTCTTCAACACGCTTTTTCATTGCAAACGGTAATGGTCTCGGTCTGCAAAAAACTGGAACGGCATCCGGTTTTAACTCAAGACTGCATTCATAATTTTTTATTTCGCCCAATTTTTCATCAAATATGTCTGCGTATTCTTCTAACAATTTTGTAAGATTTCCCTGATTTACAACTGTAAGAGCTTTAATCCTTACCCAATCTAAATTGATTTTATACAGCCATTCTCGACCCAAGATAGTGTCTAAGTCTTCTTTAACAATATATAAATTTAAGCACTCTGTTTGATTCTTATATTTTACTTTAACTGTTGAGTAACCCAGGGGTTTAAGAGTTTCACCATTATAGGTCTTAAATTTCAAGTCTGTAGGACATATTTTTTTCTTCGAAATATCTTTAAATCTCTTTAAACTCATTACTGATACTGTACCGCCTGTATCGACTTCCATTTCAACCGATTTACCTTCAATTTCAACAGTTACTATTATGGGAGGTCTTTTAGGAAATTCTTCTTTCATGCAAACGTTCTCTACTTCTAAACTATGAAGTGGAATTGAATTTTGAACTTCTGAATCATTTACATGAAACTGTTTTTGCTTCACCATTTTGTTTGGTTTAGCCTCCTTAGAATAATAAGAAGCTCGTTCAATGTGGCCAATACGCTGGCAAACTCTACATTTACTTGCTTTAAACTTACAGTTAAATTTATTATGATTTGATCCGTTACATCTAGAACAATGTACTATTTTATTTTTCTTTTGTGTGTTCTTAGGTTGTGGTGTTATATTTTTTCCCTTATATACACCAACGGCTTTAATTCCTTGTGGCATACCAATTATATCATTAACTCCTTTATTAGCTCGTTCCATTGCTAAAGCGATCTTAACTGTTTTATCGAGATCGATATCGTCTTCTTCAAATAGCCGATCTAGGATTGCCCTATCTCGTAAACCACTAACGAAAACATCTCTCAACATAGTATTCAACATAAGTTGAGTGTATTTGCAAGGAATTGCTAAAGAGCGAAGTTCAGCAAGATAAGAACTAACGCTTTCCCCTTCATGTTGTTTCCTGTTTAAAAACGTGTGTCTACTAGGTATTATTAATGGTTTCGGATTCAAATGTTCTTGCAAAATTTGTTTAAGCGCTTCATATTCCTGATCACTGGGATTTTGTGGAGCAAGAAGATTTTTTAACAAGTTATATAGCTTTGCAGATAAACTTGATATTAGTGTTTTTGCGCGTTTTTCTTTAGGAACATTTTGTATATCTAGAAAGGCTTCAAACCTATCCATGAAGGTATCGAAACTTTCTAATGATTCATCATATTTCTCAAATTGTACTCCAGAAACCTTATTATTGTTGTTTTGTTTGTTTACTTTGTCTAATATGAATACAAATGTTAATATTAATTTTGAAAGTGAATGTAAATTGTCAATAATCGTAAAAGTAAACAACAATGGCTGATTGAAAAATACGATTAATAATTCCAATATATAGATAATAACGAAAGCAAAAATTTCAAAATGAATACAGTCTCAAATATAGTGTACACTAAGGAAAAATTATTTTGTGCACCTTTTTGTTGTTGCTTAATGTGAAGGAAAAAAATATTTCGAAAGTAATGTAAATTGTAATAATATCGTAAATAATCGTAAGAGCAAACAACAAAAGGTTATTGAAAAATATGATTAATGTTTAGGATATAAATAAAAACGAAAGTAAACAATTCAAAATTAAAACTGTTTAAAAATGATTGTGATCATTAAAGACAAAGAACTTTGTGCATTTTTAGTGTTGTTTATAATATCAAGACAAAAGTTAATATTAATTTTGAAAGGAATTTTAACTGTCAATGATGTCATTAAAAAAACAAAGGATAGTTGAAAAATACGAGTAATGTTTAGCGTATACATATAAATGAAAACAAAAATTAACAAGAATGAAAAATCAGGACTCGGGCACAGCTTATCAAACACTTTCCAATACTAACAAATTATTATTAAGAAATTTAAATTTTTTACACGATCTTTTACTCTATGATTTATCTAACTAAGTAATTTAATATACACATAAATCAGTAAAAATCAATGTTCAGAAACTTCTGTCCATATTCAGTAATATGTGCGAGTTGTTTCATGTAGCCCTGTATATGATCTTAAAAGTTTATACACCCACATAAAACACTAAAAATTATATGTTTAAGAATGCATACCACTGAGGTAAACGCACTTCCAGCAATTATGGATCATAGTCGATCCTGTAACCAAATTCTTTATTTGAACGATAAATGCGACGCACTTAATAATCTCCAAAATATATGCTGTAGCGCACCTCAATGATAATTTTAATTTCATTGTGTTTGAAGTATCACAACATTATCAAAATGCACCGCAAACTATTTTCCAACATACACTGTAAACTAACGAGAAAAAGTACTGCTGATTTTGCTGTGAATCGCTTCACTAGTATTGGAAAACAGCATTTTTGTAATTTCAGTACCGATTTACAGCAATCGCCGTACATTTAAGATCAACGAAAGCACTCGGACCACATTCCAAATGAGATACGCACAGGTGCTGGTGAAGTGCGGGAAAAGAACAGGATATTATTAGTTGTAGTACCGTTCGATGCTAGCGTTGTTCAGGATATGTGCTTATTATTCCAATTCATAATGTCGTTTTTGGATACACAAGCTAGAACATAGAGAGACTGGATGTATATTTTAAAAATGAAGGGTAAATTTTATTTTTAAGTTTATTTGTGTCATTGATATAATAACCATTAAATAGTCAGTTCTCTTATATAATGTAAGATACAAATTTCGTTTTTGACCACCTGTATATAAGCGCTGATGTCAAACGTTGTATAAAGATTAAATATTTTGCCTTCAATTATAACAAAACATTATTTTAGCAGTTTATCTAATTTTTAAGTAATTTATTTAGCATTTTCTCATAAGACTTTAATATTATTTACTTAGTATCAGGTAAAAAGAAAACGAAGGTCCCTATTCTTCAGATATGCTTTATTTCGTTTTTGTATATTTTAACCTCCATTTTAGCCGTTTGTATTTTAATATAGTGAATCTAAATCATATAATTATTTCATTCTCCAAAACTTTAGCTTCACTTTTCTGTGCTTATTAAAATAGTTTTATTTATTTAATGTATTATTGTAGTTCACTAAATTTTCAATAACAGTCTTGCTACAACTAAGCTAATTTTCGGCCGGGGATATTAAGATTTTATCAATTATTTTTTGCGTGCATTTATTTTCAATTTTCTTATATGTAATTTTCAAATTATTTATTAGGAGTAATCTGGATACACTGTTTTATTAATTCATACAGTATTCCAATTATGAATTAATAATATTCGAAATATTGTTTACTGTTATCGCAGCATTAAATAGCAGCAAATTGCATTTCGTTTTTGTCCATTATCTAACAATAACAAATAATTCGCATCTAGATGCTGAAATTAGATATTTTGAAAGTTCTCTATGTATATTGTACAATATTATACTTAAAATTGGCATATGAAACACTCTTTACAATGAGTTATAATACTTTGAAAATTTCTATTTATTTATTTTTTTTTGTGTATTTTATTATTCTATTTATAATTTTGCTTTATGGTGCTAATTTTGTATCTTACATATGTATAATAGAATTGATTATATAACAATGTTATTAAAGCAATGATATAAGTAATCATAAAGATAACACTTACTGCCCTTAGTCTTTTTAATAAGTCTCAATATCATAAAAAAATTCAAAATAAATATAAACAATATACGGGGGGGGGGGGATACAAATATATATGTACAAAAAAAAAAAAAAAAAAAAAAAAAAATTACAGTTTATGCTGTTATGAGCGCTGCAAAAATTAACAGCAAAAAATGCTCTAACATTTATAAATTTATTGCAAAACCTAGCAACAAATTTACTGTAAAATAAACAGCAAAATATGCTCTAATATTTACAAATTTATTGTAAAATTTAGCATCAAAATTATTGTAAAATTTAGCATCAAAATTATTGTAAAATTTAGCATCAAAATTATTGTAAAATTTAGCATCAAAATTATTGTAAAGTTAACTGCAAAAAATACTGTAGAATTACAAATTTAGTGTTTACCATGAAAAACAAAATTGCTATAAATTTACAACAAAATGTGCTGGCACCCATATTGCAAGTATTTTTTGCTGTAAAAATACAGAGTGTTTTTTTTTTTTACAGTGTAGATTATAATGTAATGCAGAATTGACAAATCTCTGGCTTTTTGCATACCAATATTTTCTTAGAAATTTTTTTTTTTAAATTGCAGAATAATCTGATTAAATAAAACAATATTTTCATTACTAAAATACTGGTATCCAAAAAGCCGGACACTTGACATCCCTGGTAATGGAATTATCCCGTGTGCCCTGTAAACGAACAATAAGTATTATTTATTCTATAATCGTGAGAAAGCATGTCGTAGTCCACCTCAGTGATGCATATCAATCTCATTATGTTAGAAATATTGTAAAATTAATAAAATTCACAGCCAGCGATTTTTCATGGCCATAATGTAACGGAGTTCTTTTGCGGTTCCACGAACTATAAACATTACACAATCATTTTCAATACGAACATTGTGTATTAAACCTCAACAACATACATTGTAATACGCGTATAATTATGATATATAGAGCATGCCAGACAGACGGCCAGACAAACCGAATTCATAACCACTTTCAACTATGTTGGAAATAATACTGTTTAATTTATAGTGAAAGAATGAATGAAAAGCAAGATAAATGTTTCGGTGATAAATACAAACTCTCACAAACATTTCATAATGGTCAAATGTACCATAGTTTGTGTATTATGTACAAATATACAGTATCAATTTCCGCTATCGACAATTATTTTAAAACAAATTTTCCAATGCGAGTAAAACACACATTGCAGAAACATTAATTTATCAGGTATTTTTTAATAAGAAAGCGGAACATACGTGAATGAATATGGTAATTTAAGTTCAAGATAAAAAAAAAATTTGATTTTTACATTAGGGGATTTTTTTTTTCTACTTCTCGAATATTCTGCCGTTTAAATATCATTGTGCGCATTATATACGACTAAATACGGTAATTTATTTCTTTTTAACACTTTTCAAAGTAAATAATTATTGAGATGATATTAAAATAATTTGTAAACCTACTTCTATACATGAACTTAACTTTCTTGAAGCACTCCATATATATATATAAATCATAAAAATATTGTTAATTGTGAATTTGCGATTCCTCCATCATGATGGAAACATTACATAAAAACCTATTTTTCTTAATTTCTTTTGGCCTTTTTCAATTTCTTCAGTTCTTTCCCCACGCTATTTCCTATTGGTTGTAACCCTTTATCTCCTCTTTTCCTATTGGTCATTAAATCTTTCGGTTGAATCGCATCTTTTCCTATATATATGAGCAAATTTCCAGCATTCTTAGCACTGAGGACTGAACGCTAAATGCTACCGAAACTAGTATGCTATAGAGAATTTACGTTCTGGTGTTTTTAACGTTGTTTTACTTACATCTCTAACTTTTCAAAGTAATTGAAAAATGTTTATGAATTCAGTTTGTCTGGCCGCCTGTCTGACTGTTTGTCCTGCATCTCTAATTTTCGTAAATATATTCGTATTGCCATGTTATACGTATATGTTATTGGGGTTTACTATAAAATGTTTGGTATTGAAAATAAATGTGTAGCATTTATAGTTCGTTCACAGGAATGCAAGAAAAAAATGAACCCCGTTTTATTAGGGACTATGGGGGGGGAGGGGAATCGTTTGCGGCGCATTTTATAGATGTTACGATGTATCGAACATAATGAGTTTATATGCATCACTGAGGTTGAATTCAACATCATTTCTCAGGAGAATAAGTAGCAATAGCCATTCTTTTGCAAGAATGCACAAAAGAATTCCGTTACATTATAATCTTAGGAGGGGGGATAGTTTTCGGTGTATTTTAAGGTTGTTTTAATACTTCAAACATCGTGAAATCAAACAAGTATTAAGGTGCACTACTGTATGTTTTCTATATAGATTAAGGAGTGCGTTGCATTTATCGTTCATTTACAGAGACGCACAAAAGTATGCGGTTATAGGACTGACTATGATCGATAATTGCTAGAAGTGTGTTTCCATTGTGATATTAATTGGTGTGTATAAATTACGTGTATCATACATAGAGCCGCACGAAAAAAATCGCACACATTACTGGATAAGGATAGTAATTGTTGAAAATGGGTATTTTTACTGAATTATGTTTCGTTATTGGACATATTGGAATTTCTTAGTAATATTCTGTTAGTGTATGAAAATGTTTCATATTCTATTCCTGATGCATAAATTTTCGTTATTATTTATGATATACTAATTATTATTAATAATTATTATGAAATATTAAGTTTTTAAGAAATATTAATTATTTCAAAGATTTTTTTTAAATTAAGTATGTAAAAGCATTTAAGAGTTTATTATTTTTCTATTCTTTCAAAGCTTAGAAATATCATTCAATAAAACATAATGTAAGTTTGATTTATTTGAGTGGTAGTTTTGGTTATTGTCTATGAAAGCCAAAGAATGTGGAAAGAATAAAAATTAATCACGGGCGAGTAAACCATATACCAGAAAGCTTTTTCTTGTTTACTATCCACTACATTAGAGAATTTGCGATAAAAATTAAGATTACATAAAATTAGCATTAAATCTTACCTTTAGAAGAAATTACTGTGAAAGAAACAATCCCGAATGGCTCCTGTGGGAATAATATATCGAGTTATGATCGAGAATTATATTATGTTTCCGTAGCATAAGCATGTATACAACATAAAATAACAAGAAAGGCAGTAAAAAGAAAATATATAGAATTACGGGCACAAAAGATAATAATTTCAAGTTTATACAGCAAATTTTTACAAAGTGTTTCACATAACTTCAAAAATTGATAGTAAATAAAGTAATGAGATAATTATTATTAACTGTCGAGTTATGATGAATAATAATTCAATAAAACCTGCTATGAAGGAATTGTAAGCAACCGGAAAATGTTCTGTTTAGACAGGTTTTCCCCTTTTTCAGATAGATAATTTGTTGTTATTTTTTTCATTGGTTCATGAAATTCTTAGCTTAAGCCAAAATGCCGTTACAGACAGGTTGCTTTTTAGAGGTTTTACTGCATTATGTTTTGAAGCGTAAGCGTATATTCAAGATAAGATAACAATACGATCAGAACGAATAAAATATATATTACTGCCTTTAACGATACAAATTTTTGATTTATACATTATTATTTTAAACTGTATCCAATGTTTAATAAATTATTGCAGACGTGGATAATGAATAAAATTACAATCTAATTATTATCTCTCGAATTATAATGAAGAAAAATTCAGTGAGACCTATTTTCAATGTACAGAATAGTAAGGCACTTGAAACTTTCCGGTTTAGACAGGTCTTTTATTTCTGTGCAATTATTGCATAGAATATAAATGTAATGTATTTGTCTCACTGGAACTCTGAAATTCCCCGTTTGCGACAGAATTCCGTTACAGACAAGTTCCGTTATAGAAGTTTTACTGCATTATGTTTCTGAAGCATACACATATATTCAAGACAAAGTAACAACATTGCCAGAATAAATAAAATTTATATAACTTACTCAAACGATACTAATTTAATATTTATACAGCTTTTTTTAACTTTACTAAATTTTTTTTATAAATTATTGCAAAAATGTATAGTAAATAAAGTAACAATCTAATTATTAACATTGGAATTATGACGACGAAAAATTTAATAAACTCTACTGAGATGACATCGGAAGAGACCGGAAAAATGTCCGTTATAGGCAGATTTTTGTCTTTGGGGATAAAGCGTCTATTATAAACGTAATGTATTCCTTTTGTTGGAACCATTAAATTCTCTGTTTAAAGCAGGATTTCATTACAGACATGTTTCATTTTCATAGATTTTACTGTTCTATGCTTGTATATTCATAATAATTTAACAACAAAAGCAGAGTGAGTAAAAATTATAATTTACAGACTCAAACGATACTAAATTTCAAATTTATACAGAACAATTTTAATACGTATCAAAAATTTTATAAATTATTTAACACGAAAAAAATAAAAAATATAATCATTTCATTAATTAACCCTAAAAATAGTTTGTTACATATCATCTAAAGAAAAACGCATGGCTTTTGAAAAGTGCCTTTTATTTATTATTTATTTTATTTTATTTTATTTTATTTATTTTTTTTTTATATAAAAGAGTTGGCCAAGACTGCGATGGCTGTTGGCTACCACTTTCTACATTAGCTTTTGCTTCGTCTTAGGAATTAATTTAATTGTTTTTATTATTATTTTTAACTTTTTAATTGAAATTTAAAATTTAAACTTAACGTTATTTATGTTCATATTTAAAGGTTTTAATCTTTTTACTTTAAATTTTTAAATTTCATTACTTTTTGTATGTAGTACACTGTTAAAAATAACCTGTTGTTTTAACAAATATTCTTCTGAATGTTAAACAAAATATCTCCATTTCATGTAAATTACAGATTTTCTCTGTTATCCAACATAGATAAGAGTTTCGCCCTCTAGCGAAAAATTGTAAAGTAATGAGATCCTTCACTTTTGACTGACAAATAAATTCGACAATACCAGAAAATCTCTAAAGGAAATTGGAAACAATTTCGTAAAAAGAACGTTTTAATTAATCCATTTATACCAGCAATTCGGCAAAAGAAAATGCAAGAGATGTCGTACCAAGAACTCGGCAATAATTAAACAAATTTCTTGTTATTTAATACAGAAAGATTCTGTTGAACGGGATTAATTTTACTTTAAGATTGAGGAGTTTTGTTTCATAAGAAAAACTCTACTTCAATTTAACAGGATTATCCTGTCCATAACATGGAGAAATTCTTCTTCATACAGAGAAAGTCTGTATTAGTTTAACAGGATTTATCTGTGTGTATATTACAGGGGAATACTGGTACCATTGCTGACAGGATATTTTAGAGCATATATACTACTCTCAGACTATATTTTTAACGACTCTCTAATGTTTGGGTAAATTTCTTACATATAGCATAGGTGTAAAGTTGCACAGCAACTAGGAACCACCTAAGATAGCTAACATTCTTCCATACTCCCTACGTCCATTTCGAAAGGTATTCTTATTAAATAAATTACTTTAGAAAATTTAGTTATAACGTTTATTTTGTTTTCTAATGTTTAACTGTTTCTACCCATGCTTAGGAAAAAGAAGTTCACCTAAATTATGTCTGAAAATTGATATAAAACGCTCTATTATCCAATTAATCAGTATCAATCTCGAATAAAAATTTGAGAGGGAGGTAAAAAATACACTCTTCCTTATAATACAAGAACAGGAAAAAATAAATAAAACGAAAATGAATCACTGATATAATATATTATATATAGTCTGAATTCCTCTTTCCTTTTCTTCTTTTAAGAAAAGATCACTTTTAAGGATAGGGAGAGGTGAGAAAAGGGCGATTTGTGACCAAAATTTTAAGGCTTTTAAACTTTTGAAGCATTAAGACTTTTCAACCTCCCTGTTTTCATATTCATTGCCAATTTACTGAAAAAACAACTTTTTCATTACAAAGAAATGTTTTTTTATAAACTTTGCAAAGCGTTGTAATCTTTAATCCGTGAATTACATCCTGGTACGAATTCGCAGCGACCAAAATTTCAAATGTCGGCGTTTTTTGAAATATGCTTTTATTAATTTGCATTTCTAATGCCAAAATGAATTTTTTCATAAAAATAAATATCACTGTTCAATTTTTATTAAATTTCGTATAGGAATCGTGTGTTACATTTCATAATCCCTATATTGCCCTCAAAGTTATACGCTGTTGCAGTAACGGAATCCCAAATTCGCACTAGTTTGGAGTGCGTGTGTGCTCAATCGAAGTGTGCAGTCCACGAATTACCATCATTTTTCGCAAAATGACATTTTTTGGTGTATTTCGACAAACTGTTTAGAGTATATTTTTGCCATTTGACATGCTTTTACATAATACGAATAAGCTAAATAAAATTTGTATAATTGTATAATTTGTATAACTAAATTTGTAATAACAGGTTTGTGGTATCTACATTTTGAGTGTTTCAGACTGATTTCATAGGTTATTTTGGTAAAAAACCATATATCTTTTTGTTTAATAAAATATATTTGAAGACCAGAGCAGAGTACAAACGTCCCAATACATATTTTTCACTTTTTCATATACCGTTTATGTAGTATCAAGAGCAAGCCTGTATCTTTAATAATTCATCACAAGGAGGTCCAGAAAATAACACTTTCTTTTGGAACATTAGAAGAAAATTCAAAAGAACAATATATTAAAACACACATTCGGCATAAAGGCGTCATTTTATGCTGCAATCATCCCTTAAAAATGAAAAATCCCTAACTGAAACATTTCGCTTCTACAAGGTGTATTATAACGGACTGAAAATGTTTAAAATGCAATAAATAAACGGCAAACGCTATTGAAGTTATTCTTGCAGTAAAGTAATTTGTTAAGTCAGAAGTTCAATATGCTTCCTTGTTTTAGTTTAAAATATCCCCACTAAATGACTTTGCGCTGTCTCAATCTGAAAAATACTCAAAATAACTTTCAAAATTCAAACTATTTTTCGGTGCTTCAATAGCTAAACAAAATGAAGGGCAAAAACTGAGTGAACTTAGATCTTTCTTTAAACATTAGTATGAATGTTCTAACAGTATATGACGGAAACAGATGCTGTGCCCCTATCGGTGATATTTTTTTACTAAAAAATAGTAGTAAAAGAATTCTCGAATTCACAAATTAATATTCTGCAATAAGAACTTTAAAAGCTTTTACCTTAGCAAACACTGAAGCAATGGCCCATACACGGCCATTTACGTGCCATCAGAGAGAAATCTTGGCACGCAAGTGACCACGTGCTATTCCCTAATGATTTGTTGGATAGTTATTGGAATTTTAAAACTTCAGTTCATTTAAGCGTAAACATGCAATTTTAAATATAAATTCATTTGCAATCGCTGTCTCTTTCTCTTTCATTTCCCTTTGGCCTACCTTTTGTACTGTAAAATGTTTGGGTGCTGGCCATCGATTTTGAGCTTGCGTGAGATCAAGGTAGCACACTTTTTTTTCACTTACACACTAAATTTTCTGTAAAATTCTTTGTTCATAAATGTTTTGTTATTATAAAATGTACCGTTCAGTTCAAACGATTATTTCAAAGTAATTTCATTAATATAATTAAAATTAAGATAATTGTTTTTATATTAATTGCGTTTCAAAATGAAATTTTGTAAGACATAAAAAATAAAAAAACGAAAATGAAAGTATATTTTATAAGTATTTTCCTATTTTAGTATTCGGACATTTTCTGATGAGATTTGTAAAAAGAATAAAATTTTATGAAATGTGTAGCACGCAATATCCCACTTAAAATTTCAACCGAAAGCAGAATGACTGATAACATGACTTTGAGAATCGTGTCAAATTAAACTGAATGTGGGGATTTAATAAAAAAAAAAACTGTGATTCATAAAAGAGTTTTGATAAAATATGCAGCATTAATTTAAATAAACAGAACCGTAAGGTGTATTAAACGTCGCATTACTTTTTTTTTAATATGGAGAATAATCGTAAGAATTTTATGCGTGGAGTACATTGAATTATTTCATTATATTTGAATACATTAACGAAACTAAGAAAAATTGTTATTTTGGTAAAGTTTTCTACATCACAGGATAAAAAACTTAAACAACTTTAATACTAATTATATTCCATATTAAATCACGTGCATTAGAAAATTTAAATTCAGCTACTTTTCGGATGCTAAGTTATTTTTATTAAAGTTTTTGAAATGGTTTTCTAATATTTACTCGATTATTACACGAAAGGTTAAAATAACTCTCGATTCATTATTAATATGAAATTCTAATTTCTTTAAGGGGTCACAGGACTTTTAAAATATCAAGAAGTGAAAAAAAAATTCATTTTACATTTTAAAAAGTAAACATTAAAAAAAATTTTGAAGGTGGTAATAGATACACGTTTTTTCCTTCATTTCAGAATTTTTCCGATCATAATGACGAAAAATAGTTGTCATAGAGATTTGTAAATTTGTCAGGCAAAAAATTGGAATCACAGGGTGTGTGTATGATTACAAAGGGATTTCTGTAAGCAAAAGGAACGTTTTCTTTTCTAATTTAACTTATAAAACTTGTGTTTACACTGAACCTAAACAAAAAATGTTTCCTTATATCATTTTTGTTTTAAAAGCAAAACTGTATCCTTTTAAAATATAGATAACAAAGCTTAAGTGATACAAAAATAACACAAAAAGGCTTATAAAACCTTTTAATATAAAGATCAACATATGTTTCAACGCTCAAACGGCGCCATTAACAAGAACTACAACGATAAACAAAGTATTATCGCAAATTTTTGAAAATAAACTTGAAAAACATAAATCACGAGATCATATATGTAAAAAAAGCAGGCGCTTAAAATAGTCAAACAGTAAAACGTAAAAATTAATGTTTCCTTATTGCTTTTTTTTAAAACTGAAAAATACCTCGTGTCAAATTTTAGGTAAATCAAATGAGGCTAATTCGTTGCAAATTTTCTCGTTACACATATAGATATCTATTGATTTACGGATAATAAATGGAATATAAACTATTGATAGATAAATTATTTTACTATTTTTAAAATCAATTTTTAAAGTAGTCTTGCCAATATATTACATGATTATGTATCTTTTTATATAATTTTTTTAATATTTTAGCAATATAACACAAAAATATTTTTTTCTTTTAACAGAAAAAATTAAAATTTAGATTTATTTTAAAGAGCCTTCCCGACATATCCTGAAAAGTTTATGAAAAAATATCTAAAATTGTTTTAACTATATTGCGCGCGCAATGCCCCAAAATAAATATTCTATATTTAACAACTATTAAGAGTGCCATTCATTTTGTTTTAAAGTGTTCAGAAATGAATTCTCTTTCATTTATAGATTTTTTTTTCAAAGATTGTATTTTTTGAAGGTTTAAAAATCCTACAACCCCTTAAAATAACTTCCATATCTCAGGCATTCATAGAATATAATTGATTAGACTTTAATATTCAATAACAATTTTCAAAAAATTCAGTAAAACTGAAATGTAAAAAATCGTTCTTACAGTTTGTATTTAAAGTGCTTGTGACAAACATACAGGGTGTTTCACAAAGGACCCCTAACTTTAAAAATCAATAACCCGGAAACGGTATTAGATAGAAACATGAAACCAGTGGTATGTTTATTAAAAAAATCGTAAGAATCGTTATGCATAAATCTCAAAATTTAGTTTAAAATAACGCCGATAGATGGCGCTGCGATAAATAGGCGCATCGCATAAAAAGTGATTCAATATGTGCCCTTTTTACACAACAGACATGTCGCAAACGCAGAATGAAATTGTCAGTGACTCTCTGTAGTGTGTCACCGTAAATTGCCACACAAGCTTGACAAATAGCCTCTTCCAGCTCGCCGATCAGATTTCAATGGCGAAATCTTGGATGGCTACTCTTTCTATGCTTCTGAACTCGCTTTAGAAGGATTCTTAACGCTCTCAGCGCCCTCTTATCGGTGCTATTTATAACTAAATTTTGAGATTTATGTATAAGATTCGGACGCTTTTTTAAATAAACATAGAACTGGTTTCATGTTTATATCTATCACCGTTTCTGGGTTATTGATTTTTAAAGTTAGGGGTCCTTTGTGAAACACCCTGTATAAATAATTCAGATTACCAATAATTTTTATTTTTATTTGAACATTACACTAGCATTTTATGTGTATTACTATTTAGTATACTTTTAAACGGAAATTAACAATTGTTTTTCATGTGGCAAATTGTAAAATATGCTGTAAAAAAGCAGATGATTCTTAATCTAGAAAAATATAATACGACCACGAACAAAAATATACAATAACCTCTTCAGAGTTCCTAACGATTTAGAAAAACTTTCTTTTTCTTTAGAAGCCCCATAAACCTAGTTATTTTCGAGAATTAAAGAGACGGTTATGAAAACAGAGTCTCTTTTGCTGCCAGTGAGTTTTGGAAACGTTGCCGAGTAGTTTTTATAGTGTATTAATCAGTTTTCTCATACAGGAATATTGGATTTTTAGATGATATTAATTCTCAAGTAAAAAGTTGCATGTTGAACAATAAAAACACAGACAAACACGTTAAATTAACAACATTAACATTAACATTAAAATTAATATTATTTTGTTGTTCTTGAAAATACTTTTATAAATTCGATTACACTGCTCAAAATGTTTTATTGAGAATTAATAGCATCCTAAAAAACGATATTCCGGTTTGAGTACACTGATTAACACAATATAAAAACCACTCGGAAACGTTTCCGAAAATCAGTGGCAGCAAAATAAAATGTTTTTATAAATGATTTTTTAAATCTCAAAAATATATTAGTTTCTGAGATTTCTAATGATAAAGAACATTCTTCAGAATCATGTGTAACTCGGAAGCGGCTATTCTATTTTTTTTGTGCCTGTCTATATTGTATTTTCATAGATTAAGATTTTTTTTTCTAGTGTAGACTTTGCACATTCTCTTGTTACTTTCAGAGTTTAAAACATTAATTCTACAAAAACTTTATTTCACTAATTTTAACTTTATTTCACGCGCTTTTTTTTATCGTGTCAGTTATGCATACAATCTAAAACATACTTTTTTATACACGGAAATTTAATTTATCAAATGTCAATTCTTTTTTTGAATTATATTTTCTGTAGTACTTTAAATAACTTTTATAATTAAAAAGCTCGAGTGTAAAATGTAAAAACTGAACTTTTTGATTTTTTCTAATTTTTCTGTAAAATTATTTAACTGACTCTTTACATTTTTTTAAAAGTACAAGGTTTATTTTTAACCTTATATGTACCATCATAATCAAAAAAATATTTTAGATTAGTACATAACATTTTTTTTTTGTTAAATTTCAATATTTCCAATTAAATCAAATTTATCGGACAAAAATATGTTACCTATAAATAACTGAATATTTAGTGTCAACACATTGGCGATCGACAATGTTTTATGAAATCTGTGCTATAAATCAGTAAAAGCTCCGCCCTCTTCTGAAATTCAATCGAAAATAATTGTTTTCCTAGAAAAGTTTTTGAAGTTTATCCATCCGTCAATACATTTCAGTGTTCAGAAATACTAAAATAAGTTTTACAATCTAAAAAGTATATAGATAACATGATATAAATGCATTTTATCTAAGGTAGAAGTCATGCCTTTAGCCATTGATGTTTGGTTAAATAGACACGAGAATTCTCGTTCCCGGTCGCCAATGCGTTAACAAATCAGCTGTTTCCGAGGAAGTAATTACAAACACAATAGTATTGGTTCTACATTTTTTTTAGAGAACCTGAATATTAAATATCTCCAAATTTGAATTGTGTTAGCTACCTTGTTTCCAACCGAGTTTTTAAATTGTTGACAATATTTTAATTGACAAAATTCCATTTGAAAATTATTCTTGTTTATTATTACTTTCTGTATGCGTAATATATGGAATGTATTGTAATCTTGATAAAACAAAAAATACTATGAAATATTGCTGTATGTTTGAAAACTTCTGAATCCAATTTTGATATTTTTACAACGGTTACGTTTGTATGTGTACATAAATGTGTACAGTGCCTTCTGCTTTAGGGTCCTCAGAGCCCATTTTTATGTTTTTCACGAGGCATGTATGTGTGTGTGTGTGTGTGAGTGAAGTCCAAATGATGCTTTTGATAAAATTTGGCAGATATGCTATTGGACGCTGTCATTAGATTTTTTTATAAAAGGCTTGGTATCGAAACCATTTGTAAGCCATTTTGTGTTAGTTTTTATATAGAAAAATCAACAAGGAAATGTGACCGAGGGTAAATATAACATGATACTAATATGTCTCTGTGACTCAGAGGTAACGTCCCCTGCTGCACAGCGAAAATTCCGGTTTCAAATACAGCTAATTCCGTTGTATCTAAAAATTATTTAAACGCACAAAATTCGATAAAGTGTCCCAAAAATCCAGTGGAGTCTACAATTCTTAGTTTTCTACAAGAACATTATTTTTGTGTTAATACTGATTACACGACAACTTATCATTATACTTATAGACAGGTAATCAATTCATCTCGAAATTTTAAATTTGTCATGTTCATCGGGTAAACTATTAATTGTGTAATTGAATTATAAATTTTTAATGGAAGGTTAATAATATAGTAGCTTCTCGTTATATGGAGCATGTTGGGAGGCAAACAATAGTGCGGTATAACAGAGGGCATAAAAATTGAAAAAGGTAACAACTTACAAGTACATGTTTAAATTTTGTCTTTAAATCTTTAGTGATACTCTTTTTACAGTTTTCTAAGTGAATTTGACGATAGCAAATTCCATTTATTATAAATGGTAAATATACAGATCAAGTTATTGTAAAAGAACGGTTAATGTAAAACAAATATAAAAAGAGTGATACATCCATCTTAATAATATAATAGAGCGCGATATAACGGAGACTGTTGCATTTATCTATTACATTTTTTAAATGCATTTTACAAAAGAACATTTTTAAAATATATATTTAAAATGTATCTCTTATTTAAATGTATATTTTGTTATTTGTATATTTTAAAAGTATATTTAGTTATTCTCATTTTATGAAAAACACAATAAACTGATAATTTAAATAAAAATGTTGATAAAAACGACATTTTTGAATTGAAACTTCAAAAATTCATGACAGCAAATACTGATATAATCTCGGATTTCTGTCTCTCATTGTTTCAAGTATTATAATAAGTGTGTTGCATTTGACAGACTTGCTATGATAACATGCTAAGTCCCTCCGATATTGATCACGCTTATTACAATTAGTCTATTGAGAAAACTGATTGTTTACAAATAGTAGGTTAATAGATTCATTAAAAAAATATGAGATTGTGATATAGGATAATCTAGTGTCTATCTTAAAAGAGTTATTTAACTTTATGTTTAGAGAGTTTCACGTATTCCGAAATTTGTAGTGATAACTTTTGCATCAAATTGCAGTGGTAGTGGCATCTAACAATATAGAAGCGATAAAAATTAATCCATGAATCAAAGAAGTTGAGAAGAAATACAACAGTTACGGAAAACCAGCAATCAAAGTGTATGTCTTCAAATACTAATTTTTCATAACCGTTAGATTTTTCGCTTCCATCAAAGAGGTTTTCCCTGGTTCAATATTTTTGATGCTGCACGCTATTTCCCGTTGTGAACTACTGAGCAATATCCTATCAACCACCAGATGTCACATGCTATTCTTTCTGAGCATAAAATTTAAATTCTTAACTTCAATTTTTGTACCGATTTTAATCATTCGGGGATTTCCATTTTTTATTCTAAACAGCCGTCTTCTTTTAGTTGTTTTAATTATATTTAGTTTTTCTGAATTTTTTCTATATAGGTCCTCTTTTTTTAAATAGCTGACTGCAGAAAGGCAACATTTTATACATGTTTTAATCAATAGACGGTGTAAATGTATTAATTCCGGATTAAATATAATTGCACAATGTAACCTCTTACTTAATAGACCAAATTGTGATACCAAAGATGGTCATTTCAAGAAAAGGGCTCCAGTTATTTCATAATGTATTTTATCTGATTGTTCTTAAAAATAGCTGAAACTTATCATGAAAATATATTTTTCAAGTGGTTCATACTTATATTCATTTACTCTTATTATCAAAATTTAACTGATATTATTAGTGTTTGCCTTTTAATTAATACATGCATTATTTTGTTACTCAGTTCCTAAAAACTGCATTTTATGTTGACTGCAGTTTATGCAATCTTATCATTACTAATCTTAAAACTATTTCTAAAAACAAATTTGTAATATTTCCCAGAATCTGGAAAGTTTTGGGACTTACTTTTACACGCAAAAGAAGAATTAGAATAATTTAGCAGTTGCGTGTGACCGCTTGATACCCTTTACTAATCAACAAACGTTATCGGCTTCCTTATTTTATAGTACTCAAAAGTGCCAACAATAGGAGGAGATTTTTTTTATTTTATGTAAAAATGAAAGTAAATATTACTTTGCGTGTATGCTGAAATGGTAAATGGATTACTTATGAAGGCTTTGTAAATTTTAATTACACTAGGGTGTTCTTGTTGATTTAAGTGTGTTTTGTGTCCAGCTTATGCAGATTAATTTATGTTGGGAAAATAATTTATTCTAATTACTTTGAAAAAAAAAATGAAGTACAGAAAACTGCTTTGTTAAGCTTTGTGTTTAAACCTCAAATCTTATAATCATTAATTAAATTAAATTTAAAAATAGTTGAGAAAATATAAAATGTTTGTCAGATAATTAAACAGTCTTTGGTAGAACAAAATAAGTATTAGTGGGAGGCTTTCTTCTTTGGCTTAAAATCGACGTAATTGTTACGTTTTTTTTTCAGTTACAAAGAAAAGTGATATAACCTACGGACTATTTGCATTATATTTAATGGCATTTCACTTATATATTTAATTTTTTGACTGTAAATAATTAATTATACGTTTTCTGCGACGGAATGTACCTGTAGGTGCACGGGCATCAGACGACTGTTTTTCTCTGGTCACAAGCATCTAAAACAAATGTCATCGCCAAATTATTAAAACAGATTAAACTATCTGAAGCTTATAAAAACATTTGATTTGAAAACTTCTTGACAAAATGACGGTCTTTTGAATAAAAATTTTCTCTTTTTTATCTTTTACGAGCTCGAATTAATGATTAATCAATGAAAATTTTAGTTTTCGGTGGTATAAGCTCCAGTTGAAACGATTAGCTTTCTTTTAAATACTAAATGAAGAAAATCGTTCGAGTAGTTCTCTAGAAAAATGGTCGCCCAGTTTGTAAAACATAGTTTCGAGAAAAACAAGTATAAAGTTTTACAATAGCATTGCGTACAACGAGAGGCATTAGATTCAATGAGCAAAAAATATTGTGAGGAATTGGAATATTGCGAGACTGCTTTAGTGCAACAATCGGTGCTTGCGGGTAAAATTAAGAAAAATCAAAAATTTGGTCCAAAGAAGTAGAACTTCCACTTAAAATGTTGATGACGATCGCTTTAATCCGTTCGCTGCGAATCCAATTAAAGTGAAGTGTTCGACTCTGTCCAGTCAAGCCGAGATATTTCCACCCCTTTTGGAAGTCACATTAACTAGATACTTTGTTTCCCACAAATTGTCTAACTGCCATGTGATCAAGGTAGGCTAAAATGAGTGAAAATCTGTGGAGTGCATTGGCTTGTTTCTTTCATTGGTTGCGGCTCAACGATTTTGTGTGTCGTGAAACGTTCAGTACCCAAAAACTTTTAAATAAAACGTCCAATGTGTGAAAAAAATATATGTAAAATCATGTTTTCATTGAAATACTTTCATTTTGGTGTATGGTACTTTTATTACTCTGCATAAGGGCCTAAATTCTAAGTGCAAGTTCGATAACTGCACTCTCAGCCCGTTGCAAAGAAGCAACGCTGGACATAGGAGAGACATCTCAATCATTGCTCGTAGGAAATGCTGGAAGCGAAGGATTTAATTTATAAAATAAATAGTCTTTCATAATTTTGGACAAAGTACTTGGTAGTTGCATTCATGAAACCCATTTCATAATTAAAATAAAATCATTGTTATATTTTTTTGTCAATTTTACATAGAGCTGTACATAATTTGCAAAGCGTTTTTGTCAATGTGATGGAAATTGTCAAAACAATCGTAGGATTCGGATTAATTATTAATTTTGACGTTAGTTTTCTTGGAGAGTTTTTGCGATTGAAAAGCATATCTTATAAAATTATAATTTATGTCCATGATGATCTGAACTACTACTTATTATCCTGGTAATATCGGGAACTTAGATTTGTTTTATTTATATAATGCCGTTTATTCTATATTTTTAAATATGTTAATGATGAACATTAGTGTTGAAGCAGCAACTATTTTTGTATAAATTGAATTTCCCCATTTTTGCACAAATTAGTAAATTAGCACAAATTAGTAGCACAAGTTCGATAACTGCACTCTCAGCCCGTTGCAAAGAAGCAACGCTGGACATAGGAGAGACATCTCAATCATTGCTCGTAAGAAATGCTGGAAACGAAGGATTTAATTTATAAAATAAATAGTCTTTCATAATTTTGGACAAAGTACTTGGTAGTTGCATTCATGAAACCCATTTCATAATTAAAATAAAATCATTGTTATATTTTTTTTCAATTTTACATAGAGCTGTACATAATTTGCAAAGCGTTTTTGTCAATGTGATGGAAATTGTCAAAACAATCGTAGGATTCGGATTAATTATTAATTTTGACGTTAGTTTTCTTGGAGAGTTTTTGCGATTGAAAAGCATATCTTATAAAATTATAATTTATGTCCATGATGATCTGAACTACTGCTTATTATCCTGGTAATATCGGGAACTTAGATTTGTTTTATTTATATAATGCCGTTTATTCTATATTTTTAAATATGTTAATGATGAACATTAGTGTTGAAGCAGCAACTATTTTTGTATAAATTGAATTTCCCAATTTTTGCACAAATTAGTAAATGTTTGTAAAACAATATTCATTTCTAATTTGTAGTAGAATAAATATCATATTTAGATGATTTTTTCAGCGAGCACGCGGTCAAAAATTTTACAATAAACTCGCTATTTCTTTTGCGTTATTCTCACACACGGCAAAATTAAAATTAATATTTAGTACTGATGTTATGTATAATTGTTTGTCTAAATTGTCTCTATTTACTATTATGAAATACCTCGCACTTGCCATAGCGTAACTATTGTGGGTAAGTATACGCCACATGCCTACTTGTGTAAAAAATTACAGAGCGCCTGCTAAAAGATCAACAATATTCTGGAAATTTTTAACGTTTGCTCTCATGAAATGTTCAGAGATTAGTAAAATTGTAAATCTAATACGAATACATTGCGTCAGTTTACAAACGAATTCAGGGCTTGCTGTCTTAGCATAAAAAAAACGGTAGACTTTCAGAAAAATCGGCTAAAAGTTCAAATTTTTTGTCCATTTGCTGGGGGGTATTTTATGTATGATATCTCAAATCTTGTAACTTTTTCAGCCTTTTTAGCTTGAGCAAGGATAAAATTGTACGTGCTTTGTGGAAATTAATTTTAATTTGGTCTTGAAAATTGTACTATGTATTTCAAAATTTTCTCAAAATTTTCATTTTTGGATAAT
Organism: Maratus michaelseni; assembly: GCA_963931845.1. Lineage (NCBI taxonomy): Eukaryota > Metazoa > Arthropoda > Arachnida > Araneae > Salticidae > Maratus > Maratus michaelseni. The sequence goes on along the minus strand of OZ007591.1, from coordinate 120,831,261 downwards.
TTATCATAACAAGTATGAGTTTCAACTTTTATTTATTTTTATTTTTATTTCCCCCATTTGTATATGATGAATGAATTATTTGTCGTCTATATTATGGCTTTATGTGTATATATATATATATATATATATATATATATATATATATATATATGTGTGTGTGTGTTTGTGTGTGTGTGCATATGTATATCTTGACTAGCTGTTAATTTCTGTAACCAGCTATCATAAAAATATTCTCAGCCGTAAGTCTACGGATGACGGACAATGATTACAAAGGTAACAATATTATTTTTAATAATTAAAAAGAAAAGATTTAATGTTGGTGTTTTAAATTTAATATCCAGTAAACAGACTAAAGGAAAAGCTAAGAAAATTTATTTGCATATTTTAGATTAAATTTGTAATTCGTCATTATTATGTCCCATTTATCCTATGTCCATGTATATCATAACAGGTACGAGTATCAACTTTCATTTATTTTTATTTTATTTCGCCATTTGTATATGATGAATTATTTATCGTCTATATTATGGTTATATATGTAGCGTATGACAAAATATATAGATGCATTTTTAGCGTAATAATAGTGTCTCTGTAGACATGGGACAGACAGTTTTGTAGTTTTAGTAAAAATGTTGTCTTCAAATGAAATATTAAAATTTTTGGAATACAGGTTACTTCATCTCATTATTGTAAAAAGAAAAGTTTATTATTCTTAAAGGTCTCTGCTTGAACTATATATTTCCATTTTTTCAATAGAGATTTCATTGATTTGATTCCATGTAGAAATACATAAATTTTATCGTATGACAAGAAAGATGTAACTGAGAATTACACGCCCGTATAAGGTAAAGCCAGGAGAGATGGCGCAGTCAGAGAGATTGCGCAAATAGAGGTGCGGGGAGAAAGAGTACAGTGAGAGCACAGCGACTCCAGGTAGTTGTACAATTGCAGTAGTGGAGTGTCTACTTGAAAGTGCACGTTGATTGTTTTGAGCGTCTAAGATAAAGCATTGCTATTTTGTTTTGTTTTCCCAAACTCAGTGCTTGAATTTTCATAGCTATTCATCAGAATTTCTACACAATGCCAGTAATATAAAATATTTTAAACTTAAACGATTTCTCCTAAGCTATTAATCTAGAGTAACAATGTGAACATCAACGGTTCGTTTTAGTAGCGGCCATGTTTAAATAAAAGTCCGCGCAATCTCTCCTACCGAAATTGGAGATTTTGCGCATCTGCTACTTAGGAGAGATGGCGCATTGTTCCCATTCGTTTCCATGCTAGGAGAGATTACGCAGCTTATTGGTAAATTTGCATAAAAAAAAAGAAAAATGAAAGTTGACTAATTTTAAGTTAAATGCGTTATCAAGTAGCTTAATGTTATTTTGTAATCTTATCTGGACTTGCTTTTTCTGATTATTTAATTTCTTTTTTATTTAATTAAAAAATTTTAATCGTTTTTAAAATTATTTCCTTTTTCTGATTATTTAATCATTAGGTTGAAATATTCACTCCTAATACAATAATATTTGTTCACAAAAACTTTACAACAATGTCATTTAAGTGTAATTATTATTGTTAACAATTTAATTGTAATTATTATTAGTAACAATCTCTCCTACCCATGTGCGCAAAGGAAATGCATAAAAAACAAATGAAGTAAAAATTATTCATGGATAGTTTAGCAAAAAATTAATATTTAGATTTTTTATTGTTATTTTTTTTAATTGTGCGCAGATTCTACTAGCTTTATCTTATTGTTCTTGTTACTTTTACACAGTTGCTATGATAAACAACTGCTTACTAAACATATTGATTTTTGACTTTAGTTAGCTAAATAAATTTCTGTAAAATGCTTCTGCTGACAGCTGTTTTAACTTTGATATATGCATAGCGCGTTTATCGGAAATAGTAAAAGTCCTGATAGTAAAGTTTAATTGCAATAGTAACAGCAAAATCTAATATGAAAATACTTTTTAATAAAACAATTTATTTTTCAATAATTGCACTGAAGTTGAGATTTTACTGAATTATATGTTTAACAATTCCATTTAGGAATCTATAAATAGGTTTCTGTTGTACTAAATTCGTAAAGTTGTACTTTAATTCCGAATAAGAATAAATAATGAAATTGTTGCATTCTGAGTTAGTTCATATTATTTGAATAAAGTGGTTTTAAGAATAAAAGTGCTAATAAAAATCATATATTAGTGAAGTAAATCATAAAAAAAAAGTTTAAGTTTGGAAAGTAAAGTACTGATAACCATTCACAATTTTTGAAGAAAGTATTATTCACCTAAGTGTTTTTATTCATTTCCGAGAACTAAAATCAAATTTGGAAAAAATAAAATATTGTTTTGCAATCTTCAAATGCGATTCCAAGAGAAAAATATCATGGCGGTAGTAATGGTTTGGCGATGCATGGCTTGAAGTAGAAATGCTTAAATAGTAATAATTGAAGGAACTCTTGATGCTAGAAAATATATTTCTTTGACACTTGTTTGAAAGTGTTTGAAATTAATGAATTAAGGATGACTTCTTGTTTCAACAACACAGCGACTTCATGCGTCCGGCGCTAATAACAAAAGAGTATTTATTAGATAAGTTTCTCCCAATGCTCCAAACAACTTTCCAGCGTTAGACTTTAACTCTATTAACAATGTATAGTCGTTGATTGATCAAGAAGTCTGGAAAAAACACTTTAATAAATTTTTAAGTGCCACTGCCTTGAGAACTAGCACGTGATTTTGGAAATTTAAGAAAATAAATGTTTCAGAAGCAATGTCCATAAGAATACAGATCGTTATAGAGAATAATGGAATGCTTCCAAAATCTTAAATATAAAACATATTATATTTTTCGAACAAATTATAGGTATTTCGATAAATGTTAAAATATTTTACTCAACAAAAATTTGAACGAATGGTATATTACGTTTTCTCCTTAAATAATTTGCTCAATTATTTTATATTATCTTATTTCTGAGTGAACTGCATTCATTTATTTTGTGAGAATTCACGCTCAAAATTATAATTAAGTTGAATATATTGAATTTTCCTCAAAAACAAAAATTGAATTCATTCTTTCAGTATGTTTTACACAACATATAAGGGCTAAATTTAGTACATTCTCAGATATTTAACACACTTATATTCTTTTCTTTTTTTTCAAAAAAGAAAGATAATTGACATATTTCGATTTTGCTTAGAATCTAGTCACATTTACTATTAATAATTTTTGGCAAACAAATAACAAAATTTTTCCAAACGCTGTAGCAAAACTTCTCCTTAGAATAAAAACGGAGGTATGAACCGTTTATTACGGAAATATACAAGAAAAATAAAGTATTACATTTTCTCAAATGGTTTGTTGCATTCAAATCCTACCCCAAGAAAATATTTATAATAATACAAAATTGCTTTGATTCAATAGCATTGATATTTCAAAAATACAAACAGAAGAAAGATTTTTTTAGGTAATGTACACGAGAAAAATGTGTAATACATTTTTAAAGATTGCTTTTCTTCTAAAATAAACCAGCTGAGCTGAAATTTTTTAAATAAATTTCAGTAAGGAAATAAAACTATTTTGTTCCCGTAAATATAACATTTTAAACTTGTTTAGAATACTAAGTTCCTTAAATAGTGAAATTTAATTTTCGTTGTTATTTTTATGCGGGTAATCATAACTTTTGAGATATGTAAGAACTTTATGTTCCGCTTGAAATGAATTTTTTAAACTTTTAAATACAAAACTGTTTAGCAATTTCCACCTGTACGTAGAATTAATTATGTTTGAAGAGTACTGGGTTAATTAAATAACAAAATTAAAACACTAAAAAAGGAAGTTGTAATGATATTCTTTTGTTAAAATTAAGGCTGAATTAACTCTTAATTCATTAATATTGAGTGGATCAAAAACTAATGCTCAAAATGAATTACTAGATTCCCGATATCAAGATACATCGGAATGAATTCCATGCATGTTAGACGATACATAATAATTTTCGAGATAATGAAGATATATTTTTTTCACAATATATTGTGTTTTATTAATTTTCTTTCTACATTTTTCTATCAGTTTCACCAGTTTATCAGATATATTTTTATTTTCTCCTTTCAGATTGATATTCATTTTTTAATAGTATATATGAAATAGTTTTCGATTTAGAAATGTTTTTATAATTTGTATTTATATAGTAAATAATACTCTTATCAAAATGTTTAACTTATGCATTTATTGTTATTTTCTGGACAAAAATGAAATGCGTGCCCCAGTTCTTTTGTATTTTTTATGATATTATTTCAGTTGACATTTTTATTTTTGAAACAACTGTATTTTTAATTTTTTTTCATCATACTCCACATATTTGCGCCAATTAATATAACCATATTTACATTTATTTCCACTTCACAGTTTAGTTGTCTTTTTAATTCAAGTCAAGCAGAATAAATTGAATTTACCAGGGTAAAATGCAAATTCTTCTTTTTGTGTGTCTTACAGAATATAAACTATTTTCAGCCCAGTCGCAGATTTTAAACACGCTTAATTTCTTTATTCTCAGTAAAAGGAAAAAAAACTCATAAATGTACTTCAGTTTTGTTTTAGAATGAATGTTTATTATCTACAATACTTACTAAGAAATAAATAATAGAAATTTTCTAGAAAATAAAACCGGAAAAATGAACCTTTTATTACCAAAATATACATGAAAGACAAAGCATTGCATTTTTTCGAAATGTTCGTTGCAATTCAAACATATTTAGAACAAAAAAGTGCTTATTTTGGTTCAATTGAATTCATATTTCTAAAATAAAAACACAAAAATAAACTTTTTTATTTTTAAAGTATACGAGAAAAATATGCAGCACCTTTTTAAAGATTGCTTTTTGTATTCGAAGCTTCTAAAATAAGCCTGCTGAACTCGAATAGTTTTTTTCTTAGTAAATCTCAGCAAGAAAATAAAATCTGTTTGTTTTCTTATGTTTAAAGTATGAAAGAAATGTTTTTGGAATAATATGTTTCTTAAATAGTGTAATTCAATTTTCGAAGATTTTTTTTAAGTATGTAAGCAGAACAATTCTTAAGATAAGAAAGATTTCTGTCGCTGGACTTTTTTATTTTTAAAGCAAATTCTATAAACATTACACAGAATAATTTGAAAATTTTCTCATGTATTTTATGTATTTTAGAAACCCGTTATATCGTTTAATAATTAAATTAGAACCGTATTTTAAATGTTTTTTATCCTTGTATATTTATTTCTTGTTCTGTTTTTTTTTTTTAATTATCCGTTTTAAGTTGAATAAACTGAATTTTCATAAAAGAAATGGAATTTCATCTTTCAAGATATTTTACATAGCAAATAATATTTTCTTTCAGTACATTTGATTACATTCTTGATTTTAAAAAAAGTAAGAAAGAAAAGAAACAACAGGAATGTACCAGTTTTGTTTTAAAATATACATTTACCCTAATAGACAAAACTTAAGGACGATAGATAAATGACCGTATAGTATAAAAATCAAGTACGGTTGCTGGTCTAGAGAAAAATACTGATTTTACCAGAATGTTTAGCATATTATGAAATAATTTTATTGTGACGTAACATTTAAGGTTTAATGTGTATTAAGTGCAAAAAGTGTTGAAATAGGATGTTAGTGTAAAATATACATATTCATAAACCTTTTAGTGTATGTATGGAACATAGATGTAGCTGTGAAAAATGTTGATTACTAATGTCAAGCCATCCTTATCAGTATAGGCTGTGACCACATGATCTAGGAGCTGTTACGTAAAATTGCCCCACTACTCTTTCAACGCACTAATGAATGTGTTTATGTTTGCTGCGTGAAGATTGCCGAGAAGCAAGACGTCATAACAAACATCTTAAGAAACTTTAATTAGGTTTGTGGAAAGTGAAGTCCAGGAGAACACTGTAAAAATTTTTCCTGAAAAAAAAACGGAAATTGTACTGGCCAGTACTATTTCCGTATTTTAACGGAAAAAACCCCGTAAATTCCAGGAAATTTATCGTGATTTCTGAAATATCCGTTTTTAAATTTCCATTTTATAACAGATAACTTCCGTATTTTTTAGAAATTTTTATGTCGTTAAAATAAACATTATAGGACCAAAAAAAGAAGTTACCTCTCAAGGACAACCTTATAATGGTCAGATACATGTCTGCTTTTTTTTCATTTATGAGGGAGTTTTCAGTAAATAGCTGACCCTTACCATGATGAGAATCGAACCCGGAATCTCCCGTTTACTAGATTGGTAATCTCGACCACTACGCTACGACTGAATACGCCGTTTTCTCAAATGTTGTTACTTATTTTAGTCGCTTTTTATGATGCAAAAACTTGAAGTTTCCATGGATTTTTTTCAGAGTTCAAATGTTTTTAATATTTTCCTTTCATAATTTTCAATATTTTGCTTTATTATTTGATGCCTTATAACAGATAAATTTGAACTTATTATGTATTATATGCGTAAAACATTGTATTAAGATTAATTGTTTCTTTTTGAAATAGTACCAACATTTTCTTTTTTCGAACATGTACTTTTTAAAATTATTTGTCTGATGATCTATTTATCAATTCCTATAAAAACAATAATTATCTTAAAGATACGTATTTATTGCATGCTATTAAAATAAATTTTCTTTATCTCTTATTTAAAAAAACTTATGTAAATAGACAATTTTATAATAAATTAAATTATTATATGTGAGCTACGCTGAGAATGTTTGTGTCCGGTTTTTTTAAACTGAATAGTTTTAATAATATTAAAACAAAAAAATTGATGTTTAAAGACAATTTCTAAATTAATGATCTTGTGATAGGTAAGTTTAAATTTGGACTTATTGATTTGCTTTAAATTACTTTAGTTTAATTTATAAAATTATAAGCTAAAGAAATAAATTATAAAGTTTATAAAATTATAAACTTCATTTTTATAAAAGTAAAGAAAAACTATTAATTATTTTTATAAATTTAAGGAAAAAATTATAAACTTTGTAAAATTATAATTTATAAAATAATAACTTTTAGTTTAATTCATAAATTTACAAGCCAAATCAGTTTAGTTTAATATCAATTTATATAGCGGTAACTTGCAGATATATTATGTTATGAAACCTTTAAATAACCCAATATTGCCTCACGTTAGAATAGTTAAAATAATTTTTTTAAAAATTAGTGAAAAAAATCGTAATTTTGAAGCACTATCAAAAACAACAAAAAAGTAGATTTAAAAAAATATATATTTTTCTGTAACTTATAAAAATAAAATAAATGTATTAATATTTCATTAAAATATATAAATACTACTATTATTTTCACAAAAAATTAGCGTCCAGACATGGCCCCGGTTAGAATGGGTCAGCATGTCGAGCCGGAGCAGGCCTGGATCCTTAAAGATCTCTAGTAAATTCAACAATCTTAATTCACATTTCAAACAAGGCAATTTCTGTACGCAAAGCCTTAAACGTTATTTACGGAAATTACACTGCTTTGGAAAAAATACGGAAAAAATCCATTAAATTTACGGAAAACTTTCTGCATGTTTACGGGTTTGAAATCTCTTTTACGGAACTAATGACATTTACGGAAATTGTACTGTTGTTTTGGAAAAATGAAACTTCTCCGTCAATTTTTACGGAAAATCTTTTGTATTTTCACGGATTTTTTTACAGTGAAACGTTACATATATTCGATGTCAAGACAATCGTTCACAGCGGCTGAGCCAGGACATGGCACTTTGTTACCCATAAAATAAAATGTATCTACAAAAGCACCTCTTCAGTTAGAACATTAAGTAGTATAAATTCATTAATATATCGACCACTGGCCATAGTTTAACATACAAGAACATGCCGGAGCGTGCGGCAGTTGACTGTGCTGACCATACCAAGATCCACAACCCAAAAATACGATATCATGTCATTTTCATGATTTGTTTTCTAGACGATGGACAGTGCCGTTCGAACGTCAGATCTCTTGCTGTATATTGTTAGATAAAAAAAGCGAACTCGCTGTCATTTGAGGAGATTATACTTATCCGTTCGATCTCAGAGCATTCACGGTGCTGGTAGTACCATTTGAAACAATCGTTACTGTAAACTCCCGATAGTGGTACACAAACAAAAGGCCTTCTGGATTGGCAATTGATCAACTGTAATACGACCCTTTCTGTTCTGCTGTTAGAACAATGTATATGTCTTCCATTACGCGTAGATCTGCAGGTACGACTTCTCTACTTACAACAGAAACACAATCCATTTGGTTGAAATGCTGCCCAAAATTGGGAAATAGTACTGTGGCTGACGTCGATTTCTATCGCAATATCTGTTGTCTGTCGCACTTCTATCAATTATTTGATTATACGCCCGCACGTGATGTCGTCTAAATGATATTTGCAAGTAGATATTGCAATGGTATTTGCAGCAGAATTATCAATTTCAGAATTACCAATTGTTTCTTTACTGTTCCGATTTCTCTACCAACAACAACTGTCTAAACGCGCCGAATATTTTGATTAAGATCATTATTGGCTGATTATATATCGTGTCACACACGAAGAAATTCTACATGCAATTTCGATGCCTGCATTCAATTTTGTTGCTGCCGTCGTTTGATATGCATAGCACTTTTTTTTCAAATCAAATAAATCTATTCTGAACTGGAAACTTTGCGTAATAAATGAAATTAAATAAGTGCCACATGGAAAGAAGACATATTTTATTATATACATTTTCTGATTAAAAAAATTTTTCAGACTTGAAAAAAAAAACACACGTAAGATTGACAGATATGAATATGATATTCATACTTAGATTTTGTGTACACATTTATTAACAGAAATGCTTGTTGTGGAATGAATAACAAAAAGTTCTAAGAGAATAATAACAGAGGAAAGAAATTTTTATAGCTGATATTTACAAAGCAAACAAAGCACTACATTTTCTCTAATTTTTTGAAATATTTCAAAAATCGCATTTACTGATATTTCAATAAATAAAAACATATTAATAAAGGTAACAACATTAATAAAGGTTTTTTATTGCTAAAGTACATTATAAAAGATACAATACTTCTTCATACATTGTACTTTGTATTGGAAATTCTTCAAATAAACTTGCCTAACGCAAACCTGCATTAGTAAATCTCAGTAGGAAAATTAAATTACTTTGTTTCTTTATGTACAACAAATAAAACAAAAATATTCTGAATGATGTATTTTAAAAATTACGTAATTCAAATTCCATCGTAATTTTTTTGGTGAGAAAGTATTTTGTTGAAAAACGCAAAACGAAATTTTTAAACATCACACACTTTTGTTTTAATTTTCCCATATGTTTTCATAAATCGTATAAAACTAGCAATTTAAGTAAATAAATAAAATATATAATTCAATAAATAAGAAACACATTTCTAGTTTTTATTTCTGGGTTTTTTATTATTTCATGTTAAACTGAATAAATTGAATTTATCTTAAGGAAATGAAATTCTTGTTTCCATATTTATAATACACATAAGAGCTTATTTTAGAACATCGGCAGAATTTAAACACGTTTATATTTTTATTTTAAAAGAACAGCATAAATATAGTTCAATTTTGTTTCAGAATATATATTTGTAATCAGAAGTGCTTTCTACAGAAGCAATAACATAAATTTTTCCAGAGAATAAAATGAACCTTTTATTACTTTAATATATAAAAACAACAAAGTATTACATTTTCTCGAATTGTTGGTTGTAGTTGGAACTACTCTTATGACTATGTTTATAATACAAAAAAAAATGTCTGCTTTGTTTAAAATAAACTGATATTTCAAAAATAAAAATACAAGGATAGACCTTTTTATTGATAAAGTACACGAGGGGAAGGTGCAGTACTTTTTTTAAAGACTATTTTTTTGTTCGAAGCTGCTAAAATAGATCTGTTGAACTTTAATATTATTTAAGTGAATCTCAGCATGGAAATAAAATATTTTTGTGCCTTGAGAATTTTTTTGGAATAATAGGTTTCTTAAATAGCACGGTTTAATTTTAGCAGTTATTTTTAGATGAGTAAGCACAATATTTTTTGCTATAAGTAATAGCATATTACTGCTGGACTCCAAACGATATTGTTAAATATTTTAATGCAAAATGTTAAAAAAATTTGAACTTGTATTTTCAATTATCTCTCAAAAGATATAATTTTTATTTCGTAACTAAATTCAACACTGAAGGTAGAAGATTTGATGGAATCATTAGAGTTGCTAAGATTGAAATATACGCGGTTTGCTGAAATCGTTGTCAAAATCTAAAAGAAAGTCTAGTAGATAGATGCTGATCTTTATAAAAAACTTAAAATACTTTTTCAATTTTTCTTATACTTTTCTTCTCTGAATTAACATCAGAAAAACTTTCTTCGCTTTACCTTTTTGATCTCTATAATTTACTCTTGTTTAACTGTTGACACCTTAAAATCCGCAAAATTGTGAAAATCTATAATCTGAGTGTTTGCTGATTAGTAAAGATTATAACTCATGTTGCACGCAAAGGCTAACTTATGTTGATTTGTAGATTGCGTGCTAAGTCATAAGTTTAAAATACAGACTTGTGTGTATCTTACAAAATGAAATATGTTTTTGAAAAAAACAAATGCAATTCCTAAAGATGAAAAATTTTAATTCAGAAGTTTACAGTTTGCTATCACAATTTCGGTCGTTGAGGATTTTAAGTTATAGAATAAATGAGAAACTTTTAAAACGAGAATTTTGTCGATCATATTTATTGTTTTAATGCTTTTAATCATATAATTTTCACCAGTAGGATTCTCGCATGTATGTATAATTAAGCGACTTAAAGAAAGGATATTCTATTTTCGGCTTTTCCATATGTATAATATATGATTAAAGGTTACTTAAATGATTAAGGCAATCTTCCAACTAAAATACGTTTGATATAAATTCTAGGCTACAACAATTAACAATATTTACATTAAAATAGATAAATGGTTGGATTTACAGGGGACTTGGGAGAAGCCTGAGTCCGTCAAAAGAATGAAAGACTCCGATTTTTTGCCTGATATCGTCTGCCTTTTTTAATTAGTGTAGGCATATGGTCAATGTGGCATATACCAATGTGGCCATTACTTCACCACATTGGTATTTTACATCTTGATACAACTTTTACGTCGTACTTTAGACTGAACGGTCGTGTGACTAGTCAATAATGTGGAGTAATAGCCTTGTTACGAGTAGTTGCTAGGCTATGTGCTTCAGCCTGAGAGTAATCCGCACATCATATATATATATATATATATATATATATATATATATATATATATATACATGTATGCATGTATGTATGGTTTTAAGCAAAAAATAATCAACGTACTTTATAGCTTTTTTTTTTTTTTTTTTTTTTTTTTTTTTTTACAGGGACATGTCTAAAATGTTGATATATGGTTGGTTGGTTGATTTTATGACGGCCGATTATCTACACGAGGGATATATGCCCTGTAGGGAGTGGCCTCCGTGAGGGATTTTCTAAGGGATCCTAACCCATATTTATGGCAAGGTTAGAAGAAAACCAAGGAAAACTCCGAACGGTTAGGTCGACGAGCGCTACAGGGGGTTAATATATGATTGTTTAATGCACATAAAACACGAGAACAACTAGAATAATTAAGAGAGTAGCGACATACGAGGAATAAAATTTGATTGGTCGAGAGGATTTTGAATTTTTTTTTTTTTTTGGTGAAGCTGCCATTATCGTCAAGCTAATGCTTGTTTAATTGTGTCGCGCTTCTAATCGAACTTGTCAAGATGACTAGTGCCAAATTTTGAGAATATATGCTGTAGTCTGTACAAAAACTTCCAGTTTGAGCATGCGCACTATATGTATGTCTCACACTGTTTTATTTATATAAGCATTCTACTGGCAACAACGTAGATTATTGATTGCGGATAATAATTATTGGTCGTCCCAATGAACATTCTGTTAATAAGTTACTAATAAAATGTTAATTACGTGAGTGTTTTTACGCAATTGCAAGTAAGTCGTGGATCAAGAAACAATCAAAGTTGCTGTAATTTTTTGCTCAGAAACTTGATTTTAATGCTAGTTTAAAATTACCTTTTCTTTGTTTAATTGTAAAGATATTGAATAAATATTACTTTAAAACTAATATTCTCATTTAATCTTCGATATTTTTCATATCATAAAGTTAAAATACCATAAAATTAAATTTTTCACAAAATACGTATATTATTATACGATGTGTATTTTTCTTACATTAGAAACTTTGTATTAAAATATTTATCGGCAACGGAGATATAATACTACTTATAATTAATATAAATTGTAAAAAGCGATAAGAAAAAGGCATCACCATTGCTTTCAAACTGCAAATTTTACACCATGCTAAAGCAAATGGCAGCTTAACTATATTTCAAAAATTCGATGTTGGCAAGTCTTCTATTCCATTACGGAGAAAGGAATAAAAAAAAAAACCTGAATAAAACTTCATCCCAGAAGTGGTGATTCAGTTACTTAGTGAAAGCATGAAAGGTTTTTTTTTATCGTATTCAGAGGTCCACTGCGAGAGGGAATGTGACTACCTATGTAGGTTTTCACACCCCTCGAGTTGTGGTAAAGCAAGTACGGGTTGGAACATCCCGACTTAAGGCCTAGGGCCTGGTTCCCTTTTGGGTTTCCAGCTACGAAGCTGTTGGGGGACGCCGGACCGTCTCCAAGTGTCTCGCGGTGACTCCCCGTGGTTTCACCGCGTGTAGCACCTACGTCGTCAACACGTGGGTTCAAGGTTAGAGGGTCCGCAGTTGGGGAGCGGTTCTCTGACCGGCCGAAGCGCTGTAGCGAGTCAAAGCTGCTGGCGCAATAAAAGTCTTTCAGGACTTGGGTTCGGCGGTCATTTGTGCGCGGTGCGCTCCCTCAGGGGCGGCAGCTTACTTTATCATATTCAGAAATGAAAACTTCCATGTATAACGCGCGCAACCTGTACGTATATGTTTGACTATCGTATACAAATTAGAACTAATATTACTTACTTCTAATTTTATCAAGAAATATTTACTTAGAAACCTCTTTTAAGGGCTTTTATTTGATTGTTTAATCAAAATTATTGTAGATATTAAACAAATGGGAAATACATTGAAGGTATTAATATAATTCATTTCAGCACGAATTTATGTGAAAAGTAAAAAAAAATATTTTGTGTTTTGAATCCAACAATAAATTGCTTACTTATCTTAAATATGATTCTGTTTACGCACTTAACGAATAACTGATAAAATTGAATTACTTTACATTATTTAAAGAACATAGTTCAAAAAACGTTTGTTTCAAATGTTATGCTTAAGAATACAAAATGCATCCTGTATAATTTAGCAATTAATTTACCCAGCCTTAGAGATAATAAATCATTAAAACACATTTTTTCTGGGTTTTATTTTGGTTTTTAGTCAACATAATAATTTTATAAAATACTTGAAAATATAGAAGAGAAATTTCAAAATGTTTTATGTAACATTTATAAAATTCATTTTGAGTCCAATAGCAAAATACGCAATTATCACAAAAATTATTTTGCATAGTCAACTAGAAAAAAAAATACAAACATTGAATCACACATTTTAAAAAACTTAACACTCCAAAACATTTGTTTCAAATTTTACTTAAAGAAACAAAATGATTTAATTTTTTTTGCTGAGATTTGCTAAAACAAATTGAGCTCAGCAGGTTTATTTTAGAAGCTTCGAATACAGAGAAGCAATTATCTGCATTTTGTCTAATGTTCTTTACCAATAAAGAATATATTTGAGTGTTTTTATTTTTTAAATATGAGTTCAATCAAAGAAAAGAAAGCATTTATTATACTATAAATATGTTAAAAATGTTTCGAATACAACAAACAATTCAAGTCAATTCAAGAAAATACAATGTTTTGTTTAACTTTTATATTTTAGTAGTAAAAGCTTCATTTCTTCGTTTTTATTCTCTAGAAATTTTGTGTTATTGATTACACATAAAGTATTTCTGATAATAAATATGCATTGGAAAACAAAATTGAAGTATATTTATGTTTTTCTTTTTTTTTTCAAAACAAAAAATATAGCATGTTTAAAATTCCCGTGTGTACTAAAAGTAATTCATAAATATTGTGTAAAAAATAATGTAACAATAAATTCCATTACATTTAGAAAACTTGGAATTTTTCAAATAAATATAAATTATGAAAAGAAAAATAAATTGAAAAGTTGGAATATATTTTAGCTGGAAATACTCATTAGCAAAACTATATGGAAAAATAAAGTTACAACTATTAAAAATATAGTAGTTCTAAAAATAGAAATGTTAACTGAAATAATAATAGTAAAAACTTTAACTAAAACTGAAAAATATTTTTTTTTATTTTAGTCTTGAAATGCACAACACACACACACACACACACACACACATATATATATATATATATATATATATATATATATAATAAAAATTTTGTGAATAATAACCCCATAAAATCCCATATATAATAGACAGTATAAGATCCAATAATTATTATAAAATACAAAGAAATATATCCAAAAATGTGAAATTCTAAAAATGAAATAAATAGAAAAAATAAGGTTTTATGAAGAAAAAATTCAATGTGCATACGGTGAAAAAATGGCAAGAAGCAAATTGAAACTTACATAGTGGAACACTTTATCAAGAACAATATTCAACAAATATAAGTAAAACGTATATATATATATATATGATAGAAAATTAATTACAAATTTTGATGAGTGCATATATAAAATAAATTGTAAAAATGAAAAATTGAAAATTGCTGCTGCATATAGAAAAAAATAATCACCGTAGACAATTATGGAAGAGATCAGTTTTGTATGACACTGTAAATGAATGATAAATGCTTTGCTCTCCATATTATTCAGAAAACAAGTTTTAGTGCCGTTCAGAAATGCATATCAATTTCACTGTGCTTGAAATAGTATAACATGGTTAAAATACACCGCAAACAATTTTCCCCATATACAACAATGTAGCAAGATTCTTTTGAATGCCACTGCAAACAAACCATAAATGCTACACACTCCATTTTCAATAACAAACATTTCATAGTAAACCTCAATAACGTATCTCAATTACATGGCAATCCAAGTATATTTACGAGAGTTAGAGCACGGACAGAGACGGTGGATACACAAACACGACAGGCCTACAATCACATGAAATAATATGTAATGCTGAGATTTGTTGTGAAAATATGATTTGAACCACTGCGATATTACCAATTGACTTTATCGTGTAAATATCCAAGCGTACCAGTTTGAAAGTCTATCCACCAATTAAATAAAAAAAGTTCGTCATTAAGTGAATAGGAGAGCAATAAATAGATAAAGCAGTGGACCCATGCACATATTTTGCACTGCAGTCTAATACGTTTTAGCAATATCTAACTGTAAAACTGATCGAAGATATTAAAAGCCACGCGCGACGTAAAACAATAACAATCGTATTTCCATTGCATTAGAAGATGACGTCATCCACATTGGAAAAATACGGGAGAAAAAAAAATAAATTGAACACATATAAAAAATAATTTAATTTAATAAAGTAAAGCATACATTTTAGAAAACACGAGAAATATCGCTGATTCTATCTGCCGATTTTGTCTTTATTCTTCTAAACATTTGAATTTGAATTTTGCTTTTTAATTATAAATATAAAATAAACCCGTGCGAATAAATAAACCCACTTTATCTTATCGTGCTGTTTATTTCTTTTTATAATCATTGTTCAAATGCGGAATTTTATTTTTGTGTCAACATTGATTCGAGAGAAAACTTTCATTTCATTTAGGAAAACAATGCTGATTTAATGTTTAATTAACTGCAGTTTTTAATCAAAAATCACGATTTAACGAAATGTAAGTATGCTATGTCAGAAGCCGGTTAGAAAACCTTTCAAAAGATACCTCATTCATTGTTGTGCGTTTTGTAAATGCATAGAAAAAAGGATGTTGACAACAGAAATAATTTATTAACTTGGTCATGCTCAAACTTTATTGACGAAAAAAGAATGAGAAACGCTCAGTTTTTCCTTAAGACATTAATAATTGAACAAAATAGAAGAACATGAAGAAAACTTTTAACATTTTTACTTTTTGTCTCTAATGATGTATTTATAATTGAACTAGGTAAAAATATTTTTCTTTCCTTTTAGGAAATGTTATGATGTTTTATAGAGTTATTAAAAACATCCCACTTTTAACAATGACAATATTTGGCAATACGTATAAGAAGTAATTTGAAATCACACACTCTTAAAAAGAAAGAATAAGAGAAGTGGATGTAATATTATACTATAACTGAAGACACAATTACGGTTCAGTAAATATTTGCTTTATCGAACGATGAAATTTATTAAATATCATATTTTTACAAGAATCTTTTGTAGTTTCGTAATAACATATAACTCAAACTTCTAAAAAATAGAGACATTAGAACATTAGAAGAGAATGGTTTGGGAAATTTTTTCTTAGATTTATAAAAATAATATGCGTAACGTATGAAATTTTTTATGTCCTCAAAGTATGAAAATCCTTAATTATTATTACTTTGTATTCGATTCTTTTTAACACTTTCCAACAATTGAATTTTATTAACTCTATGAAATGAACTTTATGAATTCAGTTTATCTGTCTGTCTGCCGCCTGTCCGTCCTCTAACTACAGCAAATATTCCCGGATTGCCATGCAATCGATTATGATATTGAGGTTTATTATGACATGTTCTATATGGAAAACGAAGTGTGTAAATTTTATAGTTCATTTACTGGGACACTCAAAAAATACAATTACATTACCCTCTATGGGGAAAAATAGTATGCGATGTATTTTAATGAAGTTACACTGTTTCAAACACAATGTAAATGATATATATGGTGCACAACAAGAAGCTTTACTATAGAATAAGGCGTGCATATCAATCATTTACATGGAGACACAAAAGTATTCGGTGACAGTACTGCCTAGTAACAATAATATCTGGAAGTTTCGGTACCCGTTTTTAACCTAAAATAATTTTTTGCCTATTTCTTGGTGTGTATAAATTCTATAGATTATATACAGGGCAACACAAAAGAAATTCGGATTATTTTCCGACTGTAGATGGTAATTTCTGAAATTGGGTCTTCAAATGTGTTATGCATTTTTCAAAGGTACCTTCTTACATTATATCCTAGATTGTACCCTGACTGCCCGCCATCACATTAGAAAGCCGTCACAAATGAATCTGTTGGCCTGGTTTGCGTACGTGCTGAAACAATCAAAACTGCTTCAAAAAATAACAGATTGTAGGTTTTTGCTAGAACGATAATTCATGCTGCCTCCATTGGAATTAGTGGAGGTTGAGGATGAAGTGGACTACTAATATGCATACGGACATTCACACACTACATATACTCTAAACTTTACAATTCAGTTATTCTTAATGGCATCATACAGTGTTATTTAGTATTTTTAGCATAATTTATCATTGTTTACTCTAGCATTATTATTCATTCATTATTGTTAATTTAGTACTTACTTCTATCCATTATTATTATTTACTTCAGAATCTTACAGTATTATTACATTGTAGTATTATTGCTCGGTATCACATAGTAGTATTTAGTACTGTCAGTAGGATTGATAAATTGTATTTTCAGAATTTGTATTTTTGGAATTTTGTATTTTCAGAATTTATATTTCAGCAATACATAGTATAATTATTGCTCAATATCACAAAGTATAATTTAGTAATGCTCATTATAATTAGGTAAACAAACCTGCTGGGCGGGGCTAGTTGAGCTTAAGCCGAAAGGTAGGCCTCCCGCCCGATTTGACCTTGACCTTGTTTAATTAGTTTGAGCGGGGCTAGTTGAGTTTAAGCCGAAAGGTAGGTTTCCGCTCGGTTTGACCTTGACCTTGTTTAATTATGTATCATATTTCAACTTATTAAACGATGCAGTTTTATTAAAGTATTCTGGAAGTGCTGGAAAGTGTTTCATAATCTATGTCTGGCGCATTATTTTTCGTTCTTGTTTAATCTTCAAGAAGATACGTTAATTAAGGCTAAAAATATATCAGTAAAAAAATAAATAAGTTCATGATTTGTTCTTAATATTAGTTTTACTCTTAATTGTATGAAATTTACTGATACTTATTTAAGGGTATTAAGAAATCGAATAACATTTTCTGTTTTTGATAAAGGCAAAATATCATAAAATAAAAAAAATGTCATCTTAAGCTAATTTTTGGGACGTGACAAGCGAGACAATATGATCATTGGAGAGCGATGAAACTCAAGAGGTAATACATTTATCGAAAAATAAAAGACGCTATTCGATTCTAAATCACTTCAACTGTCAGACATGGGAGTTTGATTTTTTTACGTATGAATTATGTCTCCATGAATGTGTCGAGAATTTTCGATTTGTTTAGCGGAAAAAAACTTTCCTTTTAGGTAATAAATACAAAAAAGAGTTAAATTTTCGAGAAAATTAAATTCAAAAATGCAATTAGAATTAAAAATAACTTTTCAAAAATAAGAGATTGAGTTTTAAAAATAAAATCAATGGCTGGAATTTTAAGAATGTTTGACATTAGGTTATCTAGAAATGTTTCGATTTTTTTAACGAGGGAAAACATATTTTTAAAGTTAAATAAATTAACTATTTTCGTGAAAATCAAATTCAAAAATGCAACTCGAATTAAAGATAACTTTTCAAAAATAAGAGATAGAGTGTACTTGAAAATTAAAACTATGGCTGGAATTCCAAGAATGTTTAAGTATATATTATTTTGAAAGATTTTCGATTTAGACAAAATGGGCGTTTTCTTCTAAGCATATGTTATAGAGAACAATGTATTGCTAAAAAGTTCCTTTTAATAAATTATTTTCTTCGTTTGTTATCATAGAGCTGTGTTGATTCAGAGAGTGTTCGCATTCATGATATATTTCAAGGCACTATTCCATTAGCGTATTACTATTCCGTAGCATTAAGTACACGTTTCTCAAAAAATGTGTGCAATTGTTGTGAGCTCTAACTATAGCATTTCGTGTAATAAATATTATTAAAACTTTCTTTGTGTTTTAAAAATACAGTGGTTGTTTATTAACTATTAAAAAAATCATTATCAATTTTGTACGGTCGATTCTAAATGATCTCATTATGTATATATATTATATATATATGTTTAAAAATTAAAACACATGTGAAAAAATATATAGTACTAGAAAATCGAACCCGGCTTCCCGGGTTACAAAACGTCGCTGAAAACTATTTTTTTAAACTATTTTATTAACAGATTTTTTGCATTTAAAATATATGTATATGTATACTAAAAAGCAATGGCGCATCTAGTATTTGACGAGAATTCAATAAAAATCATGCGCTTGTGACATATTTCGGTTTTATATCTTAACAGAATAATAAGGCTGCTATAATTTCTCTCGTACTATAGCCATTATATCATTATCTTTTGACGCATGAAGGTTTCGCTATGGTACTCCATTGTGAAATTTGGTAATTTTTGAAATTCATATTTGAAAAACGGCATAATCATTAGATTTGAAATTTATATCAACAAAAATGCGATTTTTTACCTTTCTAACGTAGTTAGTCTAACAATTTTCTGACGAATACTTTTCGAGCTATTAATTTTTTCAGTAACTTCAAATGTTTCATTTTCCAAGATTAATCTGTGGCAACGATTGCCAAAAATCCCAGTCGTCAGCAACGTATAGTTTTTTATTAAAGAGGATGTTTTATGTCGCAGAGATATGTTTAATATATAAATAGTGCAATTTCTAAAATATTGATCATAGACATATATTATATATTACAAAGTTACGTAAAAAAAGCACACAATTTTACGAAATCGATTAAAATTTTCTGAGGATTAAACTTGAAGAAATGCAAAATTTACATTTTTATACGGCCGCATACAAAAAAAAATTACTAGAGAGTAAAATGTGCCCCATACACTAATAAGGTCATGCACAAAATTTTAGCATTTTGTCGTAAACAGTCGCAGAGATATGTTTAAATGAAGTTGGTGAGGGTGAAAATGTTTACAGCTAGAGTGCAGATGACGCGACGCAGAAATGCATCATAAGCAAATAAAGTATGCCTCTTATCTTTAGTTTTATCTACAGATTTACAAAACTATGCTTCCTGAAAAATACCTTAAAGTTTTACAAATCTATACTAATTACAGAATAAAACTTGGAAATGGCACAGTCAATGAACATTAAAACAGCTTTCCTTTCCATATGCAAAAAGCTGCTTCTGATCGGTGTGTCAAATAATCCCAATAGACGCGTTATTACACGATAAAGTCGTTTGCTGAAAGTTATTATTTCTACACTGTTTAGATACTTTTGTACCAACAAATAGCGCAATTATTATTTATTAATGCATTTATTGTTTTCTTTCGTAATTTGTGTACGATCCTTAAAACGCGATCATCCGACATGATTTTCCCCCTTTGCAAATTCATAGCCAGGCATCGAAAAGTGGTTTAAGTCAGCATTTATCTATTTTCATACCTCTGCGACTTTTTATGATAAAATGCTGAAATTTCGTACATGGCCTTATTACTATATGGGGCACATTTAACTCATTGGGGAAATTCTTTGTATGGTGGCCGTGTAAAAATTAAAATTTTGTATATCTTCAAATTTAATTCCCTGAAAATTGTAATCGATTTCAAAAAATTCTGTATCATTTTTTACGTAATTTTGAAATTTATAATATATGTCTATGATCAATATTTAAGGAATAAAAGCCGAGGTCAATGTTTTTGGGACACCCTATATATATATATATATATATATATATATATATATGTATATATATATACGTGTGTGTGTAATTAAAACGAAATTATATTTGCGAAAACATTGAAAAATAAAGTAAAAATAAATTAAAAAGTGCATAATCAAAATAACTAAGGAATATTGAAAATACAAAGATAAAACACGATGAATAAGCTGTAGAATCTTCAGAGGAGCATCACAAGCACTGTTACTATAAATATTTACTTCCTCGAATATTCGTAAAAATGACAATATTATGATCCTTATAATATATCGAAAAACCCGAGAATGTTTGAAACATAATAGGATAACAAAAGAAATGAATGAAAAATTAATAAAAATAGACGAAAAATAATAATTTCTCACCAAGCAGAAAAAAAATGCGGCTGGATAATCATGTGTTATGAAATAGCTAAGAATAAGCTCAGAGAAAAAAAAAAAGCAGATGCTGCCATCTATAGGATTGGAAGGAAGATCTACATTACAATGAACAATTTGTAAAGCAACCAAATGGTCAAGAAAAAAAGTAAATGAAATCCCTTTACTAAAAATTCAATTGATTCGAATGATTTTAATAAGTTTGATCGAATGATTTGAAAATGAATGAAATATAATAAAGTAATAAAATTAAAGTTATTAAAGAAGAATTAAGTAATTTACATTATCTAAAAGATATAGAATGATAAATGTAGATGATAATTTAATACTAAATAAAGTATAGAAAACTAGAGATGAGTATTTGTAGAATAGTGAAGTTAATAATAGCAGTGAATAGTATATTACTTGAACGGCATAAAATTACAGCCTAGAAAAATGAGTCACTATTTAGCATAATGTATGATATATAAAAATATAAACGCATAATGAACCATTTCATAGATATACTCGTATATACATATTTATATGTTTCAAACTGTTTTAGCAGTCCAGATCCACCCTCCGCAGTGACATTTTGACTTAGTATATATATTTTTTTCTTTTCTTTTTTCAGGGGGGAGGGGGATTTTTGAATTAAAAAAAAATTATTATATATATTACATATTTGTATACCTATACATACGTACACACACACACACACATATATACACATGTATATATTGCATAATAATCATAAAAGAAACGCACTCATTTTATATCACATTTTCATTACATAACATATACCTTTGAAAGAAATTTTTAAATTTCTTTCTGAATAAGGTAAAAGAAAAGGAAGTCATTAAAATTTACACATTTTTTGTGACATGTATTTGGAATTTTTTTTAAAAATGGTGATTTTACGAGAGTGGTAATGAGGATAATTACCACTCTCAGATATAAAATTCTATGATTTTTATTCTCATCTTGTAAAAATACATCTTGTAAAAATACATAAACCATCTGAAATGATTCCCGTCATCAGAATATTTTAATGTCCTTTACTCCTCCCAGGCTACTTTTTTGGAACCGCCCTTGATTGATACTTGACATATTTAGAATTTATTTCACCTTTAGACTTTATCTTGTAAGGAAGTAATATCATTTTAACTTTAATCACTTTATTCATGACTGATAAAACTTGCAAGTAATTCTGGCTGATGGATAGCACTCCACCCCAATGAACCTTCGAGAACAACTTTCTAACATCTTACATTACTAACCTTTATTGATTTAGCAATTAATTTACATCTTTAATGGGACGATCATGTAAAAAGCACACGAGCTTTGAAAAAAAAACTCCCCTCTATTTTTGTCTAAGATTAGATTTTTTTTTCGATAACCCTGCATTAACTGATAGTGATTAATGCCCTTTTTGGAAGACAATTAGGTTTGATATTACTTAAACAGAATTTTACCTCATTAAGAGCATAAATGGTGTAATGGATCAAGATAAAGATATTTAGCAGAAAATAAGGTTCAACTCGCTGTCAGAAATGTAGTTAAATTAATACAGAATGGTTTTGGTCATAATTTAATGATGAGTTCAAATTGTAGGTTATAAAATTTCTGGCTTGTGCAATTTGTTCATTTTTATTCAATAATAAAAGCTGTACACTTTAACGGTATTTTCAAAAAATTTCATTTTATTTTTTGGGAAATCTGTTGCAACTAAAAGAAGTATTGGAAGTTGAGTGTAATTTGATCCATAACACTATAGGTACTTTCAGCTACATTACGAAATATGGAACGTCTGACTCAAAGTTCCTTAGATACAAATCAATAATTTTTAGCAATTATGCAGATATTATCAAATTTCCCGAACCGGAAGGTAAAGCTATCAAAATAGTCGTTAAAACGTCTTCTTTAATGTCAAAGTCATAAATGAATATTAAGGTTTTGGATTGAAGTGAGACACCCTGTATTTTTATCTAAATGAGTGAATTGCGATCCTGTATTACTGTGTGATTTTCGTTTGTTTCCATACTTCTGAAACGGGTTTCATTTTTGTAAGTAATTCGGAATCATTCTGTATCTTTTTCTGCAACATTAAATTCAATTTTCCTGATCAACAATCTATCAATTTCAGCACGCTTCCCCATGATAATGACGTCATACTTAAAAAAAAATATTTATCCATAAAACATAAACGTTTTTAAATGATTACGTTAAATTATGACGGAATCTTGCTGTAGCGGAATGGTTATGGTGGTAAAAATAACATCTTTCTAAAAAAATAAGATTATTTTTATCATTGAAAATGATGTCAATTTTGTCAGAATAATGTCACATTTACTGATTTCTATTTGTGCACATTATGTGAATGAAGCCCTTTCTATTTATTTAAAGGCCTTTGGTAATTATGAAATAATATATATCTGAAAATTATATTATTTCCACCCAATCATAATAAGTATTTAATAAAACACAAATATTTTAAAATAATTGCGATAATGGATGCATTAATCTCGAAAGCATGGAATTTTTCTGGTGATCAAAATGACTCCATTTTCAAAAGAAAATATTGTTTCAGTCGTCAAATAAAAATGTTTGGTACTTTTCCATTATACCAACACCATTTTGACCAAGCGTAATCGTTGTCGCCAATTGAAAGATTTGAGAAAAATATTGTTCAAGTGCGTAAATGACCTTTTAAAAAAATATACATTTAAATATTATAGACTTTCATGATCTATTTTATTATATCAACCCAAATATATACTTAAAATTAATGAATAATTAAGTATTATACAATAAATTAATAAAATAAAACACAATTTAAACTGCGGGCATGAAATTGTAATTGTCTATTAGCATTACAGTAAACATTTCCTTTTTTTATAATTAAAGACGTCGCCTAATGAGCTCTGTGAAATAGGATTGTAAATAATGACGAGCAATGCCACGCTGCTTTTTTTACACCCTTTTTCGATGACTCATAATCTCTCAATAGATTGGGTGTGACATCCAGTCTTAGGATCAACAAAATTATATTTGTGATTTACTCTGAAATGTTCGTAACCGGCAACTCGCAAAAAAAACATCTTTATATATAATCACATTGCCTTGAAACAATGTTATTGCAATTTCTTCATCATCAGGTAACTGCCAAATGGTAAAATCCATCGTAGCGTCAGCGAAAAATGTAAGTTATAACTTATATTTTCACTAAAAAAATTAGCAAATTAAGAGGTTTTGCGTAATTACGATTAAATAATTTAAAACATATATATATATTCACGTTCAATTAATAGCGAGTCATATTATTTGACACGGTTTGGAATAAAAATCCTTTACACGGTCAGCGCTGAAATAAATGGCTCATTATCATACATTTTGGCATGGTGTTGATATAATGGAAAAGTACATAATGTTTTACTATGACTTATTGTCAAAATGATACTATTTTTAATTTTTTGATTTAGAAAATTGCTTCTGCCAGTTGCAACAAATTTCAATATATGTTTTCATACTTCAAATTCAATAAAGAAAAAAGAAGATAACTGAATTACTTCACTACTGCCTAACAAACTACATAATCTCTGACGAGCAGGACTGCAGTTGCTAATGATTGACCGGATAAATTTTGTTGATTTAATTAAAAAAAATATTTCTCATAGTTTTTGAATTGAAATAAAACTTAAAATTTAAAACATTCCTAATATGCTGTGTTGCTGTAAATTGTATAATTTTTTTTTCTGTAGATTGCACCAAAGCAATAATAATGCATGTAAAACGATACTATCCCAACCGTATATAGTGTAAACAAACTGACTAAGTAGTACCCAGTACCGTAAAAAAAATAACTCTAACAATCCTTGCATGAAGCCATTCCTCTGGTAACCCTTTCGTCTTTCGGAAATTAAACAGGGAAACAGACCCTAAAGCGGAAGTAAATTCAATACCACCCCCTTAAATGTCTTGATCATTTGATTCAAAGCGAGTCAGTTTTTCGTCAAAATTATAAAAGTTACTGTCTGATTATCAAAAAATTTTCATTTTCGGAATCCGAAAAATAAACTGCATACTGTGAGTATCAAATCGATACGTTCAATAGTTATCTTAGTACTCGAGGATGAGTAAAAATCACAATATTTCATTGTCTGGTATTATCAAATCGGTAAATTTCTTTTGCGGTTTCGATAAAAAGAATCATTTTCGGTGCACGCACAGGAAAATCTTTTAGTTCCACCGCCAAGGGGTGTATTCAGTTCTTTCATTTCAAATGTCCGACACGTATCCCCGCCGCCTACGGCACCGGAAAGAACATGTACTGCGCACGTGCTGCAAAGTCTTTTAGTTCCATTTTCCACCACCAGGGAGAGCATTCTGTTCTAAACAAACCTTTTTCCGAACAAAACTCCAGCTTTCGTTCCCGCTGCCTACGGCACCGTATAGAAAGCGTGCGGCGAACTAGCTGTAGTATCTTTTAGTTTCAATTTCCACCGCCAAGGGCCAAAAAATCTAAATGTTACTTAGTTATCTATATCGTAATTAGTTCTGTTAAGTTGAATGAATCAATTTCCGTTGAAATCGGTCCCGTAGAGCCTGACAAAATAAATTCCTCTTCTGGAGATTACTATTCATAAATGATGGTATCCAAGGGCAAAAAGAAATCATACCGAAGTTTATTTAGTACTTGGGAGTTCTAGGAAGAATGTTAGAAAATATTTCGCTTGAATTGGACCAATTTTAAATGCAAATTTTTTTGTTCCACTGTCATGCGACAGGAACGCACTCTGTTTTAAACAAATCTCTTTCCGAAAGAAATTCCGGCACGTGTATCCACTGCCTACGACACCATATAGCAGGTGTGCTGTGCCCGCGCTGCAAAATCTTTTAGTTCCACTTTCCACCACCAGAAGGCGCTAAATCTGTACCTTTATCAGTTATCTAAATCTTAATTATTTCGTTTTAATGGAATAAACCAATTCTCGTTGAAATTTGGCCCATAGAACACGAGAAAATAAATACTCAACACTAGTGATTAATGTTCAGAAATAGAAGTAACCAAGGGCTGAAAAAAATGATACCAAAATTTATTTAGATCCTGGGGCACCTGAGAAGAATGTTAGAAAAGGTTTCGTTTGAATCGGACTAATATAAAAATGGGCGGGGTGAAGGAGGGTGATTCGATTATATATATATAGAGCATTAATGCGCTATTTAAATTACGACCGGGCAATACTTCCCCATCAAAATTAAAACAACAATCTTTAACATTAAGAATAATCGTTAACTTTTGAAACAGAAACAAAATGGAGCGGTTGAAACAGAAACAAAATAACTCTTTTTTCAGATTTGACATACAAATAAATAAGCTATCGTTGCCAATTTCTGAAATCAAACTCATAAATGACGTCACGTACATGAAAAAACTCTCAAAATTGCATAAAACAAATCGCGGAAAATTTACAAATCGCTGTTCGACTCCAGAATATTTTTTTATTGAAAAGGGGACAAAATGTACTATAGTGAAGTTGCAATTAGCTGATGACCCTTTTATCCACCAATCACAATTGCCCGGTTGACTTCCAGCCGTTCCTACAATCCTCTCAGCTACCAATCACAACTGTCCTTCAAAGGTGTTTGACTTCCAATGGGCGATTTGTGACGTCATTTGAAACAAAACCGCTCCAAAACATGAAAACGCTAAAAAAGGCTAAAAAATGCATAAAAAATGAAGTAAAAAAATCTAATCAAAATATCTAAATTGAGATAATTAATAACCCGCTCTTCCCTTTTAAAATCATGATTTTTTATGTTTAAAGAATTATCAATTCTCTGCAAGCTAAAAAGAGAAAACAAAATGTCGATTTTGAGTATAACTGAGGCCGAAATGGAAGCAACTAACGAACCAATCAAGCATTCTGACAAAATTTCTTAGTGTCGAAGGAAAAAATTCCCCAACAATTCAAAAATCTCTGTACGAATTCCGCATAAACTTTATTAACATGAGGACAAAATTTGCTATATTGGGCTAAAAGATTGGAATCGGATTCCCGTTACTAATGTGGAAACATTGCTGCAAAATGTGAAAAAACGTTAAAAATTACATAAAAATTAAATAAAAAAAAATCTATTGAAAAATTGCACAATCGGGCTTTGAAGTACAAAACTGCATACATAAGTACCTTTCCACCAAATTTTGTAGCTCTGCCTACCGCGGTCTCTTCAAAACACAGCGGACACACACACACACAAACTTCTTTCCTTATTATTATAGATTGTACCAAAGAAAGTATAATATATGCAAAATGACACTATTTATTACTGTCTATAGTTTAAAATGTAACCAAAATAACAATAATACATTCCAAATGACACTATTTACCACTATATATTTTAGTGTTTCCAGTTCGCTACTTTCTTTTCTTCAGATTGATTGCTTGTTTCCACTTTTTGAAATAGTTATAATCGTCTTCTTTAAACTATCATTAAAAAAGGGCAAATATTAATACTTCAAAAACTTGGTAGCAATCAAGCAATCAAAAATTTTAGAAAATGTAGCGGATGGCAACACTGATCTATATTGTAAATTGTGCCTTTCGAAACAATAATATATTCAAAATAGCAATATTTATCACTGTCTATATTGAAATTTGTACAAAATAAAATAATATATTCAAAATGACACTATTTATCACTGTCTATTTTCAGGAAATTGCTTTTTTCATCTACAATAAATTTCGCTCTCCATTTTCATACTTCAAATTCAACAAAGGGAAACGAGGAAATCTAAATTTCGTCTCTGCATGCTAGCAACATGAATAAGCTCTGACAAGTAGAACTGCGGTTACCAGTGGTTGGTCAGATAAATTTTGTGATCTTATAAATATATTTATCACATTTTATGACTTGGGAGGAAAGTTAGATTTTGAACACATAAAATTTTATTTATTTATTTGTTTCTATTTGAAGTGGCTTATGAAAAATTGAAATTCTTATTTATTGGAATTAAATATTTATTTAAATAAAATTGACCTTTTACTTGATTATTATTCCTATCCAAAATTATAAGTTTCATCGTACTAATATCTTCAATTTTGAAAAGAATATTTTATAAATATTATTAATAGTTTTTCTGTGTAATAAAACAAAACAAAAGTACGAATAATGTAGTTAAAGTGACACTATTTTATGTTAGTCTTTTCATATGCAATTTTTTTATTAGATACTAGCTGAAGTACCCGGCGTTGCACGGGCCCGAGATAATAACAATCTCAGTGCAAGGCGTTAACCCCCTCCCTCCCCATACCCGCAAATATAATGAATAATTTGTTCAAGAGAACCACCGTCACGTACATTAACGCGATCATTAAAAAAAGAATTACATTTTTCTGATAATTAGAACATAACGAAGACGCTATGCTAAAATAGCCGGCAGATGACACCCCTTCCCGACCTCAATTTTAAATCTATATCTTAATTAGTTGCCTAAATATTTGTTCATTAGTAAAATTTGGCAATTATTTCCTTTCATTTTCGCAAACTAAATGAGAGGGATCGGCCAGAGAAACAGATCTATTTGTAGTTCAGTTTTTAATGAAAGCACATCCCTGTCTGAAAGATTTCTGGGATCGTTTTCAATGGCGCCGGCAGATTTTTGGCAGTTTTTGCATAAATTAAAAAAAATTACCGACCGAATTTTTCAAAAATCACATGGTCAGATGCAGAATATTTTTTTTACATATGCACAGAAGTTTTCAAATTGATATCTCAATTAGTTTTCTTAAAATTCGCTAATTAGTAAAATAATTTCGAATTTGTTCATTTCCGCTCGCAAATCCAACGCGCCAGTTCGTTTCTTTCGCCATTTTGTTTTAAAAGATGACATTTTAGAAGCGATTGTTAATGATAATCTAATTAATATCTAGGCTAATTATCAAAATATTAAAATTCTGAGACTCAGGTGCACATGGCCAGACCTTGGACTATCCACACCTAAATATCCAGACTTCTAGGTGGGCTAGATTTTGCTAGCCATCGCCAACAGACACACACACAGACAGACACACACACACACAGAGTGAAACTTTCTTTTATTAGTATAGACTAGCTAATCCGCCCGGCGTTGCCCGGGCCCGAAATATTAATAATCTGTTCTATACGAATATGACTGAAACCTGTAAGGCTATCGAAATCAAATCGAATGAGACAAACCCCGTCGTAATCGGGCCTATGAAACCCAAGATCGGAAAGCACATCCTGGCGGTCGAAAGTGCAGCTAAAATATTTAAAGCTATAGATATCAAGTTGAATGAGCCAAAACCCGTCGTAATCGGGTACATAGAACCAGATATACTCCTATAGTTCCACTTTCAACCGCCAGGGAGCGCAGTCTGTTCTGGAAGAGGCCTTTTCAGAACACTTGACCCAACCAAATTTCATAGTAGAATTGAAATTTAACTACGGGTAAACATTGCCAAAATAGCGGAAAACGCGAAAGTGGGTTACGTAATCGATCGGTTTCTAAAGGGTTAATATAGATATTTTTAAAACCCAACCGTGCATTTTGAAGAAAATGAACGTGTCTATGATCTGGAGTCTACTGTTTGTCCGTACTTGCATTTCCCAAGTCGATGCCGATTTTTAAATCTGGACCAAAAAAAGGAAATTCGCGTGAGTGAGTTTTGGAAAGGATTTTTTTTCGGAGGGTTAAAATTAAATTTTTTCAAAACGGATACCAGATTTTTAAAAACAAAGGGATATAGATTAGGCACGGTATTTTTAGTTTTTAGTATCTTGTTTATAAACGCCAATTCTAATTTTTAAAGGTAGGATAAATAGTTAAAAAAGCGAAAGTGACTTACGGTTAAAAACATTTTCGAAAGGGTTAACGTGATTTATTTTTTAAACTAAAGGTCTCTGCCTAAACGCGATAGAACATAGATGTCTTTAGGTGTGTTTGGTTATTTTAGAAAGCCGATGCCAGATTTTATATATAGCAGAAAATCGGAATTCGCAAAAGAGAGTCCTGCGCACGAATTTTTTTTGAAGGGTTAATATTCATATTTTTCAAAAACAAATACAGATGTCGAAAAAAGAATAAATGTGGATATTGTCTGGTATTTTTAGTTTTCCGTACCTGTCTCTGAATCGACAGTTCTTTAATTTGGTGACCTTCGTTTTTCCGTATCTTTTGTATTCCGGTAGATGCAAGGCTCGGAAAACGGGAGAAAATAAAAAACATGAATTCGATGCTTTTTGATTTTTTTTTTTTGAAAGGGTTAAATGTAAAATTTTTTCAAACTAACCAGATCGTTCGAGACGTAAAAATATGTTCTTTTAGAATATGTAGACGGTTTTCTGTATTTTTAGCCGTTTGTCCATGACGAATTTAGAAATACTTTTAAGAAAAACGGAATGTCTTTTGCTTTCTTTCTTCTGTTCCGAAAGATACGGAAATTGGTTTCTGCACATGCGCCAGCTAGATTCAGAATAATGACTCTTTTATTTGTGATCTTTGATCAGTTTTTAATTGATAACTACTTTAATTTTCAAAATAGTAAAATTCTGACGTAATGATGCACCAGGAGAGGGTTTGGACTACCTAAATCTAAATTTGCAGCCTTCTAGGTGGGCTAGATTTTCCTAGCCATCGCCAACAGACACACACACAGACACACAGAGCGAAACTTTCTTTTATTAGTATAGAAGAGACAAGCTGAAGTACCCGGCGTTGTCCGGGATTTTAAGAATCTTTATGTAGAAAAATCAATTTCAAAATTAAACATGTTGTACAGAGAACTTCATAATGTTAAAATATGTCAATATTTCCATAATCGGGTTTTTATCAGGATTCAATACGTTCCTAAAACCCATATGACGTTATATTCACCTACTGACGTCATATCTACTTGCTTTCTCTATTACTCATATTGATACAAATTGTATGATTCTCAAACATTTAAAAAAGTCCGTTAAAGTCATATTAATTTTCTTTTTTAATTATCTAGTTATGTCATATTAACCTGCTTTCTGCACCTACACATTCTCATAGTCCATGTATTATTGTGAAATGTTTGAAAACTTTCGTTTTATTGCCAATATGACGTCATATTAATCTTTATTTAAATTTTTGAAACTTTTAGGTAGCTTTCATTACAAAAAGCTACCTATTGCAGCCGTTCGGAGAAAAGCAGTTCAAAAAAATTTGGGCATATTTTCACAGATCATCTCTCTTATTTATGAACCGAATTGGATATGACTGAGTATGTGTACAGGACATACCAAGATCTCGACCGAGTTCGTTGGCCAGCTTCATCCGCCTTCTTGTTTCAAAATGGCGGCCAGTTAAAAAATATTTAATTTTTTAAAAATCCAAAAAGATGTACATAAAATATAAATTTAAAAAATTGTTTCCGTTAAGTGTTAGACCGTGCTACAAGGATTCCGGAACATTTTTTGTTTTGGCTTTATCGTAAAAAATGGCTGAGATATGGCAGCTTGAAATTCTAAACTCATTTTGAAACAATCTAATTTTTGTTATCCTGAAATTCGCATTCAAATTCAATATTTAGAAAAACGGGATTGAATCTTCTATAATCAGATTCCAAGCATTTTAGCTTCGGGTATTTGAGTAAAATGAGTTGAATTTTTAAAAACATGGACTATGAAAGCTACCTTTTCCTCCCGGTACAGGCCGGAAGGACTTTTTATTTCATTTTTATTTTTCACGTGGAAATCTTTCAATAGATAATTAATTATTGTAGAAAGAATTTTATTGTGGATTTTTAATTGGTGGAAACTGCTACAACGAAAAATGTTTAAATTTGATAGGAAAAGGCTATTAGATTTTGGTTTTTTATTAATTAAAAATTAACTATACGTTATTTCGATTTTGGATTACTTTAGTTGCCTCGCCCGTGTTTCAATACACGTATACGTAACATTTTATAATTCTGGGTTCCAAACTGTGGATTTATATACAAGTGCAGACAGACAGACTGACAAATTTTAATTTTTATATATTAGATAATAATAATTTTTCTTTCTTTTTTGTTAATTCAAATTCAAGACGGAGACGAATATATCAAATTTATTCTCTGCATTCTAGCAATGTACATAATCTCTGACAATCAACTCCAGTTGCGAATGACAAGCTAAATAAATTTTGTTGACCTTAAAAACATACTTTTCAAAGCTTATGAATTAAAAGAAAGGTTAAAATCTAAACCAATCCTGATATACTGTGCTACTGTGCGATTATCTGTGATTTCCACGATTAAGATGTCTTTAATTTGTAGGCGCCGGTAGAAGGGTGGGTGGGGTGGGGGGTATTGCCCTTCTTTGATATTGAAATTTAATTATTTCTTTTGAAAAAAAAAAAAAAAGGGTAAAATTTATTCTGCCCTTGAGACATAAAATAATTAACCACACACACAAAAAAAAAAGAAGCGAAGGATATTTTGTTGGGGAAAGGGGGGAGGGGGTGACACCTACCTCCCCCTACCTGTGAAAGCCAATTTTTTCTTCTGTTTTTACTTTACGTTCCCCTTTAAAATTATCTTAAACTAAGTGTTCAGGGGACAAGACCTCCATGACAAAAAATGCACTATCTCTTTCATTTCATTTCTTTATTTTGAATATATATATATGGTCATATCATTACTGGTGATCTTAATATTGTAGAACAACCTATTTTACAAAACTTAATGCATAATGGAACAAAATTTCGCCTACCATATAAGTGTAATATCAAATCCATAATATTGCAGTTTATTCAAGATATTGATTTATTTATATATAAAATTGCTATTGATTACAATAAACCAATCGAGTATTTCAGTGAATGGAGATTTTCTGTTATAGATAAAATGAAAAATGAAATTATAAAAAATTATCATCATATTACACATGCAGCTTTTAATAATATAAATAAACATATATCAGAATTACAAAACAAATTTATAATTACTTATGTAGATAAATCTCCAAATAATTATGCTATCATTTGTAAAGAATACTATAAAGTGTTAATTCACAATGCAATCAACACAAGTAATATTTTTAATAAAACTAAATTAAATATTGAAATAAATAATAGAAAATTATTAAATTATCACAAATTACTAAAAATCAAATGTAATAATTTAAATTATCCTTATCTTGTTATAATTCCAAAATTTCATAAAAATCCTATTAAATTTCGCACTGTTACCATCGGGTGTAACACATATAATAATAATGCAAGTAATTTACTACTTAATATTTTAAAGCAGATATATGATATAACGTTAAAACATAATAACCAACATTGCCTAAAAAACAGTTTTCAACTCATTAATAAAATACATAATATCAATCCGGTAAAATTCATAAAAACATTGGATTTTAATGATTTATTTAATAACATTGATATAAAAGACTTACATAAAACAATGTGTATATTATTTAAAGAATTTAAATCTCAATTAAAATTAAAAGAACATATTTCAGTAAATTTTTTTAAAACTTTACTAAATTTTACATTGCATAATAATTACATCATATATGACAATATTATTTATAAACAATGCCAGGGAATTTCGCAGGGCGGAACAGCATCTAGTATTCTCTCTGACCTTTACTTATATTATTATGAAAGAAATATTAGTACGAACAATGATTATGTATTTTATCGCTATATTGATGACATTATCATATTTTATTTCAATGAAAAAAATTGCACATCACCACTCAATTTTTATCCTACTCAACTTAAATTAAGCGAAAATGATTTAATCAATAATAATATTAACTTTCTTGACTTAAAAAAAAATGAGCTCTCAACTTGTCTTTCAAATCATTTCTCTCAACTCGACTCGAATGTCAACATGTTTGATACGTGCCATGTGGAATTGATCATTATGCAGAAGTTGCTATATTTTGAGGATTCTGGATCATTCTTGTGAGTAAAACATTTTTTCTACAATTTAAGGGTTCTAATATCCAATATTATTTAAAAAATGATATCTGGTGGTAATTTAGTGTGATGATTTATAAAGATTTTAGGATAATCGTTGTAAGTGATATATTATATATTTCTTAATGGTTTTTTATTTACATTTTACATATTTCCAATTTTAAATTTTTCCAATTGTTGTCTGGTAATAATTCAGTATACTTGGCTGATTCTACTGTTCTTAGCATCATGCCAGTAGAATTATGAAATACTGAATTATTTTTAAAACACATGTGGGTGCAGCCAAGCTGACGAGTACATCCACATATGTTTTTTCATATCCAATTCTTGATTGGTTCTCTTGTGGTCCAGTTTTTCCACTGAATAATGTTCATAATTAATTTATTAATCCATTTGTGTTTACTTAATAGCATCTCCAATTTATAATTTCCCCCCCCTTTCTCTCTCTTTCTTTTTAAATGTTCTTCAGGTATGAGTAAATTTGGCTAATTACCATTGAAGCACATGCTATGGTAATTTTATGATTGCACAAGTTAATTATTAGCTATGTGGTATTCTGATTACACAATATCATTAATTATCTCTTTGTAGATTTTAGTAGAATGATATTAGAACTTGATATGTTTTTGAAATTCATAGATATTATAATTATATATATATATATAAGCAACCGTTTTTTTGAATTTTTGCTATTTCTTTGTGTGTGTGTGTATGTTTCTGTTTTGTTTTTATGTTGATATATTTAAAAATTCTTTTTCATGGAGGTTCTTGACAAGAAGTGTTTAGTTTAGATTATTTCTTTCACAATTTTAAAAACACAGCTCAGGCTGCACACCACAGGCATATCTGTTCTAAAATCTTGCCCCGCCGTGGATTTCGTTCTCCTGGCAACTATGCCTTAACTTATTTCTTTATCTTCACTATTAGACTTCGATCTTTATCAAACGTTCCTTTTGCTATGTTATATATTTTATTGGGAAAAATTCTTTATTAAAATTTAACTTTTGAAAATTACTTCAAATAAATATGGCAAGAGATCTTTTAGACTGTTTTAAAGTTTTCATTACACAACTATAAAAATTTATAGCCCCTCGATAAAAGAAAAAAAAACTTTTGAAAGTAATTGGAATT
Source organism: Maratus michaelseni (assembly GCA_963931845.1). Taxonomy (NCBI): domain Eukaryota; kingdom Metazoa; phylum Arthropoda; class Arachnida; order Araneae; family Salticidae; genus Maratus; species Maratus michaelseni. Next base: position 120,795,919 of record OZ007591.1, on the reverse strand, counting down.
CACCAACTCTGCATAACTTTGTCGTCACATAAAATTGATCTTAGCTGTTTTTGTATCAAATATTTTCCACCTTCTTCAGTTTTCCTGAAAAGCTGACTATGCAGAATTTTACCAAATGTTGCTACTTTATTTAGAAAGAAATCGTTTTATGTACAACAGGAATTTTAATATTCGTTAAAATTAAAATATCCAAAACAGAATTAATCCACTTTAATATTTCATTTCACTGAAATGCTAGAATTCTTTTACAGACGTGAAAATATCTTTCTTTAATTAAAATAAGATAAATGTTTTTAAATCTAAAGAGTTAAAAACTAAGATTAAACGTGAATATCTGCATTCTTATTGAAAAAAAATAACAAATGAAACTAGATAGTCTACATTCAATATGTCATTACGTTAAAGTATTGCTGAGCTATTTTCAATGACAAAATGTTATTTTTAATTAAAATTTAAAAAAGTTTTTTTGCAAATATAAACAGTAAATAAATATGTTTAAAATAAGCATTTCTGATACATTTTTCATGTTTATTCTTTTATTTTTATACAAGAACAATTTTAGAAATTACTTTAAACTTGTTTCTGCATTTTTGTCATTTCATTCAAAAATTTAACTTAAATTAATGCTTTCACGGGAATTTTATTTATCAATCGGTTAGAAAAATATATCTGTTATTACCATTCCATGAATTTTTACCATTCCTTTGAAATAAAGTTTTTAAAATATCAGTATGTTTAGTATTTACCTTTACTATTATTTCTGATAAATAACGTCAATGTAAACAAAAATATTTAAATTTTATTAACTATGTACGGCGTTAACAAAATAATGATGCTGTTCAAAGAATTACCGGGTTAAAATTTTGCTGCGAAATGATCTTCATTATCTCTATAATAAAACCGTAAGTCATGTGACTGTCATCAACAGTTCCGGAATGCCCGTTTCACTTTTTCATATGCCAGGCGGCCATTTTTATTCAAAATTATTTTTTCGATTAAAACTTCATAAATGTGACATTTTTAGAAAGATCGTTCAAAATAAATTAATATTTGAGAGATGATTTACGTTCAGTTATGTATATATTCTCCAATAACTTCAGTTGAAATTAGCTTCGCAGTTCAAATTTTCTATCCATGAAAGTAAACAAAAAAAAAAAAGATTCATTCGTCGTGAAGGTTTAAAATATTAACCCATTAAACCATGGAGATAATGGTTCGTAAAGTTAGTTTTCCGTGAAAGATTTTTTGGAGCGCTGCCTGGTGTCAAAAAAATAATTCGTATCAGTGACACAATCAAAGTTTACCATAATTAAGTGCTATACAACTCAACTTTATTCTTTATCTTTTCTTGATGTAAGCTGAATGTAAACAAATACAACTCATGTGATGATATTTAATGAATCAAATTTCGAAACAAATTGTCAGTTAATTTGGTATTTATGTATTATACGTGCAAGGAAGATAGACCACCGAAAATGATTGTTAATCACCAATCATATTTACCATTATTAATGAACAATCGCTTTCAAAACTAATTTAATATACATTTACAAAATATATAACATCATTAAGTACTTTTGTGTTATTTGGGCGCAAATCTCGCCAATAGAATTTTTAAAATCGCCAAAACCAGCTTTTATTTTTCGCGTGTGCAAATTAGAAAGGATATTTTTATTTTGAAATCAAATGTTCTGATGGAACAGCTGTCGTAGACGCACCGGGGCACTATATTAACTATAGAGTTGCAATATAGAGAGAAAAAACTTGTTGCTGTAATTAGAATTATAGGCGGTAATGTTGGCGTGGCGTATTTACAAGTTACGGATCTTAATAGTCAGTAGACATTAAGCAGAAATGCCAAAGTAAGGGAATTATGCAGTTATGAAAACTCTTGAACTATATCAAAATAGGAGAGCAGAGAAAAACAGAGTCGAAAAGAGATCGGCATATAGAAGGAAGTTCGTGAATTTTAATCAGATTCTACGCTACGGGTCAAAAGTGCTGACAGCATATATGGTTTAAAAGGAATGATATTATCAAAACTGGCTTCCAAAAGTTCAATGTTTCACCAAACCATACTCGAAAATTACGAGTTATAATATGTACTCCGATTATATCACATTATTCAAGACGTTTTAAATGAGAATAATGATAGATTTTCTAATCTCCCGTAATCAAGTCTACAGCCAAAGTTAGCGAGAAACAAACACACAAACAAAAAAAAAATATTGGCAACAATATGGTTCAGTGTAAATGTGGATATCATTAAAGACTTTCACAAAATAGACTTCATTGCACCAAATCGTATTAACTAAAATACGCCATTTGGCCATGGATACAATTACGGAAAACTACTTAATATGTTTAAAAATCTCCTCATTAGCAAACATATTGCAACTAATAAGCAAACGGATATGAAGCATAAATGCTTAAGTTGTTTAAGCGGTTTTTGTCAAGAAAGATGAAATACATAACAACAAAAAATATGCAAAATGCTACCATGATCGCAAAAGTTTTTGATTTGTCTATTAGAATCTTCCGGTTTGACGAAGTATTACGGAAAAAAATTATGAATAAAAGTAACGTGTTACAGTGCTTAACATACATTTAAGGGAGACCAAACTGGTCGCCAGTGGCGGCTAGTATTCTAATATTTGACAGATCTTATTCAATAACATCAGTTTTTACATCTATGTCGATTTTAATTCACGAATGCTGATTATCTTTTGTTTTAGAGCGGAGAAAACAACAGATGTGAAACCAGCGCAGCAATTATCTGGAAAACACGATAGTGCCCCCGCCAAGTCGAGAAAGCACAGCCTTTTCAGGAAAAAACTCAGGGTACTTTTAAACCCACCCCCTTTCTCTGTGAAGTGGTTTCTGGAGTTTCCCAGAAACCTGAAACTTTGCTTCTAGAGTACTTTTCATACGGAACCAAATGTTCAAATTTCATGTTTATATCTTTTCTAGTTCAGTAGATTAAAAATCAAAAGTTCAAAAATCAAGAGTTCATATGACACTGACTCACTCACTGAACGGTAATAAAAAAATCTGATGTATAGCTTGTAGTCCTAGAAACTTGAAATTTGGCATAGAAGTAGTGTTTAGGATACAAAGAAGAACTTTAGAAAAAATTAAAAAATCGAGACAGTTCGAAAAAAAAAATCTAATTTTGTAGCACTAGAAACTTGAAATTTGGCATAGAAGTAGTGTTTAGGATACAAAAAAGAACTTTAGAAAAAATTAAAAAATCGAGACAGTTCGAAAAAAAAATCTAATTTTGTAGCACTAGAAACTTGAAATTTGGCATAGAAGTAGTGTTTAGGATACAAAGAAGAACTTTAGAAAAAATTAAAAAATCGAGACAGTTCGAAAAAAAAATCTAATTTTGTAGCACTAGAAACTTGAAATTTGGCATAGAAGTAGTGTTTAGGATACAAAGAAGAAATTTAGAAAAAAAAATTAAAAATCTAAACAATTAAAAAAATGAAAAATCGAAAATAATCTAATCTTTTAGCACTAGAAACTTGAAATTTGGCATAAAGGTATTGTGTAGTATACGTAGAAAACAATATCCGGAAAATTCGAAAACAATCCAAAAATTCGAAAAAAAGTAATAGATAGTCTCGTGATGCGTAATTGACAGGTCACAAAATAATCATTAACTAAAGATGTAGAAATTAGGAGTGATTTGTGAATGAAAATGACACATTTAATAAGAGAGCTAGACTTGGCTCTACATGATCTCTGAACTCTCGATACTTGGCTACATTTTTTACATGAGATGTTTTTGATGGTATACTTCTGACAGGAATGATTGCTCTATATCCTCTATAAACCACAGTTGTCATCTTATAGTGTCCAACCCTTTGCGACCATTCGCAATCTTCTGCAACATTCATTACTACGTTGCCTTTGTTTACAAAACTCATATTTTTAGTTACACTTCTATTTTTACCAGGCAAACTTGCAGTACTTGTATGATATTAAACTTTTTTCGTTATTTTTATCTTGTTTAGAAAATTGCTTCAAATAGAAATGGCAATCAAATGTTTTAAGGCATTTTAAAGTTTTTATTACATCGTACATGTTTATAAAAAAAAAGATAATCTATGAGAAATAGCATTTGAAGTAATTAGAATTCGCCAAACTTGAATAATTTTGATGTCATACAAAATAGATTGAAGATGTTTTTTTTATTCCTTCTTTTCATTTTTTTTTTCGCATACTCCAATCTTCTTCGAATGAAAACTTACTCAAATTGCTAAAATGTTGCTACTTTATCTAAAAAAAAAAATGTTTTATGTACAGCAAGAAGTTAAAATTTTTGTTCGAATTAAAATATGCGAAACGAAATTAATCCACTTTGATAATTTGATTTCACTGCAACACTAGACCTCTTTTCCAGATGAGAAAATATCTTTCTTTAATTAAAAGAAGATAAATGTTTTTAAATCTAAAGAGATAAGAACCATGAACAAATGTGAATATCTCCGTTCGTATTGAATAAAAAAAAAGACAAATGAAAATTGATACCCAACTTAGATTATTCATTACATTAAAACATTGTAATGCTATTTTCAATGACAAATAGTTATTCTTAATTAAATAAGGAAAAAAAAAACCCTTTAAAATCGAAAGATAAAAGAAATGTGTTTTAAACAAACATTTTCGTACGATTTATCATGCTTTTTTAAAAATCGTTTTGTCCTACAAAACAATGTTAGGAATTACTTTGAACTTATTACGGCATTTTTAGAATTTTATTCCAAAAATTCAAGATTTTACTTTCACTGGAATTCCAATATTTATCAAAAAAAGTTAGAGAAATACTTGTTTTAGTTTACTTTTACTGTTTAAATACCCGCAAAACATTTTGACGTCCCGGCAACGTCACTGTGAAGTCACATTGTGACTTTGCGACCATCGATGTAATATCATGTGACGTGAATGTGACGTCACATGCAATGATGCAGTGATGACGTCACAATGTGAGGTCGTTATGGCCGTTTTTAAGCCCTTCTGTGACCTCACTGAAAATGTCATTTTGTGAAGTAACAGTGGGACTAATTTGTGAAAAATATGGCTTTGTGACGATTCTGCATTGGGTAAGGCGACCACAGTTTACATGAACCCATCCCGACGACATTGCGTCGGCTCTTTTTTGGCAGGATTCGGATCCTGCATTGGGTCGGGTGCCCAGATTTTATCAGAACCTGGACCGTCCTAATTGTGTAGGCTGGTGTCTTTTTCTTTTTCTCTTTTTGGCTCTAGTTAGAATTTGAATTAAAATCTTGCCTCGGGGGGGGGGGAGGGGATATACAGACTCTACATAAACACGACCCGGGTCCGGTTTAATAAAATCTGATTGCTCAACTCGATGTAAAATTGCAATCAAAATCGAACCTGCAGCAAGAGAAAAAAAAACACCACAATAACTTTGGGTATAGTTCTGGTAAAATCTAGTGACTCGATCAGATACAAAATCGTGTCATGTGTTTTGCAAGTTGATAATTTTTAAGAAAAGTTCCGATTTTTTTTTTATTGAAATATCTTTTGAAATCGCATTTATTACTATACATTACCCATTTTTTACTCTAACTCAAGATATGAAAAACCTTATTTTCTTAATTTTTTTATTAAATAAATAATCACGATCACCAATAAGTTTAATTTTTTATTTTACATTTTTCTTTTGAGAAATTTCGTGTCACGCAAAGTAATTCTGTATTAGTCTTATCATCTAACAATGGCCGCATCGGATAAAACAGTGTAGTTTATGCGCAGCTATCCACATATTTGCATAGATACCAAGGATTATGAATTTTTAATAGCACCATTTCCAAAATTCATAATTTACAAAAATAAATAAATAACACATAATAAACAGGAGCATACATAAAAATATAAAATAATAGAAATATTGGCCTTATTTATTGATAGAAATCTGATATTAAATAAGTTGAATATTACTACTTGGGAATAGCGGTATTAAAAATCTGCAATACTTTGCTCCTATGTAAATAAAAAATAAATAATTAAAAATACCTGTGTTAACATTTTTTTCTGAATAATATATTTCAAATCTATGTTAAGTGTAATATATAATTTTCATGAGAGGTTTGAGCCGAAAGAAAATAAAATCATGAACAAATACGAATATCTCTGTTTTTATTGGGAAAAAAAAAAAAAAAAAAAAAAAAAACTAATGAACGTCGTCGAACGAGTCAATCTAGATATTTTGATTACATAAAAACATTGTAATGCCATTTAAAATGACAAAGATTTATTCTTAATTAAATTTAGAAAATTTGCTTTAAAATCTAAATAGTAAAGAAATATGTTTAAAACAAACATTTCGAAAAGATTTATTATAATTTTTTTTTATGTTTTATTATACAAAACTGTGTTAACCATTCCTTTGAATCTATTACTACATTTATGAAAATTCATTTAAAAAAAGCGTATTTTTCGTATAATTCTTATTTTTTATTTATCTTTTTTTTTTCTACTCTTTAGTGTTAATATTTAATTGTTGCAATTTCACAGCCAGTTTTTATATTTTAGGGAGCGTGTTTTGGTGTGCAATTAACGCCAGAATAAATGCTAAGGCTTATTATTTACGGCATAATTATTGTTGTAACTCGTATACAGTTGAAACCCTAAAGAATATTTAGAAATTTATCATTTGCACCCGACTAAAGAAAAACTTACTTAAAATTAATTAATTAATTTTTAATTAAGTTCTAAAAGTAGTAAAATGTTGTACTGCCATCGCAAACACCGATGTGTACACAATTTTTATAATTACTTATTAGGAAGTGAGTAAAAAATCAATTACAAAATTTCATCATTACAAACATGAACCAAATTTAACAAATTGGAAGTGGTACAACAAAAGTGACAAATGAGGTACGTCAGTACTATAACTAGTTTTATAAATAATCAAGGTTCTAATTCAGGGTAAATATTCAGGGTTCAATTTCTTGGTGCAATAGCTGTTGCACTCTTATGCAAAAATGCATGACAATAAAATTTACTTTCTGTGCAGCTTTTCATATTATAGATATTATTTTTATTTTATGAAATTACGTTTCAATACACTATTAGAAACAATTATTTACAATTCTGTTTGATTAAAATTATACTATGCGCAAATACCCAAATACAAGACAATGTAAAAAAATCATCGTTATTATTTCAGTGAAATGAATTATATCGTCTGTTATTATGATATGATTAATTTCCGTTATAAAATAAGTACATTTTAAGTTGGCAGCATTTTATATTTTGTTGACACTTACTGAAACTTCCATTGGGAAACTTAAGCTTAGCTTTGAAAATTTCAGTACTCGAAATCCATATTTAGTCTCTTTTTCCGTTTAATATCTATTTTTCCGGAAACATCTGTCCGAAAAACTGTCGGTAGATTATATGATTGCTATAATTAAACAAATTATGTTTTTAAATTCAGTATTACGGAATTAATAGGACTCCATCTTAAATATGATGTAATCACTATGGCAACCTCGAATCATTACCTATGATGGGATATCATTGAGTTAATTACGTATGATAGGATTTAATAGAATAAAGAGAATTTTATTAATATATTTTTAAGTTTTGATTCGATTTTCATAACATTTGAAATGACTCGACAAAATTCAGCAACGCTTATATATATTAGATTTCAAACCATTCGGTTGTGTAGTTTTTGCGCTGTTATATGAGGACAGACGGACCGATGGACGGACCAGACGATGACTATAGGTGCTACATGTTTATATAATTACGAATAATAATACACCTAATAAAAAAGTGCAAAAATATATTTAAATAAATGCTTTCTCAAGAATTCTGCTACTTATCAATTAAGTTAGACAAAATATCTCTGGTGTATTACTGTATAATTAGTTGCGGAACTTTTTTTACTAGTGTAAATAATTATTGAAAGCACCAGCTTGTTTAGTATTTTCTTTTGCTATTTCCAGTGACAAATGATGGCCAGGAAGAATATTTCTATTTTAATTTTAATTAGAGGTCCAGAAAATCTTGAAATTACGAAAACTGACTTAAATTTGATCCTTTTTGGAAACTTGTAATTAATTTAATATATTATTTTTTTGGCATTTATTCATTTATGTTTTATAGAAATAAAAACTATTTTTTAAAATTGAAGAAACGTTAACAAAAGTTTCAATACTGTACAACAAAGTTAATTTTGCTAGACTAATTTTGACACGGTTTTGAAGACCAGCTTCCCTATATATGAACCATCATTTCTTTTTTAAACAACTTCTTACGTTGTTTCTCGATTGTACCTGATTATACCAATACGAACAAATGTAAAAAGATAAAAATAATATGTACAAAAAATTAAAAATCGATAAAACTCGTTCATAATTTTTCTATATAACTTGTTAAAGAAACAAAAAACCCCATTTTTTTTATTTGTTTTTCAGATATAGTTTGCACTGAATGTAATTTTCTTTATTTTAAAGAAAAGCACATAAATTCATTAGATTGTTGAAATATTATCGTGTAGTGAAAACGATTGAAACAGTTTTTGGAGGAAATTGTGATTAAAGTTTTATCTGCGCGACGCAATGTTTCCGGCACATACGACTGTAATTCTAAAAATTTTCCTTTCGGACCAACCTTACAAAATTCTCAAAGGTTCAAACATAAAAATAATAATAAATACATTTTTTTCATCGCTTCAAACCTTTCTGACCCCCTTAGTTTTGGGGACCTCGAAATAATATTGTGGATTGTGTGTCGCTATCTACATACTTATAATTACTGGTGTTCTCTAAGTCTATTCTATTGACCAAACGTTTGTTTTTAAATCTTTATTGCATTCTACTTAGAAATGTAATAGCATCTTGATAACAAATAGGGAAAGTATTTGGAACCCATGAGGTATCAAAAATTATGACTTCATATAATTATTCTTTTAACTTTTTTTTTCTTCAAATCATTTTTATATTATAGTCAGTTTCCTTGAAATTAAAACTAATTCTCTGTCATTAATGAGACGATGTGACTTCATGGAAAAAAGTTGTTTTTTGTACAACAGGAAATTGTATTTTTTGGCGAAATTATGAAATTAAATTAATCCACTTTGACTTTCACTTTCTTCTATCTATAATAGAAGAAAGTATTGTAATGGAATTTTTTTATTTTTATGGGTTTACAGGTTTTAGATGTCAGTGATCTCGAAAAACATGTTTTTACAAAATGTCTCTCTGTCCGTGTATCCGCATGTATCCTATTTGTATCATGAAAAGTGTATGAAGTTATGGATAGAATTGAACCAAATTTCATATCTATGTTTTTAGCTGTGGTCAGCAGGTTCCAGTTGAATTTGGGAATATTCCGCTGGAAGGAGACAATGTGATAGCGATGTTTGTGTCCTTTTCATTATTGTATCATCAGAAAGTGTAGTAAGTTATGCATAGAATTGAACCAAACTTTATATATATATATGTTTTTGACTATGGGGTTTGGCTATTGGGGTTTTGACTATGTTTTGAATCTGGGGATATACACACGGAAAGGGGTGCTTTGATAGCGATCTTTGTGCGAGTTTCTTGATTTTTTACAGTATAAGTTAAGAATTTATGAATATTTTTCGACAAATTTTTATATTTAGACGACAAAATTTTATATTTAATGTAACTAGGGCAACCGAGCCAGGATTCCAGGGATAGAGACTATATCTTAAAACCATTTATTTATTTATTTATTTATTTATTTTATTGAAAACCTTAATAGATTTTTTTTTCATTTAATATATTTCTTTAGAATACCCCCTAATAACAACAAAGAGCATTTTTATATGAAATATGTCAATTATATATTCAAAAAGAATTTGAAATTTATTAAAAGCGATAATTTCGTATTGGCCTCATGCCAGAAATTAATAGACGAAGAAATCCCCAAAAAATTCATTATCTACAGCAGATTATTTTATTCTGATAATTTAAGTGCTTATTTTAATTACATGTATGGATAAATTTTTGTTTTACTTAAACTATTTTATTTATTTCTCAATGAAGTTTTTAATTTCGTTACTGAATATTAGCTGGAAATAAATGCTGAACATTTTATATTGTTTAACGTGCAAACGGATTAATATTTTGTAATCATTTGCTAGAAAGAGAGATAGATTTTTCAAAAAATCATGATCGAAATTTAATTTAAATGCTATTATAAATCAGTAAATTGCGATACAGTTTTCAAAAAATTGCTTTTGAAAGTATATTTTTCTGCTATATAACTGAATAAAAATTAAAAATTTGCAATGTTTAGAAATTAAAAAAATTGCAGTACCAAAAATCGCAAAACCGAAATTTCATCGTCAATTGTTGCCATTCGCAAAATGACGTCAACGTTACGCACGGAAACGTTTGTCCTTTATAATATAGAAGATAAGTCGAGGTTTGTATAGAAGTTTGGAAAAAATCGGCCTGAAGGAGGCGCTGTGATAGCGAATGTTGTTTGATTTTTGGCGATAGCTGTTTAAAGATAAATCATACTGAATCACCCAATTGTCCAATCTAGATTTTATTAGCATTATTTGTAATAAACAATTATTTCGTTTTTTGATATATTACCCATTAATTAGTCTCCCCCCCCCCTATGTTTCAAAACATGAGGGAGGGACATTGACAAAAAGCTTGACATATATTCACAAAAAAACTTGAAGCGTGATAAAAAAAAAAAAAAACTTGTATGAGTTTTGGGAAAGTTTTGAGATTGTACGACTAGTTCCATTTCATTGCAATACCATTGAATCCTTTTTCAGATAAAAAAATAACTTCTTTTATGTAAAAGAAGATAAATGTTTTTAAATGCAAAGATATATAAACCAAGAACAAATGCGTATATCTTCATTATTATTGAAAAAATAACAAATGAAAATAGAAAGCTTATTTAGCTGAATTCATTGCATTAACACATTTAATGTTATTTACAATGACAAAGTGTTATTCTTAATTAAAATAAGAAGAATTCTCATTAAAATGTAATAAGAAAAGAAATATGTTTAAAACAAACATTTCTGAAAGATTTATCATTCTTTTTTTAAACTTGTTACTGCATTTTTGTAATTTTATTCCGAAAACTTAACTTAAATAAATGCTTTCACAGGAATTCTGTTATTTATCAATTAAAGTTAGAAGAATACCGCTGTTATTTTGCTTTCGCTAGATAAATAGTTGCTAAGTTTTTTAAATAAATGATTCCAACCACCAGTACGTTTAGCGTTCTTTTTACTATTTTCTCTAACAAATTACGTGCCATGTAAAGTAATTCTATTATAGTTTTATTATTTATCTAGGACAAAGTCGAAAAAAAAAGTAGTGGTTTACGCGTGGTACTTTTGTAATTTTATTCTAGAAACTAAAACTTAAATGAATGCTTTCACAGGAATTCTGTTATTTATCAATTAAAGTCAGAACAATACAAGAGAGTTCTTTCTTTAGCGTTAGATAAGATAAAGTTGTTGATGATAATAAGATGAAGCAAAAACTCATTAATAATAACCATACGATAAATGATAAGATTAGGAAAGATCCAAAAGATAAATTCTAAAATGAACCTGCATAAAAAAAGGGGGGGGGGCTTGAAAATTACGATAGGCTGGAGACTAATATGTGACATACAGAAATACACGATAGTTTGAGGACCTTAAAGCAACATTTTATTTACTATCATCAAGAACTTATAACCAACATTACCCACATATCTCTTTCCTACTCCTTGCCGCCGTCTCACCACACACACCTTGCTCTTGTAATTTACAGTATGATTAACTAAACATATGACATAGTATATTTAAATAATATTTGAGCAAAATTGTTTCTTTTTCAGAATGAAATGCTATTTTAAATTTCATACTATGATCCTTTGACTTTTCACAAAAGAGTTCGCCAGTAAACTTACACTAACGGTAAAAATTAAAGGAGTAAAAAGTGTAAAAACTCATGTAACTTGAGTGATTTTGAAGCTAAAAGCATGAAACTTGAGATATTTTTTTTATAGAATTACGTAAGAAAACTATAATGATTTCGAAGCCTCCGCATTTGTCCGATGTATTAAACGCCCCGGCCTGATCAAACCCGCTGGTCGATGTCTTATTAATTTGAATTCCTCTTTTAATATTTTCCGGTGGCATCTTCCGTGATCGGGTCTACTATCGTTCCGGGTAGTCATGAAAGAAAGACTACGACAGCGCCCCGCCTGTTCTGCAAGTGGGTGGTGGTGGTTTCCCTTCCGTCAAGACTGTCCGGAATGGCATGAGAAATATAAAGAAAAATAACTTTTTTTAAAAATCATATATATAATTCGTTCCATAGATTTTTTTTTGTTGTAAATAATGATAAATGTGTGTTCTTTTAGTATTTTCTTTGATAAATTACAGCGAATTCTATCATACAATAATTGTCAACAACGTATAAAAATAAGGTTGTGGTTTGCGCGTGGTTATCTCTATATTTTTAATTACTGGTGTTCATTAGTTGTAGTCTACATGATGGGCCTTAAGATTATATGGTTTTTAATATTTTATTTCTTTATATTTTAGATACCCTTAAAATGCTCCTGAATAAACAGAAACAAATTGAAATTGTACAGTTGGACTGACTCATATTGCTGTTTCGGATATTCATGAATCTATTTAAAATAAAAAGGGGTATTTTTATGTTAGCCGGGAGCAAATCGTGCCAAAAGTGTTTTTATTTGTCGGCAATAGCAGCTTTTCGCATGTGTAAAATGGTTGCAATGCTCTGATGTTCAAATAAAATATTTTGGTTTATGGCATTATTTCTTATTATTTGTGTTATTATTTTTATTTTTTATTTTTTTAATTTTAAATGAAAAGAGAAAAATACATGTATTTGTAATGTATGTAATATGAGTATTTTAAATGAAAGTTATGTATTTTAAACAGAATGAGAGAAGGTTTGTATTTAAAATGAAATGAATGCAGTGAGAAGGGTAACAATGGGAACAATATTTGGCGATTTTATATTTGGCGCCCGTCGAACATAAAAAGTATGAGAAAAGGTTAAGTGTTTATTTTTCCTATATATATGAAATTTATGGCTCATACGGTACCGTCCAAACATTTGCTTATATATTCGTTGCATTGTACATAAAATATTACATGAGCACGATGAAAAAAAATATTGAAAGTAAATGTATCTCAAATATTTTCAATAATTATGGCTCCATCCATATAAAATTGATTTTAAATGTTTTTTTTTTTTTTTTTTCAAATCTCTTTCATTTTCTCCAGTTTCCTTCAAATTAAAGATGATTATTTTGAATTATTAAAATGTTGCTATTTTATGGAAGAAAAGTTTTTTTTATGTAAACTAGGAAAAAGTAGAACTTAAATTTGATGCATTGTTTTATTCTATCTTTTGTTTTATTTTATTTTATTTTATTTTTTTTGTTGAAGTTAAAATATACGAAACTAAATTATCCACTTTGATGATTCCGTTTCACTGCAATACTATATAAAATACTTTTTTTAATCAGAAATTATTTTATTTTAATAAAAAGAGGAATATATATATATATATATATATATATATATATATATATATATATATATATTCAAATGAAGTGATAAGAGCAGTGAATCTCACCATTCTTATTGAAAAATAACAAATTAAAATAAATATTCCATTTATATTATTTCGTTACATTACAATGCTGTAATGACATTTTCAATGACTAACAATTATTCATAATTAAAGTAAGGAAAAATTCAAAGAAATATATTCAAAACAAACATTTTTAGTAGGTTTATTTTGTAGTTTTGAAATTGTTTAGGTGTATAAAAAAAGAAAAACAACAGATTATTAATTACTTTGAACTCGTTACGGTATTTTTGTAATTTTATTCTAAAAATGCAAGTTAAATAAATTCTTTCACAGTAATTCTGCTATTTATCAATTAAGTTAGAAAAGTACTATTGTTATTTCGCATCTCTGTAAATATCCCTGTAATTAGTTGGATACTTTTGTTGTAATAAATGAGAGAAAATGCCAGTAAGTTTATTTTTATTTTATATATTTTTTTGACAAATTACTCTGGCGTAAAATTTTATTATAAATCTAATAGAGAATATTATATATTCTTTTTATTATCGTTTATTATTTATGTTTTATTCTTTTACTGCATTGCTCTATTGCTCGTACAGCTGGAATGATTTTGACAAATAATGTATTGATGGATATACACTGACTGTGCGAATGACATAGCGAATGACAAATGCGAATGACATAGTGTATATCGTACATTATATATATATATATATATATATAAGGGGTGTAACGGGGGGTGACGTAAGGGGTGTTCACCTTACGTCAATTTTGTTACATTTTCTCAAAAGAATTTTATTAAAATACGTGGATATTTTATACGGTTTCTGAAATTGGACCTTGATTCAAACGAAATATATAGGTGAATTTGATATAGCGCTTTAAAACAATTTGAAGATTTGCCTGGAATGCCTATCCACATTGCTGAAACAGATACAGACACTATTGTGCTATTATATTTTCTAATGTGTCAGAAAACATTTGGGTTATTAAGGATCAGCTCTTTTAGTTGATCATTTGCAGTAGGATTTGATAAATTACTATAGAATGACATGCAACATACTAAAATAATCTATGAAAAAATATCTAACTAACAATATAAGTCTCATCAAAAACTGTCCTGTACATTGCTTTTAAAAAGGGTATCTTTTCATAATCGGGTTCACTTGATTATAGAACATTCCCCCGTAGTTCTATAACTAAGCAAATAAGATCGATATGTTATATATTAAAACCTTATGTAAAAGCTTATATAACTAACAGTGCTATTTCTACTAAAATCCATTTAGCAGAAAATTTAGAAAAAGGCTAATCTTTTATATTGGAGTTCATCTTATTATAGAACATTGCTCCATAATTCTATAACTATGCAACGTAGAACAATATGTTACATATTAAAGCCTTCCATGAAAATTTATCTAACTAACAGTGCAAGTCCCATCAAAATCCAATCAGTAGAAATCAAGCTATAAGCGGCCGGAACGAAATTCCCATTTGGAACTTATATACCGGGTGGTTATAATATAAGTATCTCTATTTGGAGCCGTCTGTAGCTTGAAGGAATAACCGGAATGAAACCAACATCGGTACACTTACTATTCGAGAAGGGGGAAGCAGAATGGATCAATAAAAAATTAGTTGCAATAATTACCGACAGGTGACGCTTTTGAGTGTGAAATACAATGTGTAATATTGTGTTCTGTGGAAGTGTCGCAAACCTCAATGATTTTACCGCATATCACAACATGTGCGAAACATCACTCCTGATGCGTTACATTCGGAAGTTGAGAATGTCGTGCACCGCCTGAATTGTGCCCTCCAGCAAAATGACCATGTGGAACATGAACATGATCGCGGCACCGCAATTAAAAACCTTAACTACATTCACTGTGACATTTTCCAATGAATTAGGTGTGCCATCTAGTTTAACGTCTTAATTTTTTGTTCTTGTATTACACATTACATTTCACATACAGTAGCGCCATCTGTCGGTGATTATTGCAATTATTTATTTTATTGTTCAATTCTTTTTCCCCGTTCTCGAATAGTAAGTGTACCGATTTTGGTTTCATTCGGATCATTCTTTCGAGCTACAGACAGCTCCAAATAGAGATACTTATATTATAACCATCCTGTATACAGTAGAAGATGTAACATCCAATTTAAATATGTTAAAAGCAATATTCTGCTACAAAAAAAAAAAAAAAAAAAAAAAAAAACTAAACAAGAAATGACAGCTCAAAGTCTTATAAAATATCTAACTTGTTATCATATAAAGTGACTATCTTGAACAGAAATGTTCCAAAATTTCCATATCAAAAATTACTTTAAAAAAATCAATAGTATAATGAAAAAAAGAGAACAATAAATAAATAATTAAATAAACAAATTACAAATCAAACAATTTGCATATAAAATTAAATCTAAGAAATTTTAATTGGAAAAGAAAACCTTACCTATCCTAAACAATGAGTAAAGAATACATAAAACGGTATTTATTACAGCGCACATACAACAATAGCATATGGATAAATAAAAACAAAATCACCCATGTAAAATTTTACAATGCAATGCAGAAGAAAAAATTATCCTTTTTCTACTGCGTAAGAAATTCTAACGAGCAAACAACGTAATATATACAAATAAAAGATGGTCCCTGAGTCCTCTGGTAATTCAATCCAAGTCAAATATACAAATGAAAGTTCATAATCGTTTGGGAAGAATATAACCAGGATGTATGTTCCCTTAATTAAAAAGATATATTTACAAATTAAACAAATTAAAGCGTTTTTACGAATTAAAGCTTTATGATTTACAAATTAAAACTTTTACTACAAACACAAATGAACAGATACATTTATGGAGAGTAGTACAATATTTGGAGTATATATTAAAGTTTTTTTTTTTGCATCAATAAATTAACATTTCTATGTGTATCATTAGTTGCACGAAACACGGCAAAGCAATAGTCGTCAAAGATTTCCTTTAATAGTCTTGTACGTCCACTCCCTGATTTATGCACTACTGATTCGGTCTTCATGAATTTCTTGTGCCATTCACGAATTGATGGACGTGGAAACGATAAATTTATGGAGACCGGCTCAGTATTGCATAATGTAAGGATTGGGCAAAAAAGAATATCAGAGAAAACGTCGACGATTAGCACCTTGACGTGCTTCGTGCAACCAATCGTGCACATATAAAGATTTTTTAATGATGCAATAAAAAACTTCAATATATACTCCTAATATTGTGCTACCCTTCATACATGTATCTGCACATTTGTATGTGTAATACAAGTCTTATTATATTTTATGTATTATTATTATATTTACGTATTATATTTTAGTAGATTAAGAAACATTCGTCTTTTTTCACAGTGTATGTGATTTCAAGCACACGACTGAGTAAGATGTAGTTCGCGATTATTCATCATTATTTTTATGTTCTCTCCTTGTTTCATGGTTTGCTTGACGTGAACACCCTCATAACCATATGGCAAAAACAGACTGAACAATGGGACAGTTGCAGATTAATGAATGATACGACGGTCAATTATTCGTAAAAAAGGGTAAACTTTGTGTGTTTCACTACCTTACAATCACTAGGTGATCAAACCCGGCTTTTCCAGGTTACAGAATTGGGTGAAAACCATGTTTTTAATTATTGAAATCTCTAATAGTTTATCATTTAATATATTGTTTTAGATTACCCATTACAAACACCGAAAAGCACTTTTATATGACAAATATCAATAATATATTCAAATGAAGTTTTGAAAGTTATTAAAAGCAATACTTTCGTATTAGCTGTATGACAGGAGGGAATAGCCGAAAAAAATCACTAAAATTTCGCTACATACATCAGCTTTTTTTATTCTGATAATTTTAGTGGTTTAAGAGCGTAGATTGGTTAATTACACGTTCATTAAATTGTGTTTTACTTATATTATTTTATTTATTTATTGATGAAGTTAGTAAGGAATATTAGTCAGAAACAAATGTTGAACTCCTTATATTGTTTTAAGTGCAAACTGGTTAATATTTCGTCATCGTATGCACGTGATAGAGATGATAAATAGATTGAAAAATATAATAAAAATTGCGGCTTGAAAATTATTTTTAAAATAATAAAAAAAATCATCAGTAAATTGTGATAGAGTTTTCAAACAATGCATTTGATAGAACATTCTTTTCCTATTCAATGATTTAAAAATTGAAAATGTGTGATGTTTATAAATTTAAAACATTGAAGTGAAAGCAAAATTTAATCGTCAGGTGTTGCCAATGTCAAAATGATGTCAACGTTACTCATGGACACGTTTTATCCTTTATACCATACATGTGTAATTTTAAATTTAGCTGTATATATGCATTCTAAACCATTCCTTTTGACCGATTGATGTTTATCCACAATGGATTTTCTCTGTCCACATATAATTTTTTCATAGAAATCTAACACTTAGATTGTTTTTTCTGGTACATCAAATAAGAAATACTAGTAGCTTGTGGTAAAACTTTGCCCACGATATTCACGTGAACCATTAAAGCGGACGGAATTTACAGCTCGTGGGAATCACGTGAGACTTACGTGGATGGTTAACCCTTAACTGCTGTTAGGGTGGTCTCACAGACCACTGCTTTTTGCAATTTTCAAACGTAACTTGTCATTTTCAGCTTAACTAAAATACTGGTAAAATTTTGTTTCGTTTGGAGTGCTAGTTATATGCTAGAGACTTCCTAATAGGTGAGTTTTAATAGCTCTATATATCTAGTTTAGAATAGAATCGAAATAGAATCCAATCGGTTGATCGAGCAGAAATCAAGCAAAAATCGAACAGAAATCGAACGGAATCGAATCAGTTAATCGAGCCTTTTATTAATATTTCCATTAAGCGGTGTCCGAGACTGCTGACAGTAACTATTCAACAGTTTCTGTCACAGCAGTTAAAGGTTAAGCGATCTTTTCCTAATGTGTTTAACAACTGCATGGAAAGACACCGGCAGTGGTAAATATTTCATAAATATCTATAAATTTTAATAGTAGTTTTTCAGGAAAATTATGAAAGCGATGAGCGAGTCATTTCTTGGAGTATATTTTAAGTTTTTTTTTATTATTCTCTATTCCCGTGTGCTTTATTATTTATGTGCAGGATATCTACAGCTGTGTTGTACATACCTAGATTATTTAATATAATATTATAAGCATGAAATGTAAAAAATTATCTCATTAATACAATAAAGATTTGACTGACTTTTTGTTGGCTGTCATCAGTTTATGAGGCGAGAATAATCTTCATAAAAATGCAAATAATATTTTTCTCTCTTTCCGCAAATGTATTTAATATACCTTTAATTATTCATTTTTATTAAAATATAAATTAAAAAAAAATTAAAATTAATTTCTGAATTATAAACTATATAAACGTAGTACATGTAGTTTACCAAAAACTAAAAGAAAACATTTGCTAAATATGATGCTAGATTTTTAGTTTGACCAACTGTGGGCATTTCTTCGTTTTATAAATTTGGAAAAAATCTTATTGTGTAAAAATAATTTTAAAATTCATTATTAAAAATAATTATTTAGAGTAAATATATATATATATATATATAATTTTCGGCTTATCTATTATTGATTATTTATGTGATTTAATGGTTATTATTAACAAAAGTTTTATTACATATATATATATATATATATATATATATTAAATATGATTTAAATGAATCTATTCTTACTTCAGTTCCAGTTACAGATATAATAATCATAAATATATGAAATTAATTAAAATTCCATGCAGGAAAAGGAAATGACATATATTATACAAAAAGAAAAAAACAAATGCTTTTATAATCTTCTTCAGAAATATGAAATATTAGCATATTCTAAAACATTTTAAACATTTTCATAAAATATTGCTGATGTAAATAATCTAAAGTTATATTTGTTTATTTTGATATATTTTAGTACTAAATCTTACCTTAGTTAAAAGTTCTTTACCTAACAGAACAAAGGTGAACCTAAAAAGGAAAGAAAATAACTTAGACATATTTACTCATTTCGAGCATACATACACTAATTACTGTTGTATTTATTTTATGTAGTTAATAAATTTTAAGATAATTTTTATCTCATTTATACGCGTTTTTAAGAAATAAAATTTTATGATTAAAAATAATTATATTAAAAAAATTGTATTTTAAACTATATTAAATTATACACACATACCAGATTCTTAATTATCTACATTCATTTTTATTCTTTTCTTAAAGAATATATGTCAGACATCAGTCAATGCATTACCGTTTGACCATCTGAATATATTCCGTAATTTCATAAGTAATCTTATTTCTTAAAATTATTTAATTTTTTAAAATTTTAAGTGATATTTTTTCAGATACAATGTCTAGAAAGAAACGACGAGCGATTAACTTACTTTAAAGCTTGTTACACAACGACACCGTTTTACGCCTGAAGTAATAAATGAGTAAGGAAGATGTATTCCATCATTTTCTAACTGTTTGGAAGTCGTACAACCTTATCAGCTCAAAACGGAATAAGATAGTTCATTACTCTTGCTCCACTAGAATCATAATCCTGTTTGGGCGCTGAGAAACGCGCGACTCCCATTAGTGAGAATTTACAACTCGCGCACATTTATGGAGGTAATTTTTGATGATTTCAAAGGCTTCGCTTCTAATCCGTTTTTTATTTCACCAATCAGAATTCAGTGATGAATCGGTAAAGATATTTCTGCTTCGTATGAAAATATAATATCTGTTGTGAATTTATATTGTATTAGCTTAGAAAGACAATGTAATTTCTTATATCAAAGATTTTTCTTTATTTTTTTTTGTTTTGTTTCTAACAGTTATTAATTGATGTAAAGTACAGTTATATAGTGATACTAGACAAAAATTTCTACATTTTCTAATGCTATTGCAGCCCGTAAAATATATAGAGGATGTCCGAAAAAAGTCTTAACTGATTACAAAATTTATTCATATCCGCTATCTATAAGAAGCTATATACCGGTTGAACCAAAAGTTCGGTATCACTTTAAAAATTCATAAAAAAGAAAGACATTATGATAAAGAAGTGCAGTTTGCGAGAAAGGGCTCAAAAGGTAATCGAGTTTTTTCAGCAGCAAAAAAAAAAAAAAAAAAAAAAAAAGAAAGAAAAAAGAAAGTTAAAAATGTCACTGGTAGAGGGCGATGACGAATCAAAACACAATGAACAGGACAACAGTATGCTCCATCCATTTATTCTTGCAATAACAATTGTTCAACATGACCTCCAGAACGTTGTAAGACACATCTAAGACGAATCACAACGCCCGTCACAGCGAATGCAACATGTCGGAATGAATTACAGAAATATCACAACAGATAGAATCTCGATAAAACGCTCCATCGGGAAAGGATAACATTCTGAAAGCGAATGAGAAATTCTCGTGCATTCCGGTCTTTTATTGCAGGATTAATTTGAAAAACTCGCATGTTAGCGCCATCTACAGGTGACTTTTAAACTAAACTTTTTTCTGCTACTAAAAAAAAAAACCCGATTACTTTGTGAGCCCTTTCTTGCAAACCGCAATTCTTTATCATAATTTCTTCCTTTTTTATGATTTTTTAAAATTTTAACGAACTTTTGGTTCACCCGGTACATGTGAAATATGCTATATACCGGTGCCAAAATGTAGGGAAAATAACCAAGTTTTTATGTTGCAGGTTTCCGTAACGTGGCTGTAGTGTAGCAGTGTCAGTGTCCAGGAAACCGGACCTCGTACCGAGAACTGGCGGACTATCAACCTGAGCCAAAAAGGTGGAAGAACTGAGGCAGTATTTCGGACGAAGTCTTAACAAATCAGCCTCACGTGAATTACAGATTCCAAAAGGGTCTCGTGATACCAAAGGACACACTGTACTTTTTCCTGATTTGTAAACCTTTACCGTTTCCTGGAAACTGACACTGCTACACTACAGCTACGTTACGTAAACCTGCAATAAAAAGAACTTGGTTAGTTTTCCAACATTTTGGTACCAGTTTCACATGCCTGTCTTTTATATAGCGCATATGAATAAATTTTGTAATCAGGGAAATACTTTTTCGTATTTAAAACTTTTTTTTCTTTTTCACAATGCTGATACTTCACGCAATGCAGTTTTATTAATGTCTCATATTTAGCATTGAAAACCCAATATTTTACTAATAGCAAACAGTTAAGAAAAATAAGCATATTAAAAAAAATAATTTATCTTTTTTCATATTTTCAGAACTGCGATTATGAAATTATTCAGAAGTTTCAGTTATTTTGATATATTACCACAAATGATTTTTTTTGTTTTAGAATTAAAAGGAAAAGATTAACTTATTATAAACTTTGCTGCAAAATTGTAGATTCGTACGCTTGAAGTACCAATTGGGTACGAAAAAAATATTCTATCATTTGATAGCTGTTTGAAAATCATTCTACTGTGCTATCAGTACAAAGTGGAATAAGACAGTTCATCACTCTTTCTCCACTGATATCATCCTAATCTTGTTTAGACACTGCGAAATGTGACACTCCCACTAGCGGGAACTTACAACACGCCCACATTTATGGAAATAATTTTTGATGATTTCAAAGGCTTCCCTTGTAATCCTTTACTTCTCCAATCAGAACAAGGTGAGGAATCCATAAGGAGATTTCTGATTCGTATGCAAGGACATGTCGTGCATTTGAGTTGTATTAGCTACAAAAGATAATATAATTTCTTATATCAAAGATTCTTTTTTTTTTCCCAAAGAAGTAAGAAAAAAAGATTTTGATTATAGTTTTATTCGTATGTCGGTGTATGTTTTCAAAAAGTATCCTGAAATAAACTGAACGTTTTAAAGATTCAATATCATGTAAGCAGTGACAGCTGTTGAGGAATATTGTACGAGATTAATGTTTGATGCCGGAAATTGTTTTACTGTGTTTCATTGTTTTACTTCTAAATGTCACCGATAGATGGCGCTTAGCTGTCTAAAACAGTCAGCATGCTCACAAAAATATGGATCAAATTCACTTAGCTATTAATTTTCATTCTGTTTGTATGTTAAAACAGTATGATTTAATAGTTAGTTTGTATGTTAAAAAAAAAAAAAAAAAAAAAAAAAAAAAAAAAGATTTGCGTTTTGAAATTGTAAGTTTATTTGGATGATTCAATGATTCATTACTTATTTTTGTACATTAACTCGCGCATTAAAACCACTTATTCACAATTAAAAATATATGAACACAGCATAAAATTACACAGCATTTTATATCTGTCTTCATTAATATTTACTGTAAAGCTAAAGAATTAAGGGTTAATTAATAACTATATTTATTAACTGTTAATCGTAATATTGGTTAACTATATTATTATGCCGTTTACCTTTAATTCTCCGACTGTCCTTTTAGATACTATTAAAGAAAATTTAATATAAAATTTATTTAATCCGTCTATTAATAAAAAGTAGATTTTATTTTTCTTAAAAAATACTGTAATCGATCACATTTAGAAAACACTGCAAAACAGTTTAAACTAAATATTTTTTAACAGGTTATTTTCACAACCATTTACATAGGTGTAGATTTTCTCTTATTTAAAAAAAATGTTATAGAAACAATTGCATTTAAAAAAAGCTATTCATTTATACACAGGATACACCCATCTATTGTTTTTATAGAATAATGCGAGATTTCCATAACAGTATTTTTTGTTAATAAATCCAATTATTCTTGTAAATTATTATTAACAAAAAAACATGTAACTAGTGATTTTTAAAATAGGCTTTAATGAAAAATTTATTTAAATCGGTGCATATTATTATTATATAATTTTTCAAATACATCTTCAGACATTAAGGAATACAATTATTGCGGTTGAGCTAATTTATTATTCCTAATGTGGAGCAAAAAATGTTAAAATTTAGAAATTATTAAATTAGTTTCTTTTTCATTTTAGAGAACAATTTTATTTTATAGTTTCATATATGTTTCATTTTCGTTTCTATTATTAGTGTATATTTCATATATACATTACGTTAAGCTTATAAATCATATTGATTTAGTAAAATTTCCAAATTGCAAAATCAGTTAACCCTTTTATCACCGCGTTGCATATCTGCAATATACTCAAAAGTCAATGTTGCTTATACAGTGGGCTTTAAAATACGATTTTATTTATTGCTGTTATCTCAAAGCTTAGCAGTTAAAATAAATTGTTCAGATGGTGATAGTGAGTTATTTTTTCATGAGAAAATTTTATTTATCATTTAAGCAGTTTTGCATAGTTATTGCTAAAATGAGATTCGCAAATTTTCCCAAATTGTTAAGGCTGTAGACGTCCAAAAATAGATTTTTTTATGAAGGAAAGTTCGTATAATTTACAATTTTGTATTGGAAAACGGACAATATTTATGAGAAATAGGTAATTTTCTGTTTATTGCAAATGTAAAAAAAAAAAAAAAAAAAAAAAAAAAAAAAAAAAAAAAAAAAAAAAAATGTTTTCTAATTTTTTAAAATTATTATTTACCTGCTTGAAAGGATGTATTCTGACATCTGAATAAATATTTTTCAAATGAGTGTTGCTGAGTCATAAAGGGTTAACGTAAGTAGAAAGAGCAACTACAGTAAATATTGTATTCTGCCACATGACATATGTTATTGCAAAGAAGCAAGGATTGTGAAGATTTCTAGATAACGAATTCAAATAGAAATCAAAATATTGCAAATATTTAACAATTGAAACAAGAAGGATCGACTTTATGTACACTTAAAATATTTAATACATTTTATTTGTTTAGTATTTGCCAAACAATTATCCATGTATTTTTGTAGTAAATATATATTATATAATTATTTTTTGCGATCAAGTTATTAATTATTTATTCTAAGTGTCATATTGTACGAAAATTACTTTAAAATATGGGGGTATTTAAAATACAATTTAGTTTTAATATATGTTTAACATTGTAACAAAATAAAAAATTCTTTATTTGTTATTTTTTAATGTAATTAGTACTAAAATACTTGTCAAATAATTTAATTAGTGTCATTTTGCTGAACAAGTTCTGTGTTAAATATCAGAGATTCATCATTTTTTCTATTTGTTTCTGTTTAATTTATATCGATTTAATTAATATCGATATGTTGGTTTTTTAAGAAATCTAGCTTAAATATTAGAGATTCATAATTTTTCTATTTGTTTCTGTTTATTTTACTGTAATTCCTCCGTGTTATTCAGCAAACGGATTCCATTAGGTTCAATTACTGTTTCATCTATAATTTATGTAATGGCTGAAAGTGATGAATATGATATGAGTGCACTTATCTCAATATGTTTCTGTAGGGGAGTCAGCTTTATTTTCAAAGCAAGCGTTTTTTCAGATAAAATGCGGACATCAAATTTGTTTTTAATTTACACACACACCCATTCTAACATGCATGCATATTTACACGCAAAAACTTTTAATCCATAAAAGGATATAACATTTTTGCTCCCTCCCCCCCCCAAAAAAAAGTATCAAATTCACTTGGTTTTTAATTTTTATTCTGTTTGTATGTTAAAACATCCCCTCCCCCTCCCTCTCCAAAAAACATTATTTGCATTTTAAAATTGTAAGTTTATTTGGATGATTCAATGACTCATTACTAATTTTGTACTTTAACTCGCGCATTAAAACCACTCATTCACAATTAAAAATGTCTGAACACAGTATAAAATGACACAGCAGTTTATATATGTCTTCATTAATATTTACTGTAAAGCAAAATAATTTTGTGGTAATCTATATTGTTATGCCCTTTACCACTAATTCGGCACTTTTAAGCACTATTAAAGAAAATTTAATATAAAATTTATTTAATCCGTTTATTAATAAAAAGTAGATTTAATTTTTCTTAAAAAAAAAAAAAACTTTGCTCGATCATATTTAGAAAACACAGCAAAACAGTTTAATCTAAATATTTTTAAACAGGTTATTTTCTCAAGATTTTCTCTGATTAAAAAAAATATTACATGAAGCAATTGCATTAAAAAAAACCATACTACATTTATATATTGTATTTATAAATAATGTGAGATTTCCATAACAGTATTTTTTTGTCAATAAATCTAATTATTCTTGTAAATAATTTAGAAAAAGACATATAACTATTGCTTTTTAAATAGGTTTTAATGAAAAAACTAAATCGGTGCATATTATTATTATATAAATTTTCGAATATAACTTCAGATATTAAGGAATACAATTATGGTGGAGCTAATTTTTTATTCATAAGGTGGAACAGAAAATGTTAAAATTTAGAAATTATTAAATTAGTTTCTTTTTCATTTTAGGGAAAACATTTTATTTTACAGTTTCATGTATGTTTCATTTTCGTTTTTATCATTAGTGTGTATTTCATATATTACATCACGTTCAGTTTATAAATCATATTGATTTAGTAAAATTTCCATATTGCAAAATCAGTTAATCCTTTTATCACCGCATTGCATATCTGCAATATACTCAAAAGTCAATGTTGCTTTAAAATACGATTTTATTTATTGCTGCTTTCTCCAAACTCAGCAGTTAAAAAAAATTGTTCATATGGCGATAGTGAGATATTTTTTCATGCGAAAATTTTATTTATCATATAAGCAGTTTTGCATAGTTATTGCTAAAATGAGCTTCGTAAATTTTCCCAAATTGAAAAGGCTGTAGACGTCTAAAAATAGATTTTTTTTTATAAAGCTAAGTTCGCTTATTTTACAATTTTTTATTAGGAAATGGACAATATTTATGAGAAGTAGGTAATTTTCAGTTTATTTTTGATGTGAAAAAAATACATTTTAATCAATCCATATATTTAAAGCGAAAAGCGGATTATGTCAAATTCATATTATCTTTTCCACACAAAACTCGTCTCTTTGCGCATGCTTTTTTTTTTTAAAGCTTTTACCCTTAAAAACAGGAAACGTGTTGAGCCTAGAGCTGTTTAGTCTAGGGGAATTGAAAAGGTTTGATTGAAATGTTTGATTGTAATATGGCCATTGCGTTAATATATATATATATGTATATATTTTTAAGAGAGCTTGGATACAGTTATATTTATAACCGATTGAAATTTTAAAGAGTTCGTAAGATGAGAAATATTTTTTTTATAGATATGTTAATGAAACCGATGCGAAAACAAACAAAAAAGCGAGAAGAAAACATTTCTTTTCCAACTAAATAACTATATTTTTTAACGAATTTTTTACACGGGATTTAAAACCGTTTTATTTATAACCAAGAAAGATTTCAAAGAGTTCAGACAGAAAGAACAAGAAAATGATCTCTTTTATCCCTAAACATAAATATTTTTTTGCGAATTTTTCATTTTCAAATATAATTTCATTCAAAATCTTTAGTTAGCTAGTATTTTTTTTTATGTTTGTTTCTAATTTTTTGAAATTATTTTTTACATGCTTAAAAGGATGTATTCTAATATCTGAATAAATATTTTTCAAATCAGCGTTTTTGAGTCACAAAGGATTAACGTAAGTGAAAAAAAGGAACTACAATAAATATTCTTTTCTGCCACATTATGTTAACGTAAAGAAGCAAGGATTGTGAAGAATTTTGAGGTAACGAATTCAAATAGATATCAAAAGTGTGCAACTTAACAATTGAAACAACAAAAGGAACGACTCTATGTACACTTAAAATATTTAATACATGTGTTGTTTCTTTACTATTTGCCAAACAATTATCCATGTATTTTTGTGGTATAAATATATACTATATAATTATTTTTTGCGTACAAATTAATTATTCTTTACTCCAAGTGTCATAATGTACGAAAATTCTGTAAACATATGTGGGTATTTAAAATACAATTTAGTTTTAATATATGTTTAAAAATTTTAACAAAATAAAAAATTCTTTATTTATTATGTTTTCGAATGTAATTAGTAATAAAACGCTTGTCAAAAATACTTGTAGATCTCACAGAATATCAAGCCTAATTTTAGCAATCCAATTTTTATTTAATCAATTTAATTAATTTAATTAATGTTCTTTTGTTAGTTTTTAAGAGTTCTATGTTAAATAACAGAGATTCATCAATTTTTATATTTGTTTCTGTTAATTTAATATCGATTTAATTGATATCGATATGTATTTTTTTAAGAAATCTAGCTTTAATATTATCGATTCATGAATTTTTCAATTACTTATTATTGTAATTGCCTCATGTTATTCGGCAAATGGATTGCATTAGATTCAGTTACAGCTTCATCTGTAATTTATGTAATATCTGAAAGTGATGAATACCATATAAGTGCACTTATCTCAATATGTTTCTGTAGATGAGTCAGCTTTATCTTCAAGGCAGGCGTTTTTCCAGATAAAATCTGGACATCAAATAGCTTACATTAAATTTGTATACTTACATACACTTTATTGACATACAAACCTATTCTAACATGCATACATAGTTACACGCAAAATATTTTAATCTATAAAAGGGATATAACAACATTTTTCAACAAATGAAAGCAATTGTGTCAAATGAAGAACTTTTCATAATCTGGGTTCAACTGAAACTAAATGAATTCGCTAAGTGATACAAATTAATGTAGCATTTCATTTTTACTTAAGATCAAGGGCACACAGAAATTAGTCAATGACATATTCTTCTCCACATTATACGAATAGTACAACAATGGTTTCTTTCCGTGATTGGGGTACCTTTATAAAACAATTACTATATTTTTTCGGTCATTCAAAGCAGTAAGCGATTCTATTCCCTAATAATTATGTTTTTATATATGTTTAAACATTCAGAAACAATTCCTTGTTTTGTATGTTTTCTGATCATTTTCAAATATATATATATATATATATATATATATATATATATATATATATATATGAACTTAAATTGTCGTCAATTAAAGCGATGTCTTACCTATCAGCTTTAATTAAAACTACTCATTTTTTATTCATTAGCAACTTCACTTTTTTTAATAGTGTAATTTATATCATCAAGCATATATGTTTTCTTCGAAAACTTCTAGGCCATATGTATAGCAGAGATTCATCAATTTTTCCGTTTGCTTCTGTCTCTCTTACCTAACGTTGTTCAGCGAAGGGTTTGAATTAGGTTCCATACTGATTCATATATAATTTAAGAAATTACTAAAAGCGATGAATGGAGAAAGGGAAAGCACTTATTTTTGTAGGTTTCTGTAAAAGTGTGCGCTTTAACTTCAAACAGGTGGTTTTCTGTATTAAATCAGCACATTAAAGGACCCTTTTATATTTAAAAGAGCGTACTAAATATCTGTTTGAATTAAAAAAATACATTGTACTGAAAGTAAGTAACGGCATTTAATGAAAGTACATCTGATCTATAAGATAGTGAAAAAAAATTCACATAAACAAATTATTTACACACCAAAATGATTAAAATTAATAAATATATTTTTATTTTTAAATTACCTAAAGGATGAATACACTTTTAATAATGACCGTGAATTAAATGAATATTTCCGTTGATTATATTTCGTTCCGACACGAAATTGTCCTCTTTGATTTGCTCATTTACCTCTAAGATAAAGAAAATTCACTAATCTAATGTCCAAATTACCTCGAATGCTGCAATTTAAAGCTGCATTTTCGTGAAATCACAGAAGTGTTCCGGCGATTGTGCTATATAGTACGCTTCGTATTAGAAACTAGATTTTTTACACATGTGTCCCTTTTCCCTTAAATAACGAAAAATTCGCGAATTTAGGCTAAAAATTTTCTGAAATTCTGTGGTCAAGAAACGAAAATTTCTTCCAATAAATCTGTTTTATAATCACAGGTGTGTTCCGGCTACTTGCTGAATGTGCTTTTTTAATTTTGTTTCAGATGGTACTCTATAATTAATACATTATCTCTGTACTTATGAACAACCTTTCATTACATTCATGCTTAAGTACAACTATTATACTGACTTTCATCCACCTTATTTATTTGTATACATATTCTAACACGCTTACATACTTTCATGTAAAAATTTCAATTTGTACAACAAATATAACAACCCTCTTTGAACAAATGAAACCATTGGTGATTAATGAGAAATCTTTTATAATCTTGATTCAACTGAAACTGTATAAATCTATAAGTTTCATGGAATAGTTAGTAGTGTTTATTTTATATTGGAGGAGAATAGTAAATGGAAATGGTTTAGTAGATGTTTTTTTTTTTTTTTTTTTTTTTTTTTTTAAATCCACAATACAAAATTGCACAACAATGATTTCTTTCTATGGTCGTTTAGTGTTTATATCATAAATGGCGTTTGTCCGGATACTGAAAACAAATCTTTCACTTAAGGGGACTTACAACTTTTAAACCTTCAAAAAATTAAACTTTTTGAAAAAAATGTAGATTAAAGAGTGATTATTTTTGAACACTTTTGAACAAAATGAATGCCACTCTTAGTAGTTGTTAAATATGAAATATTTTCAAAAAGAGAACTTTTAAGTCATTATTCTCAAAATGTAATGTCTGTGCAATGTGCGCAAGGTCATTAAAACACTTTTCAATATTTTTTTCATGAAATATTCAGGATATATAGTGTGCGGATGGCTCTAAAAGGAAGTAAACCTAAATTTTCATATTTTTTTGCTAAAAAAATTTTTTTCTTGTTATTATATCGCCTAAAGTTTGAAAATTTTATACAAGCAAGATACAAATTTGTTTTTAAAACATAAAAATGCTATAAATAACAGATAAGCATAAGGCTCTCAAGTATAATTATATACCAAAAATGTTATTTTAAATGGAGATATTTTTTTATAATGATGCACGCAACCTGTGATTCCAAATTTTCGCTTGGGAAGTTTAACATCTCCTATAAAAACTAATTTTCCCCATTATGATCCGAAAAAAAACGAAAAAAAGAAGAAACATGTATCTAATACTGTCTTTAAAAATTGTGTTTTTGTAATGTAAACTTTTTTAGGTATAAAATGACCAATATATTCAATTCTCTTCAATTTTCGATCTTTTACGAGTCCTAAGTCCCCATAATAAAAAATATGCGTGTCTTCTATATTATTATTCCTTCAGTAGTCTTGCATTTCATGACAAATTCTCTTTTCTAACACTATTTTTGCATGGAAATTAATTACATTTTTACTGAATTCCACCTGTTAAACCCTATCAATCAAAAATGAAAATGTATAGTTATTTCAAATATAATTTATATACCGGGTGATTATAATTAAAGTTACGATTTCAAAAATCGATAATTTTAAAACTACTGGTCAGAATGACTTGATATTTTAGCAGAACAATCGTGAGGCAATGGAATTTTGTTTGGCGAAGGAAAAAAAAATAGTTCCAAATTGTGCCGATAGATGGCGTTGTCAGGGTAATGTCAGGGGAAAGACCAAAAATGTATTCTTGAACCCTTTTCTGCGCGGAGTAAATTTGTTTGCAAAATGATGAAATAATAGACTGACACCGGAATTTACAAACGAATCCATTAGTAAAAAGAAACTTGTTTATTTTTCTGGTTCTTAATGAAAGGAAAATTTTAATTAAATACCGGGTGATTATAATTAAAGTTACGATTTCAAAAATCGATAATTTAAATTAAAACTACTGGTCAGATTGACGTGATATTTTAGCAGAACAATCGTGAGGCAATGGAATTTTGTTTGGCGAAGGAAAAAAAAAGGTTTCAAAATGTGCCCATAGATGGCGCTGTCTCGGTTCACATTGTCTGAAGATATGCAAATTACTAATACGTGACATGCGCACCGCAGACATAGCAACCATAAAAATGCAGAGCAGCAGCTCTTTACCTGAATGCTTCATCGATCTTTGGCGCTCCTCTGACTATGAAGGATCGCGCTCTGCTCTTGAAGCTTTTTATAAGAACGATGACTGTGCACTTACAGCTATTAGGAAGTTTCGGACATTAAAATCCATAAAAAAAGGTCCAATAACAACAAATGGTCTGCAAAAAATGATTGCTAAATTCGAAGAGACCGGTTCATTTGACGTTAAACGGGGTAGAGGCAGGAAACTAGTTTCAGCTGCGGCAGTGGAAGATGTGGCTACAGCATTACAGGAACATACTGACAGTGATGCTGGAATCAGCAGTGCAAGATGGATTGGCCGAATGCTGGATATGCCGAACAGCACGGTGCGTAAAGTTCCACGGAACGTCTTACGCTGTTATCCGTACAAGATAACTCATGTGCAGGAGTTGCTACCTGCTGACCTGGAAGCACGTCAATCTTTTGCACTACAATTTCTTGCCCGGATGGAAGTGGACAACGGATGGCCATGGAACATTCTGTGGTCTGACGAAGCCCACTTTCATTTGCAAGGTTCTGTAAATACGCTAAATTGCAGGATATGGGCGACCGAGAATCCGTCCCAGCTACAGCCATTACCTTTTCAGTCTGAAAAGGTCACTGTGTGGTGCGGAATAACGGCAGCGTTTATCGTCGGTCCATTTTTCTTCGAGGAGATCACACCTGCGGGTCCCGTTACCTGCACAGTTACTGGCAAGCGGTATGAAGCACTTTTGCGTAACCATGTTCTTCCGGCACTTCAACAGCGTCAGTGTGTGGATCGCATAATATTCATGCAAGATGGCGCTCCTCCGCACATTGCTACTACTGTGAAGCAGCTACTGAGTGATAATTTCGGAGATGATAGGATCATAAGCCGCCATTTTCCAACAACGTGGCCGCCACGTTCCCCTGACTTAAACCCGTGTGATTTCTGGCTTTGGTGGTACCTGAAGAATGTTGTTTATAGCGGGCGGATTCAGAATCTAGCCGACTTGAAGGCAAGCATCACACAACACACCCATTGCATTAGTACAGATACCCTCCGATCTGTTGTGGAGCATGCCGTTTTGCGCTTCCAATTAGTAGCGGAACAAGGCGGAGGGAATATTGAGCAACTTATGCCTTAATAATCAGTAAGGTGTTTGTTTGTTCCATGAAGCTCTTTTTTTTTTCATTTTTGTCATTATCGCTGTCGTCGCTGTAAACATGTAGTCTTGTCTTTTCGCTAATAAATTTTTAGTAAATCTCTGAACTCTATTTTTTTCCTTTTGGCAACATCATTCCTATGTTTAACCCTTTAACGGACGGTGGTCACAAAAAAGGACACCCAATTTTAATTCTAAAACTGACAAACGGCACCAAGAATATTTAATTAAAATTTTCCTTTCATTAAGAACCAGAAAATAAGCAAGTTTCTTTTTACTAATGGATTCGTTTGTAAATTCCGGTGTCAGTCTATTATTTCATCATTTTGCAAACAAATTTACACCGCGCCGGAAAGGGTTCAAGAATACATTTTTGGTCTTTCCCCTGACATTACCCTGACAACGCCATCTATCGGCACAATTTGGAACTATTTTTTTTCCTTCGCCAAACAAAATTCCATTGCCTCACGATTGTTCTGCTAAAATATCAAGTCATTCTGACCAGTAGTTTTAAAATTATCGATTTTTGAAATCGTAACTTTAATTATAATCACCCGGTATTTTAACTGCTTCCGCAAAATATTTTTGATTCTTTCTTATCACTTTGATAAAATAATTATGAACTTAAATTGCTGTAAATTCAACAATATATTTGCATATATACTTTTATTAGGATCCTTCAATTTTTAATCACTTCGATCTTCAAATATTTAAATATTGAAAATTTTTTAAGACCATATCAATCGTGTTATCATACATAATATAAGTTTTCTTTGCAGAATTCTAGGTTAAATATCCAAGATTTATCCATTTTGTTTCTGACTTTCATATTGGAACTTACTTATGTTATTCAACGAACGGATTGCATTAGTTCCAATTACTGCTTCATATATAATTTATGAAATTGCTGAAAGTAGTGTATGCGATGGGAGTGAAGTCATATCAATATATTTCTGTAGTTGTGTCATCTTTAACATCAGAGCAGGTGTTTTTCTGGATTAAATCCGCACAGTCAGTGGTACGTTTTATATAGAGGGTGATTATAAAAAAAAACTATCCCGATATATGAGCCCCTAACTGTCATACCGTTCACAGAAACTGAATGAAATTCTGGCCTAAAGTATTTTGAGGTATGCGCTCAAGAATCATGTGAAAAACAACAGTTAAAATATAACAGTTACAAAGTTTACAACAGTTACAAACCTAACGGTTACAGTGACAAAATTTCGAAAATTTCAAATGGCAACACCTATTTTTTTTTATTGGAATGTGATCTTCATAGTGGAAAACCATAAAAACCGTTGGAACAGTACCTGTAGCACGAAAATCGCCGGCGATAGGCAGACTTAGAAGAAAAGAGAAAACAACCAATAAAAGACAGAAAAGCAACAGAAAGTAAAACATTTTATTGTTCAGTGCTATTCACCATCTGCCGCATGTAAAGTGTCGTCGTGTGTGAAATGGAAAATGTATGAAACACAATAAAATGTTTTGTTTTCTGTTGCTTCTCTATCCTTATTGGTTGTTTTCACTATTCTTCTTAGTCTGTCTAACGCCGGCGATTTTCATGCTACAGATACCGTTCCAACGATTTTTATGGTTTTTCACTATGAAGATCACATTCCAATAAAAAAAGTAGGTGTTGCCATTTGAATTTTCGAAATTTCGTCACTGTAACATTAACTGTTAGAATTTAACTGTTGTTTTTTATATGATTCTTGAGCGCATACCTCAAAATACTTTAAACCAAAATTTCATTCAGTTTCTGTGAACAGTATGATAGTTAGGGGCTCATATATCGGGATAGTTGTTTTATAATCACCCTGTATTTAACAGGTTTTAAAGCGTAGTAGATATCAAGTGACATTAAAAATATATATATTGGATTAAGAAGAATATATGAATATGCAATGAAAGTCAATCTGCTCAATAAGGTAGTGTAACATAAAACAATAAAGAAAAAAACTGTCTCATTTGCAGATTTTACTTACACGGCCAAATATAGATAAATAAATACTTTTTTTTTTTTAAATTTTAAATGAATTTTATGTGAAATACTCCATGATTAGTATAATAAAATAAACGCTTGTCTTATTTCCTTTTATTATGATTTTTTTTAAATTTAAAAACCAATTTTTTATTCCATTCAAGTCTTTCTATTTTCTCAAATTGAATTATGTTTTATGGTAGCTTTCTTTATTTTAACCACTTTTAAGGAATCAAATTTACGAACAAAAGATTTGAAATAAAATTTAATTTTAAATACAGATGTTCGAATAACAAAACAAGTAAAGCTTTATGTTTAAAATTCTATAAATTACATTAACTTTTTTTCATAAGATTTTCTATGTATTGAAACTGCAGATCACCATTTATTTTACTACCAGAGAAAAAAGTATTTGCAGAAAATATAATGTTCCACAAATTCTTTCATTGCGACAAATTAATTTACTTTTCAGCAAAATTTTAAAGGATTTTTTCCCTTTTAAATTTTTTTATCTTTTAAAGTTTTTCTTAATACTATTTCTACTAGTTTTAAGCAATATGTTTTAAAAATAATGTGACACTATAATCCCCATCCAGCATCTTTAATCCTCGTTTTGGAAAAAAAAACTGTTTTAATAGCTATCATTTTTAAAACTGTATGACACTATAATCCTTACTTTGAATCATTAATCTTCACTGCTTCTTAAAAAAATCTGAAAAAAGCATAAATATTTTATTTAAATAGGATATAATTTCCCTGGTATTTTACGATGAAAAATTTTTAGTTCTGTTAAATAGACATACAGAAAAATATATCAACAACGCCTATTCTACTTTTCCATTGCTAACGGAATCATTAATGATAATTTTATAAATAGAGTGGTACAAGAAAAGTAAAAATGTGCATAAATTTGTTACCTATTGTAGATAAGTATGAATGAAAATTGCAAAAGTGTTAATTTTTTATACAACGCACTTCCACAGACTACGTACGTTGCTCAGTTAGAAAAAAAATTCCTTTGTTGCAACAACATCATTACATAAACGGCTTGTCTCTATCGTTAAAATTGAATGAGATATAGGTAATTGAGATTATCATGCAATTATCAAATTAAAAATGCTTGCGAATGTAGCATTTTAAAGGTCTTGTGACATTCGGTGTTGATTTAAAGGTGTCTTATATAAATATCTTTTTCAGTTCTACAAAAAAAAAAAAAACTTCTTTAGTTGGTGGCAGAAAAATATATATATTAAAAAACAAAAAAACATTTAAAGTTGTTTTTATTTAAAAATGTGTCGACAAAATGGAAAACCTTGAGTAAAACATAGAAGAAACATTTTTATACGCCATATGTTTATTTTTTCTGCCTTGCTAAAACATTTTTCTCTACATTAAAGTACTTTTTTTTTTTTTTTTTTTTTTTTTTTTTTTACCATGATGTACTTTTTAACCAACTTTCAACAGTGGATAATCTTTTTGTTTGTTTCTTCTTTTTTAAGTATGATGCCCATACATAACTCTTGAATGGGTGGTCCGATTTTGATAGGTTTTTTTTCCGTCAGAAAGGCCCCGGTCTGCACATGATCCCGTTTCAATAACATTAGGATATAAAAATAATATGTTCGCCTGTCGTCACGTTTTATTTATTATTTTTTGTATGCTTTATTTTTCGTACAAATTGGGCAATCATCAAAATTTTAATAAGGTGTTTAAGTTATTTTAAATAGCAAACACTACTTTATCTTTTTAAAACAGTTGTCATATCGTGTATAGTTTTTTTACAGGGACACCTCAGACGTTTCAATATAACATCGTATACTGCCTGTCAAATAAACAATATTGAAAACAACTGTTTAAAAATAACTGTGTTTACAGTCCAGCATCAGATCTTAATGCTAAAGTTTAACGAGACTCCGATTCTACCCACATTTTGAGTCGCGTCAGGTTAGCAATATTGTTTGTCGTTGCGAGTCGGATTGATTCCAATTGTTTCGGATTCGGGATGAGTTCTGAATAAACATTAACATACTCAAATTTAAGTTTCGACTCAAACTTAATATACAGTCAGCAAATCTAAAAACTTGTGTGTAAAAAATCATATCTATGCCTATTTTCCTTTTGAGTTATTAGT
Source organism: Maratus michaelseni (assembly GCA_963931845.1). Classification (NCBI taxonomy): domain Eukaryota; kingdom Metazoa; phylum Arthropoda; class Arachnida; order Araneae; family Salticidae; genus Maratus; species Maratus michaelseni. Next base: position 120,759,191 of record OZ007591.1, on the reverse strand, counting down.
CCTTGAATTGACGATATTTTTAATTTTTCGTCATTACAAAAAAGATGAAGTGAAGGAAGTGAAGAATCTGATTCTTCTCGCCCCTGTCTAATTTTTTTAAAGATAATCCCCGTTTTTTTTTTTTGTTTTATTTAACAAATAGTAAAAGTTTACATCTTAATAATCTCGGAACTGATTATTAAACCATAACATTTATACACAATTTATATAGAGAAATGACTTACTTGATGACGCTTACATGAGGCTATTTTCTGAATGAGTGGCATTTATTTGTTTTGGTATAAATGTATTTTTAATATGCATCAACATTATCTGAGATGTACAAAAGTTTTCTTTAAATTTATTTCTAAAGATGCTATTCAAAATTATAAACACCTTGGAAGACAAAAATTCCTTACTTTGCTGAACTGTAAATGTATTATAAAGATTGATAATGAAAGAAAATGTTATGTGCATACATGCCATGTCTCTCGTATTTTTAATACCGCTATTTTCAAATAGCAGTCTTCATCTAATTTGACCGCGAATTTCTATCAATAAATAAAAGCAATTTCTATTCGGAAACAATAGTATTGAAATGGTGGACAAAAATCTTGACATGGTGGATACTTAAATACAGCTTCGTGCTACAGAAATTCATATTTTTCAGATAAAAGTCAATATTCAGTATAAGTCTTCTTGTGAGGATTCAACAATTGAAGCACGCCAATATCGAATTGGAGCAATTTATCAGTTTTTTTTTTTCAAATACACGATATATTTTATAAACAAAAGGAGGATACACTTTCATATTATGTATCTCTTCTAATGAGTTACAATATAAGATGTCCATTTACTCCAAAAATGATTTTTTATTATTTACAAAAGAAAAAAAATATTATATGCTGACCAGTTATTAAAATAAATATTTATCAGATACGTTTATTAACCAATTTACTGCTTACCGAAAGATCATCATGATTTAAATATTTTTTAAATTAATCTATGCACGATATAAATAAAAAATAATGTACTTTACAGAATTTTATCATATTAAAAATTACATATTTTTTGTATTTCAACATATATATCTTTACTATTGTGTTAAATTGTGTGATATGCCGCAACTTTTACAGACATTCTAGTTTTTCCTATTGAATTAAAAATGTCTTAAATAAATCTTTGTTTCTATTCTACGAAAAGAAACTTCTTTTGTTGTTAACACAAAAAAATATAAATTACACAAAAAACCAAGGCAAGCCACTCTTTGTGTGTTTTTCTTTAAACATGTCAACAAAAGGGAAAGCCTTGAGGAAAACCTAATAGAAAGAGATTTTTAGAACCCCATCTGAGTATAGTTTTTACGTTTCGTTAACACATATAGATTCTGGTTTAATATTTTTTTCTGCTATACTGTCTAATTAAAAAATATATAATCTTCTTTGTTTGATTAACTAATAACAAATAATTTACGTCTTTACATGTTAATGTCGGAACTGCTAATTGAAGTAGAAAATACATATACCGCTAATGTAGAAAACGGACACAGTCTCGCAAGCTTTTTTTTTTTTTTTCTTAATACGTGTATAAGAATGAGTGCCATTTATTTTTTGCGGCTGAAATTTTTATATGCATAGTGTAAAAAGGGAGAAATATTTCTTAATCTAGCTCTTATACTAGTTAAGGTTTATGAAAATATTAATAAAACCTCATCCAAGTTACCAACAATTCTGAAAAGCGTTTCTTTACCTCCTGAAATCATAGAAACTAATATATGTTCGAGATTTAAAGAAACATATTTGAAACAAATGTTTCTTTTTTTCCCCTTAATTTTTGGAAACGTTTCCGAAGTGTAATTTCTAATTTTTTAATCCTGTCTATTCTTAAGTAAAAATTTTTATGTTCAGCAAATACGATAAATTAACGCATTAATATTAACATCAAAATTAACATTATTTTGTTACTATTGCACATATAAATTCTGTTACATAGCTGAAAATGTATACTTGTGAATTGGTAGCATTTAAAAAACGATATTAAGGGTAGAGAAAAAAAATAGTACACTGTAAAAACTATTCAGAAACGTTTCCGAAAATTACGGGCAGCAAAAGAATCTTTTGTTTCACAAATGCTTCTTTACATATCTGAAACTATTTGAATCGGTCATTTCAAAAACTACAAAAGTCAATTTCTTTCCAAATATACTTTTTTGTCTCAAAGAACCACGTAAGTCAGTGTAGTCCTTCCTCTTCAAACAATCCTTCTAGTTTTCGTCCATTACTTAAACGAATTAAAAACAGCAACTTATGTGGTTTTTGCATGCAATACCAGATTACATGCGGATACCATATTGCATTACTATATTACCATTTGCATGCAAAACCATATTAAAACATAAAAATGTTCCTGTATTAGTGCTGTCTTCATTAATTTTGATTAAAAACATGTTTAATATGACTGTTTTGTTCAAATTAAATACTACCTAACTTTGTTTCTTGTTAGAACAACATAATTAAGGAACAGTTTTTCTGTTATTCTTCTTTTTATTATTCATAAATTATAAAATTTATTCGATATTTATAAACTTTGAAGTCCAAACTCTATAGTCAGTCCAAAAACACCATAAAAATTCGTTTATTTGTGAATAATACAGTTTTTTTTTCTGAAAAGTTCTGATTCTGTGACTTATGTTGTTTTTGAAATGACCGATTCATTTGTTTCAGAGGCTTGTAAAGATAATGTAACGCTTTTCGAAATTGCAAGTAACACAGAAGAGGTTGTATTATATTTTTATAAACATTAAGATAGATAAGAGTAATAAAAAGTAAGAATAATAAATATTTATGTTTTTTTTCAGTGCATGTATAATATTCTGATATACTAAAAAGAGTTTTCTCGAACATTTTTTCTAAAGATGCTATTTGAAATGCTGAACATTTTGATGAAAGCATTATTTGATTAACTTCAACATATAATGTTCCATGACTAATAAAATTATACTACATGGTGAAACAAAAGCCCGGAGAAAGTTCTGTAATAGAATTTGCAAGCAATTGTTATATTTCAGCGACCGTGTTTGAGACAAATTTCATTTCATTATTGTAACTTTATTTTTGTGGGGCATACATTTACATTTGAGTTTTAAGATTTGTCGCTCCTCATTATCGAGGTAATAATACAGGTGTGATCTAAGAAAAATTATATATACATTTTGCATAATTTTAGTGCTAAAAAAATTCGATATATTACCCCGTTATATATCTTTCCTACTGAGTTAAATACACTGATACTTAGTAGCTTTTAGATTACTAGTTTTTCCTAGTGAATTGATGATGTGCTAAATAAGTCTCTTTTACTATTCTACGAAAAGTAACATAATTTGTTGTTAAAACAAAAAATAGAAATTACACAGACCAAAAAATAAATATATACATACTAAAAGAAGACACTGTATGTGAGTTTTCCTGAAATATGTCGAAAAAGGGAAATGCTTGGGAAAAACATGTTATGAAGAGATTCTTATAGCCCCATATTTTTGCGCCTTGCTACAATGCACTCATTCTGGTTTATGGAGATTTTTTTTTCTGCTATACTGTTTACTTTGCAAAAAAAAAAAAAAAAAAAAAAAAAAATTCTCTTTTTACTTTTGCGTAACAAATTACAAACGTCTTAATGTAATGTACGTGTTAATTTCACAACTGCTAATGAAAGCAAAATAGTTATATATAGGCTAATGTAGAGAAAGATTTAATCTCTCCGATACCAGTTTTCATAGAATGAGGGTCATTTTAATATTGCGGCTTAAATTTACTTTATAAAAGCTTAAATGCATGTTTTAACAATATTCAAATATGTTAACAAAATGTTTACGATCCTTAACCACTATTTCCGAATAGAAATTTTGTTCTATTTAATCACAGAAATTACGAAAAAATCGTCCAAATTCTGCGATAAAATAAGATGTAGATAATCAGAAATAGTGGTGCTTTAAAGCAATGACCGTACACACTCTCGCTAAAACAAATTTAATTTATTTCTAATGCAGTTATTTGCAACTAGCTGAAATCTGGAACTCTTAAGAGTATTACAACTGGACTGAAATTCAACCTGCTGATTCGGGAACTGCAAGTTCTTCGAAATAATCTGATTATTTAGAATAGGGGGCTCAGCCCCCTACTCGCTAACGCTCGCCAACACCCCGTGAATTGCTAAGCAATTCCCATTGAGACCGCTACGCGGTCCCAGCTCACTTCGCTCGCTCGCCCCTTTTTATTTTTGCAGTAATTCTAGCCGGAATAAGTACTACCATAAATCATTTGAACATATGAAATTGACAAATTTTTTAATGTAAAAAACTAATTGAACTCCGTTAAAAACACAACTAAAAATGAATTTAGTTGGAGCTACTAATGAGCATATAAATCATTTAAATACTATGAATAAAGGATCTTGGAAACATAATTTATTTAAAACTTATTGCACCTATAATATTGTACAGCACGACTTATTCATAAAAAAAAAAAAAAAAAAAAAAAAAAAAAACATTACGTAATAGGAAGATAGTTTATCATCAATGATTATTTAAATTTCGTTCGACATTTTACTATTGTAATTGATTATAGATTTCTGCAACAGATGACAGCAGGTGTAACCTAGACAGTTGATATTTTTACTTCTCTCCGATTTTTCATGTGAGTGAAATTCATAAATAAATTCTAAATAAGAGTTGAGAATTCATTTGAAATTAGCAATATTACTCATAATTAAAATGAGGAATAATCTCAGACGCTTTGGATTATGTACATGTTATTTTACTTTTAATATTTGTTAGCTTGATTTTCACTGCTCTGACACTGACCGCCATATTGGAGGTGTGGCTTATCTATCTAACACAATCTAGTCTTTTCATTGGTCTGAGCTCTGGAAACTACGGTTGTTGCCAAAAATAAGCTAGAAATTCAGCCCTATTTCTGCGCCACGTAAGACAAATATATATATAGATGATGAACATTTGAAGAAAACATTCTGAAATTAGCTGAACTATGAGTGTAGTACGATATTTAATAACCAAGAAATGTACATGTTACGGTCAATATGATTAATCCGACCATTATTAATAATAACCGGTCATTATTAATAATAACCGGTTATTATTAATAATGACCGGATTAATTATATTGACCGTAACATATACATAACATTAACGAAAAGTCTTATTACCTACTGCTCATTCTCTTAGTAGTAACAGAACTAAGAACCAAATTGTCGTATAACAGGAATAATTTTTTTTTATATTATGAAATACCCTTTTCAAATTTAATGTTTAAATTTGCAAATTTTTTGAGAATTTAGATTTAAATTTGCTTCAGTAGATACCGTACATACTCATATAATTTACACCTCTCGTAGTTTTTACATTTATTACTGTTGAAAGAAATCTTTTAAAAAATGAAAAATATTTCCATGATTTTTTTTTTTCATCGAGAGAATTTGAGGCAATTCATGATCCTTTATCATTCGTCCTTTTAATTCTGTCTATTGAAAATCAGTGCCTTAAAAAACAAATTAAACAGACAGTTGTAATAATTAAATTGGCTAAAAAAAAAGATTTTTTTGCGTGAATTTTTAAATTTTAAATAATCTTCCTTGGGAAGAAAAAAGTAATAGAGTCGTAGACAGATGGGAAATTTTATGTACTTATATGAATGTGTTTCAATATTTAGTAAACTTACAATTACAATCAAATTAAAGTATTGAATAAACTGGTATGATATTATAAAAACATAAAAAAATTCTTAATAATACTTATTTTTATGGTGTTATTAAGTTTTTATGTTTTTAACAATTACAATCAATTAGACTTGCTATTCTTATACAGAACCTCAAGCCTTTGTTGTATTCTAAGCCTTTTAAAATTATGTTTATTTTTGTACTTTAACCTAGAAAAAGAAGGCAACATTTCAGAATACAATTTACAAAAATGATGTTGTCTATGAATATAAACTGTCCTATCGACCTCTAACTTTCCGATATCGAATAGAATCGGCGAGAAAAATCTTGGTAAGAAGAAATGGCGATACGCATATATAATTGTCGGTGTGGTAGATCTATCAATATTTAATGAATGACTTATAAGTGTTTAAGACATTTTTCCAGCACACATGATCCGAATTAGTGGTCAAGAATTGCGAAGTGCTTGTTCATTACTCTTATAGAATTATGAATGCAGAAGTGTTAAATAATTAAGTGATAAGTTTATGGAAGTTACTGTTAGTAATTAAGCAGTTTTACCACTATCTTTCAAAAGAGAAACTTGTGTAAAGTACATGTGGTGTTTAAAAATATATTTAAAGGGAAATGTGAAAAATAATTAGTTTTATTTCTTCTTTAACAGTTTCTTAATTTTATATTAAGAAACTGTAAACAGAACATTTTGTATAATTTATAATCAAGCAACAATCAAGAAAAATTAATAAAATAGTTTTAAGTCTATAAACAACTTTGACTCCAAAATACACATTTGTTTCGGAGTCATTAAGAAGTACAATTATAAATATTTAAAGGACGTAAAATATTTATTTTAATTTTAATCAAACAAATATTGTACTATAACAAGATAATTTGACGTTATATTAATATTTTTCATAATTTATTCCAAAGATGCCTGCTACGATTGTTCATCAATAAAGAAAGCAACTATATAGATTAAATAACTAATGTTTTATATACTTTTGCGTTCGATAAGTTCCTTGAATACGAATAACTTTCTCAAATATCTAATTAAGAAAACAATAATTTATTTTAGCTGTTACGAAAGACTATCGAATCAGCTGCAAATATTGTTCAGTTGGAAGTATGAATTGAATGAAGACTTCAATAATACCAATCTATTTAATAAAGGTCAGATGTTTGTCTATCTTTGTGTGTGTGTGTGTGTTTCTGTTGGCAAAGCTGGGGAAATCTAAAGCTTTTACAGGTCTGCAAATTCGGATAAGGATAGTTGAAGACATGTCCGAATGAACTAGATTTTTCATATTTTAATAGTTATTCGAGGATTATGTAAAAATCCTAATAAAATTTGCAAACTGGAGAGCTTCCCTCGTGCCTGATTGTGTCTGTGCCTGTCCGCGTTTTCCTCGGCTTTTTGAGAGACGAATGGAAAAGGTTACCTGTTTTCTGCATTTTGAAATCGCAATCGCTGAGCCCTCCATGAAAGTACAAAAGAAAAAAAAGACAGAAGAAAAAGATAGAAAAAAAAAACGCGAACATTTTTGCTGTTTCATTCTGGTCTTAATGGTACCTTTCGTTAAAACAAAAATATTAATATTTACTATTTCTGAAAACTTGCTTTCAGGAGCTCGATTGCGAGTTACTTTTCACTTTTCTGTTTTCTTGACAGTTTTTAAACTGCCATGCTCGAATCCAAGTTGAAAATACAACATATTTATACATGTATATATATATATAAATATTCTAGGTACGTTTCCATTTCTAACTGTGTCCTTTAAAAATATGTTAATATTTACTAATTTAAAATATATATTTTTTTTCAGAATTTTCATTTCATGTTGGTATTTGTTTTCAAGTTTTCGGTTTTTTCTGCATATTAAAACTACCATTCCAGTTTTTTGGATGGAAATACAAAGAAAACAATAAATGCCCACTTATTAAGAGTATCCTACCATTTCTGACGGTAATTTTAATTAAAAAAATATAATCAAATATATCTATTTCAAAATATATCGATATATTTCTTGGATGTCGATTGCGTGTTTGTTATCATCACTTCCGTTTATTCTGCAATTTTAAGATGTCATCCCGTTTTCGCGAATGAAAAAAATACCCAATTATTCAAGGTACCTTTCCGGTTCTAACAATATGTTTGGTTTTAGAAACATTTATATTTAGTGTTCCAAAAATATTATTTTCGGGAAGTCGTTACACGAATTCGCCAGATACTTTTTAGATTTTGTTAGTGCATTCTCAGATATCATTTATATATATATATATATATATATATATATATATATATTATTGCCTTATATATAATTTTGCGTTTTAAGAAGTTTTCAGTACTGGAATATATCCCTTCACGTTTTAAAAGAATGAGAGACGGCGGCGCGTTTTTCACTATTTAGGTTTTCTCAGAAACTTTTGGTCAGAATTGAAGGTTTAATTTTCAAAATATAAATGACAATGGATACAGGGAAATTTTACGTCATCAGCGAACATTATTAAGTTGTTAAGGTATGCCATTTTTTACAAAGAAAAAAAATTAAATATTCATTAAAGTAGAAATCTCATTAAAGTAGAAATATGATTATACGATCTTTTCTGAACCCGGAAGCACGCTCACAAGGTATGGAATACCCAGATTAGGCAGGGCTTTTATTTGGTCACCATTACTTATAAATAAATATCGTAGCGTCATTTAATCGCAGACAATTAAGACAAAGTTTATAAAAAAAAATAATTCGAAGATTACTTTTTGTAAACTGGTAGTGACAAACGTAAAAATCGTACGCACCCAGTGTATGTCAGGACTACACGTGTGTTTGCGGGCTAGTTTTTAATCTTTCACTTTAATACTGGGCGTATATCGCGCACCCGTCAACTTTGAGATCCATTTTCTTGTATTTAAAGTGCGCGTTATAAGTCAAAATATACGAATAAATATATTGTTGTGAGCTCGGGGTTCGAAAGGATTGATGCCAAAACGTAAAAACAATCAACAGGCTTTATTCACTCTAAACGGTTCGATGAGAACACAGGTATCTTCACAAAAACACCAATATTCAACAATCTTCAAATACAATCAAAACACAGCAAACTTTCACGTAGAACAATACGTTCAATACGGTGCATTGAATACAAAATAGCTCAGAGAAACGCAGTCTCAATACAAAAGCCTCTAGTGTGAATTCAATCACAGCTGACAGTCAACTAATTCGTTGAAATCCGGCTCGCCGTTAGGTTTTTAGAATTCTCCAGAATTTTCGAGAGCTTTCGGAAGTCCAGAAATTTCGAGGAGGTAAAGGTATAGGGGGGGGGGGGGGGTCAGACAAAAATAAGTCACCAAAGCCATCGCCAACTTGGCGATAAACCCATTCCTTGGCGATTTTACCATAGACCTCCATTGTCAAGACAATACTGTAAGGTTGCTTTTCTTGCAAAGCACCCGAGGCCTTTTGCATTGAGTTACATAATTCTCGACAGGAAATACATTAAATAATGCTGCAATTTCACAATAAAAAAATGGTATATCTACAAATGTATAAAACTCACAACAATATCTTTATTACCATCTGAAATGATATGGACGGGGGATTATATGAGATCTGCTTAGAAAATAAAGCAATGTTTTTAGAATAAGAATAATGTTACTAGACTATTTTGCACCTTTATTGTTGTGTAAATAAAAATACCCATAAAATAATAATTAGGCGGAAAGAATTTATTCTCAAAAATCGAAATTCCTGTCAGTGTCTTTAGCAAATAGAGTATTAATTGTTTATAGACGTCGTATATTTGTTTGCTATTGCACAAGTATTGTATTATAATCACATAATGCTACACTATGATAATACGGTTGTTAAATTATTCCTAATATTGGAGTTTGGATTGCTAGATCTTTAAATAAGCAACGTTTATGTTCAACTTTGATAATTAATTCTTTATGATATGCTTTCGAACTGAATAAATTGCTCTAATGCCGAATGGATTTCCGGAATGTCTACCCTAATAATTGATTTTAGCTTTTATGGCAAACAACCAAAAACAGCTATTGTAATGAATGAAGCTATTGCAAGCATTGTATGAATTGTTAGTTCAATTAAGAGCTAAAGAATTCGATTTATAAATTAACGGATTTAAGGTTGTTTGCATAATGACTAAATAGCATAGAACACAATAAAATATTTAAATAGTGAAGTTGTTTTAAAAAGCTTTTTAAAACATAATTAAGTAATATCATAGACACTCGACAGAGTTTCTCGCCCAGAGTTTCTCGCCAAGCATAAGAAACAGCAATGCATCGAACCGTAAATGAAAGGAATTTCCGCCAATGGATGCCAAACGATTTTACAAATTTTTTTAGCACTCTGTCTAGTTTATATTTTGCGGGCGGGACAAAACAGGTTTTTGACGCATCTATATCTCCCGTTCTATTCATGATAGAAGCAAAATTCTTAATTCTATGGAATGGGGCGTGCCAAATGACTGAGAAATCAAAAGTAAACTAAAATCCGACGAATAGGTTTTCAGTAAATGCGATTTTAAAAGTGCTGTTTTTTGCACTTTTTAAATCTTGTTCAGACCAAAAATTGTTGACAGGGGTACAGCAATGTGTAATTATAGGATTTTTACGTCATTTGAATTGTTTTTATGAGTAGTTCAAACCTTTGTAAGTTTCATGTAAAAATATTGATTGGTTTTTGATTTATATCAGTTTAAAGTTATTGATTCCTATACTTAACATAGAGCAAAAAACTGTTGACAGGGCTACAGCAAGGTATAATTTTCGGATTTTTACGTGGTTTACGTCATTTGAATTGTTTTTATGAGTAGTTCAAACCTTTGCAAGTTTCATGTAAAAATATTAATTAGTTTTTGATTTATATCAGTTTAAAGTTATTGATTCCTATACTTAACACAGAGCAAAAAAATATTAAATGACCCAACTCTTTTAGGAATGGTCGTATACACATGATATTAAGATATGTTATTACAGTCGACCCAAGTAAGCTTCCTATTACAAAAAAAATAGTAACATTTAAGGTTCGTTTACAGAGTCTCACAAAAGATCTTTTGATATAGAGCAAAAGAGCTGGGTAATTATCTGATTTTTACGCGGTTTGCAGCATTTGAATTGTTTTTATGAGTAGTTCAAATGTTTAATATTTCGTGTAGAAATATTAATTAGTTTTTTATGTATACCACTTTAAAATGATTTATTCCTATACTTAAGATGAAGCAAAGAAATATTAAATGCTCTGACTCTTTTCAAAAAGAACGTATGTGTATGATGTTAAAATATACGACTTAATTTAGCTTCCTATTGTAAAACAGAATTGTAGAATTTACTGTTCGTTTACAAGGTAACTCAAAAGATTTTTTAATAAGACTAAATAGTTGTGTAATTAGCGAATTTTTACGATGAAGTACTTGATTCCTGTACTTAACATAGAGGAAAAACAACAGTAAATAGCATAACTTTTGTCAAAGTGGCTATATATACACAAGATATTCAAATATGTTACTACATCCGATTCATTTAAACTCTCTATTGTAAAGCGGCATTGAACCATACATACGTTTCGTTTACAGAGTCTCTTAGAAGATATTGATTATATTACAACCGATGTATATTTACTTAGTGAGATGTATTTTAATGATTTTATACTGTTTCAATCTCTGTAAGGTATTATTAATTTGATTTAAAATTTAATACGAGTTCACTTTGTTCGCCTGAAAGCTCGTCGAACATAAGCTCTAAATCTATTAAAATATAGTATTTTCATCGATTAAAAAAACTGTGTTTATTTATAAATATATAATTCTAGCGTATCAGGAATTGATTGAAATAGCAATTACAAAATTCCAACTTTAAATTCATGCGGTGAGTAATCGAATGTAAAAATGTTTTACCCCAAGATTAGAAGTTTTGCGTTTAAATATTTGCCGTTCAACGATTCTCCGGCTATGACGAAACTTAAAATGCTCTAAAAACGGGCTAGCGCCCAATGAAAAGGAAATAACTTCTTAAATTCCCCATAAAAATTCAAAATGCTAAATTTCGCATACAATATGTGATCGGTAACGAACTGTTCGGTTTACGAACAAATCGATTAACGAACACTTTCGCGTGAGATTTTTATGTGCGGATAACGAACACTTTCGAGAGATTTTTATGTTCGGAGAACGAACACCTCACGAATCAAAGCCATGATGAAGCAATGCCGTGTTTCTTATTTGCCGAGCTATACTTATTGCCTCTATTGTCGACTTAGAGAACATGTTAACAGTTGCATACATATGTCCTAATTAATTCATGGACTGCCGGGGATTGGGGACCTATATTTTAGGATCCCCGAATTGGAATGGACAGACTAGAAACATTAATTATGTAATTTGTGTTTTTATGTATTTTGTGCATTTAGTAAATATAATCCTTTTTGGTTTAATCCCGCTCCTTTTTAAAATCTAATTTAAAGCTCTATGAATTATCAGATCAAAAATTTTAATAAATTTCTACATCTTCTTAAATGGTTCATTATGTAAACGCTTTAGTCTTTGCGGCATATTTACAAAACACACAAAATTTTGGAACACATGTCATCCTACGAACAGTTTCTATTTTGAAATCACTTTAACAGGTTTTATACTGTTGCAAACGTTGTGAATCTTATATTTTTCCTATTCTCGAAACGTTGAGATAAAAAACTTAACAAATAAAAAAACTTTTAAGGTGCTCAGTAATTTTCAAAAATAATATTTAATATATTAGTATAAAAATCTCTGTGAATTACAATGGTTCGTGGAAAAAAAAATGATTATTCTCGGTAAAGTATGCTCCATAAACTTATTGTTATAACTGACCGAAAAAAAAGTGCTTCTTATTTTTCCACATTTTTCTAAAACTGCAGTATTTTAAATAGTTTGTAAGCTACTGTAAAATTTTCTAATTTTTGTTTTTTGAATGGTAACAACGGAAGAGTGATATAAACAAAAGAAAAAGGAAAATAAACATGTCATAAATAATCTGATGAATACAAAGTAAGAAAATTAATATAAAAGTTTCCCTGTTGCTATGGTAGCGACATGTACATTGGAATAAGTCACTCAATAAATTGTATAATTCTGATGTATAATTCTGTTGATAGCATCACTATTATTTTTTTTTTTTGCCCCTTTCATCTTTCTTTTATCTTTTCTTTTCTAAATAAAAATGTAATCTGTATAATTGAAATTAAATACCTTACAAATAGGAGTGATATCTCATAAAAAACAACTCGTTGTAAATGATCCCGCCAAGCCACAAACCTAAAACGTCAGTCATAAAAAGAAGTGATATCGCATAAAAAGAAGAGATATCGAAGTGCATACTCCGAGTCCCGTGTAAAAATCTATCACCACTTATAATGTTTCCAAAGGACTCGGAGTGAGGTACAGTACGTCAAAACTGCTTGGCGACCTGCAAGCTTTTATAATATATGCAGTATATCAATTTTGAAAATCGAAAAAATAAATTTTAAATTTTTGTTATATCACTTTTATATATATTTTTGTTTGCGACAGAACTGGCAGAACGGATTTTTCCCCAGATCTATGCGATTCTGCTTACGCTAGAATTACTGCAATATATCTCAATTTAGTTAACGTTTATTATAAGGTGCATTGTTATTAATATGCGTATAATCATTATATATATATTACAAACTCAAAATCTTTACATGTTTACTTAAAAAGTCTTCCTCATAAGAGTGGTGTTTCTAGTTTAAATAATGGTAAATAAAATCAACAAATTGATTTTTCAAGCTCATAAATAAGAAAGGACATGCAAACACAGAAGCTCCAACTTTTAACAATTTTATGGGAGCAAAATAAATAAATAAATAAATAAATAAAATAAAATAAAATAAAATAAAATAAAATAAAATAAAATAAAAATGATATAGTCATATGTACTTGCAGGAAACGCAAACATTATAAAAGCCTGCAGGTCGCCAAGCAGTTTTGACGTACTGTACCTCACTCCGAGTCCTTTGGAAACATTATGACTGGTGATAGATTTTTACACGGGACTCGGAGTATGCACTTCGATATCGCTTCTTTTTATGTGATATCATTTCTTTTTATGACTGACGTTTTAGGTTTGTGGCTTGGCGGGATCATTTACAACGAGTTGTTTTTGATGAGATTTATATATATTGGTGGAGTGGAATTTAGTTACATTCTAAAAGAACCAGTAGAGATAATTTAGCATTTTACAATAATCTGTAGATAATCCCTGCTTGTCAAGATTTTTCTAGGTATCCAAGATTGTTCCTCACAAAATAACTAGAGACTTACCATAGAAACTAACTAGTATGTGAATAGGATTACAGTTGAAAGACATCGCTTTACATTATATTACGAAATAATTTATAAATCTCAACAAAAAAAGCCTGTCTATTTCCCAAAATACTCAATGTCAATACTGCTACGCTCGGTTCTGTCTTTTGACAGCAGTCCCCGTTATTACGATTACGCTAAGGTTGCAGTTACAATATCGCCAAGGTCATCGCCAAGCTTAAATATATGTCATATATACACTACATATACGCCATATAAGTCATATATGTCATATTTACGTCATATATATCTGATTTATGTGTTATGCATATCATATATACTTCATATATCCTTTTTACGTGTAAAATGTCATATGCATGTCAAATATATCATATGCTGCTTATACACTTCATGTATATGTATACACATGTCATATATACATCGTAAATTTTGGTGTATATGTTGGTCATCAACGTCATAAAGTAACACATTCGTCATATATGACTAAAATGTTACATATGTCATATGATTTGGCAATTTATCCTTGGAGTCTGGCGCTATAACAATGAAATACCTTACCTAGAAGTCAGCACGGGTCAAAATTTTCAGGACAGGACCCGGTCCGACACTTTAGTCCAGGTCCTGATCGGGCAAAACTCAATGAAATCAATCCTGACTCTCTTAAAGAAAAGACTGTGCTTCTTAACAAGCATTATCTTAAAAGTAAAATCCTTTTAAAACGAACATTCCCTCTATATATTTATGCAAAAAGTGCATTTTAAACTTTTTTTTAAACTGATATCTGAAAGCCATTAATTACGGAATAATAACATTACTGATTGCATAGACAAATACAGTCAAATGAGAACTCATTAAAAAAAATAATACATTTTAAAATATAATGAGCATTTGGCCCTCTTAATATAAATTAAGAAGATAAATGAACGTGCTAACTGTAAAATTACCAATCTATGTATCGATATTTTGCATAGATATCATTTAGAACGCTTTAAAGATATGAATAAAAATATTATCTAACGCTGAAAGATTTAAAAGGCGGAAAAAACAAAGTCAGAAAAAAATTCATAATTTTGAAGGTCTAAACAGAAGATTTTGAAGCTCTAAAATATTTAAAAACATATTTTTTGTAATTTTTAAACTAAGATAATTTTCTAAAGATTTCGTTAAAGAAATATATCATATCAATAAAAATTTCGCATAAGGAATAGATAAAAAAATAAATAAATAACATCTGATCGATACGGCTCAAGAAGAATATGTTCCAGGACAGGCCTGAGTCTAACGATGTCTTGAAAATTGAACGCATGAAAATATATCTTAACATAAGAAATTGAATTTACAGTTGAAAAACAATTGCAGGCTGCACAATTTTTAAAGGACAAAAAAAAAAAAAAAAAAAAAAAAAACGCATAATTAAGTGGCTTTTATATTTTCTTTTAATGACTGTATGGGCTGACAATTAAACTTAAGAGGAAAACGGCAGAATTAGTAATTTTGATTTCTGGCATCCCAGCTGCTAGTATTATACCGTAAAATTAACAGTAAAATAAGCAGTAATATGTAACCGTGCATGCGCGGCAGCGTGTTACTGCTCATTTTACTGTTTATTACTGTTAATTTTACGGTATAATACTAGCAGATGAGATGCCAGTATTATACTGTAAAATCAACACTTTTTTTTGCAGTGTAGTTGTCTTCTAGAAGAAAAGCGAAATTTCACTTCGCAAAATTTACGTTTAGAATGTAATTTATATTTCATTTATTTTGAATATGCATGTTTTCTGAATTTTTAATTTGATTTATTTTCCTAGAGATACCAAGAAGCAACTGGAAAATGCATGCGAAGAATTTGGGCAGCAGGGAATACAAATTGTGAACCATTGCTCTAGAGAAATCTGAGCAGGGTTACTTTATTTCCGGTGTATGCTATATATTTATAAGGATATTTAAGATTCAGTACACTGTAGTCAACCAATCTGTCTTTTTGCAGAAATTGAAAAATTTTTAAGAATCAAACTATTAATGTGTTCATTTTGCTTATTTTTTCATATGTTTATTGTTTATCGTACACTGTTAAAAATTTGCAGCAAACTGTATAGTCATTTGACCGTTTTTGTAGTAAACGCTTACGTAATCGTAATTTAACACTATTCTCACCATAATATGGGGAATAATATGGTCAGAATAGCGCTTAAATACGATTATGTAACCGAGTTCTATAAAAAAAGGTCAAATGACTGGACAGGTTGCTGCAAATTTTTAACAGTGATGAAATTCTGATTATAAATGAATTCATCCTTATAAACGAAGACGTCTATGAACAAAATATTACCACTCTAGGAGAAAAAAACTGTTGATTACTACAAAATTTAAATTTACCTAAATTGCTAAGCTTTTAAGCTTTTTTATTAAAAATCATATTAAATATGGATATGATTTAGTTAGTCAGAATCAAATAATGAAAATGTTCTTTTCACATAAAAAAAATATTATTACACTATAATTACACATTCATTATAGGTAAAAAAACTTTTTGTTTAATAAAGATGTAAATTTACTTCAAACAACTGAAAATGTAAGCTATTTAAACAAAATACTATAATAAAAACAAAAATGAATTAGTTGTTAAGAATTAAACTACTGATATTTTAATTTTGCTTATTTTATAAATATGCTTATTGATTACCGTTTTAAATCCTAATTATAAATGAATTCCTGTTTATAAACTTGGAAGATTATGTGCAGATAATTCCAAATCATTCATTTTAGTAAAAAACAAATTATTACTACAGATGCCAATTTACTTCAAACAGTTGAAGTTTTAAACTTTTTGACTAAAAACTTTGATAAACATAAATGATAGATTGCATTGTCTTCATAAACATTTTCTCTCATTTTTGAGAAAAGTCTTCTGCTTATTTGTTCATTCAACGATCTGGAAAATGGTATTTTTCCTGATTCGTGTAAGCATTTACCCTTTAATGAAGAAACAAGAAAATGTTTAGTCCTTTGGGTAATTAAGAAGTTTCGTGACCGCAAGGCGGTTAGGTATTCACGGGTAGTTTAATCGAAACTCGAAGTTTTAATTGAGTTTTTTCTTATATTATGTTTAATGAAAAATTTTTTGCTGCAAAATTACACGTAAGCAATCATGCTCTTCTTGTTTAGAATAATTTTCATCTGAAAAGCATATAGTTTTAAACAACACTTAAAAATGAGTTAGTTATTCTTGTTTTTGATAAAAGTTCACGACTAATAAATAATAAATTTGAAGAAGTTTATACGCAAAAATATTCAAGGAGTATATTTATTACAAAACTATTGTAATAAACAGCTTGCTTCCTATTATTTATTATGTGTCTTCGTTTATTTTTGCGAGTTATTTAAACGATAGACACGTCATACACGGTTTCCAATGCCATAAAACACATCTATTTATTCGTATTAAACCCACATTTATTTTCGAAACTATTTGTATAAAATAATCAGAGTTTCGCATGCACAGAGTTATTAAATAATTTCTTTTGAAATCTATGATATGAAACATGGAGTAATAAGAGATTATATTTATCGACAAGATTTCTTTTAACTATATATGATTAATTATAGGAAAAGCCTATGTAAAAGCAAAAAAAAGATACACTCGCATTTATTAGCAGATTATTTACAATAAAAATAAAACAAATGTATTATCAAACTCAAAATAATATCTTGTGTCAAAATATGAATGCGAATTTTGAAATGGGGACCATTTACATACTAAAAAATGTACTAACTATGTTGTTTCAAATAGTAACACCCACTTGTCACACCCTATTTGAATTCCTTGGATCAAATCAGCCAGAAAAATTTCTAATTTTTGCACTTTTCTTTAAATCTTCAAGAGTTAGATGGATTACAATTTGAGCATCTTAATGTTACATGCACGTGACAAATTTAGATCATATTGGAATTTTAATTATTAACTTGATTTTTAATATATCCTTTTAATTACAGTGATTGGAGTGATTCTGATTGCAAATTGCATGCCAGTGGATATGATATAAAAGATCTAATATAACTTCACAACTGAATAATAGCAATGATTAAAAGTATAGAGCTTTTTTTAAGTTAAAACAACAATACTAATCATGTAGATTTCGAGAACTCTGCGTGTCTTACATTTGTCGGAATGGTGGATTGGTAAATATTTACAAACTAGGGGGCTCAGCCCCCTACTCGCTAACGCTCGCCAACCCCCCGGTGAATTGCAAGGCAATTCACATTGAGACCGCTACGCGGTCACAGCTCTCTTTGCTCGCTCGCCTCATTTTATTTTTCCAGTAATTCTAGCCGGAATAAGTACTACAATAAATCATTTAGACATGTGAAATTGACAATTTTTTAATGTAAAAAAGTAATTGAAAACTCCGTTGAAAACACAACTAAAAATGCATTTAGTTGATGCTACTAATGGACATATAAATAATTTAAATACTATGAAAAGAGGATCTTGGAAACATAATTAGCACCTATAATATTGTACAGCACAGTACGGCTTAAATTCATTAAAAAAAACACTACGTGGTAGGAAGATAGTTTATCATCAATGATTGTTTAAATTTCGTTCAACATTTTATTATTCTAATTGGTTATAGATTTCTGCAAAATAAATTATTTTTACTTCAATAAAACGGCAACAGATGGCAGCAGGGCATTCTAGAAAGTTTATATTTTATTATCTCCGATTTTTTGTGTGAGTGAAATTCGTAAATAAATTCTAAATGAATTCATTTGAAAAAATGAATTCATTTGAAATTAACACTATTTCCCATAATTAAAATGAGGAATCATCTCAGACGCTTTGGATTACGTTCATATTATTTTATTTTTAATAATTGCTAGCTTCAGTTTCACTGCTCTGACACTTTCCGCCATATTGAAGGCGGGGCTAACACAATCTTGTCTGTTCATTGGTCTGAGCTCTGGAAACTACGATTGTTGCCAACGATAAGGTAGAAATTCAGCCCTATTTCCGCGCCACGTAAGACAAATATATATATAGATATTCACATGGGTGCAAATCGAGATAATAACTACAAAATGTATATTAAATGCATGACAAACTAGTCGTTGGGGGCCACCGTAATACTTACCTATCATGGATATGCATGATATAAAATATTTATAAAATGCATTGCAATTCGAATAAAATACTGGCTTGATGACGTCATAAACTTTAAATCGAGGCTAACGAAAATGAAAGGCTACCGCGGTGCTTTACGCGTATCTCTTTTTACAGACCGCCGGAGTCACGTGATGCTCGAATGCACCAATGCGGGTGTACGAAAAGAGCATCACTTCACTCTAGCGGTCTGTAAAAAAAGATAAGTGGAATGCACCACGGTAGCCTGTCTTTTTTGTTAGCCTCGCTTTAAATGCTCTATTACTGAATTGCGTAAAAGAAACATCCTTATAACTCCAAAATTGATAATCATATTAACTAACGGTTTACTGCGCCGGATTAAGCATCTTATTTCCAATTAAAATATATCTTTGAATTGAAATTTGAATGAAATACAGAGTCATGAAAAATCGAAGAATGCGGAATATATGATTATAAATATCTCGGCAACTAATTATCCAATCGACTTCATTTTTTATGCAAAATATGTTTTTTTATTGTCTTTTATGTTCACTTCTTAAAATAAACAATTTCGTAAATTATTATATAATACCTTTTATCAGAACGCATATTTCGAGAGTCCGAAAAAAATTGTTCTGGATAATCGAGGTTACTGAAATTCAATAAGATTCTTACCATTATTACATACTAAGTACAAACCAAATTTCAAGTCTCTATCTCAATTTGTTCGGGTGATAGAGCGTTTACAGACACACAGACATACACAGACAGACGGACGGCAATTTTTTTTCTAAAAATATGTTTTTTGGAATCTCCAGTGTCTGAAACGTGTAAATCCGTCAAATTTTTTTTTGATTTTCAAAACGATTATAAGACATACCCTATACTACATATGATTGTTAATTAAAATTGAATGTGACTTTTTACATCTAATTCGAGTGCATTATAGAAACACCAATAATTTTTTTGTTGTATCGTAGCATATATAAATATTAAAAATAATTAGGTAACTTACTTATAACTTAACTTATTTTATATATATATATATATATGAAATAACAATAGCTATGTTTCGTACTATAGAAATGTATAGATTTATAGCTGTATCTTCTTTTGACGCTTTGAAATAGAGCACATACTACTTTTCAGCATTCGTCAATTTATAATAAAGAGAATATTACCTATTGAATATCATATTGAAGTATTATGCAAAATTTACGATGAAAATTTTATTTTACCGATATGTATTTAAGGCACTTTTAACATGAATAAATTTCTATGGCATTGTGTTTTCCATTGTTCATTTTATTTCGATATATTGCTTTGCATTTCTACGTTATTTATCTTTCACAGCTGTTGGCGTGACATTTATTAAACTACTTTTATTTTACTTATTATATTATCAGTTATCTAAAATTTCTTCCAGAAGAAAGTTGTAGCAGATGATTTATTCGAACCTTTGTGTGATGTGTGTTTGTCAATATGACATAAAGTTCTAACAGCATTAGTATAAGTACATGTTCATCTGAATATTAGAGAAAAGATAAATGAAATACTTTGAGAAGTACACCTTTAGAATTATATCCTGGTAAACTTAATGTCTTTTGTGAGTTTTCAAAATATCCCTATGTTAAATTTCTTTTTACAGGATAATTCCTTAAGCCCGTTTTGGCTCAAATAACTGGTAAACCGTGCTAATTACGGCCATGAATGAAATTTCTGGGCATAGTAAAACAAGTATGCACTGTACAATGAGGTACCTCAAAATGCTCCTAGTGGTAAATTTTGGAATTAGACATCGTGTCTGGAAAGCTATAAGAGATATGACCAAATGTTCAATTTCAGAGTTCTAGAGCATCATCGATTTAGCAAGAAAATTCATATTGTGCAAACAAGATACGATAAATAACAGCCTGTACAGAAAGAAATATCGAAAGAAAAGTGATATTTGATTTAAAAAATAAATAAATAATGGCAGACGATAATTTCATTTTATTACTCCAAACTCTTGCGTTAGCAGCGTTATCAATTTAATAACAAAACCATATTGTGCAAGATAAATTGTCACTTGTATAGACCAAAATATGACGAAACAAGGATGATAGACGTTTTCATTATGAAAAATACGAATTTTATCCAAAAGCGAAATAAACAAATTTTAAATGCATGCAAATTGAATTTTATCAAATGAGAATGCGCCCATATGCAAATATGAAACAAAAACTGCACTGTAAAAAATGATCAATGTTTCTTATTTTATGAAAATATACTATAACCACGAACGAAAATGTAATATAATCTTCTGAGTTATCCGAAATTCCGAATGGCGTGTTCCATTGTCTTTTGAATCCCCAGAAACCAATGCATTTCCAAAATTTAAAGAATTATTTATAAAAACAAAGTATTTTTCGCTGCCCGTATTTTTCAGAAACGTTTCCGAAGGGTTTTTATAGTGTATTAATGAGTGTCCTCAGCCTGGAATACCTGTTTTTCGAATGTCATTCATTCTCAAGTAAAAGTTTTCAGCCGCATAAGTATAATTATACATGAATAGTAAAGAAATAATCTTAATTTTAATGTTATTGTTAACGCTATTAATTTTGCATGTTTGTCTGTTAAACATATTTTTTGAGCATGAAAATGTTTACTTGAGAAGTAATAGCATTCAAAAAACAGGTATTCCATGCTGAGGACATTAATTAATACACTATAAAAACCCTTCGGAAACGTTTCTGAAAGATACAGACAGCGAAAAATATTTTGTTTTTATAAATAATTCTTTAAATTTTGGCAATGTATTGGTTTCTGGGGATTCAAAAGACAATGGAACACGCTATTTGGAATTTTGGATAACTCGCAGTTATAGTATATTTTCATAAAATAAGAAACATTGGTCAGTTTTTACAGTGTGTAACGTAGAGAAGCAAGGAAAAAAATCGTCTGTTACTTTTTTATAAGCAACCGTTAGACTGTTTTTAACTGTAAAATTAATTTATCATCTACCATTGTTTAAATTTCTCAAATAAAATTCTTGCATCAATTTCATGTATTTTTATTGTACATTGCGACAATTTATCGTATACGCGTGCACAATACTATCTCTTTTGTCATTACTCAACAACATTGTCATTGAACTTTTAGTCAAACCACCTATAGTTTTCGAGATATGATCTCTAAGACCGATATTTATCACTAGTAGGCGCTGTGAGTTATTTCATTTGTTCCACATAGCCGTTTTATTATATCTAAATACCATATGCATGTAGCTAACCCTATCTGCCTGTTATTTGAGTAGAAACGAACTTGAGGATTTATCCTGTATATTCTGGTGATGCTTGCTTTATGCGATAATACTAGACAAGTATATTTATGTGCAAAGACTATTGAGGTGCTGTCTTTATTGTATTTTTTAGTATTAGGAATTGCTTAGAATATTTACAGTACCAATATATCTGGGTAATTTTTATTAGATAAGGTATTCATACATAAACAAGTTACTGTTGTAAAATCACCAACATGAATTGTCTTATTGTACTAATTGTAAATGTATTGGCATTGCATTAAATTGTGTCTGTAGTAGCAATATTCCTTCTAGACTTTAGAATAGAAATCGTGTCAGGGCCTATGCGTTATGTCAGAATTTTCGAAAAAAAATCTTGTTAGTATACCTCTTTTTTTAATTAAGATACTGCTTTGAAAAAATAGATTAATTAAATCATTTACTTTTTAAACTGAAACTTTAATATATTCGTGAGCATTTTAATAGTAATCCAGACTGTAATAAAGAACATTATATTCCTAGGAAAAATTCAATAACTAACTAAATAAATAGATATTTTTAACGCATTTCAAACATACTGGGAATTTTATTCAAGTTTTATTTAAAAAAAAAAACTAGCTGGGAGTAAATAGAATAATAAAAAAAAATTGTTCATGTTTGTGATAAAATGTTTTTGTTTATTTTTAGAAAAGGATAATAACTAAGCGCAATTAAATAATCTCTAATTATTTGCACGCGAGGTAAAAAATTATCGTAATACCCACTACAGCTTCTTAGTATTGCAGCGTAGCGTACGAAATATGTATATCTCATATTGCAGTAAACATTTAGAACTGGTTAGAATTCGCACGATTACGGCTTGGAAATTAAAAAAAAATATCAAAAATTCGTCAAAAGCATAAAATAAAAAAAAATCTGTTTTACAATTTCGAATTTTTCGCCACAATTGCTCATGGGCCCCTCTACCAGCAACCCGTGTGTCAAATTTCGTAGCCCTGCGCCCTGTGGTTTCCGAGTTTTTGAGGTTACATAGATACGTGCACGGATTTTAATAGGGTAGCTAATTCACACCAAAATGGTAATTAAAACTATTTAACCTCTGTAATTTAATTTATTCCTGTCTGATTTATATTTTATCTATTCATGAATCAATTGATGTTTTGAATCGATAAATTTTCATTTTGTATCTGTCAAATGACCGTTTGTTCGTATATTTAGTGTTAAATGTACCATATGTAACACCCCCGCCTCACTTTATTTAATTTCCAAAATAGCTTATCTGTGCATCGTTTTCTTTTTTCCTTAATATAATTTACCTCTTTCATTAGTAATTTAGTTAATCCTATTAAGAATGGGGAACAAAATAATTTGCTTCAAGTTTCCACTGATTATTCTTGATATTTGTGCTCATTTCCCGTCCCGTTTAGCATACTTAGTCTGAGGATTTGTTAATAGAGATTTTTTATGTCAACAGTGGTGTCATCTTTTTTCAGTGTCACAAAGATTTAGTTACCTACATTATAAAGATACTGTATTTATAAGTTCGTAAATGATGATAATTGTAACGTGAAAACTATTAAAAGTTTAAAAAGTTACTTTTGAAAATAATATTTCGTTCTTTCGGTTATAGATAAATATGTGCTAAAATCTGAAAATATATTTAAAGTAACGACAAGATTAGATTTATTTTGCATCGTTATAGATTTATATTAGCTTTATTTTAAAACTAATGTAGCTGATATCTATTCATACATATTAAGCCTTATTTTAGTTGTAAAATAGCTGAAAATATTTCAGATTTTGTTTCGATTTGACTACAAAATATACTAAAAGCTCATTAATTCCGATATCACTTAATTTGGACAACTCATTTCAATAAATTAATTAATTAATAAATAAACAAAAACTGCGAATAAAAAAATTAATATATGTTGGTAATCATTATAAAAAGCACATAATGAATTTATATTTTTAAGATTCTAGCTTTAAAAGTAGATAACATCCCGTAAGGCATGGTGACGTCACGGCGACGTCATTGTGAAGTCACACTGTAACTTTGTGACCGTCGTCGTGACGTCACGTGACGTCGATGTGAAGTCACTGTGACCTAAATGTGAAGTCGTTATGGCCGTTTTCAAGGCTTTCTGTGACCTCACAATGTGACTACTTTGTGAAGTCACCGTGCGACTTCAATGTGAAAAAAGTGACGAATGTGCATCGGATAGGGTGACCAGATTTTACCCGAATCCTATCCGGATTGTTCGGATCGACATTTTTTTATGCTACATATTTGTGACGTTTGTGACGACACTGTACCGGGTCGGGTGACCAAATTTTACCGGAATCCAATCCAGAAAGTTCGGATCGATCTTTTTGGATTTGTTTGGCTACAGAATAGATTTGGATTAGTGGTCGGGTGATCTGATTTTCGTGAACCCGAACTAACCCGAGTCGGGTATAATGTTTTTACTGTAAGTCTTGTTCGAAATAGAATCTTGCATACGACAGAGTAACCAGATTTTATCAGAAATTGGTGTTACGACACAATTTCTGATGTCGGCTCGGATCTAGAGTCATGCACGAATCCGGTTATATACTTTTTGAACATGGTTGAATGTCTACTTGAGCATGAATGATGATTGACTGAAATTATATTTTGATTCAACCCATATTCTTCCCCTAACCCAACAACAACAACAAAATCTGTAGGCCCACAACCCGACCGAACCTGATAAATAATTTCGTATACATTCGGATAACAAGATTTTACCAAATCCGGATAAGATCGACGATAAGGATTTGATTGGAAATAATTTTTATTGATGCAACTCGCATTCAAATTAAAACTTTGCATCTGATTGGGAAACCGGCTAATGTAGCCGTTAAGCTAGACAATTATAAATGTAAAAAACGCATACTAATATAAAAATACCGTAATTTCGCGCGTATTCGCCGCACCCTAGTTAAGTCTTTTTCAAACCGGAAATTTTATTGAAAATAAGAAGTCAAATAAGTTCTAAGCAGAAGTAAGTCACATTTTATTTAAAATAAATTGTCTGAGGTACGGCGTATTCGCGCGAAATTACGGTAATAGATGAATCCATCAAAAATTATAATAAAAGTAAATATTTCAACATAATGAAATTCTATTGTGCAAATAACAACTTTTTAAATTAACTCCTACTTCTATTTGTTTTGTGTAACCACGAAAAATATTGACAATAATTAAAACTATGCTATTTTGCTGTTAAGTATTGAAGTCTTTAAATGTGCCATATTTCCCTTCTCTCAGTAACACGAAACTTTCTGACACATTTATGAACAAATTTTTAAACGTGTGGCACTTGCATGCCTGATTATTAAAGTGATTTGGAATGAATAGCGTTTTCCATTTTTTAGATGTTATTCCATTTTTAGTCCTCCTATAAGTACCAAAATATGGCATGTATATATTTAATCCTACCCTAGCTTTGATCGACACATTACCAAATAAAATGGAATCTGTCTGACACTCCAAACATTCATATGCATTGACTACATTCAAGAAAAAGAAAAATCATTATCATCAACCTAACCAAATTTTACTGCTTTTTTCTGATTATTTGGCTATAATGTTTGATAAATTAATTAGAATTAAACAAACTGTATTGCCTGATATTTTTGATTAAATTATCTTTCCAGCGGTATAAAGCTTTTATGGTATAACTAAGGAATATTGGGTGTTATGAGCCATCAAACTTAAAAAAAAAAAAAAAAACATTGTTCCCAAAAGGTTAAATTGGTCATTACTGTATATACAGCTAGATACGAGATTCATTGGCGATTTCAGCTGTTATGTGACATGTTTTGTTATTCTAAAATCATCACATTTCTGGAGGATTCAGAATGGTAATTGAAAAAAAAACTATGAATTTTTTGAAGGGTCCTATGTTTTAAGGTGAAAAAATTATAAAGGATTTTTTAAAGGACTCAAGTTCTTCTTGAACTGCTTACATATCATATTTTCTATGTTAACATTTTAATGGTAGTCACTGATCATGAAAATATATAAAGAAAAAAGTATCAGAATGCACCCATTACATTTTGAATACATTATTTTATAAATTAAATTTCAATTTTTCCAATTTGAAAAAATTGAAAAACACCCCTTCAGAAAAAAACGGAAAAAACCCAGTTTTTTCCCCCAAAGTTTCCGTTTTTTTCCCGAGTATTCCCATCTCTAATCTTATATATTTAATTAATAAAAATATCAACACAATGTATTCTATCATATTCTGGAGTCCAGATTTTAGATGATATTTTAAAAAAATAACGACGTTTAATTTATTAAGGATGATTTTGGAAAAATATTTGATTAAAGTTGCCCTTTTTGAAAGAGAAAAACAAAAATTTAACCTACAGAGCAAAATAGACTATTATTTATAATTATATTTTAACCCTTTGGGGCTCAACAACATCGATTTGAAAAATATATACTCACATGATAGAATACATCATTTTAAGAAAGTAAAAAGTAATTAAAAAATTAAATCATAAAAATAAAAATTATTGGCTAAAAGAATATTTTTCATATTTGTAATAAACAGAAAATTACATAGCTACTTCTCATAAATATTGTCATTTTTTAATACAAAATTCTAAAGTGTACGAACTTACCTTTGTAAAAAATTTATTTTTGAACGTCTCTGGACTTTTAAATGCAACAAAATTTAGTTTACAATAACGGGGTGAAACTGTTCAAATGATAAATAAGACTTTTATATGAAAAAATAATTTAGCATTGTCGTATGTTGAGAATTCTGTGAAAAATTTATATTAACTTCTGTGTTGAAATATAACAGTAATAAATAAAATCGCCTTTTTAAGCTCACTGTAAAAAACTTTGACTTTTGGGTATGTGTACAGATATGCAACACGGTGATACAAAGGGTTAATTCATTTTGCAACAGGGTTTGAATGCAGTAAAATATATTACTTAAAAACAATATTTTGGTTATTAAAAATATAATTTTATTAATTGATTGTCAAATTTATAATTTTATTTAGGAAATTATATATTTATATAAGTAATAGATCTCACTAGGGATTATTTTTTGAAAACACAGATCATAATTGTTTATAATGACACAGCACCACACCTACTCTGTTTGGCGTATAATGTGAGTCATTTTTTAACGTTTTACGGCAGATTTTAGATGCATCAATAGTGATACATATATGTATCATATGACGCCGATGAAGGATCTATCTGGTTTGATATTTGGTGACGGGACAATAACCACAATAACCTTCTGTAATTCTGATATCACCATCAAAAGAACAAGTAGATTTAATAGAATCTGAATAGACAGAATATGACAGAATATGATAATTAAAAATAACATGCCCCTGTTAATAATAAATGTTTATAATAGTGCCTACATATTTTGAAATTTATAACTATAAAATGATTCAGGAAATGAAACAGTAACATTAATCTTCTGATTAAAATCGTTGACATACTGCTATTTATAAAAAATAAACATTCTAAATTTAATAAACTTTATTTTTATAAAAATTAAATTAATGAAATATATAGCTTTTGTAAAAAACTAATATGGAATTAATTGAAAACTTTATAATTTAATAAAAATATAACAAGTAAAATAATATTTCTTCATACCAATTTTCCTTTGTCATCATCTTCAATATTCTGTTTTGATATAATCCAAATAACGAAAGCTTCGCTTCTTTCGGCGAAAATAATTCGTCCAAATCTGGTACAGTATCATTGACCGGACTCAAATTTCACCGCGCCAATAAAAACTGTACCTTTCTCGAACGTAATTTTCAATCAAATATGTAATGTGAAGTTCTGTGCAGGTTTTTGTTAAATTTTAATTCCACATTCATTATACACGTCTATTGTCCAAGTACTTCATTCACATCCCACTTCCATCCCTACACTGTTATTTTTTACTTATTAAGAATTTCGTACTCTGACGTCGATCTGCAGACGATATTTTCAAAACATCTGCCTACTGAGGAGGGCAGATGATTTTTTTTCTTTTTATATACAGTGTCTCACAAAAGTGATGGGACACTTGTGCTTTATAAAAAGAAACTGCAATAAAATAAATAAACAAACATGTGCAAAAATTTTTTGGGTGTGTTTCATATTTAAAGTTAGTAACAATTATTACATAACATACATTTTGTCAAAATATTAAAATATTAATTTAGTAAAAATACAATTGTTCAGAACGGAGCAAAAAATGGCTCACATAAGTGATGGGACACTTACTTTTCCATCAAATATTTATCCAAAAATTTTACTTTTTAAAAGGTTTTAATATTTTGTTGGATTTCCTTTTACTTTTAAAACATGATTTAATCTTTTTGGGATGGATTCGACTAATTTTTTTGTGATTTCTGGAGTGATTTTACCCCATTCTTCTTGAAGCACCGATTTTAGTTGTTGTTTTGAAGAAATGGTGTGTTTGCGAATTCTTGATTCCAATTCTTGCCAAATATTCTCTATGGGATTTAAGTCTGGAGATTGTGGTGGTGTTTTTATTATTTCAGGACAGTTATATAGCAGCCAGAGTCTAACGTTCAGAGCAGTGTGCTTGGGGTCATTGTCCTGGTAGAATTTAAAATCGTTATGAAGGTTCAATTTTCGTGCTGAAGATTTCAAATTTTGCTTTAAAATATCAATATACTTGTACTGATCCATTATACTGTCAATAAAAACAAGATTACCAACTCCAGCGGACGACATACACCCCCATACCATAACTCCTCCTCCACCATGTTTTACTGTTGGTACCAAGTTCTGTTTGTGAAGTTCTTCCCTGGGTTTTCTCCACACGAAGATTCTACCGTCAGAACCAAATATATTAAATTTACTCTCATCAGCAAATATAACTTTATTCCAGTAATCAGAATTCTTATTTATGTTGGATTTTGCGAAATCTAGTCTGAGTTTTCTATTCTTTTCACTTACGAAGAATTTTTTCCTGGCTACTCTACCGTGATATCCAGCAGATCGAATTACCCTTCTAATAGTTTCAGGATTAACAATTATTCCATATAATGCTTGTAAATCAGCAGCAACTTTTGAAGCACTAATTCTTGGATTTTTTTTAATATTTCGAACGATAATTCGCTTTATTCCATTGGATAGCTTTGATGGTCAGCCAGGTCTTCTTTTATCCTGAATCATATGATTCTTTTTATATCGTTTAATGATATTGAAAACTGTTGAACGACTCAAGTTAACTGTTTCAGCAGTTTTTCTAATAGATTTTCCACGTTCAATATGCAAATTAATAAGTAATTTTCGAATTTCAGGCGAAGTTTCTTTTCGTTTAGCATTCATGACTACACAGAGCTAAAAAACACAAAAATTCCAAAACAAACTGGAGAGAAATACTGCAGACGATTTTATAAATTATTGCCAATTGCTTTTAAGTAAAAATAAAACCCCAAAAAATATTTTTATTGCTTATTTCAGACGATTTTTGTTGCATATATAATGGTGTCCCATCACTTATGTGAGCTATTTTTTGCTCCGTTCTAAACATTTGTATTTTTATTAAATTAATATTTTAATATTTTGACAAAATGTATGTTATGTAATAATCTTTACTAAATTTAAGTATGAAACACACCCACAAAAAAAATGTGTACATGTTTTTTTAATTTATTTGATTAGTTTCCTTTTGTAAAGCACAAGTGTCCCATCACTTATGTGAGACACTGTAGTTTAGGTTAGAGTAGAAAGTCAAATACGGAATATTTTTTTGAGACTCTCTCCAATTAAAATTTATTATTTGAAGAAGTATTTTTTACGCATTTGATCTTATTTTTTTCGATTAGTTTCACAATAATTTCAATTTAAATGATTTGTAAGTTCCTTTTTTGTAAACTAAAACAATGATATTATAATATTTATGGCATATCAAATAAAACATTGTTTAAATTTTGGAGTATATAATAAATATTTTAATGGGCAATAATGCAAGATCGGTTAACAAAAACAGTAACATTTGTATCACGCGTAATAAATGCAAAATATGATCATAAAAAATAGAAAAGGTTTATCGCGGGAGATGGGAGGAAGCATTTTCCCTTTTTCAACCTTTCTTTTTTTATTTATTAATATCCTGTAGAATAAAACAGCTTGTAAAATAGCAATATTTTTTTAAAATAAATTTCTGATAAATGAAAAGGGAACATATAAATAATTATTTATGTCATGCGTTTTGCATACGTTTCGTATATTTCATTTTATTTTCGGAAAATGTTAAATTTATTTAAGAAGTATGAAACAAGTACCAAAATATATATTGGCAGAGGTACTTAATCTACTTAAACACTAACAGAAAAACAATTATTATTGGAAATATACAAGGGTTTTTATTATAAAAAATGGTTGTTTATCACAACCTACTCCCCTTCACAAAAACAAATCTTTAATTACCCCATCTGTATATTATTTTCTGCCGTAATTTACAATTGAAACAAATAGGGGATCCAACCCGGGTTCCTCGGGTTATAGAATAGAGCATATATATATAGATAGATATATTCTGAAATTGAAAATTCTAATTTTACATTTAATACTTTTTTTTTTTTACATTTAATACATTATTTTAGATTGTCCACTAACAACACCAAAAATAATTTTCATATGAAAATTATCAATTATGTATTTAAATAAATTTTTAAAATTCATTAGTGATACTTTTGTATTAGTCGCATGTCAGGTTTAAATTAGTCGAAAATATCGCCACCTGTATATATATATATATATATAATTTTGTTTGTTTGTTTGTTCTAATAATTTTAGTGGTTTAAGCGAATAGTTTGATTTTATGTCTATTAAATTTGTGTTTTAAAAGAATATGAAACCCTATTTTTTATGAAGTTTTTAATTTCTATGTTGAATATTAGTCGGAAATAAAAGCTGAATTAGGGGAAATTAATTATTGTAACATTTTGTAATTAAATATAAACGTTTTAATCCGTTTTGATTGGAATGCCCTCAATAGAGAGATTTAAAAATAAAAACATGCTTGAAAATTATTTTTTAAAACCATAAAGAATAGTAAATTGCAGTACAGTTTCAAGCATATTGCATTTGAAAGAACATTTTTTTTCCTGACGATTAAATATCGAAATTGTGCAATGTTTGGAAATTAAAAAAATCACAGTAAAAGCGTTATTTAATGTTCACTTGTTGCCACCGTCAACATACCGTCATTGTTACTCTCATATATGATTTCGCTCTATAATATAGATTGCTGTTCTAATTTTAAAAAAGTTGTTAGTTTTTCACATAATATGAAAAGCAAATGAAAATGTGTCTTAATTTTAAAAAATTGTTCATGGAGTACATGCAGAATTATGTTTGTATTATAATTTATAATTTCATATTGATTGAAATTTATCTATTTACGAAGTATTTTCCTGTAGGTCGATAAATAAATAAATAAATAAAATTATTTTTAGGGGTCATAAAAATCACTCAGAATCAGACCTTTTAAGTGCATAGGCATTCCTGATAAATATATTTCTCCTCTTTTTCATATATATATTTCAAATTCCCATTTTGGTCAAACTGTGACTTCAAAACATAGTGGTCTTTTGACCACACAGGTGACGTAACGTTTGTGACTTGCAGTAACGTCACAAAAATAAAAAATAAATATCAGAAACATGTTTTTTACATTGAATATTTATTTTGTAGTGTTTTTGCAATTTTTTTAAGGTTTCTAAGCAATTCACATTTTAGTCACAGTGTGACTTCACTGAATGGTGGTAATTCGGTCACATATGTGACGTGACGTACGTGACTCACAGTGACGTCACTGTGACGTCCCTGTGAACATACATGCTATACGGGATAAGACCGGTAGTTTCTTCAAACTAGTGAACGTATTAAGTGCATGAGAGTTAATGAAAAATATAAATTTAGATAGTGTGGAACATAAATATCACCAAAGTTATGTGCTGATATTTTTTTATGTGTATTATTTTATCTTTTCTTTTAGTTTAATTTTAAAACAAACATTTTCTGTTATTGTATAAGATATTTTTACTTAGTCCGATCGTCTTTGAATTATAATGACTGGATTATTGAGGGATTACGGTACTTTCAAACCAGTTTATAGAAGCATAATTTTTTAGCTATTTATTTTCTAGATGCGCGTCAGCACTATATGTTGCATTTAAATTGCCTAAGATCTTTTTGGGGGCGGAAAAGGGTAAAGAGTTATTTTATTTTTCATTTAGAGAATTATTGTATTGTTCTTTTAGAAGACGTTTTCACTTCAGTCTTACATATCTGTGTATGAATCATTTTTACCCCCATTTGTGCATAGGTAAAATTTGAATATGTTATAATCTAAAGAAAATGTGTTCTGAATTTGGATGCCGCTTTGAGCTATCAGAATACTTGTCACGAACTTTAAAGAAAACTTTCTCATAAATGTTATTTAAATTACCTTTATAATTGGTTTTCATTAAACCCACATTAAGGATTTGATGCAAGAAGTTGTGGTTTATTCAGTAAACATCCAAAAATGCATACCTTAGAGAAAGTTAAAAAAATTACCGCATGATATCAATGAAAATCTGTAAAATTTCTCTTTCGAAGCCTGCTTTTCTAAACTAGATGCATAGTTTTTACAGAGTTTTTAAACAATCAGTTATTTTTATTTCCCAATTACATTTATTGCTAGAATTAATATAAAAATTAATAATATATTGTTTGGACAGTCTGTAGAATCGAAAATTAATGCATCTAGTTTAATCTAATGTATGTAATAATGAAAAGTATTTAAAAATCAATGTTAAAGACATTATTAAATCTTGCTTTTTATTTTTTACTATCTGAAGCCAACATTTTATACTAAAATTTTCCGTTACAGTTGTTCAATATACAGGGTGTTCCAAAATTCGTCCGACAAATTAAGAGGGATGATAGAAGGCATCAAGATGATGAAAACTTAGTATAGAATATGGGGTCACAAAGCACGTTTAGTGGGAGAAAATCTCAAAAATAGTTATGAAGGGTGTAACCTCGAGTGGAACAAAAAGGACCAATAATAAGTAGAAAAAACATTTATATGACGTGAAGCATGATTACAATGTATTACAGATCAACGTCAGATAGGAGACGACGACACATTTTTATAAAAATTGTTCGAAGTTGCCCCCATGAAGGTCATTGTACAGCAGACGGATTGCCGAACGCATTAAAACACATTCCTACAAAAATGTTTCGTCGTCTCATTTCAAACGTTGAAATTAAATGCATTGTAATCATTCTTTACATCAAATAAATGTTTTTTTCTATTTATTATTGGCTTTTTTATTCCACTCGACGGCACACCCTTCATAAATATTTTTGCAATTTTCTCCCACTCAACGTGGTTTGTGACCCCATGTGCTATGGTAAGTTTTCATCCTCTTGATGCCTTCTATCAGCCTTCTTAATTTGTTGGTTGAATTTTGGAACACACTGTATATGTTTTGGACTATTTTATTTAACTCAACTTGGTTTTTGTAAAAACTAGATTAAATTTTGTAATCAATTTTGAACTTATTTCTTGATATGCTAGAATTATAAAAAATATGTAACAAAGATATGTTTCTGCTGACAATACAGCATTTTAATATTTTTAGAACTTAATTATAAATTAATAACACAATTTTAACGCATATTTACGTTAATCCACTACAGGTGATAAATTGCCAAATATTAGTTTTGATTACAATTGTATACGAGTTACGAAACAACAATGGATTCAATTATGCGCTAAATCACGCTCGCCAAATAAAGCTAAACGGCTGTGAAGCTGTAACAACGAAATATTTTAAGCATTAAAAAGTAGCAAATATAAAATAATAATAAATACAATTAGAGAGTGTAATATACTTTTAAATGAACGCTTTAATTAATTAATAGTTGTATATTAATTAAATTAGATTATACGTTGAGAAATCTTAAAAAGACAATTTAAATAATGCTTTTTGTTTTCTTCCTTGTTGCCATACCTTATAAAAGAAACAGAACTAAAATTATATATATTTTTTTAATAACACTATCACACGATTAAAACCAAGAGTTGAGTTAAAAAAAAGTGTTTAATTTTACAAAATCAGGTTCGGTGTCTACGCCAAATTAATGTATTGTAACGGACAGTTTTGTGAAAAATTAGGAATTGCAGTCATAAAATTAGGCGTTATTTTTAAGATAAACATTGAATGCTTATAAAAGAGTGTATTAAAAAAATACTTTTATGCTTATTTCCATTTTCCTTTTAAATATTACGACACACGTATAGATGCCGAACTAATGTTTTTAACACAGAATTAAAAAAATAGGAAAGAATAACTCTTACAAGAAAGAGATAACACTTACCTAACAATGCTTAGCATTAATATCATTCATTATTCACTGCATGGAAAGTCATAACCTTAACATTTTCCGTTTGAAAAAAAAAAAAAAAAAAAAAAAACATAATGCATATAAATGAGGTGTATAAGAATATACAATGTAATGTATAACAATGAGATACGTTTCCGATTCTAATGTTTTTCTTGTTCCATTTTTCGTGAAATAATGAGGGGAATATCTGGAGACACTAAAGTTATGTAGCAGGATCAAACTTACATTTGAAGAAAATCTTAAAGGGCAAATTTCTACCCATTTCCGCTTTTTAACGGCAGACGTTTAAGTTGAAAAATCAAGCTAAAATCAATATAATTAATGCATTGTATTATATTGAAATATGTATATAAACTCTTTCCGAAACTCCGGATATGTATTAAAATTCATCAAGAGAAAATTTGCGAAACATCGAAAAAACGATAGGATACTAATATGACAGGATAGTGACACTAAAGTTGAAAGATAAATTTGATATCCATTGCTTTTTTGTTTACAATAAAATTGTGCAAAACATTACTATATATACTTTTTCCTCATTAGCTTAAAAAGATCTTTTACATTAAACATAAAGGTGTTCTGTACTTTCTTTCAATAAAGTTATTTACTTTTTTGCTACTAAGAAACATAAAGTAGTCACGAAAAGAAAAGCGTAAAAAATAATGCTTAAAGTTAGAGGGAACACTGACCTAGCAATGCTTAACACTGATGTCACTGATTATTCAAAGTATAAAAAGTTATATCCTTACATTTTTCCGTCTGAGAAATAATGGTAAAATGCATATAAAATGAGGTGTATAAGAAGGTACAGTGTAATGAATAAAAACGAGATGAGTTTTTCATTCTAATATTTTCTTGTTCCATTCTACTTTTTAAAAATAATGAGGTGAATATCAGGACACACTAAAAGGAAAAATTCACGCAGGATCAAATTTACAATTGAAATGAATAATAAAAGAGAAGAATTTAGTCTTTCATATTTTTTTTTTCTAAGACGGAAGTTTAATATTTAGGGTCAACCTAAAATTATTACGATTAATGCATTATATTACATTGAAAGATGTATATAAAGTCTTTTAAGATATCTGGTATATGTTAAAATTTATAAAGAAAATAATATCAAACATCGAAATAACGATACGAGACAAATGTAGTGGGTTAATGACTAAAGGTATGAAAGTTAAATTTAACTTTGTACTTTTTATTTCTTAATAAAAAAGTGTGAAAAATATTATTGTTTTTTTCCTTTTTATTATCTTAAATAGCTTTTGTATTAAATAAAGAGATGTTCTACGCTTTTTTTCAACGCAGTTATTTTGTTTTTAATTATTAAAAATCACAGAGTAGTAGTCACATAACTAATGCGAGAAGAAATCATGAAAAGAATGTCCTTCCGACCTATAGGGAGACGAAAAAGTAGCTTTCCAATAGCTATTTCTTAAGAATTCAGCTAATTTTACTTAAACACAGGAGCTAAAATACGTAGAACCCGATTATAGAAGATTCCCGGTTTTCGTCAATATTAAATTTGGATGGGACTTTCAAAAAATTTGACAGCTATCGCCAAGTTTGCTTTATTTGTGACAACCTTTTTTTTGTCACCAAATTTGACAATATTTCGCCAAATACCATTAAAATTGACAAGAATTTGGCGTTAGCGGCTATGACTATGTAGTTTAAAGAATATTGAGCTGGAACAATGGTTATAACAGTGAAAGAAAATTTGAGAGAAACCAATAATACCGAGAATTCAATAAAACGCATGTATTCAACCCGCTTATAGAGGAATCCCTTATTTCCCTTTGTTTTTATCTGCTATCTTGTTTCAAAATGTTAGCCACCCTAGAATTTCAAACTGCCATACCTACGCCATTTTTTAAGACGGAAGTGAGACACAAAATACTCTGGAATCCTTGTATCAAGATCAAAATTTAAGGGAGAGAAAATTAGATTTTTTTTTAAATTTTTGAATTTTAAATCTTTTAGTGGCCGCCATTTTGAAGCAATATGTCGGATGAAGCAGACCAACGAACTTGGTCGATACATTGGTAAGTTCTCGGCACATGCTTAGTCACATCCAAATCATTTCACAATTACGAGTGTTATCCCATGTCAAAATCAAATATATATATAGCAACATTTTGACAGAGGCTGGATTTGGGATCTAAAGGTCATGATTGGTGAAAATGTACTGAATTTTTGTCTAATTTCTTTCCTTTGGACGGTTGCAGTAGGTAGCTTCTTAGTTTTTATAATTGAAACTACCTAATAATGCTTAACATAAAAGAGAACACTTACCAAACAATGCCTACGTCACTAAGCATACAATGTATAAAAAGTCATATTTTTAACATTTTCCGTCTGAAGAATAATGATGAAATCGATATAAAATGAGGTGTACAATGAATAAGAAGAGTACAAATAAGAAGGTACAATGTACTGAATATCTAGGGAGGCGCATGCTGACATGCACAAAATTGAGCTGAGCTAGAAAACATTAATTTGATGTCGTCAAGCAGATACTGATAATTTCTATATTTGAAATGAACATTAAAACACTGATAGCACAATATACCTGCAATAGCTCTGCTAAAGTTCTTGGACGACTAACGGTAAACAAACTGGAATCTTTGATTGTTATTAAAACGTCTACTGTATGTTTAAATGTATTGCTGTAATCTCTTTTGTAATTCCTTTGTCAAAATTCTGTCTTTTGTTTAATAGTGGAAAATGTTTAAAACAAATCGTGTTAGCCATGAGGTAAAATAGATGAAATTTCAATATCCTAAAAAATACAGTTCACAACAACAAAGCTCTGTGCATTTGCGACCTTAAATCGATAAAACGACAATAAAAATCATGACCTTAACGCAATCATAGTAAATTCCCTCAGCTTTATAAACGAGAATGCATGTTTTCTTTGGAGCGTGTAACAGAAATAATGAGGCTACCAGAAAAAATACAACAAATTTATTGAAATTCTTTTTTATATAGCATAATTTTTAAATCATAACTTGCATTTTAACTGATAAAAATTGAATCTATACAAAAATTACATAAAAATGACGTCATTTTCCAGAAATTTGCAGTCGCCTGTTTGAGATAATAAATAGCCAAAGATGTCGCTATTTAAAGAAATCTCCTGGATTCTCATTATTTCAATATTTAAATACACAGTTTGATTACACACGTGTTAAATTTGTATTTTATGTTGCTCTTTTATTTATTTATCAGTGAAGTTCCAATTTCGTCATGGAATATTAGAAGTAAACAAATACTGAACAACTAAAAGTGCAAACGTGTCAATCTTCAGTAAGTGGGCTACACGTGATAGAGATAGATAAAAAACATATGTTTGGAAATAATTTTATAACCAATAAAATAAAAGTAAACTGTGATACAGTTTAAAAAAAAATTCCATTTGAAAGCACATTTTTTCCCTATATGATGGTGTAAAAATTTAAAGTGTGCGATGTTCAGAAGTTAATAAATATTGAAAAAAGCAAAATGTATTCAGGTTGCATCGTGAATATGACGTCAGCGTTACTCACGGGCATGTGGTTGCTGGATAATATAAATATTGTGCATACGGAGTTTATTTTTGTGACAACAGGAAACAAAATTGGATTTCGAAACTAAAACAGGATAGTAACCTTTAACATTAAGCCTATGGCATTTTTTATCTATAATTATTCGTCAATGATACATATTATTTTTATTTTTATTTATTTATTTTATTTTATTTTCATTTTATTTTTATTTTATTTTTATTTATTTTTTATTTTATTATTTTTTTTATTTTTACGAAAACCCTGACGGCCGCGAAAAATATCCCTATACTGAATAAGATGGTCATCGGCTGAACAGTTTGTATTAGTTTTAGAGTTACAAAGAAACTATTGGAGTCGCCACAAAAGAGTTTTGCGTCGTTGAGCGCAACAGTGAGATCAGTTTTTAGGTGCAATCGTATTTATATAAATATCTAGCACCTATAATCATCGTCTGGTCTGTCCGCCCGTCCACATATAACGGCGCGTAAACTACACAACCGAATGTTTTGAAATTTAATATGTATAATAGTTGCAGACTTTTGTCGAGTCATTTCAAGTTTTACGGAAATTGAATCAAAACTTAAGAGGATATAAATAAAAGTTTTCTTCATTCTATTAAATCCTATCATATGTAATTAATTCAATGATATCCCATGATAAGTAATGATTCTAGGTTGCCAGGGTGATTACGTCAGATTTAAGAGTTCATTAAGGAGTCATATTATTTCCGTTTTACTGAATTTAAAACCAAATTTGTATACTAAAATTGTTTAATCATAGCAATCCTATAATCTACCGACAGTTTTTTGGATAGATGTTTCCGGAGAAATAGATATTAAATGGAAAAAAGAGTCTAAATATGGATTTCAAGTTCTGAAATTTCCAAAGCTAGGCTTAAGTTTCCCATTGGAATTTTCAGTAAATGACCATAAAAGATAAAAAGTTTCCAACTTGAAATGTACTTTTATTTTATTACGGATATTAATCATATCATAACAACTGATGATATAATTCACTGAAATAATAACAGTACGAACCCTCCTCATTTGTCACGTTTGACGTACAATTTCCAACAATTTCTATCTTATTTGTTTCTTTTTTTCATTTTTCTCCAAAAAACAAACAATGAAGTGAATATCACAAGATACTAGAGAGCGAAAGACACTAGAGTGATGTAGTGAGAAAAAGAAAAAATATATATTTGAAGTGAATGTTTAATGAAAAATATTTGTTCTTTTCTATACTTTTTTATGGAAGGATTTTAATCTTAATTATGAAGCTAAAATCAATAAAATTAATGCATTACTTTACGTTGAAAAAATTCATAGAAGTATTTTCAGATTCCGAGTATATGTTAAAATGTATTAAAAACAAAATGGAAAGTTTGAAAAAACGATGGTAAACAAATGTGGTTGTATAATGACTAAAAGCGTGAAAGATAAATATGAAAGCAATTGGGTGTTTAGATGTTTTAATAAATGGAATTTTTGAAAACATTATTAGCCTTGATTTTCTCTTTTTATTAATTTAATTGCGTTTTAATTAATTTAATCCGTTTGCGTAATTCCAGCCAGCTTATTCTGAGTGTGAAGGAGTGGTCCCTGTATTCTGCTTTTTAATTGTATACCACTTTTCTTTAAAATGATGCGCTCTTGAGTTATCAGTTTTACTAATTCTGCTTGTGTACTGTTTATGTAATCACATTTTTTAATGTCGTTAAGTTAAAACCATTGCCCTTTCACAGTAGCGTATCTATAATTTAATAATCATAAGTTAATCAGATTGGTTTCAAATGTTTCTCCATTCTTCTTCTCCATTTTTTGTTTGTTTGTTTTTTTTAGTTTCTGTTTATACGATAAAAAATGACTTATACTAATATATAATGTTATTTTAGGAAAATAATATATTTTATAAATATTTCATTGCTATGAAAACCAAAATATCTTATTAATTTAAAATCATGTAAAATGCAACAATCTTGAAATATATAAAAATAGCAAATAAAACCTTTGTGCAATAATATTAAAGGGAAAAATACCAACGTTGTAAATGCACAAATAATACACAAAATAACAGCAAATAGCTGTTTCGAATCTACGAGCGAGATTCTTCTTCAGTGTGACAAATAGCAAAGCACAGCGTGGTAGAAAAAGCAAGACTACTTGCTGCTTTATTTGTGCATTTATAACATTGGTATTCTTCCTTTTAATTTTGAAATGTATCACAAGAATTATAAGTAAGTGCATAAAATATCTAACAACACATAAAAGTGTTAAATTTTAAACTTCATGAAGTCTAATAAATCTGATTTTTATGGTATTATAATAAATTTGAAATAAGGAATTTGTTTGAAATTACATAATCGTTATTAACAAATGCTTATTGTTTTGAAACAAATTAATGTTTTAAGTTTTTAATGTTGCTATTTAAATCATTTTATTTCTTC
The DNA here is from genome assembly GCA_963931845.1 of Maratus michaelseni. Lineage (NCBI taxonomy): Eukaryota > Metazoa > Arthropoda > Arachnida > Araneae > Salticidae > Maratus > Maratus michaelseni. The sequence goes on along the minus strand of OZ007591.1, from coordinate 120,718,298 downwards.
TACTTTATCATTTCAGATTTTTATAGGTTTACCGCACATTAATTCGTTATAAGTTACTAAATTTAATGAATACGACAAGATAACTTACCGTTACAGATGATGTAACATAAAAGAAGCAGACACCTGAAAATAATATTGCAGAATTATATATCATGTATATACAGAATATTTGTATTTTCAAGAATATAAAATATCAATAAACATTTCATCAAAATATATACATCGGAAAAAAATACGATATTATTAACCGAGTAATTTCAGGATTTTAAGTCACCTTGATTAAATCGTATTTAGAGATATTTGCTAAATTCATTTATGTAGATCTCTATTCCTTTTTTCTCTGTAAATTGTTTAGTTGCACGATTTTATAACAAATATTCATAAATAAATAATTAAATACCGTCAACTGGGTTCACTTTACCTATAATTCAGATTAATTTCGAAATGTAACAAACATTTCATTATTATTTTATTAAAACAGAAAAACGCCTACAAGTGGTAGACGAGCAGTAGATACGATTTTTAATTTGTTTGGTCTTTTATCTCATATATTTATGTATGTTTTGTAAAAAACAAATGTGGTTGACAATGTCACCGCCGATCTAGAGGTCGCTTTGGCCACACTTTTTTTCATTACTAAGCGGAACTAAACACCCTATAAACACGTCTCTGGGTAAAGTCAGCCTAGGAGTGAAATGGCAATACATCACATGGAAAAAACTTGTTTAATGACACAATGCTGAAGAAAACAGAAAAAATTTTCGTAAAAGACAGGATCCAGTCCGATTTGTTGATTCACAATGTAATTTAAATAATAAATAGTACGAAGATGTACTTTAAAAACGAGGCCCTTTTATTTATCTGTAAATATCTAATTTTCAGACTTAGATTGAGCGTTCTAACAACTAGAGGCAGCGCAATACCACCTGTCGGTTATATTTGAAACTAAAACAAGAAACATATAATAAAATTCCTAACATAAGACATTAATCTCCTAGAAGAATAACTTCAATATAGCTTTCCCAGTTTATATGTAATTGAATGTTAAAAACCGCCAGCTCAATTCAGGACAACCCTGTAAATTTATCTTGTACAAAATATGTAATTTTTTATACATATTTCAGTCATGGAATATCGTATCAAATACAAAACGACGTTAAAAAATGAGCTATATATTGTTTAACTGTTCTTTAAACTAACGGAAAATATCATATTTTATGAAAATTTTATGACTATCTTTTGTCTATTTCATTTCATATACAGAGAAAAATATTATAAACAGAACGAAACGTATTCTATTTTTTCAATTACAATTTATGTAGAGACAATATTTTAATGGTAATATTATTCATAGATTTTATTTATGATAGAACAGTTCAGACATTTGCAAATAATTCTTCTGCGAAGAGAATGAAATTATTAAAATAATGCATTTTATGAATGCAACATGCTGCAGTTTGCGTGTCACCGAATATTTCGTTTTGACATTAATTAAGTACAAATAAAATTTATGAAGCTCTCTTGAATTTAACAACGACCTCTCAGTTGGCGGAACTTGAATGAAAAATGCATTATCCTTATAAGCTACGAGACACCTGCTGAATAAAACAGAAGACAAAAATTATTCATTTTCTAGTCCAACAGAGATTTCATGTTTGTTAAGAGCCTACTTCAGTCATGCGAAAAAATTCGCAAGCTAATGTTATGTCTATGGGAAGGTTCTTGGCAGATTTCGTGCTTGCTTTTAATATTTTTAAATTATGTTTTTTTGCATAGGATAGCTTAGGTAGATCTCTAACGTTGTTAGTTTTTACTTTTTCGATTTTGGTTCCAGTTTTTTTTATATAATTATACTTTCACTTTCAGAACCGGTTCCAACCGGCTCCAAAATTGAAAATGTCCGCTTGTAAAAAAACTGTAACCAAAATAAAAAATGTAAGAACTAACAACGTTAGATATCGACCTTAGCTATCCTATGCAAAAAAAATCATTTAAAAATATTAAAATGCGAGTGATAAATCTGCAAAGAAACTTCCCATAGACTTAGCATTAGCTTGAGCGTTTCTTCGCGTGTCTAGCATAGGCTCTTCAGTTGAAATGTCCCTTTTTAACAGTCTTCTGTCTTTTATTAATTATTTAATTATTTCATTAATCATCTTTAAATATTTTTCCAAGTGAGAGAAAATATGTATACAAGAAAAACACTGTATGTAAACATATGTATACACTTTTTTACTAAGCATTCAATGTTTATCTTGCAAATCACGCTTAATTTCATGACTGGAATTAATGATTTTTCCAAAAAAATTCCATTACAATAATTACATTAATTTGGCATGGACACCTAACCCGTTCATGGAAAATTCACAGCGTTTTTTACGCTTGGTAGAAAACACAAGCTAGTGAATTTATTAACCAAAAAATTGTAATTTTTGTTATTTTTAAAGGTATGGCAACAGGTAAAAAAAAAAAAAAAACATTATTTAAATGACCTCTTCGAGGCTTGTAAATTGTTTTCTCAATGTATAATCATAATTTAATTAATATTAAACTGTTAATTAATTGAAAGTGTGCACTTTTAAAAATTATTACTGTATTTTGTGCATTTAGTCTTCTACTTTTTAGTGTTTAAAATTATGCATTGTTGTCGCTTCACAGCCATATGGCCATTTTTGGCGAAGGTGGTGTAGCTCATCATTGTGACCATAAAGAATATTTGGCGATTTATCCAGTGTCGGTCTACGGAAAAATGCCTAAAAATTAATGCAATTCTTTTTATTTAAGATCTAAAAATTTTTAAATATTATACTGTCACCTATATTATACTGTCACCTATGTACATCATTTTTATAATATTAGCATCAGGAAGTGAATTAAAAATTGACCCGTTCGAGGATTTCGCACTGTAATCTAATATTTTTTAGGTACTGCTCTATTATCCCGTCGATAACAAAATAACTATGCCCAAACTGTAAGATTAAAAGCCAAAAATGCAGTCCCATTTACTTGATATCAGAAGCACTATGCGTGTTTGTCACGGTCATCAAGTGGTTTTTAACTCGACATTTGCGTGTATTTTTAATTATGTTTTACTGATTTATTAATTATTTCATTAATTAAAATAACAATTGTGTCCTTAAATTCTTATATTTTATTTATTATTTTTTTTTCCAATGGCAACGTTCTCCCGCTTATTTGGCGTCACAGTTTTTTGTTATGAAAAGTGGTCGACGGGATAATAGAGATGTACCATTTTTTATCAATATGTAATATTTCTTAGATGCAGGTTTAAACTTCTAAAGAAAAAGTAAGGATAAAAATATCTGCAAATAACATTTAGTTTGTAGTCAAGCCAGAATATCATCTAATTTATTCCATCAAACTTATAGTAAAAACTGATCCAAGATTGCAAAATGCACGCGCGAGGAAAAAAAATAATTAACAATCGTATTTTAACTGCATTAGAGGATGACGTCATCCGCTTCGGGAAAATATAGGACATAGAAATATAAATCTAAGCATTTCAATTTCAATTTCGCTTTTTAATCATAAATATAAAATAAACCCATGCGGTGTTTTTTATAATCATTGCTGAGCATCATGTAATGTGGTATTTTATTTCTGTGGCAACAATAATTTGAAGAAAACCTTTCATTTCTTTTATGAAAACAATGCCGATTTAATTTTTAATTTTCAACAAATTTCAATCAAAAACATGTTTTAACTAAATGTTAAGTGTGCTATGTCAGAAGCCAGTTCAAAATCCTTTCATATGCCATCTCATTCGTTGTTCTGCGTTTCGTATTTTCTGAGAAAAAGGGATGTTGACAGGAGAAATAATATATATGATTACAAAATTCCACCTTTACATAGAAAAACCAATTTGAGTTAAATAAAAGAGTGGCTACCAGGGAAATTATTTTTGTTTTATTTTTTATTGTAACGTACACGTTAAAGTCATATTTGAACCCATATTTTTTCAGTTATTTTTTAGTCGGTCTTAGAAAAACACAATGAATTAAACTTTAATACAGTTAAATTTTAATCTAAATATGCGTAAAAGACACTATTTTTGACCGTAAACATGTAAGCAAAAATCTGAAGTTCATTTAGACGATTAGATGTGTAAATAAATTCAGTTCCTGCAACATTAAACAAATCACGTTTAATATGCGATCCCACTTAATACGCAACTGTTGTCCAGTCCCTTGAAATGCTTCTTAACAGCTTTCAACTGTATATATATATATTCAGTTATATTCAATTATATAGTTTTCATATCTTAACAAATATTCTGGACTTACTCTTAAAAAAACAAACCTGTGCCGTAACGGCGCTTTTCCATTTGCGGACACGACACCCATAAATCTGTGTCCTAAAAAGGACTGACTGATTTTAAAATTCAATAACTTACAAACGGTGACAAATATTTAAAAAATTCTTGCAGGAGATTAATGTATGATGTCAGGAGTTTTTTTTACAGCGATTCCTGATTTTAGTTCGAATTATCAGCAATAGATGGCGCTGCGGTCAATTGACATCCAATCGAGACAAAAGTATAAATCTCCCAGAGATTGATGTGAAAAAATCAGGTTCAATACAGGGAGTGGTCTTATTCACCAATAAAGTCTTATTCAGAATCGGGCCCTAAAACAAGATTGTATTAGGGAATAAAGACCCACTCCATGCATTGAACCTCCTTCCTTCGCATCAATACTGGGTGATTTTAGTTTTGGCCTGGATAGCACTCCTATATCTCGCAGCGCCATCTATTGCCGGTAATTTAAACTAAAATCAGGAATCACAGTAAAAAAAAAACTCCTGACGTCTTACATTACTCTCCTGCAAGAATTTTTCAAATATCTGTCATCGTTTGGAAGTTATTGAATTTTAAAATCAGTCAGTTCATTCTAAGGCACCCGGTATATACAACTGCGCGCTACTACTATATTACACTACGCTATATATATACTACTACTAAATATATATTCTACTACAACTACTATACACATTAACGCGTTCAATTCAATGATGATTTTGCCGTCGCAGTGTATATGAATGCATTTTGCGTGCAATTGATGTCGAATAACGACATTCGTATACGATTTATCGGTTAAGTATACGGAAAGCGCTCTAAGAGTAAAACCACAACACGACGCAGATTCTACTGATTCCCTACGTGCAGCGAAAGAAAAAGAGCTATCTCATTCCGAACCGACCCGATGGTCGGTTTTGGGTAAAATCGTTCTTAACCGATCCGATGCCAAACTCTACCCGATGCCGAACACTCATTTTACCATCGAGGTGGTGTTAAATAGATTTTATCGTTATTTGAAACTCAGCAGATGTATGTAACAGCAGACATTTCAATATAAGTTCTTATGTGTCTTTAGGGCATAATTATTTTAATGAAACAAGACCTGAATAGAAAACCATAATTAGTTATAAACAAAACAACGTGCAGACATAATATGGAGTAACATTTTAAGTATTATGTTGCATAACTTTATAACAAGCTTATTTAGAGCATTTTCTTTTAAATTATTTAAGTTTTAACTGTAAAAATTCGCGTTTTATTTCATTTCTACATACATATGTACTTTAAAAGAAAACCTGATAATGAATATTTTATGTATTTCTCCATATGAATGTTCCACGAAATGTCTTGATTTTAATTGCTTTCATTAAAACAAACTTGGTTGACTTTTGTTAATAATGTTCATTTTGCATATGAAAGAAAAAAAAATGAGAAATGATGTTTTTAATGTGTGCTATATTTAAGGTAACTAAAATAATTACATCCGTGAAATGTCCTTCTTTTATTGTATTTTTATATGAAACACATTATTTTAGGTTCGTTTCTAACATACGCTTTTGAAAATTTGCAGGAAAACAGAAAAAAAACCCAGAATTTTAAAGAAGTTACTATTTAACAAATTGGATTTTTTTTTAAATAAAAAAAGCAAAACGTAACAAATTTCTTTTTAAAAAGCAAATATCTTTTATGCAATAACATTAAAAGTTTCAGATTTAAATTTAAACATCTATTTTTATCCGAAAATTGCCTTTAGATTATTAAATCCTCTATTTTATGACTTTTTAAAATTTTTGTTAGTTATATTTAAACGTATTTTCTAAAACTATTCAGTAACTTTATATATATATAATCCTACATCACCTTTTTTGAACCGTGATGTTTTTAAATGTATTTTGCAAGTGTTAAAAAGTTTTTTATTTTTTATTTTTTTAATTTCTTGTTACAACTATAGCAGGTAGCCAGGAAATTCCTCATTTCTTCTGTATGTAATCTGTATAAATTCATCTTTAAGTTATTTATTTATTTTATATTCAAACATTCAAACATTCAACAGAACTTTCAAAAACATTCTTGATAATTAAGTTTTAGTTTTTGACAGCTAATACATTTAATGTAAAACCAAGAACCCATGACAGAAAGAAAAAGACAACTTGATTCCGTCCCAATTTTTAAAAGTTATAATTAACACTAATTCTACAGGTGTTAAATGACACCTTTTAAAAGATTTTCATTTATTTTATTTGAATTTTTTTAGAATAAAAAAATTAAAAACCTGTTTTTATGTACTAAAGAGTAATTTTTATTCTTATAAGTGTAATAAACGTAAATCAAAACTTTAACAATTGTCATTTGACACCGGTAGAAATAACCTTAAAATGATTATCCACAATTAACCGTCATCATACAATACTGAAAAAATATTGAGTGGTAATTTGAATACACGGCATTTTTTATAATTGTTTAAAGAGTACTTTTTACACGATAGTTAAGGCAAATTTAATCAATGTCTATCGTTTGGAAAGTCATTTCTAAGGTAAATAAAGCAAGGTTAAATCAAAGTAATTGATCAATATATTAGGGAGAGAAGGTTTATTACTAATATGTTCTACCTTTATGATCCCAAGACCGCCAAAATAGGAGCATTTATATGTTTACATCATATTAGAAATAATCCGAAGGAATCGATTTAAATTGTGAATATTATCAATAGAGGATTTCTAAAAAGATGATAAAGGATGCAGTGAATGACCCTTTAGAGACTTCAACACCGAGCTGTAGAGCATCACAGAATGTGCTTTATTCCGAATTGTCAAACTATAGGCATATTTATTGAATGTGTAAATTAATAAATCTTGTTAATAATGCGTTCATGTCTTGCTATTTTATTAAAAGTAAAGCGTTGTTTATAAAATTTACGCAAATATTGTAGATGCGAATGATAATGTTATAATAAATATTTATAAGAAATTAATATGATCTTTTATTTATATAATAATTACGTAAACCGTTCATGAAACCGTTCATAATCTGAAAACCAGTTAGAATGTATTTTTATATATTAAACAGTAACTAAAATCTTGAAATGTTTTTAAAAATGCAGGGAAAAGAAACTGAAGAGTCAAGACGAAAAACGATGATAGTCCATTTTTGTTAAATTTGAACTGACAGCGCCAGCTATTAGCTTCAGAAGTGTATTAGCGTTTGGTAATTTGGATCGAAGACAAATTTGAGGTAGTCTTCTGGAATCGATACACAGTTAAAGATATATGTGTCCACGCATTTAAAGTGATATAACGATGAATAATTATTTTTAACTATTAACGTTTCATCCTGGTGTCCCTTGTCTTCCAATTGCCACGTAATCACGACTTTTGGTAAAATACAAACCTTGTTCGAATATGTTTTCTATGCTCCTGATAACATATTAAATATTAATGAGGGAAGTACATGTTTTAGTTTATAAACATTCTAAAGGATATTATTCATATCTAAAGATAGAATATTTTGTAAAAGAGATGAAAAAAGTCTCCTGATTTAACACAATTTTACCATACTGTATAGAATAGACATCTTATTTCACCTTTTTAAACGGTGAAGTTTCTTTAATGTATTCTGGAAGTATTCGGAAGTGTTTCATAATCTATGCTTGAGACTTTTTCCATTCCCTTTCTTATTACTTACATTTATAGCAAAGAGTCGGAAAACTAAATTCATCATTAAGTTGTTTATGTTTTTAATATTCAAATACCTAAAAAAACATTCATACTGATTAAGTTTTAGTTTTTAACTGATAATACTATGCATGTAAAACCAAGAACCATCATCATACAATAGTAAAAAAATATTGGGTAATAATTTGAATAGAGAACAATTCTGATTATTGTTTAGGAAGTAATTTTTACATTACTACGGGCCTCTGCCCCCTACGAGCTACGCTTGCCAACCCCCGTTCTGACACTGCAAACTCGCTAATTTGGTCAATACTAAAACGATTATGGAAGATTTAATTATAAATAAAAGACCAGTGTCTATCTCCTGTAATCGGGTTTCCATTCTTTTTCCTTTGACTGAGGGATTTTAAGGCCCAATTAACTGTTGTCGAAATAGCTAACAACTATTTTCGTGATTCATTAAATAAGATCAAATAAACGTTTAAAAATATACTTATGTAAAGGGGCTAAGTAAAGTATGTCGCTTCATCGGGGAATTTTATAACGATGCAAAACAAAATTGGGTACGTCTTCATTATCTAGTCGACCACTTTTCATAAAAGGGAAAAAAAACCTATCTCCAAAATATAGGATTTAACAACAAAAGTGCATGACCATGGCGTCACATTCAATTGGTATCAGATACGTTATACGCGTTTGTTATGCCATTGAGTGATTTTTAATTCGAAGTTTATCTGTATTTTTAATGATATTTTACCAATTTATTAGCTATTTCGCTAATTAAAATAATAAATAAGACTGTAAACGGCACCGTCATGATATTAAAAGGGAAAAAGCGTTTTAAAAATGTTGCTATGCATAGTTACACACAACAGATCCCTTTCAACTGACGTCATAAACACTTATCCACCTGCCGAAGGGGATAATTAAGAAAGATATTGTAAATAGACAAATTTTAAGATTACTTTTTTTCTGTTTTCAGTAACGTATTATAAAGAACTGGGTCTTTTTCTAATTTCTTGTACTTTTTTTTTTTTTTTTTTTTTTTTTTTTTTAGATTCCAATGGTAACATTCTTCTATTTGTTTTGGGGACTTGAGTTTGGCAAATAGTTTGGCGAATAGCTTGGCGATAGCTTTTTTAAAGGAAAGTTGTCAACGGTATAATGGAGAATCACAGAAAATTGTTGTCAGTACGACGTTTTAAATAAATCGTTTCCAATATGACGTAATTTTCATCAAAGTTTTCTTCCTATTATTAAACGTAAAAATATAGTTTTTAATTGAAGGGAAATATTATTTACGCTGTTTTAAAATTTGAAACAATACGTAAAATATTATGTCGAAATAAATGATTCTCTTGCGTAAATATATTTTTGGTTTTTGAAACTGTTTGGAAATATTGTTATTTGATCATTTTAAATATGGCGTAAGTTTCCCCAGTTAATGCTTTGAACGGGTTAAAATTTAATTGTTATTTTCAAGTTTTATTTCTCTTTGTAATATTCACGCGCAATTACCCTTTTTATGACGTAATTTTCTCCATTTACTGTTTTTAACACGAGATTATTTAATTATTATTTAAAAATTTATTTCTGTTTTTAATAGTCACGTGTAAATACATTTTTAATTGAAAGGGAATATTATTATGTGCGCTATTTAACAAATTGGCAACAATATAAACTGTGGACTTTTTCTAAATATGAAATAGATCTCAATTAAAATGGTGATATTTTGAATAAAATAGTGAAAAAAAACCCCAAAACAAATTAGTCAAATTAAAAAAATTAATTACACTCTGCACACCGCAAGTTTTTCAAGTATATCCTTTCAAAATATTATTAAATTCCTATGCATAGTTTTTGTTGCTATAGCACTTTTCAAGAGAACTATTTTGACAGACTTTAATATTAAATATCGCTACAAATAATTCTTCGATGTAAAAGTTGCTTACTTCAGCATGTTTACCAAACATTTCTCTATAAAATTACCAATTTACATATTTGTATACGCAGTAGTTTTCTGAATATTAGTCCAGAAAGACCCCAAAGCACAAACGCTTCATTGACAGCAGCGGCGGTGGTTACCTTTTTACTTACCCATCATACGTAGTATAGGGTAAGTCTTGTAATCGTTTTGAAAATCGAAAAATTTTTTTTGACGGATTTACACGTTTCAGACACTGGAGATTCCGAAAAACATATTTTTAGAAAAAAAAATTTCCGTCCGTCTGTGTGTCTGTGTGTGTGTCTGTGTGTCTGTAAACGCTCTATCTCCCGAAAAAATTGAGATAGAGACTTGCAATTTGGTATGTACTTAGTATGTAATAATGGGAAGAAGCCTATTTCATTTCAATAACCTCGATTAACCGGAACAATTTTTTTCGGACTCTCGAAATAATCGTTCTGATGAAAGGTAAATAAAAATTTTCGAAATTGTTTATTTTAAGAAATGAGTATAAAAGGCAATAAAAAAACATAAATTTTGAATAAAGCATGAAGTCGATCGGATAATGAGTTGCCGAGATATTTGGAATCCTATTTTCCACACTCTTCGATTTTTCATGACCCTGTATTTCATCCAAATTTTACTTCAAAGATATATTTTAATTGGAAATTTGACGCTTAATCAGATGCAATAAACCGCTAGTTAACAGAATTATTATATTTGGAGTTATAAGGATGTTTCTTTCAAGCAATTCAGTAATCGAGCCTTTAAAGTTTGTGACGTCATCAAGCCACGATTTTATTTGAATTGCAATGCATTTTATAAGTAGTTTACACATTTTTATTTTAATATTTCACATTATGCATATCCATGATGGGTAAGTATTACGGTGGCCCCCAACGACTAGTTTAATATAGAGCGATATTTAAAGAAATTTTAATGCATATTGTTTGAAAAGATACATTAAGGTTAATAATGCAAATAAAGTTAATTCAATGTAACTTATCAATATATTAGGTAGAGAAGGTTTATTACTATAATGTTCCAACTTTACAATTCCAAGACCGGCAAAATAGGCGCATTTATATGTTTACATCATATTAGAAACAGTCCGCAGGTATCGATTTGAATTGTGTATACTATCAATAAAGGATTTCTGCAAAGATGAGAATAGATGCAGTGAATGACCCTTTAGAGACATCAACAGAGAGCTCTAGAGCATCATACAATGTGCTTTATTCTGAATTGTTAATGATGTGTTCATGCCATTCTATGTTATTAAAAGTAAAGTGTTGTTCAGTAACATTTACACAAATATTGTAGATGAGAATGAAAATGTTGTTATAAATATTTATAAGAAACACAAGCAACATAGGATCTCTTATTTGCATAATAATAATGTAAATATTTTTATTGGTACAAAATAAAACGTTTTATATCTTCAGCATTTTATAAAGATTCTTTAACTAGCATTCTTGTACTAATTATTTTCTTATTGTAGTCGTCACCAGTTGTTGTAGTAATTTATAACATTAAACATACTTTAGACTGCAAAGATAATAATAAGGATCTCTATATAAAAATATTGTGTATTTATGTCTGCAGTTAGAACACTTTATGGTCTTACTCACGAATTATGAAAAAAAAAAATTCTGTTATTGGTGAGCTTAAAATGCTCTTCTAAATTGTGTAGATGAACAATAGCTTGATGAGCGTGATCTTATTAATCCTTTATGCATCGACGTTACTTTCAAGTACTATAAAATAATACTTGTAATAAAATGAATTTAACACATTCATTGGCAGTAATGTAATTTAGGACGATTCAAAAACATTATTTGTTGTACAAAGTAAATATATTTTTAAGTGCATATTTTCCTTTCCAATTAAAACTGATCAACTTTCAGGTGTTGAAAGGCATGGAGTGGGGTGATTCAGTTCCGAATAAATCTTGTGCTTTCACATGTTATCAAAACAAAAAACAAATTTTAAATCACACATGAAATCTGAAATCTTAAGAAATGTCAGTCAAAGTAAAAGTTACTAGGAAGACGTGTTAAAACCTCAGTTTTCATGACTTCAGTTAGGAGTCTCATATGAGGCTTATTCGAGCGAGCAGGTCGAACGAATTTTTGCCGAATAACGAAAAGAATAACGAAATCGTTACCTACAGCATTTTGTTAATATTAACAAATATAACTACAAATTGAATATTATTCATTATTCAAGAATATTATATTAAAAAGTATGACAATTAATAATATATATATTTTTAAAAAGTATTTTGCCATATTGAATAGTAAACATAAGTTATATACAAAATGCAGAAAGTAGTAACGATTTTGTTTTCCTATGTAGTGAGACATGAATGAAGCTACGTGAAGCCGTCTAGGTATCGAATTAATTTATTAATATATTTGGTTATAACGTGCGCAATACTAAAATGTTAAGGAGTTGTTTAGAAATAAAATTATACGGAGAATTGTAGCTAATAAGTTTTTATTTGAATTTAAAACAAATGCTAACAAAAAAAACATTTAAAAATTTAGTAATGAATTTGCTTGATTAATGATATTGCACAACTTCCTTTGAAATTATCGCACCAAAAATTAACAATGCTGGAATTGGTTATAAGTATTCTAATACATTTGAGAGATAATATGCTTTTAGATATTCACAAGTTGTAGAAATTTAAATTGATTTTATTTTTTATAACACGGAACATTCATGAAATTTCGCAAAGCAGTGTTAAATCAATAATTATTACAACGTTTATATCACCTTACATATTAAATTTGGATATTCATGTACAATCTTTGTGAAACATTTACATTTAACAAATAAATGTATTTTTTAATTTTTCATGAAGTCACTGCTGAAGAAATATATATATATTTTTAATTTATCATGTTACTTTACTTAATGGCTTTGAAAATCAATCCTGAGTAATTTTCTAAAGTCAGTTTCTAGACGAATAAAACAAGGTTATTTCAAAGTGACTTTTGAATAAATTTAGTAGGCACGGGTTATTACCGAAATTTTCCTCATTTAGAATTCCGAACCGGCCACAAAAGACTGCAATTATGAGTTTACATCATTTCAGAAATGGTCTGAAGGAATCGATTTAATTGCGCATATTATCAATGAAGGAGTTCTGCGATATGAGCAGAAACTCAATGAATGGCCATTTTGGGACGTCAACAGCGAGGTATAGAACATCATGCGTTGTACTTTATTTTAAATTGCTGTCAAGGTACCAAATATTTTATGAAAACATTTATTATTAAATATGATTAACAATGTAAGGACGGTAGAATATAATGTTAATAGTTTCTTTCCTGTTTTTCAAATTTAACATGAAAAACAAATTGTTGAAATGTTATTGATGTTATTTATAATAAATTATGAGTACTTCTCTATTATCCCGTCGACTACTTTTCATAAAAAAAAACAATCGCCAAACTGTAAGATTAAACGCCAAAAATGCAGTTCATTTACTTGATGTCAGAAGCATTATACGTGTTTGTTACGTCATCAAGTGGTTTTTAATTCGACATTTGCCTGTATTTTCCATTATGTTTTACTGATTTATTAGTTATTTCATTAATTAAAATAACAATTGTGTCCTTAAATTCTTATATTTTATTTATTTATTTATTTTGATATTCCAATGGCAACGTTCTCCCGTTTATTTGGCGATAGTTTTTTGTTATGAAAAGTGGACGACGGGATAATAGAGAAGGACCAAATTATGATATATGGAACTAAAACAACGAAGCTTAGACAATACATTTCTGACTTCACACTTTACAAGCTAACAAGAATTACTTCAATAGCTGACACTGTACATAAGCTGTCATTACAAAATATCCACTCTTATATACAGGATGTCCTTATAGTGAAGTTTCATACTGAAGCCCTTATATTCAAAAGTTTTTATAATTCAATAACAAATAAATAGTAACAGCTATTGAAGTCGTTCTTGCTGGAGATTAATGTCAGGAATTTCTTTACTATTCCTTACTATTTTAGTTCCAAATGTTAACAACAGGTGGCATTGCGTTTTTTTCTGTTGAAACAGAAAACAAGAAAAAAAAGAAAGAAAAATCATGTGCCAAGCATAGATTATGAAACATTTTCCAATATTTTCTAAATACTGTAAAAAAAAAACTTCGCCGTTCAAAAATGTCTAAGTAAACAATTAGAAAAACGCATAACACATTAGAAAATCCAATTTCAGAAATTACCATCTATAATCGGAAAATATCCGAATTCTTTTTCGTGCAGATCTGTGTATGATCGACAGATCTGTATATATGCGACATAGTGTGTGAAAATTTAGTTCAGTCAGGAAACGTATAACACACAGTTGAAAATTCCCTTTCAGCAATTTCCGTCAATAAACGGAAATGTACGTATGTGCAGTCCTGTATATGATATATAGAATGTATACACACCAAACAATATGCAAAGAAATGAGTTTAGTTTAAAAACGCACTTCCAACAAGTATTGTTCATAGACAGTACTGTAAACGAATTATTTAGTGTATCCCTATGCTATGCACACCATATTCTATAGTAAGCATCTTGTAGTGCACCTCAGTGTGTAAGGGATCGACTACTCTCGTCACGTGAGTAGGCGATGTTTGAATGAGATCGTAATTTTTTGTCCAATAACCGGCCATGTGCGTAAAAGATTTAGCAATGCTCTCTTTCTCTAACTTTCGAGGGATGTCTGAATCTCGGAAATTGTGAGTCGCCGTTTTCTTTCAGTTATGCAAATTTTCTGGAGCTGGTCGTTCGATACTGTGAAGTATATAAGCAGCGAATTTTCATTTCAGAACGGAGCTCAGGGGAGCTAGAGCAGACTTAGCTTGGGAGATTTAATATTGAGATTTAGATTGAGATTTAGATAGATTTAGCCTTGGGACCTCGCATCGAGTCTCGAGATTAATAATTGGCCTTAGCATTTCTATAGTGAAGTTCTATGCTGTTGTAAAGCTGATTTGAGCCTGCATAAGTGCTTATTTAATTTGAAATATAAAATTATTGGATCGTGAATTTGCTTCTGGATAGTTTAAGTTTAATTATCATATAGTTTTAATTTCTATACAGCTACGAGTCGTTAGCAAAAGCCTTTCGTTTGATTAATTTTGAGGAAAATCAAGTGGAGCTCGCTCAACTTCCTTACCGTTTTGTTTTAATAAACCGTTTTTGGTTTTAAAAATAGGCTTGTTATTTGTCTCTGCTCTACCGCACGGCCTGACATCAGAGATGGCCGTCACAAGTGATGTATACTATTTTAAATGTGTTTAAAATAGTGTAACATCATTAAAATACACCACAAACGATTTTTCAACTTATACAATAATGTAACGGAATTCTTTTGAGCGTCCCTGTAAACAAACAATTACTGCTACACACTCCATTTTGAAAAGCGAACATGCGACCTTAATAACTAGTATGAATTACACGACAATCTGAGTATATTTAAGCGAGTTAGAGCAAGGTCAGACAGACAGAAGGACATACGACAGACAGACAGAAGGACAAATGGCCGAGACAGACAAACAGAATTCTTAAGTACTTTTCAAGTGTATTTGAAATTATTAAGTTTTTGAAAATGCAAGGTTATTTTGTGAATAAAAAACAAGAGGGTTATTTTTAATAATTTTTGAATGAATCTGATAGTATTTATTACAGAAATTTTCCGCGTTCAGAATTCCAAACCCGATAAAAAAAATGTTTACACCACTTCAGAAATTATCTGAAAAAATCAATTTAATTTTGCAACTATTATCAATAAAAGGACATCTGCGAAAACTCAATGAATGGTCTTCTGCAACTCTAATAGCGGAGTACAGAATATCAGAAAGTGTACTTTTAAACATTTATTAACAAATTTTATTTATAACGTATGGATGATCGCCGGAAATATTCAGCTTTACATTGTTATTTATTAAAATTAGCATGAAGATAAATGGAATTGTTATAATTCATATAATTATGTTGATATAATTATAGCTAGCAGAGCTTCACCCGCTATACTTGTCGGTTTATTCCAGACGGACCTCAAATCAAACGAACGTTTTCGGTAACGTACGCACGCACCGGTCTCAGAAAATCACCGCAAAACTTGAAACAACGTTAAAAATCGCATAGAAAATTTAAATAAAAAACAAAACCTTCCTGCCAAATCTAAAAAAGTGGAAATAAAAAACTTAGCTTTCAACGCATTGCTAATAATACACCTCCCTTCCTTTCAGATTGCTCTCAGAAGCACGTGGAACAATGAAGATCAAGGCTAACGTTCGCTCGCTTCGTCATTTCCATTTCGCTCCTCAATTTCGTTTCCGGGTCGTAGTAAGCGGGAAGGGTG
Source organism: Maratus michaelseni (assembly GCA_963931845.1). Lineage (NCBI taxonomy): Eukaryota > Metazoa > Arthropoda > Arachnida > Araneae > Salticidae > Maratus > Maratus michaelseni. The sequence goes on along the minus strand of OZ007591.1, from coordinate 120,701,985 downwards.
AGCGCTAAACAAGTTTCTCGTTTCTTCTTAATTCTGTGGAAGTGGAGCAGCGTTCAAAAAAAGTTGACGCATGCGCAATAAGGTCAATTTTGTGTGGAAAATCCTGCGTGATTCTTTGGAAAAACCCTTTTCGCTTTAAATATATGGATTATATCATTGTTTATACAATTATAATTATATAGGTGTCATTATTTATTATAGTTCAGATAATTACGAAATGTTATATTGATGTTCTTTATAAGAAGTACTAAAACTTGGAGATAAAAGAAGGATTCTTAGTAAAGATGGAGATCTCTTGGAATTCATAAGCTACTCGCCTAGGAGAATCACTTCAAGTGCAGAAAATGTAGAATAGGTTTCATTACAAATTATTCAAATTTTGATGTACAATCGGCCAAAACAACAACAACAGCAAAAAAACAAACAAAAAAAAACACACTAACTGTGGCACAAATCATCGTACAAAAAATATGACTTAAACCAATCGATTAGCAATAACGCCTACTAATTAATGATATACATAAAATTTGCTTAGTAGTCATATACATATAGAAATTGTACCAAATTTACATGTTTGATGATTCAGATTAGAATGGTTTAGTTAGTGAATAATAATGAATTTTAATGGAATTTGGATCTCTATAACTGGAGATAATTCACACAGAAATTACAGCACAAAAAAACTTATATTTTAATTTTCAGTCAATGATATAAGATTTATCATGTGCAGAATGTCAAAATAAAGGGACGATCCCCCTTCTAGTATTATTTCACCCAATAGGCACAGGGAAAAGAGAAAATAGCCTTTTGATTGACCACTTAGTCTTCTTTAAACTTGTGTTAAAAAATAAGCTTAAGGGGGGGGGGGGAGATTAGGATTTATACAGGATTAAACTTTGGCACTCTATTGTTACATTCATTTTTAATTAATGCAAATCAGGTTCCAATGCAGGTAGTTTTTTAAGCATAACTCAAAAACTACTTGGCAGAATTAACAGTAATTTTAGATTTGCATATTTGAATCTTCTAAAAATCAAATATTTTTCTTTCAAAAAATTCCTATGTTTCGTTTTTTAAGATTTTAAAAAATTAAATTCGAAACACTAGATATTTTTTATATTATTTTTTTTTAAAAATGGGCTTGAATAGAAGGGACATATTTTGTTAAACATCGGCCATTTGTAGCCATATTTCTATAGGAAGGATGTCTTCATGGAAAACTTAAAGGGAAATCAACCCGGATTAACATTCACGTACAAGGATAACCCCAAAAACCCAGTACAGTGATTCCATTCAGAATGCGCTAGTACGAAATCTTCGGAGATCCCCCTACGCTCTTCAATATGTGGCCAGCATGCTAACCACTAAGTTCAGCGTGCTTCCTTATTTCAATACCACAAATATTCAAGATAGCGGTGTGCTGTTTCAAACTGTTAGATTGATCAATCTAACATATAAATATGATTCAAAGTTCATCCCTTCTTTCTGTTTAACTGTTAAATCTAGAAAAAGTCCTTCCGGCCTGCACCGGGAGGAAAAGGTAGCTTTCCTACATCTTCGTTTTAAAATTTTAGCTAATGTTACTCGAAAACAGCAAGCTAAAATGCAAAGAAACCGTTTACAAAAGATTCGTTAATACTGAATTTGAATAAGAAATTTGCCAAATTATTGAGCTATAGCCAAGTTGGCTTCATTTATGAAGACTTATTTCGGTCGCCAAATTTGGTGATATTTCGCCAAATGTCACCAAGTTTGGCGAGAATTTGGCGCTAACGGATATGAATATATAGTTTTATGCGTATAATGGGAAAATGATTACAACAATGAAAGATAATAATTTGCGAGAAGTCGCGTTCACTAAAACTTATAAATTAATCGTTGGATTTTTGTAATTTGCTATCTTGTTTCAAAATGTCTGCCACCCTAGAATTTCAAACTTCTGTATCTCAGTCGTTTTTTAAGATACAGGTAAAACAAAAAATACTCCGGAATCCTTGTATCAAGGCCTAACACTTAAGCAAAAAATAAATTTGAATTTTTAACTTTTTGGTATATTTAATTTAGTTTTAAATTTTTAAATGGCCGCCATCTTGAAACAAAATGGCGGACCAAGCTGGCCAACAAACTCGGTCGAGACATTGGTGAGCTTAATACACACAATTAGTTTCATCGAAATTGATTTATAAATACGAGCGTTATCGTATGACATACGTCAGATATATATATATATATATATATGGATATATATATATATATATATATATATATATATATATATATATATATATATATATATATATATATATAATACATTCCTGTCGAAAATTGGCACATTGTAGACGATCGCTATTGCTGTCGACTTGAACGTTCTTTCCACCAGACAATCGGAACATCTCAGTCCGAAACCACTAAAATTACCTGATAATCATATCGAGGTAGCCGCAGTCGAGATCGTTGAAATGTAGTCCTGACACCCGGACAGGGTATCACTTCGAGTCGCTCACCATGAAGACAAATCTCGAAGTATATCACATCGGAAATCGTAGTGTATTAGCAGTCGTAAAAATTGAGCAGAGGCAGTGAAATCCAGAAGAAATTTCCCAAAAACATTAAAAAGAAGACTTAATAACTTAATAGATGAGCAGTGGCTTTATTGTGATCACAGAGATGAAAGCAACTCCACCAACTTTCGCTTCATTAAAACTGAACACATTTGAAGATCTTGAAGAATTAGCGGAGCTTGAAGAACATACTACCGATGCATTAGTGTAGATTCCCCAGTGACGGCAATTAGATGACAACCACTAATTCGTGTAAATTCTGTCTCCGAAGCCAGTGTAACCGTATAAATACTTCAAAATTTGGCCCAAAGGTACAAAACGCGCGAACAAGCTGGTCCACTCGCATCCATGTTCGGAGGGCGCTAGGGGGATAAAGAAGGCGGAGCTTTCTCGCTAATGGATGAAAAAATGAGGCCACGAAGACGTGTCTCTGACGTATGATTAAAACTCTTTAACAGAAGCGGCAAATTAAAAAGGTAAAAAGGCCTTTGGGCGCGAAAACCGCTTGGAATCATGGGATGCCGAATGAATTAAATAGAAATAAAAATGGTATTACAAAAGTTCCAAAGAATAAAATTAAATGTCTCAAAAGAAGAAATTAGGCAGGTGCGTTTAGAGGCAGTGTTGCAATTTAAGAGAATAAGGTTTTAATAAATACGTGTAGCTTTTAACAGATTAAGATTTTTAGAATGATAAATAAAAGAATATTTTGATTAAGTTATGGAATAAAATACAAAATAGATTTAAGAAATATTTTAAAAAGAGAGGGAAAAAAGAATTGCAGAATTTGGAATAATTTAACTAAAGAAATAGGGCGAAAATTTTTTATTATTACATATATATATAAATCAACATTTGAACAGAGGGTGGTTTTAGGGTCTGGGGGTCATGATCGGTGAAAATATACCGAAATTTTCCGAAATTGCTTTCCTCCGAACGGCTGCAATAGGTAGCTTTATATTTTTTTGTATTGAAAGCTACCTAAAAAAGGAGTTTGGTTTTCAAACTGTACGGATTTTAGTGAATCCTTACAGTTTAATACCGTGCAACGCTATCTATGGCTGACATTTGGCAATAAAACAAGGGAGAATACTTAAGATATCCATATTTTTACACATTAATCTGCTGCTATATTAACTTAAATATGGTCACTGTTTGCTTGTTATTCTATTTAAAAAAAGCACAGTCTTTTTACGACACCCTGTATTTTATTTTTAATTATAAAATTTTGCTAGTAGTGCGTAATAGTTCTGAATCTCAAAGAAATTTAAATAAACAAAAAAATAAAAAAAAATAAATAAACCTAATGCAGTATCTTGACAACTTTACCTTTGATTATTATAATAATTCTCTATATCCAATTCTTAGATGAATACAACAAGGTTATTTCTAAACTGATTTATAAATAAATTGGAACGAGACGGATTAGTACACAAATGTTCCTCCTTCAAACTCCAAACCGCCACAATAGAATGCAGTAATACATCCTTTTACGTCCTTTCAAAAATAGAATGAAGGAATCGATTTAATTGTGCATAATATTAGTAAAGGATTTCTGCGATATGAGTAGAACTCCAGTGAATGAGCCTTCTGGGACGTCTATAGAACATCACCATAATGCGCTTCATTTTGAATTGCTTTCGAAATATCAGCATATTTATCGAATAAATTTATTAAGTTTAGTTTACAATGTGTGTATGCTATTTTGTATAGATAAAGATAAAATGATGTTTTCCTCAAATGATAGGAAAATTATAACTGATGACAATTTCTAGAAACAATAAAGACAAAATCAACTGGTTTCTGTTTATATCGTTTTTATTTTTTTAAAGCAAAATTCGTTTGGAGAATTTTATGTAGAAACAGAATCTGTGAAAAATGTATTCTTTACTAAAAAATTAAATGTTATTTTAAATTTATTAGGAAAATTCTAATTCAACAATCTGTAAAATAGTTAGAATATAGTTTTCTATGTTAAACAGTAAATAAAAGCTTGGAATGTTTTCAAAACGCAGGGAGAAATAATTATAGTGTCACACAGAATATATATTTATATATATATAATAGAGAAAGGCTTATTAATCTAAGAAAACTTATTATAGCTACGAACGAAAATGTACAATAATCTTTCCCGAGTAACTCATGATTCCAAAAAGCGTTCTTCATCTGTAGAAACATCAGAAAATAATACATTCTTGAGATTTAAAGAAGCATTTGTAAAAACAAGATTTCTGTTACCGCCAGTAAGTTTCGGAAACGTTTCCGACTAGATTTTATTGTATATTAATCAGTTTTCTTAAACCCTATAATATCGGTTTTTAGGATGTTTCAATACTCAATTACACATTTTCATTTGCGTAATTGAATTTATACATGCAAGTGTAATAAAATTGTATTAATTTTAATGTCAATGTTATTGCTGTTAATTTACCATGTTTGTCTGTAAAACATGTTTCTTGAACATGAAAATTTTTACTTGAGAATTGATAGCATCGGAAAACCCAATATTCCCGGTTGAGATAACTTATCAAAACACTATAAAAAAAATACTCGTAAACGTTTCCGATAATTAGTGCAGCAACAGAAATTTTGTTTTAATAAATGATTCTTTAAATCTGAAAAATATATTGATTTCTAATGTTTCTAAAGATAAAAAACTCTTTTCGGAATCGTGGATAAGACGGATTAGGTTATTGTATATTCTTGTTCATGAGTATATTATATTTTCCTAGATCAAGAAACACGTGTCTTTTTTTTTACAGTACAAAATGAAAAACGATGATAGTGAATTTGCGTGAAATTTGAGCTCACAGTCCCATCTGTTAACTTAAGAGGAGTACTACCATTTGGTAATCGAATCTTTTGAAATCGAAATTCAGTTAAAGATAGGCCTGCCCAAGCAATTAGATAACATAATGATGAATATAATTGTTTGTGACTATCATAGTTTTCTCCCTTGATCCTTGATTAAAATTTTATACATAATCATGACTTTTCATCAATAATGAGTAGAGTGCAAACTTCGTTAGAACAATTTTTCTGTGATACGGCTAATAACACGTCAAATATTAATAAGGAAACTGTATGTTTTAACTTTTAAACATCCTAAAGGATATTATTCATATATAAATATAGAATTTGTTGTAAAATAGATAGAAAATTGTACGCGGATTATGAAACACTGACGTGTTAAAAACGAAAATAATGTTTTGTGCGTTTTTTTATTGTATTTACACTATACAAAATAGTAAAAATATAATATAACCACAAACCAAAATATATATGAAACTCTTCCGAATCAAACCCGGGATCCAAAATGGGTTCTTTATCTTTAGAAAACTCAGAAACAAATATGTTTTCGAGATTTAACGAAGCCTTTACTAAAACAAAGTTTATTTTGAAGCCACGGATTTTCGGAAACGTTTCCGAGTAATTTTTATTGTGTATTATTCAGTTTTCTCGTTCTGGAATATAAGTTTCTTGGATGCTACCAATTCTCAAGTAAACATTTTCATGTTCAATAAACATGTTTTAAAGAGAAACATGATAAATTAACAGGATTAGCATTAATATTAAAAGTAATATTGTTACGCTTGCATGTATAAATTCAATTACGCAGCTGCAAATGCTTAATTACGAGTATAAATTAATAGCACCCTAAGAACGAAATTCCGGTTTGACAAAACGTATTAATACACTAGAAAAAGTACTTGGAAATGTTTCTGAAAATCCGTAGCAACAAAAGAAACTTTGTTTTCATAAATGCTACTTTAAATATAGGAAATATATTGGTTTCTGGGGTTTTTAATGATAAAGATCTATTTTCGGATTCATGGGTCACTCCGAATAGGTTATTGTAAATTTTCGTTCCTGTTTATATTATATTTTCATAGATTGTCTTTTTTTAACAGTGTATGCGCCATCAGTTTTCAAAGCCCAAATAACAGCTTTTAATGATACGCTTGTTGAATGCAGTGTTTAGTAGTGATATAAAAGTAATAAAAATGATTTATTTTTTAAACTAATTTCTTTATAATTAATATAACACGGATGGTTTGTAGACATAAAGCCAACAGGCGAGGTACTTTTATGCATCAATGCCTTTTAAAGCCTAAATATCAAATTTTGATGCTAAAGAAGAATAGTGTTTGAACTCTAGTAATAGTATAAAGGTAACGTATATAACAGTTAAATAAAAAAAAAATAAAGAAAGAAAAAAAATGTAGAATTAAAAAAAAATGTAATTTAACAAATTACAACAACCATTGGGAAAATGAAGAAGGATAGCGGGGCAGTGTTCGGACTCTACCATAACCATTATTTCGTACTTTAAGACATTTAAAATTTTTATTAATTTAGCCCCCTCCTAAAATATTCCCCTCTTATAGCAGACCTTTTCGCCCCACTCTACTATAACATAGCTTCCCCAAGCTAGCTGTTCCACCCACCTACTATAGTATGATCTCGGCAGCAGGCGGTGTTACCACAGCATAGCTTCCATCGCCTGCTGCTGACGCAGAAGTCCCATTCCCTATCTACTGACTTCCCGTTTCATATCCGAAGGTAAAATAAACCGATATATCCAAATATGATGCCAACTTTAGGTGTTAGCATTGAAAATTTTAAAGTTTGGTACAATTTCTATTTGTAGACCATTTCCTAAGCAAAATTAAAGTATTGCTTTAACTCTTGTTTAGATTGATGTCTGAGCTAAGGGTATTTTGAGGAAATTAAAGTTGAAGACCACGTTTTTTACTTTATAAGATGATTTCTCATCCGACGTCAATTTTTGAATTCCGGTATTTGTCATATCTGATGGTTTGCATCTATCCTTTTTGTAACTTTAACATTTTTGTAAGGATTTTATGCATTTCTATTGCCTATTCAAAGGAAAATTCTTCTAAAGTTACAGAATTTTGCTAAAAATGCTTACAAAAATTTTCTAAAGTTACAGAATTTCGTTAAAAACGCTAAAAAAATAAAGTGACGCCGTCAACAGGTCCAATCTCGACCGAAAACAACAACCATTTTCCTAATGGTTAATAAATTACACAAATCCACCTGCGGCGTAGTCTGTACACCAGTGGTGACTTATCAATAAAAATAATGACAGAGAGCAGAAACAAATTGCGAACTTCAACTTTGGGTGAATATCGAAGGTCTTTGGAAATGTGGTAAATGAAGCGGATATGTTAATCACGCAATTATTTTAAAATTCGCAACTGTTTTTTCACTAAGTGGCACACTTAGTACGCCGTCCGTTTTTTTAAATGTTAAATATACTAACTCTACAAACCTTTTCAGAAATAATTTTGAAAGGAGGAATGAAATGTATATTGGACCAGAATTTCAAACAAATCATATCCGAAACATCAAAATATCGTACATATAATACCCTACATGTCTTGATGCAAATACAAATTCAGTTTGTGAATATTATTATTATAACATTAAAAAATAGGTGCCCACGTATTATCCATGCCCTGAAGATACAACTGTGACAACAATGGCGCCAATATGACTAATTACAGTAACCCTTAGTTTTGGAGAACCATATAATTTAGTTATTATAGTTTATTTATTTATTATAGCTTATAGTTTATTTTTTATTATAGTTTACAGTTTATAGTTTTTGTTATTTATTTATCATAGTTCATTTATTTTATCTTATTGTATTTTTATATTATTATCAATTTTTAACAATTTTACGTATTTAATAATGTTAAATTACTGTTTTAAACGTGATTGGAAATTGACAATCACTTTTGGCGACTTATCTTTCAGGACTCGGATAATAAACTTCCAAAAAACATTGTGAATTTTTTTTCTTTGTAAATAGTTCTAAGCAGATTTAAAACAATCTTTCATTTTAATTTAGTTATTTTTGAAAGGATAAATCAACTTCAATAGTTAAAGTTAAACCATTACATAATTACGAAATGTAACTACAAGAGAATCAATCTTGTTTTAAAAAAAACTCTTTTAGCTGGTTTAGCTTGAAATGCTGGTACCAGTATACATTTAATCTCTCCTTTGAAGCATTCTTCTGAAGGAGTTTGTATTAATAGTTTATTTAATGGAGCGAATATTTAGTTTTCCTTTGTGTTCCGTTGATTCTGCCAACATATAACAAAGACGTGACCAATTTCCAGGTCGTTTGTTAATTGAACAGTTTGCACAGTAGTGAAATAAAATTTGTAGTTAAAAAAATCGAGAAAATGATCAGAATATGTTTTTGTAGGATAAACCGTATTTAACAGTGCAGAAGACGCACTTCTTTATACTCTTAAAATAAGGAATTAAAAATAATGCGTATTATAAAGTAAACATTTGTTTTTCTTTTGCTCACTTGTTTTGACATTTCTCATAATTTTATGATATATATTACATTTTTGTTAGTATTAGATATTTATGCGTTACGCAATTACTAACACAGCATTATTTTTAAATGTAAGTTGAAGAGATTATATTATTGCATTTAAGTAAATATTTCATTTTAATTATTAAAAATTATCACTCATAAGTGATATTAAACAATATTTTTCTGTCTATAAAAGTATGTCCATGAGTAATCTTGACGTCATATTTGCAGTAGCAATGATCTAAGTATGTCCCTTTTTTCGTAAAATTAATTACTTGTAAGCATTACATAAGTTACATTTTTATATGGTCGAATAGGGAAAAATATGTACTTTCAAATGCTGATTAAGTGACAATTGTATCTCATATTTACCATTTAAACTTATAGATCATAGCATCTGGTCTGATATCTGGATCAGCTCAACAGAATGAATCACAGTCAATTTGAACTCCAGTAAACGCTGGATACGTGATTACACTAGATTAATTTCAACACAATTATTTAAATTGGTAAATAAATCATATTCAGATATCAGAACAGATGCTATTATCAATAAGATAAACTGGATGAATTAGGTCTTCCAGATTCGACCGGGATGGCTCAGTTGGTAGAGCACTGGTTCGAATCCTGGCCCGGATATTTTTCATCCAGTTGGAAAATTACAACTCATATGATTTCTTTACCAATTTAAATAATTGTGTTAAAATTAATCTAGTGTAATCTCGTTTCCAGCGTTTACTGGACTTTCAAATTGCCTGCGATTTATTCTGTTGTGCTGATTCGGATATCAGACCAGATGCTATAATCAATAAGATTAACTGGATGAATTAGGTCCTCCAGGTTCTATCAGGATGCCTCAGTTGGTAGAAGACTGGCAGCTTCAGCCAAGAGATCCCAGGTTCGAATCCTAGACCGGAAATTTTTCGTCCAGTTGGAAAATTACAACTCATATGATTTCTTTACCAATTTAAATAACTGTGTTAGTTGTAAATAATTGCTAATATATATGTCTGTATTTCATTTTTCATACTATGAAAAGATTCACTCTATGAAGAAAAATATATTTTTTTCTTTTTAATACGGACTATTTGTTAAAAAATGCAAATATATATATTTTTAATAAATTTTAGCCCGTATTGAAAGGAAAAATATATAAATATTTTTCTTTATAGAGTAAATCTCTTCATAGTATGAAAAGTGAAATACAGACATATATTCGTTTTTCAAAGGTTCCGTCAAAAGGCGTCAGGGTCTTTTGAAACTAAAAAGACTGATTTGTTGAAACTAATATCGTTTAAATTAAATAAATAAATAAATTTTGTGCTAATTTTGTTTTTATTATTTTTATAAATTTTCCTTGGCTTTATGAAACGGTACGACAGGTCCAGAAGTCACAGCGTGAAGTGATGCAACTACCATTTGATGAATAACTCTCTCTAATGTTAAATCTATGGGATTGGAATGCATCCGTATTTTTCAAATTTTTCCTCGAAAATTTAAAATTTTTACCTTTTTACTGTATGCTCTTCTTGACGGATTTATCTTTATTTCTTATTTGACAACTGTTTTCTAAAATGTATAGTTTTATTTTAAGAGTTAAAATCTTATATACAATTCTTCTGCTTTGTCCTTATCATAACACTTAAAATATAAATTTAATTAAGAATATATTTTAGAAACAATTTGTCGAATAAAAGAGAAAGAAATCATTCTTCAAGAAGTGTTTTGCCCGTATTTTTCCATTTCCCTAAAACAACTGAATTTGGCTTTAGACAAAAACATTTTTAACAAAACTTTATTTTAAGATAATAATTTGTAAAATAAAGAGATATGAAGTGTATTTTAGAAAAAAACGGTGAAAGAAGATCTAAATTATTTTAAGTTTTACAAATATGTTTATGAAAATACAGGAAAGCCCTCAGACTCTCAGAGGGTTAATAATATCACGTATTCAGGAAGAAATTAGTATGAATATCTTTCTTCATAAAATTAACTCATTCATATTTTGAAATATAGAAATATACTACGTATACAATTTTCACACATTCCTTTTTGCTTATGGAATAACTTAAAACTCGTTTCAACCTAAATTTTAAGGAATATAGTTTGAAATTATGTTACTTTTGTCTCCATGAATATATAATAATGATAAATATAATTTCATAGGTTAGAAGTTCAAAAGGCAGATATTTTAAAAAGCATTTTTAAAAATGAATGCTGATACTTTTTAAAAGCATTTAATAAATAGGATATATTCAAGCAGAATAAATAGGCCTATTTACTTTTAAATGTACACATCTTACACAGAAATATGCAAAATCTAATTTTTTTCAGGAATGCTCCTTTTCAAAAACAGATTTTCGAATTTCGTTAGTATCTACAATACCGATGCAATAATAGGATAAAAATCACTTCGCAATCTCTAAAGCCCAAAACACATACTTATTTAAACTAATTTCGCTTACATTAAAAAAAAATAAACGTGGAAACTTTTTAACTTATTTAATAAATATCACGTAGTCAAGTAGAAATTAATACGGATATCATTTTTCATAGAAATAACTCATTCATAGTATGCAATATAGAAATATATTTCGTATAAAGTTTTCATGCGTTCCTTTTGGGCTACAGAAAGGCTTTAGGTTCTTTTCAAACTGGGATATAAATCAATAAAAATCTCATTTCATTTCTTCGCCACGAATTCTTGGGCTTTTCATTCATGAAAACATCGACTTTTTTCCTTAGAGGATATTTATCAATGAATACAAATTCGTGGATGATATGCACTGATGAGGGTCCATTCTAATGTTACAAAAGAAAAATCCTTTGAGGAAAGGAGAAACGTCTGTATTTTCGATGAAATATGCACTGGAATAAAAAGGAAATCGGTACTGAAAATATGGCAAAGATAAATAGTTGAATGTTCGCTGAATAGTTTACTATACGAATAAGAAATTGGTTATGTAAGGTAAATTAATGTCTTGTCATCTTCATTTCTGTGCTATTCAACTCACGATAAATTTGTGTGCATGCAGATTTTATGTTTTATTTTTGTTTTGAATTTATATTTAAAATGTTAGGCAAGAGGTATTAAAGGATGCAAGTTTATTATGGCAAAAAATTAATAAATGCATATAAATTATTTTTCTGGAAAACTTTATATTAATATCCAAATATTGATTTGAAAAGACTATTCACGCCCTATGAATTATAAAATGATAAATACTGATTTTTTACTAATAATCCAAAATTATAGGTTATCTTTCATAAGAGTGACGATTCTAAAAATTTATTAACAAATCAACAGTCATTAATTTTGTTTGCAAAGTATTAGTATGTGTATTTGGGTTTTTTATACGATTATTTGCTTTAATTTCAAACATAAACCAGAGATGGCGCAACGGTGTCTCAAGCTCTTAGAACACTCAAGTTGACATATAAAAATGGATCAAAATTCAGTCAATTTTTATACTTCATTATGTTTAATTGTTGGTCCGTCAAATATCAGCTTTTTGTTTTGAAACTAAATGGTTTCTTTGAATATTATTATAGTTAGGGATATATCAGCGCAATGTGACTGTCATATTTAGAAGTCAATCGAGAAAGCATACTAAAGAAATTTCGGATATATATATACTCTCCTACAATTTTAATAGCTGCGACAGTTGACTTGTTATGAAATTTTCAAAACCCTCTCCTGTTTTCATGACATTCTGTACTTTTTTTTAAAGAAAGTATATTATGATGATTGTTTGTTTTGTGGCATGGAGTCTCCAGTAGCTGATCGTGTAAAATAGCAAAGTAACACATATAACATTTAAAATATAAAGAATGACTCTGAAAAAGAATGAAAATATCTATTATTATTATTGTTGTTGTTATTTTGCAATCAAAAATCATTTTGTTTTAAATGATATTGGCACATGTGTTTAATAATCAAATATTGCTGTTTCCTTTCTTGAAAATGTATCAGCTTATGAGCCAGCAAAAGAGCATGTCACAATACTGTGTTTCAATGAGAATTTCAGAAAAGTGTGAGGTAGTATAAATTTAGTTTCGTATTGGGCCGAATCTGTTTAGCTTCAAATTTTGTCAACTATCCCCGGGCATGATTGCATTTTGACACACAGAGATAGAGGCGCAGTATATACATTTATACACAAGTATTACTGCCTGTAATTATATGCCGCAATTGTCAACATCTTTGTCATTGAACTTTTGGTCGTATCTCATATAGTGTTCGACATAAGACCTCTAATTCTGGAATTTACCGCTAGGAGACGTTGCTACGTACCTCGTAGTGAAAAGCCGTTTTATTAAACCTAGACAACACATTCATGGTTATAGCTAACTTGGTTCACCAGTTATTTGATGCGAGACGGACTTAGTGATTTAAAATATATAGTGAGATAATAGCTATTTATTTATACCATGCTTGTTTTGTTGGGTCAAGGAGAAAAAAAATATATATTCCGATATTCTGCATAAATACACGTCTTTATTACTTTTAACTATAAGCACATATTGTAAAATATATATGGATGCATCAGAAAATATATTATTGTATATTTAAAAAAATTATATTGGAATAAGCGAACACATCCAGCACTTATTTGTAGACACTGATGGGACCTAAATAATATGGACCTAAATAAAGTATATGGACCTAAATAAAAGAAAAGTTGAATAAAATATAAGTAGAGGAGAATTTTTTGGTGAATAGTTTACTGCCCGAATATGAAACTGAACATATAAGGCACGATGATGCCTTGTTATTTTTATTTATGAAATGATCAACCTTTTGATAAATTTGGATGAAACATATTTTAAATTGTACTTTTTTTTCTTACTATTGCTACAATTTCTATTCGGAATTGTTCAGTTAAACTGTAAAGCGAGTTAGGCTTACAAATACATTAATTATTATGGTAAAAAACTAACAATAATAATTTTTTGAACATTAAGTAAAAGATCATTTGGTAAGACACCACATGCGAAAAGACAATGAGCTTCACACATATATTTCAAATTCGAAAGTGAAAACATTTTAAACATTTGTCACCAATGTTGTCAGTTTAGCACGTTCGTGTATTCAAAACATTTAGCAGAATTTTCAAAATGTAATCTTTGATATATTTAATTACAGACATTCATTGATTAAATAAAGCAAAGATTACTATTGAAAAAAGTAGGTAGATAATTTGAATAAAACAACGCGCTAAAACAGAAACACTGTTTGTCATCCTCTAAAATATGTCGTTATGATAAATTTATGCGTACTACTGCTATATTTATCGGAACAAGAAATGTCTTACGTTGATTATAACCACCTGCACAGTCGAGACGTGATGGTGTATAACACATTTGGTGTATAATCAGTATAAAGGAAATTGCTGCGTTTTATAAACTATGAATAATAAATAAACACACAATGTATTATTTATTCGATTGCCCATGGAATATAACAAAATTATGGTTATTAGTCCATGCACAAATATGTTAATCAGTGAAAACATATTTAAAAAATAGAATATCATTAAAAAAATTAATAATTTTTATTTTGAAAAAAAAAAAATATTTTATTTATTGAGGAAAAACTAAAATGGACTTGAGTAGCATTTCAAAATATACCACAATCATAAAATTACCAGTGTATTTTGAAAATCTGCATACCTTCCTCCTTATTTGTGATCTTATTTCTTTATTTTAAACTGTCACTAATTGCATTCTTATTTAATTTTATGTTTAGAATCGATTTTTATTATTGAAAAAAATCACATAGTCTGTATCATAAAGCTAAAAACATTAATATGAGCAAAATAACACGATTTATTGGACAAGCTTGATACATTGTTTGACAGGGCCATTACATTATCTTCAACTTTGTTATCGTGTTTCCTAAAAGTGTTACTCTGATTAATACGAATCATATCTGAAATGCTATTTCTCTTTCAACTGTCTATCAAGATATATAATCAGCAACAGAGAAGTATGAAAATATACCTATTCCCATTTGACAAGTTACGTTGACTTTCGAAAATGTTCAAATGATATTTTCTTAGCTCACTGAAAGTTGCAAGGTAAAGAAAAAATTAATTTACTTTTCAGAATATATACTAGTGTCAATGATTCCTTTTTTCAAATATTATTTTATATTTAGGATGCTGAAATACTCGTTCATATTATATTGACGCTACCAGAGATGTCATGGACATCTCTGCCATTTTTTAAAAATATTATTTTAGCCCCTCTACTTCTGAACAATAATCATTATAAAAGATTTCTGTTAATTTTCGAATGAAATTATTTTTGTTTAGACCTAATGGTAGAGAAAATAATAATAATATAGATTCCAGTCGAAGCTCTGGAGCTGCAGAAAGCATTATTTCAAACACTGCAACATTCTCTATTTGACATTGACTATAATACCAAGATTAATATGTATGATATGCAATAAGAAAATTTCAAGATTAAGCTTATTGTCAAAAAGGTTTGTCTGTTCCATGCCTCTGATATGACAAAACTGTAAAGTAAAATACAAAATGAAATACTTTAAAATATAGTGGATTCAGTGATCTACTTTATTTAAGTTTACTTTATAGAAGAAATTTATATCACTAAATTAATCGTTTATATACGGCGCTGCAGAAACCATTAATCTGAACAAAGCAACATCCTCTGCTTAACAATTCCCATTATATGAACTTCGAAATGATACGTTACCTTATTTTTCAGAGATGTTGCTTTGAGATATTAATAAGAACTACATAGAAAATACAATATCTGTTTTATATTCAGAAAATGTATGGGGTGGTGTGAAAGTTTATCTATGCATATTTAACAAATTATCATTATTTTCTAAAATGTTTGAATCATACAGTTGTTCTTAGTATTTACCTATTTTATCAGATAATAAAACATTTTTCTATATTAAAACCATGTAGACGTCCTTTAAAATACAAAACGTTTTCCTGAATTGGAGAAACCAGCCTTAAAACATTTCTGTAGATGTGGCAATAAGTCTGTTGATGTTTTTTGTAGAAAACGTTTTACTGTCTGATACGAGTATAATAGGTACAGTCTAAGAAAAATTGTATAATTGAATATGACATTATTGTAACTTACTTATAAACTGTTTGAATCAAATATCGTTAGCATGCCAAGAGCTGCATATTAAAACAGAAATGTATTTATTTTCTAAAATATATTGATACTATCATTGATTTATTTTTATTTGATATTAATTTATACGGTAGCTATATGAAACAGAAATAATCGTTCACAAATAACAATGCAGAAAACATTAATACAAATAAAGTAACTTTCTCTGCTTGAAGATATGTAATAAGAAAACTTAATGAGCTGTAAGAAAATTTATCTATCCAATATTTCGAAAATATGCTTTGTCAGAAATGTTTGTTTGTTATATCTTCAATATGTTGGAGATGAAAATGGGACACAGTTCCGAGAGTAAAAGGCTCTATATCTCTAATATAAAAGTGGCCATGGAGAAATGAGAATTCCCAAGAATGTCTAGAAAAGGACATTCTTGGGTAAAATCCTTTGGTAAAATAATAAAAAAATGGCCGCAATCGCCAAGTAGCTCCGATAAAAAAAAACTCTTTACACTAGCTTTACATTATGCAAGAATAAAATATTTAAAAATTTCAGACTATATACGAAAAAATGCTGCATGAATTCGGCAAACAACTTTAATAACCAATCTATAATGCTTTTAGAATTGCAGGCAATTACAATTACGTAACTACTTCTCTTTGTATGATTATCAGAAAACTACCTGTCTTAATTTCCTATCAGACTGAGGCAGGAAACTTAATCATCACAATTATTCAGTACGTCAGAAGTGTACAGTTAAATACAAAATAAAGTAATTATGAAAAAATAATGGTATCAATGATATATTTTTTATTTAACCCTGTTGTTCTGTTCAGATCTATTTGATCCAAAATGTCTTTAAATGGTGTTTAAAAAATAACAATAAAAATATTTACTGGTAATTTTATGCCTTTGATAGATATGGTGATACAGACATTAACAAAAGTTTAAAAAAGCTCGATATTTATGACAACATTTAAGGCCATTTGCTATTCGCGATGACAATCCAAACTTTTTTTCTTAAATGCCTAGATACGGACATCAGGCTCACATTTCGCCGAGTGCCAATCAAAGCTGTCGTTAATTTCTTGCACGAACTTCTCGGCGAACGCACAGTTAATTGATAATGATATGGTCGTCTCGAAACGTTGTTGCTCTTGATCGACCTGATCGTTCCTTTGCAATAAATATCGCATCTAAAACTAAATGTAAGCAAGACTGCTGTACATAATGTTATGTTGAAACATGAAATAAATGGGATATTTTCTGCAAGGAAACGATCAGGTCAACGCAGAGCAATAACGTCTAGAGACGACCACATCATACAACTAATAGGCGTGTGTTCGCCTGGGAGTTCCTATAACAAAATAAAACAGCTTTGCTTCCGGCAGGAAGATATGTAAACCTGATGACCGTATCTAGACATTTAAGTAAGGAATTTGGATTGTCATCGCGAATACCAAGTGGTTTTAAATGTTGTCATAAATATAGAGTTGTCTTCAACTTTTGTTAATGACTGTTTGTAATTTTTTTGAAAATAATTTTCTTCTATTCACATATTCTTTGCATATAATTTTTTTTTCACTTACGCAGAGTAAAACTGAACAGAACAGCAGGGCTGAACAGTCATTTTGTAAAATAGAATTATTTATCTAAAGTAATCATTGTAATTATTAATCCGAACAAAGCAACATTCTTTATTTTTAAAAAAGCCAATTATACAAACTTTAAGATCAATCGTTACGTTATTGCTGATATATATACCAAGAAATGTAATCAACAAATATAAGAAGTGGTCAGAGAATTTATCTTTGTTAATTTACGACATTACATTTATTTTAAAAATATTTGAATGTAATTGTAACATTTTTATTTAACACTGATTTATAAAATTAATTTATGATATGAAACTAATAGTTGGGATATGACACAGCAGAAAATATTTGATCTGAATAAAACACATTTCTCTATTTGACAAACCAAATATATAATTTTATTCGTTATCCTACTTCCCAGAGCTGTTACTTTGATTAATAAGACCCAGATCTGAAGAATACTCTTTCCATTTGATGTTTCTAACAAGACATATCTTTTATTGAATTTTCAGGGAAATATGACATTCATACATTTCGAACATTACAAAGCGTTGTTTCTTGATTAAATATTTTAAGAGAATTATTATGTATTACTATGTACAAATCATAACTGTAATCGTCGAGAAGATGTTGCTTAGCAAGTAGTTACAAATATATTGAATTAAAGAAATGTAGGCTCATTTGTTTGAGATATTTAGATCTAACATTGTAGCTAGACATAATCCGTTTGTTAATATGAATGAATGAAACACCGCATACGGTATTATCTTAGCTGTAAAAATTGAATATGAAATTTTCTGTTTACTGTACAAAGTGTTCCAAAATTTTCTTTACAACTTTGACCCTCCATAAAACCTAAGCGAAATAAGATAGCGAAGTTCGATTTTATGGGCGAGTAACAGTGACCCATACAATATTATTTGTATTAAAAAGACTTGTTACAGACAGGGAAGACAGGAACAGGCACACCGCGTGTTCCAAAATTTTCTTTACAACTTAACCTCCATAAAACTTAAGCGTGATAAGATAGCGAAGTTCGGTTTTCCGAGAATGTAACAGTGACCCATACATTTTCATTTGTACTATAAAGACTTGTTATAGACAGGAAAAGGCACAACGTGTGGCTCGATTGATAGAGACGAAGTCGGGTACTAGAGTCCAAAGGAATTTCCGAACAAAATACGGACGTGACTAACCATCCGAACCCTCAAGACGCGAATGTCACAAGAAGTTTATTAGAGACACGTATTGTGCTGCATAAAAAGGGTGTTGGCGGGCCAATCACAAGTCAAGAGGATACGGGATATGTTTGACTAAGTTCCAACGCAGTCCGACGAATCCATTCGTACGGCATTCAGACAGTTGGGGTTGCCCCCGACGATGTTACACAGGGTGGTACACCAGCATTTGCACCTAACTGTCTAGAAAGTACTCTGTAGAGTCAAAGTTGTAAAGATAAATTTATAACACCCTGTCGAATCCTGCCACCTCTTCGAAATAAATCAATGTTTCATGCATTGAAAATATTTTGTATATACTAATTAATAAGTGTTTATTTGTGTAATAACCTATGTATTACATAAACTTTCCTGGGATAAAATAGAATTTAATTAGATTTTAAAAGGAAAGTAAATGTATTTATTATGTCTACTCAATGATACTTTCTAAACTACATTTATATTATTGAAGTAATTGCTGGCATATGACACCGCAAAAACATTAATCCGAACAAAGCAATATTCTCTATTTGAAAAAGGAAATTATATGGAATCCAATATTATTCGTTATCCGACTTCCTAGAGCCGTTACTTTTATTAATATGTCCCAGATCTGAAATACACTTTTGATATTTCTAACAAGCCATATCTTCTATTGAAATTTCAGAGGCAATAAGTCATTTATACCTTTCCAACATTACAAAGAGTTATTGTTTATTAAACATCTTAAGAGAATTATTATGTTGGAAGAAAGATAACAATATAAGAATGATAACTGTAATCGGCGAAAAGATGCTGCTCAGTAAAAGCAATCAGGGAGAATTTTAATTAAAAAATGTAGGCTCATTTGCTTGAGATATTTAGATATAACTTTACAGTTAGATATAATCTATTTGTTAATATGAATCAATGAAACATTAGCTTAGATGTAAAAATGCAATATGAAATGAACATTCTTCAACAAAATACTTCTAAAGAAAACAATGTTTCCCGCATTCCAATGTACTTTGTATATACTAATGAAACAGTATGTATATCTGTGGAAGAATATCTGTATTACATCCCTAGTAGCGAACCAATATTGGCCCAATATTGCGCCAATATTGCATTCATTGGAAATATTTCCAATAAAACGCCAATATTGGTTAAATATTGGTGTGAAATTGGAAATATTTCCAATCAATGCCCAATATTTGTGAAATATTGGTGTTAAATTGGAAATATATCCAATCAAATGCCAATATTGTACATATATTGGCGCTTCATTGGAAATATTTCCAACCAAATGAAAATATTGTACAAATATTTCCAATCAAACGCCAATATTGTACAAATGTTGGCTTTACATTGGAAATATTTCTGATCAAACGCCAATATTGCACAAATGTTGGAGTTACATTGGAAATATTTGTGATAGAACGCCAATATTGTACAAATATGGGCGTTACATTGGAAATATTTCTGATCAAACGCCAATATTGCACAAATGTTGGCGTTGCATTGGCAATATTTCCAATGTCACACCAACATTTGTACAATATGGACGTTACATTGTAAATATTTCTGATCAAACGCCAATATTGTGCAAATGTTGGAGTTACATTGGAAATATTTGTGACAGAACGCCAATATTGTACAAATATGGGCGTTACATTGGAAATATTTCTGATCAAACGCCAATATTGTACAAATGTTGGAGTTACATTGGAAATATTTGTGATAGAACGCCAATATTGTACAAATATGGGCGTTACATTGGAAATATTTCTGATCAAACGCCAATATTGTACAAATATGGGCGTTACATTGGAAATATTTCTGATCAAACGCCAATATTGTACAAATGTTGGAGTTACATTGGAAATATTTCTGATCAAAAGCCAATATTGTGCAAATGTTGAAATTACATTGGAAATATTTCTGATCAAACGCCAATATTGTGCAAATGTTGGAGTTACATTGGAAATATTTGTGATAGAACGCCAATATTGTGCAAATGTTGGAGTTACATTGGAAATATTTGTGATAGAACGCCAATATTGTACAAATATGGGCGTTACATTGGTAATATTTCTGATCAAACGCCAATATTGTGCAAATGTTGAAATTACATTGGAAATATTTCTGATCAAACGCCAATATTGTGCAAATGTTGGAGTTACGTTGGAAATATTTGTGATAGAACGCCAATATTGTACAAATATGGGCGTTACATTGGAAATATTTCTGATCAAACGCCAATATTGTACAAATATGGGCGTTACATTGGAAATATTTCTGATCAAACGCCAATATTGTACAAATGTTGGAGTTACATTGGAAATATTTCTGATCAAACGCCAATATTGTACAAATATGGGCGTTACATTGGAAATATTTCTGATCAAACGCCAATATTGTACAAATGTTGGAGTTACATTGGAAATATTTGTGATAGAACGCCAATATTGTACAAATATGGGCGTTACATTGGAAATATTTCTGATCTAACGCCAATATTGTACAAATGTTGGAGTTACATTGGAAATATTTGTGATAGAACGCCAATATTGTACAAATGTTGGCGTTGCATTGGAAATATTTCCAATGTAACACCAACATTTGTACAATATGGGCGTTACATTGGAAATATTTGCAGTCAAACACCAATATTGCACAAATGTTTGCGTTGCATTGGAAAAATTTGCGATCAAACGCCAATATTTTACATATTAGTGTAACTTTGGAAATATTTCCAAATTGTTGGCCCTTTGTATATGATAATCTTTACTAAATATCAATTCTGTATAAATTTATAAGTTATGCGGCCTTTTTTTTTTTTTTTTTTTTTTTTTTTTTTTGACGACGAGTTATTTAACATTAAAAAAATATTACTTATTGTCCAAACACTTCTATGAACGATACATGGTTTCAAAACCTGTATAAAAAATTCGTGAAATAAAACTATATTTAGTGATAAAGGCGCTTGTAAAATGATTTTTTCCCACATTAGCTCGTTTAGTAGTTAAAAAAGTAGTTCTTAATGTCCAAACTCTTTGAAATTGTTATAAATATAATGGTTTTGAAGCCTGTGTAAAATATTTATGAAAAAATATTCATGTTTAATTGTAAAAGGTCTGTGTTTTGTTCTCGCTTTTCTTTTTAATGTGTCGAGTCGTTTAATATAAAAAAATAGCTTTATTGTCCGATCTCTTTGAATTTTTTATTAGTTATAAGTATAATCTGAAAAGTATAAATCTAGATAAGTATAATCTGGAATTTCATCTGTATTCTTTTGAAGGCCAACTTATAATTTTTGTGAAAAAAATTGTAAATTTTTTTCAAAAAACATCACCAAAGGCCACCCGCGTATTCACGTTATGAGCAAAAATTCTGCAGATTTTATTTTTTTTAAATACTCCTAAACGTCCGAAATTTTTCTAGATTTCTATACATGATACAAAGCGATTGTACGAAGAGCGTGTAAAAACATTGTCTTAAAATTACCGACATTTAGCATAGAAAAAAAGAGTGTCTCTCAGGGGCGCAAAGTGACTTCGAATCGAAATTTTTTTTGAAAGGGTTATTTGCATTTTTCGTCGTAGAGAAGAAAATATTCTGATGAGTGAGTATTTTCCATTTATCTGTATATCTCTAAAATTCAACCTGAAGTGAGCTTCGATAAAAACAAAAAAAATCAATAAATAGAAATTTTTTCAAAAAATGTTTAAGGGTTAAAATTGGTATTTTATTATGTTGGTTTGCAACATTCGAAAATAAAAAGTACAAAATTTTAGACAACGTTTTTAGTTTGTTCGTATTTTGAACGGTTCGATAAAAGCGCATTTAGAAAAACTGGACGAAAAAACATTTACAATGAACTGCCATTGTTGTACAAATATTGGCTTTACATTAGACATAATTCCAATCAAATGCGAATATTGTACAAATATTGGCTACATTTAAATATTTTCCAATGAAAAAACAATATTTTACGCATATTGGGTTTGTTACAATATTGGCTTACATTGAAAAAAAAGAATGTAAGTTGTTTTCCAAAAAGGTTTTTAACATTTAGAAAACATTAAACATTTAGAAAATGACATGTTATTTTTAAACATTTAGAAAATGACATCAAAATTCGCCTTTTAAGAGCCTACGCTAGTCACGCGAACAAACGCTCCAGCTAATGTTAAGTCTATGGGAAGGTTATCGCGCGATTTCTCGCTCGCATTTTAATATTTTTAAATGTTTTTTTTTTTGCATAGGATAGCAGAGGTCGATCTCTAACGTTGTTAGTTTTTACTTTTTCGATTTTGGTTACGGTTTTTTTTATAAGCGGACATTTTCAATTTTGGAACCAGTTGGAACCGGTTCTGAAAGAGACAGTGCGCTTATATAAAAATACTGGAACCAAAATTGAAAAAGTAAAAGCTAGCAACGTTAGCGATCGACCTCAGCTATCCTATGCAAAAAAAATCATTTAAAAAATATTAAAATGCGAGCGAGAAATCGCGCGATAACCTTCCCATAGACTTAACATTAGCTGGAGCGTTTTTTCGCGTGACTAGCGTAGGCTCTTAATTTCCAAATAATGACAATTACAGGATGTTTTTCTACAGTAGTCCGCTACAAGTCACGCACAAAATAACACATAAATTATGACTTTTACACATAAACTGTCTGCATTTGTTGCACCACGCTCTTTGGAATTTGTAGGAAAACGGAGAAGGGTATTTGATTCTTAGGTGGGGGAAGGGCGGGCAAAGTGGTTACCCTAAGATTTTGTGATTTTTTGTTACCCCTTAAAATACATATACATAACTGACAATTTGCATGGATCTAGAGTGACTACTTAGAAGTGTAAGGGTATTGATAATTTTTACGAAATAATAATGTGGAAGTGCAAATTTGTTTTTTTCCAAAAAAGGTCAAAACGTCCACTTTGCCTGACCCAGACGGGCAAAGTGGTCACTCCATGCCCACTTTTCCCTACAGGTTTAAAAAGATTGAAAACACTATTTAAATGATTAGAACAGTTTTATTGTCATAACAAATCGTATGAAATATAATGAAAGATTGAAAATGGTATGAAAATCCAATAAGAGTTTGAAAAACCCAAATAAAAAATAAAAAATCAGAATCAAGCGCTGCATTTTTCACAAATGATCTCCACGTCATCTTCTTCTCGAAGTGAACAGGCCTCAGGAGCCAAGAGGTGACAAACATTGCACCTGATCCAACCTTCATCACTTGATCCAATCAAACAGCCATTATTTTGACCACTTTGCCCATTTGAGAGTCATGACAGAAAATACGTCCTACAGTGGAAAAAAATGAACAGTCATCGACCACTCACCCACCAATGTGAAGCTGAAAACATGCTCTTCCCTTACACATTCAATAAATAAATGCAAGTACAACAGGTTATTGTTAATTGTATGCAATTTGAGTCACTTACCTTAGATCACAAACTTCAAAAACTGGAAAACCCGCTCTAAAATTATAAAACATGGAACCACCTTGTTCAACAATTGTATGGTTACTCACTGCCATCCAACGAAATAGTTTGACCACAAACCACGCAATACCAGCGCTCTGGTAACGTCATTATATTGGGTGACCTTTTTGTCCGGCCTTCCCCTACTTGAATGCGAATATTTAAAATTTTCAAGCAAATATGAATGGAAATGAGTTTGTGAATGTTTTAAAAATAGTCGCATTGTTAATTGCGGACTTTTTTTCTGATTACGCCGTTTATTAGCTAAAGCAAACAACTGTTCGTGCTCCATACACGGTGTGGTATCGTGATCGCATACATATAATTAAACACATCACTTCGTATTAAACGAAAAGTTTTATTTCAAAATCACAATTGTAAAAAAGGACATGATAGTGAAAATTTAGATGATATTTACAAGACATTTTTGTACATCTCAGGAACCCCCAAAAAACAAGGTCAAACTCTCCAGAACTCAAAAACCAGACTGCTCCTCAATGACGAAAAACTCTATCCTCCTCCCCTGTGCATAATCCACTGATCCTCCTTGATTGAAATACCCTTCTTCCATCCCCCTACCCCTTGGTATCTAGGGTTCTTCGAAATACCTTTTTTCTAGCCATGCCATTCATACAAATACCTTCCTGACACATTTAAACCCCTTCAGTTAATCTTCTTAAATATAAAGTTTACACACATTTAGCAAGGCTATACACAGCATGAAAGCTTTTCATTCTTACTTGAAAATAACTAAGGATTTTTTCTCTTTAGGATAATCCTCTTACAATAGTTGCCAATCAAGACCGATCACTCCATTTTATTCTGGGATTATTTTAATCTTATCAGAATGAAATATGCTGATGGATCCTCAATGCATCACAACGGCTTTCTGAAGCTGGACTTTTATAAATTTAGATGTATGTGTTTCGTGACGTGCCTTTTTATTTAAATTAATAATTCCCTACTCTTTTTTTTTCCATTTATTTTCACTTGGGTCACTCCTAGTGTTGCCAGGACCATTGTCACAAACAGCGGAACAGTGACTTTTAAATTGAGACATAAAAATACAGTAAATCATATCGAAGCGAAACCTGTCTATAACATAATGCTGTCTTAAACGTAAAAAAATCCTGGTTTCTACGGAAGAATCCCACATAATACAATTATAGTTTTTAAGATGCCAATATGTCTGAAATGGAATCTTTCCGTTTAGAAAGTTTTACTGTATTCAATATACATAATAATTTTATGCAGTAAAATCTGTGAAAGCGGAATCGCTAGAGACCGAAACAAAATTCCGTTTTACAGATGTTTCCAATTGAGCAATTATAATTTTATGACATTATTTTCGTACGGATAAGGAATTGTTTACGTATAAAACAATATTTCGTTCTATACAGGTTCTATTTTTTCAGGTTTTACTAAACAAAGAACAGTAAAACCTATAAAAACAGAATATCAATGAACAAATATTCAGTCTAACATAGGTTTTCTTAACAGGTATATGCAAACGTTACGGAAATTCACTATATCTCATCTAAAACCCTTGTTTGTGAAGCTTAAAGACAGGTATAGGCAGATCCCATGTGTTTGGGATTTTCTTCTAAAATTAAACGAAGTCCAGTACTCGGCCGGGATACTTCAAAAGTTTTGCTCAAT
Source organism: Maratus michaelseni (assembly GCA_963931845.1). NCBI lineage: Eukaryota > Metazoa > Arthropoda > Arachnida > Araneae > Salticidae > Maratus > Maratus michaelseni. The sequence continues at coordinate 120,675,997 of OZ007591.1, read as the reverse complement.
CATCATACTACTTCAAGGTTTGGGGACAGCTACATGAATGGAGAGAGCTGAATGGAATCCCTTTGGTTGAGCCCGCCCGCCCCAGGTATCGTGGGAACCAAGATGACCTCAGTCATTAGAGAACGTGCGTGGGAAATCCTTTTTCCACCTATCATAACGGACTTTTTTTATTACCTCATCTGAAAGACTTTTTGATGGCTGGAGAGAATCCTATTGTTCGAGGGGTAACATCGAAGATAGATGAAGAAAATATAGTTAGTTGAGTTAAGAGTAAAGAGCATTCGAGGTAGGTTGCAGAGTTTTCTCAACCTCAAAGACGAGTCATCACTCCTGGGAAAAACTACATTCAGGTGATTGTTGAATCACCGGGCAGAGAAAACCGTTATCTAACAAAAACTTTGAGATTGTTGCGTGACAGACTTGTAAAGAGAGCGTGAACACTCTCTAGTTGAGCAGAACAGCGACTATTTTGATCCCCTTCCGGTATTCAGGAGATGATTGACAGAATTTGTAATCCTTTATATTTTGTGAAGGTTCAGACGAACCGATCGACCCTCGACTCCCGCTCCTACCTTTGAAGGGGAACATTGACATTGTTTATCCTTTGAAAGTATAGACTATTATTAATGCTGGACACTTAGCTGAAATAGAATCATAAGCTGAAAGAGCCCGAAATATTTTATTGTTGTGCAATCCTATTAATCAAGAATTTGTATTTTATTTATTTGAAATGTTGAATGTAATAAAATTCATTTCGATGATTTACGGGAGCGGTTCATTTAAAGGTTCTACGCTACCCCTTTAATTCATAACATCTTGGACCTGTCACAACGGTATAACTTTCGACAGAATCATAAAAATTTTCCGTTATATGCAGGTTCCGTTTATACAGGTTTTACTGCAATTAAATTCCATTCGATGCAGGCTAACAATTAGATTGAGGTATTAAATTTTACATGGTGCTAAAAGAAATTTAAAAGAATTTGTTCATCCAGGAAAATCGCAACTTTTGACACCCCGCGCAGTGGTTACCCGAGACGGGTCTTAGAACCCCTGGCACAATCGTATCGTATTAGTATTTAAAAAAAAAAAAAAAAAAAAAAAAAAACACTTATAAGCAAACACATTCCCACATGACCAGATCAGACCAAACAAATGTGTGTAGGAGATAAGTAGACATACTCCTATTATCTCTTACTTTGCACAAGAGGAAAATTTAATGTTGTTTATCCTTTGAAAGTATAGACTATTATTAATGCTGGACACTTAGCTGAAATAGAATCATAAGCTGAAAGAGCCCGAAATATTTTATTGTTGTGCAATCCTATTAATCAAGAATTTGTATTTTATTTATTTGAAATGTTGAATGTAATAAAATTCATTTCGATGATTTACGGGAGCGGTTCATTTAAAGGTTCTACGCTACCCCTTTAATTCATAACATCTTGGACCTGTCACAACGGTATAACTTTCGACAGAATCATAAAAATTTTCCGTTATATGCAGGTTCCGTTTATACAGGTTTTACTGCAATTAAATTCCATTCGATGCAGGCTAACAATTAGATTGAGGTATTAAATTTTACATGGTGCTAAAAGAAATTTAAAAGAATTTGTTCATCCAGGAAAATCGCAACTTTTGACACCCCGCGCAGTGGTTACCCGAGACGGGTCTTAGAACCCCTGGCACAATCGTATCGTATTAGTATTTAAAAAAAAAAAAAAAAAAAAAAAAAAAAAACACTTATAAGCAAACACATTCCCACATGACCAGATCAGACCAAACAAATGTGTGTAGGAGATAAGTAGACATACTCCTATTATCTCTTACTTTGCACAAGAGGAAAATTTAATGTTGTTTATCCTTTGAAAGTATAGACTATTATTAATGCTGGACACTTAGCTGAAATAGAATCATAAGCTGAAAGAGCCCGAAATATTTTATTGTTGTGCAATCCTATTAATCAAGAATTTGTATTTTATTTATTTGAAATGTTGAATGTAATAAAATTCATTTCGATGATTTACGGGAGCGGTTCATTTAAAGGTTCTACGCTACCCCTTTAATTCATAACATCTTGGACCTGTCACAACGGTATAACTTTCGACAGAATCATAAAAATTTTCCGTTATATGCAGGTTCCGTTTATACAGGTTTTACTGCAATTAAATTCCATTCGATGCAGGCTAACAATTAGATTGAGGTATTAAATTTTACATGGTGCTAAAAGAAATTTAAAAGAATTTGTTCATCCAGGAAAATCGCAACTTTTGACACCCCGCGCAGTGGTTACCCGAGACGGGTCTTAGAACCCCTGGCACAATCGTATCGTATTAGTATTTAAAAAAAAAAACACTTATAAGCAAACACATTCCCACATGACCAGATCAGACCAAACAAATGTGTGTAGGAGATAAGTAGACATACTCCTATTATCTCTTACTTTGCACAAGAGGAAAATTTAATGTTGTTTATCCTTTGAAAGTATAGACTATTATTAATGCTGGACACTTAGCTGAAATAGAATCATAAGCTGAAAGAGCCCGAAATATTTTATTGTTGTGCAATCCTATTAATCAAGAATTTGTATTTTATTTATTTGAAATGTTGAATGTAATAAAATTCATTTCGATTTTTTTTGGGGGGGGGGGGGGGGTGGGGGGGTGGGGGGTGGTAATCAACAGCAATTCTGTGTCTGTTTGTTTGTTTAAACACTTAATTATTTAAGTTAATTGTATCGTTAATTGATTGATAATGTGCTAATCCACATACAAATGATAAAGAAATAATTACATCAAAATTTAATAGAAAAGAACACACTTTTAATGCAGATAAATATACAATTCACTATTTTAATTTGTTGCCACCATTTCCATAAAAAATTTACAGACAATTTTTTTTTCAAGAAAAGTTTTCAACACCTTTTTCATAAATTTCTCGTATAACTGAAATCAAATCATTTTGGATGAAAAAAACTACAAGTACATTCAATTTTCCGGCTTCAACGAGTTCTGTTTCAACAGTAGATTACAAATTTAATTTATTATTATTATTATTATTATTTAAGCAATATTAATATGTTTTCATACGCATGTTTGATATGAATTTAACTTTTATATTAGAAGAGCTAAATTATATGTGGCTCTTTTACATAACTTGTCGTATTTAGTAAAAAACAACATTTAAAGATTAAATCAGAATAATGTCAAAAATTAAACAATTATTTAAATTAATTGAAGATTAGTATTATCCAGCTATTTCAGCTTCTTTGATGTTTCAATTATTTATTTAACATTTCAAATTGTATATTTTAAGGGATGCGATTTTTCGGGGGGTGATAATAAACAGCAGTTCATTATTTCTTTGTTTGATTAGAAACTTATTAAGTTAAAGACTACAATTACATTATTTAAGTTAATTGAATTGTAAATTGAGTGATAAATGTGCTAATAAATATATAAATAATAAAGAAATTAATTTCATCAGAAATTATAGGAACTAGCATACTTTTCATGATTGTAAATTTATTATAATTAATAATAATAATACTATTATTTAGGCTGTATAGCTATGTTTTCATTACCATGTTTCATTTGAGTTTCATTTTACATTATTAGAAGAACTAAATTAGATATGTTTCTCTTACATAATGTTTCTTTTACATAATTTGTCTTATTTAGAAAATTGCAACTTTTAAAGATTAAATTAGAATAATTTTAAAACTTTAAACCAAAAATGTTCATTCTGATTTCACATTTAAAAAATACATTGTAAGGGAGACTACCTTTTTTTCTTTTAGTAACCAGCAGTAATTCAATATTTATATGTTTGATTACAAAATTAAATTTAAATTAATTGATTATTATTATTACTATTATTATTTCTGCTACTTTGATGTTTCAATTATTTATTTAACATTTAAAAATGTATATTTTAAGTGTTGCAATTTTTTGGGGGTGGTAATCAACAGACAGTCAATGTTTGTTTGTTTGATTAAACACTTAATTGTTTAAGTTAATTGAAGATTGAAAACTAAAGTTAGATTATTTAAGTTAATTGAATAGTTAATTCATTGATAAATGTGCTAATTAACATATAAATTATAAAGAAATAATTACATTGCAATTTAATAAGAAAGAACATACTTTTCATGCAGATAAATATTCCATTCACTAATTTGAATTTGTTGCATCATTTCTATAAAAAATTTACAGACTATTTTTTTCATAAAAAGTTTTCAATACCTTTCTCATAAAATTCTAGTATATAACATAAACTAAATCATTGTGGATTGAAGAAACTGCTGAGCATTTAATTTACCAGCCGCACTGAGTTTTGTTTGAACAATTGATTGTAAATTTATTATTATTATTATTATTTATTAACAGTAATATTTAAGAAATATTGATATGCTTTCATTCAAAAGTTTCATTTGATTTTCATTTTTACATTATTAGAAGAGCTAAATTATCCGTGTTTCTTTTGTATAATTTGTCATATTTATTATACTGTATAATTTAAAGATTAAAGAAGAATTATTTCAAAAGTTTACATCGAAAATATTCATAGTTATTTAACATTAAAAAATACATTTTAAGGAATACCTTTTCTTATGAATCAGCAGTAATTCAACATTTATTTGTTTTATTACAAACTTAATTAGTTAAATTAATAGAATATTGTTTTTATTATTATTTTTGCTATATTGATGTTTCAATTATTTATTTAACGTTTAAAAATATTTATTTTTGGCATGCATTTTTTTTAAATTATTTATTTATTTATTTTTTTGTGGTAACCAACAGCAATTAAATGTTTATTTTTTTAATGAAAAACTTATTTAGTTGAAGACTAAAGTTACATTATTTAATTTAATTTAATTGTTAATAGACTGATAAATGTGTTATCAACATATAAATCATGAAGACATTAATTACATCGTAATTTATAAGAAAGAACATACTTTTCATAGAGATTATTCCATTCACTACTTTTAATTTGTTGCTTCATTTCTACAAAAACTTTGAACACCGTTTTATTTTAATAAAATTCTAAAATTACTAAAACTAAATCATAGTGGACTGAACGAACTGCAAAAGTATTTAATTTTCGTTCTCGACGGACTCTGTTTCAACAGGTGATTGTAAATTTATCATAGTTAACAATAATATTATTTAAGCTGTATAGTTATGTTTTCATTAATATGTTTTATTTGATCGTCTGTCATCAGATTTCACTTTTACGTTATTAGAAGAGCAGAATTACATGTGTTTCTTTTGCATAATTTGTCATATTTAGAAAATTGCAACCTTTAAAGATTAAAGCAGAATATTTAAAAAGTTTAAACCGACATTGTTATTTAATATTTAAAAAACATATTTTAAGGGCTACTTTTTTTTCGTAGTAATCAACAGTAATTTAATATTTATTTGATTAATTACATAATTAATTATTTAAAATAATTAATAATAATAATTATTATTATTATCATTATTATTTCAACTATTTTGATGTTTCAATTATTTATTTAAATTTTAAAAATGTATATTTTAGGTATGCAATTTTTTTTTAAATAACATATTTTGTATAGAGATAAATATTTCATTCACTCATTTTAATTTGTTGCATCATGCAAATTTTAGACTTTTTTTTTTTTTTTTTTTTTTTTTTTTTTCAAGAAAAGCTTTGATCACCTTTTTCATAAAATTCTATTATAACTGAAACCAAATTATAGTGGATTGAAGAAACTACTGAGCATTTAATTTTCCTGTTACACTGAGTTCTGTTTCAATGGTTGAATATTTATTATTATTATAACATTATTATTATTTAAGCTGTATTGATAAGTTTTCATTCACATGTTTCATTTGATTTTTTACTTTTACAGTATTATAAAAGCTAAATTATTATATGTATTTCTTTTACATAATTTTTCATATTTAGTAAACTGCAAAATGTAAAGATTGAATGAGATTAAATAAAAAGTTTAAATCGAAAATATTCATTGTTTTTTAACATTTAAAAAATACATTTTAAAGGATACTTTATTTATTTATTTATTTATTTATTTTTGTAGTAATCAGCAGTAATTTAAACTTTATTTTGTTTGAATACAAACTTAATTATTTAAATTAATTGAAGATGCATAATAATTTTTATTATTATTTTAACTATATTGATGTTTCGATTATTTTAATTATTTAGTTAAGATTTTAAAATGTTTATTTGAAAGGATGCAATTTCTTTTGGGGTGGTAATCAACAGCAATTTAATTGCCTGTTTGTTTAAATACATAATTATTAAGTTAATTGAATCGTTAATTGATTGATAAATCTGCTAATCAGCATAGGAATGATAAAGAAATAATTACATTAGAATTTAATAGAAAAGAACATACTTTTCATACAGAAAAATATTCCATTCACTAATTTTAATTTGTTGCATCATTCCTATAAAAAATTTACAGATTTTTTTTTTCCCCCAGAAAAGTTTTAACACCTTTTCCATAAATTTCTTGTATAACTGAAATCAAATCACAGTGGATTGGAGAAACTACAAGAGCATTTAATTTCCTTGCTCCAATGAGTTCTGTTTCAACAGTTGTTTGCAAATTTTATTTAATATTATTATTATTATTATTATTATTATTTAAGCAGTATTGGTATGTTTTCATACACATGTTTCATTTGAGTTTAACGTTTATATTAGAAGAGCTAAATTATATGTGATTCTTTTACATAATTTGTCATATTTAGTAAATTATAACAGTTAAATATTAAATCTGAATAATGTCAAAAATTTAAACAATTATTTAAATTAATTGACTATTATTATTACTACTATTTCAGCAATTTTGATGTTTCAATTATTTGTTTAACAGTCAAAAATATATATTTTAAGGGATGCAATTTTTGGAGGGTAAAATATATAAATAATAAAGAAATTAATTACATCGCAAATTATAGGAAATAGCATACTTTTTATGGAGATAATTATTCCATTAAGTAATTTTAATTTCTTGCTTCATTTCTATAAATGTGTTACAGAATTTTTTTTTAAAGAAACATTTTCAATACCTTTTTCATAAAATTCTAGTAGTACTGAAACCAAATCATAGTGGATTGAAGGAACTACAAAATCATTTAATTTTCGTACTACACAGTGTTCTGTTTCAATAATTGATTGTAAATTTGTTATAATTAATAATAATAATACTATTATTTAAGCTGTATTGGTATGTTTTCATTAACATGTTTCATTATTTTCATTATTAGAACTAAATTACATGTTTTTCTTTTACATAATTTGTCATATTTAGAAAATTGAAACTTAAGATTAAATTAGAATCATTTTAAAAGTTTAAACCGAAAATGTTCATTCTTATTTCATATTTAAAAGTTTAACTGAAAATGTTTATTGTTATTTCACATTTAAAAATTACATTGCGAGAAATACTTTTTTCCCTCTTGTAGCAATCAGCAGTATCTCAATATTTATGCGTTTGATTACAAACTTAATTATTTAAATTATTTGATTATTTTGATTATTTCAGCTATTTTGATGTTTCAATTATTTATTTAACATTTAAAAATGTATAATTTAAGGGTGGAAATTTTTTGGGGATGGTAATCAACAGCAATTCAACGTTTATTTATTTTTTATTAAACACTTAATTGTTTAAGTTAATTGAAGATTGAAGACTAAAGTTAGATTATTCAAGTTCACTGAATTGTTTTTGATTGATAAATGTGCTAATCAACATATAAATTATAAAGAAATAATTATATCACAGTTTAATATGAAAGAACATACTTTTCATTCAGATAAATATTCCATTCACTAATTTTAATTTGTTGCATCATTTCTATAAAAAAATTACTGTGGCAACTAAGTATCTTCAAAATAATAAAATTAAACTGTATTATATTGTGAATTTTGTTTTATAGCTTCAAATTACTGTAATTGTTATCAATACATACTAGCTGACCCCCGCCCGGCGTTGCCAGGTCCCATGATAATAATAATAATAATAATAAAAACAAGTTTTTATTATTTTATATCTTTAACCCGATTTTGTATGAAATTATATTTTAAAATGAAAAGTTCGTGAAAAATACTCATATTTAGTGATAAAAGTGCTCATTTTCTTGTTTTTTACTTAGGGCAGTTTCGTAGTTTTAAAATAAAAAGTTCTTTTTGTCCGAACTCTTTGAAATATTTATTGGTGATAAATAAAAGGGTTTTACAGCACGTGAAAAATTTCGTGAAAAAATATTGTCATCTAGTTGTAAAATAAATGTTTTCGTCTCGCTTTTTTGCTTGTTTGTTAGTTTTCGCGTCGACTCCTTGATTATAGCAATAAAAAAATGGTCTCATCTTCCGAACTCTCTGAAATTTGAATCAATTATAAATATAACTGTATTCAAGCTCTCTTTAAAAGTTTTCAAAAAATATGCATATTTAATAGTGAAAACATGAGTTATTTTTTTTTAAAAAAAAAGCTTTAGCTTTCAACCTCAGAGCAATAATATATTAGAAAGTGAGCTTTCAATGCATTGGTACGGCTTCATCCGTTTTCAATCAACTCTTTTCATTCCCCCTGGGCTAAACAAGTGAGGGTTAATCAATCAAGTTTCCCGTTTCTGAGAGAAGAAGCCTTCAAAAAAGTTGAAGCATGCGCAAAGAGACGACTTTCGTGTGGAAAAGACAGTTTGGATTTGATAGAATGCGCTTTTCGTTTTAAATATATATATATATATATATTAAATCCTACATATATTTTTATAGAATATTTATGTAAGTTTTTCTAGCGTTTTTTCTTACCTTTTTCTAAAATTTTCTTAATTTTTGACATTAAGTATGCAAAAGTATTAACAATGAGAAAGCAGTATACCACAGAAATAGGTGAAAGATGAACAAGTAAGTAAAATATTATACTATTTACTACATGGAATAGTACACATAAAAGTATTTTTTATGGAAAGCAGCAGTCAGTTGTTTATTGCATCTTGGAAATATATGTTGATGAAAGAGTACTTTTTTTCTTTGTACTTTTTGTGTCTTTCTTTCCCAGAAAATGGCATATATTTTTTAATAATAATATTAAATGTGAAAAATCAATTCTTTTGTAAAGAAACACAATTATACATAATAGATTCTTAATATATTCATAACAGGTATTCGTAACAGATAACTACTTCCATAAATCACATGTTAATTTATGGGAAAATTAAAACAAGATTTTTGGTTACCTAATCAGTTATTTAAATGTTGTTTTCATCATCAGATATCCCTTTTAGCGCCTGAGGATTTTCATGCATTTTCATATAAACAGTTATAATATCCATGATTATTAAATTTCATTTCCCAGTTTAATGCAAAATTATCTTTTCATATCACTTCATCAGAGTTTTCCCCAGTCTGTTTCAGAAGGGTGCTGCACCCTGCCTGCCCCTTGGTTTACAAAATAGCACCCTTCTTGCCCCTCATAAAACAATCAGCACCCTTCTTGCCCTCTCCAGTAAAATAATTAGCAGCCTTTTTGCCCTCAGTAAAAAAAGTGCCCTTTCTCCTTTTTGCATTAAAAAAATTGTTTTCATGTGTCTTTCAATGTTGTCTTAAAAAGAGTGTTTTGACTTTGAAATATCAAAAGTGGCATTAAAAATCAAAAGAATACATGTAACAATTAACAAAATTGCACTTAAAAACTTAAAAGTGCCCTCAAAAATCCAAAAAGTGCCCTTAAGAATAAAAAAAGTGCCCTTTTCGCACCAGCAGCAACGTGCCCCTTTTTCAACGTGGGGGAAACCCTGACTTCATCCTATACACCTTTAAAACATGTTTCTTCTAAAAATATTTTTATCTACAGCTGATTAAACTTGTTTGGGGGAAATAAGAAATTACTTCACAGCTGCTTAAAGGGTTGATGTCTAATAATTTTAGTTCTACTTGTTGAAAAATTATTATCCCAATTTTGCTATGCACTAATAAAATCGGGAATCTCAATTGAATATTTCCCAAATTTTCTTTAAAAAATAATTCTCCATCATTTTCAAAATGTATTGTATTTTTAAAAATTATTTAAATTATAAGCACACAATTTAAAAAAAAAAATGCATTGCATTTGAAATCAGTGTCTACACATGATGGTGAAAAAGCAATTTTAATAATTTTATTAATAAATGTGCAAATTAATACATTTCCCAGAAGGTTAGCATTTGTATTTTCATTCAAATTTTCCAAAATGATAATTATATATATGTATGTATATTTTTAACAGGAGCTGTATTAAAGAGAGTTCCAGAAACCTCTCAAGTGGATATTGAAAAGAGAATAGGAATCTTCTTGGTCACTGCAGCCAATAGAAAGGGAGGAAGAAAAAGAATAAATTAATTATTGAGATAAAATATTGTCTAAAAATAAAAATATCATTGGAATAAATTGTCAATGAGACTGATAGCTTAAAAATTTTCAACTTTGATTGTACATAACAAAAGTTGAACAATAAATTAAATATGTAAAAAGCTACAATAAAAAGCATTCCTTTTAAAATTTAAAATAAATTCTGTTGAATATCTATATGTTTTAAATAAAATATTCTACTTAAAAATATTTTTAAGTAGCATAATTAGCATTTTAATATATTTTTTCAATAAATATGCTTACTTATGTAATATTTTTTTTTACTATATATAAAGGAAATTTCAATAGGTGCAAAATAAGTTTACACAAATAATTGCCATGGTCAAAACTAGGGGGGGGGGGGATGTGCCCCGTGTGCCAGAACATAAAACAAAGGGCAAGCAAAATGAAGATTTGGTTTGTCATTTCATACAGGGAATTTATGAAATTTGGGTAAAAATATTTTGCAGCTTGAAAATCTAAAAAATAAAAGTGAGCCAAGTACATTAAAATTGACAAATAAAAAGATTGTGGTAACTACCTTGGACACTAAAAACTAAGGAGGGGAAAATATGCAATTTAAAAATATTTTGTTTAATTCAACAATTACTTTTTTTACATCCAGATCCAGGGGGCAAGTTCTGTCAGCTGTCTGGGACACACACTAAGAGGTGGAATACTCACACAATAAAATACATAATAAACTTCAGTTTTTTTTTATCACTATTATAATTTTGAAAATTATAAAGAGGAAATGTTAGGTTCAGGAAAGTATAGTAGGACAATCAGTTTATTAATAGGAAATGTGGTAGAAGTGATAGTTTCATGAAACTTGTTGCATGAGAGATTGGTCCCAAAACCCAAGTATACCTACCGTGAGAAAAAAAAAAGGTAGTTTTGACAATGATAATTGCCACTTTCTAATTGACAGTAACATATTTCTCAATATGTTTACATTGTTTCTCAAACTATTATCTGCACACTTTTTCTTTTTGGGTACAATCAATTTTTCAATAAAAAAACAACCATTGTGTGTCACACACTATAACTGAAAACCTCAGAGTGAAGAATTATGCATGTTCAATCCGTAAGTGGTTCCCACTTAAAAAGATTGAGAAATTCTGGCCTAATGAAGACTTAGCAATTTATAATCTACTTATAATAAAACCCAAGAATTGCAAAGTGTTGGTAACAATTTTGGGCAAAAACACTCCATCTAACCAACATTGTATATTTGTTAAACATAGGACATTAATACATTGTTAGTTAGATGGCTGTGTTTAACTGTGATTAATTCATTTTTGAGATTCATTGATTTAAAAAAATCTTCCATTGTTGAAGAAAAAATGAAACGTATTTAGATACATTTTGCAAGATAAATTTATCCACATTTGCTTCATATTTATTGTGACATTACGAGAACATTATCCAATGGGTTCATATTATCCTTATGCTTATTGATGCTATTTTTTCATTAATATTAGATATAAAATATATTTCTATTTGAATACATGTTGGTTAAGCATCCTCAATTAAGGAAAAGAGACAGCCATCCTGAATATGGAAATAGAAAAAAGAAACCAAACAAAGAAATGATCAGTTCAAAACTTTAAAAATCTGTCTCATCTGTCCCCATTTTTACATAAAATTTGATTTACAAATGTGGTGTTAAAACCGCAGTGGCTCTTGCATTAATCGGGTTTTGAGCTGCAGATCATGACCCGTTTCAGGTCAGTTGAAATATTTGTAACAGTTATTTCAAATTTTAAGTGAAAACCACAATTTCTATATACCGTGCTAGGACGGGCATTTACACTAATTATGTAATAAAAATGAAAATTTATACAATTTAATTACAATCAACTGATTGGTAAATAATTCATACAAGTTGTATTTTCTTCCATCTAAATGAAAATGTCTCCAAGGACTCGAAGTCAGAATCTTTTAGCATCAATTTTCAATGTTCAAATTCAGTTGTTTGGACATCCATACTCCTCCCAGTTACTCCTCCATAGTTCGATAGAGTTCCTGCAATGTTTATATTTTGCCTTTACTTAGATAATATTCCACCAATGTTGGTAGGAGATATTGACCCAATATTGGGGAGTTTACATTCTGCCCTTATTTCGCCAATATTTGTAGACAATATTGCGCCACTGTTGGGAAGAAATATTGCCCCAATATTGGGGTGTTTACATTTTGCCCTTATTTAGCCAATATTGGTAGGAAATATTGCCCCAATATTGGGGTGTTTACATTTTGCCCTTATTTAGCCATTATTTGTTGCCTATATTGTGCCAATGTTGGTAAGAAATATTGCCCCAATATTGGGGTGTTTACATTCTGCCATTATTTAGCCAATATAAGTAAGAAATATTGCGCCAATGTTGGTAAGAAATATTGCCCCAATATAGGGTTGTTTACATTCTGCCCTTATTTAGCCAATATTGCGACAATGTTGGTAAGAAATATTGCCCTAATATTGGGGTGTTTACATTCTGCCATTATTTAATGTTGGTAAGAAATATTGCCCCAATATTGGGGTGTTTGCATTCTGCCCTTATTTAGCCAATATTGCAACAATGTTGGTAAGAAATATTGCCCCAATATTGGGGTGTTTACATTCTGCCCTTATTTAGCCAATATTGCCTCAATGTTGGTAGGAAATATTGCCCCAATATTGGGGTGTTTACATTCTGCCATTATTTAGCCAATATAAGTAAGAAATATTGCGCCAATGTTGGTAAGAAATATTGCCCTAATATTGGGGTATTTACATTCTGCCCTTATTTAGCCAATATTGGGGTGTTTACATTCTGCCCTTATTTAGCCAATATTGCCTCAATGTTGGTAGGAAATATTGCCCCAATATTGGGGTGTTTACATTCTGCCATTATTTAGCCAATATAAGTAAGAAATATTGCGCCAATGTTGGTAAGAAATATTGCCCCAATATTGGGGTGTTTACATTCTGCCCTTATTTAGCCAATATTGCCTCAATGTTGGTAGGAAATATTGCCCCAATATTGGGGTGTTTACATTCTGCCATTATTTAGCCAATATAAGTAAGAAATATTGCGCCAATGTTGGTAAGAAATATTGCCCTAATATTGGGGTATTTACATTCTGCCCTTATTTAGCCAATATTGGGGTGTTTACATTCTGCCCTTATTTAGCCAATATTGGGGTGTTTACATTCTGCCATTATTTAGCCAATATTGCGACAATGTTGGTAAGAAATATTGCCCCAATATTGGGGTGTTTACATTCTGCCATTATTTAGCCAATATAAGTAAGAAATATTGCGCCAATGTTGGTAAGAAATATTGCCCTAATATTGGGGTGTTTACATTCTGCCCTTATTTAGCCAATATTGGGGTGTTTACATTCTGCCCTTATTTAGCCAATATTGCGACAATGTTGGTAATAAATATTGCCCCAATATTGGGGTGTTTACATTCTGCCATTATTTAGCCAATATTGCGACAATGTTGGTAAGAAATATTGCCCCAATATTGGGGTACTTACATTCTGCCCTTATTTAGCCAATATTGGGGTGTTTACATTCTGCCCTCATTTAGCCAATATTGCCTCAATGTTGGTAGGAAATATTGCCCCAATATTGGTGTGTTTACACTCTGCCATTATTTAGCCAATATAAGTAAGAAATAGTGCGTCAATGTTGGTAAGAAATATTGCCCCAATATTGGGGTGTTTACTTTCTGCCATTATTTAGCCAATATAGGTAAGAAATATTGCGACAATGTTGGTAAGAAATATTGTCCCAATATTGGAGTGTTTACATTCTGCCCTTATTTAGGCAATATTGCGACAATGTTGGTAGGAAATATTGCCCCAATATTGGGGTGTTTACATTCTTCCATTATTTTGCCAATATAGGTAAGAAATATTGCGACAATGTTGGTAAGAAATATTGTCCCAATATTGGAGTGTTTACATTCTGCCCTTATTTAGCCAATATTGCCTCAATGTTGGTAGGAAATATTCTGCCATTATTTAGCCAATATAGGTAAGAAATATTGCGACAATGTTGGTAAGAAATATTGTCCCAATATTGGAGTGTTTACATTCTGCCCTTATTTAGCCAATATTGCGCCAGTGTTGGGAAGACATATTGCTCCAATATTGGAGTGTTTACATTCTGCCCTTATTCAGCCAATATTGCACAAATGCTGGTAGGAAATATTGCCCCAATGTTGGTAGAAAATATTGCCCCAATATTGGGGTGTTTACATTCTGCCCTTATTTAGCCAATATTGCACAAATGCTGATAGGAAATATTGCCCCAATATTGGGGTGTTTACATTCTACCCTTATTTAGCCAATATTTGTAGCCAAAATTAGGAAATATTGCCCCAATATTGGGGGGTTTACACTATGCCCTTATTTAGCCAATATTGTACAAATGCTGGTAGGAAATATTGCCCCAATATTGGGGTGTTTACATTTTGCCCTTAATTAGCCAATATTTGTAGCCAATATTGCCGCAATGTTGGTAGGAAATATCGCACCAATATTGGGGTGTTTACATTCTGCCTTTATTTAGCCAATATTGTACACATGCTGGTAGGAAATATTGCCCCAATATTGGGGTGTTTACATTCTACCCTTATTTAGCCAATATTTGTAGCCAAAATTAGGAAATATTGCCCCAATATTGGGGGGTTTACATTATGCCCTTATTTAGCCAATATTGTACAAATGGTGGTAGGAAATATTGCCCCAATATTGGGGTTTTTACATTCTGTCCTTATTTAGCCAATATTACACCAAATTTTGCTATTATTTAGCAAATATTTTTAGCTACTATCGATGTAACGGCAATGTTGGTAGGAAATATTGCCAGAAATGGATTAATACAAAATATGAAGACCACAATATTGGTATATTGGCTATAAATATTCGCTAAATAAGTGCAAAATATAAACATCCCAATTTTGGGACACTCTTTCATGCCAATATTGTACTAATATTTAGCCAATTTATAACCAATATTGGCGGCTACAAATATTGGCTAAATGTTTTCAAAATGTAAACACCCCAATATTGGAGCAATATTTCATGCCAATATTTAACCAATATGCCAATATTGCCCCAAGATATAGCCAATATAGGCCCAATATTGGTTGGCTACTAGGGATGTAATTTCGTAGAATAAAATAGAATTGATTTAGATTTTGTAAATAAATGTAAGTGCTTTATTTATACTTAATGATACTTCATAAACTACATTTACATTGCTCAAACAATCGTTGACATATGACACTGCAGAAAATATTAATTTGAACAAAGCAATATTTTCTATTAGAAAAGAAAAGTTACATGAAATCCAATATTATTCGTTATCCAACTTCCTAAGAGTCGTTACTTTGATTAATAAGATCAAAAACTGAAATACTCTTTCTATCTGATATTTCTGTCAAGTCACATTTTCTATTGAATTTTCAGGTCGTTACTTTGTACCTTTTGTGTCTTTAATACATTGCCGGAAACTTTCCGGTATTTTACATGTCAAATAATAATATTTAAATCAGAAATTATATTTAATAATTGAAAACAAATTGAAATCAAGTGAACTATCACATAGAAAAATTTCTTCGTAATTTTTATATTTTAATGCTTTTTTACCCCTTTTTCTGTTATCTTCTTTTCCTGACAAACTGTCAGCGAAGCCCCGCCTCCTCTACTGTAAGTTAAATTTGAATGGCTGGCTACTCTTTCTTGTCTTTACTTAATGCTAGTTAAATTTGATTGGCTGACTACTTTTAAATTTGATTGGCTGATGTAGTTATCAGTCCAATCCTTTAACCTTCTTTTCCATTGTACTACAAATGTGCTACAGTTATGCATTTTTTTTCATGGTTCCTCTATGGTGTGATATACATTTAGCTCATCTACAGGGAGTGGAGTTGATTTGCAACTGAGAATCCCATTGAAACACTCAACTGTTTAATGTTTACCACATAGAAACAAGACACATTTAATTAAATAAATGCTCTGGTTCAGAGTACGATTATTTAAATTTAAACAAAAAGAAAGTGGGGAGGTATGTTCATAATCTAGTACCTTTTAGAATAATACGAAACATTATTCCTTAATTTAATCATTTCAAGAGAATGATGATGTATTACAATACTAGAATCACAATTGCAATTGTCTAGGATAAGTGGCTCACGAAAAGTGATTACTAAGATTTTTAATTTAGAGGTATGTATATTTTCCTCGAAATATTCCAATTGGTACACTCAAAAAATTTTCGTCAAAAAATGTAAAAAGTACCGACAACTACCGGAACACCCTTGTTTTTATAAGAGATTTCTCTGTTATTTCAGGAAATTTCATTCTTTTGATTGGAGAATTTAAGGAAATTTTGAGCGATTTTTTCCTGTTTAGAGAAAAAAAAGGACTTAAAAATTATGTTTCTAATATGAAAAAGTAACACCCTTGTGATTTCTAAAAAATGCAGTCGTAGATTGAAGGATTTAGGGTCGTGTTTTTACGTTAGATTGGTGAATATTATGTATTTTTGTAGATAATTGGCATGTCAAGGGGAAAATCTTATGTTTTAGCGAGAAAAAAAAATATATATCCGATTTACAAATCTTTTTGAGAGTGTAGATATAGCCTGTTTTTACTTTTCTTTTATGCATATCAGAATAGAATGGTGTAATCCACATTTTTTTTCGATTTTCGGTTTTTGACTGTTTTACACATTTTAGGTGTCAAAGATCCCGAAAAACACGTTTACAAAATGTCTGTCTGTCCGTGTGTCTTTTTTGTATCATTAAAAATTGTATAACGTTATACATTGAATTGAACCAAACTTTATATATTTGTTTTTGGCTACAGCCAGAAGATCCCAGTTGATATTGGGAATATTCCGCCAAAGGGGTTGCTATGATTGTGATATATGTTCCATTTTCATTATTGTAACATCGGAAAGTGTACAAAGTTATGCATATAATTGAACCAAACATCATATGCATGTTTTTTACTATGGACATCAGGTCCAAGTTGGAAATGGGAATATTCTTTCTAGAGGAAGGAGCTGTGGTAGCGATTTTTGTTCGATTCTCGCGACTTTTGGCAGCATAAATTAAGAAGTTATGAATATTTTTCGACGCCTTTTTATATTTAGATGCAATATAAGAGGATAAAATTTGGATAAAATTTTGGGGAAATTCAGCCTAAAGGTGGCTCTGTGATAGCGAATTTTGTTAGATTTTCAGGATGGGCACGGTAGCTGTTGAAAAAATCGTATTAATTCACCCAATTGTCCTATCTAGGTTTAATTTGCATATTTGTAATAAGCAGAAAGTTTCACTATATTATCCATTGATTAGACTTCATTACAAAATGTTTTTTCCTCCCCCTATGGTTAAAAAAATTTCTCAAAAAACTTAAATCACAAATGTAATCACAAAATAAATAACAGATATTTTATCTATTCATTTTTTGTTTCTGGAATGTATAATTAAAATAATATATGCTTTTGAAGTTCTAACATGCATGAGATAGAAGAAAGTTTTGGAAATGGCACAACCGATTAGTTTATTATGTATCAATGAAACACACTGCATGTTGTTTCCGCTAATATTTAACAATGGATATGAAATTGAAAATCCTTCTTCAGTATATTCCATCTATATCCACATTTCATACTTTCAAGATATTTTATGTATACGGAGCAGATAGTTATTTCGAGACTCAACAGATTAAATTCTAAATTAATTTCCTTTTTTACTACACACTTTTACTACAAAATTTTAATAGAATATTTTGCCTTGTTTAATCACAGAAAAGTATTACAAAATTTGCAATGAAAGAAGGAGAAAAAAGTCTGACATTTATATATTAAACGGGAATTTTCTATTCAGAAATAGTGGTTTCAGATTCCTTGGAAATTCCAAGTAGTTTACGCATCTTGAAAAATGCATCGAAATTAATAATGCATTTCGACTTAACTACACTGTTAAAAATTTGCATCAAACTGTCCGGTCATTTGACCTTTTTTGTAAAATACGGTTATATAACCGTAATTTAACTCTATTTGTGACCATATTATAGGGGAAATATGGTCAGAATAGCGCCAAGTTACGGTTATGTAACCGTTTTCTATAAAAATGGTCAATAGACTGGATAGCTTGCTGCAAATTTTTAACAGTGTAGATAAACTCATAAACTAGATAGTGATCGATGACCAGTATTGCAAATTTAGCAAACTTTTCTGAAACGAATGTCGCAGACGCTCCGGGGTTGGCGTGATTTTTGTTTTGGGGCCATTTTGGCAAGTAAACTTCGTTTTCGAATACATGCTACACCTAGCCTGTGTTTATTTTGTTATGAAACAATTTATTTTATTATGAAACACGCACATTTAATTTATTATAAAGCATACGCATTTTTTTTATAAAACACACAATTTATTATAAAACACACAGAATTTTTTTAAACACACGTACAATTTTATTATAAAACATACACATTAGTTTTATTATAAAACAAACACATTTTTTATTATGGACACTGTCGGATTCCACTTCTCCGTCCACACGACTTCGAAATATAATCCGGTCTTTTAATATGCTGCCACTACCGATATGAATACATGATACCGGACACGTTACGTGATGTATATTCAAGAAAAACCTAACTCTTTCAATTAAACTTAAACTAACACTTTATTAACAATATTTACACTTAAACTCGGATGTAAATTATCCGGTTTAATATTAAACCAAAATAATTACAGAAAACGCTTTACGTGTACCGTTAGGCTACGTTAATTCACTCAGAACCGAGATTCTATTAATCTCACATCCGCTATATCTCTTCCTTTAGAGAGATACTCCTACATACACGTGTCTCAGAGTGCCAACTCTGAACGACCTTCTACCGTCGCACATCCGTTAGAACTAAGTTCACTCTCTTGTCATCCACCCGAGAACCTTTCTGTCTACGGGGCTCCTCGTCTGTTTCCAAGGGTCTGTCTTCCTAAATAATGGGTGCAATATCTTTCTTATCTATGAAAGACCACATTGCAAAGGAAATACTTCTTTCATTATATCCAACTCGCTCCCCTCCGGATTAAGATTTTTCTTAAGCAAGCCTCTAACGGTACACAATAGATACATATACAATAAGGTAATCCCTTAAGAATAACTTTTAACTCTTGCAGCTACCAGAGAAACCTGACAGACACATAACCAATTTTTTTTACCCACACAATGTTTAATTTATTATATATAATTAAAAAATATACTGTAAAGAATACAACTCACTGAGCTTTTAATACCAGAGGGTTTAGACTGATACGCACTATCTGACCTACTGACAGAAATTGCCAGGTTACCCTGCCATGCAAAAAATCGCTATTTGTGCCCCAAAAAGAAACCGGTGTTTCTGCGACATATGTCCCTCTTTTTATTAAAAGTTTACCATTAGTTTTCTATAATAATTTTCGCCTTATTTAACATGTCATTAAAAAAGCCAAATATTACTATTTAAAATTAGTTTTCGATATTTAAAAAAAAATCCGTAAATTGCCAACACTGTGAATGCCATGTGACACTTCAGAAAATACATGAATTCGGACAAGGCAACATTTTCTATTTTATATAGCTCCTAATATAAATTTCAGCTGTATCCATTATGTTATTTTCTACAGCTCTTGTTTGAGTTAATAAGATCCAGATCTGAAATAGTATTTTAGTATCATATTTTTTAAAAAAAGATACATAATCAGCAAACATAAACAGCGATTGAAGTTTTATCTATGTAAATTTGGAAAATTAAGCTTATTTTTTAAAATGTTTAAATTACACACCTTGGCATGCCGAGAGATTTAGAAGATAATTTTCCGAGGTGCCTGTGTCCAACTGCCGCACATTCCCGGAACATAGGTAATAAACCGAAATAGCAAGTCCGTCAGTTATTATCAAATTGAGAAGAAATTAAGTAGTAGAGTGAAATAACAAAGAAACATCCTGGAAAAATGAGATCATAGATCATAAAAAGGATCAGGGTCGTAAGCCGTGTTTTTGGCCCATGAAATAGACTAAAACTCGATTTTGTTATACTGACTTAATTATTTCACTTTTTAATAGTAGAAGGTTTATCCTGTACGATTTCAACAATAGCTTTTGCATTTCGTTTGGATTTATATGACTTACACAAGCTCAAAGTTCGTATTATTCGAAGTTTTTGATGAAAATACGCAATTTCTCTTAATTTAACCTCAATTATTTATATGAGCGCAATCTTGCAACACTTTGTTCTTTACATATATTATAAAATACATCAAAATGTACAATATATGTAAAAATAAAAGTGTTGCAAAGCTGCGCTCATATTAAAATATTTAACAATATATCAAAAATTGAGGTAAAATTAGGAGAAATTGCGTATTTTTCATCAAAAACTACCAATAATACGAACTTTGAGCTTGTGTAACTTATATAAAAACGAACAAAATGCAAAAAATATTGTTGAAATCGTACAGGATAAAGCTTCTAATATTAAAAAGTAAAATAATTAAGTCAGTATAACAAAATCGAATTTTAGTCTTATTTCATGGGCCAAAAACACGGTTTATGAACCTTGATCCTTTCTGAGGAATGTTAGGGGTAGGAAATATATTTTTTAAGAATTTTAGTAAAATTATATATATTTTTTGTAATAATTTTTTTATTCGTATATTTTATTTGTAATAATTTTTCATCTTTTTTAATAAATTAAAAATATAAGAATATCTAATAGATAGATTAGAAAAGAGGTGAAGGGAAGGAAATATATAATGGCTGCTTGGTGCTGTGAATTCTGTGCTAACAATTTTATGATGCTTGAATTATTAAAGAGACCAGGCTGGAGCTTAATCTGAATTAAACTGGTCTTGTAAAAGGACCATCACAGAGTCTTAAGCTCTCGCCACAAAGATGTCTGGAATCACTCTGTACTGGTTTGAAAATCGCCTTTTATATAGGCTATAGTCAAACTAAACGAAGTGTACAGCTGGCGTCACTTCAACCATCAGGACAGTAAGGAGAGAGAGGATTCCACTGCAAATTTCAGCAGCGAGATGGGAGAACCAATGAAATTGCGAGTTGCAGCAAGAAGGTGGTGTGAATGAGACTGTTGCTTTTGGACAAAATTATAGCATAAGATAGAAAACATAGGATTAAAAATAAGCAGTAAACAAAAGTTAACAATTCAAAAAGGGAATCTAAAATAATACCCATTCTGAGTGTCTTACGATTACAGCTGTCAAGAATGTCGTTAGTCGGAAGAGTATTGAAAGCACACTGTTTTCAGACTTTGACAGAGAGAGATAAAAGTTAATATTAACGGGTCAACACGCTCAGCTTCTTTATTTGAGGACAGACATAAAATCCTATTCCTATCAAAGTGTTTTCTTTTAGAATCAACTAATTCTGACTGGACTGCAATTTTAAAACTAAAGGGTGGATTTCTTAAATTGTTTGCTTAACTTATTAAGGTGGTGATAGCATGCCTAACAGTTGATGTGGGCTACGAGGCTTCCGAGTTGCAGACAACTTTACGCCCAGTCTATTTGTGAGTAGAGTGTCTTGTATTAAATTGAGCCGTTGGGAGAAGTTAAGATGTAGTATGAACAACAAGATAAAAGAACAATTACAATGAAAAGTATAGATGTAAAGTTAAGAAAATAAATGATAACAAATTTGGAATAAAAAAGTAAAGCGAAGGAGATTAAGGATAGATTCTAAATAATTGGAAGAAAGTGAAATGGTATAGCTGTAGTTATAGCTAACTACCAGTAAAGAAGTTGGAAAAGTAAAAAATAGGGTTCGGAACATGTTCGTGAAACAGTACATAAATGCTAGGTGGTAAAAAGGCGGACAAAGCATAAATTAGCATGCCGAGAGTGTAGAGTCAAATAAAATATAATTTATTTCTTAAAATTATTGGTATAAATATTACAAATTTATTAAACGATACATTATAGAACTTTGTACTATAGAAATAATCATTGACATTTGACACTGCAGAAAACACTCGCAATCACAAAATAATGCTCTTTATGTGCTAACTCTCGCAAAAACATTAGCTTTATTCATTATATTTTTCCTAAATCTGTTATTTTCTATATATGATTCAGATCTGAAACGATGTTTCTGGTTTATATTTCAAACAAGCTGTATCTGTTATTGAATTTGCCGGACGATATAACCTTTGTACCTTTCAAACAATGCAATGCGTTATGTTAAATTAATAACACCAGGAGAATGTATTCAACATTAGAATCACATCTGTAATCTCCGAAAGATGTTGCTCGGAAAAGGTAATTACAAAGATTTTGAATTAAAGGTATACCGGTTCCCTTGAGATAATCCGATAGCTGCTTGTTTATTATGAATCATTGAAACACCAAATCTTGTTTTCTCTAAGATTTAACAATGGAATGTAAAATCGAAACGAAAATCCGTATTCAACATATTTCATCTAAATAAAGCAACGTTTCATGAATTCAATGTATTTGGTGTATACTAATTGAACAATATTTATTTTTGAAATATGCATGAATATCTATTACATGTAGTTTCGTATCTCGTTATCATAGATTAAAATAGTATTTAAATTGATTTTAAACAGGAATGCAATGATATCAGCGCTTTACTTACAACTTATGATACTCATAAACTAGATTTATGTTATTCAAGTAATCATTGGCATACAACAACGCAGAAAGTATTAATCTGAACAAAAAAAAAAAAAACATTTGTACCTGAAAAAGCCTAATATATGAAATACTAAAGTTTTAATCGTTATCTTACTTCCTACACTTGTTATTTTGACTAATAAAATCCAGATTTGAAATACAGTTTTTCCTTTATATCTCAAAGAAGATATAAATTCGTTAGAAATTTTAAGGCGATATATTTTTTTATATCTATAGAACAAATCAAAGTGTTATTTTTGTATTAATTATTCCAGGAGAATGATGATCTATTACTTCACTAGAAACGCAACTGTAATTATCGAGATGATCATGTTCAGCAAAGGTAATTATGAAGATTTTTAATTAAAAATAGGCATATTCCCGTGAGATAGCTTTCTGTAGTCTAATGGATAGATATAATATGTTTGTTAATACAACTCAATGATAAACCGGATGTTGTTTTCAGTAGGATGTCGTAGAGTTTGTTATATTTACGTTGATATATAACAAGGAAATATGAAATGAAAAAAGAATTATCTTCTCCGATATATTTCACGTAAATAAGCCAACATTTCACGCATTCAATATATTTGCTAATTACATAGTATTTATTTTTTAAATAAATGATTGGTTAAATACAAATTCGTAGTTCGTGTTCGTAAAGTAAAACATAATTTAATCTACTTTTTAAAATATATTAATAGTAGCTGACCCCCGCCCGGCGTTGTCCGGGCCCGTGATAATAAATTTAAAAAGAAGCATCAAGTTTTTATTATTTTATATCTTTAACCCGATTTTGTATGAAATTATATTTTAAAATGAGTAATTCGCGAAAAATTATTGATATTTAGTCATAAAAGCGCTCATTTTCTTGTTTTTTCCCGTAGGGTCGTTTCAATGTTTTAAAATAAAAAAGTTATTTTTGTCCGAACTCTTTGAAATCTTTATTGGTGATAAATAAAACGGTTTTACAGCCCGTAAAAAATTTCGTGAAAAAATATTATTATCTAGTTGTAAAAGAAATGTTTTCTTCTCGCTTTTTCGTTTGTTTGTTTGTTTTCGCTTCGGCTCCTTTAACATAGCAATACAAAAATAGTTCTCATCTTCCGAACTCTCTGACATTTCAATCCGTTATAAATATAACTGTATCTAAACTCTCTTTAAAATTTTGTATGATATTGTATTTTAAAATGAAAAATTCTCGAAAAAATATTATATTTAGTGCTAAAGGCACTCATTTTCTTGATTACGTAGGGTCGTTTCATATTTTTAAGATAAAAAGTTATTTTTGTCCGAACTCTTTGAAATCTTTATTGGTGGTAAATAAAACGGTTTTACAGCCTGTGTAAAAATTTCATGAAAAAAATATTGTTATCTAGTTGTAAAAGAAATATTTTCTTCTTGCTTTTTCTTTGTTTCGTTCGCTTTTTTGCTTGTAGCTTTCAATCTCAGAGCAAAAATATATTAGAAGGTCTATGCTTTCAATGCAATGGTGACTGGATGACTCCATCCGTTTTCAATCAACCCTTTTCAATCCCCCTAGGCTAAACAGGTGAGGGCTAATCCATCACCTTCCCCCTTTCTATAGGCAGAAACCTTCAAAAACGTTTGCGCCTGCGCTAAGAGAGGATATTCGTTTGGAAATTTGACAGAATGCGCTTTTCGTTTTAAATATATAGATTATGTGAAAGCCTTCCAGAAAACCTCCGCCTCTCAAAAACAGATGGCACCACTGCGAATTTCTATGCTGCAAAAAAAGCAAATGTTTCTTAACCTTTTATATCCTTAATTAATTTTCCAGCTACTTTTTAATTGTATTTTTACATCATTGGATAAGTTTTGGTGCAGAATAAACATAAGAAAGAGGAAAATAATTTTTATAGTGTTTTAGTGGTTAATTATGCAACTGTAACCACCATAAATTTTTTACCCTATGATATAAAATAAAATAGTAAATTTCAAATAGTAAACTTCAAATAAAATATAGGAAATGTTCACCTGTAGAGGATAGAAGACAATAGAAAATAATAGTACTAAATAACCGGTAATAAACCACTAAAATTACTCAAATGAAGAACAACATGCATGTCAATTCCATTGCAAAATGGATTTGGAATGTAGCGTGGCAAATGTAAAATCCCTACAATTCAAAGAAAGAGGATACGTGCTTGAATTTGCCATCTCCTGCCTGCTGTCAGAAATACACTCTTTGTGCCATTGAGAATACCGTTAGGAAAAACGGTCATATTACGAATATATAGGTGTTTTGTTAAAGTGGTACTTATAAGTACCGTCAGGATAAAAAGGGTTAATCTACAAAAATATAATATAACCACGAACGAAAATATACAATAACCCTTTACGAGTGACCCGCGATTCCGAAAAGCGTTCTTTATCTTTTGAAACCACAAAAAACAATGTATTATCTATATTTAAAGAATCATTTACAATAACAAAAGTTCTTTTGCTGCTACTCATTTTTGGAGACGTTACCGAGTAGTTTTTTTAGAGCATTAATAAAGTTTTCTTAAACCGGAATAACGGTTTTCAGGATGCTATTCATTCTCAATTAAACATTTTCCGCTGCGTAATTCGGAAACGTTTCCAAAAATCACAAGCAGCAAAAGAAACTTTTTTTAGGGATTCGTTCATATCACAAAAACCTATTACTCCCGCTCCGTTGTTTGTCCGTCACAGAGCCGGTTCTCAGAAACTATGTAACTTATAATCATGAAATTTTGTGTACTGATAGCTAAATACCTATTATGGAGCTCAAAATCCTAAAATTTGAAAAAATCGTATTATTTACTATATAGAGAAAAAAAACAAAAATCTAACAGCCTTCTCCTATTAAATTTAAACATTTTTCGTTATAGCAGTTGCCAACAATTAAAAATCCACAATAAAAATTTTTCTGCAATAATTAATTTTCTATTGAAAGATTTCCACGTGAAAAATGAAAATGAAATAAAAAGTTTCACCAATTGAAAAAATATTAATATGACGTCATATTGGTAATAAAAAGGAACTTTTAAACATTTCTCAATAATACAAGGAGTATGAGTATGTGTAAATACAGAAAGCAGCTTAATAAGACGTCATTAGAGAAATAAAAAGAAAATTAATGTGACGTCTAACATTTGGAAGTCTCTATACAACATGTTTAATTTTGAAATTGATTTTTCTTTAATATCGCATTTAGTCCACATAACAGATTTTATTATGACAAAGTATAATAGCGGGCTTCGCCCGCTATCGCACCGGTTCAGATTTTCGAAAAAACGAGAAAAATAGACCGGTAAATTTTTACTTTATAAAAAACATGACATTTTTTTTTGGATTTATTAAAGGAAAGATAAAGTGTTTTGAAAGGAATATTAAACGAAACTCTTTGTGCGATCTTCGATCACACTTACCCACTTGTTTTTAAATGCCTGTTTAAATGTCGAAAATATATTGGTTTCTGAGGTTTATAGAGATAAAGTATGCTTTTAGGAATCGTTACAAATTCGGAAAATTTTATTGTATAATTTCGTTTATGCTTAAGTTATATTTTCCTAGATTAAGGAACATCTGCACCACTTCCAACCTAGTTGAAAAGTGTTTATGACTTCGCTTTGTCTAGCCGTCTATTGTCAGTCCGTGCTCTAACTCTCATAAATATACTCGGATTATCCTGAATTTTTTGTATGTTATTGACGTCTACTATAGCATGATCACTATTGAAAATGAAGTGCGGCGCATTTATCGTTTATTGACAGGGACAGTCAAACGTATTCCGTTACATTACAGTCTATGGGGATAAATCGTTTCAAGTACGTTTTAATGACGTTACGCCATGTGAAACATGATACAAATTATATAAAATTAGGAAGCGCACTAAAACATGCTTTTTATAAAATATGGTGTGCAAAGCATTTATTATTCATGTACAAGACACACAAAAATTCTGCGACACAATGTTATACGGTGAAAAATCGTTTGCAGTGTAATTTACACGATGTTTCGCTATTTCAAACATAATTAAATATATATGTATTACTGAGGTGCACTATAAATTGGTCTCCGAAAAGTATGTGCACTATAAATTGGTCTCCGAAAAGTATGTGCACTATAAATTGGTCTCCGAAAAGTATGGTGTGCATTGAGTTTCTCGTTCATTTACAGGGGGACACAAAATAATTCGGTTACTTTTTTAGTGCGATAATTACAGTGCATGTGTGATAAGTGCGTTTACAACTTTAGTTTGGGTTTTTAACTTTAATTAAATTTTTGTAAAGTATATGTGGTTATAAATTATATTTATCATATACTAAGTACGTAAGTATACGTAAAGCTACGTAAGTATTACTGACTATGGGAGTGAATTGCTTAATGGTATTTTTAATTGTGTTACGCATTTTCCTGCTGAACTATAATTAGTCGACTAATATAAGTATGTGGAATATTAAAAAAATTCAAATACAGAGCTACGCAAAGAACAAGTTACATTGTCGTTTATGGTTGGTAATTGCTGGAAGTGAGTTTTAAGTTGCCTTATGTGTTTTTTACATGAATTAAGTTTTAGCTTAATATGTCGTGTGTACAAATGTCTTTATATAATATACAAAGAGCTGTACAAATATTTCGCTTTCATTTCCATCGATTGGCGAAAATTGCTATGTGAATTTTCTAACTAAACTAAATTTATCATGCTATGTAGTGTATACTCAAATCTATAAATCATATACAGGGCTGCACAAAATAATTTGACTACTTTTTGATTATGGAAAGTAAATGGTAAAACTGGATTTTTAAATGTGTTATATGTTTCTTAAACTGTTTATTACATATCTTTTGATCATATAGATCATCATTTGATCTGGAATGTTTCTTGAATGTTTCCTAAACTGTTTATTACATATCTTTTGATCATATAGATCAACATTTGATCTGGAATCTATAGATTATATACAGGGCTGCACAAAATAATTTGACTCCTTTTTTGACTATGGAAAGTAAATGGTAAAACTGGATTTTTAAATGTGTTATATGTTTCTTAAACTGTTTACTACATATCTTCTTTCACCTTATTTGACGGCGAAGTTTTATTACAGTTTTCTGGAAGTGTTGGAAAGTGTTTCATAATCTATGCTTGACGCATTATTTTCCGTTCTTACTTTATAGTGTACTGGTAAGGTGTCGGCATCATTACATATCAACGAACATAACGTAAGATCGTCTTAGAAGCAATGATGCAGTATGACTGATGGGACGATATTTTTCAACGGGTTTATTTGCAATGGAGGATAATATCAATGTTTCCTATTAATAGGTTAATCAAAAAGTTTTAATTCAATTGTAAATTTCGTAAATATGTATTTAAATATAGTTACATTTTTAAAGTAAAGTGTGTCGTATTTCACTTCCTTTAATATCAGTGCTTATTTCTATTTAATCTTTTATAAACTAGACTCCTGTCGCTGAAACAGTCGTTGACACATGACACTTCAGAACATATGAACAAAGCAACATTCTGTATTTGACAAAGCAAATTATGACAACTACCACTTTTATCGTTATCCTGTTTCCCGAAGCTGTTATTTTGATTAATAAGACACAGGAAATACGACTTCTATTTCTTATTTCAAGCAAGTTGTAACTGCTTTAAAATTTTCATGGCGATATATCTCCCGTACATTTCGAACAATACAAATCGCTAGTTTTTAAGTTATTATTTCAAGAAAGTGATGACATAGTACTACATAAGAGTTATAACTTTAATCTTCGTGAAAATATTGCTCAGCGGATGTAATTACGAAAATTTTGATTTAAAGTCAGGCTTATTCCATTGAAATAGTCTGATAACTAAATATAACATGTATGTAAATGTGAAGCAATGAAACACCGCATCTTGTTTGCGATAAGACGTAACAATGAGATATAAAATAAAAATGAAAATCCTCCTTCAATAAATTTTATCTAAATAAATCCACTTATTAATCTTAAACTAAGGAAGTAGTATTTATTTTTGGATTAAAGTATGTATTATATGTAACTTCGTAACTTAATTTCGTAGAGTGGAATAGTATTTAATTTAGTTTTTAAAAGGAGTGTATTGAGATTAGTGCTTTATTTCCACTTAATGATACTTCATAAACTAGATTTATAATTCCAAAATAATCGAAGATATATGACATTTGCAGAAAATATTAATCCGAACATAACAACATTCTCAATTTGACAAGGCCCATAATATGAAGTGTAACTTTGTTCGTTATCTTATTTCCCAGAACTGTTATTTTGATTAATAAGTGCGATTTGAAATAAACTTTCTGCTTTATATTTCAAACAAGCAATAACTACTCAAGGATTTTCAAGGCGATTTTTCCTTTATAACTTTCGAACAATGCAACGTGTTATTTTTTGATTAATTACTCCAGGAGAATGATGATGTATTACTACACTAGAATCATAACTGTCTTTGATGAGATGTTGCTCAGCAAAAGTAATTACAAAGATTTCGATTAAAAGCAGGTCTATTTCTAATGCGATAATCCAATAGCTAGATATAACCTGTTTGATTATTATGAATCAACGAAAGATAGCATCTTAGATTTAACGGCGGAAAATTAAATGAAAATGAAAATCCTTATTGATTATATTTCTGCTAATAAATTTATTTATGAGTACCCAATGTTTTCTGCATACTAATTTAATATCATATATTGTCAGAATAAAATATGCATTAAAAGTACTTTTATAACTCACAAATAGGGAATAAAAATATTTGAAATTAAAATTAAAATTTTGTGCAAAGGTCGTCTTTAATACGTACAAATATGCATAAATGTTGCATAGAACAACATTTAAAATGTTAATTCTGACATAACACACTTTATTGTGATCTAAAACCTAACGTGGCTTTATTTGGTACTAATACCTTATAAGAACAATTGTATTCGCGTTTATATTGATCGAATTCATTATTAAAAAAAATGTACTGTCATTTGGTGCATTTTGTCACTGGAATATAATACTGAAATAGCCTACACGAAGTTTATGAATACATTTATGCAATATATATATATATAATAAAAAGGCTCTTAGTTTCAGAGAAGCGCATTTCAACATATAATTGACGAATTTAAATAAATTAACATATATTTGCATATTTTTTAACGCTAAAAATCTCCCAAATATATTTGTTCCTTTACAGTTTTATCACTAAACTGTGAATCGATGCTAATTATGGTAAAATGACTCTCGGTGCAATTAACTGTTTCGTGCTAGCATCACTTAAGCTGATAATAGTCGATGTAAAATATTCTGAAGCTATAAACTCTTAATTATTTTTTTCCAACTCACCTGTTAAGATATTTTACAAGGAAAATTGTAATATAAATTGGTAATAACTTTTTTCCATTATCATAGAGTAATTTGAAGAAAAAAATAATAAAAATTGAAATTAAAGCGTGCACTAACTAGAAATAAAGTGGTTTATGTTTTGAAGTATTTTTTTATGAAATTTAATAGCTTCATATAATTAACATGAATTATTTTGTAATTCTCATTAAAGAAACATAAAAAAATTCTTGCATTTAGTTCTTTGGGAATTTTACTAATAATAAAATAACCAAAGCATTGTATATAGAGAATGAGGTGATCAAAAAGAGCAAATGAGGAAAAATGATAAATTGAGTCGCGAATTTTGAAAGTGGTGCAAGTACATTTTATGATAAGGTAAAGCTAGGAGAGTCTGCGCCCAATTCAATATAATACTAATAAAAAAGCTAAATATTAATTTTTTGCTAAACTATGCTTGAATAATTTTGACTTAATTTGTTTTTTATGCATTTCCAATGCTATTTTGTTGTTAGGCTGTAATTTAACAGAACAGTTGTAATAAAACCAAAAAGCTATTTTGCACAATCTGTCTAGGTAAGTAACTTATGAAAAATCGTTTAAAAATAAAATATTTTGTACTACTAACATTCTATAGAAATTCTGACAAATAGTTATGAAAATTCAAACACTTACATTGGGAAAATAAAACAAATAGCAGGGATTTATCCTAGACGCTTGAAACATTCAACGTGCACATTCAAGTAGACACTCCAGTACTGCTGTTGTACAACTACATTGAGTCGCTGCGCGCGTACTCTTCAACTTCCTCCTTAACCAATTTGTGCGTAATCTCTCCGACCGCGCCATCTCTCCTGGCTTTACCTTATTACTAAATATTAAGATTTAGATGTTTGAATTTGAATGGGTTTTAAAATATTCGTAAGCAGTAGTAGTCTTATTTTATATTTTTGTGGTCGTTTTCATGTATATTTAACATGCAATAATTTTTATCCGTGTTAGCTGAAAAAATATCATGGTTCTGATAGGTGTCAATGGACTTGTCTCAGTTTCAAAAGCAACATTTTGTTGAAAACTTTGAATTTCATTGAATGGAATATCATTATAATAACTAAAAAATGAATATTTTGTTTTATTTGCTCATTTATTTTATTTCAATTGTTAATTCGTCTTTAGAAAAGTTACAATAAAACAAAAAATAAATTTTATTTTACAGGAAAAAGTGGAAAAATATCAGAAAAAGTCTTCAGTAATAAGTTGCATGCATATCATTATATTTCTTAACTCAGATAGTGAAGAATTTTTAAGTATTCATGATGAAATTCTGATTGTGGATGTTAAAATTATGCAACATAAAAAATTATTCTGGTCAAAGGGGACTTGCGACCCTTTCAAAAACATTTGAAATATCGTTAACTAAATAATTTGGTAGTAATAAGTTTATACTGATATTAAAAGATAATATTTATTATAAACTTATATTAAATACTTATTATTATAAACTTATATTAAAAACTTATTATTATAAACTTATATTAAAAACTTATTATTATAAACTTATATTAAAAACTAAAATTTTATGTTAATTTGTATTAAGATGTAGGTTTAACTATTTTTTTTCACACAATAAACAATATACATTCTTACTCACTTTTAAAATCGACGGATCATTTAATTAACGTATACAAATTTTTACCCTGAAAATTTAAAAATTTGGATTGACCGTTTTAATTAAATTTACCACTGTAGTCTTTTATATAATTAGGAAGACTAATGGACATTGACTGCGTAGGTTAATGTCAAACTTGCATATTGTTATTATTTTCTGAACACAAAGCGTAAAAGAAATAATCATTATAAACGCGATAAAGAACACTAATTAATTTCAGTATATTTCAGTATATTTGGTATCTCCTGAATCTACTTTTGCTATTTTAACAGCTATGCATGTATGTGCGTTTGTATGTACGTATGTTTATGTTTACTTACACCAACGTAAATCAGGTACTCCGCATATTCCGTGTTTTTTTTTTTTTTTTTTTTTTTTTTTTTTTTTTTTTTTTTATTAATTTTATTTTCTGACGATATATGTGAGTGAACACGATACACTGTGAAAATAAAGAAGCCTTAATCTAGCTAAATATAATATAACTATGAACAAAAATCTGCAATAACCTCTTCTGAATTCTCATTAAATTTTATTATTAAATTTTATGTTATGCGCTATGTTTTCTGATTCTTATTAAATAAATCTAATTCAAAAGCTTTTTCTATCGTAATGTTCCCAATCCTTCGTCATCACGTGTAATGTAATAAACTACATATTTATCAAAAAATAATAAAATAAATATTTCGGCTACTGATACATCCGCGCCTCTTTAAGAGTTCGTTAAAACTTGTATGCCATGCATTTTTCTGTCTTTATCATATTTACTACTGGTAGCCGCTCTTCCGTTATTTAAACTATCTGTGCGCTTCCCACAGGGTTCATAAAAATGCTTAGCAACATACTGTTGGCCCCATTTCCACCTAGTAGTGACTTTGGAGCTATTTTGTCACGGAATTCTTTGTCTCCCGTCCTCTTAAATCATAATACTAAATTTCGCTCCATTCTCGCAATTAGATCGCGCTATAGAGCACGCTGAATACTGTCACTTTAATAAAGGCTACCCTGCACATCCTCGATTTCATCAATGTTCATTTTGTATAAATCACTTTCATTGTCATCTAAAAGTAACGCATCATCGTCTATGCCAGCGGTTCTCAACCTGGATTACGCGTATTCCTGGGGGTACGTGTAAATTATGTTGGTAATGGCGGATAACGTAAAAAATAAAACTTAAAATGAAAACAGAAAATAATTTCGTTTACAAAGAGAGACTTTTGTAAAATTAAAATAGGCTATTCGCATAAAATAAGGAAAAATGCCTAAACTTAGTAATTGGGTGATCATATGTCGCCATTATCTCTGCCCGCCCCTAATAATATTCTGCGATTTCGCGCGTGTCCATCCTTTTTTTTTTTTTTTTTTTTTTTTTTTTTTTCTAGTAATTCTAGAAATACCTAGAAAAAACATGAGTCCTATCGAGGCTTCTGGTTTCTACGATGTCATTTCAAAGCCATCTGAAGGCAGGCTATCATTTTAGTGTACGACTGGTCAGCATTTGCCTAAACTCATTAACTTGCATTAGGTATAGAAATTTTTCCTTTCTTTTTGAGTGCTTACTTTTTTAATCTTTAGCTAATATTTAGTGTTTTGAGTGACTTTATGTTGATATTATGATGTTTTTCAAAATGGATAAGTTGTTGAAAATAGGAATTCTGAAAGAGAACTGCATCTAACATTAGTAAGTAGCATAAGAATATTACTAAAGAACGAAAGCAAAAATATTTGGAATGGGTTTATGTGGGAAGGGGTACGCGTAAGTTAAAAGTCTAAGCAGGGGGTACGTGAGAGAAAAAAGTTTGGGAACCTCTTGTCTATGCCATCCCGATCGATGTTGATGCAACCTTTTTACAAAGGTCTGATGGTGTTTTCTGTTGGTATAGCGTCCCGTATATTATTCATCCATCACGTGCATTTTATCATCCAACCACAGCAATATCTGTCAATTTCATATTTCTATCTTTCGTTTCCAATTGCAAGCTTGATCTGATCCAGTTGGCTCACTAGTTTCAGACACTGTATTTTAGAAGTTTTTAGAGGCAGACATCTAAAATCGGAAGCAATAATGTCAAATCCCCGCTCATGACAGCAAGGTATTATTTAAATATTTTAGCTTGCTTTTAAACTGCAGCAATGTGGTGAGAAGAAAATGCAACCCACAAACAAATGCTAAGGTTTTTAAACTACAGCCGACGTTTTTTTTTTCAGATATTTTTTAACCAATCTTTAGCAAAAGCCGCTTTTATCCAAAGTTTTTGTGGTCACGAACGGTACCATAGTAATAAAATTCCGTACTTTTTGAAGAATGTTTTGCCAAAAAATTGTTACTGAAAACTATGATTATTTTTGGCGGAGGCGAAAGTTGAAACACTTAGATACCGATTTGGAAATACATACGATTATGTTTTACATCAGTAAGTTTTCAATATTGTACGCAATAGTTTAACATTACGTTCGTATACATTTTTTATAACTAGTTGCGTTGAGAAACCTTCAGTTTGTACTTTTTTTTTGTTTTTTAATTTCATGACTTATACACCCTAAAAATAAAATAACTGAAGACTATAAAGTCGTAATTAACAACTCATCAATCGCTTGTTTTTAAAATTCAGGATGAACGACTAATTAAAAGTTAGTCGTAAAACTGACTATTAACGAGTAATCATTGATCGTTAAATTCACACTTAATGATTAATTTATTGTTCGTTGTAAAGTACAGAATTAGCAACTGATTAAGCATTAATTCTAAATCTCACGTTTAAATATTGATTTAATTTTTATCTATTAAATGCTCTAACAAATAAATTTTGCTACACTAAGAAAACATTTGTTCCGACAAACAAAAATATTTCCTACATCATTACAAAATTTCTTTCTCTATAAAACTTTGTTTTATTTATTCACAAACTGCACAAAATATATTTATTTTTACGGAAACATTGCTTTTCAATCTCTTAAGCACTTTATCATTTTCGAATTCGACAAATGACGTTCTTGAAAATTCAACGTTTAATGGAACTATCCATTTTCATTTAAATGTAATACATATGTAAGAATACTTTATTTATCCGAAATTTTGAAAATCCATTTCCATAGAATATATGATTAGAGATACGGAAAATTTTATCTTTCTCATTTAAAGTCGCTATAAAAAAGCAACTTATTACGTGTTCTACTTCATTGATATTCATTACATTTTTAACCCTCTAACTCATTTGCATATGTTTCATTTTTAACCTTTGTAAGGACGTGACTTGGGGGTTATTGCACCTCCCGCTGACTCACTCTAATTTAGGGCCTTGTCATCAGTGGAAGTACTGCTGATGGAATGGCGGCCCGCGCATTTTCATCAGTAAGGACTTAGGGAATGTTCCCCCTTTCCCCGCCCTGGTATTATATGTAAAAATGTCACCTAGAAGAAGTTTTGAAAAATGAAACAGCAATTCAGAATGAAAAATTCGCTTAATGTAAATGAATTACTTTTCTTTCTTCTGTTTAGCGAATTGTATTTCACAAGATGTTTCAGGATGTGTATTGTATATGTGTGAAAGTTGTATGTAATGAGAAATTGTATATAAACAATTATACAAAAATAAATTATGTCTCTTTTTAATATTTTACATTTTTTTATTTATTTTTCGATCAGGTATTGAATTGCAAATAAAAAATATTTAACTTTTTAAAGTGGTTTATATCATGTTTTTGTTGTACATACTAAAAAAAGACAAATGTTTCTTAATCTAGCTCTTATCTTTCTTAAGGTTTACGAAAATCGAGTATAGCCTCTTCAGAGCTACACGCGATTCCTATAAGTGTTCAGAATCATCTGAAACCAGTAGATGTCAGCGATTTAAATAATCATTTCTAAAACAAAGTTTCTTTTGTTGCCCGTTATTTTCAGAAACGTTTCCGAGTAGTTTTTAGCTCGCAGGCTATCAAAATATGAGAGCTAATGTGTCCGCAGGGTTTGTATGTACGTACATACGTACGAAACGCGATAACTCTTGACAGAATTATCCGATTATTTGCTTCAAATTTTGTATACAGGTTCATTCTGATAAGGCGCTTCCCTGATTAGATTTGGAGGTTCATTGGTTAAGTATAAAGGAGGGAACGGGGCTAATCCCCCTTTAATTTATTGTTGATTTCTTTATTTTTCGAGGGGCATTATTCTTTGAAACAAGAGTATAATATACAATTAGTGTGAATAGCCTATGAGCTCAATGCCCTCAGTTTAACTGGGAACTTTTCTTTTTATTACAGCGTATGACTGTATCTCTCATCTCGGAACACCGTTTTTTTTTTTTTTTTTTATGCTATCAATTCTCAAAAATACATTTTCAGATATATAACAGAATTTATACATACAAGAAAATAAAATAAGGTTAATTTTAATATTAATACGTAAATTTAATGTCAATATTAAAGCTGTTAATTTATCATGTATATTAAACATGGAATAGTTTACCTAAGAAGTGATAGCACCCAAAAAACCGATATTTCGTGTTGAGAAAACCGATTAATACACTTTAAAAATTACTCGGACACGATTTCGAAATTGACAGACAGCAAAAGAAACTTTTGTTTCAGAGATACGTTTTTGATATTTGGAAATATATTGGTTTCTGATGTTTCTAATAATAAAGGAAATCTTTTCGCCATCGTTTTTGACTTGGAAAATAGTATATTTTATTTTTGTAAATCTTAAGAAAAATTAGAATAGGAGCTGAATTCATAAACTATTGTCTTTTTTATAAAGTGTAGAATTTTATTCCAAAACCTACAAAACTACCGATTGTAAAATTAATGTTCACAGCATTATATATTTATTCAGATCTTTATTAGAACTAATTTCTTTAATATTACTTTGTAAATCAGATTAAAAAAAATAAAACATTAATGCTAATTAAAATTTTAACTTTTAAATTAATTCACGATTTTATAGCACGCTCAAAAATAAAAATTAGCTAAAACTTATTCATTTTCATTTTGTAAAATGTAAAATTCTATTTTCATTACAAATATTTTTTTCAGGGGTATATAATAAGATTTATTATTAATTTAATTAACAAAATTTCCTTATCAATCTTAAACACAAATAACGTCATACATTCAGATATTTTAATTAAAAAATGTACACTAGTTCTAGTGTTAATTGAATAGACAATATCTTTCTTTGTTAACATAAAATACAATTTTAATTAAAAACAGGTCTTCATTGTATTTATTGTATAACATATTTCTAAAGAGAAATACCCAGGTGAATTGTTTCATGAATTTTATGCATTTTATTGAAATAAGCAATATTATTGTTTAAAAGTTATTATTTTTTTTATGTGATTATATTATTAATTTCTTGTAGTTTCTCATTAAATGTCAAATGTGTTATTTGTTCAGAATCTTTAATTTTTTATAAGATGTAAATATATTTATTTAATCATAAAAATTACGTATGAATGCTATTTCTTTATTATATTTCTGTTGTATATCATATGTTATTTAAATGCACATATTATTAGGAATATTCGTCATTAATAAAATCCATTTCGCATATTGTAATATTTATGATTTCGTGAACTGTTCGGTTTCATATGCATAAAATATTATTTTTAGTAATATTGATCGAAATGTAATGTAAAATATTAACATCCTAAAATTTTTATCTAAATAAGAGCATGGCTTTAATTCTAAGATCGTAATTTTTAAAAATAAACCTGCCAAGGTGGAATCTTACAGGAATGCAAACAAATTCCGTTTTAAACAGATTTTAGGAAATATTTCCGTTTAATGCGTGTGTTTGTTAAATATAAGTTTATTTTTAATGAGTTTTAATGTAATTGTAACATATTCATTATATGATGACCATTATTCTTCTTATTCCAGAACTTGCTATTTATTCAATAGGTAAATGATAGAATAGTATATAGAAAACCTGCCAAGATCGAGAGAGCAAACAAATTACGTTTTAAGCAATTTTTAGTCTTAGACAGTACAATTTTATTATATTTTTTTAACAAAGGCTGTGAAATTTCCCGTTTAATGCGTGAATTCGATAAATACACACACATTTTTCACAGGTTTTACAGTAATTGTATCATATTCTTGATGTGATACGATCATTATTATTGTTGTTCAACGACATACCCTTTTTGTAGACGTAAATGATAGAATAGTATACAGCAGTGTTTATCAAATTTCAATATGCAACCAAGTACTGATACGCGAAAATAAATTGTCATGTCGCGTAAGCACACGCTTGAACGAGTGATGTTTCGGTTTGGGTTCTTGATTTCTCATACAAATATAACGTTCAATAAATATTAATATGGATTATAAGAATTATTCCTTAAACTGCTTTCCCTTTATTTTAGATAAACACAGTGAAAGGAGAAGGAGATCTGCAGAGCACAGTTGAAATTACTTTACATTAATTAGTTTCTGTCATTCATTTCATATTTTTTGAAATAGATGATGCTTATTTATTAAAATAGTTTAAAATTGTATAAAGCCTTTTAAATCGATTTTAATTTATCACTAGATTTATCCTACATATAGATATTTGTTACGTAGAAAAATGAACGGGGAGGGGCTAAAAAACTTTAGTGTATCGCGAAGGAGTGGTATCACAATAAACCAGGCTGCGGGAAAAAAAGTTTGGGAAACTATGTAGTATAAAGTATAACTATAAATTATACAGTATCGTACTTTTCTTGCTCACATATTCACCAAATCATGTTTTTTGGATATAAGCCTCATGGAAATATCAGAGACGACATTTAAAACTTTGTAAGGATATCAAAGGTCCCTTTAGTATGCGCTGAAAATATTGGTTGGAATAAAAAGTGCAGCGAGGACCCTTTAACGTTAAATACGAACCATGAAGTGGCAGGCCAATGCTTTCTAATAATGATGAACGTCGAACTGGGACATCAGTTACTCAGATAATAATACATTCTAGGACCTCTTCAAATGTTTCCTTTGAATGCAAAGTCTTGCTTCTAACACTCTATGCGTCGTGATTGATCGGTTCCAGACTTTGAAATCCTTTGTGTTACGATGTTGTGAGCCGACATTATTGTTATTTTTGTCAGTAAATTCCATAATATGTGTTGACCTATTCGGTCATTATTTCATGGTGCAAGGAATTCAGAATCACAAGTTAAGACAAAAACATGTTTAACCAACAATTAAGGGAGATTTGCAGTGAAGTGAAAAAATATAGATGACTCAAATGTAAATCAGATGATAACAACTAAAGTGAGTGTGTGTGTGGAGGGGGGGGGGATTTGCTCAATTATAATTCAGTCTAGACAAAAAATGTCGGTTTAAATATACCAAATGTTTTTGGATTTGCTTTCCTCCGAATGGCTGCAATAGGTAGCATTTTTCAAAGTGAATGAATTTTGCAAAGTGAATGAATTTTTCAAAGAATTTATATTCTTTGATTTTTAATTAAAATTTTGGAAATCACAGTTATAATTATTTTTAATCTATTAGTATAATTATAATATATAGATTCTACGAGAGTTTTTATCTTTAAAGCTATATAGTATAAATTCTTCATTTTTAAGAAAATCTCCAAGTCTTCGAAATACAGTGTATTAGAAAAAAATCGTATTGTAATTTGTTTCCTTTAAAAATATTTGACTTGATAGAGAATGATTAAACTTTATAGAAACATTTACTTTTTAAGTTTAAATCTTGTTTGCTAAGCATCAAATCAACATTCAGATTTCAAATTGGTGCATTATAATAATTAAAAAAAAAAATCACGGTAGACAAATATCTGTAGATTTAAACGTGATGTTATATAAATAGTTTGGCTCTATGTATACAATAAAGTTGGGTTTGTATTGTTTTATGTGTGAAATTTAATGTGACAATTAATATTTTATAATCAAATGATCCTACTATTTTTTTAAATTCTAAAGTTATATAATTTAAAATCTTTACTTATAAGGAAATTTATAAGCTTTCGAAATACAGATAATTAGAAAAAAACGTTCTCAAAAGTTGCATGTTTTTTTTTCTTCTAAAATTGTTCATCGAATTGGGAAACATTAAATTTTGAAACAGCATTTCCTTTAGAAGTTTAAATTTTGTTTCCCAAGCGTCAAATAGACACTCTGATTTCAAATTGGTACATTACGTTTAAATGAAAAAAATCACTGTAGGCAAATACATGTAGATTTAATGATGGTTATATAAACAGACCAACTATCTCTATGTAATAAAGTTCAGATTTAATTTGTTTGTTTTCAATTTACAATTTTTGAAAATACAGTTGTAATTATTTGTGATGTATAAATATTGTATGATGATTCCACGAATTTTTTTATCCTTGAATTTATATAATGCAAAGTCTTTAATCTAAGGAAATTATAATCCTTCGAAATACAGCAAACTAGGAAAAACGTTCCCAATACAATTAATTATCTTTTGAAATAGTTCGATGATTAGGGAATGATTAAACTTTAACGCAGAATTTCTTTCGTAAGTTTAAGTCGTGTTTGTTTCCCAAACGTCAACTTAAAATTTGAATTTAAAATTGGTACATTACGTTTACATGGAGAGATTTAAAAAAAATACATTTAATTAAGGGGATATAAACAATTCGATTGCTTTTATGTAATAATGTTTATATTTATATGGTTTGTTTTCTAATTATAAATTTGTAAAGCACATTTTAATTATTTAAGATTTATTAATAAAATAAAGCCTCATTAACACGAGTAATTGGAAATTTGTTCGTGAAAAAAGTAGTTTGCGTTACCCGTTCCAACTTATAATTGTAAAAAGTTGCTAAATTAAACACATTTTAAGTTAGGTTTTTAATGCATATGTTCATAATTTTAAAGTTTCTATAATTGTATGATGACTTAAGTAAATAATTACGAAATTTACCTCATTCCTTTTACTTTAAAACAAAAGACACTCTATTAGTTAGCTGCTGCTTTTTCTTTTCGGTACAATGTCTCCAAAAACGATAAATCTCATCTAATTGTCACAAGACCTCCACAAATTTCTATTGTTCTAAAAGAAAGTGACACGCAGTCTCAACTGCTTACGAAGCTTCATTATATTGACCCACTGGTGTGGGATTTCTCCGTTGACATCATCATCTTCTTCATCAGTATCAAGAATAATTTCTTGTTTGCGATTTTTGGCACATAAAGATATATTTATAATTTTTCAGTGTGAGAGTACGTCAGAGGTTGGCGCATTGTCTTCCTGTTGAGACTTCGGTTGTTGTAAAAGAAATTGACACAGCGACTCAGTTACTTGAGAAGTATAATTTATATTGACCAATTGTTGTGGAACTTCTGTTTTAGAATTTTCATCTTCATCAGTATGTGAAACAAAAATTCTTCTTTACGAATTTTGACATATGAAATGATATTTACATTTTTTTTTCATCTGATAGTGTGTCTAGGGCCAGAACGTTGTCGCCCCCTTTCTGCATAATCGAGAAATGTGACTAAATCAAACATTATACCTCCAAAACTAGCGAGAGACTAGTTTGAAACTTTATAAAATATTTCATCGTCGCAGTCGTCATTAAATCATTAGTCATACACATGCCAGTCTTCCTGAATCAATATTTGACAATTTCTTTAGATTCATTATTCCAACATGTTATTAATGATATTAGAGGTTCCAGGAAATTGAAAGAAAACGATACATTTCCATAGAAACAGTGAATTACATTGTGTAGTACTCCTTCTCTGTAATTCGTCTATAATTATGTCTTATCTACGAGCTGAATTTTATCAGTAGTGTTGAACGGAAAATATACAACGTTAATACCTAGCAAGTTTGAAACGTGACAATGTTATAGTTATCCAAATTTAAGTATATGTCCTTTTTCTGGTCTTGTAAATTTCTGTATCAGTGTTGCACCCATTTTCGAAAAAATTCGATATTTACTGTTTTTTTTAGATAATTCATAGCTAACTGGTTGGGTTGCAATATTTTTAAAACAACATGCTTTTGCAATTTTTCCGGTCATATGCAAATGGGCAAATGACCTTCAGATCCATCAAATTTCAAGCTAAAATGACAGTTAGCATTTTTTTTGCTACTGCAGTGATGTGTTCACAGTACTAGAAAATTACAGTTATACACACAAATATATATATAATATATATAATAAAACAAAGATCATACATCATTTAATTCCTTAAGTTTTTTATGAGAACAGTAATGTTTAATTTTCATCAATAGAATAAAGTTACAAGATCAGCATGAATCATTTCATGAGTTCAAAACACGCTTCGTGTCAACTGACAAACAGATCTGAAATGATCATCATCAGTGTTCATGAGACAGCCTTTATTCCATCTCGACACTGCTCCAAGACACTACTCTCTGTGTCCGTTCCTCCAGTGAGACTCTTTCTTTTCCGAGAAGGTAGTAAGCGAGAATTTCACTCTGATTGGTTCCTCGAGACGTCACTGAATTTGCAAGAAAGTTTCATACCGGTCAGTAGATTTCACCCATTAACACAAGTCGTAGAATTTCCCCTAATACAGGTACGGGATTACCTTCAATGTCAGACATAGCTATTGTTAACAGTTACCCTTGTTTTTAAGTCTATTCCGCTCAGACTTTTAGCAGAATTATTCTCTCTATTTCATCCCGAGTCTTGCAATCCTTTAACAAAAGGGCCCCCTTACTGTTAAGAAAAATATTTTTTAATTGCCTCCAAAGATGAATATTGAACTCAGGATATCACACTACCTTTACCTACAGAGTCTTTGTCTGCTTTCAAAGATACTATTCGGTCGAGCATGGTTTTTGCAGAATAAAGTAGTAGCATCACCATTAAATACGTCAAAGGAGAGTATATTTAAGATAGACAGTAATTTTGCTGAGAGAATTTTTTTTAATTTCATAATCCACAGCAGTTTCTTCACCACAGGCTTTTCAGCATACTATATCTTGTCTCTTTTCAAATATCTGAACCCAAAAGTTTGAACACCGAAATTTCAGGAACGTTTAAATCATCTCAGAAATATTTAGATTTCATCTGTTTCTGTTAGCGTTAGTTTTTGAAGTTGAGCTTCATTTTTAGATGCGTTCGTAATTATATAAATACGTAGCACCTATAGTCGTCGTTTGGTCCGTCCATCTGTCTGTCTGTCCGTCTGTCCGTATATAACAGCGCAAAAACTACCCAACCGAATGGTTTGAAATTTAATATATATAACTGTTGCAAAATTTTGTCGAGTCATTTCAAATTTTATGAAAATCGAATCAAAACTTATAAAGATATTAATAAAAGTTTTCTTTATTCTATTAAATCCTATCATACGTAATCTATATAATAAAGGCGGATGTCATGTGACTGAGGAGAACAAATACGGGCTAACCACATCTTTTTCCATATGCCAAGTGGCCATTTTTAATCAAAATTAATTTTTGAATAAAATTGCATAAAAGTTACATTTTCATTTTTAGAAAGATTGTTCAAAAAAGAGTTACATTAAAAAATATATAGATTCTGAGATAACTTCAGTGAAAATTGCGTTAACAGCCGAATATCTCAATCCATTAAAGTAAATAAACAAAAGATTCATTCATCATGAGTCATAGAAATATTAAACAATGGAGGTAATACTTCGCAAAGCAAGATCGCCATGTTTAATTTACAGAGCTATCTGGAGTCGAAAAAAAAATAGCATCTGTAAACATGGCATACGTAATAAAAAAAAAAAAAAAAAAGCATCCTCATTTTGTTCATAGCAGACAATATAATTTATTTTACTGAAATAATAACGATGATTTTTTACATTGTAAAACTAGTTATAGCACGAAACGAACGCACCTCATTTGTGATGTTTAAAGTAAAATTTCCAACTTGTTCACTTTAAAAAAAGAAAAATGTATTTAATCTACTAAGATATTATATAACCACGGACGAATACAAACAACAACGTCTTCCGAGTTACCCAGGATTCTTAAAAGCGTTCTTTAACTTTAAAAACTTCAGAAACTAATTTCTGGATTTAAAGAAGCATTTATAAAAATAAAGTTTTGTTTGCTACCACTGCTTTTCGGAGAC
This sequence comes from Maratus michaelseni, assembly GCA_963931845.1. Lineage (NCBI taxonomy): Eukaryota > Metazoa > Arthropoda > Arachnida > Araneae > Salticidae > Maratus > Maratus michaelseni. Next base: position 120,631,804 of record OZ007591.1, on the reverse strand, counting down.
GTTTTTGAATAGTTTTTATATATTTTCCCAAACCGGAACATCAGTTTTTAGGATGTTATAAATTCTCAATTAAATATTTTCAGGCTGCACAACTGAATTTGTACATGGAAGTGTAACAAAATAATATTAATTTTAATATTAATGTAAATGCTGTTGATTTATCATGTTTGTCTGAAAAACATGTTTCTTAAACATGAAAATGTTTGTTTGAGAATTGAAAACTTCCATAAAACATGTGTTCGGAGTTAAGAAAACTGATTAATACACTGTAAAAACTACTCGGATATAATTCTGAAAATTAGTGGCAGCAAAAGAAATTTTGTTTATATAAATGTTTCTTTTTTTTTTGAAAATATATTGATTTCTTCGTTTTTAAGATAAAGAACACTTTTTGGAGTCTTGTGTAACTCGTTAGAGGCTATTGTATATATTCGCTCGTGGTTAAATTATATTTTTCTAGATTAAGAAACATTTGTCTTTTTTACAGTGCTCCAACTCAGCTGGGAGTCATTTTTAGCCGTTTTTATTCTGTTACGAGTTGGTTCAAAGTTTTGTTTTACAGAAGCTGTTTCAACATATTCTCTATTTTTTATGTCATTCAGGGTAAAATTATTTTTATTTCTTACAATAATTACGATTCGGCATATCACAAATCTCTCCCCAAAAGCATCTTGTCCTCTCCCCTCACCCTCTGTTGCAACTATTAAAAGGAGGTACGTAAAAGTTCTAAAGAAGAAATACATTCTTAAAAGATAGAAAAATTGCTATAAAAACGCGTCCATTAAAATAGCATTTTTCTTATTTTAAAGGTCTGGGAAGTAATAAATATTTCAGTTTATTTTGCAATCTACTGGATAAGCTTTCTCTTGTTATTAAATTTTCTTCTGGTGGTTTGAATTATCTATTGGCATAAACAGTTAATTTGCGTTAAAGTTTAAAATTACATGTAAATACATATAAAATTTGTCGGGGATGAAAAATTCGTGTTAAAAGCAAATCGCATTAAGCAAAGCATGCTCGCTCCAACGAGGATTTACTGTATTAGATGAATCTTCTATAATAGTTTAATGCTAAATTTATATAATTTATAATATTCACTCGTAAGGAAATTTTAAAGCTTTCGAAATACAGCGAATTTAATAACAATGTTCCCACCACAATTTGTTTCCTTTTAAAATACTTCAATGAATAGGGAATATTAAATTATTTTATCTCTTGTAATAAATACTTCCTCTGTCATTTTATTTTTTATATTTTTATATTATAAAATCCAACAGTAAAAGTCTTATTCCTTAGTAGAGAAATGGATAATTCAATCTTTCAATTTTTTTTTTTCCACGAGCGGGCATGTGGAGTATTTTTGCGGTATTATTAATGCAAGGTATTAATGCAATATACAGGTTATAGCTATACCATACACTATACAGTATACAGGTAATACAATAAAAATAGACATGATATAAAAGTAATTATACATATCAATAGTGAAACTGTAGGAAAAATCAAGTTTATCTTAAATTTTGCGACAGAGCACCGCTAAAATGTTAAAATAGTGCGGATACAATTTGTTTTTATTATAAATCACAGTTGTTTATTTCAGCTCTCTTAGTAACTATCCGTTATAGTATATCATATTTTAACAGTTCTAAAGGACTCAAGTTACTTTTTATGAAATACTATAATTGTTAATCACATTATTTCGTATAACTGAATAATTTAGAACAAACAGTACTCAAATATTTCATCATGAATGACATTTTTTCTTATTTTATCTCAATCAGTGAATATTTGCCACCTTATCTTCTTTTCCTTTTTCTTTCTTTTTTGTGTACAAATTTATATAATAAAATTAAATACTTAAAATCATACGATTTAATGATACTGAAAAAAATTATAATAGCCAGTACTTGAATACTGGTTTATAAAATACAATTATTTATTTCAGCTCAAATATTGGACAACATTCAGCTTAAACGGAAGTGATTGCTTCAAACATCTCGAATTTAAAGTCCCATAATTTCTATAATACTCCTAAATAAACTGTGTCTAATGGCAATTGCACCCTAGACAATTTTAGCTCTATTCTAAAGGACCCAACGAACTGGAAATGATTAAACTTTATCGCAACATTTCCTTTGTTAGATTAAATTTTGATACCCAAGAGTCGAATGAACACTTGATTTTAAAATAGGTATAACAACGAAAGGAGAAAAAGACTAATCAAACCGAATCTTTAGAAATTTTACACAAACCAAAGTAATCATGAAAAGTGCAGATACAAAACATACTCTATTTTATCTGTGTTTTATTTTTTTTTTAAAGAAACTCTTTATATTTTAAAATTGTTCTATACGTTTATGTTGTATTTCAAGTAGTGTATATTTATTAAATTAATTACGCGTTAAAATTTTAAGTTTCATAAAATTAATATCTTAAAAAAAAGGATATGATGGTTTTTCAATTAAAGGTATTTCATTTACAGGGTGACTTTTAATTAAGCTACAACTTTTAACTGAAATAACTCTTGAGTCGTTGTAGGTAGCACTACAAACATTTGCTTATTGAAAATAACGAGGAAAAGGAAGTTAATACATAAGGTTTTCAAAGTGAGAACCTTCATAGGTGATACTTTAGCGCAACTTAGCCACAAAGTTGTCAGTAACAAAATCGAGCGTTTTTTTTATGCTTGAAAATGAGTCAGTTATGGAACTTTTGAGGCTAATAAGGTCTGTCGGCTTCTTTTTGTAAACCAAATCTTTCATATGATATGATATATATAAAGATAGAAATCATATGGATTCATATCTGGTGAATAAGGTGGTAATTTTCTTATCAGATCTCTTACCAATGCTCTAGAATGCTTAGGTCGGTTTCTGAATGTTGAAGACCACTTCCGTAGAAATAGTGTTCTTGTTTCAACATATAAATATCAATTTTTAGCAATAAAAATACGATCTTCAGTTGAATATGACGCTTTCGGAGACATTTTTTAAATTATTTTAAACTGACACGAAACAAAGTCCTTTTATGCCCTCTCTCACTGCACGCATTCCTGCCTCCATCTAGTGAGGCTCTGAGAAATTATTTCAGTTTAAAGATGTAGGTTAATTAAAAGTCACCCTGTAAAAGGGTAAAATGCCCAAATATCTTTCCTTTAAGGAAAATTCGTTATTAAAAAAATTACGATACAGCTAAAAATGCCAAAAAAATTAATTCGAATAGTTCTGCTACTTACCAATAGAAGCTAGTATGGTAATTGGGCAAAAATAATTGCATTTACCATGAGTAAGCAAAATCATAAGTAACCCAATGTTTCGAAATTAGAAGAAGAGATGAACTCCCATCTTAAATAAAATTTCATACAATATTTGAAGTGAGGTACAATTAGAAAGTAAGCCGCCAGTAATACCTAGAAATAATTTTCTTTTCGAATTTTAGTTGCTTCTTTTGGGACTTTTCAAATTTCTGTTTATCTTCTTCTGAGGTTTTTAGTGATTCCTTTTGAGAAGATCCCATTCAAAAAAATAAACAAACTATTAGCTCTAGTAGAGGTGGAAGGATCGATTGTAGGAACTTAACAAAATTTTGGACTGGTCATTTTTGCTTGACTACTTCATTGTAAAATTTAAGGGTGCGAAATTAGCAATATTGAGTGGAGATAAATTAGGACTACAAGTTTTAAAAGCGTATTAGACACTCTTGGCCTAAGGAAGAACTCCAGAAGCTATAGAGAGTTTGAAAGAGACAAAAATGTTCAACTCAACAAATATCAAAATTGCTTAAAAAAAGTATTGTGAAGCACCAGAATAACTTTCTGAATTTGAATAAAAAATATAACGAGAAACTTCTCAAACTAGTACTAAAAAATATTTTCCGAAAAAACAATTATTTTCCCTTAAATGTCAATGATCTAAAGTGAAGAATGAAAACAGGCCTATTGCTTTAACTGTACATAATTTTTCTTTTCATCGTCATTCTTTTTCTCATCAAGACAAAGAAAGGTAACTGTATCACAATTTGTATGGAGTATGCGTATTATCTTCATCTTGTATAAAATTACATAGATCTACTCATCGAATCAAGATCGACATTGATCTAATGCATTACATCCTATTTTCATATGGTGATGATTTTCTATGCATCTCATTTTTATTTCCTTATTGTGCTTTAAATCATGATATTTATCATTGTGTTATTATTTGTATTATTCAATTTACAAATATTGTTTTCATTATATACATCACCACAACGCCCTTTTTTGTGCTTATCGGCGGATTCAGCTTCGGCTGAATTATTATTATTATTATTATTATTATTATTATTTTGGATGCCTCAATAAAGAGGAACCGAGAGGGATATCTATGCTCTGTTGGTTTCCTAGTCTGAGCAGTACCACTCGGCCAGTAAAGCAAAGCAAAGTGTTTCATAGACCTGTTAAGCGGTAGCAGCAATCCACAAAAATGTTAAGAAAAAGGACGAATTTAGACCAGATTTTGGGCATTTTATTTTATTAAAGCATTTGGCTTCTGAATCACATTTTAAAATATTAGGGAAAATAAGGATAAAATAAAGGTATAGATTTATATAGAAATAAAAATAATAACAGGATTTTATAGATTAAGATAAGGAATCAACTGATTTAAATTATTTTGAATCAATAACACATCGTTTTATTTTTAATATGTTATCCTGAAACAAATGTTATTTGAAGTTTAAAAATATGTTAAAAATTAATGTATATAGGATCATTTTCTGTAAAAAAGAGAAATCAAAATTTGTAAGAGATTAATTATTTTCTAATTTATAGATAGCAAAAATTGCAAATATACCAAATACGTTAAATACTTTCATGAATTTATTTTAAAGTAGGATTTAATTCCAGATATTTTTGCGTCAAATTCACAGTAATCTATTTCAAATTTGGTTATTAAAATGTTAAAAGTTTTTTATATATATAATTGAAAATATTTTACTTGCCAAATAGAAAAAAAAGAACAAAACTTACCAATATAATATTCATTATAGAAGACCCTTGAATATAACCTGCAAAAGATGAAATATTATCCTCACAAATTGTTCAATAAAAACAACTAAAATTAAAGCACACAATATAATATTTTACTTTAGGAACACTTTACTCAAAGAAAAATCACATTGTTATTTGACACGCATTATGTCCTTCCAGAAATTTAATACCAAATTTATAAGTTAAATCTTTTAATCAGAATAATTTGTTTTGAAAATGCTATGAATGAAAATTTTGGGTTCGCGGGATTCAGAAAAAACATTATTATCTATAAAATTACAAAAGATATCTTAACAAACAGAGATGATAACGAAACGGAATTTTCAATGTAAAATCAAAATTGTGGGCTTAAATCAAAATTTAAAAACTTTTCATTACAAACACAGTTGGTAATACTTATTAGATAAGAGCCGTACACATAGTGACCTAGATTTAATAAACTCTAATTAAGGACTAGATATAATCAACTGAAGGACTTTTAACCATTGCATATACAATCATTGCATATATAAATATGCTTATTGAGAGCAACGTGTATACCGAATATACACATGGATAGAAACACATATAGGGTAAAGAATCTCTCTAACAAAACATTAATAATCGACTCTCTAATCGATAATACTGAGACAGAACTAATGTGTTATGTATTTCATCGATGCTTTCAGCGGTCTTGTGTATGACATGGTTGATCCCGGATATCTAAGCATCCAAGTATAAATTGTTGAAATGTAGAAGGCTTTAAAAGGTCCAAAAAACTGATAAATCGAGGAACTGGCGTTTGTAGCTCCTTTGTGGTGTTAAGAGGAGAAAAGCGCCCCCTACCAATCACGTCAATGTCTCAAAGACATAAAAACACATTGTAGCAACATATGAGGGGGTTAGAATGACAGTGGAGTAAGTCAATATTTAGTAATTGAGAAAGGAAGGGGTTTGTGAAACTTGTCGTAATGCCGTTGCATTAAATGGTCCAACTTGCTTTTTGCCCTCTAGCGACTCTCTAAGTAAACTATGACTTATTTGACTGTCACACTGAAGACAAATTAACATAAGTTCAGTGAAAATGTGCTTATCTAGATTTAAATTTTTTCTTTCAAAATTTTCTTTAATTCTTTTTAAATTTTCGACTTACTGCATTGTCATTATAACCCCTTATATAATTATTCATTTTAGAATAAGTATAAATGTCATGCTACACTTTTTGACACTGTTTCACTGTGTACATGTGTTCTATGTCTCATTGTGTATCACGTCGATTTGGGGAAAACAAATGTTTAAGTACAGGGTGATTTTTTTTTTTTTTTTTAATGTGTGAAAGTAAAACACTATAAAAAAAGAACCATTGAAGCAAATGACCTGAAATTTCACCAGTATGCTGCCAAAGCAATGGAAATTTTTTAGGCGTAGTTTAAAAAAACAACTTAAAATCGCACCGACAGATGGTGCTGTAGGTTAACATCAACTGTTTTTCCTCCTGTACCGGGTTTTAGGCTCAATGAACCAGTCTGTTCAAATTTCAAAACCCTCTTCCGTAAGTCATCTGTCGTCATTGGACCTTTTCTTAAATTCTCATGTGTCCTAAATCCCCTAAGAGCAGTTGCAGCGCTGTTATTATTCTGATAATACAGTTTCACTAACAACGCACGGTCCGTCAATGGCACAGTCATTGTGAGGATATCCGTAGAATAATGAACACGAGGTGTGCGGGCTTCACGTTTTTAACGCCACTGTACGTGTGTCGTACACAAGCTCGTCTTCCAACTTTACTGCATATACAGCGCCATCTGTCGGTGGGATTTTAAGTTTTTTTTTAACCATGTCAAAAAAATACCCATTGCTTTGGGAGCACAATAGTGAAATTTCAGGTAATTTGGATCAGTGATTCTTTTGTTATAGGGTTTTACTTTCACAACTTTAAAAAAAATCACCCTGTACATTCTCTTTTTGATTTGTTCTAGTTAAATCCTTTGTATTAAGTAGAGAAATATTGGAGGCCATGTTACTGACAATCAGACTGAATATTGATGATCTGTAATGGAGTTAAATGAATACGTTTCAGGTCCAATAAGACACGTTTTTCTTTCCGTAATTTCCAAACGAAATAATATCCACACTTGGAATACGATCTGCGAACAGTCCAAACAAAGCATCACTAAACAACCCAAAATCGAGCGCACAAGCGCAGACTTCGTTTGAAAAGCCTCGCAGCTTCCCTGTCTGTCACTCCTCTGTTCTAAGACTACTTATTTTTATTCTATTAGCATTCAATTTTAAGAATATTTTAACTCACTGTATCTGATACAATTTAAATATTATGAATTAAATATATTTTATAAGCTTCCGCTGTTTAGTATAAACTTCCTATTTTTTCGTGTACAATCTTGCTGTTGAGAAGGGTAATTACAATTAAGATAATTTTTATAATATTCATGTGTTTATACTATTAATTTATCTTTATAAATTAAATGTTTTTAATTTAGTAATTTAATTTTTAGTTTAAGGGTAGGTTTCATGTAAAAAATTAATCAACGTTTTTCTATTTTTATCTAATTTTACAGACTAAATGATTTTTTAAAAAAATTACAGTGTGTAGACCTGTTTGATTTGCCTCCCGTTAGTAAAATAAAAATTTAAATGAATTTTTTTAATGTAACAAAATTATGCTTATAAGAGAGAAAACAGAAAACTCATTAAAATTAGACAGACAAGCTTTTATATTTCACATATTCACACTGACATAATCTCATTGAAACTTTTCCATTCTCACTGTTGATAGATAATCTAATTTTACATTATTTCTCCCGAAATGAATTGAAAAGTTAATTACATGGAGAATTATAAATAGACTGTAATACATGCTTCGGTAAATGTTCCATTCTGAAATATTTTATGAGAACAATTTTAAATGTTCATTAATTTAAAATTTTTACAGTTTCAATTTATCATAGTACTTGTTTGTTTCAACAACTGCATATCTTGTAATGAATTATAAAAAGAAAACTGATAATTTATGAAAAAATGCTTAGGTGTTTATAAATACTTTTTCACCAATTTATGGCATTTTTTGATATATTTTAGCTATTTAATATCGTTTATCTCAGATTACATTTAAATGCTATTAAATAAAACGTATATAAGTATCAAGTTTTTATAGTAATAGAAACTGCACTTATAAAAATATTTCATAGATATTCTTTTTCTTTCTTATTGTTAATTGATAATCTAAATAAAAACTAATTCTGGACAATAATGTTTAAGGTTAATTATTCAGAGTTAATTATTCAAGTTTTTATAGTAATAGAAACTGCACTTATAAAAATATTTCATAGATATTTTTTTTCTTTCTTATTGTTAATTGATAATTTAAATAAAAAAAAAGTCTGGACAATAATGTTTAAGGTTAATTATTCGGAGAACTTTAAATAGAACATGATAAACGCTTTAAAAATATTTCTTTCTTTTAGAAAATTTATATACACGGTGTTGCTAGATAGTTCAATAAATGTTATCATAATTTAAAAAATGAATTAAACAAAGGAAGTTTTAAAAATACAATAAACTTTTCAACCTGAAACAATTGCGCACTGTGCAATTACATATGCACTTCTTGGAAATCATACATATATGTTTTGCTATTTCATATATTTGTCTCATATCATGAGCAAAATTTTTCCTGTATTACTGTTAATAATCCAAATAATCATTTTTCTGTATAATATGTTTAAGATTGATTTATTTGGAGTATTTTAAACAGATAACAGTGCATGCCTTACATAGTATTTTTCATAGTATATGTTTTCTTGATAAAAAGAAAAAGCTTTTCATATAATTTCCATTCACCACAGCACATTACTAGTAATGTTTATAATGATCACAACAGACAGACATATGTATCAACTGGTGTCATAAAACTTTTCTTAAAGGTTGTAAATTGTTAAAAAATAAAGCTGTTATAAAACTTTTCTTTTGTAAATATTCTTTCAAAGCTTGAAGCGAAATAAAAGCGTCTTTAAAATGCATTCAACATATGTAATTAACTAGAAAATGTAAATTCCGTATACAGAAATGGGTTTATAAATCAGTTCTTTTTAAACGATTGTGTATTTATTTTAAATATCTAATGGTCCATTCTATGTTTAAATTTCAAAAAAATTTTAAATTGCAGAAAATGTAAAACATATTTATTATATAAAAAATTCTTTTTGTATTTGGTTGTTAAAAAAAAATAAAATCAGTATACAAATATCTTCCTTTCACATAAAAAAAACTCTATAAAGTTTTAACATACAGTGGCGGACAAAAAAACTGCATCACCTGTGAAAAAGTGGAAAACGTTGCAAATAATGTTTTTCAAGTACAGGTATTATGGAAGGATGATATTTTTACGATAAAATACAGTTTTAGGATTAACCTAAGTTAAATTTTATTGGGATTTATAAATTATTTACGCATAATTATTTGGAAAAATGGAAAAAAGTGAAAAACGCAATATTTAAAAAAACTTGGAACAAAGTAATAGATGCACAAATTCTGTAGTTAATGTAAATTTTAAATAACTGCAGTCATGTTATATATACTTAGATGTGTATACATGCATAAGGATCACTTCAGTATTTAGTAGATCCTCTAAGAGTTGCGATGACAGCCTTGCAATGGTCCGGCATAGAATATATCAAATTCTGAATGTAATCCTGGCCAATTTCATGCAACCAGACCCTAATAATGCTTTCCAGCAGTTTTATTTTAGTAGCAGGCTTCTGAGCAACAATTTTTGTACCCATTATGCGCCAAAAATTTTCAATAGGATTCAGGTCAGGACTATTCCCAGGCCATTCCAAAACATTAATGACAGATTTTTTCAGATAGGCCGTCACCTAAAGGGAGGAAACTGGGTGAAAATTACTTTTCCAATATCCTTAATGTTATGGAGATTACAACTTGTAAATTAGGCAACAAAATAATTCATGAATAAGTTAGATTGTATTTAACAATTTCGCTGTATGGCAGGGTGCCGAGTCCTGTCGAAAAATACAATTTCTAGCACATTTAAAATAATCCTTAATAACTGCTTTTAAACACTCCTCTAAAATCTCGGTATAAACGGGTGCATTCACAGTTCCAGTAATAAGTTTGAGGCATCCAACACCTTTGCTGGATATACATCTCCAGACCATTTGGCTGACTGGGAATTTTACAGTAGGCGATATGCAGTCTGGATGATAAGCTTCACTTTTACATCTTCGAACATACCACTTACCGTCTGATCTATGTAGGTTGAACTGAGATTCGTCCGAAAACATTACTGAATCCCACTGAGCATTTGTCCATGAGACACGCTCTTTTGCCCAAGAAAGTCATTTTTGCATCATTTTTTTTGTAAGTAAAGGCTTTTTCTTTGGGCGATACACATGCAAACGGCATTCCACAAGGCGTCTTTGGATAGTTCTTGCGCTTAAATTAACACCACAGACTTTCTCAAAAAGATTTTTAAGTCAGGAGCACTTGCATGACGATTACTCAGATACATTCGTTTCAGATATCGATCATCAGAATTTAGGTAACCCTCTTTCGGCCCGATCCAGCCTTTCTCTCAACATTACCAGATTCACGTTCTAATTTAATCATCCTTCAAACTGTCGATTGATTGAAACAAATTTTTTTAGCGATTACACGTGTCGAATATCCTTCTTTAACTAAAGCAAGTATCACACATGTCTTTTCTTGCATCAATTGAATATACGAAGCCATCATTTGACCATTTACAGAACAATACAAATGACCGTTTTTCCCTTTTACCGGACTATTTAAAAAAATTTGATGACGAAATACTTCATAAAGGGTATATTATCCAATAGAAATGTAGAATGATATCTTATCTTGCTTTGCAGCAACAAAGATTAATTTATTTGAACGAAATAATTCATTAGCATTAAAAAATGTTAATTTTTCTAGGTGATGCAGTTTTTTTGTCCGCCACTGTAGTTATACAAAAACCCTTAAAAAGGAGTATTGTTCATAGAACAATAAGGATGACTAAAGAATTTAAAGAAGTTGTTTTTTAAAAATTATATTGTAATGAAGGCATATTTAAAGTGTCATTAAAAGACTTTAAAGTGATTAACGGAATTTTCTCTGCTAATTATAAAGCATTTTTAAATATAACTTTATTACATAAGAGAGACCAAAAATACTTTTCCTCCTAAACTTAACGAAAGGACCCTCTTTACTTATCACTTAGCGTGAGACTCATTAGCAGTTGCAATTTTTTTTTAAAAGTTAAACGCCTTCAGTTACTTTCTAGTTAATTAAGTAGTCATTGATGTTGAAAAAGGAGGGGAAAAAGCACACAAACTTACTCTTTCACTAGCTTTGATTAATCTGCATTAAAGGATCCCACAATCGTGATTTTAAAAAAAGTGAAGTATGTTAATACAAAAAAAAAAAAAAAAAAAAAAAAAAAAAGAAAGAAAAAGAAAAAAAAGAAACTGAGTGCAGTAAACAGAGAGATTTGAAAATTTTTTTACTTATAATTTTACTTCTGAAGATCGATCTGAAAATATGAATTGAAAGTTAATTATAAAAGGTTATATATGATGAAGGCTAATCTTCGTAATTATGTATAAAACATATAAAAAAACGATACATTTTAAATACTTATAAATATTTTCTTGAAAAGTGGGTTTTATAAATGCCTTAAAAACCCGGGTAAGATCATTCAGCCTTACTGATAACGTAATTGCAATCAGGGTCTCGCTAGTTTTTGGTTAACCTGAGCAATTTGGCTAATCCTTATGGAAAAACTACAGCCAAATTAAAATTATGTTAGTAATGAATTCGGAGTTTTTTTAAAAATCTCTGATCGTCCATAATGTCATTTTTTAACATAATAATTATTTTCACTACCCATTAAAACATGCAATGATATGATGCCCACAAAAATCGATAATAGATGGCACCATATGTTATTAGGAAAAGGAAAAATAAGAGTTTTCAACGGATTGACTGACACGGAAGAAACATAACATCCCTAACTGAGGATGCCTCGAGAACAAGAGGTGAAACTTTTTTTACAACTTTTAACATATTGACTAGTTTTAGTGTAATTTTAAAAGTGTTTTTTGAAGCGTTTGGACATGTACACTGCTCTTTTATGTGTTTTAAAATAAATTAATGTATGTTTTAAAGGGTACTGCAAGTAATTCTTATGTAAATAGATTCATAATTAAGCGCTCATTCTAAAATCGTTCTTCAAACTCCCTCTTTTTCCTTTTCAATATGTGTTCTAATGTTTTAAAATTGTTTTAGAATACATATTGATCTAAATTGAACTGTCGGTTACAGAAGCGAGTAGAACAAGTGTATTATAGATACTTTGCAAAGTCGAAAATAATATTCTAGCCCGATTTATTTCTAAATAGTTTTATGAAACAATGCCCAAGTTAACTCTGGATTCGCAATAGCATGTTAGTAGTTTAAAAAAACAAAAACAAATAAATAATAATAATAATAAATATGAACGAATTCTGAAAAATATCAAAACACAAGTAATAAATTCCACATAAAACTTTTAATGGTAAATCAAAATTACTGAGAGTGTCGCCGAAAGAAAAACAATTCTCGCAATTTGGACATTTCAATTTTTTATTTCCTCGCCAAATGAAACATTTTGTCACGATTTTGCGCAATGCCGATCTGCAGCGAGAATACTAGCTACAATAAATATAAGAAGTTAGAAACCAAAATTCAGGTGTTTTGTTATGCAGGGATATTAGATTTTGAGGTTCTTGCTTAAACTTTTTTACATTAATCTGTATTAAAGGATTCCATGTTCAATTTTCTTTAAAAGTTAAATATATTAATATAAAAAAAACTGAGAGTAGTTTAAAGAGATCCTTGAACATTTCTTTTTTTTTATAAAATTACCTCTAAATATACATTGATCTCTTAGTGCATGAATTAAAAAGGAACTAATAAATAGCTAGAGACAATGGATACTAATATTTTTATTATGTGTTTAAAATATTAAAAGCGATATATTTTTTAAATACTTATATTTATTTTCCCATGGGAGTTTTTTAAATGCCTTAAAACCCGGGTAGGATCACTTAGTCTTTTGCAGAAAGTACTTGCTATAAATGTAACAAATTCTGAAAGTCTTTTGTTTTCTTTTATGCGTATTCTGGACGAGATGCCTATGTATGCTTCTGAGAAGTTTAGTTGCTTGAACTTTCGTTATATTCGCTCCAAATATCAAAATATCATTACTAGAATGTCTAGATACTAGAATTCTTTACAGGCAATGCAGCCAAAAATACCAACACTTTCTTATTATTTTTTTATTATCTCTTTTAGTTAGCAACTTTTAGATTTTGTGCAACGACCAAATATTGCACACTTTGTCATAACACACGGTTTACCATGTGAGTTAATTCAGAAAACAGACTATATCCACAGCAACAGACGTCTTGTACTTGTGCATCTACAATATTTAAAAAGAAAAAATAAATATGCATTTGAAATTTCTTTACGATAATTAAATTTCTTGCTGTGAATTATTAATTAACCGGTAGCATAATGAAATCAATTATTATATATAATATGAGTAAAATATTGGCAATAAAGATATTATTATCGGGGCTTTTTAAACCATGTAAGCCTTGTTGTATCGATAGTGACTGCTTAATGTTACACAAATATTAATGTTTTTTACACAAAACTATTTTTTTTTTAGATTATAAATGAACTAGAATTATTTCTGTGCTCTTTATGTTATATGATAATATGTTTTATGTCATCTAATAAAAAAGATGAATAAAATTATTGACTTCAGATATATTAAACAGTTCTATAAAAGGATTATTTAGTATATTTCTTAAATTATACATTTTTTTCAGTTCATTTCTAATGAACAAAATATAACTATTAATGGCAAAACAATACGTATTTAAAAGAATGGAAGCAAACTTACAATAATAACGAGAAGATTTTTCATAGATTACATTTTTAAGTACTACGGAAACTAACTTTGGTTTTTATAGATAAACCATTAGAAAAGTGTCGGTATGAGAACACTTTTATAAAATTTCAGACTTTAACGATAATAAATATTCATTTCAATATTCATCTTCCTTTGAGTCTCTTATGATTTATGTATTTTCACATATTACCCTCAAAGTTCTCATAAAAGGCAGACATTCATTTAATTTTGACCTTGAACCTTCGACTTTTAGAATATCTTTACATATATTTTCACTTTAGTAAAAATGAATCAATAGTCTTTCTCTGTCTCTGGAAGAAGAAATCAGTCACTTGAAAACTAGTGGAGAAGATCAGAGAGACAGAGCGCAAAGGAAGAGCAAAGAAAGAAATTCCAATGGGATAATTATGTTTTAACAAACTTTCGTGACCGCAAACTTGTCTGTAAGACACTAGATAGCAACTGATCGTTATGTAAAGAATAAATTTGTTATAAGTGATTTGCATTACAAAGCATACACTACAGTTGATAAAATGACTTAATATTTCTGCTTCGGATGCAAAAAGCAAAAAAAAAAAAAATCACTTTTTATTTTCTTCTTTTTAACACTTTCCAACCTAGTTGAAAAGTGTTTATGACTTCGGTTTGTCTGGCCGTCTGGCCGTCTGCCGTCTGGCCGTGCTCTAACTCCCGTAAATATGCTCGGATTGCCCTGCAATTTTTATATGTTATAATAGTTATCTATAGCATGTTCCCTATTTCAACGGAAGTGTGTAGCACTTATAGTTTTTTTACAGGGACACTCAAAAGAATTCCGTTACATTGCGGTCTATGGGGAAAAATCATTTGCGGTTTATTTAAATAATGTTTCACTATTTTAAACGCATTGAAATTTATATATATCATTAAGGTGCATTAGAAGAAGCTTAATATGGAATAGGGTGTGCATAGCACTTATACTTACTTTACAGGGACAGTCAAAAGAATTCCGTTACATTACGTCTATGGAGAAAAATCGTCTGCGGTTTATTTAAATAATGTTTCACTATTTTAAACGCATTGAAATTTATATAAGGTTCATTACAAGAGACTTACTGCAGAATATTGTGTGTACAGCAGTCATCGTTCATTTACAGGGACACACAAAAGAATTCTCTACTGTATGTTAACAATAATTCCTGGAAGTGCGTTTTAAGTTACTGAATGCGATTTTAATTTTAAATCGCTTTTTGTATATTACGTGGTGTGTATAAATTCTGTAGATCCTATACAGGGAAGCACAAAAGTTCGGGAACACATTTCCGTATTATTTAACTCTAGACGGAGAATTTTAAACTGTGCTACGTGTTTCCTAACTGAACTAAAATTTAGCATCCTATGTAGTATATATACAAATCTATAGATTCTATACAGGGCTGAATAAAAGTATTCGGATTACTTAGATGTTATCTTTTAGCTTATTAAAGAGTATGATTCGTAAAATTATTTTGGAAGCGTTGGAAAGTGTTACATAATCTATGCTTGACGCATGATTTTTCGTTCTTGTTTAATACTTCCAAAGATAGTTGAAAAGTTATACGAGTTGTAATTTTCCAACTGGACAAAACATGTCCGGGACAGGATTCGAACCTGGGATCTCTTGGCTGAAGTTGCCATGCTCTACCAACTGAGCTATCCCGATCGAATCTGAAGGGCATATTTCATCCAGTTAACCTTATTGATCATAACATCTGGTCTGATATTTTAATCAGCTCAACAGAATAGATCGCATGTAATGGCACACCAGTAAACGCTGGATACGTGATTACACGAGATTAATTTACACTAAATTAACATAGTTGAAAAGTGTTTATGAATTCGGTTTGTCTGTCAGCCACCTCTCCTGAATTCACTCTCGTAAATGTTCTCGGATTGTCATGCAGTTGATATATGTTATTGAAGTTTACTATGGCACGTTCCGTATTGAAAATGAAATGTGTATCGTTTATAGTTTTTTTTTACAGGAACACGCAAAGGAATTCCGTTGCATTACGGTGTATGGTAATTTTTTTCGATGTGTATTTTAATGATGTTACAAGATTCCAAACCAATTGAAGTTGATATATATCACTGAGGTGAACTATAATTTTTATAGAATATAGTGGGCATAGCTGTAATGTCAATATACAGGGCTGTAGAAAATAATTCGCATCTTTTCCCGACTATTGATGGTAATTGCTGAAATTGGGTTTTCAAGTATGTTGTGCGTTTTGCAAATTATTTACATTACAAAGCTGTCTTCCCGAAATGATATCCCTGTTCATCCCTTGTTTCCACAGAAGGTAGAGGATTCCAGATAACTGAACGGACTGGTCATCTATTGCCATCCCTTGTTTACTTTAACACAATTTTCTACCTTATTCAACTGTGAAGTTTTGTTACAGCATTCTGAATGTGTTGGTAAATATTTCATAATCTATGCTTGACACATAATTTTTCGTTTTTTTTTCTGTTATCTTGAATGATTGACTTTTTGTGTAATGTAAACACACTTACATAATTTCAAGTAGTAAAAAAAATTCTTCCCAATTTACATCCACCTTTCACACATTATCGGCCATTAGCAAGGTATAATGGAAATTTTTATAGAGCTAGTAATTCATGTTGGTTTGTTGAATTGCCTGGAATTAACAGGCTGAAATCTAGAGATTTTAAACCCTCATCTAATTATAAGAGAACTAAAATTATTGACCTAAATACTATATAATTACTTTTAGAATTGAAAGAACTAGTTTGTTTTACAAATAATTATTTTTGTATATTTACACAGTTCATTTATAATGAACAAAATATAACTATTAATGATAAGGTAATGATTATTTAAATAATGGATGGTAAATTTACAATAACAAATTAAAGATATTTCAAAAATTGCATTTTTCAAAGTGCTGAAATATAGAATTTTTACATATTAAATAGAAAAATATGAAAATTGGAACACTTTTATAAATTTTCAGAACTCAAAGATAATCAATGTTCATTTCAATATTCATCTTCCTTTCAATCCTTTATCATTTATGTATTATCACACATTATCTTCTCACAAAAGACAGGCATTAATTTAATTCTGATCTTCAACCTTTGACTTTTAAAACTTCTTTACACATGTTTTCACTTTAGTAAAAATGAATCAATAGTCTCTTTCTGTCTTTAGAAGAAGACGTCAGTCACATGAAAACCAGACAAGCAGATCAACTTGAAAAGGGAAAGCAAAGAAAGCAATTCCAATGGAATAATTAAATTTTATCAAAGTTTCGTGACTGCTGAATTGAATGTACAAGAGTAGACAGAAATTTTTGACTTCGTTAAGAATAAATTTAGTATAATAGGTTTTTATTGCTAAAAAATTGCGGAGAGTGCTAAAGAGATTCGAGATCATTTTTACAAATAAAAATGTGGAAATTTCTTATTGTTTTGAGTCATCTTCAGCAAAATAGGATTATAATTTGAAAGCTTGCAGAAAATGTAGTATTTGTCTTTTTCTAAACGGGAATGCTTTCAGTTTCAAATAATAGTACACATATTTTTATGAAGATTTCTTTTCGTTTCTCTTGATACAAGAAAGCAAAAAAGCAAAATATTTCCCATTATCTATTTATAGCTTTATAATGATTTAACTTAATCAAATAAGTCAATCTTTTAAAATTATTATTGAATATAAAAACACATATGTATACATAACTTTCATTGTTTAGAGTTGAGAAATAAAAATGTTGAACTAAATACTATGTAATTACTTTTGGAATTAAAAGAAGTATTTTGTTTTACAAATAAATATTTTTGTATCTTTACACAGTTCATTTATAATGAACAAAATATAACTATTAAAGATAAGGTAATGATTATTTGAAATAATGGATGGTAATTTACAATAACAAATAAAAGATATTTCAACAATTACATTTTCGAAAATGGTGAAATATAGAATTTTTACATATTATAAATAGAAAAATATGAAAATTGGAACACTTTTGTAAATTTTCAGAACTCAAAGATAATCAATGTTCATTTCAATATGCATCTCCCTTTCAATCCTCTATCATTTATGTATTATCACACATTACCTTCTCACAAAAGACATGCATTAATTTAATTCTGATCTTCAACCTTTGACTTTTAAAACTTCTCTAGACATGTTTTCACTTTAGTAAAAATGAACCAATAGTCTCTTTCTCTCTTTAGAAAAAGAAGTCAGTCAGATGAAAACTAGACAAGCAGATCAACGTGAAAAGGGAAAGCAAAGAAAGCAATTCCAATGGAATAATTAAGTTTTATCAAAGTTTCGTGGCTGCTGAATTGAATGTACAAGAGCAGACAGAAATTTTTGACTACTTTAAGGATAAATTTAGTATGATATGTTTTTATTGCTAAAAAATTGTGGATAGTGCTAAAGAGATTCGAGATAATTTTTACAAATAAAAACGTGAAAATTTCTTATTGTTTTAAAGTCATCTTTAGTATAATAAGATTATAATTTGAAAGATTGTAGAAAAATGTAGTATTTGTCTTTTTCTAAACGGAAATGCTTTCAGATTCAAATAATAGTATACACATATTTTTATATTACGTTAGAATTTATTTTTTATACGTAAGATTTCTTTTTGTTTCTCTTGATACAAGAAAGAAAAAGAGCAAAATATTTCCTAATTTCTATTTATAGTTTTATAGTGATTTAACTTGATCAAATAAGTCGAACTTTTAAAATTATTATTGAATATAAAAACAGATATGTATAGATAACTTTAATTGCTTAGAGTTATGGTTAGACATTTATAATAAAAGTTTAATAACTCAGCAAAATTAGTAATTTATTTTAAAAGAATTAATCATAAAATATTTTTTTTTCACTTCAAAGCAAAGAAGCATAAACTTTTCAAAACACTTGTGAATTTTAATAAACAGAAATGCAGTCAGCATTTAGAGCAACACATATCTTCTTTTGAATGTCCCATAATTTAATTTTTTTTTTACACATTGAATCCAATGTTCCTGGAAATAGCAAGTATTTATTTAATTTTTATCATGAATCTTCAAATTTTAGATGCTTTTTATATATGTTTTCATCTTAGTAAAAATGAATCAAGAATCTCTTTCTCTCTCTGGAAAAAAGGGGTCAGTCACCTGGAAACCAGATATTCAGATCAAAGAGACAGAGTGAAAAGAAAAGCAGAGAATGCAATTTCATTTGGATAATTAAGTTTCACCAAAGTTTGATGATCGCAGAATTGCATGTGCATTACTGCACAAAACTGTTTGGCTTTGTTAAGAATAAATTTTGTGTAATAAGTTTTTTTTTTTGTAAAAGCAAATAGAAGGCAGTAGAAAATAAATTTAATATTTGTATTTCAAATGAAAACCTGAAAAATTTTAAACTAAAAGTTTTTGGGTTTAGTTAAGAATAAATTTAGTGTAATAGGTTTTTATCGGAAACAAATATCGGGAAGTGATAAAGAGATTTGGTAGCATTACATTCAAATAAAAACCTGAAAATTTCTATTATTATTTTGAATCATTTTTAGCGTAATATGATTATATTTAGAGAAAAAAAAATGTGGAAGTTTTCTCGATTTTAAACATAAAATCCTTTTAGTTTCAGATAATAAAATATATACTATCTTTTAAAATTTAAGTATAAAAAAACAATTATACGAGCTTGTTATTTATTATACATTACATGTTTTATTTTGTTTACCAAACTGAAAGAAAGCAAAATATGATAAGATTTTCATCTTATCATTTAAGATTTTCATCAGGATTTAGCTACTTTAAGTCCATTCCACATGTTAAAATACTATCGATTAGTGAAACATTATTGTTTAAAGTTATATATTTAAAACAACAATTAAATAACTCGGCATTAACAGTATTTTTTAACAAAGTTAATGTAAATGAAATTTTTTAGAAAAAAGTATGGAAATATAAAAAAACTTACAAATTTTAAAGAGCAACTGCAATTTTGAATTTCTTTTGATTTAGAAATTTTTACACATTTCTACCAAAGTATCAGGAAAATGAAAACATTCATTTAAATTTCCCTTAGAAAACTCAACTTTTACATTCTATTTACGTATGTTTTCATTTTAATAAAAAGGAATCCATAATCTTTCTGTCTCTCTGGAAGGAAAAGATGAGTCTCATGAAAACTAGAAAAGCAGTTCAAAGAGACCGAGTGGTAAGGGAAGACAAAGAAATTAATTTGAATTAGATAATTAAGTTTATTAAAGTTTCGTGACCATCAAAATTGTATGTACAGACTAGACAAAAATGTTTCGCTTTGTCAAAAATAAATTTAAGGGCACTTAGAATTCTTAAACCTTCCAAAAATGCAACTTTGGGGAAAAAATATATATTAAAGATTAACCATTTCTGAACATTTTAAAACAAAATAAATGCTGTTAATTATTAAATATGTAATATTTTGAAAAGGAGAAGCTTAAAATCATTTTTCTCAAAATGTGCTTTTGGTTCATTGCGAGCAATGCAGTTAAAAAACTTTTCAATATATTTTTATAACATCTTAAGCATAACATTAAATAACTCAGCATTAACAGTATTTTTGTAAAATTTAATCTAAATGAATATTTTTAAAAAATGTGTGTTGCAGGCTTTATAAAATGAAGGTAAATTTTCCTATTTTTTTGTCAAAAAAAATATTTTTTTCTTCGTGTTAGTATATTGGTAAAATTTTGAAAATTTTATATAGACAGATACTGTTTTTTTAATACATACCAATGCTATAAATAAACAATTGTTTACGCTCAATGCATAGTTAGATACCAAAAATTCCGTTTTATATACATAAATACTATTGTAATCATGTCTACAACCTATAAATTCAATTTTCTTCTCGAAAAGTTTAAAAACTCCTGTAAAAACTAATTTTCCCAATTACGATATGAAAGAAATGTGAAATAATACATGTATCTGTTAGTGCCTCTAAAAATTGGGATTTTGTAATGTATACTTTTTAAGATATAAAATTACAAAACTGGTCATTTTTTATTATTTTTCTACATTTTAAGAGTCCTAAATAACTATAATGTAAAGGTTTTTATTGTAATGCAAGTAGCAGGAATTCATAAAAATGTATAAGATACTTCAGATTTATATACCTGAAAATTTCCGTATTGAGTGTTGCTTAGCATAGTAGGATTATATTTAGAGAAATTTTGAAGAAATGCAGAATATGTTCCGTATCTCAAAATAAATAACTAAATAAATAATAAGAATTTTAAACAATGAAATATTCAAGTTTTAATTTAAAATAATAAACAAAATTAATTTTGTTTTGGCTTATCAAACAACAGGGATTTACGAATTTGATAAAATCTGGTAGCCAGCAAAAAATGCTAGTCGCTTCCCCTTCCCGCGTCGTTGATATTCAAAAAGCACAAAGGTTTATGAATCAATCAACAAAAAAAAATAACAAGCATAGTTTAGAATTATTACAGTTTAGAATAGTACATAATGTAAAATGATAATATGAACCAAGCTTTCTAATTAAGTTTTTTACAATTATGTGTTTTGAAAAAAGAAAAATAAACTTTAAAAACATGTTCAGGGAATGCTGATTGACTAATTGCTTCAAATGTCCAGATAGGGGCCATCGATAAAATAGTGAAGCAAAAAACAATTTTTTGTCTATTTTTCTGTCAAAGTGAATCAAATAATTCTGATTTTATTATTTTTAAAATTGCAGATTAACTAACTTGGTTCGTAGGTAAAAAAAAAAAAAAATCGACAGTGCCTTTTTGGCGACTGCATTTATCAAGCCGTGTGGATATATATATACAGTAAAACCTCTATAACGGACACTCCCGAATAGCGGACACTTCTATTTAACGGACAGATTTTTGATCCCCAATACCTACATATTTGTATGTTTTTACCTCTGAAAAGCGGACACCTCCGAATAGCGGACAAATTCCGTGCTTCCGAGGTGTCCGTTATTCAGAGGTTTTACTGTATATATATTATGTTTTTTCATTAATAAGCTGACAGAATGTTTAAGAGCAAAGCCATTTCTTCTTCCTAGTAATATTGCATTTACGTATGTAATTTATATTTTTATCAAAAATAAATTCTGAATAAGCATTAACACCACTTTGACTGGTTCAAAGTTTGAAAATTTTTTGGGACTTTTAAAGTATTTTTTATACACAAGAAATACACATTTTATTAGTAAAGAATTGATATTAAAAGTGAAAGGACACTTCTGGTGTTACATAGTTAGATTTCATAGTAACCAGAAACCAATAACGAAAACTTTAAGCACATTTCTTTCAGAACAGTTTTTTTCTAAATTGGTGGGAACTCTACCTCCGCTAATTTTCAGTCAATTAACTTCTATGTTTTTGGAAATTAATTATCACATATTATCCATTATAAAGTTTAAACATGACAATATGTAAAAATACTTAAAGAACGTTTAAAAAAAAACTGTAGATTTTGCTTAAAATGAGCAGTACTCTTAATTTAACATACTAAACTGTTCTGTAGTTTTTTTGTTGATTAATTACTGAGATAAATCGGTGAATTTCTATTTTTCAGTGCTTAGCTTTTTGTATTTATTTTACAGATCACTTGATAACTTTTCATTGAAAATGAAGGAAGGGTAAGTAAAAGTAATTGTAGTAATTGGAATAACTGTAAAGTAATTGTAGTAGTTGGAATAATTGTAAAATAATTGTATTCTTTTTTTAGATGTAGAACTGTAAATGGAACTTTCTTGCTAAGGTGTCATGCAGGAAAAAACTTCCAAGTGTCTGAGGTAAAAAGTTATTTTAAATACTTAGCGTTATTACAGATATTACTTTATTAAAATTTTCTTACTTATAAAAATAAAATAAAATAAAAAAATAAAAATGATACTTTTTTGGATTGTACTTGTGAAAAGAAATGGAATTTTTAATAGATTAAACGTTAGTACACATAGAATTAGTTAATAAAAAGTAAGTTACACATTTCACGCGGTTCTCGCATGATTTCTACAGAAGCGAATAAGAAGAAATTAAAACAACAAATAACACAAATAATAGTCTTGTCATAATAAAAATTTTCGTAACGAAAATTAATCGAAATGTGACACGATATCTTTGAAAAAAGTATTCTTTAGTTTTCTCTATTTTAATACCCAACATGCATTCACATAAATGTATTATATAATCATAATAAATGCTCAGTACATCATTGACAATAACGTGTTGTAATCGGAAAATGTTATTCCCTAACTCTAAATGCATTGGCCAAATACCAAAACATGACCAAATACCGAAACAACCTTTCATAGATGATACAAATATATAATTTCGTAATTTTTTGTGCTATAATTTTGTTTATTTATCACATGTATATCGCATCATTTAAATTATCTGTAGTTTAAAATTACTCTGATATTGAACAGTAGAACGTATTTCGTAGTCCTTTGAATAGGGTAACTTATTTTTCTGCTAACCCTGTATATTTAGAACAATAAATAAAATATTCAGAACTAATTTTTTTACTGTTAAAGATTAATACAGAAATATTTCATATAAGTTGAAAAGTTGAAAAGAGTTATACAGCTTTATAAATCCCCCGATGTGTGATGCAATCATTATTTAGTTCAATGTTGAATCCCATATGATTTATGTATTTTCACATATCTACCCACGGTCTTTGCAGAGATAAATTTTCATTTAATTTCAACCTTGAACTCTTGACTTTCAGATGTTCTTTACATATGTTTTCAGTTTAGTGAAAAT
The DNA here is from genome assembly GCA_963931845.1 of Maratus michaelseni. Classification (NCBI taxonomy): domain Eukaryota; kingdom Metazoa; phylum Arthropoda; class Arachnida; order Araneae; family Salticidae; genus Maratus; species Maratus michaelseni. Next base: position 120,608,019 of record OZ007591.1, on the reverse strand, counting down.
GAATCAATACTCTTTTTCTCTCTCTGGAAAAAAGAAGTCAGTCACCTGGAAACTAGAGAGGCAGATCAAAGAGACAGAGTGAAAAGGAAAAGCAAAGAAAGCAATTCCAATTGGATAATTAAGTTTCACCAAAGTTTCGTGACCGCAAACTTGTATGCACAACACTAGACAGTAAATGAAGCAATGAGAGCAAAGATGGACTAAACCGAAATCTTTCAATTTTTCTGTTTTTGTCAAATAATTAATGTATTAAACGCATATTTAAATGGAAAAAAAGGACAAGTGAGTATAATAAAAGGATAATATAGTATAGTACTTTTTTGCTATGCAAATATGCTTCAAATACATAATTGTGTGACAAAAACAGAAAAAAGGAACATGAGGGTTAGTCCACTTTTACTCTTACTGTCACGATTGATCGTTATGTCAAGAATAAATTTCGTGTAAGTGGTTTTTATTGCAAAGCGAGTATTAGAGGTGATAAAAGGATTTGATATTTCTACTTCAGACGCAAAAATCTGATTTTTTCTTTATTTCTCTTTTTTATATGTTGAATGACATTCTGTTTATCGGAAATATCATTACATACATTTGTTGTAAAAAGTTCTGTTTGTCTTCGTTTTAAAAGAATGATATTTTATATTTTAAGGATATATATACAGGGTCTAAATTATAGGTGTTTAGAGTTCTATTATTAAGAAATTACTAAGAAAATGCAACACCATTTCGTACACGCACTATTTAGACCAAGGAAATAGGTTGACATAAAAAAATAGTTCACATATTCGGTACCAGGCGAAAGTGGTGGTGGCTGATTTTTGGCCGTAAATTACAATCCACGTTCACATAAAATTGTTGCAAAAGACAAATTGCAAATGTTAAAAAAACAAATGTAACATCTAGATAAATATTTTTTGTGTTACAAATATCCATTAAGTATTAGTCAATATTGTAAAACGTTCCTTTTTTATAGTTTTTATGGATATTTCATTGCCACAAATCAGCCTGTAGTGCCTGCACTAAAACATGTTTTCTGTAGATTACGGAGTGCATAGAATTTACCATTCCTTTATAGAGACACACAAAGAAATTCGGTTACACGTCTGACTAAGACCGATAATTGCTGGAAGTGCGTTTTCCGCAGTGGTATGCATTTTAAACTTTTCTAGTTTTGAATGTACTAATAATTATACTAAATTGAAAAATATTACTTTTTCGTAATATTTTTATATTCAGTTACCAGTTTAAATACGCAACCAAACGCGCACAGAAGTGTGATATTGCAAAGCGGATGTACATTTACTAATAAAACTAGCGCATATAAGCGAGCATTACAAATTCAAAATTTGTCTTCTATGGTGAAGAAATTGAGCATGCTTAACTTGATTTTTTTTAATTAAAAAAACTGTACCATGGTGACATGTGTTTGTTTTATTAGTAAATGTTCATCCACTTTATAATAAACTAGCGGCCCGTCCCGACTTCTCTCGGATGGACAATGTGTTGACCTACTTGGAAAAATGTCTTACGCAAAATATGTAATAAAAAATCAGCAATAGTTGTCTTATTCGTCTAATCTTCCATAGTCAGGTTCATTACCGATGTTGCCGACGAAATCACGAAAACAGCTGAAGGCTAAAATAGCTGAAATACGTGTTTAATTATTTTTTAGCAGATTGGTTTAGCTATATTTTATATATTTCCTTGTTGTAACTATTGTTGCGACTTTATTGTTGTGACTTGATGACCTATAACTTTCGACCTCCCGTTTAAATCCCTTCGGGAGGGAATTTACAAAAGTACTTTCTTATTGCTTGGGTTCGGTTTCTTATTGCTAATTCGGTTACACGTCTGACTAAGACCGATAATTGCTGGAAGTGCGTTTTCCGCAGTGGTATGCATTTTAAACTTTTCTAGTTTTGAATGTACTAATAATTATACTAAATTGAAAAATATTACTTTTTCGTAATATTTTTATATTCAGTTACCAGTTTAAATACGCAACCAAACGCGCACAGAAGTGTGATATTGCAAAGCGGATGTACATTTACTAATAAAACTAGCGCATATAAGCGAGCATTACAAATTCAAAATTTGTCTTCTATGGTGAAGAAATTGAGCATGCTTAACTTGATTTTTTTTAATTAAAAAAACTGTACCATGGTGACATGTGTTTGTTTTATTAGTAAATGTTCATCCACTTTATAATAAACTAGCGGCCCGTCCCGACTTCTCTCGGATGGACAATGTGTTGACCTACTTGGAAAAATGTCTTACGCAAAATATGTAATAAAAAATCAGCAATAGTTGTCTTATTCGTCTAATCTTCCATAGTCAGGTTCATTACCGATGTTGCCGACGAAATCACGAAAACAGCTGAAGGCTAAAATAGCTGAAATACGTGTTTAATTATTTTTTAGCAGATTGGTTTAGCTATATTTTATATATTTCCTTGTTGTAACTATTGTTGCGACTTTATTGTTGCGACTTGATGACCTATAACTTTCGACCTCCCGTTTAAATCCCTTCGGGAGGGAATTTACAAAAGTACTTTCTTATTGCTTGGGTTCGGTTTCTTATTGCTAATTCGGTTACACGTCTGACTAAGACCGATAATTGCTGGAAGTGAGTTTTCCGCAGTGGTATGCATTTTAAACTTTTCTAGTTTTGAATGTACTAATAATTATACTAAATTGAAAAATATTACTTTTTCGTAATATTTTTATATTCAGTTACCAGTTTAAATACGCAACCAAACGCGCACAGAAGTGTGATATTGCAAAGCGGATGTACATTTACTAATAAAACTAGCGCATATAAGCGAGCATTACAAATTCAAAATTTGTCTTCTATGGTGAAGAAATTGAGCACAGCAATCTACTGTCCAAATTTAGTGATCCTGACTTTAGTCATTTCAGCTGGGCGTTAATGAGTCAGTCAGTCAGTCAGGCGTTATCTCTTTATATAATAGTATAGATACCACACCTCCATATTCAATTACAGGCGTATTTAAGACGATGACTGAATATAAATATATAACATTTCAAGACCTCTAATAAAGATACGTTTGCATGCAAGAAGGAATTTCATCCATATTTCGTACCGTTTCCCTGACAGGATTGCCATTTTCTTAGTTTTTCGCAAATGGGCGCTGCCAAGTACTTCATCATGTAGCGCATAGCCCTTTTACTATACCTAGACACCACGTCCATTGTTGTAGTACCTAACTCAGTTCACTAATTATTTTACGTGAAACGGAATTAAGAAGAACAATTTTTTTAGTATCTTGTGAAATCTACTTTTCATAAAAAAACAGAGCCCCCAGTTATTTAGTAACGCAAAAAAAAAAAAAAAAGATTTGTATTTTGGGAATAATTTTAGGAAAACATCGCTATGTGATAGGCGTTGTTTAAAACCAGAATTTGCGAATAGATTAAAAACTTCTTTAGAGATTTCATTTTTGTCGTAGATGATAGGCAGGACGATGGTTGTATACATTTATATTTATATGCACTTAAAACTTTATTTAATGGTCTCTTCTGAAATATTAAATTTTCATGGCTTGCCCAAATACCAAAGAGTACAGGGTAGGTGAAAAATCGTTATAAAAATTTTAAAAAAATCAGAAAGAAAGAAAAAATGATGTTACGGAAGTACTTTTTTCACTAAACAGACTGTCAGCTTGCGCGATGTTTTAACAGCAAAATAAGTTTTTCATTAAAAAATTCCTCTATAGATGTCTCTACCACGAACATAGTCCCAAAAATTTATTATTTGCGTCGAATCTGTTTTATCCTGCGCCAGAGGTTTATGAACAACTATTGATGTATCAAGAACTTCAGTAAGCAAGTTAGTCATTTTCAATGTATGTTCATTTTCATTCTGCTTCTTCGTTCATGAGAACGGTTAGCAAACAAAGCAAAAATTGAAATACGCGTGGTACCGTGTTCTACAAATCAAACCAATTCGATAACTCGACCAATTCAAACCAATTCGACCAGTCATTTTTTGACCTTTTGAACTACAAACAAGTTTTTCTGCGTGAAAGAATCCCGCATCTTTACATTGTTTTATTACAAACTGCACCTCTGTAGCATTATTTGCTCTCTTTTTTAAGATTTTTTTAAAAGTTTATACGCACTTTTGCCCCATATTATATGATTTGTCAGTTAGGTTTAAATAGTATGTATATGAATTATTTAAAGCACTTATTAAAAACTTTTCATACAGAAAAAAAGAAGTATACATAAATAAGCCATTCAAATATACAAAATTTGGCTCAAGCATTATGCATTCATACTCCTTAAAACACGAGGTGTCATTGATCTAGCTCTGAAGGGATTTTTAAAATAGTTTGAATGAATGTTTATTTTCATGTCATTAATGGAAATTTTTTTTATATTTCTCTGATAAAAAAAAAAAGAAAAAAAGGGTATATATTTACTTAACATATCTACATTTTAAGTCTATAAAATTTTAACGAAAATTATATATATTATTTTTAAATTTAAGTGCCAAAAATGTAGGCGAGCATGAAATAAATGTACATTCAATAAAAACTAGAAACACTCACTGAAACAATAAAATTCCAAACTTCTTTAAATGCAATATTTCAACATTCATGTATGCACGCGCACAATGTTGCCAGTTTAGTGCGTTTTTTTATTCAAAATTTTCACCAGAATGTTTTAATAGTAAGATTTGATTTATTTAATGACAGACATTCTGTGATTAAAAAAGGAAATATTAATATTCGATAATTTTGTTTCTTTTTAAATAAAACAACCCACTAAATAGTATGCGCACGAGGATGAAAAATATTTCGATTAAATATTTTTATTTGCAATAAATAAATGGAAATCTTGTTGTTTCTGTAGGAATAAATCCCAAAATATAGAAATGATTAAAACATATTTTCCAATTATTAAATTAATATACAACAATGTAGCTCACAACCAAGAAAAGTCACAAAAACCCCAATAAATTACGAGGGCTATCCAGAAAGTAGATTACGTTTTGGAATAAAAAATAAACAAAGTATAGGAAACAAATTTTATTATATACAGATGAAAGCCACACTCAAATACTACTTTTCTACATAGTCACCATACAAATTAAGGCATTTATCGTAGCGATGTACGAGCTTGGAAATGCCTTCGTCGAAAAATTCGGCCGCCTGCGCCTTCAACCAACAGTTCACGTGTTTCACCCATGTTTCGTCACCAGTAACGATGCGATCGAGTAAAGAGTCACCATCCTTATGGTAAGCGTCCAAAAAGTTCAACGCTGCAGCCATTCGCTGATTTTTGTGGTCCTCTGTCAAGATTTTTGGAATCCATCTTGCACAAAACTTGTGGTAACCAAGCTTTTCGCTGATGATTTCGTGCAACAAACTTCGCGAAATTTGTGGAAAACTCAAAGAAAGTTCCGTTATTGTGAACTTATTACTGCACGCACCTCGCAGCTCGCGGGATTTTCAATTAACGCAGACATTTCAAACCGTCACAGTATCTGAACGGAGCACAGCACGAACCTCTCACTAGCACGGCTAGATGCCGACTGAGCTGCGCAACGCTCTGACCCCAAGATGGCCGCGCTAGCCCCGCCCTTAGCGGACACAGACGAAAACGTAATCTACTTTCTGGATAGCCCTCGTATTTCGCGTACAACTGCACTATTACTGCACTACTGCGTTTTATTGCACTAATAGGACTGGCTGTAGAAACATTACAAAAAGATACTATTGAAGCCATTCACAGGAAAGCAATTCCAAACAATTTTGGTATATTTTCACCGATCATGACCCCTAGACCTCCAAACCACCCTCCGTTCAAATGTTATTATATATATATATATATATATATATAACCTATGTCATGCTGTAACTCTCTTATTTATGAACCGTTTTGGATGTGATGGAGAATGTGTATAGGACACACCAAGGTATTGACCGAGTTCGTTGGCCAGCTCCATCCGCCATTTTGTTTCAAAATGGCAGCGAGTTAAAAAAAAAATTATTTTTTGAAAAATCAAAAAATGTACAAAAAATTATAAATTGAAAATGTTTTGAAAAATTGATTAAGTGTTAGATCGTGATACAAGGATTCCGGAACATTTTTTGTTTTGGTGTTATCTTTAAAAATGGCAGAGATATGGTAGTTTGAAATTCTAGGGTGGCTGACATTTTGAAACAATCTGATTTTTGTTATGCTGTAACTCTCATGCTGAAATTCACATTCAAATTCATTATTAACGAAAACCGGGATTGAATCATCTATAATCGGGTTCCAAGCCATTTAGCTTCGGGTGTTTCCGTAAAATGAGTTGAATTATTAAAAACATGGACTATGAAAGCTACCTGTTCCTCCCGGTATACAGGCCGGAAAAACTTTTTTTCCTCCTGTTAAGTATAGAATTTTTGAGGTATGACAGTTTTCTTCCGAACGAGCTATATAACATACGTAATATAAATATTATAGCATTAATTATATTTTAGGCCTAGCATGTTGTGAAAAAATAGTCTATTATGAAAACTAAATAAAATAGTCTAAAAATAATCAAAGAATAATTATTTGACATTTATTTTTTTCTTATCTATCCTTATGATATTTTTTTAAGTACAATATTTTTTAACATGGATTCGTTGCCGGCAGGTAGGTGTCTGGTATTTCCCAGGTAGTTGATAAGAATTCAAGTAAAGTTTTCAGAGAAACAATGTGTAACACAGGCAGAGAATATCGAAAATCTATCGTTCACCGATATTTTAAAAACTGAAGATATTGACTTTGACAGAAAGAAAAATGCTATAGGAAAACTTCGATAGATATTTTAATAATAAAAATAACCAGTATGAGCAGATTTCCTTCAAGAAATAGGGAAATTAAAAATTGAAACAATTTGAATTTCTTAACAAATCGAAAACTGAAATTTGAAAAAAAAATAACGCTTCAGAAGGAATTTATTAAGAAATAATGTATTTTCTAAATAAGGTTATTTTATAGTAATAGTGAAAATGAATCTCGGTAAAGAAAATTATACAATGCTTTGTATTTTATTATTAATGTAAATGTATTACAGATCTTTCTTTAAGGTAGTGAATATTTATTTTCAAATACAAATAGGTTCAGAGATCTTTTATCGCATACCAGCAGCATAAATTAAATTTAAAGGTTCCGCCAATGAGGAATTTTTAATTTTGACATTTAACTAAAACATTCTAGAAAATGTGACTCATAGTTCGAACTATATAATTGCTTTTAACAGCTTAATAGTTGCGACTGGTATAAAAACCCCGACTTTATGTTTGACTAACGGAATTATAATTGTGATTGTGCAGTTTTAATACACTGAACAGAATACTTTTAAATATCTTATAAATTGTAGATATATACCAAATTTTAAACTGTAACTAATCCTACACTGTTCAAAATTTTCTTTTGAAAGTATTGAGTCATCTGGAAAGTTCTGCGGTTTTGCAAGGTTTCGTCTCATTATTTTACTACTGCTAATAAGAAGTGGCCTTAAATGACCTAGATAAGTACATTCGGTCTTTTCTGATTGCGCTGCATGATATTCGTTTGTGTTATGGCATAAAATTTGTTTCATGGCAGTGCTCAGAATGAAGAACCAAAAAGTTAATTTATGTTATATTATGCTCTTTTATTTCAAGAAAGATAAAAATGTTAGTCAGACTCCTCATAAAATTTCTGCTGTATATGGACAAAGTTCTGTTTCAGATGACACAGTTCGAAGGTGGTTTGAGAAGTTTAAGCACGGAAATTTCAGCCTTGAAAATGATGCCTGCTCTGGACGACCATTATCTGTAAAGGTGAACCCTTTAAAAGAAACTAATCAAATGATCATGCACTGTACTTTTTAGACTATATAGTCTGTGTGATAGCTCCTGAACTGTGCTACGTGAATTTTCAGCGATAGACGACCATCATCTGTAAAGGAGAACGTCTTGAAAGAAGCTATCACTGAAAATTCACGTTACACATTGTCGACGATTGTTTAGTGCCGGAAATCTCTGACAGTTCAAAAAATTGAATACATAATTCCTTGGTACATTTTGGTCATAAAAAATGGAATTTTTAATGTTGTAGTTGCCAGAGAATATACAAGCCTCTTCTAAATATAACTTATAGAACATAAAAATTTAAAAATGTAGCATTTTAAAAAATAATGACAGGATGTGTTCGTCAACATAATCGTAATTCCTATCTTATTTTGAACACTTGCGTAATTTATATTGCTTACATATCTCTAACCGGTAAATATTAAAGCGTGTTTTCATCTTTCTGAGCGACCCTGTGCATGAAAATGAAATATATATATATTCAGTTGGCTTAAAGGCGCGAAGCATTTCATAAACGAGGACGTACCGGCCCTCGGTCATTCCGAGCCTGCTTTTATATTTTTATTTCATGTTTGCCCACACATTACTCTTCTACGGATGCTCTAATATTATTATTACTTTTTTGTTGTTGTTGTAACCTTATCAGATCTGCCACTGTTCCGTTTCTTATTTCATTAGTATTTAAGCATTATATGTCTGTCTGTGTTTTATTGACCCTTTTTTTTCCTTTGGGGGAAGGGGGGAAGGCTTTATAAGCTTTAACATTCGTAAAAATTGACCAATCATATGAAATTTTGAATATGGCGTTAAAGGTAAACCGTACTAATTTACATTCTTAAAATACTTTACGCAGCGTGTATGGTATTTTTACTAACTTTATTATTTACAGGGCGCCCTACGAAAAGTAATCTATCATTGTTTACCGCGAGCCAAAATAAGGGATATTGACAACAAGGAGATTTAAAATTAATAAGGATTACAATACTATGTATGGTCAATAACTTAATTTTATCTATCATGAATCTAATTTTATCTATCATGGTCGGGTTGGCAATATTATTTTTGTTATGCGTCGGGTGGACAATTTATTTATTTATTTATTTTTTTTTTTTTGGGGGGGGGGGGGGGGTTGGTTCGTTTTCTTGTTGTTTTTAGGCTTATGCGCGTTGTGTTTAGTACCCCACTTTTTCAAAAGAATCTGAACCATACAGTTCTAATTCAGAAAACTATACATTTGTATATAAATAAATAGTGGGTATATGCTCATTTTTTTTTACATAAAAGATAAAATATATATTAGAGGTATAATTATACAGCATTTTTCCATAAATTACCTTAAAAGTGGATTAATTTTCTTTCATTTCGAGTTGGCCTCAAACAGAATGCTCAGATTCGGGTCATGCATAAGCTGTCCCGTATAGGACTCTTACTTTCATTTATTTCTTAAAATATTTTTAATATTCATTATTTGGTTTATTTATTTGCCCTAACTTTAAACAATAATTTAAAAAAAATTATATTTATTATATTTTTTGTAAATATAAAATTATTTATACAAAATATTCGGAGTTGAATATTTACTTTATAAAAACTCAAATCTGTGGATTAAATGCAAATGAAGTCGAAGATATTGGTTTTGTCACAAAAAATACAAATCTGGTGATTACCACTTTGTACCAGTAGGACACAAACAATCCAGGATACTGAAATAATTTTTGTGGAATTCCCTAATGATACAATTTTGTACTGGCAATGAATAATTTGTATGTAAATGCCAAATTCAGTTATAAAAATATTAGCACCTGAGAAAAATTTGTATGTTGAGAGATTCGTAAGTCGAAAACTAAATTCCAAATAAATGGTACAAATATACTAAAATTAATTATACTATATTAATTATTATTAAAGTTAGTTATTACCAAGTTAATTCGAAGATCATTTTAATAAATTTCTGAATAAATAAATGCATCTGAACCATTCCAAAAGAATCTGAACCATTCCAAAAGAATCTGAACCATTACTTTCTAATTCAGAAAACTATACATTTGTATATAAATAAATAGTAGGTATATGCTCATTTTTTTACATAAAAGATAAAATAGCTATTAGAGGTATAATTATAGAGCATTTTTCCATAAATTACCTTAAAAGTGGATTAATCTTCTTTCATTTCGAGTTGACCACAAACAGAATTCTCAGATTCGGGTCATGTATAAGCTGTCCCGAATAGGACTCTTACTTTTATTTATTTCTTAAAATATTATAAAAGTAAAATTTTCAAAAAAAGAAGGACCAGAGAATACGTTATAGAATTTTAAAATTGTGACACCAGCAAAACTTTACGGGAAAAATTAATTAAACTTTTAATTTAGTTAATAATAAATGGATTCTGATGTTTAATTCAGTTATTAAAATACGAGAACCATCCTTGGAGATAGTGTCGGCTGTTTATGTCAGGTGTCTCCAAATCTTTCATATGTACGCTACTCGGTGATATACAAAAGCATTTGATGCATGATATGAAGATTTTAATTTGGTTTTGTTTCCTTTCTTTTGTAATCGAAATAAAGAATGATGACTGACCTATCCAATGTACGGAAGCAATAAAATTATCAACCTACATTTGCATCACAATAAACCCTGGCTATTCCTTTTATTAAATAACGGAATATATTTTGAACTACAACGCAAATTTTCTCACAATGAGCTATTTTTTATATTCAACCAAGTGTCCTTTTCTGGCAATATGTGATGTTTTTTGTTGTTAAACGAAATTATTACAGTATTTTTCCATTTTATAAAGTTTCATTTAATAAAATCTTACATATAAATTTAAACCACATGCTCAGATAAACCATACCACACACAAGCCTTAGACGGGAGCTGTTTTTCCCAAATTACAACAGTGTTGCCAGTGGGATACTTTTTTAAAATTCACTTTTCTTGATTGACACCAGTTTTTGAAGAAGTAAAATTCGCCTTATTTAATGACATATTAAATAGGGCAAAGCCAAAATGAATTATGCTATTTAGAAAAAGTGGTGCCAATCAAGCAATCCTTAATTTTTAAAAAGTAGCCCCCTGGCAACACTGAATTACAATATCTCGCTTAAGAGCTGTGGTATTCACACACACAAGGAAAAAAGAAAAAAAAATGAACAATACTTTCCTTATACTATGTGTTCAGAAAGTAAAAATTACTGTGATCATATCAGTGCTTTATATATATATATATGTATGTATAAATTTATATAGTTGAAGTATTCGTACATCCAAATTGGCTAAATAAACCTATGTTGTTGATCTTGTATAATATATTTAAACAATCTTCGACGAAAACGAATCAGAAGGGCAATAAATACAGATCCTAATTTATATAAAAACAGTCATAGCATTTTAGAAAACAATACTGACCTTACCGGACGGAGGAGGGGGAAATCAACGCCTGTCGACCCACCTGCTTTATACAAATACTATAAGATTCAGCTATCAAATAGAATATAGATCACTATCAAATTATCAATTACCTAAACATTTCATTCTTAGCAAATTATTTTTTTTTATATTTCAGGCTTTTTAATTAAAAATTCTTTCATGCTAATACTTTTCAAAAATACAACACATAATCTAAATTTGCAGTAAAAAAGAAAATAAAATAATACAAAAAATCTTTTGTTGCTTTTTAAAACTTTTTCTCCGAAATTCATTGAACGCAAAGTAATAACATCCTCTTACGGATTTTTCTATCTAAAAAAAGTAACAAATAAAAAAAATTTAAATTCCGAAATTCTCTTTCAGCTAACGTTTTTAAAATACATGTGAATTTATCATGCAGAAAGCAAAAGTAGGCATTTCTGAAAAATGTTCTAGAAATATTTTCCGTTTTTTAAAACTTTAAACATTTATTTTACACCTTGTTCCAACTTTTTTTTTTTAGTAAATATTCTTTTAAAAGTCGCTTCTAAAAATTGATGAAAAATTTATGCTTTAGAAGTTTTGGGAAATGTTTCATGTTCGAACAGTATGTTGATCATCAAAATTTTGGAAGTCATCCAACTTCTATGCCTTCTACTTTTTCCAATCCATTAAATGATCAGTATTTTTTAAAGGAGATTCTACAGCAATAGTAAAGTTTCTTTTTTCCAATATTGAAAGAGGTTTATTATCCGTAAATAGTACTGAAATAAAAAAAAGTTTAAATCATACTAAGGTTTTTGCTCGTAAAATAATGTTCGTGGAAAAAATGCACTTACTATGCCTGTTTTAAAATTTGTATAGAAAAAAATCCAGAATATTATAAATATTATAAAATCTTTTTTATGAAAATTTTAGATCTGCTATTATTTTTTAAATTTTCATAATTGTGTTTGAAATATTTCATTATGAAATCTTTTACTAATAATTTTTCCCATTTCGAAATTAATATTTGGGAAGCAATTTTGTAACAAGCCTTCTTTGTTTTCCTTTGAAAATACAATTTTCACAAGGTTGTTTTGCTACAATGCGTAAAATGTAATGCATGTGTAGACATGACACTATTACTATGTAATTGGAATCATTAAATTACACCAGAGTACAATGATTGGAATGAATAAAAGAGTACAAGATACGTACAGGTCTTGTAATTTCCAAAGAGTCTGGAACCACTATTACAAATTAGAAATTTTCTATTCAATATTTCAATCGCACAATTCACAATCAGCTCGTTAACACTTTTCTGCGATTAAATAAGGCAAAAATTACTGTTTAAAATATGGAAATTGTACGCACCCTGAGGTGATAAACATTAAAAATGTAGTAATAATGAAAATAATTAAAATTACACCAGAAAAACATCAGAGTAGCAGTGTAGTAAATACAAAAAAAACAGAAATTTTTAGCCAAATAACGTTTTTATGAAAAAACTTTTAATAGTTTAATTTTATACGGATTATATTTCAGGTTTTTACAGCTATTTAGATAGGTCTGAATTTGAAATGATTTGAAATACTCACAACTGTTTCATAAACAAGAGAAAGAATATATGCTCTTACATTATAGTCCGAGAAGCAGCATCCTTTTTTGTCAACTGATTTTAATTTCGATGATTTTAATATATATATAACAGATCAGATGGTACAAATAACGAAACTGATAGTCACTCGGTGCGTCAGCGGGGGGTGATCCAATGGAACTATCGAAAATGTGTTAGAGTGTGAAATGAATGGCAATCCTATTACTGATGTTACCCCTACTCCGAAACATCATTAGTAATCGTGTTGTCATTTATGTATTTATTTTGTTAAGATTTCTTTTCATTCAGAGACTAACTATAAGAATTTCATTTATTTTAATTTCATTTATTTTAATTTCATTCATTTTAATTTCATTCAACTAACTATGAGAATTTCATTTATTTTAATTTCATTCAACTAACTATGAGAATTTCATTCAATTTAATTTCATTAAACTATGAGAATTTCATTCATTTTAATTTCATTCAACTAATTATGAGAATTTCATCCATTTTTATTTTGAAGTAACAGGCTACGCCCGCTTCACTGGTCGATTTTTCCAAACGAATTCCTTTCAAACGTGTATCTTACAAAACGAAATTCTGGTTCGGGGTCCAACCTCTTTCCGAACGAACCTCAGGCTCGTGTCCCCGCTACCTAGGGCATCGTATACCGAGCGTGCTACCGAAAAATATTTTACTTCCACTTTCCAAGGCCTGGGACGCATTTTTTTCTGAACCTTCGGCATGGTTTCCTGCTGTCTACAGCACTAAATAGCAGGTTTACTGCATATGAGCCACAAAATAATTTAGTTCTACCTTCCACCATCAGAGGGTGCCAAACTTTTATACTTTTATAATTAACGCGATATTTAAACTACGATCGACCCCCCCCCCTTCCTCAAAATTCAACCAATGCCATTTAACGTTAACAAATAGCGGCATCTTTTGAAACAGAAGCAAAATGGCGCGTTTGAAACAAAAACAAAATGGCGCAGTTATTTTGGTGTGACTTCGTACTTTATTATCTTTCCTTTTCGGAAAGCAGCTAAAGGGATGAACCCCTTAAACATAAATTAATGAAAGCCAAAGCTGACCCCTCGTTTGGATCATTCTTTTTGCAAAACTTAAAAATTACCAGCCGATTTTTTCAAAAAATCGGTTTTCGGATGCAAAAAATTTTTCTACATGGTCAGTTTTAAATTGATACCTCAAATACTTTTCTTAATATTCTCAAATTAATAAAAATTAGGAAATTCCGTCGTTTACGATTTTATATCACGAGCAGCTGTTTCATTTCTTTCACCTTTTTGAGATAAAAACATCGCATTTTCGGATGATTTTTTAATGAATTTCTCGACTAATTTCAGAGCGATTTTTTTAAAAACTGAATATTAACGACCGCAATATTATTGTTCTTCAATTGATACCTATAGAGCTCATCTCTACTCCAGCGCTGAAGAAATTTTTGGAGTATTAATGTTGAAAAACTGTCTCATATCCTTTAAAAAAAAATCACGTAATAAATTAAATAAAAAATATCCAATCAAAAATTCCAAAATCGGGCTACGAGGTGCATTACTTCAGAAATAGAGGTATCCAATTCCCAAATTTCATAGCTTTGCGTACGGTGCTCTTTTCAGAAAACAGCATACACTCCCATACACACACTTACTCAGACAAACAGACATATTATTATTATAGATAAGTAGAAACATATTTATTCCTCTCATGGATGAATTACTTTAAATGCATGACAAAATATTTTGCAATTAATAAGTACAATTACCCCAAGTTCTGAAATTTTGCATGGATATTCGCAAATATGTATATTATCGTTTTCTGAGAATAATTTTTTTTTGAACTTTTGATCATTTTTTGCTGAAAATGGGGTACAGGTCTCAGCTAACGTTGAGTTTTTTTTTTTTTTTTTTTTTTTTTTTTTTTTTTTTTTAACTTTTATTGCAAAATTAATAAACGATTATAATATGGAGCTTAAAAACAATAAAAAACATTAGTAGGCTAAATCAGCTGTTCGTAAGTGAAGCGCAACAGGTTAGCTTGTGCCTAGAGATTCAGAGATTACCATAGGTGGAAGTAGCTCTTAAGATAATACCGAATTCAAAAGAAAATACTTAATGACAAATGAACTGTAGAAAATATATACTAACAGTTAAATTTCATCACTAAATTAATTATCGCATTGCGAACATCGGCCGATGTCTATGTACACTGCTTCAAAAAGCATAGGCCGATCACTGATCAGGCGAAAATATTAAAGCAAGTTTTCGTATTTAAATTACATCAAAGAGCTGGTTTAGGAGGGTTGGGACGCTGTATATGGGCACTGTGACAGTGTCTACCCTGATGGTGGAAGATTGTTGCACATAGGGTTCTGCTTAGAAGTTTAACCTATAATTATTCAGGTATAAGATGGAATTTTAGAAATGGGGCCACGTTATTACCCCTGTCTTAATAAGTTCTATATTTGTTGAAAGTTACATTGTAATTAATCAAGCTATTGTAAAGTAATCATGTTTATTTCAAATGTAAGAATGGAGTGGATACATAGAAAACTTTACTCAACTTCGGTTCTCTGCGCCCCAATTTCTTTTTATTAAATATTTCTAGTCATAAATTAATGTTTTGAGAGATTAGAAAGTTACAAAAATACATTTGCCCCTCTTGTTGCTTAGATACAACAGCAAAAATTATTTTAGAAGATGTCTCATACAGAACAGATACAAATTTATCAAAGGAAAATTTCCCTACTAATTATCCAAAACAAAAATGGATCTGCCGTCTATTGCTGTATTTCACAAACATTATGGAGTTTAACTTTATGTGTGATAAAGCAGTAAAAATTAAATATGCGCAGTTCTCTGAGTGATGTTTTACTCATATCAGTTTTTACATTCTTCTATCTTTACAAGAAGAAAGTATTGGATTCATGAAAATTTTCGACTTCCGGTTTTCGACGGATTTATACGTTTTAGAAGGTCCTGAACACGATTTGACAGTTTCTAGAAAATGTCTGTCTGTGACTCTGTCTGTATGTGACAAAAATTTTGTGGGCGCTCTATCTCAAGAACTAATACTCGGAATTTAATAAAACTTTAGATTCCGTTAGTCCCTGATATAAATTGGTGCTGATTAGTTTTTGGTAAAAATCGCCCGGCAGGTGGCGCTGCTAAGCAGCATTTTTTGCGATTTCCGCAATAGCTCTATCTCAAGAACTAATGCTCGGAATTTAATAAAACTTTAGATTCAGTTAGACCCTGATATAAGTTGGTGCTGATTAGTTTTTGGTAAAATTCGCCCGGCAGGTGGCGCTGCTATGCAGCCTTTTTCGCGAATTTACAATAGCTCTATCTCAAGAACCAATGCTCGGAACTTAATAAAACTTTATATCAGTTAGTCTCTGATATAAATGGGTGCTGATTAGTTTTTGGTAAAAATCGCCCAGCAGGTGCCGCTGCTATGCAGCATTTTGTAGGATTTACACGATTTTAGCGATAGTCCTATCTCAAGAAATATTGCATGGAATTTATTAAAACTTGAGTTTCAGTTAGACCTTGATATAAATTGGTGCTGATTCTTTTTAGTGTATGCGGAACCTGTGTGATATAGAAGAAAGTTTTGGGATTGACACATCCGACTAATTTTTTTAATAATAATCTTAGATGAGGTTCTTGCATTTGAGAGGACTAAATAAAATATGCATTAATTTGCCAACTGATACTCTGTCTATTTTTATTTAAACAACATGAATCTCAAAATTACACCTATAAAAATCTTTATTAACTTAAAAATATTTAACGATCATAAACATTTAATGCAGTTTAAAAATACTTTTCACCTCAAGGGTTTACTCATCTGATAATATTTTTAATATATTTAACATCTTAATTTACAAGCGTTAAACATCCTTAGGATATTTACTTTACATTATTTTTCGATATATTTTCTAAAGAACAAAACAAGGGTTGAATACATATATGAGAAAATGCTCTTTCTATTACTTTAAGAAAAATTCAAAATATTTCTTTATTTTAAATCTATAGGGAATGCAGTTATTTCGTGTTATGTATATATCTTCAAAAGAGTTAAATTACAACTAGGGTTGTATCTTATGAAAATAAATAAAAAAGATAATAATGTCAGACTGAATTATTCCATGTTTTAAAAATTATTTCACTGCTTAAAAGTGCTAAAAATCGTAAAAAATATGTACAGTGCAAAAGTTTAATAGCGTTAATGGTGAACAGCTTTTTTTGCTTTGCACAACGTGAATGTATAAATATTTTAAAATTTATGTTTTATTATTACTTTTGTGTCTTAAAATTCTAAATGTCACTCAGTAATACATAAACCGTACATAAGACATTTCTTTATTTTAAGGAATATTATGGAACCAATAAGCTTTTAAAATGACTTTCTAAGTGGAATGAAATGTATTTCATGTACGTAATTTTTCTATTAAAAATTACAAAGAATACCTTAAGCGTTGTGAAGTTAATAATCTTTCTTATTATATTTACGATGTTGGTAGTCTATGCAAAAATTTATTTTGAATAGAAGGCAGCTTTATTTCTTTATTAAGGTTCCGTACTTAAAAAGTAAAAAACGGAACCATTATAAGATCACTCCTGTGTCTGTTCGTCCGTCTGTCACGACCCTTTTTCTCGTAACTATGGGATGCGGAAAGTTCAAACTTGTGAAAATTATAAAGTCATTTTACCCACATATGTTCAGATTATTAGCGATTCACAAATATGTTTAGGAAAAAATTAGGAGGATAATTAAATTACTTGAAAAAAAAATGTTTTCTTTTTGTATATCATGTGTGGTATCATAACAAAGATCACGAAATACCAAGCTCAAAAATATATTTGTTTTAATTTTAGGTATTATATTATAGGACAGAGATATCGTCAAAAATGCACTGAAAAATATCCCCCCCCTCCCCTCTGTTTCCGAATCAACAGAAAATAAAATTTAAACCTTGCAGAAAAACTATAGCGATTTTCCTTTGTAACATAGTTTTTTATTAAAACGCATTTTTCATGTTACACACAAACTTCACTTTTCTGGCGGTCAGCGGGTAAGTTGACGGTTGCTCGAGGTATCTACAGACGCAGAATCATCCAAGGATAGATTAGGATTTTCAAAAAAAATTTTGGTAATTAGCCGAGATATTAATTAAGTTACTTAAACAATTTTTTTTATATCTCGTGTAGGGTATCGTTCGAACACCCAGAAAAAAGTTTTGTTGAATCAACAAAAATTTGGTTGACCCAATAAAACTTTTTGTTTAAATATAGGTCAATGGAAATTTTTTTTGAATCAACAAAAAATTTTTTGTTTTTGCAATTCCAAAAAAAAAAATTTGTATCGTCAGCAAAAAATGTTTTGTTAATTCAAGTAAAATGGTTCAATCTTACTTGAATTTTGCTAAAACAACCAAAATGTACTCAACAAAACATGTTTTGTAGTTTTAATCAATTCCTTTTTCTGGGTAAAAGATCTTGTAACATCGAACTAAAAAATATATTTGTATTAATTTTAGGTATTATATTTTCAGAGATATCGTCGAAAGTATACTGGAAAAATATGTTTCTCTTCCCCTCTCCTATTTCCGAATCTAGTGAAACTAAAATTATGAAAAAAGTTAGGGGTAGTAGAAGTTCATTAATTAATAGATAGTAATAAATACATTTAATATACGGAACCGTTTTAGTGCGATTTATACTCGTACTTGACCGATTATTTAAATCAATGTATCAGATCAAGGTTTTAACTACAATAAAGTTGCATGAAATCGAATATTTACCAATGGCATATTAAAGTAAAAAATAATGAATGTTATGAAAAAAAATCATGCGTTACGAATCATTTTCCAGCACTTACAGAACACAGCAACGGAACTTAACCATTTAAAAAGATTAAACCAGATTTCAACAATTACAACGTCAATAGCCGGAAAGGTTCTCGAATTCTTTTGTATATCCTTGTATATGGTCTATAGATATGTGTATCAACTACAGTGTGTTTTAAATTTTAGCTTAGTTACAAAACGCATAACACAATCGAAAAATTATCTTCAACGATTTCCATCAAATGATAGAAATTACTTCTTTTAATTTTGTACAACTCATTCTCTATGTATATTCTACAGATTTTTATAAAATCATCACATTAAACAAAAATATAATTCAGAAAAAATGCACAACACAACGGCAGACGTACTTTCAGAAATTACCATACATAGACTGCAATTTATGCGGTTCTTTGCGTAGGCCTGCATATGATTTTATTTATGTTCTAAAAAATATCTCAGTATACAAAACACAGTTCAGTCGGAAAATGCATAATCCAGTTAAAAAATGCCTTTAAGTAGTTCACCGCTCATACACAGTAATGCCTACGAAGTACTTTGTGTTATAAGTAGCATGCAAAAATTTAAACATAAAATTTAATATCACATCTGGAAACGCACTTTTATCGTCCTAGACAGTACTGTGACCGAAATCTTTTGTGTGACTTGTGTGTCTTTCGTGTGACTTGTGTATAATTGAACGAAAACTGTTATTCACGTGATATTCTACAATAAGCATCTTTTAATGTAACTCAATAATGTATATAAATTCCATTATGTTTGAAATAGTGTAATATTATTAAAATACGTTTCAAGTCTTTTCTCTACGTCGACAATTATAAAATTGAATTATTTTGAGTGACCTTGTGATAAATGATAAATACTTTGCAAACCATATTCCACACAAGGTATGTTTTAGTACACTTCATAAATGCTATTAATTTCTTTGTGTTTGAAATAGTGTAACATTATTAAAATACACCGCAAACAATATTTCTCATTTATCATGATGTAACGAGATTATTTTGAATGTCTCTTTAAATAAACTATAAATACTTCGTATTCTACAGAACGCATTTTTTAGTGCACTTCATAAAGTCAATTAAATTTCATTATGTTTGAAATAGTGCAATATCATTGAAATAAATTGATTATTTTAAGTGATTACGTAAAAAAATAAAATGCTACGCCTTCCATTTTCAATAGCTAACATAACATACCATAGTAAACTTCAGTAACATAAGAGGATTCCAGAAGCCAAGGGGTATCACTACATAGTATAAAACAAAGTCGCTTTTTCTGTCCCTATATCCCTATGTACGCTTAAATCTTTAAAACTACGCAACGGATTTTGATGCGGTTTTTTTTAATAGATAGAGTGATTCAAGAGGAAGGTTTATATGTATAATAACCATATGTTTTGCTTTGTAATTTCAGATAAATCACTACATAGTATAAAACAAAGTCGCTTTTTCTGTCCCTATATCCCTATGCACGCTTAAATCTTTAAAACTACGCAACGGATTTTGATGCGGTTTTTTTTAATAGATAGAGTGATTCAAGAGGAAGGTTTATATGTATATCCATTAAATAGTGGAGAAATACTGTTATTTTTGAGGTTTTTAATGTGATGTCGTAAATAATTTCATTTTTTCCGCTTATACATTGCAAACGCAGGCTGAACCCTACAAGATTTATCAAAATAATGTACTAATTATTGTACACATTAAAAAGGTCTACAGAAAACACAAAGAGATGAAGGTTTTCAAGGTTAACCCGAAGCAAAGCGAGGGAAGGCCGCTAGTAAGTGATAAAATTGAAAAAACTGAGCTAAGTGCACAGGCGATCTGGAAATAAGGCTATTTGTTTGCAGGTAAAGAAATATAAGTGATTTTTTTAATTATGTGGTGTGTTCTAGAGGTCATCTCGTTAAGCATTCGAAACTTGTACCCCTTGTTATACATATTGACTAATTGGCTATTATTAACTTATTGATAAATTGACTATTATTGACTTATTGATAAATTGACTATTATTGACTTATTGATAAATTGACTATTATTGACTTATTGATAAATTGACTTGAATTAAAAAAAAAATTGTACTCCATCTTCTTTACACAGTTATTGAAGTAAGAGTTCAAAAACCTTTATGAAATAAGCAACAGTTTCATATTTACTTCAGTCAATTACTATTGACTCAATACTTTGAACTCAATTTACTCCAAATCGGAAATTTGTCATTTGTATCCCTTGGCTTCTAGAGTCTTCATATATCAAATGATAATCCGAGTATATTTCCAAGAGTTAGAGAACAGACAGACAGACCAGACAAACAGACAAAAACCATAAAAAAAATTTCGACTGTATTGGGAAGTGTTAAATGTTGGCTATTTTAATTAAATTTTAAACAAAAGGGAAGGGTGCAATTTTTGATCCTCAACTCAACTAACAATATTCTTAATGACGACATTACTCAAGGTCCAAGAAGGGAATTTTTCAATACGGGTAAACCGATGTCCAATACAGTACAAAAGATCCAATGGAACTAGAGGTGTTTGGAGAAATGCTGCGAACACACAATAAAAAAAGCACATTGATACTCTCGGCTCTGTGAAGACATGTATTGGCTTGATGTAGTGAAAAAACATGGAAGAAAAAAAAATCATGAGATTTGGCATAATGTATTATAAAATTATGCTTTATAATCGTGCAAAATTGTAGATCTCTAATGCCATTTCTTCTCTTTGAGGCTGAAATATTTTTACCTTTCCTTCGATTTTCTTACATTTTAATTTTCTTAACCATAAGAGTTCATACTTCTGATGATGGAATTAATACAATGAATGTCTTATTATTTATATTAATAAAAAAAAAATATGTTTGTGTTTGTGCGGAATGGCTAGCGAAATCTATTTCTCGTAGATGTTAGCAAATTTGGTTCCGGATATACGAAGACATATCCGAATGCACTGGTTGCTCAGATTTTCGAGTTTTTAATTAGTTTTTTTTTTGAACGGAAAAATTCGATTAAATAGTCTTAATAATTTGAATTTATACTTTTTTTTAACGGCAATAAGAAAATAAGAAAATTCTGTATACAAAATGAAGTTCCACGAGAAACACTTTCCGCGTTGGGTTGCAACAGCAAGCTTTTATCACTAAAAAGTATGTTGTTATGACTACGGTGAGAGATTAGTAAATTTTGTCATGTGACTTTACAACAGTCGAAATTTTAAAGGTTAGTTTTATCTCTTCTTTTTTTGAGAAGACAGTTTTAATTGTTTATTAATTTTTTTTTTCGATTTCGCTTAGCCAGCAAAAAGGGCAAGTGATCTGGCTCCATTAGACTGGAGACGGGCACGGGTTTAAATTTACTCTGACCAATCGGGCCAGTTGAGGCTCGGACAACGTCGGACGGGTTCATTAGAGCATGAATAAAACAACGTCAGCTCATTTATTTTACATTATTACCCCTTAAGGCAAAACAAACCCTATAAGTATGAATATCATCAAAATTAGATTTATAATCTATAATAAAAGTTGCAATAAATCGAATAATAACGAATGGTATGTAATAAAGTCAAAAACTAGCCGGATCTGCCAATCAAAAACCTGTCTTATATCTCACACAGGTTTTGCATCAACTAAAAAGAATCAGCAGCCAATTTATATCAAGGTCTAACTGAATCTAAAATTTTATTCAATTCCTTGAATTAGTTCTTGAGATAAGACAATTGCTAAAATCTTGTGAATCCAGCAAAATGCAGCATAACAGCGCCACCTGTTCGGAGATTTAGACCAAAATCTAATCAACAATAACTTATGACAACGTCTAACTGAATCTGAAGTTTGATGAAAATCCTTGCATTAGTTCTTGAGATATAGTTATCGTGATAATAACGAAAAAATTAGCATAGTAGCGCCACCTGTTTGGCTATTTACACCAAAACGTAATCCAAATCTATTTATGTCAAGGTCTAACTGAATCTGAAGTTTGGTGAAATTTCGTGCATTAGCTCTTGAGATATAGCTATAGTAAAAATAATGAAAAAGGTGGTATAGCAGCGCCACCTGTTGGGATATCTACACCAAAATGTAATCAGCGTCTATTTATGTCGTCTAACTGAATCTGAAGTTTGATGAAAATAACTGCATTAATTCTTGAGATAGAGCTATTGCGGAAATCGCAAAAAATTCAGCATAGCAGC
The DNA here is from genome assembly GCA_963931845.1 of Maratus michaelseni. Lineage (NCBI taxonomy): Eukaryota > Metazoa > Arthropoda > Arachnida > Araneae > Salticidae > Maratus > Maratus michaelseni. The sequence goes on along the minus strand of OZ007591.1, from coordinate 120,585,080 downwards.
GTTACCTATTCAGCGGTTTTAACTAAAAACTAATCAGTACCAATTTATATCAGGGACTAACTGAATATGAAGTTTTATTAAATTTTGTGCATTAGTTCTTGAGATAGAGCGCCCACAAATTTTTTGCCACATATAGACAGACAGACAGAGTCACAGACAGACATTTTCTAAAAATAGTCAAATCGTGTTCAGGACCTTCTAAAACGTATAAATCCGTTGAAAACAAGAAGTCGAAATTTTTCATGAATCCAATACTTTCTTCTTGTAAAGATAAAAGAAGGTAATAATAAATGGTAAAAATAAGTGGCTGTCTTTTATTCAAAATAGGATGTATTTTTACTGAAATATTCCTTGCATTCAAAGAATTCTAAGTATGTCCAAAGATGCAAAACTTTATTTTTATGAAGACTACATTAATTCTTTTTGAAGGAGTAGATAAATATTTTTAAATAATTTATATTCATTTGCTAATTCAAATTTTACGCAAGCCACACAAATCTCAGTAACTATAAGCAAAATATTATCTCAGTAACGCTTAATGTACATTTTAAAAAGGTTAAATTCTTTCTCAACTATAAGAGTGTATTATTTTAACGATGATATTCACAATATGTTGAATTCATCATTATGTATGAATAACCTATCTTATTTACTTTATATTATATTCCTTTAATTAAAAATAATAATAACTTAAAATAAATCAGAAAAGTATCAGAATTATATTCCTTAAAGCTACTCGGATATTTAATAATGGACAATGATATACGAAACATAGAGTAGAAGAAATAAAATAGGCTGATTTTTATTGATATAAATATTTAATTCAAATTTTCTTTTTAGAAATTACATTCGACATTTTTGAGGCAAAATACAAGTATTTAAATAATATTACTATTCATTTTTCAAATCAATGTTTGTTTATTTCTATATGAACCATCAAGATCTCAATACGAATAAAAAAATATATTTGTTCAAGAAACTTAATGTACATTTCTGTAAATTTTAAAATATTCTACCTTTTAAATCACAAAAGATTCATTCTTCTGGTAGCGTTCTTCATGTATTTAACATATCATTATGTATGAATAAAGTATTCACAGAGCATTTATTTATTTTACTGTCCCTTAAAAAAATTAAAGTTTCAAAGAAAGCTTTTATACCTGTAAAAGAAAAAATCTTTGTGTTGCATTCAAAATTTCAGACATTTCTTTATTTTAAATCTATGGGAATCTCTTTTTCTTCTTGTGTGTTTGTGTGTTTTAACCAACATTACTTTGAATCAAACATTTTTTTTTGTGAAATAAAACGTAAAAGATAATTATGTAAGAACAAATTCGTCTAAATACTAGATTCAAGCCCTTCAGAAACATCTTTTGTACAGTGCAAAACTTTTATAGTAGTTACAATGAATAGATTTTCTAAGAGAACTTTCTATAAAGTATATAATTTAAAAAACATAATCTTTTGTAGTTATTTTTTTCTACAACTATTAAAATATCTACAGTCTTTCTCCCAAAATAAAACTTGGGTCGTATATCAATTTTGTTAAAAAAAGAGAAAAAAGCATTTGGGTTTTTATGAATTTTTTTTCAATTTATATTTACTAATTACAGGAATCTTTATTTATTTATTCATACATTAAACCAAATGAACTATATTTATTCATACAATTATTCAATTATCTTAATTTAAAAATGACATAAGTTTAATTGAGTTTCCATATTTCTAGCACAGAGTTTAACCAATTTAAATTACGGCTGAGAAAGATCTTGTTTGTTAGGGTATTCTTACGGTTGTTCTTTACGGTTATTATTTACGGTATTCTTACGGTTTGTTAGGGTTTCTTACGGCAAGATCATGACATTAGAAGATATTATCTCCGACGAACCTAAGGCTCCTACAATTCGGGCTGTTCAAGCCGCCATTTAATTGCCGGAAGGAAAGGAACGATTAGCCACGACACTGTTAGCCGCGTGGGTACCAATAGCTAAGTGGGGAACAAAATGATTGACGAGTCAGCTTGTATTATAGTTGTCTTAGTCGAACCAATCGGCACAGAAAGCCATCTTAGGAATGCGAGAAACAAACACGAATTTTCTAGGTTGATTGGGGCGCTCGGAGATCATGTGATCTGACTTCATGAATTCCGTCCTAAGACGGAATTCACAAACACGAGCTTAATCAGAAGGTACAGAAGTTGGAAGTGGTTTAGGGGTCATCATCAAACAGTTTAGGGCTATTTTTCATTTACCACATTCTTTAGTCTACGTTATCATGTTGTGTTACAGTAAAGATGATTGCATCTGTCGGCGTAAATGACGTCATCTTGTAAATGAACTACACATCCTATCATTAAACACACATATTTTAATACAATTGCACCACTCAATGAAACCAGTTGTATATCTCAAAGTAATTACGTAATTAATTCTAATTAAGTTAGTATATTTTTTAATAATTGGGTGTTTATAGCTTTTATACTACTACTGGACATTGCCCATTACACACATACATAATTAACAGTTGTTATTTAAGCTTTAAAAACCGATGGCGGATCAAGTGCTCCGCCAGTTTCTTTTTGTGTGTACAAACCCACTGTGACTTTAAAGGTTAATATCTCAGCTATTTACCTACAAATGATTTTGAAACTAATTATCAGCAACCCTTCCGCGGTGATAGGTGCCTCGAGCGCCTGCAAAGTAAAGTTTGTGTGTAAGAAAAATACGATTTTCTTAAAAACTATGCGACCTAGGATAATCGATATAGTTTTCCAGCAAGGTTTAAATAAGCTGCTACTACACCTACTTTTTTTATTATTTTAGTTTCCGTAGATTCGAAAATAGGGTAGGGTTATATATAATTTTTAACGTACATTTTTGACGATAATAAAAATTTAATACCTAAAATTAAAATAAATATATTTTTGAGTTCGTTGCTACGAGATATTTCGAACGATACCCGACACAATACACTCATTTTTTTCTAACTAACTTGATTAGCCCCCCTCCAATTTGTTCGTAAAAATATTTCTGAATGACTAATAATATATAAATATGTAGGCCAATAGCTGTTATAACTTTGCCTAATTGAGCTTTCCATGTTCCATAGATTTCGAGAAAAACGATTGTGACAGACGGACTGACAGACACACGAGAAGCCTTATAATGGTTCCGTTTTTGATTTTTAGGTACGGAACAAAAAAAAAAAGAAAGTGTTATATAAATATATATCTATATCTGTTTACATATATGTTAATAATTTTTGTTTATACGAAGCAATCAAGGCGCACGTAAGAATTCAAAACATTTTCTTTTATGAAAATTTAGTTTATTTATTTAAAAATAGCATCTTGTTGGGAAATGATCTCCATTCATTTCTTTTTTTTTTATACCAAATGTTATTTATTTCTCACTAATTCATCTGAATCTGAATAATAGCAAAGTTAAAAAAAAATTAACTCAAGAACACTTACCTTATCTCTTTGGAAATTTCGATTACATTTAGAAGACTCTTAACCTCAAGGGGTTTATTCTTTTCATAATATAATCAATATATTGTTTCTATTATGTTTGCATAAAACATCCTCAGGGTATTTACTTTATATGGTTTTCATTGACCTGTTTCTGAAATAACTCAGGTAACAAGATTTGAATATGTATATGAGAAAATGTCTTTTTTTCGTCTATTTATTTATTTTAAATGATTTTATAATAATATTTCACAGTTTTCAATATAAGAAAATATATGCAAAAACTTTACAGTTCATAGAAACCTATTGGGCAGACCTATCTTTAACTGAGTTTCGATTTTAAAAGACTACCTTAATTTTTTTTTTTCAATCCGAATTACCAAACGGTAGTAGTACTCTTCTAGAGCTAACAGATGCCACTATCAGCTTAAATTTAACAGAAATTCACTATCATCGTTTCACATCTTGTGCTGTAAAAAAAAGACATGTGTTTCTTAATCTAAGAAAATCATAGAAACTCGACAGAGTTTCTCGCCAAGCATAAGAAACAGCAATGCATTGAACCGTAAATGAAAGGAATTTCCGCCAATGGATGCCAAACGATTTTACAATTTTTTTTTTTAACTCTGTCTAGTTTATATTTTGCGGACGGGATAAAACGGGTTTTTGACACATCTATATCTCGCGTTCTATTTATGATAGAAACAAAATTCTTGATTCTATGGAATGGGGCGTGCCACGTGACTAAAAAATCAAAAGACAAGCAAGATTTGTCGAATAGGTTTACAGGAAATGCGATTTTAAAAGTGTTGTTTTTTGCACTTTTTAAATCTTGTACAGACCAAAAACTGTTGACAGGGCTACAGCAATGTGTAACTATCGGATTTTTACGTCGGGTTTACGTCATTGGAATTGTTTTTAAGAGTAGTTCAAACCTTTGTAAGTTTCATGGGAAAATATTAATTAGTTTTTGAGTTATATCAGTTTAAAGTTATTGATTCCTATACTTAACATATAGCAAAAAACTGTTGACAGGGCTACAGCAATGTGTAATTATCGGATTTTTACGTGGTTTACGTCATTTGAATTGTTTTTATGAGTAGTTCAAACCTTTGTAAGTTTCATGAAAAAAATATTAATTAGTTTTTGATTTATATCAGTTTAAAGTTATTGATTCCTATACTTAACATAGAGCAAAAAAATAATAAATGACCCAACTCTTTTAGAAATGGTCGTATACACATGATATTAAGATATGTTATTGTAGTCGACCCAAGTAAGCTCCCTATTATAAAAAAAATAGTAACATTTAAGGTTCGTTTACAGATTCTCACAAAAGATCTTTTGATATAGGGCTAAAGAATTGTGTAATTATCCGATTTTACGCGGTTTTCAGCAATTGCATTGTTTTTAAGAGTAGTTCAAATGTTTAATATTTCGTGTAAAAATATGAATTAGTTTTTTATGTATATCACTTTAAAGTGATTTATTCCTATACTTAAAAGAAATATTAAATGGTCTAATTCTTTTAAAAAAGAACGTATGCGCAGGATGTTAAAATATGTTACTACGAACGACCTAAGTTAGCTTCCTATTGTAAAACAAAATTGTAGAATTTACTGTTCGTTTACAGGGTAACTCAAAAGATTTTTTAATAAGACTAAATAGTTGTGTAATTAGCGAATTTTTACGTTGAAGTACTTGATTCCTCAACACACAGGAAAAACAATAGTATAAATAGCATAATTTTTGTCAAAGTGGCTATATACACAAGATGTTCAAATATGTTACTGCATCCAATTCATTTAAACTCTCTATTGTTTGTATTGTTGAACCATATATATTTCGTTTACAGAGTCTCTTAGAAGATCTTGATTACATTACAACAGATGTATATTTCCTGAGTGAGATGTATTTTAATGATTTTATAATGTTTCAATCTCTGTAAGGTTTTATTATCTTGCTTTAACATTTAATACGCGTTCATTTTGTCCGCCTGAAAGCTCGTCGATCTTAAGCTCTAAATCTATTAAAATATAGTATTTTCATCGATTTAAAAAAAAAAAAAAACTGTGTTTATTAATAATGTATCAGGAATTGATTGAAAAAGCGATTAAAAAAATTCCAACTTTACGTTCATGCGCTGAGTAATAGAATGTAAAGATGTTGCTACCCCAAGATTAGAAGTTTTGCGTTTAAATATTTGCCGTTCATCGAATCCCCGGCTATGACGAACTTAAAATGCTCTAAAAACGGGCCTATAGCACAATGGAAAGGAAATATCTTCTTAAATTCCCCATAAAAATTAAAAATGCTATATTTCGTATACAATAGGTGATCGGTAACGAACTGTTCGGTTTACGAACAAATCGATTAACGAACACTTTCGAGTGAGATTTTTATGTTCGGATAACAAACACATCTTCGGTTAACGGACACTTTCAAGAGATTTTTATGTTTGGAGAACGAACACCTCACGAAACAAAGTCATGATGAAGCAATGCCGTCTTTTATATTTGCCGAGCTATACTTATTGCTTCTATTGTCGACTTTGGGAACATTTTAACACTTGCATACATATGTCCTAATTAATTCATGGACTGCTGAGGATTGAGGACCTATATTTTAGTATCCCCGAATTGGAATGGACAGACTAGAAACATTAATTATGTATTTTGTGTCTTTATGTATTTTGTGCATTTAGTAAATATAATCCTTTTTGGTTTAATCACGCTCCTTTTTAAAATCTAATTTAAAGCTTTATATGATTTATCAGATCAAAAATTTTAATAAAATCTTACATTTTTTTAAACGGTTCATTATGTAAACGCATTAGTCTTTGTGGTATATTTACAAAATCACACAAAATTTTGGAATACATGTCATCCTACGAACATTTACTATTTTGAAATCACTAATAGTTTTTATACTTTTGCAAACGTTGCGAATCTTATATTTTTCCGATTCTCGAAATATTGAGTTAAAAAACTTAACAAATAAAAAAACTTTTAAGGTGCTCAGTAATTTTCAAGAATAATATTTAATATACCAGCAAGCTACGCCCACTACGCTGGTCAATTTCTTATAACGAACTTTTAATCCAACAAAATATTGACATTTCATTATTCACTTTTATATTTAAACAGAATAATAAGGCTACTATAATTTGTGACTCGTGCTATAGCCAATATACACGTCAGGACACGTCGCCCTTATCATTATCTTTTTTACGCATGAAGGTTTCGCTATGGTACTCCATTGGAAAATTTGGTAATTTTTGAAATTCAATATTTGAAAAACGGCATAATCATTAGATTTGAAATTTATATCAAGAAAAATACAATTTTTTACCTTTCAAACGCAGTTTGCCTAACAATTTTCAAACAAATACCTTTCGAGCTACTATTTTTTTCAGTAACTTCAAATGTTTCATTTTCCGAGATTAATCTGTGGCAACAATTAGCGAAAAACCCAGTCGTCAGAAACGCATAGTTTTTTATTAAACAGACTGTTGGAGCAGGGATTGTCACCACCAATTTGCCATGATCACTTTTGAAATCGGTTCGGTAGTTCTAGAGATTCCATAGAAATTGTAATTTAGAATGTTTTTAGAACGTTTTTCGCTCATTTCACCCTTTTAAATTTCGATTTTTTTTTATTTTGTTTTCAGAGAGCATTCACATCTTATAAGTAACTACAACGCCAAATTTCAAATTTCTAGCTCCTTCAGTATAAAAAAGATCTCAATTTTAGAACGTTTTTCGCTCCTTAACCCCTTTGGGGTTAGTGACAACGACATAAAATATAGCCTATGTTGGAGCAGGGGTTGTCACCATCAATTTGCCACCATCAATTTGCCACCATCACTTTTGAAATCGGTTCGGTAGTTCTAGAGATTCCATAAAAATGGTAATTTACAATGTTTTAGAACGCTTTTCGTTCATTTCATCCTTTTAAATTTCGATTTTTTTTAATTTTGTTCTTAGAGAGCATTTACAACTTATAAGTAACTACAACGCCAAATTTTAAATCATTTCGGTAGTTCTAGAGATTCCATAGAAAATGTAATTTAGAATATTTTTAGATCGCTTTTCGCTCATTTCACCCTTTTAAATTTCGAATTTTTTTTTTATTTTGTTCTTAGAGAGCATTTGCATCTTATAAGTAACTACAACGCCAAATTTCAAATCGGTTCGGTAGTTCTAGAGATTCCATAGAAAATGTAATTTAGAATGTTTTTAGAACACTTTTCGCTCATTTCACCCTTTTAAATTTTGAATTTTTTTTTGTTTTGTTCTTAGAGAGCATTTACATCTTATAAGTTACTACAACGCCAAATTTCAAATCGGTTCGGTAGTTCTAGAGATTCCATAGAAATTGTAATTTAGAAAGTTTTTAGAACGCTTTTCGCTCATTTCACCCTTTTAAATTTTGAATTTTCTTTAAATTTTGTTCTTAGAGAGCATTTACATCTTATAAGATGTAAATGCTCTCTACACAAAGTAACTACATGGCCAAATTTCAAATCGATTTGGTAGTTCTAGAGATTCCATAGAAAATGTAATTTAGAATGTTTTTAGAACGCTTTTCGCTCATTTCACCCTTTTAAATTTCGAATTTTTTTTGTTTTGTTCTTAGAGAGCATTTACATCTTATAAGATACTACAACGGCAAATTTCAAATCGGTTCGGTAGTTCTTAGAGATTCCATAGAATTTGTAATTTAGAATGTTTTTAGAACGCTTTTCGCTCATTTAACCCTTTTAAATTTCGAATTTTTTTAAATTTTGTTCTTAGAGAGCATTTACGTCTTATAAGTAACTACAACGCTAAATTTCAAATCGGTTCGGTAGTTCTAGAGATTCCTTAGAAATTGTAATTTAGAATGTTTTTAAAACGCTTTTCGCTCATTTCACCCTTTTAAATTTCGATTTTTTTTTATTTTGTTCTTAGAGAGCATTTACATATTATAAGTAACTACAACGCCAAATTTCAAATCGGTTAGGTAGTTCTAGATATTCCATAGAAGTTGTAATTTAGAATGTTTTTAGAACGCTTTCCGTTCATTTCCCCCTTTTAAATTTCGATTTTTTTTTATTTTGTTCTTAGAGAGCATTTACATATTATAAGTAAATACAACGCCAAATTTCAAATCGGTTCGGTAGTTCTAGAGATTCCATAGAAATTGTAATTTAGAATGTTTTTAGAACGCTTTTCGCTCATTTCACCCTTTTAAATTTCGAATTTTTTTTTATTTTGTTCTTAGAGAGCATTTACATCTTATAAGTAACTACAACGCCAAATTTCAAATTTCTAGCTGCTTCAGTATAGAAAAGATCGCAATTTTAGAACGTTTTTCGCTCCTGCACCCCCCTGGGGTAGTGGCACCGACATAAAATATAGCCGATGTTGGAGCAGGGGTTGTCACCACCAATTTGCCACCATCACTTTTGAAATCGGTTCGGTAGTTCCAGAGATTACCCCCTACAAACCAACAAACAAACAAACAAACTTTACTCCTTTATAATATTAGTATAGATTAAATATCAGACACCAGAAATTTTAAGATATCGCTCGGTATTTTTGCAAAAAGTACACTGTAAAAAATGACCAATGTTTCTTATTTTATGAAAATATGCTATAACCACGAACGAAAATATAATATAATCTTCTGAGTTATCCGAAATTTCAAATAGCATGTTACATTGTCTTTTGAATCCCCAGAAACGAATACATTTTCAAAATTCAAAGAATAATTTAAAAAAACAAATTATTTTTAGCTGCCCGAATTTTCCAGAAACGTTTCCGAAGGGTTTTTAAAGTGTATTAATTAGTGTCCTCAAGCTGGAATACCTGTTTTCGAATGTTATCCATTCTCAAGTACACGTTTTCAGCCGCATAAGTTTATTTATACATGAAAGAGTAAAGAACTTTATGTATTTTAATGTTATTGTTAACGCTGTTAATTTTGCATGTTTGTCTGTTAAACATTTTTTTTGAGCATGAAAATGTTTACTTCAGAATTGATAGCATTCGAAAAACAGGTATTTCGGGCTGAAGACACTCATTAATACACTATAAAATCCCTTCGGAAACGTTTCTGAAAAATTCGGGCAGCTAAAAATAATTTGTTTTTATAAATGATTCTTTAAATTTTGAAAATGTATTCGTTTCTGGGGATTCAAAAGACAATGTAACATGCTATTTGAAATTTCGGATAACTCAGAAGATTATATTATATTTTCGTTCGTGGTTATAGCATATTTTCATAAAATAAGAAACATTGGTCATTTTTCCAGTGTACGCGCAAGAAATAAATTAACAATCGTATTGTAATTGCATTATAGGATGACGTCATCTGATAATGCAGTATTTTATTTTTGTGGCAACACTGATTTGATGAAAATCTTTCATTTCCTTTATGAAAACAATGTCGATTTATTTTTTAATTAATTGCAATTTTTCATCAAAAAACATGTTTGAACGAAATGTTAAGTGTGCTATGTCAGAGGCCTGTTCAAAATCCTTTCATATGATATCTCATTCGTCGTTCCGTATTTTCTTAGGAAAAGGGATGTTGACAGGAGAAATAATATATACGATATTATATAAAATAAATTTGTTTTTGTTACTGTTGTCTAACTGACTAAATGTCACTTATATAAATCCATAAGATAACAAATTGCATTTTAAAAAGTATTAATATTTTATAACTTTTAAAGAAGTTATGAATTCTTAATTTATATTTTGAATGTAAAACAAATGCACTATATTAATAATGAAAAAAAATTAACAGTATTGAATTACATTCAATACTTTTTAAAAATTTGAAAAATTTTACTATGAGATACAAAAACAATCTCCAGATACTGCATGAAAAACATTTCAATCTTAAAAAGACTGTATGTCATTTTTCTTAAAAAAAAAAAAAAAAAAAAAAAAAAGAGAGAGAGAGAGAGAGAGAGAGTATTTTTTTCAATTTATTCCACCAGAAACATATAACACAAATTGAATGCATATTCTTTTCGTGAAAATCTTATTTATTCTATATGATAAGATGGCATTTTGTTAAAATATAATTACTATTTATTCTTTAAATTAAGTTTCGTTTATTTGCAACGAATCCACCACCTAAATTTGAATTTTTACGTGAATAAATAAAAAAAAAACCAAGAACACTTAAAGAATCTTTTTTTAAATTTCAAATGCTTTTAGAAAGATGCTAACCTCAAGAGCTTATTCTTCTCATCATATTATCAATAAGTTGGACTGTTATATAATGCAGAAATAAAATATCCTCAGAGTATTTAAGTTATATTATTATCAGCGTACAACTCTTTAATTAACCAAGAAAGCAATGTTTGAAATGTGGTAACATATAAAACGCTCTATTTTACTACTTTAAATAGTTTCAAAGTTTTCTTGATTTAAAAAATCTATAGACATCTCAGCGACACTGCATATACTCTTGAACTTTCGTTGAATGAAAGCAAATTAATTTCGAAAAGAAACATAACAGATAATAAATTTAAAACTGATTTTGTTAAAAAACATGTTAAAGGTACAATTTAATATTCTTTCAGCAAATTTCAGCAGTTAACAAATTGCACAAAGATTCTTAGATTTAAAATGAAGAGATTGTTTTTCTGAATATTTATTTTTTTTTTTTACTTATAGAGTAGAGTCTGGTTGAATGGGACTCAGTTTAATTGGGGCAACCGTTTAATTAGGACAAAATATCACGAACAAATCAGAAAAATATAATTAAATTAACATTTGATAATTGGGGCAGCCGCTTTTATAAGGCAAATGGTACAGGATCGATGTGTTTAAATTTACCGGAATCTGGTGTATAACTTTTCAAATTTACAATTTTTTTTTTTTTTTTTTTTAGTCTGATCCCAAAATTATTGACTTCATTATATAAAGGACATGTAACGTCACTGTAAGCAATAGTGGGAAGAAAAGTAAGGAATAAAATACAGCAGTGAGTTAAAATTTTGTTTGCGTGCTTTTCAAGTAGTTTATCTGACAGCTCTTGAGCATGTGATGAAACTTGAAGTCAATATTTACTGCAAAATTTTGAAAGTAAAATTCTAAGGTTTTATTTTTTTTTCTCTGAAGCAACTGTTACATGCAGCAGTTATTCCGATATGTCACAGATGTAGCCCATACTGTAACTTGATACAGAAGCTGGGCATCAGTGGTTATGACCATTCTTAAAAATGTTTGCCTTTCGCAGATTTCATTATTCATTCAGAAAGCATTATTCTTTGAAAAGAAACAGCAACTTCTTAAAATATAATCTCTATTTATTTGTAAAGTCAAATTTTGTTTATTCTAAAACAGCAAAATAAAAAAAAAAGCCAAAAAGATAAAAACTTTATTTTATTTTTTTTAAACAGTTCAAATATTTAAAAAACATTTCGAATATTTTTACAACATTGCTAACCGCATTTTTTAAAACTTTCCAACATAGTTGAAAACTTTTTTTCAGTTTATGTATCCGTCCGTCTGTCTGTCTGTCTGTACGAGATTTATCTCGTGGATTGCCATTCCATTGATATATATTATTGAGTTTTACTATGGCATGTTTGGTATTGAAAATTGTTTGTGTACAATTTATAATTTGTTTACAGGGTCACTCAGAAGTATTCCGATATATTACGGTCTGTGGGGGATAATGTTTCCGGTGTATTTTAATGATGTTACACTGTTTAAAACATATTGAAATTGATATATATCATTGTGATGTACTACAAAAAGCTTAATATAGAATGCAATTGAATACTGTATCTCAATTTACAGAACTTGTATGGTGTGTAAAATATCTTTTAAGCATGATTAATTTTTAAGTCCCTCTCAACTGCGTTACAGAAAATTAATCCGTTTGCGCTTAAAATATCATAAATAATATATATAATGTTCCCTTTTAATATTCCATAACGAAGATAATATTGCATAATTCAATTATTTTAGGTCCACTAATCAAATTAATCTAAAACGGCATATTATACATCAAATTGAAAATATTCCACATGGTCACGACTATGAGTAAATGGGAATTACTATTTTAAAATCTTAAAGTTCTATTAACGTAAACTAATAAACGTCATTGATACATTAAATAATGGAGTATTAGAATCGAAAAAAATATGAGTTATTTAAAAAAAAAAAGTAAATATACATTTTTGTTGAGCATTTCTATTCATTCGAAGCAATCGAGGCATATAGAAAAATTCAAAGCATTTTCATTTTTTTCTCTGGGAAGAAATAGAAACTTGATCAAATATTATCTTGATTCATTTTTAAAATCAAATATTACTTATTTATGTCTAATCCACCAAGATTTCATTAATAGTAAGAGTAAAAGAAATAACTGAAGAACACTTAGCGTATCTTTTTTCTTAAATTTTCAAATACTTTTAGAAAGCCCTTAACGACAAAGGTATTTTCTCCTCAAAATTTATTGAACTTCTTATTATGTATGCATAAAACATCTTCAGGGTATTTACTTTATACTATTTTCAATGAATAATTCTTAATATAACAAAGAGACCACCAAGGTTTAAATATGAATGCCAAAAGTGCTTCTCTAAAAAAAAAAATTTAATAGTTTTAAAGATTTTTTTTTTTACTTTAAATATCATTAGGGATTTCAGTTACTTCTGTTTTCTTTTAGTCTGCATTGAATGGAATCAAAGAACGCTTTCTCGAGAAAAAAAAATTAAAATGATAATGTTAGAAAAATTCCTTTTAAGTTTTTAGAAATTTATTCCATTGCTTAAAAATGCTAAAAGTTGTGAAAAGTTGTAATTTAAAAAAAAAAATTATAGGACGTACTGTGAGTAAGGTTTTTCAAAGTAAAAATTTGAAAGCTGCATTATATTTGAACTTTTATTTTTGTCTAATAACATTCTAAATGCCACTTTTATTAATCTAAATGATAAGAATATGCGTTTAAAAGGTATTTAATATATATATATATATATATATATATATATATATATATATATATATATATATATAATTGAGGTAAGTTATGAATTTTTAACTTATACATTGAATAAAAAGAATGTAATATACAGGGTGATTCATAAGTAAGCATACAACTTTCAGACGCTGTAAAACAGGAACAGTTTAAAGCACGTTCCCCAAATCCAAGCCATACGGTAGGTGTACTCATAAAGTTTCTTTTCCGCTGCTGTGCGAAGTAACATAAGCGATAGCTAGCGTGTCACGCGAATATCAGTAGAAATGGCTGCGTCTGCAGTGGAGAAGGCATTTTGTGTTCTTGAATTGAGCAAAACGAAATCTGTCATTGTTGTGCAGCGGCATTTTCGATCACGATTTGGAAAAGAACCTCTAACCAGAAAATATATTTATGATTGGTTTAAAAAATCTATGTGTGCATCCTTAGTCACATGGCCCACACCAAACCGGTACACAGTGGGGCGTTTTGAGGATCTAGGTGGACAAAATTATTGCGTTGAAGTTTAATTAGGTTTTGCTGGGTTTTCGAATGTATCAGTAATAAAATAACCAAACAGTGATAAATATTTGACTTATTTAATTATTATTATTATTATTATTATTATTATTATTATTATTATTATTATTTATATTATTATTATTTTTTAAATTGTAATATTGTATTGCCATTGAAACTACACATGTATTCAAAGTTTCAGCTCAATCGGATAATTAAAAGTGGTGAAAATTGACTTGCAAGATTGGAATTAAACACTCAGACGCACACTTCAAGTTAATATAACTTAATGATTCGCAAACTTTCGCAGGAGCTGTCTTAAGTTTTCAATACTTTAGGAATGGCACTTTGATTTAAAAAAAAATGCTTATTGCTTAATAATGCTTAATACTGTATTAAAAGTCAAGATGAAGTTTGAAAACAAGATGGCGCTTATTTTCAACCAACAATAGGTTAAATCATGTGACAAACATGTGACATATGTCCAGTAAACTCCTGCTTTCGAATAAAACAGAAAAGTCACGACTTGCTTTCGAAGTTACAGAAAAATAATGCAACTGTTGAAAGTATCTCAAATCAACTGCCTTCTTTACAGTAGTAGTTAATCGACACATCGGGTTTTTTCGACAAAACTCGTACGGATCTCGACAAAAGAGACATTCAGCTACGAGTATACGCGGTCTTGTTAAATTCCGAGATAATCAGAAAAATGAATTTTGTCCACCTAGATCAGTGGTTCCCAACCTTTTTTGGCCGTGCCCCACCAAAGCATCTCTAAAATGATGATGACCCCCTCTTCCCCCTAAAAATGTAATTCTTATAAAAATTTAAATGGATGAACTGATAAAGTAAAAAACATTTAACATTGATCCTGAAATATACCGAATGTAATGGATGAATCAAATATTTTTTATAATCATCTGATACTACTCGTAGTTTAAAGTATCGTTTGCACATAAAGGGTCACTTTTAATCTCTTCGCAATGGTCGCCACGTATGCGTGATGTATAGAGTGCTCAGAATCCTTGATTAGACCAATCAATAATTTTGAATAAAACATTTTTGTCTTATTTAATCACAGAATTTCTGCGATTAAATTACACAACAATTTCTAATTAGAATAAAACGTAATAAAAGATTCTGTAAAGGAAGGTCGTCAAGTAATTGTTAAATATACACTTGAATAGTTTCATGTGTAAAATTGATTTCCATGTGACATATTGCAGTGCGACTCATTCAATAAATAATCGAAAAAGTTGTTTAAAATTCTAAAATACTTATAAATCAGAAAAATTATAAAGAATTTTTAAATATATAAAGTATCTAAATACCTTAAATATTTTTTTTTTTATAATTATTCTGGTGGCTCTGTATTTAAAACTTTTGAATGTAGACTTTTTAAAAACTGAGTAAAAAACTTGTCTTTTTTCATTTTGTTTTTTAAATTGGAATGTGTAACTTTTATTTTCCGTCTACAGCATAACTACTACAAAAATAATTCAGAGGGTATGAGTTCACAAAAATCTGGAATTGCCTCCCTGAAAAGTCAAATTGCCCCCCTGTGGGGCGTACGCCCCCCGTTGGGAACCACTGACCTAGATCATCAAAACGCCCCACTGTGCGGTATTTCATTTCAGTCCATTTTGCACAAACAGCTCGTGGTTTCAAATTTTTTTAACCAATCATAAGTGGATTTTCTGGTTAGAGGTTCTTTTCTAAATGGGTTTTCTAAAACGGTTCCTGTTTTACAGCATCTGGAAGTTGTTTACTTACTTATGAATTACGCTGTACTATAAATTGTCAGAAGGAAATTTCATTTTTTTCTAAAATTTTACAATTTACTGATTCTACATAGTTACTGAATTCAACATTTTTGCATTATGAATATCTTATCTATCTTTTTTCTTAAACAAAGAAAGAAAAATGGAAAAATATGAAAGACATTTCCAGCTTTGTTAAGAGTTTCTCTTAATTGAAATATATCGCAAAATTCAAATATTTTCTTTTACAAATATTTTATTCATTCTTTGTGAAAAAATTCAAAAATGTTGAAATTTAATATTTATTTATTCTTAGAATGAAATTTTACTTATTTATAACTAATTCACCGCTATTTGAATAATAGCAAGAGAAAAATTATAAGTCAAGAACACTTAACATATCTTTTTGTAAATTTTAAGTACGTTTAGAAATCTTAAAATCTCAAGTGTTTATTCTTGGCATTATATTCTCAATATAATACACATTTTATTATGAAAGCATAAAATATCCTCAGGGTAGTTACTGCATACAGATCTTATGAAAAGAATTTCTGAATTGACCAACAAAACAAGGTTTACATATCTATAGGATAATAAACTTTTTAAAAGGTTTCAACAGTTTCAATGTTTTTTTTAAATTTAAACCAATAGAAATATGAATTACTTTATGTCGCTTTCAATTTTTTTTTATAGGAGACCAATGATAAAACTTGTATAAAAAAGATATATAATTTAGTCATGTATATAACTGCTATTTACATTTTAGACCACTCACCAAATTAATCTAAAATAGCAAATTATACATCGATTTAAAAATATTTCACATGATCATGGGCATGAGTAAATTGGAATCACTTTTTAAAGATCTAAAAGTTTCATTAATATTAACTTATAAACACAACTGATATATTAATAATGGAATCG